>OZ007555.1:124906892-126367224 GCA_963931855.1 Philhelius festivus | reverse complement strand
AACCCGGAAGGCACTATCTTCAACAGGTCTTCCCAACTGCTTGGCTATGCGGACGACATCGATATCATCGGCCGCTCCAAGCGAGCTGTGCTAGAAGCGTTCACAGCTATTGATTAACAGGCGAAACACGTTGGTCTTGAAGTTAATGAGGACAAAACAAAGTATGTATATGCTATCAACAAACAAAGCCACCCATCGCCTAGGACAAAACGTCACTGTTGGTAGCAGTAATTTCCATGTAGTCAAGGAGTTCACCTACCTCGGAACAAACATCAATCCCACGAACGACACCTTAGTGGAAATCCGACGAAGAATTACCCTAGAAAACCGCTGCTACTTCGGTTTGGCCAAACAAGTTGGTTCAAAACTCCTTTCTCGAAATACAAAGTGCACAATATACAAAACGCTAATTTTAGCAGTTCTACTTTACGGCGGCGGCGCGGCGCCGAGTGCTGGACGATAAGTAAAAAAAGGGAATTGAAACTGGGCACTTTTGAGAGAAAAATTCTTCGGCGGATATTTGGTCCTATATGCGAAGAGGGCGAATAGAGGAGAAGATTCAATCGTGAATTATACGAGCTGTACCAAGATGTGGATGTAGTCCAAAGAGCCGCAACACGTCGAGTACACTGGCTCGGTCACATCGAGCGAATGGACAACAACGCTCCAGCCAAGAAAATCTTCGAATCCCAGCCCCCAGGTTCGAGACGACGAGGAAGACCGAACCTCCGCTACAGGGACCAGGCGGTTACAGATGCAAGAGCGCTTTGTGTCGACGACTGGAGGAAGCTCGCGAGGGATCGTAAAGATGGAAGACCGCAATATCTCAGGCAGAGACCCTCCATGGATCGGGAGCCGGATAAGTAAGTAAGTAAGTCAGTAAGTAATCTTATCAAGGTAAAATTAATTAAAAATTACAAAAACTATACTGAAAAAAGAATAATAAATAATACTTTAATACATAAATACATTAATAAAACAGCAATGAATAGGTACTTTGTTTAAAATCACGTTTTCTGTAAATATGTAATAGAAAAACAATTATAAACGGAAGTCACCAAATTAGTTTTCTTATGTGACATGTTTTATGTTTAAAACCTATTTAACATAGTAAAGCAATCTATGTTAACAGGTTTTAAGGCAAATCAGCTAAAATATACATACATTATGTACTTAAAATTTCAAGTTACAACTTTTTAATTCTGATTCAATTTGCAAATCAATCAATTAATTTTAATTAAATTTGTAGCATTGTATCAATTGTTCAATTGTTTGTGATACTTCATTTAAATATTGGATATTTAATGGTTTTTCTAAAAAAAAAATTAATTGAAATTTGTTTAACAATAAAAAAACATGTCTTTTAGAATTATATTGGTTATATTATATTATAATATTGGTTATAATTTTAAAAACCTTCGGCATAAAAAAAATTGTTTTAACCGGTTGTAAGATAATGAATAATTTGCTAAATTGTTGGAATTCAAATAGTTTTCTAGTAATTCAAAGTTTTGCTAGGGTATCAACAAAAAATTATATTTTTTTTGTGACCACACATTCAATAAGGGGATTGAGTAAAGGCTGTAAGATATTCAGCAGACTACGGAATTCAATTTAACACAACATGAAATTTAAAAACAACTATGTAAATTAAACAGCAAATATTTAATACGAGCCCAAACGCAAAATAGTTGGACTACCTATGATAAAAAACAAAAATCTTCTGATTCTTAAATTCCATCGGAAATAAAATCAATATTTTGGTATTTTTCTTAAGATATATTTATTTTGAATAGGAATAAGTAACAAAAACAAAATGACTTCAATTAAATAACGATATAGAGCAATAATACAAAATAAAATAACGATTGATACTTTTTTTTAAGCGCAAAAAAGTTGGCCTATGGGTCTTAATTTTTATTTTACCATGGTGTTACGTCGCCTTTGGCCTTGATAACTGCTTCTATGCGTCGTGGCATTGTGTCAACTAATTTTTGACATTCTTCGGTGCCAAAAGATTCCCAAATATTTATGATTTTAGCTTTAAGGTCTTGAAGAGGTCCGGCATGGTTCTTTTCGCGGTTTTTGTTTCATTTTATGCCAGACAGTTTCAATTGGTGAAAGGTCAGGGCTGCTGGAAGGCCATTCCAGTAAAGGAATAGCTTCAGCAGATAGCCACGCCATTTAAGACCTTGCTGTATGGCAAGAAGCTCCATCCTGTTGGAAAATAGAAGCTCATTTTCCAGAATATTCCTGTACCTGGCAGCATTGACACTTCCATTTACAAAATGCAAATTGCCCAAACCCCGCCCCGACATGCATCCCCATATCATTAGAGATGCTGGAAACTTGACCGTTTTTTTCAGGCAATCTTTGTGAAAAACCTCTTGAATTTCTAATGACTCGTTTTCATTCGTCGCCCACGCAAACTTCAAACCTGGGCTCATCACTCCAAAGAACGGACCGCCATTGACTTAAAGTCCAGTTTTTACGTTGTTTGGCCCACTCTAGCCGCTTTTTCTTTTGTTTAGGTGTTAAAAGTGGTTTTTCTTTGGCCTATGTTTTTAACGAATTAAAATTGCTGTAATTTAAATAAATCTAAAACAAACCTTATAAAATTTTTATCCAATTTTTTTCATAGTCCGTTTGCAAGTGTCGACCGAAACACTTTTTTTTATTCTTTCCCTCCATTGAACAGTTATTGCAGCGGCCGTTTGACGTCGATTTTCTTTTATTATTTTTTTTTAAACTCGGCAATCTCGAGGTTTTGCAATTGGTGGGCGTCCCGTTTTTTTACCGATCTCCACATTTCCACTATTTTTGAACTTTGAGATAATGTTTCGAATTGATGAGCGCGGTAAATTGAATTGTTTTGCGATTTTATAGCTCGATAATCCCGTTTCGAAGGGTTTATTTATGGATTCCCTAAGGTATCTTGATAATGCAACGCCACGCACCATGGTTGACATTAAACTGTTGCTGGCTTGCATAGAACAGTAGATCAATAAACAACAAAACAAGTGCATGTCATTTTTTTAATAACGGTTAACTGAAAATCTATTTAAATCTTCATAGGCCAACTATTTTGCATCCCAGAGAGAGTAGTCCAACTATTATGCTCTATCTTTTTTTGAGGGAATGCAAACTGGAGCCATATGTGCTTTCTCGAATTTAGTTCTGTTTGGTCTAATTTACTTATTAAATGTAATTTATTACATTGACAAAAAAAAATTAAAAAACAACTGCTTGGAGACCAGAAAATATAGGCATATAAAAAATGTTAATTTGTTAATTGATGAGTAGGCCAACTATTTTGCGTTTGGGTTGTATCTATTGTTATTGTTGAAGTTGAAAAAAAAAATTGTTTAAAGCTGTGAAAAGAAACAGTTTAGGATTTTTTTCACATATGATTTTATTTTAAAACGAAAGAAATGCGCACTCTACCACCCTTTGACTGGACTGCAATACTGATTCTGATCTGGATCTATTCCTTCACGAGAACAGAAGAAAGAAGACGGCCGATCGAGATGCATTGAACATTTTTTCTTATAGGTATTATGTAACTCGCACGATTACGTGATTATCAAAAGTGACAATTTATATTGAACAAAAACTGTTGAATTAAGGAAAAAATTGAAAAATATCGTGTTGAAAATTCATCTGCACTATTACTATAAAGCAATCTCTTAAGTATCAAACAAATGGTTATTTTTACTACACTTATATTGTGTTAGGTACTACAATAATTGTAGTAAAACTCAATTGGTGCCGAAAAAAGTTAAACACTTATTGTGGTAATTTTTCGAATATATTTTAGAGTTATGCTATATCGAGTGAACCCATTGATACTGCTAACAGGCATACCTATACAGTCATGATTGAAAGTTGTAAATAAATATAGATATGTATTTTACCTTCAAAACCTTGCAACGAAAAAATCAACAACAAAAAAGTTAAGAGGCTGTCAAAGTCTCCAAAAATCAATCTATTCATGTTTTGAACTCAACAATTAAATTAAATCAATAGACTTCAAATGTAAGTCGTAGATCTTAAAACAAATGAATGCAGATTCGCAAAAGAAAATTTTTTTAATGGAAGTTTTCGTAATTTTAAATTTTCTGAAAAATTTAAATTTTCTGAAAAATTTAAATTTTCTGGAAAATTGAAATGCATGCGAACATGAGGTTTTTTTAATATTTTACCGAATACTTATAAGAGCATTATAATATTAAAAATCAAAACGTGAAAAAATAATAATTAATGGTTTTGAAAAAATAAAGTTTGGTTTTTATGCATTACTTTTTCGAACAATTTTTAAAATATTGGCGCAAAATTTTAAACAGCTCAGGATTAAGGAATTAGTATGATATCTACTACTTAACAAATTTGCTTACTTTTCAGTAGATTACTAACTCTTTCTTTATTTCAAACATTTTGTAACTAGTATTAAGGCTTTTTTTTTTTTTTTTAAATTACTTCTGCACACACCTTAAGTAGTGACAATTCATGCAAAAAACTAAGTAAACAGACCTGTTTTGATGTTTGGAAATGTCAAAGTGCCATATAAAGTTACTACGATACTAAAAAAAATAAAGAAAGGGTATTCTGAAATTGTTTATTTATGTACATAAGATATCTACCGAGCGGTAGATTGTATTGTATCGTTGTGAAAGAAATATAAACATATAGTTTGAATCTAGATATTTACAATCAATTTCAATTTTATAATTTCCAAGACCACTGAGACCTTTGATTGGGCATCACCTCTGCCTCTGCCTCGTCTATAATGCCTTGAAGGTAGTACTGTCGTAGTGGTAGTAGTAGATAAAAACGGAAATGAGGCCAAGATTGTTCTGATCTCATGCCCAAACCTATAAATTATTACATATACATACATATTATTTTAAAACATCATACTCGTAGATATGTATGTATGTTATGTATATATAAATAACGATAACCAAACCAGACAACCAGTGCCGGATTAAGCCAGCGCGGGGCCTGTAGCAAATTCTATTAAGGGGCCCTTAGACTGTTTTAGGTTAGGTACTTATCAAGTTTATGGTATTAAATAAAACAAAACTTTTCTTGATTTAATTTGGGAAAATATATAAATAATGCTGTTGATATCGACTTCTCGGAGTAAATCATGTTTAAAATTCATTAAAGTGAAGTGATTAAGACGTTGTTGGCTCAATTCATTTTTAACACGTTTTAATGTTGAGAAAGATCGTTCACTACTGCAGTTGGTGATCATGAGAGACAAATAAATGCGCAAAGCAATTCCAACGTTCGGGAAATAAGATTGTAAAAAGTTATTTATCAACAGCTTGTAAACCTGCATTTCCAGAGCCTCAAGATTCCTGCTGTCAATAATACCAGCCACATCAGAATTGAGCATTGAAGCGAACTGCACTAATTCGTTGCCCAGACTGTCCTCCAAATCATTTGCGTAAGCACTTACTATGGTTGCAGATTTTTTCAAAATTTCTTCTGGTGGAAGAGATTTTATATGAAGGTTTTTAGAATACAAATTCTATATACGACTGAAATAAATCAGCCAAGTAGAAGACAGCACTATTAATGGACTCTTTGAATTATTGATTCAAAATAGCTTTTATGGCCTTTAGTCCACAAAAATTGGCGTTTCGTCCGAGTGATCGCACATGGAATCATCAGTTGACTGTGAGGACCTTGTCAATACGCAATTTTTATTAAATTCAGTTCATTTTACATCGATTTTTTGACAAAAATCCAATGTGAACTATATCCAACCAAGATTAAAATTGTACTCATTAAAGTTGGAATATTTTGCCCGTGGCTCAGCTTTGATTCTATATGAAGGTTTTTATAATACAAATTCTATATACTACTGAAATAAATAAGCCAGGTAAAAGACTTCACTATTAATGGACTTGTTGAATTATTGATTCAAAATAGCAAAATATTCCAACGTTAATGATTACAATTTTAATCTTAGTTGGATATAGTTCACATTTGATTTTTGTCAAAAAATCGATGTAAGATGAACTGAATTTAATAAAAATTGCGTATTGACAAGGTCCTCACAGTCAACTGATGAGTCCATGTGCGATCACCCGGACGAAACGCCAATTTTTGTGGACTGGACTAAAGGCCAAAATAGCTATTTTGAATCAGGAAGAGATTTCAGCTCTCGGAATATTCCGAAAATGCCAGCAATTTTATGATAACTGTTCTGTTCATACGTTTACCTAAGGCAGTGAGTACGTTATCAATGGTGACAATAAACACCTGCATTTCATACCGTTGTCCAATTTGCGTGTAGTGCGGTGCGAAACATGATTTTTGGTATGAGCAGCAGATAGAAAAATAAAATTTTAGTTGATCATTTTGGTGCAAATATTTTCTTCTTAGTAATTGTAACTAAATCTAATATATAAATAATACTTTTTTATGGTCAGAAAACGTTGTTGCGCGGGGCCCCTAAATGCGCGGGGCCCGTAGCATTTGCTACTCTTGCTTCGTGGCTAATCCGGCACTGCAGACAACCAAAAAAAATATTGATTGTAAAAAATGTTAATCCTAATTCAGTCCGACAAGAAATAATAGAAAATGATTTTTTGTCGCATCAAAAGAAATACTTTCACTAAAGTTTTAACTAAAAGATTTTAATATGCTACATATACAACTATTTAAATAAAAACGACATGTATAAAAGTCAAACTTTTCAATTGTCAACTTTTCATAGTTTAAATTCCCAACCTGAACTTCCATTAGCATATTGTAAATCGATTTTCAATGGTTCTAGTACAAAAAAAAAATATTCAGGATCTATTGGTAGACAGAAAAAAACTTTATAAATGCAAATTTAATAGGAAGCTAGTTTGTCTGGCCAGTATAGAGTTTGTCCACGATATATTGTTTCTGCTGGAACTCTCACATGCGAAGGGAAGGATGTAACTAAAATGTGGTCATCGTTGGATAAAAGTTTTATATTGCCAACCACTATACAGTTGGATAAAATTTCAAAAACGTACCTGTACCTAATTTAAACTTCAAATGCCAACATCACCTTTTTTATGGTCAGGTGTCTTTCTCCCTCCTTTGGGATTTAGAGACAGAGGTTTGCATGAAAGTTTTAAATGTGGTCTCGAAAAAATTTGCATTTGAAATTGAACACAACATTAACCTTGAGGCAGTCTTATTTCATATTTATAGTTTAAAAATAAAAACAATGACTGGTCTTCGTTTTATTCCTATCCTTCTTCTTTTTTGGTTGCGGCAGCAAAGGCTGGCGAGGCTGAGTCATGGTACTATTCGGGAGGTAGCGATTCAGGTTGACTCTTTCTCATACCTATTCTTTAAGATAACAACACAACATTAAATTTACAAAAAAAATTACTTTTATTTTATTTTTAAGCAAACGGGTCTGTAGTGGTTATAGTAGTTCTTAAATTTTAATTCTTTAATTCCCAATTCGTTTAAAAAAAAAGTCCACTATAACTTTCTCTCTCAACTTGTTAGCATCTATTTGGCCACGATTACTTTGCTCTTCGAAAGATTTAAGAACGGCGGCGGTTTTCCGTGAAACGAAAAAACTTTCCAGGAAGCCGATGTTCCCTGACCGATGTTCACGGAAACAATTGGCTGCGGGAATGCTTCTGTGAGTGACTGGAATGGTCCAGGGAAGAAGTAGTGGATTTTAGCTAGCAAGTTCACTGTGGCAGGACTTACTAAGCGAGAAGTTGAGAAGATTGAAAAAGGAAGATTTGAGAAAGGTTTAAAATAAGATATAAAACCGAAAAAAAGGAAATAAGATCACGATCACGAGAAATAAATGAAACAAAAATCGAGGAAATCGAAGAAATCAGGAAAAATAGGAAAATCGAGGAGATAGAGGAGATGAATTAAAAAAAAAAGTGAACTTTCAATTTAACATTTGATTCGTTTCAATAATTTTATTATCTCGGTAATCAATTATTATAGCATTGTAAATTCTTCTACGCAACCCAGCCGAGCTGCGCAGCCGAGCAAATAGTAGCTTTCTGAACGAGCTACTATTTGCAGTGACTTCACGATGATAGGGAAGATAAAAAACTGGGTCTCGCATTCTGTCTGCCTGTCTTACTGTTCGAAGTTCGAATACAGCCTAAGCGGCTCAGTCGATTCTCTTTAAAATTGGTAGATACCATTTTTTAATTTTCCCGCAATACGTTTTTCTCTTTTTTTAAGACCAAAAATAAGGGCACCTGCCCTAGAAAATATTTGTTTTCTCATGAACTGTTCCACAGATTGGATAGTATTTTGTATTCAAATTTTCAAAAACAAAAAATTTCTTGGATTTAAAAAAAAAAAACAAAATATTTCATGGCTGAATATTTCTAAATCTAGACTTTTTTAAAACTTGCCAATTAAATATTTTTAACACAATCTTCAAGATGTGATTTTTACTTGCGACTTATAGGTACTATAAGGCAAGTTATGCATTCGTAAAAAAAATCGAACTCGAGATTTTGATCAAAGTTGACATTAACGATGATAGCGAAGACCAAAAAAGTGGGTCTCGCAATTCTGTCTGTCTGTCTGTCTGTCGGTTCGACTACAGCCTAAACGGCTCGGCCGATTTTCTTCAAACTTGGTAGATATGGGTTTTAATTTTTTCCCCCCGGACGTTTTTTTCTGTTTTTTTTTAAGACCAAAAATAACGGTACCTGCCATACGATTTTTTTTCGAAATTTTATAAATATTTTTTTTCTCAAAAACTGTCCAACATAATTTTAAAAAAAAAATTTGAAAAATTTCATTTGGTTAAAACTAGCTAATGGTTGAAAAAATTTTTACAAAAAATTGTAATTTTTGGTAGGCCACCTGGGTCCATTTTTTTAACTTCCCATAGGGAGTTATTGTAATCGGTGCGATTTTTCAAATTGGAATTTTTGACATTTCTCGACGTTTCAAGGTCCCTAGAGGCTATATCAATAATTTTTAGAGAGATGTCTGTGTGTGTGTGTACGTACGTTCGTACGTTCGTACGTGCGTACGTTCGTACGTCCGTACGTTCTCGTACCATTTTTCGTCGTCGATATCTCAAGAACGAGTAAAGATATCGACTTCAAATAAGTTTTGTTTAATAGATAATAACTTCGAAAGAGGCTGAAAGGGCGTTTATTAAAATTCATTAAGTAGTTTTTTCACTATAACGGTTTAAAAAAAAAGTAAAAATGTTGGTTAGTTTCAAATATCTCACGAAAAAATAATGCTATTGATTTCAAATAAAATTTAATATACTCACTATAAGGTCATACAGATTTGGTATGAATTTGGAAAAAAATGAACATACCGTTATTTTTTTAAATACAAAAAACTGAAAAAAAAATTTCATAACCCAGATATTCTAAGAACGGAAAACAATTTGAAACTCAAAATAATTTTATTTTACGAAAAATAATGTGTTTGACAATTGGTGAAAATTTCAAAAAAAATCAGCTTACAGTTTTTTTACAAAAAATAAAAAACTATATAAAACTCTATTGAAAATTGGTAAAAATTGTTTTTCGACTCAAATTTCTCGAGAACTAGTAGTGATATTGACTTTTAATTTAGTTTATTTTATACATAGTATAATTTTGTACAATTGGTAAAATGTTGACAAATATTGAATTAATAGTTTTTTTTTTTAAATAAAAAAACTATTAAAAATTCTAGTGAAAACTAGTTAAAATTGTATTTCAAGTCGAATTTCTTGGGAATAAACTCCGACAGTGCCTTCTAAAGTATGTTGTTTTATACATCGATACCTTCCGGTAAGAATGTATACTAAGCGACATTTTTAAAATTGTTCAGGAAACGAAAAAAACGAAGAAAGTTCGTTGGCGAAACCCAGGCCAAAACGTGGCCCTTAACATATATTATATTTCCTCATCAAAAAGTCATTTTCGGAAAAAGTGTCGCTTAGTATATTCTTACGGGAAGGTATCGACATAATACAGTTATTAACATATGGTTAAATTTTGACAAGTATGGAATTGACAGTTTTAACAAAAATATAAAAAAAAATCTACTAAAAAGTGGTAATATTTGTTTTTCGACTAGAATATCTTGAGAACGAGCAATGATATTGACTTTGCAATTATTTAATTTTATACATAATACAATTTCTAACAAATGGTTTATATTTGACATAAATCTAGTTTTAGAGCGGATATATTTTGTAAGTACCCTTCCATCAATAACCAAACCATATCTTTTATATTTGAATATTTCGTTTTTAATTTTTTTTTAATTAAAATGTTTGGAACCGAAATAATAAAGTAATTTCTATAATATAATATTAAAAAGCACGGAAATCTATAATTCAGTATATAATATGTACCTACTCGTACCAACCTTCGTAATTATTACAAGTTTTCAAGACCACAAATGGGAAGTTATCAGTGTGGGTCGCACCCAGCCTCTTTTTTGTTTTTGATTTTCTCGAAAACGGTACAGCCGATCTAAATAATTTTTTTTATGCCAAAGCTCCTCCAAAGTTTGAATATTATTACATATTCAAATTTTCAATTTTTTAATTTTTTCGATTTTTAAAAAAAAAATCAAAATTTTTTTTTGGAAACTCAATATTTCAAAAACCCCAAGCTCGATTTTTTTCAAACTTGCCAAATAAAAGTTTCTTAACATAATCTACAAGATTTGAGAAAAAAAAATTTGTTTTATCTAAAACTAACGGTACCTTCCATACAAATTTTAAAAAATGGTTTTCGAAAATCGTATATTTCTCGAAAACGGTTCCGAGAATTTTGCTAAAATTTTTTTCTTTTGATTAATCCTTACGATCTATAATTATAGAAAAAAAAATTTAAATCTAGATTTTACTGACTGTACCTACCATAGAACGATTTTTTCGAATTTTGAATTTCTCATTATCGACATAACGGATTTTAATGAAATTTTTTATAAAGAAGCTCCTAAAAAGTTTAAGAAACATTGCATTTAAAAACTTAAGAAAAAATATTTTTTCAATTTTTAGAAAAAAAAGTCATTTTTTTTTGAAAAATTCGATATCTCAAGAACGGCTTAGTATTTTTTTTGGAAATTAGACTTTTATTCGTACAATAATAAAAACTTAAGGTTGGCGTACCAAAATTTTTTCTTACAAATGTTTTAAAAATTTTGAACATAAAAGCTTATTTTTTTAAGGAACCACTACAACGACTTTTAATTTTTGTTCCTGCATAAATTCATATTTGCATAGCATTCTGTTTTTACGAGTATCTCTTACTACTAAAAGAATTTGAAAAATTCATTTTATCCTTATGAACAATTTTCTCTAATTCCTAGTCTTTTACATAGGAGGAAGTTCGTGCGACCCAGTCGTGCATTTTATTTTTTTATTTTATCTAAAAATAACGGTACCCGCCATACAAATGATAATTGATTTAGAAAATCGTGTTTTTCTCGAAAACGGCATCCACAATTTTGACAAGTTTTTGTATCTTTCCATTCATTTAAAATGATCTTGAATTCAATAAAAAAAAAATTGAAATTAAGGTACAGATTACAGACTGTGCCTAAGATAGAAGCATTTTTTCGAATTTTTATTTTCACACTATCGACAAATTGGATTTTAATGAAATATTTTATACAGAAGCTTTCAAAAAGTTTAAAAACCATTGCATTTTAAAACTTTGAAAAAAAAGATATTTTTTGGATTTTTGAAAAAAAAAAAAATCATTTTTTTTGAAAATTCGATTTCTCAAAAACGAGTCATTATTCTTTTTTCGATTTAATTTTTTTTGTACAATAATAAAAACTTATAGTTATCGTACCGTTTTATATGGCTCATCGTTCAAATCACATCGTGTTCCTTTGCGAAGGTAGTCACCTTGACGTGGTGCAAGGCTTAAGTAGCAAAGACTCACCCGACCTGCCACACTGGGATAACCCCAAACTGGTAGAGAAGTTGAAGAGCGAAAACTAAGAACTGCCCTCCCTAATCCAGGGTGTTAAGTGACCCGTGCCCATTGGATGGTTTGCAGCCAGGGAGTATACCGGCTGTATTATAACGGAACCTCTTTGAAACCAGGTCGAATCAAAGAGTAACCTAGACCTTACCATATTATGCGGAGCTCTGATATGGCGGTCCCCATTATTTCTCTAGCCACTCGTGGGAATCAAAATGCCAAAAAATTTAAAACAAAAGAATAATAAAAATTTTAAAAAATTCAACACTTTGCGGGATGTTACCGCAAGTGCACTAGCGGATCGAATGGAGAAAGACCTCCGTGGTGAAGATCCGAAACCGGAGAGAAGTAAGTACCTGAAGAGGTTACCTCAGGGGAACACTCAAAACCGGGCAGCAGGAGGAGCGTCGACCTCTGGTCAAGGGACAATACCTTCCAGACAGGAAAAAGACGCAACTCAGAGTGTAGCGACAACTTCTTGTCAAGGGAGAATACCTCCTAGTCAAGGGGTAAACGCTACAAACGAAACAGCATCCACTAGCACAGGGAGTTTATCTCCTAAACAAGTGAATGATCTGATTGTGATCAGACAAAAAGATGACGGGCAGTTACCATCATCTAAAATATCCAGTCCACCCAAAATACCAAAGAGCCGAAATGCCCGGAAAAGTCAAGTACTTCCGAAATTGGGTAGTCCAGGAAGCCTGGACCCACATAGGAAAGGACTTAGTGGAGCAGGCACCAAATGGTACTTCCGGTTCCTTGCAGAGGGGATGTCCCCGCAGGAAGCTAGGAAGAAGGTGGACCTGAGAAAAAACGAAAAGACTGTGAATACGAGCCTAGGACAGGGTAAGAGGAAAAGCCACCAACTAACTCCTCCCCTAAGCAAAGAAGCTAAGAAACCTAGGACGCGGTAACTTCATCCACGGGACAAAGCACCGTTAAGGCTATACCCGTTCAACAAAGGCTCTCATACGCAAGTGCAGCCTTGAGCGTCAGAATTGCTGTTCTGCCTAGGGGATATCCACAAGTCGCCTTGACTGCCGAGGATCTATCGGCACTCGAGGAGGCAATCATTGAGGAGGTCTCCTTGGGCTGGAAGCACAAGCTGAAGTTCAATGGACTGCACTTCAGAACAGGTCTGCTCTTGGTTGATTGCGCTGGACCCGAAACAGCGGAGTGGCTAAGAGAGAGTGCACCTAAATTGAGCACTTGGAGGGGCACCGAGTTGTATGCATGTATGGGGGAAGACATCCCCAAAATGCACAATATAACACTGTTCCTTCCAAAGAGTATAGGCCAAGAAGACAAGAAGTCATTGGCTCTTTTAAAAGCCCAAAATGAGGGACTTAATGTGCAGACCTGGAGAATAGTGAAAAGCTCGGCTGAAGGTAAAGGTCAACTACTAGTAATAAGTATTGACGCCGACTCCGTCGAGACTATAGTGAAAGCAAATCACCAGCTTCATTACAAATTCGGAAAAATAAATGTATTTGGTCTCCGGAAAGCAACCTCCAGCTCTGCATCTGCAACAGAAAAAGAGTCTCCCATCAGGCTAGAAAATAAGTCCCTGGAAGCGGAAGAGGTAGGAATTACCCTACCAGATATAATCGTACCACCTCCCACCCTAATTCCTCCAACCCCACCAATTCCCCCAATCCCTCCGAGCACATCATCTGAGACAACTTTCTCAGAAACAGAAGAGAAGCACCCCGATTCACGGGAGAGGTTAACACCGGGTCCATTGGACATGGAGATAGAGGGCATAGACCTCTCTCCAAGTCCAATGGACCAAACAGAACCGCTTCCAACGATAGAAGAGGAAGACCACCTGCTGGCAGATGATGGGGCATTAGCCCCCATCTGCCAATAAAATAAGATGCCGGCACACGGGATCAGAACCAGGCTAGCCCAAGCAAACATACACCATGCGAAGGCGGCATCAGCTGTCCTGGCGAGGAAGTTCGCTGCGGACAACTTAGGGCTAGCACTGATCCAGGAACCCTGGACTTATAAGGGTCAGGTAAGAGGGTTGACAAATAGCGACTCTAAACTTATATGGGACACGAGAGAAGACTCTCCCAGAACTTGTATTAAAATAAGAAATATCATAAATTATATATGTCTTTCAGAATTTTTGACAAGGGATCTGGTCCCGATACAGGCCCAAATCAACATCGAGGGTCGTATCCAGACGATGGTTGTGGCAGCAGCCTACTTTGCTGGTGATGAAGCCAACATTCCACCGTGCGAAGTACAGAGACTGGTGGACTACTGCAACCGGAAAAAGCTACCAATACTAATAGGATGTGACGCAAACGCTCACCATACAGTATGGGGCAGCACCAACATAAACCAAAGGGGTGAGTACCTTTTAGACTTTATGATGGTAAAAAATCTAGAAATATTTAATGTAGGGAACACCCCCACTTTTATTACTAGAACAAGAAAAGAAGTCCTAGACTTAACTTTCGGAACTCCGAACGTAGCTTATATGGTTAAGGATTGGAGAGTATCCAATGAACCATCAATGTCTGATCACAGAATGATAGTGTTTACCTTAGAAGGTCTGCTTACAGAGAATACCCCTGGCAGAAATCCTAAGAAAACAAACTGGAACCTATACCAAAATGTTCTAAAATCAAACCGGGAACAACTAGGTCCAGCAAGTACGACTAAAAGTAACCTTGAATTAGAAGTTGTAGTTAACGAGTTTAGTGGAGCAATAAATGAGGCATAATGAACTCAGTTGCCCTCTTAAACCAAAAACTAAACAGAAGGATGCCCCTTGGTGGAATAAACATCTTTCTAAACTAAGATCCAAGGTTAGGAAGCTCTTCAATGAAGCAAAAAGAACAAGGGAATGGTTTAATTACTCCGCGTTATTGACAATATATAACAAAGAGATAAGAAATGCCAAAAGAAATAGTTTCACAAACAAAGAGCTTTAGATGCAAAGGAAACAGCATTAGCTGCTTTCTTAGACATAGAAGGGGCCTTCGATAACACGTCCCACGAGGCTGTAGGCAAAGCTCTTGTTAGGAAATGCGTACCCAACACCATAACCAGATGGATAATAGAAATGTTGGGCACTAGAAATGCAGAGGCACAAGCAGGACAAAATGTAAAGAAAGTGATCACAACGAGAGGATGTCCTCAGGGCGGTGTACTATCACCCTTGTTGTGGAGTCTTGTAGTAGATGAATTGTTAGAAAATCTTACCTCCAAAGGTATATACTGCATTGGATTTGCCGATGATATCGCTATCATTGCAGTAGGTAAGTTTGAAGAAACTCTTTGCGATATTATCCAAAGAGGACTAACAATTACAAGTAAATGGAGTAGGTCTGTAGGGCTTTCAATAAACCCATCCAAGACAACAATCATACCATTTACCAGGAAAAGACTTCTACCACATATGAAACCTATCCGTTTGAATGGTGAAGTAATTGAAATGCAGAGGGAGGTAAAATACCTAGGAATTATACTAGATAGTAAACTCCTCTGGAACAAACACATAAATTATATAGTCGGAAAAGCCACAAAAGCCCTAATGATTTGCAAAAGAATTGCAGGCAAGTCATGGGGTTGCAAACCGAGCATCCTTAGGTGGATGTACACTATGATGGTAAGACCCATCATTACCTATGGTGCGGTTGCATGGCACAAGAAAACCGAATTAACAACAACTAGGAAAACCCTAGAAAAAATCCAAAGGCTCGCATGTATCTGTATTACGGGAGCAATGAGAACCTGCCCTACCGCAGCTATTGAGGTTATCCTCCATCTATCCCCTCTACACGAGGTCATTAGAAGTGCTGGAGTGGGAGGAATCATGAGGTTCTCAAAGGAAGGAACTGGGACAGGTAAAATAATTGGTCTCAGAGAAAGGGACTTAATTGACAGGTCCACAATTACTAACCTTATTGACATCCCAAGAGATGGAATGATCAAAAAACATAATTTCGAGAAAAACTTTCTTACACAGCTTAGTAACAAAGGAAACTGGGTAGGAGAGGATATAAACTATACACTCGAAGCAAATACCATCAAGTGGTACACTGATGGATAGAGAACAAGCGAAGGGACTGGTGCAGGAATTTTTGGGCCAAAAACCAAACTTTCCATACCGATGGGACGGTCCACCAGCATCTTCCAAGCGGAGGTAAACGCGATAGGGAAATGCGTGGATCGCAATCTCGAAAGGAATTATCGTAACAAGAACATTGCCATTATGTCAGATAGTCAAGCAGCACTAAAGGCACTAAGCTCATACACCATCAACTCTAAGCTGGTGGGGGAGTGCATAAGTAGGCTAAACGAACTAGGCAAACAGAACAGGGTCACACTTTATTGGGTACCTGGTCACGTTGGTGTTCTTGGAAACGAAAAGGCAGATTCCCTAGCAAAATTAGGAGCTTCAACTCCCCTAACAGGGCCTGAACCCTATTGCGGAATAGGTGAAAATGTCATCAAAACCAAAATTAAAAAAGAGGCTGGGTGCGACCCACACTGATAACTTCCCATTTGTGGTCTTGAAAACTTGTAATAATTACGAAGGTTGGTACGAGTAGGTACATATTATATACTGAATTATAGATTTCCGTGCTTTTTAATATTATATTATAGAAATTACTTTATTATTTCGGTTCCAAACATTTTAATTAAAAAAAAATTAAAAACGAAATATTCAAATATAAAAGATATGGTTTGGTTATTGATGGAAGGGTACTTACAAAATATATCCGCTCTAAAACTAGATTTATGTCAAATATAAACCATTTGTTAGAAATTGTATTATGTATAAAATTAAATAATTGCAAAGTCAATATCATTGCTCGTTCTCAAGATATTCTAGTCGAAAAACAAATATTACCACTTTTTAGTAGATTTTTTTTTATATTTTTGTTAAAACTGTCAATTCCATACTTGTCAAAATTTAACCATATGTTAATAACTGTATTATGTCGATACCTTCCCGTAAGAATATACTAAGCGACACTTTTTCCGAAAATGACTTTTTGATGAGGAAATATAATATATGTTAAGGGCCACGTTTTGGCCTGGGTTTCGCCAACGAACTTTCTTCGTTTTTTTCGTTTCCTGAACAATTTTAAAAATGTCGCTTAGTATACATTCTTACCGGAAGGTATCGATGTATAAAACAACATACTTTAGAAGGCACTGTCGGAGTTTATTCCCAAGAAATTCGACTTGAAATACAATTTTAACTAGTTTTCACTAGAATTTTTAATAGTTTTTTTATTTAAAAAAAAAAACTATTAATTCAATATTTGTCAACATTTTACCAATTGTACAAAATTATACTATGTATAAAATAAACTAAATTAAAAGTCAATATCACTACTAGTTCTCGAGAAATTTGAGTCGAAAAACAATTTTTACCAATTTTCAATAGAGTTTTATATAGTTTTTTATTTTTTGTAAAAAAACTGTAAGCTGATTTTTTTTGAAATTTTCACCAATTGTCAAACACATTATTTTTCGTAAAATAAAATTATTTTGAGTTTCAAATTGTTTTCCGTTCTTAGAATATCTGGGTTATGAAATTTTTTTTTCAGTTTTTTGTATTTAAAAAAATAACGGTATGTTCATTTTTTTCCAAATTCATACCAAATCTGTATGACCTTATAGTGAGTATATTAAATTTTATTTGAAATCAATAGCATTATTTTTTCGTGAGATATTTGAAACTAACCAACATTTTTACTTTTTTTTTAAACCGTTATAGTGAAAAAACTACTTAATGAATTTTAATAAACGCCCTTTCAGCCTCTTTCGAAGTTATTATCTATTAAACAAAACTTATTTGAAGTCGATATCTTTACTCGTTCTTGAGATATCGACGACGAAAAATGGTACGAGAACGTACGGACGTACGAACGTACGCACGTACGAACGTACGAACGTACGTACACACACACACACAGACATCTCTCTAAAAATTATTGATATAGCCTCTAGGGACCTTGAAACGTCGAGAAATGTCAAAAATTCCAATTTGAAAAATCGCACCGATTACAATAACTCCCTATGGGAAGTTAACAAGAAGAGGAGGCAAACAGAATGAAGAACTGGAATGAACTCCCTGGGCTGAGACAGGCGAAACTACTGCTGGGTAACTACAACCGGCAACGTTTCGAAAACTGTATCAACCTTAGTAGGAATAACCTAAGAATAATAACAGGTATTCTAACAGGACACTGTAAACTTAGAAGACACCTTTATATGAAGGTTTTTTTAATACAAACTCTATATACTACTGAAATAAATCAGCCAAGTAGAAGACTTAGCACTATTATTGGACTTGTTGAATTATTGATTCAAATTAGCTTTTTTGGCCTTTAGTCCACAAAAATTGGCGTTTCGTCCGGGTGATCTCACATGGACTCATCAGTTGACTTGTGAGGACCTTGTCAATACGCAATTTTTGTTAAGTTCAGTTCATCTTACATGATTTTTTTTTGACAAAAATCCAATGTGAACTATATCCAACAAAGATTAGGATTGTAATCATTAATGTTGGAATTTTTTTTTTTTTTTTTTTTTTTTTTTTTTTTTTTTGCCCGTGGCCTGGCATTGAATATTTATATGAAGGTTTTTATAATACAAACTCTATATACTACTGAAATAAATCAGCCAAGTAGAAGACTTAGCACTATTATTGGACTTGTTGAATTATTGATTCAAATTAGCTTTTTTGGCCTTTAGTCCACAAAAATTGGCGTTTCGTCCGGGTGATCTCACATGGACTCATCAGTTGACTTGTGAGGACCTTGTCAATACGCAATTTTTGTTAAGTTCAGTTCATCTTACATGAATTTTTTGACAAAAATCCAATGTGAACTATAAAAATTCATGTAAGATGAACTGAACTTAACAAAAATTGCGTATTGACAAGGTCCTCACAAGTCAACTGATGAGTCCATGTGAGATCACCCGGACGAAACGCCAATTTTTGTGGACTAAAGGCCAAAAAAGCTAATTTGAATCAATAATTCAACACTGAAAATAAATTCCTAGGTAATATTGACAAAAACGTTTTGTTGACCTTTAACAAAACAATTTTATCGTTTTGATAAAATTTTTGTCAATACGAAAGAATGATTTTGTTGATTTCACAAAATTTTTATAATCCAGCATGATTTTTTGTCAGTTTAACAAAATATGCACTACAAATAATATTGTCAGTTTAACAAACCAAGTTTTGTTAATATAACAAAATAAAACAGAGATTTTTGTCACATCGACAAACTTTTTTGTGATGTTAACAAAATGTTTGTTGTATCTACAAAAAATTTGTTTTGCAAATGTTTGTCAATATCACAAAGTTTTTGTTAATTTGTTTTTGTCAATTTAACAAAAAATTAAAACATTTTTGTTAAAATGACAAATATTTTGTTTTAGGGTTGAATTATTTTGTAATATTGATAAAATAATATTATCAGATAGATAAAACTATTTTGTAAGGTAACCAAAAAATTTCTTTTGTGTATGATATAGTTCACACTTGCTTTTTGGTAAAAAATCGATGTAAGATTACTTGAACTTAACAAAAAATTGCGTATTGTCCATACGCCCTCACAGATGGTTGCATGTGAGATCGTAAGGACGAAACGCCAATTTTTGTGGACTTAAATCCCAAAAAAAAAAATTTGACAAAATTAATTTTGTTTTTTGTGGATTCAACAAAAGAAATTTGTAAAATTGACAAAATATTTTGTTGAATTGACAAAATATTTTGTTAATTTAACAAAATATAACAAGAAATTTTTGTTAATTTAACAAAATATTTTGTTAATGTAACAAAACAATTTTGTTAATTCAACAAAACAATTTTGTTAATTTAACAAAACAATTTTGTTAGTTTAACAAAAAATTTTGTTAATCCGATAATAATAAAAAAACAATAACGCTAACAAAAAAATTGTTAATACAACAAAAGAATTGTTAATATGACAAATTAATTTTGTAAATTCTACGAAATTTTGTCATATTGACAAAATATTTTTGTTATTTCAACAAATTTATTTGTTAGCATAACAAAATAATTTTGTGGATACAACAAAATATTTTTTGTTACCTCAACAAAATTCTATAATTTTTGTCAATTTGACAAAACTTTTTGTTGGACGTATATTGACAAAATTTTTGTTAAATCAACCTAGATTTTTATCATATATACCTAGATTTTATTTTCAGTGAACAAGTCCAATAATAGTGCTAAGTCTTCTACTTGGCTGATTTATTTCAGTAGTATATAGAGTTTGTATTATAAAAACCTTCATATAAATATTCAATGCCAGGCCACGGGCAAAAAAAAAAATTCCAACATTAATGATTACAATCCTAATCTTTGTTGGATATAGTTCACATTGGATTTTTGTCAAAAAATTCATGTAAGATGAACTGAACTTAACAAAAATTGCGTATTGACAAGGTCCTCACAAGTCAACTGATGAGTCCATGTGAGATCACCCGGACGAAACGCCAATTTTTGTGGACTAAAGGCCAAAAAAGCTAACTTAGAAGACACCTTAATCTAATTGGTGTAGTAAGCAGTGCCACTTGCAGATTCTGCAACATGCATGAGGAAACTCCGGAACACATACTGGGAAAGTGTTGTCCAATCATGCACCAAAGGAAAACCCATCTGGGACGGTACCAGGTGGAAGAGAGCAACCTACCCTCTCTAAAAGAGCCCCAAATACTAAAGTTCCTTAAGGCAATAGGTTTGGAGGAAGAACTGTAGGATGAGCCAGCTCATCATTATAAGAGGGGGCACAATAGATCTACAGGTCGCAGTGCAATTAATCCCCAATACAATTCATTCATTCATTCATTCAAATCACATCTAATAGTTTAGTTCTAGTTGTTCTAATTATTCTTGTTCATATTAAAAAATATAAAATTTAAAAAATCAAGAGGTACAGAAAAAAAAAATAAACTTATTATCATGAAGTCTTCATTTTCAGCGAAATTTTATTTTTAATGTAGGTATATCTCTTGACATATTTAATTCGAAAATACCACAATTGTATGCATAAGAGATGCATAATTTGTCCTTGAAATTACCTACTTTGAAAAATGTTTGTGTCTTAAAGTTCGACATTTGGATTAACGGATATTTTGGAACAATAAAATAGATGATTGTATTCTTCCTACTTTTATAAAGTTCAAACGTAAATATAGGCTGAGATATTTCTCTGAGATTCTGAAAACTATACATATTAATAAGCTTTAGACGACGGGAATAATGACGCAACACAAAACTGTCAGAGCTTCACACCAAACCTCTCAGAGTAAACAACAGAAATTGGTTTTGGACAGACTCAAGTTTCTTAATATAAACATCACTAAACTGAGACCAAACCATTAATAACAGATTGCTTTAATAATGTGAGGATCGTTAAATTTTCTAGTCTACGTTTAACAAACCCTACACTGAGCCAAAAAACAACGTAGAATCAAAAAAAACTACTTTGAATCAAAGTAAAACGTTAACAATTTAGGACTAAACGCGTTTTCTTGAAAATCAAAGTGGATCAATTTAAAAATCAATTTGACGAAAAGCAACTTAAGATTGAAATAAGTTCAACTTTGTTTTAAGGTAGTAGAGTAATTATATTCTGTTCACGTTTAACTTATTTTCAATTGTCTTCGTCTTTGTTTTGAGTTCAACGTTTGTTTATTTCAAATGTTTATCAATTTAGATTGAAAGTGACAATAACTTTGATTCAAACTATACGAAACCTTAAAACAAGAAACAGTCTTTTAGAATCAAATACATAGCGACTTTGTTTTTATGTATTTAAAATTTCATTTCAAACATAAAACAAATTGATTTCAAATGCATTTTAACCTTAAATCAAAAATTACGTCTATTTAAAATGTAAATACGCATTTTTAATTCAAAATTTAAGAGTGTAAGATTCATGATGCATTGCACTTATGTTTAAAGGCAATATAATTTTACTATAAAAGAATTGCATACTTTATTTTAAAGAGAACCATCTTCATTGTGAAACATAAAGCTTAAGAACCAAAAAGCTTAAGAATATCCAAAATGAATTAAAAGATTATGGTTATCATTTTTAAATATAATATTGAATTTATTTATTTTATATCATACAGAGTACAATTAATATTAAAAATTTTAATGTAAAAGAACATTTTATTTCACAAAAATAAACTTAAATAGTAGTAGAGAAGTAAAATTCTTATTCATAAGATTAATGGAAAACAAAAAAAAAATTTTAAGAAATCTTAAATATATTTGTTTTTTACATAAGTCTTGCCGTTATTAATTTGATAAAGATGTAAAGGCGGACTTGTGAAGTAATCAATGTTTTTTAATGTTATGTTTTTTAAGTTTTTCCCAACTTCGTAGGCTTGAAAGTGTTTATTAAATTCTTTGATATTAATTTGAGAGCAAACAATAAAAAGATTTTTATCTTTGTATAAAATATCAATTATTTCAAATAATTCGAACTGAGAACTTTTACATGCTAAGTAAGAGTTATTTTTATATGTGATTCCCTTATACGTCACATTATCAGCTATTTGTGTGTTTTTCAGATCAGATTTTTCAAACCAGATTTGATCAAAATAATTTTTTTTAGTTAAAACGTCGGATTTAAAATGACTTAAGTCTAAATCGATGAATATACCACCTTTATATTTTGTTAAAAAATAGGAGTTTTGTAGAGATGCTTTAACAGCAAGGGAATGAGGTGGGTTCAGCCTTGATGTGATGTTATTGAAATAAGCTTTGCCTTCTTTATGTTTGGCTTCAAAACGCATAACCCAAACATATCTCAAAGGACCGCACATTTGTATCGCCGTGGGATAATGTACCAAAAAATGGTGTTTAGGTTTGAGACTACTCCCGTATAATTTCACATAAAGAATATGATGATTTGTAATAAGTTTACTTAACTCTTTTAAATCCTCCCCGCAGTATTCAGGTTTGAAAAGAAAATCAATTATTTCTAAGAGGTACGTTAATAAAACCCAATGTTCGTTTTGAGAATCAACTAAGTCCCCTACCATAAGAGGTAAAAAATTTACAAAACATAAGGCTTCACTCGCTGTCATTTTTAAATTAAATGATTTTAATCGTTTAATATCTATTGGTTGTGAAAAATTACCGACTTCTGTTTCTCCAAGAGGAAAAAACTGTTTTCTGCTGTTTAAAGTGTCAAGAGTAAGAATATTGTCTGATATTAAGCTAGTTATAATATTACAGAGGTCATAAATAACTACCCCTTCTAAAACGTCATGCATCATATCAAAGTAAACATTTTCACATACGTGAAAACTATCTAATGCATGAAAAATACATTCATTTCTTAAACCTGTTTCTGAAAAATCATCTTTCAAAAGATCTTCCTGATACTTTGACTTGTCTCTAATGTATTCAGTTTCCTCTTTATAATCAGACTTCATTTCCATTCGGCTTCTAGTACAGCATCGACAGAACCTCTTAGAACTAAATGATTTAACAAATCCAAATATGCTGTTGAGACCTAAATTATCTCCAACAATTAAGCCCAAAACGAAATGTACTCGAATAGTTTTATTACCAATACGTATATCTAAACCAGCTTCTAATATTTTAAGTTCTTCAACTAAATGGTGAAATGAAATTTCATTACCACAGCTTTTTAAATTGTCAGATAATATAAAACCACCATGGAACAAAAAGTCCAATGTTGATAACAAATGCTGTGGAAGAGATGGAAACGTATAGTAACAAGCACATATCGATGATGTATGAGTACCAAGAGGATTATTGATTTGAAAGTCGTCAAAATACAAAATAAAGGGAATGACAACATCTTCAGTCTTAAACTTGCTTTTTTTGTTTTTGAATGTTTTGCCGTTTATAAAGTTTTGAAGATTTTCTTGACTTAAGTATTTTTGTTGATTTTTCAGAGTTAATTCTAAAACTCCGGGCAATTGGAAAAAAGATCTGAATTGAAATTCTAATGGCATTAAGTAAACATTAATGCGTTTTTCTTCAAAAGTTGGCATTCCTTTCAATATTTTTTGAGATATAGTATTTTTTATTAAAAAAGTTTTTGGTTCCTCGTAAATACTCATTTCCTTTAAGATTTTAAACATTCGGTGTTCAGTTTTTATTGATTCAAATGGGTCACTACAAAACATCATTATGCAATTAAGATCTGTTTGTACTTCAAAAGGTATCCTATCCGAAGTTATAATTTTAATCGAATTGGTCACACTTGTTAATAAGACTGAAATCATATTTTGAATCTCTATTACTTCCTTTCTGGGCATGAAAGTCCGAGCGTAAAGTTTTAAAGTTAAATTGATGACAGATATTTTAAGGTCACTTATAATATTTAAAATATCATACTCATGGACCGTGCTCTGAACTGCGTTAGAAGTGTTGGTAGGCTGGTTTGCATTTATATTAACTAATGGTAAATGATTTGAACAGCTGTCAATGTTAGGCTCCAGAGTCAATTGATTTGTTTCTAATTTTGAATTCTTATGTAATTTGTTTAAATGGCGACGAAAAACTTTGAAACTTGAAAAAACTTGATTGCATTCACTTTGTTTACATTGCAGGTCGTAATTATCACTTATTAAATGATCATATTTAAAGTGGCGTATAAGGGAATCAACATTATGAAATTCTTTAAAGCATTTAAAACAAACAAACATAATAATTAATTTTGTTTGTTTGCGGAATTTAAAAATGATAAAAGCGCTGTAATGTTCGGTGATTTTATATCGAAAGGAGTATTAATGTTGTAAAAATATTTTTGAATAAAAATCCAACTAGGTTGGCATCCTAATGGATAACTTAACGATAGAACTTGGAAAATTTTGAAGCAATTATCAAAAGCTTCGATAAAAGAATCAAATTTATATAATGTTTTATCTAAATAAACAAAAAAAGAATTTAAACTTATATCGTCTCCCCCAACTACTATGATAAATGGTTGTACGGTAAGTTTGACATTATAATATTTATTCACCAGTTCTTCTATTTTTTCCTTATAGTTGGTTATAAGGGGAAGTCTCAAAATAAAACTCTCTTGGGCATCGCTGATGGTGACCTTTCTTTTGTTGCTTCCTCGTTTGTCCTTAAACCTTGACACTGGAGGAATTACTGAATTCAATAGGATTGTTACTAGAAAGTCTTCAGAATCTAAAATAAAAGAAATATTTTTCAACAATTAATAAATAAATTACATATATTTTTCCTACCTTTTCCTATTTCTGAATTGGTTTTTAGTAATGAAAACCTTTTTCTGCAGCTTTCGTTGTGGATGTTGATTTCATAATAGTTTTTGATATTTGTTTTAAAATTTTCCCATTTGGACAGCAAAAGATGCTTTTTATTGGGGTACAAAAAATCGAAATCGATTTCAATCTGAAAGAACAATTTACGTATGTTTGTGTTTTATTTCGAAAAAAATCATACAAATATATAAATGTAAAAAAAACAAATAAGTTAGTTTAATATATTTTAGTTCTATTAAAAAGATAACAGCTTAAAACGTCTATGGTAATTTCTGTCTATTCAAACGCCCAACAGTTTAGTAAAAACGAGAATAGCTTTGTTACATACACGCCTTAATTCAAATGAGAAAATGTATGTCCTTTACATATACTGGATTGTAAAATCCAAACTTGTAGTTGACATATGCATATACGTATATATAAATCAGAACCAGAACTTTTAATTTTATTATCTAACAACTGTCTACTAAAAAATCGTTAATAATAATTACCAGTTCTGGTGCTCTCGCATCGCAAAATTTGGGCCAAGATTTAAAAAATTCATCATTTGACATGAGCTTCAATTCCTTTTGTCGGAGTGAAAAAGTCTTTTTCCATTTCTCTTTCACTAAGTTCCAATCTGAGCTGTCACGGCTCAAACTTGTTTTCATTGCCTCAGATATTGACATGTCCACTTCATCTTCGACAAAAGGAGTCTCATTGGTAATTGTTGTACACGAACTTTGGCTTGATTTGACGCGTTTGGAGCGACAATTGGCGTATCTTGAGTATAGACGACCGCTGGGATTTTTCTTTCCTTTTCTAGGAATAAAATAATAATCCTAAAAGGATGTATAGAATGTCAGTGTTTGAAAACTCTTTTTACTTTACGATTAAAAATTTTCCTAACCGATTCAAACCAAGTTTATAAAAAACTTAAGATCATACCTTAGCTTCTTCTTCATTAGGGAAAATTGAAAGAATTTGATCCACAATTAAGGGAAAATCTGATGGTTTTAAATTAATATCCGAGCACATAACTTCTTCGGTAATAATCTGAACAAGCCCTTCTCTGTCTATGTTTTCTAACCTTTTTTTACTTTCGTAAGTTTTAAGTAAACTTTTTCCTTTTGAGGACGAGCTTAAGACTGATCTTAGATTCTATTAAATTTAAAAAAATCAAAAAGCTTTTTATTATCGTTAAAACAAGTTACATACAATCTTAGAACTTCTTGCATTTGAGCTGTTGTCCTTAGTGGAATCAACTTTTTGCTGCCAGTTTTCAATTTTTGTATTTAAAGAAATAGTTTCGTCGTCCTTTCCATACTTAAATGTAAAACAAAAAAAAAAAAGTTTCTTTTGAATTTGTTGAATTTTCAATGCTAAACCTGCTGTTTTCTCCAGAAAAAGAGTTTTTCTCGGAACTCTGCCCTGAGTCCGATGTTTGGAATAGCATCTCTTATATCATCTTTTGAAAGGTATTGTAAGCTGTGGTAAGTTATTTGTTTATCTGAATACAAAAAGAGAATATTTTCAACCATTGTATTCATACCATTCATTTATTGAAATATAGTTTAAGAATTTAACGAATGTCAAAATAAAATTTCGACGCTCATTAAATCAAAATTTTATTTATCACACAGAAGAAAAGCATGGGTTCCTGAGGTCTTTTAAAGTCGCAAAACTGACGAGGTAATTTACTCGTTATCGCTTCCTTTAGTTATAACGGTTTTTATGATTTTGGAACAAGTCTTCTTTAACTGCCTGTAGCTTTGCTAAATTTGGAACGATTCTTGATTTGTTTTCTGTACTTTTCTTAAAAGTACATAACATTATTTTTACAAAAAATGTAACCTAAATTTGTTTGTTTGTTTGTTTTGTTAAAAGCTTTAAACAGGAAGCGAAAACGAGTAAATTACCACATACGGTTTTCGACTTAAAATGACTTCAGGAACTCATGGTTTTCTTTTGTGGCGAGGTCTGTAGGGCAACCAGTATACAAATCAAAACTTACAAAAATAAAATGAATGTTAAATCTTTCTTACCTTTAAGGATTGGCAAAAGAGCATTAAGATTAAATTCAGTAAGTAGTTGAGACAATTTTATTTCATCTTCGTTAATAGTTTTGGAATGATCAAAAAATATTAATTGTACATCTATGATATCCCCATTTTCTTCTACTTGAAATAATTCTGTGTCAGTTGGGGTTAAGTTTAGTATTGTGTTATTCAAATCTGATATGTTCATGCTCTCCATTTTCAGTTTATGTAAGATAGGCAACCTTAAGATAGAAAATTGAATAAAAAAAAAAACTAAAAAAACAAACCATACAAAATAATAAATAAATAAGCAAACGATATTATGCGTAAATATCTGTTTGTAAACAAGGTCTTTTTGCAATTACAATTTCATCCGTCCTTTTAGTAACTAACCAAGAAATGCTTAAAATTTTAAACAATACAAAATTGATTCCAAAGAATCAGTTTAATGTTTTATTTGGAGAAAAAAATTAAAGCTATTAATTGAAAAATGTTTGAGATAACACTTTGGAGACGTCTGTAAGCCATAAGGCTGAACCCAAATCGTCTGATCTACATACCTACATTAAAATTTGCTTCAGGTTTTTGTCCTAGAGTTCGTGCTTAAAATTTAAACGACCTGACGTTTTTTCGTAAAAAAAAACATTTTTGTATGAAATAGAATATGAATGTATAAATTAGCTCAAAAAATAATAATATTCAAAATATTTAATTCGATATTTATTCTTTATTTCCCTTATCAGGAAAACGATTTTCGTAAAGAAGAATAATTAAATGGAATATAATTCTTTGAACTATTTTTATCTAATAGACTGACTGCGAGCCCACAGCAATTTTTGGGTGTGATTGATAACAAAAATAAATTGAAAATGACTACTACATAAATATACATATTTGTTTCTACAATTACTTACCTTTTATTTCTGAAGATATCTTACAGAATGGTGATTCCAGAAGGTTCAAAATCATTTATGGATGCAATTCAACTTGAGTAAAACGTTTGGTCTGGTATATTTGTAAAAGATACACAAATAAGTGTATTATACATAAATTCACAATGTTTTTGTTCATAAATTTCACTTCTTTTCGTTCTCAAAAACTTTAATAATTCACTTTTAAGGAAACACAACCGGCAATCATGGAGACGAACGACAAATGCAATTCCAGACGAAAAACGAAGTTAAAATAACAACAGTACAGTTATTTTTCTGGTGCCAAAGACGTTTGTGTTTATTTTAAGTGTGTTTTCACTTTATTACAAACGCGCTCCAACATTCAATACACACATACCAGTTAACGACCAAAACACTAAATGCGTTCTTCCTTTGATTTTAAGTTATTTTCTTTGACAGATGAAGCAGTGACGTCGATTTTAATACGTTTCAACTTTGATTTAAGGTTATCCCTTTTCAATATAAAGTAGAAAACCATATTTGATTAAGAATCAACGACTAAAATAAAAACGCATTTAAATCAAATTTGTTAACTATTTGTTTCAATGATCCTTCGTAACAAAATTCTTTGAAAACGCGTTTTGATTGAAAATCAAAATGTTTTTACTTTGATTTAAATAGTTTTTTTTTAAATGGGGAAAACTTTGAATTTAGTATGAGGTAACTAAATTTTACGACGTGATTTTTCCCTCAGTGTAACACATGCTTTTAGAGTGTATTTTGTCAATTTGGTGTTTAAAAGCAAGTTATCTGTCAAGTATAACTGCTAAGTCCTTAATTACGTCCTTTCTTATTAATTTGGGCTTAAGCATAGTTGCAATGCAGATCCGTCTGTTAAATTATTACCATTTTGAAACAATTTAATGTCATCTGCGTATAAGCAATTTGCACCCTGTTAACAGTAAGGGCAAGTCATTTAT
Organism: Philhelius festivus; assembly: GCA_963931855.1. NCBI lineage: Eukaryota > Metazoa > Arthropoda > Insecta > Diptera > Syrphidae > Philhelius > Philhelius festivus. Next base: position 126,338,092 of record OZ007555.1, on the reverse strand, counting down.
AAATTTTTAGTAAAAATAAGAAGAGACCAAGATGATTTCCTTGGGGAACTTCGGATTTGTGACATATTATCCGGTGTATAAGGTCACAGAAAACAGAATGAGTACGTTTTGACAAATGAGAATCTATTTTAATCTATCTTTTAAAGTTTAAAAAGAAGCCGACCTGGTCAACATGCGTTGTCGAAGGCTTTACCAAAGTAAGTGTAAGAAAAATCATCGCAGGGAATAAAGTTCAACACAGGGAGATTAAAATCACCAAAGAAGAAAAAGTCATCGGAATAATTGGGTGCAGACAAGACGTTAGAAACACTTCTGGATACAACTTCGCTAATGTCTATGGTTTGACATAGGTGGATCTAGCAGCACCTGACATAAATGATCTTATCTTCGATTGCGATTTAGGCCCAAACTTGTTGGCTTAAATTATTATACTTGATGACAAGGGCTGCATAATTACAAGGAAACAAGGCAACGAAGTATGAATGGCAAGTAAAACACCACCTCCCTTACGTTCACTATATGAAGAAGAGTCCGATCACCTAAAGACTTGCCATCAGGATGAGTCAAAGATTTCAGTATTCACATGAAGTGCTGTGCACTGATGGATGGAAATAAGTCCGGAGCTGCGTCTCATTTTTCGAAAATTTGGTTTTGGATCATTGGGCTTGTTCGCTGTATGTTAATTGATTGTTTTCGCTTTTTAATCTCTGAATATGTCGACTGATTCTTAAAAAATTTATCAAAAACATTTTGAACTGGGTTGTAGTGTGGTATAGAAACGTTAAAAAGAACTTTGCGAATGGGCCAAGGACAAACGTGACAGCAATTACTTTGATGAATCTGAAAGATGTAAAATGCAAAATATCGCAAAAATAATCCTTTTTTTAAATAGGTAAAAAATGTCTATTTTATCAAAGTGAAGATTTTGACGAATAAGCAAATAAGGAAAATATCAATGCATATTTGTAAGTGGGCTTATTCAATTTTCGATTGATGTCTTCACGAAACTGTCTACCTACATTATAATTTATAATTTATGATTATAAAATCATCAAGAAATTATTTCTATCTCCACCGGAAAACGAAAAATAAAATTTTTGGGTAGAAAATCTTCAGCTTATACGAAGAGACTTACTCTAAAAAGAAGCACTAATAAGAATTGCGATACCTTTTTTATACTTAAAAATTGTTGACGCAAGAAATCTGTATTGTATAGAAATGCGTTATATCAAGTGATGAAAAAAGTGCTGATTTGAAACTTTATAGAGATTTCTTGATGATCTATAAACATAGTTTTATAAACAAATAAATTTAATATTTATTAAATACGTAGTACCGCTTCATTATACCAAGCAAGCGGTACTATATATTTAAATTATATTAATATAATAAAAGTTTTTCAGGGGTGTACAAATATTACAACAAAAGTTATTGGCGCAAATTATTGAATTAATATGATGTTAGGACTCTTTTAGTATGATACTTGGTTAAAACGAACATTTTTGAAAATTTTAATTGAGTTTAGCATCATGCTTTCTCTACCCTTTTATTAAAGTTAATATCATCGAATACGTATTTCATTTTTTTTGGTGCTAACATTACATGATTCTTTGACGTTTACAATTGTCATTGTTTTAGGTGTGTTCAGAAGTAATTTATTAAGAAATTTGGTTTAGTACGATACTAGTTAGAAAATGATTGGGGCAAAATTTTAAACAACCTATTTATTAAAGGCTTAGCAATTTACTAGTTAGCAATTTGTTAAACTTTTAGTAATCTACTAACTCTTCGAAAATTTTAAACCTTTTTATTCGTTTTACTAACTAGTAAATTATACTAATTGCCAGGGATGAGATTTTGTTGACCTAAAAATTTGAAAAAAAAGGCAAAATAAAACATCCAAATAGGCAAAATAAGCACAAAAAAAGGCATTTATTCAAAAAAAGAATAAAAATTGAATTCAACATGAACAGAAAATAATAGAAAGATTTTAAATTAAAAACTTAATTATAAAAACATTTAACAAGCCTGAGTTTTTTAAATTTTCAGGCAACAACCACCTGCGGTTGTCCCTTAACAGTGCCTTAAAAGAGTTGAAATATCTTTCGACACCAGCAGAAGCGAGTGGAGCCCAATTTAAAAACTCGACGTCACCAGCTTCAATGTTTTCAGGGAGCATTTGTTTCACACACATCTTTTTTGTTCTTGCCCGCCACGCCGCCGGCCGTCACGACGGAAATAGAAAGCAATTATACTCTGTTCAACAAAAATTGTCAGTACAGGCCTTATGGGAGAGCTTTTTCCAAAGCAGTGATGCACTTATCACTATACTACGTTGGGAAAAAAGCAACTTAAAAAACAGCAAGCCACTGACTTTCCTTTTAGAATTGTTGTTCTAATTCTTCACAAAAAGTTGTACACCCCAACGCGACCGTTGAATCCCACTGCTGAAGGATACCGTCAAGTCAATACGAACGCGCGCTTGTTATACAGGGTGATTTGCATAAGGTGTGACAAAAAGCTAGGGCGTGTAGGTTGGACTTCGACAAGAAAAAAATAGTATGGGAGGGTGGTCTATATCCCCCCGTTTAGGCGGGAGGGGCAATTTAAGAAAAAAATCACTTAAAACAGAAAAAAAATTATTAAAAAATAACGGTGATACCTACAGAGTAATGCTATAGCATTTTGAAAAGCCAGAAATACATTCTTTAATTTTGTTTTTAAATAAAGTTGTTCGAGTGAATAGTCTTTGAAAAATTAATTTTCAAAATCAAAATTTTGAAAAAAAAAATGAAAAATTTTTTTTTAAACAATTTTTTTCAAAATTGTACGTATTTAAGTATTATTTTTTTATTCAATACTCAATGCTCTTATTAATTTTTGATCAAAAACAAGAATCCGGATGTCAAAATGTTTTGTAGTTTTTGAAAAACTCAAAAATAACAAAAACTACTTTTGTTCTAAGAAAAGCCTTTTATTTTAGTTTTTACGTTTTTGGATTCTTAGGTGAATTTACGATTGAAAGGATTAACTTTCATTAAATGGGGATCATATCGAAAAATTTTTGTAATAAGCTTTAGTTAAAAAATAGTTAAAAATTTAAATAAACAGTAATTATTTATTTTATCTAAATATGCATGTATTTCTTATTTTAATTGATTTCAAGATTCAGGAACATTTTTGTTCTTATTTCGCAATTGCATTTTTCTGTCACTAGTTAGGGCGTGTAACGTTGCATTATTTAAAAAAACATTCGCAGGTCAATATTAATCCAATGCTCTCACCCAGGTGTTCTCAATGAAAAAATGTGTTAACCCAGTACTTTGCCACTTTATTGTATGCTTATAAGACTGATAATAAAAAAATTGTACAAAAAAAGTTAATCCTTTCTTTCGTAAATGCACCTAAGCCAAGCCGACCCCACCATAATAAAAAAGTGGAAGGTCAATTTTAAACCAATGCTCCCACGCAGGTGTTTTCAATGAAAAAATGTGTGAAATATGGTTAATCCAGTACTTTTTCACATTATTGTTTGCTTATAAGACCGATAGTTAAAAAAATAGTAAAAAGAAAGTTAATCCTTTCAATCGTAAATTCACCTAAGAATCCAAAAACGTAAAAACTAAAATAAAAGGCTTTTCTTAGAACAAAAGTAGTTTTTGTTATTTTTGATTTTCTCAAAAACTACAAAACATTTTGACATTTTGGCTTGAGCATTGAATATTGAATAAAAAAAATAACACTTAATTACGTAAAATTTTGAAAAAAATTTGTTTAAAATTTTTTTCTTTTTTAAATTAAAAATTGTTTTGAAAATTAATTTTTCAAAAACTATTCAGTCGAACAACTTTATTTAAAAACAAAATTAAAGAATGTATTTCTGGCTTTTTAAAATGATATAGCATTACTCTGTAGGTATCACCGTTATTTTTTAATAATTTTTTTCTGTTTTAAGTGATTTTTTTCTTAAATTGCCCCTCCCGCCTAAAGGGGGGGATATAGACCCCCGTCCCATACGATTTTTTTCTTGTCTAAGTCCAACCTACACGCCCTAGCTTTTTGTCACACCTTATGCAAATCACCCTGTATACATCAGAATAGAGATACCATTATCATTCTAAATTACAAGCAAGGAGCCAGTGGATTTTATTAAGGAGCTTTTGGGATTTGAAGCTTTTGAGAACAAGTATTATTAAGTTAAATATGTTGAGTGTTGGCGATTTATAATGCAAGCTAGGGAAACCCTGTGAGAGCTTTAATAGGCGACACACTTATGGAAGCCAATGAAACCAGAGTGAGAGGCAAACGTCCTATCTTCCCTGTACTGACAATTTTTGTTGAACAGAGTATATAGTGAGATCGTTAAAAAAACCAGTTGCACACTTAGGTCTATTCTCATTCATTCAAAATGTGTGTGTGTTGTGCTTATTAGTCAATACAGAAAAAAATTGTAATTCTGGTGAAATTGGAATCCCGCGGCATGTAATTCGGTCTTTGATTTTTCAGGTTTTCAATCAAAAACCGAACTGTTGTCTTGTCACACATATACCTGGAGTAAACTCCATCGTCCAGCTCTTCAAAAGGATTTGCTGGGGACTTAAAACATCGCACTTTTCTGCTGAGTCTGCAAACATATCGAAATCTTAGGCTTCAGAAAACATTTTATATTATTTTGTTTACTTTTAAAAACAATAAGCTAACGAATCATAAAAAAAGCACAATTTAACTCTTTCAAATGAAATTGGCAAGAAATTTTATACGATGAAAAAGACAGAAGTCATAGGGATTTAGCAAATTACTAAAAGTTAAAGTAGCCAGTTTGTTATTTTAACTTTAGTAAAATGTTAAGAGATATTAATACATATGTTAAAATCGTTTAAAATTAGCAAAATCCTAATTTACTAAAATAGCTCAAACATATCACTAAATCGTTTAAAATTTTGCGCCATTAAAAATAAGAACGAGTTAGTAAACTTCTTTAAAGTTAGAAAATAGCTAAGTAGTATCTTTGTATATAAAACTTATAGTACTCTCATGAAGACGAACGATTGGGCGACATCTTAAGCATAGCTAAATTTAATAATAAAATATTCCCTTTTTTACTACTTGTTTTGTATCTTATACTACTCTCCATTGTAAAATCGTACGCTAATTTCAGCGCCACCACCAGAATAGCGTTAGTACGACAAAATCATGCTCCATGATAATACTATAATACATACAAAGCTAGTATCATACTAATATCTTAACAACAGGCTGTTTAAAATTTTGCGCCATTATTATTTATGCTCTGAATTTACATTTCCTCGATTTTTCGATTTAAAAATAAAGTCGACATAACTTAACTCTGCAAAAATCGGCGAATGCTAATCCAGACATGTGCCTCTGCGAATATTCATATGAATTTTGTAAATAATCTGAAGCTCACTTGATAGTGCTTTTCTTGTATTTGTTTTCTACTTTTTGTGGTAAGACCCCCTTTATTATTAATTTTGAAAATCCAAATGAAATTTTTATAAAAGTAAATACAAAAATGTATTTTAATATTTACAGAAAAAATAAATTTTCTAGAATTATCAGAATAGTGTAATAAATTGGTAGTGGATAGCTATAAGGCTTACTAGTTAAAATAATTTTGAAAGAAGGGGTAGGTGTAAAACGAGTGTATGAAGAACACCTCTTATTAGCAATTGGTTCAATTTTATAAATCTAACACATGAATAATATAGTTAACTACCTGCATATATTATAAGCTTGTGTCATCATTTTTGTTTATTTAACGTTTTTTTCTATAGTTTCCGTAATTGTTTTTGTTTTATAAAAAATAACTCATTTCAAATGCGAAAGCCGAATGAATGTTTGAATATGTACATGACCTTTCCAAACATAAATTGTATATGTTAGCATTTAAATTAATATTGAAATGTGAACCATTTTATGTTGAATCGTCTAATATTCTCTGTTCCAATTTTGAACTTCCTAATTACTTGTTAAGTATGTACATTTCAAAAAAGTTACGCTATAATTATTTTAAAAGTATTATTTTATTTACATACTCCTATCATATTTGATTCGTTTTTGATATTGCTAATATTTAAATAGGTTTTCATTAACTAGGATATAAAAAACTTCTATCTAGTTCACGTAAATATAAATTTAATTCTAATCCGAAATTCTTTTTCATTGTTGGGAAAAAATCATTTGCCATAAATTTCTCATATTTGGACCTAGTCTGGGTATTAATATTTTTTTTAATGCATTTTGTATCTGGACTGATTTTTTATACAGTTTGCTGATAATCTAATTTTATTTTATTTATTTCATATTAACATATATAACATTATACTTCGAGCTTAATTTCATCTCACAAATAAAATTAGGTGTATTTCCAATATTTCAGATGAATGAAGTAAATATATTATATGATTTACTAGCGGCCCGGTACGTGCTTCGCTACGTATAAAGTGAAATAATAAAACAATTTAATTGTAACACCAAATTATTCATTTATTCAAACAAAAAATATTTTATTAATTGCTAGCTATTTTAAAACTTAATCCAAAACATTTGGATAAACAATATTTTTTGTTTTTCCATGTCAGTTGGAATCGTAGGGATACGCGGTATCAAACAAACTTCTCCTTTTGATTTAGCAGTTAGGATCGTAGCTTCAATCAAATTTGGCAATAACTTTTTCACTGCCAATCTGGTGCCATTACACAATTTTGGTGGATTAATATTTCGCAACAATATAATCAAAGAACCAACTTTCAGATTCAAGCAATGCGGTGGTATACCGGCCGGTTCCAATGAAGTTAAAAATTCAATTGGATAATTCATCTTGATACATGACACTGTCAGTTGGCAACTGGCAGTTTCGCTTGAATTTGAAAATTATTGGCATTGATATGAATGTTCTTGGGTGCTAAAATGGCGCGTTTTCTCAACCAATCATAATTTCTGTAATTCTGAAGAATATTCGGAAAAACACATTCAATCAAATTATCTATCGATTGCGCAATTGTACAAAAATTGTTTGGTACAGCGATCAATCCGTTGGTACTGTCGATTTATATTTTGCCATCACCAATTTCTAACAATTGTTTTGAAAATTCATGGGCAGCTAGATCATTTTGTAGGTGAATACGCATATTAATGTTCAGTGTCAATTTTTGTACATACATATCTCCAAAGAATTGATGACTTCAAACAGGCATTTATTTCATCAGCAGGAGTTGATCGAGGAATGACAGGCAATATTTGACGAAAATCCCCTGACAGTATTATCAAAGCACCACCAAAAAGCTGTTGATTACCACGTAAATCTTGTATTGTTCGATTAAATGCTTCTAGTGATTTTTTATTCGCCATTGTACACTCATCCCATAAAATAATTGACGTTAATCGCAGAACTTTTGCCATAGCAGAATTTCTCGAAATATTGCAAGTTGTAGTTTCAATCACCTGTGCATTCAATGGCAATTTTAATGTAGAGTGTGCAAAAATTGATTATCGGCGTCGGGGTATGGCAATAACGAACCAGCTTGATGATAAATCTGGCCCTGAATCTGTAACATGTATGCAATTTTAGGTAGATGTTGGATCAGAATTTTTAAAACTATCGAATACTCTATGATTCAGATTGATATAAACATGGGACAGTCCTGTTGAAGTATTTACCTTAAACGTCTGCATAAAATTATCTCTAATAATTTTAGTAGCGCCAAAAGAAGTCATTTGAAATGCCGAATTGTATAGTTCAATATGACTCAAAAAGGGATTCAACGTTTGAAATGTCCCAAAAATAAGTGAATGCAATGGTTCGGGTGGAGTTTCTAATGCTGGCAATCTCACTTTGCCATTAGCACAACACATGCCGGGCAGGGTTCGAACCTAAATCTACTCCTACGCTCCGATTTTTCGAGATTCACTCCACTTTTTCCACACAGACAAATTGCCTTATTTATATACAAATATGACATTGTTGAAAAAAACCATTAAACCTTTGTTAAAAATTCTTTCTGAATTTGTAATTTGTTTATTTTTACAAAACAATTTTTGAAAATAATACTAAGTTTTCCAATGAAACCTGTGATTTATTTTTCTTTTTTGCTAATACTATTTTTTTATGTTCATACATACATATGTATGTTTTAATTTTCCTGAAAAGTAAGGATTTTCTTTTTGTTTCAAATCTACTCCGAAAATCTTGCATTTGCTCGACTTTTTTTTTCAAATTTGCTCCGACATTTTATGATTCAGGTTCGAACCCTGATGCCGGGCGTTTCACCTGGAAAGTTAGCCGCATCACAATGTGGACATTATTGCGTCCATCATTCCAATGTATCCGTACATACTATAATTAATTTGACTGTTGTAATTAAAAGCAGCACGCATCATTTCAGCCAAAGGAGCACGACGTATTCGTGATCGCCGTGCAAGATTCAGTACAGGTACAGGGTCAACAGATCTATTTCGTGCATTACGTTCACGCTGCGATACATTAGCATGTGCGCGTTCATCTGCAGTCTGTGATCGTCTTAGTAATGCCACATCATTTGCATTACACGTTCGCCAACCTATATTTGCTCGCCCGGCTCGTGGCATTATTCCTTCATATAAAAAAGAATAAATCAATTTAAAAACAAATTGCTACATTAATAGTGGTGTATCAGTATCGCTAAAAAACTGAGAAAAGTACACGCACACATATACATAGTACATTTGAACGATTCAATTTGACAGCACAATCCATATTTGAAAAAAGTTTCAATTTGATAGCAAAATCTCCACTAAGAAAATGATCCGACATTTATTGAATTTATTTGTTACAAAAAATGTGATAAATGAAGAACCGCTCGACCGATTTTGTGCAAACTTCACATAAACCATCTACTACATAGTCCGAACAAAGCCTAAACATTTGGTTCGGATAGGTGAGCCCGTTCTTGAGTTATAAAAACACAACGAAAAGTGGCATTGATTTTATATATATAGATATAATTGAAAAAAATTTAAATTTACTTGAAGAACGTACAGTTTGGTCAAACAAATTATTAAATCTATTATTGAGACTATTAAAGAGCTTAAACATTTATTCAAAGACGAATATCTTTCATAATTCGTCTGATAGTTTGAAACAGGGTTGCAAAAGCTTAAGTCACTTTTTAGCTTAAGCTTGGCCTTAATTCACAAGCTAGTGGGTGACTTATGAATTAAAAAAAATAAAGCACAACCTACTTAGTGTCTTCTGAATTTAAAATAATTAAGTCATGAGCAAGTAAGTGACTTAAGAATTAAAAAAAAATTAATTCAAAAGTTACCTAGTGACTTACGAATTAAAAAAAAAATTCATAAGCAAATGGATGAATTCTGATTAAAAAATTAATAATTGGAAAATTTATAAGCTAGCATAATAATTTTATAACACACAAAAGCTTGAAATCTACTTTCTTTAATAATTAAATAATTATGTAGTCAAAACAAGCTTAAACATTTCCAATCTACCAACTAGCTTATGAGTTAATTTTTTTAATTCATAAGTCAATTAGTCATAAGGCACTAACCTGCTCATGACTTAAATTTTTTTTAAATTCATAAGTCACTTAGTAGGTAATGAATAAATATTTTTTCAATTTATAAGTCACTTAGTAGCTTATGAATACAATTTTTTTAAATCATAAGTCCCTAACTAACTTATGAATTAAACTCTTTTAATTCACAAATCATCTACAGGCTTATGACTTATGGTTTTTTTAATTCAAAAATTTGCAACCCTGGTTTGAAATAAGTATATAATCATCTCAAACTTCTTTGAGGAAGATTGAAGTTACTCGTAATACGATTCAGGAGGCGCAAAGAGTCTATGGGCCTTACCAACAATCAAATTAAGAGACGGCTTTAATATTTGAGCAAAATGAAGCGTTATTTAATGGACTCTATACATATAACTGACCATATATGCTGCATTTTATTTTTTAGGTTCCGTACAATAAATGGTTCATAGTTTAGAGTTCACATAAATATTAAGTTCATAACATGTATAGTTAGTTTTCTAGAGCTCTTTAAATAATGGTCCATTTCGCTTAAATATTAAAGTCTCTTAATTTGATTGTCTTACAATGAAGACAAAAGAAAAATACGATCGTCTGCTCGCAAGGCTATGTCGATAAGTTTAAGTCTACTGTTGGAAAGAGGGATTTTCCTAATCTATGTAAGTCTCTGAGCGCAAATCTAAAAATCTTTTTTGCACTTCTCCTAACCTGGATTTATGACAGTCATAATGGGGTGACCAGACCTGACAAGCATATTCCAGAATGGGTCGAACAAATTCTATAAAAAGCTGTTTGATAACGAAAGGATCGGAAAACTGTATCGACTCTCTTTTACTCGTAATCCAACCTAGAATTAAATTGGCCTTACTAGATATGACGTTGATGTATTGTATGAATTCAAGTTTACTATCAAATAATACACCAAAGACAATTATATCACTTTCACGTGACAAGAGTAAGCAATAAAATAGTCAAAAGAAGAAATTTAAATCTTTCTCGTAAAACTTATAGTTTTGTATTTATCTAAGTTAAGAAACAATCATTTACGAACTCACCAGTCAAAGACAGAATTAAGATCATGCTGCAACTCTTCAAAATCTCTAGTATTCAAAATATGTTTGAAGATTTTGTCACATGGTCCGCATATATCAGACAGTTTTAGTATTTTAACACAGATGGTAAGTCGTAAATAAATAAAATAAAGAGGACTTGGCCCAAATGGCTACCCTGTGGTATTCCAGAATCAACTTTAAAGTTATTCGATTCACAGCCATTGAAAAGTACCGAGTACGATCTATGAAATAAGTAAGATTACAAAAAGGTTCACTGAATCCTCGTTTTCTTAATTTAAATAGCAAAACTCGATGAGATAGTTTGTAAAACACCTTACTGAAGTCTGTAAAGATGCAATATACTTGCCTTTTGTTATTAAATGAGTCAATTAAATTTTCAACCTATTCCATTAGGAAATTTACAGTTGAGAACCCTTTGTAAAACCAAATTGTTTGGAACAATATATGATTTCACATAAAAAAATAAAGATTCACAAATAAAAGCCTCGAAAAGTTTTCGAATAACCGATAATTTAGCATAGGTCTATAATTTTTTATTTTATCTTTTTTACCTTTTTACCTTTTACGGACAAAGGTAACGACAAGTGACTTAACAGTTTTTCAAAAAAAACCTATATCATCATGTCCTGTCACACAACTATCGTCTAGGTTAGATACGTATAAACTTATTACAAATATTTTTAATATTTATATTAAAGTTAATTTCAGTCAAGCAAGAAAAAGTTTTGGGCAATTTCGTCAAAATTATCAAAGTTCAAAACATCAAAGCATAAGCTCAATTTCCAAACATTTTTAACTTCCCATAGGGAGTTATTGTAATCGGTCCGATTTGTCAAATTGGAATTTTTGACATTTCTCGACTTTTTAAGGTCCCTAGAGGCTATATCAATCATTTTTAGAGAGATGTCTGTGTGTGTGTGTGTACGTACGTTCGTACGTCCGTACGTTCTCGTACCATTTTTCGTCGTTGATAGCTCAAGAACGAGTAAAGATATCGACATCAAATAAATTTTGTTAAATAGATAATAACTTCGAAAGAGGCTGAAAGGGCGTTTATTAAAATTCAGTGAGTAATTTTTTCACTATAACGGTTTAAAAAAAAAGTAAAAATTTTGGTTAGTTTCAAATATCTCACGAAAAAATAATGCTATTGATTTCAAATAAAATTTAGAGTACTCATTATAAGGTCATACAGATTTGGTATGAATTTGGAAAAAAATGAACATACCGTTATTTTTTTAAATAAAAAAAACTGAAAAAAAAAATTTCATAACCCAGATATTCTAAGAACGGAAAACAATTTGAAACTCAAAATAATTTTATTTTACGAAAAATAATGTGTTTGACAATTGGTGAATATTTCCAAAAAAATCAGTTTATAGTTTTTTTACAAAAAATAAAAAACTATATAAAATGCTATTGAAAATTGGTAAAAATTGTTTTTTGACTCAAATTTCTCGAGAACTAGTAGTGATATTGACTTCTAATTTAGTTTATTTTATACATAGTATAATTTTGTACAATTGGTAAAATGTTGACAAATATTGAATTAATAGTTTTTTTTTTTTAAATAAAAAAACTATTAAAAATTCTAGTGAAAACTAGTTAAAATTGTATTTCAAGTCGAATTTCTTGGGAATAAACTCCGACAGTGCTTACTAAAGTATGTTGTTTTATACATCGATACCTTCCCGTAAGAATGTATACTAAGCGACATTTCTAAAATTGTTCAGGAAACGAAAAAAACGAAGAAAGTTCGTTGGCGAAACCCAGGCCAAAACGTGGCTCTTAACATATATTATATATCCTCATCAAAAAGTCATTTTCGGAAAAAGTGTCGCTTAGTACATTCTTACGGGAAGGTATCGACATAATACAATTATTAACATATGGTTAAATTTTGACAAGTATCGAATTGACAGTTTTAACAAAAATATAAAAAAAATCTACTAAAAAGTGGTAATATTTGTTTTTCGACTAGAATATCTTGAGAACGAGCAATGATATTGACTTTGCAATTATTTAATTTTATACATAATACAATTTCTAACAAGTGGTTTGTATTTGACATAAATCTAGTTTTAGAGCGGATATATTTTTTGTAAGTACACTTCCATCAATAACCAAACCATATCTTTTATATTTGAATATTTCGTTTTTATTTTTTTTTTTCAATTAAAATGTTTGGCACCGAAATAATAAAGTAATTTCTATAATATAATATTAAAAAACACGGAAATTTATAATTCAGTATATAATATGTACCTACCAACCTTCGTTATTATTACAAGTTTTCAAGACCACAAATGGGAAGTTATCAGTGTGGGTCGCACCCAGCCTCTTTTTTGGATTCAATTTAAGATCTCTAGGTACTTTAAACTTGAAATGCTATTGAAAATGTTTCTCGCTTCACAATAATTTTCAAAATTAGCTTCGCTCTGAGATTGCTTGTATATACGAGAGTGGTTTGATAAGTACTTAGCCTACAAGAGAAAACAAAAATTTTGGAAAAGTGGTGATTTATTTCTCAACATAGTCTCCTTTTAGCTCAATACACTTGATCCAACGCGATCCAGCAACTTCTTTAACCCATCTGAAAAATCCGAGGTCTGCAAAGTACGAGTAGGCCTCAGTGGCGGCGATGACCTCCTCATTCGACTCAAATTTCTACCCGGAGCGTGATTTTTCCAAGTTTGCAACAAACAAAAATCGCACGGAGCCAAATCTGGAGAATACGGTGCAGCAGTTCGTAGTGCAATTCGACGAATTTGGCCATGGTCTCACGGTTGCGCTTGTTGTCCGGAGTGAGGATATGACTCATGCGGTCTTTCGAGATGCCTACTGTTTCAGCTATCTCGAGCACCTTCAATCGGCGGTCTGCCAATACGAGATCCTGGGTTTTTGACACATTATCCTCTGTAGTAGCCGCATTTTCGGGGCACCTGGGCGGGACTTATCAAAAACCGAAGTGCGACCACGTTGAAACACGTTATAGCAATTTTTAACGGTAGTAATTGAAGGAGAAGAGTCACCGCATTAGCATTTAAGGGCTCTTCCTTCTTCTTCCTTCCAAAAACAAGAATCGAATCACTGGCCGATATTGCTCTTTTTCCATTTTTCTAAAATAAAATTGACAAACAGGCTTCCACACGTGGTCAAAACAAAACTACGGGTCCAATTCCGCTGAAATTTTGACAGTAGGTGTCTAAGAAAATGTACTAGACGATAGTAAATCTCCCTTGCGATACTGGCACTATCGGGCGGTGAGGCTAAGTACACCTTATCGAACCGCCCTCGTAGACGATCATTTTTCTTCTATTTTTGAGGTTTTTGAACTCACTATCGCATAAATCTGGAACAAAAGATTAGATTTTAGAAAACAATCAAACAAAACGTTATACAATTCAAAGACCATAGAATTCACATTCAAACAATTACTAAGACAAGACCAGTACGCTTGTAATATTATTTAGTTTAATAAAATCTGTTTTTTATTTAATTAAAGCTTTAACAAGTTTCAAAATTTCATTAGGTATTTAAATTATCTGAGTTCACAAAAAGAGTACAGTTTGGAGCTGGATGGTGGTGGTCTTCAGGCACTATAGGCTCAGTTAATTTTTCCACTGAAATGTCTTCATCAATTGAAGTGAAGACTATGATACAGTAATTATTCATCAGTGTTTAAAATGTTATGTCGTGAATTTGGTGAAACCCAAGAGATGTTTAATCATCAATTAATATTGAGTCATAATTCACATTTATGAATTATATCATTTAGTTTCAGAACTGATATTTATTCATAATAATCTTCCAAATTCATTTCCAATAGCAAAGATTTATGCTTATATGGCTTGGCAAGCCTAAGATGTACCGTATACAATCATTAAACACAACAGAAATTTTACGCTTACATTCTGAGTCTAAACAAGAGTATACAATACTCGTACATAGAATTGAAAGAAAAAATTGGCAATAACAATGCCAGGTTAATTTTAATGCTCGAAATCAATTAGCCAAGAAACGTTCTTAAACTACGTAAGCCAATATAAATTCTTCTAATGGTGTCTGACATAGCATCACTCTCTCTGAATAAGGTAAGTTAAAGCCAATTAATTTAAGGACGGACTATCACATACAGAAATTACTCTACTAGAGCACATTATACCAAATGATTTTAAAAGATTTAATTTTATATTATTCAACTCAGCCCATCCCTGCAGTCTTTTAACAGCCCTTGTTTCTTGGACAGATAATTTGTTACATCATCCGGTTAAATATGGATATTACAGTGTAAGTATAAATAATTATGGATATCATTAATAAATACACAAAAAATAAGTAGTCTTAGAACAGATCCTCGCTGGACACCTGTGTTGACATTGTTTGGTGTGCAAAGTAACATTTTTGGATCTACTAGTACTTTAAATCAAATGTTTCTTAATAGCTCTTTAAGAGTTAAATACCTTGCTCTCTCTATTTTAATATTAGTTACATATACTGATATATCTTTAAAAAAAAATGTGTCTCTATATTGACTTTTCACAACAGTTTAAGGCTTTATTATCTTTAAAAGCGCTGTGTTCTATAAATATCCTCCTTAGTAATGTTAACAACGATTGTTAACGAACATAATACAAATTAGCTTTTTTGGCCTTTAGTCCACAAAAATTGGCGTTTCGTCCGGGTAATCTCACATGGACTCATCAGTTGACTTGTGAGGACCTTGTCAATACGCAATTTTTGTTAAGTTCAAACTCTATATACTACTGAAATAAATCAGCCAAGTAGAAGACTTAGCACTATTATTGGACTTGTTGAATTATTGATTCAAATTAGCTTTTTTGGCCTTTAGTCCACAAAAATTGGCGTTTCGTCCGGGTAATCTCACATGGACTCATCAGTTGACTTGTGAGGACCTTGTCAATACGCAATTTTTGTTAAGTTCAGTTCATCTTACATGAATTTTTTGACAAAAATCCAATGTGAACTATATCCAACAAAGATTAGAATTGTAATCATTAATGTTGGAATTTTTTTTTTGCCCGTGGCCTGGCATTGAATATTTATATGATGGTTTTTATAATACAAACTCTATATACTACTGAAATAAATCAGCCAAGTAGAAGACTTAGCACTATTATTGGACTTGTTGAATTATTGATTCAAATTAGCTTTTTTGGCCTTTAGTCCACAAAAATTGGTGTTTCGTCCGGGTAATCTCACATGGACTCATCAGTTGACTTGTGAGGACCTTGTCAATACGCAATTTTTGTTAAGTTCAGTTCATCTTACATGAATTTTTTGACAAAAATCCAATGTGAACTATATCCAACAAAGATTAGAACATAATATTCAATTATGTCTATTTAAGCTTTGAAGTAGCTTATAAGCAGCAGAAATTGTTGGTTAAGTAACACTTTATATTTTATTTTAGTTTTGGCTAGAAAAATGGCGAAAATTTAAGATACTTAAAAAAAAACACAAAATTAATTATCTATAAAGTGCGTGTAATAGCTGAACCTTCTAAAAGCTCCACAGAATTACATTATGCTGCCTAGAAACCCAACATATGAATAAGTTTAACGGAAGTATTATTAACTTCCCATAGGGAGTTATTGTAATCGGTCCGATTTGTCAAATTGGAATTTTTGACATTTCTCGACGTTTCAAGGTCCCTAGAGGCTATATCAATCATTTTTAGAGAGATGTCTGTGTGTGTGTGTGTACGTACGTTCGTACGTTCGTACGTTCGTACGTCCGTACGTTCTGGTACCATTTTTCGTCGTCGATATCTTTTTTTTTTTTTTTTTTTTTTTTTATAATTTACTCACGCTCAAGGGAATATGAATACCCTTTAAATGTTTCAACACAGCGTGGGCGTGAAGTTACGGAAGAGAAAGAAGGATAGGAAAGATGTGTGGCACGATGTGCTGAGACTAAGGTGGTTGTCTCAGATTTTTTATCTCCAGGGATGGCGGCTGAACTAAAGCGGAGAATTGCCGTGTCTTATTTCTATGTCCCTTATAATTCGCATTATTTTATTCGTTTTTCATCCTTGTTGGGCATACTAGTTTAACTCAATCACATGTTGTTAGTGTTATGCCTAAACAACATGTAATGAGTAAACCAGCATCCCAGTGATGACAATTTATAGAAGGTTTTAATGGAATTAAAGAAGACATAGACGACGGCAGGAATCGAACCTGTTATATTGAGGTTGATAGGCGAGCACACAACCATCGTGCCACAGCCACCCCTAAGAACGAGTAAAGATATCGACTTCAAATAAATTTTGTTTAATAGATAATAACTTCGAAAGAGGCTGAAAGGGCGTTTATTAAAATTCAGTGAGTAGTTTTTTCACTATAACGGTTTAAAAAAAAAGTAAAAATTTTGGTTAGTTTGAAATATCTAACGAAAAAATAACGCTATTGATTTCAAATAAAATTTAATGTACTCATTATAAGGTCATACAGATTCGGTATGAATTTGGAAAAAAATGAACATACCGTTATTTTTTTAAATAAAAAAAACTGAAAAAAAAAATATTTCATAACCCAGATATTCTAAGAACGGAAAACAATTTGAAACTCAAAATAATTTTATTTTACGAAAAATAATGTGTTTGACAACTGGTGAAAATTTCAAAAAAAATCACTTTACAGTTTTTTTTACAAAAAAATAAAAAACTATATAAAATTCTATTGAAAATTGGTAAAAATTGTTTTTCGGCTCAAATTTCTCGAGAGCTAGTAGTGATATTGACTTCTAATTTAGTTTATTTTATACATAGTATAATTTTGTACAGTTGGTAAAATGTTGACAAATATTGAATTAATAGTTTTTTTTTTTTAATAAAAAAACTATTAAAAATTCTAGTGAAAACTAGTTAAAATTGTATTTCAAGTCGAATTTCTTGGGAATGAACACCGATAGTGCCTTCTAAAGTATGTTGTTTTATACATCGATACCTTCCCGTAAGAATGTATAATAAGCGACATTTCTAAAATTGTTCAGGAAACGAAAAAAATTAAGAAAGTTCTAGTTGAATCATAGTGTGCTAAGAGACAATTTTGGTTAAACTAAGTGACATCTAACAAAATTTTTTGTTGCTCACGACAATGAGATCTTTATTAATGTCGCTTAGCATAATTTTTTGGGCGGATAATACAAATTTCAGGGGGCAACATTATTTTAATGAGAAAACATGGCAGTTGATAAATTTTTTTATTTGTGCTCTAGTTTCCTTTTCATGCATAATAGGTTGGCGAAACCTAGGCCAAAACGTGGCCCTTAACATATAGTATATTTCCTCATTAAAAAGTCATTTGCGAAAAAAGTGTCGCTTAGTATATTCTTACGGGAAGGTATCACCATAATACAATTATTAACATATGGTTAAATTTTGATAAGTATCGAATTGACAGTTTTAACAAAAATATAAAAAAAAATCTACTAAAAAGTGGTAATATTTGTTTTTCGACTAGAATATCTTGAGAACGAGCAATGATATTGACTTTGCCATTATTTAATTTTATACATTATACAATTTCTAACAAATGGTTTATATTTGACATATATCTAGTTTTAGAGCGGATATATTTTGTAAGTACCATTCCATCACTAACCAAACCATATCTTTTATATTTGAATATTTCGTTTTTAAATTTTTTTTTAATTAAAATGTTTGGAACCGAAATAATAAAGTAATTTCTATAATATAATACATTTTGAAACAACTTTTACATAAACAATCTCAATTTCAAATCTCTTTAAATAATTAAAATGCTTTTCAATCTTAAAATAATGTTTGTTTGAATTTTACAGCTAAAGTTTGTTTCGCTGAAAATTTGGTTATTTAAAAAAAAACTAAATATAAAGTTTTCAAGGTCACAAATGGGAAGTTATCAGTGTGGGTCGCACCCAGCCTCTTTTTAACTTCCCATAGGGAGTTATTGTAATCTGTCCGATTTGTCAAATTGGAATTTTTGACATTTCTCGACGTTTCAAGGTCCCTAGAGGCTATATCAATCATTTTTAGAGAGATGTATGTGTGTGTGTGTGTACGTACGTTCGTACGTTCGTACGTCCGTACGTTCTGGTACCATTTTTCGTCGTCGATATCTCAAGAACGAGTAAAGATATCGACTTCAAATAAATTTTGTTTAATAGATAATAACTTCGAAAGAGGCTGAAAGGGCGTTTATTAAAATTCAGTTAGTAGTTTTTTCACTATAACGGTTTAAAAAAAAAGTAAAAATTTTGGTTAGTTTCAAATATCTCACGAAAAAATAATGCTATTGATTTCAAATAAAATTTAGTGTACTCATTATAAGGTCATACAGATTTGGTATGAATTTGGAAAAAAATGAACATACCGTTATTTTTTTAAATAAAAAAAACTGAACAAAAAAATTTCATAACCCAGATATTCTAAGAACGGAAAACAATTTGAAACTCAAAATAATTTTATTTTACGAAAAATAATGTGTTTGACAATTGGTGAAAATTTCCAAAAAAATCAGTTTATAGTTTTTTTACAAAAAATAAAAAACTATATAAAATTCTATTGAAAATTGGTAAAAATTGTTTTTCGACTCAAATTTCTCGAGAACTAGTAGTGATATTGACTTCTAATTTAGTTTATTTTATACATAGTATAGTTTTGTACAATTGGTAAAATGTTGACAAATATTGAATTAATAGTTTTTTTTTTTAAATAAAAAAACTATTAAAAATTCTAGTGAAAACTAGTTAAAATTGTATTTCAAGTCGAATTTCTTGGGAATAAACACCGACAGTGCCTTCTAAAGTATGTTTTTTTATACATCGATACCTTCCCGTAAGAATGTACGAGTATACTAAGCGACATTTCTAAAAAAACGAAGAAAGTTCGTTGGCGAAACCCAGGCCAAAACGTGGCCCTTATTTCCTCATCAAAAAGTCATTTTCGAAAAAAGTGCCGCTTAGTACATTCTTACGGGAAGGTATCGACATAATACAATTATTAACATATGGTTAAATTTTGACAAGTATCGAATTGACAGTTTTAACAAAAATATAAAAAAAAACTACTGAAAAGTGGTAATATTTGTTTTTCGACTAGAATATCTTGAGAACGAGCAATGATATTGACTTTGCCATTATTTAATTTTATACATAATACAATTTCTAACAAATGGTTTATATTTGACATATCTAGTTTTAGAGCGGGTATATTTTGGAAGTACCCTTCCATCAATAACGAAACCATATCTTTTATATTTGAATATTTCGTTTTTAAATTCTTTTCAATTAAAATGTTTGGAACCGAAATAAGAAAGTAATTTCTATAATATAATATTAAAAGCACGGAAATCTATAATTCAGTATATAATATGTACCTACCAACCTTCGTAATTATTACAAGTTTTCAAGACCACAAATGGGAAGTTATCAGCCTCTTTTTTATTTTTTTTTTCAGGTTAATTTATTACTGCTTTTCTAATATTTCGAGGTATAATATAAACATTTCAGATAGAAATGAAATGGCTCTCAGAAATCACTTCTCTCAATGCACAAAAAGCTACGAGTATATTGAAACATTAAAACATGCATTTATGTATAATGTATTCAGATATAATAATACAAAATCTAAATGCTAGTAAAAAAGAGCCGACAGTTCTGTCAAAGGTGCTCTTAATAAATGTTGTGTAAATATTATTTAGCTATTAAGGCCAGCTTTATTAGCGCCTCTAGAACTTTAAACAAGCTAAAATTGTTTCATGGAGCAGAAGTACCAAGTTCTGTTTCGACACAGAGTGAACGGTTTCTCAAATAATTTCAAATAAGTTCAAGGACAGAGTGAACAAATTGAAACTTGTTTTTGAGTTTAGACATTAGTATATGGAATGATCAATACTATCAAAGTCTTTTAAAAAATCTAGCATCACTATTTCACTGACTTTATCACGATCCATTGTATTTCTTAAGCCAGGACAGGAGTTACTTGCTCTACAGCTCATTCACTGCTATTCTTCTTACAAAACCCTGATTGCTATTTTTACAATTAACTATCATTATATTAATACTCTTGTATCTGTTGATCCAGAATCTTTTCTAAAAAATTAGAAAGAAATGATAAAATACTAATGGCCCTATTTTCCGAAGAACTTTCTGGTTTGGTTTTGTTTTTGGAATTAGAATTGAAACAACTTTGGCATTTTTCAATTTTTAAGGAAATGACAGCTGTATACACAGTTATTAGATTTAAGTGACCAAATCGCCATTACAACATCCAAATCATTAGTACATCTAAATTCAAAGTAGCCAGTAGAGGAAAACTCACCAAAATCAAACGATATCGCTTCTTATATATTGTTGAATGGATATTCATGGATATCAATGGATTTGGTGAATCGATCTTAAACCTATTCTTTCAAAAGAGTTTCTTTTTATATTGAAATTAAATGAATAATAAAGGAGATCATGTATAAAAGCTGATGTAAGTCTCAACTGATTGTCCCCCAGTAGGTACTTGATCCACTGAATTAATCAAAAACATATCTATTAAGGACGGATTTGTAATTGACTAAAAAAAGTTGGAAACCGGTGACTAACGACTACGAGACGGATTTTATATATATAAATAATTGCGTAGAAGCATTCTTTTCTAAAATCTTTACATTTAAATTGCCACCAAAGTGCGGCTATAATTTGAGTTAAGTCCGGAACTTAGTATTGAATAATAAGCAATTTAGGAAATAATTTCAAAAACTAATCTATCACACGTTTTCAACATATTGATTTGAAAAAAAAATTCAAAATTGAATTTCTTTTTTCCAAAAATTCAAACCATATCTGGTTGAGCTTTTGTATACACATTTTGGTCAAAATCGTTAGAGTCGTTAATGAGAAAAATTGAAAATCAAAAAACCTTTCTATGACAGGTATTTTTAATATCATTATTTCCTAAAATTTTAAGTGACCATTGGCCATAATAGCAAACTTAATTTGTTTCATCCAAATCTTTAGAACCGTTTTCGAGATAAATAAAATTTTGCGTAAAGGCTGTATGACATGTACCGTTATTTTTGGCGGGTAAAAAAAATTTAAATTTCTCTTCTAGTTAATCACCGCAGACCCTTTAATACTGAGTTTGAAGAAAATCGTTTTAGGGGCTTAGGCTGTAGGTCGTGGTACAGCAATATGTATACAAACAGATAGACGCAATTGCTTGACCCGTGTTCTCTATAATAGTAATTACAGCTTTGGTCAAGATTTGAGGTAAATTTTTTTTTCCAAATGCAAAACTTGTCATATAGTACCTATAGATTATTAGATTTTATCTGTCACTCGACTGCCACTCGCGAGAATATCGCCTTTTCTAGAGCAACAATAAAATATCAAGTTATTATACGAGTAAACTTTTCAAAAGATTTTTAATCCATTGACATCTAAAGGATTTTGATACTTTGTAGAATGGCATACATATAAGGAATGAAATATATTTTCAAGTATTTACATAGAGAAGGTCTTTTCATTTCTTTTCTCAGAAAGATGTGTAAAACCATTCAGCTTTCATTTAAAATTAAAAAAAAAAAAGTTATCTCAAAATCCGTAATAAGCCTTCAATCTAACATTGTGTTATACACATTTCAATTATGTTAATTGGCATCAAATCGGATCACATTACAAAGTACCAATTTCTCGTTGGAGTCTGCCGGGCTTATAAATCTTATATCGTCAACTGTGTTACAACTTCTAGAATACAAATAAAACATCTCATTGGTGTCATGGTAATATTAATTCTGCTTCTAGTGAGCTCATTCATGATATATTCTCAAGCATTGATTATTCCGCCCAAGCGATAAATTTTCCACTCCCGAAAGCACAGGAATCCAACTTCCGACTTGCTGATACTATTCAATTCAGTTTCAATTTAAATCGAAACACAAATCTAAAGGTTGGAATTGCTTAAATATGTCGTTAGTCTTAAAGAGCAGACATACTTTAATACAACGTGGTTGCAGGATGTGTTATATCTAAGTCTATTTTACAGGATGCCAGTGGGCACAAGAATGGAATAGATGCTGACATTTCGGGTTGATAACAAAGATAAGAGGAATAATAATAATTGTGAATGAAATTCGATTGTCATAATTTATGGGTCAATTGTCGCCATCACACAATTGCAATAAACTCAGTATTCTGTTCGCATACTACACACACGTGTCATGTTGTTCAATTAATATGCTTCAAGCATTATCCGTGTTCCTTGTGAGTTGTAGTGCCTCAATAAACATTTGCTCCTGAGAAATACAACCTGCATGTACCCTACATGCTCGGTAACCCTAATTTGGTTAAATATCACTGACAACCTATAGGTGCACGTTATAATCTGGTCAAATCTGGATAGTGAATAAAGGATATCTAAATCTATATACGTGATAAGTTGCGATGCATTGTTAAGTGTTAAACCTAATAAATGGTTCTTACCCGAGAACGACAGATGAATGATGTTGCAATCATTCGGAACTAGTATGAGCTCAGGAGAGGAAACAACCAATTTTCTCATTTTCTGACAGTGACAGTCAGAGGCGTATTTAAGGATTTGGCGCCCCGGGCTGAGAAATTTTGCCGCCAAAACTAAAAAAAAATTGAGGAATGATTTGCTAGGTATATAAAAAGAATAAAATTTTGTGTGTGACCTTATATCTAGAATCCGGCTTGATAGAGTTTTATAATTTTTTTTAATAAAAAGTGACTCTTTGTAGATGGTTTAGAAACAAAAAACTAAGATCCGTCCAGCCAAAGTTTTTCTAGTGAGTGACATGTTACAGTAAACTCTCTCACTGCCGGACATTCATGGCACTGAAAAAATTGTCATGCCTGAAAAACTCAAAAAATCGCATTTTTTTAAATCTGTGTATTTTATGTTTATCCCTTAAACATATTGGGCCTTACCAATAAACAAACTTAGAGACGACTTTAATATTTGCGCAAAATTAACCATTATTTAATGGACTCTATATAACTGACGGTACATGTTACATTTCATTTTTTAAGTTCCGTGCAATAAATGGTTCATAACTTAGAGTCCACTTAAATATTAAGTTCATAACATATATGGATAACTATATAGAGCTCATTACACATTGGTTCATTTCACTCAAATATTTAAGTCGTCGCTAAATTTGATTATTGGTAAGGCCCATTGTATATTAGACAATTGTTAGGGACGGCTTGCCATCTTTTGCTTGTATGTTTTGAACGTTCAAACGCTTAAAAAAATACATATTATAAATTGGCCAATTGCTAAGGGTGGCTTGCGTCCTTCTGCTTGAATGTTTTGAAAGTTCAATCGCTTCAAAAAAATATTATAAATTGGGCTAAGGGTAGCTTGCGCCCTTTTGCTTGTATATTTTGAAAATTCAATTGCTTCAAAAAATATTATTAACTGGCCAATTGCTAGGGGCGGCTTGGGTCCTTCTGCTTGAATGTTTTGAAAGTTCAATCGCTTAAAAAAATATTATAAATTGGCCGCCCCTAGCAGCGTTGCCGCCCCGGGCTATAGCCCTTTTAGCCCTAGGGTAAATACGCCCCTGGTGACAGTAGTTTGGATATTTCGATTACCTTTATTAAGATGCATCCACTAATATTTCGAATGAACGTTTGTTTTTGATTAACAGACAAAAAACTTTTGATATACTTTTAGGGATGGATAGGAAAATAATTTTATTTTCATAATAATTTTGTAAAAACAGTTGTTATAATATTTAAATTAATATGGTAGTAACTTAAATTTTTACTTGCGATATACATACATAGGTACTATAGGACAAGTTCTACATTTGGAAAAAAATCGAACTCGAGATTTTGATCAGAGTTGACATTAGCCGTGTTTTTTTCGCAAGTCCAAATAGAATTGTGGAAAAAACGACATCGGGAATTAGGAGCTTTTTTCCAAATAGCTGGAAGAACTGTGTACGCTATGGCATTTGTCAGCTGTATTGACGACTAGCAACAACCAGCATCCAAAAACGTCACTTTTGACTTCCCTGAACAAACTATCGATAACGTATAGATAATATCATTTTGGCATCACCGTTTTTATCGGGTCTTAGAAAATTATCTGGTCTTAGCTAACTCTGTATAGACTTAAGTAGTTGTTGTATTTGCATATAAAGCGCTTAGTCCCGATGTCGTTTTATTCTACAATTTCTTATGAACTTGCAAAAAAACACGCCTATTACGATGATAGCAAAGACGAGATAAAGTGGGTCCGACAATTCCGTCTGTCTCTTCATACAGCCTAACCCACTGGACCTATTTTCTTCAATCTTGGTATAGTTAAAAAATTTTGAGTAAAATTTTTAGTAAAATTTTTTTTCTTAGCTCCAAAACTAACGGTACACTCGTTATGAGAAATCTTTTTTATCTCAAGAACGGCGCTAACGATTTTGATAAAAAAATTTACATTTTGGTAAAAAAAAAATTTGAGGCAAAATGTGATTAACGGTACCTGTGGTGGAACCGTTTTTTTTTTTTTATTTTCGACTTTCTCATTAAGGGCTCTAACGATTTTAACCAAAAATATTCACCATGAGCCCCCTTAAGTTTAAAATAATATGGTTTATAAAAATATTCGAAATAATATTTTTTGGGTTTTTTGAAAAAAAAAATCCAATTTATTTTTTGAAAAATCAATGCGATCAATACGATACGACACGATCAATACGAACGATTATTTTTTGAAATTATTTCCTAAGACCTATACTACTAAACACTTAAAATTGGCATCCCAAATTTTGTTATCGAAAAATTTTAAAGAAATTTGTTGTATAAAATATTACTTTAATAAAACGATTTTTAAATTTTGTTTGCGTAAATTAATACTTTTCCGGAAAAATTGAACAAATATGGGACTTCAGAAATGCCTGAGGTATTATTATTATTATAGAGCATAAGAAAAAAAATTTAGAAAAGATAGTGTAGAGCTTTTATAAAATGCAGTTGGGACTCCATCCAGTCCTGCTGCCTTATTGTTTTTCTTTTCATATGTATATAAGGTTTGTTTGCAATTCAATCATTGTGATAGACGTATCAAGGTATGAAACAGAGATCGAGGGCAAAGCATATTGGAAAAATTGCTGATTTGTTGAGACACTAAGAAGTTTTTTTGAAATAGTTTGTCATTGCAATTGCCAGCAACGTTTTTGCGGCCTTCTAATGACCTTCCCTTAGACCAGAATGACTTTGACAAATTTGGCACTACCATTCATTAAAATTTTTTGCTTGCTTTTTCACACCATCTTGTATGTTTTATCTGCATCTATGTTAAGTGATTTAAAAAAATCAGACACTCGCATAGATTATATTGGAGCAAAGGCAAACTCTTTTTTAGGTTTTATATAGCGGAAAGAGCTTAAGATATTGCTTACGTCCGATCTGTGTTAGAATACATCTCGGTAATATGGAGTGATAGTTCCAAGAGAACTGAAAATATTCTAAAACATTTCACTAAACTTGCAGTTTATCGTCTACATTGGAATATTTGAATGCGCTCATATGATTCGCGAACCCCCGCATATATTTCTCTTTAATATTAATTCGTAAGAGATTATAGTTTTATAATCACAGCAACTAGCCATTTCTTAGCTTTAATTAAGTTATATGCTCCTTCAAAAAATTTGAGAATAGAAATATATTCTGTGAAACTTTTCATATAATGAATTATGGACTCAATGAGCCTTTTACAACATGTATGAGAAGCAAACTCGGTAGAGAGTTTTTTAGATTTTTTTTTAATTTTCCAAATGGAAGCACATTCGAAGAAAATTTTTGTAAGTTATATAAGTTCTTATGTAACTATATTTTATTTAGTATAATCGTAAGGAAAAATATAATAAAAAATTTCATGGGTTATTTTTACACTGACACACGGTTAAAAATCCTGGCATTAAATTAAATATTTTTTGGGTTGTATATATGACTACACAAGAAAATGATTTAATTTTAATATTCCGGATATATTTAATTTGGAAAATAAATAAGTGCTTTATTGAAATTAAATAATTCGTACTCTTGAAATTATGATAATAATATTATATTTTAACACCGAAAAAAACTTCGTTTTATGCCAAAAGTATTTAAATCGAACCCTACATACTAAAACGTTGACTGGGATTTTAATACATTTTAATTAGAATTAAATAAACTGCGTATTGACATCTGTAATTTCACATACAATTTAATAGTTTATATACTTGTTTTAAATACAAATAATATTTAAAAAGAATATGATCGTGTTATATTCAAATACCAATGAAGTTTTGTTTTTAATACAAGTTATTATAATCAAATACCAAAAATTATATATTTAAATACAACTATTGGATTTGATATCAGTATGGAAGGTATTATATTTAAACATTTTAGTGCACTGAATTTGAATAATAAGTAAGTTATAAAAAAGTACAAAATGTATTACAGTTTAATAGCAAATAGGGTTAATTTGAATCTTTAAAAGGTGTTATTGTAATACAAAAGGTATTACATTTTAACATCAAACTTCATTATATCTTATGTTATTACTTTATTGTAATGCAGTTTGCATTTTTTTTTTATAAAGGGTAATAACTTCACCAAGATGCAATTGTATTGTTTTTTATATATAAAATGCTTTATTTTATTTTTTTGAAAATATAATCCTGAAAATATAATACTTACAAAATGTTACCACGAAGGACAAAGTTCCATGATATAGCTCTACGATCAACCCATCATGTTTCAAACCAAAACTTTCCACAATACAAATCGTAAGTTACTTTTTTAATTGCATATATTTATTTAAACATAAGAAACTTTTACTTTTACAAAATCCAAAGACATTTTTAAATCACTTAAAATAAAATATATAATTTTATACAGAACAAATAAACATGTTACTCATTAAAATAAGGTTGAAGTACAAAAATTTTGTTTTTCAATTCATAATGTTGAAGTGGTTTAGTAAAAACAGAGTTATCATACTTTAAAAAAACTTTGTAATCTTTTTTCACAACATTGAACATATTAATTTGGGTGTCTAAGCCGTCTTTTATATATTGAGTACATACAAAATAAGCATTTGATTCAATTTTAAAGATTTTGTCAATGGTCAAGTTCTCGAAAAAGGAAACAATTAATTTTATAATGAAAACCATTACTAAATTCAACATAGTCAGTCTCGTAAGACTCTTTTGTTTTAACACTATCCAGGGTACTTTTTGATGAAATGTCCAAAATATCTGTTGCGATAAAACCTAACTTTCTTAGTTTCCCAAATTTTGCTGTTTCGGTAAATTGTTTATTTTCCCAAGCTTGGAAAATATGTTGCTGATGTAAGACTAGTGTCTTACAAATATTTATGTAATTATTAATATTACCGTTTAGCTTTGTAAAAAAACGATGTTTTGATTCGAACCTACATGTTGACATATTGATGAGTGGGCCCATCATTTTAATAATGCGAGGGTAATGAAGTAAAAAGTGATGTTTGGGTAAAAAATTAAGCTTGTATTCTTCTGAAACACATTTAAGATGTTTTTCTATAACAACAGATAGTCGTTCTATTGTTGGAGTTGTTATTTTTGGGGCAAAAATAATATTTATTATTTCAATCATTGTTAAAATACCTACCCATAGCTTTGGAAATGCAGTAGAAAATTCATGAAAAATATAGGGGAAATGTAAAATTAAACAATGGTTCTGGCTAGCTGTTAGGCCTAAGTTAGTCGGAGCCTTTTCCAAGCTTATGGTAGATGGTAAGCTTTTCCGAAATGTGTAGCCAAAATGAAAAGATTGAATTTTTTTGTTTAAACTGTCAACTTTCAGAAAATCATTTTCCACAAGTTTTTTTAAGAATGCTCTCATGATAAAAGGTGCAGTCCCTTCAAGTATATCGTGCATTGTGTCTACACTAGGGTTGTTGATAGTATCAAAATAAGAAAGGTTATTTAAAATGCAGTATCTCTTTACACCTTTAGAATCAATGAAATCTTCAAATAATTTAGTCTTATCTTCGTTAAATAAACTTGAATATTCCGCTGTTGTTCGAATTTTAGATTCATTTTCTTTGAAAGCTTTTTGGGTTTCTGACCGAGTCATATTGCATATGCGACAAAAGGGCACAGCCCTAAATGATTCAACAAATCCTAACATAAAGTTTGCTCCCAAATTATCGTGACTTAGACTCACTAAAGTACCTTTTAAGAAAACATTATTCACTTCAATGCCGATTTTTTCAAGAACTTCAAGATCTTTAAAAATTGGTCTTAAAACTGTGTTAAAGTCGCACCCATCATCTTTTAAGTCATTTGTATAAAACAAAGCTACTAAATGGATATTATCTACTCGAGAGTTGAAATTATATCCTAGGTTCAACATACGAAAATATACGGATCCGATTTTGTGAATACTTGTCTTACTACCCAAAGGATTGACTAGTTCAAAGTCGTCATAATACAATTGTATTTGAATAGCATTTGGGTTTTCCTTGAAAAAATTATTGGATTTGAAGGTTTTCCCACAACAGAAATTTTGGAATTCATTTTTTTTACATGTGTGTTTTTTTGAATTGTAAAGATCATAAAAAAAGCTATTGTTGAATATAGATTTTAAGCTTTCTAAAATTGGTATGTACTGAAAAGTACATTGCACATATATATCTTTGTAAATTTTGCTTTGCCTGTCATATTTTTGTTCCCAACGACCTCCCAAATTTTTGGAGGTGGTACTTACAAAAAGCTCGTCATTATTTAATTTTTGTTGCCTTTTATAAGATGAATCTAATTTTTTAAAATCGTCTAGAAAATTATTTTTACAAGCTGTAAGTAAATTGTAAACATCAAAAGTGGAATCAGTTGAAGAACTTTTTGCTTCCTCAACTAATAAAATTACATTAGAAAAAACGTTATCAACAAGATCACTTGTCATTGAGAGAATGTTGGTAACGTTTGTCTGCGAAATACTCATTGATAGTAAATGGTTAGAAAATTCATTTACTGCTTCGAACAACTTAGTGTTCTTGTTTTGTTTGCTTATTGCAAGGTCGTTTTCATAAAATAGATTATTATTCATATCATCTTGTTTCTTATAAGTGAAAAGGTTTGATTGTATTTCACCTTTTGGCAAATCTGACGTACAATGAGCAACATGACGTCGCAAGCCGCTAAATGTGCAAAACTCTCTATCACAACTTAAATTAGAAATACATTTTAGTTTTTGTTTTTTTTTTCATTAATAAAAAAATGATCTGATCTCAAATGAAAAATAACAAAAGAAGCAGATGAAAACTTTCTATGACAAACAAAGCAAAAAAAAACCATAGTTCTTAAGCTGCCTCCGAAAACTTATTATGAAATTTCGATTGAATTTCAATCAATCTACTTGTCCTAGGACTTTCTTGAATATTATAAATACATATGGCAAAAAAGTCTAAAAACGTTTTGAGGCTATAATCAAACTCTATGTTAAAAACATAAAATATCTTAAAAAAAATGTCAAAAGTTTCACAAAAGCTATAATTGATTGGACAGCAAATTATTTTCTTGTCCACAACGATGAAGTATTGCGACACAGCTTGCTTATTTGGCCCAACTGCAATTATATGTGGCTGTTTGTCCAATAAGTCATAGTTGTTTTTTGGAGTATTCAACTATGTAGTATAAATATATTCATTTATGTAAAAGAAACAAAATAAAAGATTTTTCTTAATTAGTACCTCTTCAAATTTGATGAGCTTAGAAATGGAGTTTTCAAAACTTGACCTCTTCTTCTCTTTAGATTTTGGGCCTTGTGAAGTTGATGGAAGCATTCGAAGTAATAAAAGGAATGATGATATTTCTTGATTCCAATCTATAAACTAAGTTTGATATTTAATTAAAGTGACAAATTATGCATTGTAAATTTATACAAACCTTCGATTTCCTTAATGCTTTTCTCGGTAAACAATTCACAGAAAATATCTTTTACCACAGAAGCATATTTTTTCCATTGATTCAAAAAGCGTTGTTCTGCTCCAGGGTATCGAATTTGGAAGTCGAATAAAATCTAAGTGGTTATAGATACATAATATTTGATTAAAAGATATAATAATTTGACAAAAGTTTCGAAGAGCAGGTACCAAATTTGGGTTGAAAATAAAAAAATTGAACTGTTTGAATAAATCTATTGGCTCTTGCAAAATATGATTTCTTGATTCCAATGTTTTTAAAAGTCGTTGTTTGATTATTTCTTCCTGCTCTATGGCCAAGCAATTCTCAAAAAACTCTTTATCTTCTTGCTCTAAAGTAGTATTCCCAGAGTTTGTGGCCACGTTGTCGAGGGATTGACTTAATTTGAGGGACTTGACTTGACCATAAGTACCATCACATTTATGGCGTTTTATGTTGATATTCTTAATTTTGCTAGCTAAGTAGCCTTTGTTTGAAGTTGGATCAAAAAATAGTTCCTATAATATGGTTTGAAAAAAAGTCAATTCGAAATATTTCCAAATAATACTTAAGAATATCAAAACCGTAGCAATTTGAATTAAATGCAAACGATGTTATGAAGAAAAAATTCAGTTAATTTATTAAGTCTACCTCGGAGATAAATATAACTTAACATATTTTATTTCTTCAATGATAAAATAATAATAAAATCTCGAAAGTCTAACAAACAACTTTAACTTTAACTGCTTAATATAAAATTTGAAAGGTGTTGAAATGAATAAACTTTCTTTTATAATAATTAATAAATGGCATTTCAATCAAAAAACCTCATAGTAAATTAAAATTATACAAAAAATCAGAGGTTCATTAGAACAATTTTAAATAAAAACTTCTTTGGGGAGACAATATTTTTTGTTTCTTATTTAAAATTCGTGGAACAATTAAATGAAAGAAAATACCTACTGTTAATCATTTTATGATGCAAAAACCTAATTTGATTGTACTTATCAGGTTTATTTTTTAATTTGGTTATAAATCTAGTGTTTAATTGATTATATAATAAAAATAAAATTATGTACTTACATAGCCTCCGATTTTACTGTTTGGAGTTTTGAAGGTTGGAAAAATTAATATTATTGCTTTTGCGCAAGCAATTTTCGCTTCTTTAGAAGGATAGTTTCCACAAATGGAGCGTAAGTAGTCCGTCGCCGCTGTAACTAGAGCCCTTCTAGATGAATCTTTTAACGAATTTGATCGAGAATACTTATCTAAAATGTATGCTGCCGGGCTAGCTTTAATATTTGCTTCTAAGCCCTTGAAATAAAGGAAAAAGTCATATAAATATCACAAACTAAAAATATGATATGTATGTTTGACAAACTTACTTCTTTGTATATAACTACATCACTTCCAATAGCTGCGTTGTGCTGCTTTAAATTTTCTCCGACTGCACCAGGCTGCTCTTTGTCAAAGCGATCAATTTTTATTACAAAGCAGGCACAACCAGAAAATTGTCCCACTATATTCACGAGATTATCAAGCGGTATCTCTGCGTCGTCCTTATCTTTAAGGATAAAACTACAAAAGTTTTCTTCGCCTTCCAAAACTAAAAAAAACATGAAAATTATTGCATATGACACAATTATACTAAAAAGAGTGTGCAACCTCGAAGTTAAAACGTCTTAAAACACATGGAATATAAGATTGTATTACTTACTTGTTAAAAGAATATCCTCATTAGTTATTGTACCAGGTTCGTCACTCGATCTTTTTTTTATTTGTTTATATATTAATTTATCTGCATTTTTGACCCTTAAAAAAACTCCACTTAGTTCACAAGACGCCATTGTTAACAATACAATGCATTTAAGAAAAATATCCTTTTGGTTCGAAACTAATACAAACAAAATAATAAAATGTAATACCGAAGGGTTAAAACTAAATTCCGAAGCATTTAAAAGCAAAACTGGAATATTAAAAATTAGTAATGCAGGGTTAAAAAAAATTCCATTACATTAGAATGTAATACTGTGATGTATTAAAATGTGACGCTGGAGTTTACTAGCACATACAAAAATATTTGTGTAGGTAAGTCTAAAACGGTATCCAAAAGTAATAGAAAAATGTTGAAATATAATACCGAAGGGTTAAAACTAAATTCAGAAGTATTTAAAAGCAATACTGGAATATTAAAAATTAGTAATGCAGGGTATACATACACACGAGCGTTTAAAAACTTAGCGTAACGCGCTAGTTAAGCAGAACTAATACACAAAAATGTTAAAATGTAACTTGTCAAGGATTAAAAGATAATTTCGAGATGAAAGTTTAGAGAAAACAGTATTGCAATGTGTATTTTAATATAAAAATATTAAATTTTAATACCAAATTATTTCAAAAAAAGTTTAATAAACTGACAATATTAAAATTAAATTTTTCTTGTATTGCATACGGCTGTAATACAGAGGCTGTATTAAAAAACATGCCAACATTTTTAACCGTGCAGCTGTTTCCCGTTCGAAATCTTGACAGAAAGTCAGTATCATACCTGCGCGGTACGAAATGAATTCCTTTACGTTTGAACAATGTTAGTCAATGCCCAAACAGTACGTTTTTTGAAAAGAAGTTTTGGCTGAAATGAAGCACCCATCGCGTTTTTTGAGGCTAGTATGTTAGTTTTTCACGCACTAGCCTGAGGAGAATTCGGTTTGATGAAATAAATAAACAAAACTAAACTAAGACGGTGAAAATGACTCTTTAGCGTGACAACCCAAGAAACAGTTTTAGCTGTATTAATGCTTGAAAAGCGCTTTCAGCGCTAATCTTAGAGCTCGTTTATTCAAAAACACGCTCCAGATGCGCTTTTAGAGCAAACATCGAGCCCACTTCCAGCTAATTCATTGAGTTTGAGAGCACTTTTAAGCTCTTTAATAGTGCTTGTAAGTATGTTTTGTCAGCTAAAAGCTTTAATATACACTTCAAAACTGCCATAGAGCCGCGTGCTTTTACGTGGAGTTAAAAACTATATTTTCTATTAGTATTAGTAAATGAAAATCATACTATTGTGCGAGTTCATTTTTATCAAAAATGTTGATATTGTACTCCGAAATATTACAACGCCCTTCTAAAATAATTTTTTTTGAGTGGATAGTAATTTTTTTTTATTTTAATTTTGAATTTGAGAAAAAAATATTTATTTTGCTCATGCACTTTTTTGGATAAAGCTTCTGTGTTTTTCATGATTCACTTTAAAATTTAGTCGTCACATCACTGTAAATAGTTTTTTGTTTTCTATTTTATAAAAATTCTTAAATATTCGCCATTTTCTTAAACATGCATGAAGATATAGCTTGCTGCTCTTAAAATAACACTTTACAAAATTCTTTTGCTGTTAAAGAGGTATTTTAAAGGGTACAGTATTAAAATGCATATATGCTTTCCGACAGCTCATAAAAACATTATTATGGAGCATATTTATCGATTGTTAAGAAACTCCATTTTAGAGCTAGATTTTTAAGTTCGTTTACCAAGAGCTGCAATCTGCTTTGAAATAGAGCTAGGGCCTTGCATTTAACTTCATAAGAGCTATTTAAGAACATTTAAATAACATTTAGCTCCAACGATGTTACTTGGGAAGTTCTAAGCATGAGTGATTTCTTGGAATTTGAGACTGGTCGCCTTGATCCTGGGAATTTATAAAACTACCTGTTTGTCTTCAGGGTTGTATCAAAGATAAGGTTTACCTAATGCTCAACCATTAATTTATGTACATAAGGAAATCTTCAGAGTTGCAATTCGTGTAATACCTACATCCTGAATTATGCGAAAATGTGATCAACGTGTAGGCAGCTCGGCAAATATTACATCTCATATTTATAGATTAAGTATACAAAGAAGCCATTTCTTTTTCTTACCAACACAATCAGACGAGTCAAAATCAATGTCTGAAGTATCCTAATTTTAGAACATCGATCACCACAAAGACGTTGTGCTCACTTATATTTTAATATTATGGGTTAGTTTTTAGCTTAATCTAAATGAAGCATTTATACATACATAAAATATTTCCTTTCCAATAAATAAGCAATTAAGCTACTGTCACGGTAGCATTTACCCAAAAAAATCGCTCTTTAAATCTATCAAGATCTTGTTTCTTCCTTTTCCATTAACTCTTTTTCTCTACAGGTGTTCCATATACTGAGAGAGATAGGGGCAGCTTTGGTCTATAAGCCATTGGTTCACTCTCTCAGTGTTTCGAGAAAAACATAAAAAAAAATTAACTTATCAATTCTACGTATAGTGAATGGTTCAATCCAATGGATCCACACTAAAATACCACTGACGGGCGGTGTTTTTGATCCAAGAAAGCGTGGGCGAC
This sequence comes from Philhelius festivus, assembly GCA_963931855.1. NCBI lineage: Eukaryota > Metazoa > Arthropoda > Insecta > Diptera > Syrphidae > Philhelius > Philhelius festivus. The sequence continues at coordinate 126,303,132 of OZ007555.1, read as the reverse complement.
AGCTGGTCCCCGAGAGTACAAAGTGACAAGAGCTTGACTGAAAGCCTATAACTTGTATTCAACGATCATGATATGCATAGTAATAATTACTTTGCCTTGATATTTGTTAAAAATGGAACGCTATTCGCTAATACCTAGTCCCCAAATCTAACAGAAGTCCACCGAAATATTTTGTTTATAACTGGCGCCTAAGAAAATAGCTGTCAACTTTTCCTTTAGAAATATTTAAATATAGTCATTGAATATTTCGCTGCTGTGAATTTCTCTATACTTTTGTTTAGTTTTTATATGCGGAATTTTGAAGAGAGAAATTAATTCAGGAAATCGAAATTGAGTTTTTGAATAATTGACAATTTGTTTTTTGTTTTTTTTTTTTGTTTTTTGATTGGTTTTCCCGCTGGAAAGTAGTGGGAAAAGGGCCGAATGAGTTCATTGTGTTTGCCGCTCCTCGCAGTGAAACTAAAGGTTGGTGAACTTCATGGTGATATTTCGGGACAAAGTGACAGCAGTCAATTTTGTTCCATCTCACACTTACATTGTTCAATATTTTTTTTGTATTTTACAAAGGTTTTCCTAACTATACTCTGTCCAACAAAAATTGTCAGTACCTGGAATAGGACATTTGTCTCTCATTCTGGTTGCATTGGCATGCATAAGTGTGTCGCCTTTTAAAGCTCTCACAGGGATTCCGTAGTTTACATTATAAATCGCCGCAAATGAGAGTAAAAAACGCGTAGAGCTACCGTCTGTTGATTCAAAACGACTGAAAACAATATTTAATTTACCTTTTCCCACAACGCCAAGCGGTAAGATAATAGGCGCGTTTTTTTTTTTTAAGTTGAAAAGCAATACGACAACACTCAACATACTCATCTTCTTAAAATGTGTTCTCAAAAGCTTCAAATCCCAAAAGCTCCTTAATAAAAATCACTAAAAAAGCTCCTTGCTTGCAATTGAGAATGATAATGGGAACTCTGTTTTGATGTAGATAAAGAGCGTACGATCGTACCATTTCTGTATTTCGTGTTCATCTTCAAGCATAGCGCTGGACAAGGTTCTCTGTAAAGAGTTTTCGACCTTTTTGTTCCCCAGGTTGCGTGCTGGGGACACTTTAAATGAAATACTGTGTTAGTTATTTAGACTTTTGAATATTCTATTATATGAAATAATGTCTTATTTGTTCTAAGAAAAAAAGTAATATTGTAAATAAAATTATAATTCGGAGCTTAAACCCTCCAAACCTAAGTTAGTTACCCTGGGCACCGACGAGTTTACTTTAGCCACGAAGGAAAAGCTCCACAAAGTTGCCGAAACTTCTCCGATTCGTCTCTGGAAAAGTTTGAACAAAATCCAAAATATCATTGTTATTTCCTAATTGAAAAGCCATTAATTAAATTCAGGTATTTTGGTATTATTATGCCAAGACGACTGTACAAAATAGCATTTCATTGCAGAGCAGTTCCACAAAATACTGACTTTACCTTGAATATGATTTTCATTGGTTGACTTTTTTTAACTCAAAGTAAAAACTTGTTCGAGCATCGTATGACGTGTACCAAGTTTTAAAACATAAAAATCTCCTTTCTTACTGGTAACTCTAAGGACCTTCATTATTAACACAAAAAATAAAATACAAAAAAAACTTGATTGCTTTGTAGTCAAAGCAATTATGCACAATGCCATGAGTTCTTCAATTACTTTTAAAACCCCAGCATCCATGAATTTAGTCAATGATTATATACATAGGTATGAAACCAGGAATATTAAATATAAACCTTGAGGCTTTAGTCGCTGCAAGAAACATTTGTCGCCCAGAATTTGATTTCAAACAGAATTTCTTCGATTGGGTCAACTCGTATTATAATAAACCTACAAAGTGAAGTGGTGCTTCTGAATACTTTATTTTATTGTCACTCTGGGGAAATTCCAAAATCGAATCAATTTATATCGCTTTTCAGTCTTTGTTACTCGTATCGAACTTTAGGATTTGCAAAAGCTGAGGCACATTCCTTTTGTCGTCCATTGTCGTATACACAGTCATTGTGTCTTTTTTCTTTGGATGGCCGCTATATTGAGTCATCCTGTAGGTCATATTGTTAAGGATGGTTAAATTTTCTGGCCAGGACAGAACTCACACCAGAGGAGTGTTCAAAATGTGAACAGAATAACTTTCCTAGGTACGGGTTTTTCTTTTCAATGAATTCTAGAACTCAGTTTTTTATATCCTCGTGGTTTGTTCGAAATGAATCTGGGAACAATGGACATTTTTTATTTTTTTAAAGAATGAAATTTTATGGATTTTTATTTTCACGTCCGAGTGTTTGCATTCTTTTTTTTACAGAAAACAGTAGACTTGTGAAAAGGGATGACATACAAATCTCGCAAGTAATTTAATTCCAATGGGACTTCATTTTCTATCGGGAATTTGAAACTGGAAAAAGTATTTTAAAAAGGAGAATATTTGTGCTATTTATATAGGGAACAGAGAAACTTAGCTATTTGTTATAAGTACCTTTCTACACAGATCACCTTTAGTTTGAAGTAAGTCCACCACACAGCAAAATAACTTTTCTCAGATATAAATTCGAAACAAATTTAAAAAGAAAAATAGCGGAGTCGAATAAAATATCTCGTCCATGCATTTAATACATCTATTTTAGATATTTATGTAGATGGCGAAGGTTTATATTCAAAATCTAAGTAAAAACAAATTTGAAAATTATACTACTGCAAGTTCTAAATATTCTTTAATGCATCTGCTGAATTATTGTGGCCGCAATGAGTTTATTTATATGAGTTTATATGAGCTTTTCAAAATTCATTTACAATTTGTGTATAATTGTCAAAAAGAGTCAATTTAAATTTAAATTTACATTACGATCAAATAAATTAATATACATATTTATCATTGAAAAAATTATATAATTTTGTTCAAGGTTGAGCCTTAAAGTCCATGGACACAGTGACTTACAAATATGCATGGAAAAGAAATGGCAAGTGTAGGTGAACTGGCCAAGAAATAGTCAGCTGCCCTTCCTGTTATAATTATATTTAAATGGACCATAACATTATTTAAAAATACGTATCATCATATTTTACGTACGCAGACGTTTTCTGGATAAAAAGGCACCCGTATTTTCATGCGGGTGTTCAATTAGAATAGAAAAGGAGACTATGGGTAAGTCTGAGTGAATTCTCAGTAAAACAAACAAAGGACATTTAAGAATATAGTCATAATATAATAAGTATTGCAATGGCTCCATTGCAGTGCTGCCGTTTTAAAAATTTCCAGAGGAGTATTTTTTGTATTTTTTGGGGAGTATTTACGATATTTGAGGAGTATCGCCAAAATATCAAGAAAATTATTAGTTCAATGAAAAAAACACAAATGTTTTCTATAAATTAAATTTTTTTAATTCATTTATAATAAAAATAGGAACTTCAATATTTGTGTTTTTTTTAATAAACAGAGAGTTAATAATAAATTAACTCTAACTTAAACTATGTAGATATATACTGTACATTGATTCTTAAGCAACTTATTGCTTGTTAATATTAATATTAATTTTTGTATTTTTTTTATTTAAACAAGAATTTGACAAAAGAAAAACAAAAGTCAAAATTAAAACTTAAATTTGTTTTTTGTATTTTTCGATCAAGTCTTTTGATGGCTCTCACTTTTCTGCAAAATTGCCATTTAAAAGCTCTTTGGCAGTAAGTATAGCATTTACTGTTTCCACATGCAGGCAATTCCGCTTTTTGTCCTTTATAAGGCTAACATCAGAAAATTGTCTCTCTGCTATTGCACTGCTATGCGGAAGAGCAATAACTGTTCCAATAAATTAACGTTCATGAGCAAACATGAATTTATTTAAACCGTTTTTAATAGTAAATACATTCCTATAAAATTCGGCAAAGTCTACATAAATCTTTTGAAACTAATGACTGGTTTCTTAAAATACGCCATTCATTATCAAGCTCCTCAACTTCGGACTCATCCAAAAAATTTGGGAAAAGATCAACCAAAGGAACTAGACCTATATCTCTCCTGCCTTCGATTAGTAAGATTTTTGAAAAAGCTGTAAAAAATAGAATGGTGAGCTTTTTAACGAGAACGAAATTTTTCAGTGATGTTCAGTTTGGTTTTCAAAGTAATAAATCAACCGAAGATGTCTTGTTACATTTCTGTTCTTAAATATTTGTAAGCCTTGATAAGAAAGAGAATACAGCCGCGTTATTTGTTGACATATCAAAACCCTTTGACATGGTTAATCACGCAATTTTAATAAGCAAACTTGAAAATGCTGGGTTTCGAAGTTTCATAAGTGATTGGTTAAGATCACATTTAAATGTAAGAACCCAAAGAGTGAAATTTGATGGTATTTGGAGTGATACAAAGACATTCGATTTGGGAGTGCCACAAGGTTCGGCTTTGGGACCAATACTTTTTTTGGTATATATTAATTCTTCTTTAATTTTTCAGATTGCCATTTAGGGGTTCTTTGAGAGCTTTTCGTATGGTACAGGTCGTCTTAATCTTATATCTGATAAAAATTGGGATCTCAGCTGGTTAAGAATCTGGTTTGCAGAGCACAAACTGATAATTAGTTCTAAAACTAAGGTAATGTTTTTGAGTTTGTCTGACGAAAAGATTGTTGATGCTGATCTCTTTTTCTATGCTACTGAGTGTCAAAAATTTAAACTTTTTAACTGTACCTGTAGTCCTATGAATACTTCTACAAACTTTACTGATTCCACGAGCTGTAGTGATAAATGTCTTAAATTAGAAATAGTAAATGAATTCAAGTATTTGGGATTGATTATTGATTCTAGAATGAGTTTTTAGAACCACACAGAAAATCTTAGACAGTATTTTCGGTGCACTCTTAGAAATTTCTTCTTTTTGCGTAAAGTTTGCTCTTCTAAACTGCTCCTTAAAATTTACTATGGCATTTTTCATTCCAAACTAGAATATAAAATTTCTTGTTGAGGAGGTTCCTATTAGAACAAAATACAGCCTCTATTAGTTTTACAAAAAAGTGTTCTGAAGAAAATATATGGTAAGCCTCGTTTGTACCCTAGTTTTCCACTATTTAGGGATTTGAAAATTCTTTCAGTGTGACATATGTATTGCTATAAAGTTCTAAAAATTTTCTTTAAAAGATCAGGTAATTTTAATTTTAGATTAATTGATAGTTATAATTTACGTAGTCGTTTTTTGAACCAAGTGTCTATACCGGTGTTTCGAACAACCGCATTTCGAAATTTTTATAATATTTCCTCATATCGAATATTGAATAGACTCCCTAATTCTATCAGGATGCAAACTTCTCATTTTGTATTTATGAAACAAGTTAAGAACTGGCTATTCAGTCTTGATAATGAGAGTATCGAATTTTTTGTAAATGGTTTTACCTGATGTTTTTCATGAAATAAGTATTTAACTTAATTCAATTTAATTTTTGTTTGCATTATTAATTTAATGATATTTTAACTTTCTTTTTTAATTTTTCTTTTTTAAGGGTCACCCCACCCATTTAAAATAATACATGTTAAATCATTCTACTAAGAGTGACAATAACTCTATTTTTATAAAAATACTTTTGTCACTTATTTCTTTCTTTCTTTTTATAAATAATGTACTTTTTTGGATTTTAAAATGTTTAATCAATCAATCAATCAATTCTCTAGAGTAAGTTGATATTTCTTTTTTTAACAAAATGTTCGTCTGAAAAACTGCGAAATAACTTTCATCTGTACTTTTTTGCTTTGTAACGATCAATTTGTATTTTTTTTGAAACGGTCAATTGATTGTGAACGAAGTCCGATTTAACTATCTCGCTCGCACTTGATAAATTAAAAAGAGGAAACAATATTTATTATCTCTGTCTTTTTATCTCGTTATCCAGGGATGTTTGCAAGTTCAACGATATGCGATCTTGTATGGAAAAAAGAACAGAAATGTGCAATTTGTCGAAAAAACAATATGTTTGCTTCAAGTTGGTTTGTTGCAATTGTTTTATTTTTAATTTTTATTTATTTTTTTAGGGAGTATTTTTGTAACATGGGGAGTATAGGAGCATCGACTCCACGAAAGGAGTAAAATACTACTATGGGAGTAAGTTCGGCAGCGCTGCTCCATTGTGATAAAATTTATACCCTAATATTTACCGTCAAATAACCTCACTCCTATTATTAAATCTTAAAATCCTCAAACCCAATAAAGGTGATTTTTATCGAGATATAATAAGGGTAACAAGCTTTTAACAAAATTTCTTTACTAGGTAACACTGCATGTAACAGAGTCAAACAATCTTAATTGTCTGTTCACTACAGGGCTCTGAATATGTCCTGATTATTTTTTAAGAAACCTCTACAATACTTATACAATTTTTGTTTGCATTAATTCATATATGCTTTCGAAATTGTTGAGCAGGGCAAAGAATAAAGAAGCGAGAAGTCTTGTTAAAGAATAAAGAGTAAAGGAAAGTATTAAATGAATAAGAGTTGCCATATAAACATTTTCCAGAAATCATATGGCACTATTTTTGTTACCTCTTTCAATAAGAGCTTACAAAAATAATTTTATGCTTATAAACAGTTTTCTCTAATTACATTGGCGCAAAATTTTAAACAGACTATTACTAAGGTATTAGTATGGTACTACTTAACGATTTGCTAACTTTAAAGTAGTTTGCTAACTCATTCTTAATTTTAACCATTTTCTAACTAGTATCGTACTAAAGTAATTTTCTTAATAGGTTGCTTCTGAGCACGCCTTAAATAATGACAGTTCGTGCAAAATAGAAACTTATCATCAAAAACAAAATAAAAGAACTAGACTTGTATTACAGAAAAAAAGGACTTGTTTCTAGGAAAGAACTCTAGCCTTTCTATCCAGAGCAGAATAATATTTTACAAGCTGAAGCACGGTTTGACCCATAGAATTATGCTATTTGGCAAAAAGGGACATTCAATAGATTACTGCCAAATCTATATTCAATTCGGTAAGTACGCAGAACCTTTACCTGATGTACCAGCAACAGCATCTCTTTTGGTCTCATATTAGATTCATACATCACGTGACAAATCCGTGCTTCTAGCACGCTTCAAGTAAATTTTGATGTATTGGCGGACGTCCTGCGAACGATGTTAAAATACCATTTGAAGTGATGGGCCCAATTTTGGAACTCGCGGATATTTTAGAAGTTCCCGTTTCTGGTTTGGATGGTTTTGGGAAATCATCCGAGAAACTCACAAGCAACATCCTTCAAAAAAAATACCTAGACGAAAAGGATCGGCGAGAAAAAGAAAAACATGTTACCGAGATGCATTTCGAGGATACTGTGTTGAGAGCGAAGTTAGCAGAAAGGCGCCAAATTGCTTCCGATCCACAGGCTGAGAGCGAACTGCACGCCACAAAAATGCAATTTTTTAATCACCAAACACAGTTGATGTTCGCTGCATGCAATGCATTGGCGTGCGTGAAGTTCCGCTTCGGTCTGTCATTTCATTGGCAGTGTAGAATACAGGCTGTAAATCGGCAGTTGGACATTCTGTATCGGTGGATGAAATCAATATTGTATCAACTCGTGTCGAAGAGTTTGGATTCCAAGCACAATCTTCTAAAAAGGAGTAGATAGATAGGTACATTTGAACTTATATACATACATACATGTAATAAACTATATACATACAATATAATGTAAATATTATATAATGTAAGTTTTTCCATTGCTTGGTAACAAAAAAATTTTAAAATGCAATTTGAATGTTTAGTCTTATCAATTTATTTGATAAATTCCATCTAATTTCGTACATAGATAGAAAACATAGTTATGTTCTATGTTACGCGGCTTCAACTCGGAAAAGCTGCAGCACTTCATCTCGTGCCGATCTATTGCTTCTGTACAAAAAACGTTCTTCCGTTTAACTGCCCCACTCACTTGTATTGATAGAAAGTTCCATCCATCTTTTAAATAGGTATATGTTGTGCAAAACGCAAGCCGCAACGCTTAATTTCCGAGCAGTGCCACGTTCAATCCGTGTCGCAGTACCCGAAAGCGGCGTTTCAGTACACCGTTCTGCCGTTCCACAAAATGGCGTGTGCATATAAGCGAAGCTTGATACCGACGCTTGAAAAGGTCCATAGCTAATCCGGGGTGATTTATTGTGTAACTGTAGCCAAATAGGGATTATAGCCTGAATCTCCCACATAATGAAGAAACGAAATTTCAAATTTAATGCCGAAATTTTAACGAAAAATCTTCTGATTGCGAAACAATTGAGGCTATTCAGAAAACAGCATGGGCATATAATCAAAAGCTCAACACTTCGCGTATAGAAGTGAAAAAGAATTGGGTACCTGTGAACCTTCTGGTGATAATATTTTGACGAGCGTTCAGTCTACAACATCAAAGTGCGACGCATAAAGTTGTGTGTGGTCTTTTTAAATGTGTTTGTGTAGTTGCATTTGAGTTCTTTATCTGTCAAATTCATGATTGTTCAACACAAATTCGCTTAGATTCTGTTACTAAGTCAACATTAGTTAGAAGAGTTGTTTAACGTGTTTAAAATTATGGACAAAATTAGAAAAAGTTTCCAAACTAAACGACTGTGTTAGGTAGAGCCGGTTTTATTCCTTAAACGAGCAACCACCTACTTCGGCAACGCATTGCAAACTTTAGGTAAAAAATTGCTCACAGTTGGCTGTGATACTCGCACTTCATCATCAAAATTTGTTGTTCAAAGTTTCCCAAAGCCAGTCAGGAACGAAATTAAAATCTTTTCCAACTGCGCAGAGTTAAGAAAGCTAGACCTGTAATTAGAAGACTGTTTTTTCAATTAAATAAAAATGCATACGTAGTGCACTCTAACCGCACTCTTCCACCTCTGCATATTTCCGCTCTCTAACACTTCGTTACCAATATCAGAAAAATCGTCGAAAAGCCAATCGTCTTCTTGCAAAAAGTTCTTGACCCCCAATTCGCGGAATATCCTTTTACGCGCCATCGTTAAAATTACTTAATATGGTGACGTTTCTTTTCCGATTTTATTTTGTGAGAATAGAAGAAAAAGGCTTCAAAACTAGACGAGCTTTAAATCGATTGGTGTCAACTTATTTGTAGGTCAAATTCAGGTAATAGGCTGATTCGATTGATAAAAAAATATTATGAAAAATTATTTTGTTTGCTATATCGTTTTGTTTCGGTATATATTTTTATAAATAAATCGTGTTGTGGCGGTATATAGTCAATAAGAATCCAAAATATTAAAAAAAAAATAAGTTTTAACCTTAAAAACAAAAATTATTAAATCGTCTAATAACTGGCTTATATTTTGTATAAACAAAGTTTTAAACAAAGAACTTGTTTAAAAATCGAGAGGCTCAATCAGAGACCCACTTAAAGCAGTACGTAGGGTAAACCGACCAATCATTGGCACCTTAAGGTTACTCACCACTTATTCGGCTTATATAACTTATGGGAATTAAGAAACGACAGTTTTTTTTTTTTTAATTTTTAATTGTATTTTTGTTTAGTGAAAAACATTAACTACCCTATTTTGTTTATTAAAATTAATAAATAATTAATAAAAAGTAAAACAATGTCCTTTTACCAATGATTGGCACCATTTTCCAATCATTGGCACTGAACAAAAACCAATGATTGGCACATTGATTTTGTTTAATTTTTAAAGTTTATTAATTCCAATAAAAACAAAATAAACAAATAGTATAACTCTATTATATATTATATAATTTAATAAATAAAAGGTAATTTATTTTTATAATTATATTTAAGTCTTTTAAGTTACATTGGCGCAAAATTTTAGTTGAATTAGTACGATGCTAATGCTGTTTTAGTATGATACTAGGTTAAAACAACGAATTTGCAAATTTTAATCGAATATAGCATCATACTTTCTCTACCCTTTTACTAAAGTTAAAATCATCGAATACCTATTTTATTTTTTTAGTATCGTGCTAGCTTTTACCTACTTTTTTGCACGAAATGTCATTGTTTTAGGTGTGTTCAGAAGCAATTTATTAAGAAAATTCTTTTAGTACGATACTAGTTCGAAAATGTTCAAAACTAAGAGTGAGTTAGTAAACTACTATAAAGTTAGCAAATTGTTAAGTAGTATCATACTAATACCTTAATAATAGGCTGTCTAAAATTTTGCGCCATTATGTTTACATTAAGGCCGAGATTAGATTATATTTTTATTGATTGATAAAAAAGTGTTTTATCAATTTAAAACAAATTGATACAAAATTATGAAAATCTGTAACTTTTTCATTTACCAATGATTGGCACAGTGCCAATAGCCAATGATTGGCACTTTTTCTAATGATTGGCATGACATTTAAAGATTGGTATGGTGCCAATCAACCCAGTGATTGGCACCTCATCCAATGATTGGCATGTGCCAATGAATGGAAATTTGATGGATTTACATTCCTATGGTTGACACCTCTTATAAATGCTTTATTTTTAATAAAATATTAAAATAAAAAGAACTAACCTCTTTGTTAGTTAATTCTTTTATAATAACTGCACTTGACAATGGTTTGCCTCTTAAATTTATTATTAAATTAAACTACAATGTCACCACTTTCCTTACGGTTTTCACAAGTTTCACATTAAATTTGGCGCGAACTTGATTCTAAATTTTTAACAGCGTGTTTTTAATTGCTACTAACTTCAGAGGCCAAAAGAAATGATGCCAAATTATCAGAAATAGACTAAGGCTAATATTTTTAAAAAAGATTTTATTAGAAAACTTTTAAATGTTATTAATACGAGTAATTTAAACTGTAAGTGCCAATCATTGGGGGGGGGGGGGTGCCAACAATTGGGCAGTTTACCCTATGAAGACGTTACTCCGTTTTTTTTGTGGACAAGTCGCGATAAACCAAAAGAAAAAACCTCGGTTTCGAACACTTATGAAGAATTATGTGAAAAATAAATTTAATTCAGTTGTGGGAGTTAGATTTTTTACAGAAAGACTTCAAGGCAAAAGAAAACACGATGCATCATTAATAAAACATATGACCAAAGTAAATACCTTGTCATCATCTCAATCGTATTTGGAGCATACGACTTAATCTAGTAAGGCTTCGATATTTGGAGTTCAATACGATGAAATGATGACGCCTATAAATCCAAAATTATCGTCACAGGAATCTTCTTTCGAGATATCTGGAAATTCAATAAGTGCAGAAGAAGATCCAAAACATCCAACCACACAGAAAATTGAAAACTGTCTACACTTGTGAATATTCTCGTAAGATTTGGAATTTCAGACAGAGATACTGCTGCAACTGTTTCAGTGAGTCTTCATTTTGCTGAAATGATTTCAAAGCACAATTTGACTTGTTTGAAGTCTGTCAAGCACTCAGTTCAGGGATTTGTGGCGAAGATTTAAATAAATGATATCCTGGGTAAAGTTGTTCACTCAAAGTCGCTTACAACAGGTACGTAATCACATTTTAAGATTATATCTTTCAACTTTAGCTCCATTCCAAAGTTTGCTATTTTTGGTCAATTTTATAAGAAAAGTAAATTTTTTAGCGCGCACTCAATTTTTATTATTATTACTACCCTTAAGATGATCATCCGAGTACAAGTGTTAGGAAAAGAAGGAGGGGTTTAAAAGGAGATACTGATGCACATTAGTTTTAAGTTTCTGAATATTACAATGGGAAGGCAAAATAGACCTAGATAGAGCATTGCACATGGACGATGGGCATTCTTAAAAGCGCGAGTGTTACGTTTAAGAGAAGGAATGCAACTGGCTACTTCGCTAGAACATTGTTTATAGAAATATCGGTAATGTAAAGAAAGACAGGAAACATTGCGGCGGTTCTCGGGATATGCAAATGTATACATTATAATTCTATTACCTATCATCTTTAAAGCTCTTTTTACTTGCGATATAGGTACTATAGGGCAAGTTCTGCATTTGGAAAAAAAATCGAACTCGAGATTTTGATCAAAGTTGACATTACGATGATAGCGAAGACGAAAAAAGTGGGTCCGACAATTCCGTCTGTCTGTCTGTATGTCTGTATGTCTGTATGTCTGTATGTCTGTATGTCTGTACCTCGAACTACAGCCTAAACTACCGGAGGTATTTTCTTCAAACTCGGTAGTTAAGGGTCTTCGGTGATTCCCTAGAGGAGAAATTGAAATTTTTTTTTTAGCTCCAAAACTAAGGGTACCCCCCGTACACCCGTAATACAAAATCTTATTTATCTCGAAAACGGCTCTAACGATTTTGATAAAAAAAATTAAGTGTGATATTATGGACATGGACTATATTTTGGTGAAAAAAAAATTTGGGGGGAAATGTTATTAGGGGTACCTGTCATAGAACGGTTTTTTTGATTTTCGAATTTCTCACCAACGGCTCTAACGATTTTAACCAAAATTTTTATGCAGGAGCTGCTTTGCATTTGAAAAAATATAAACTAAAAATTTTTTCGAAAAAATAGTTTTTGGATTTTTAAAAAAATAATACAATTTTTTTTTGAAAATTCAATATCTTGAAAACCGATACACGATTAAAAAATTTTTAAATTACGTTTTAAAATGTATTTTATTAAATACTAACAAATTGCATATCAATTTTTTTTATAAAAATTTTAAGGAAAATTTAGTACACAAAAAACATGTTTCAGTGTGTCTGTATGTCTGTACCTCTCACTACAGGCTAAACCACTGGACCTATTTCTTTCAATCTCGGTAGTTAAGAGTCTTCGGTGATTCCCTAGAGGAAAAATTGAAATTTTTTTTTTAGCCCCAAAACTAAGGGTACCCCCCATACACCCGTAATGCAAAATCTTATTTATCTCGAAAACGGCTCTAACGATTTTGATAAAAAAAATTAGGTGTGATATTATGGACATGGACTATATTTTGGTGAAAAAAAAATTTGGGGGGAAATGTTATTAGGGGTACCTGTCATAGAACGGTTTTTTTGATTTTCGAATTTCTCACCAACGGCTCTAACGATTTTAACCAAAATTTTTATGCAGGAGCTGCTTTGCATTTGAAAAAATATAAACTAAAAATTTTTTCGAAAAAATAGTTTTTGGATTTTTAAAAAAATAATACAATTTTTTTTTTGAAAATTCAATATCTTGAAAACCGATACACGATTAAATTTTTAAATTACGTTTTAAAATGTATTTTATTAAATACTAACAAATTGCATATCAATTTTTTTTATAAAAATTTTAAAGAAAATTTAGTACACAAAAAACATGTTTCAGTGTGTCTGTATGTCTGTACCTCTCACTACAGGCTAAACCACTGGACCTATTTCTTTCAATCTCGGTAGTTAAGAGTCTTCGGTGATTCCCTAGAGGAAAAATTGAAATTTTTTTTTTAGCCCCAAAACTAAGGGTACCCCCCATACACCCGTAATGCAAAATCTTATTTATCTCGAAAACGGCTCTAACGATTTTGATAAAAAAAATTAGGTGTGATATTATGGACATGGACTACATTTTGGTCAACAAAAATTTTGGGGTAAAATCTTATTAGGGGTACCTGCCATAGACCCGTTTTTTGATTTTCGACTTTCTCATTAACGGCTCTAAGGATTTTAACCCAAAACTTTTAGCAGGAGTCCCCTTAAGTTTAAAATAATATTGTATATAAAAATATTCTAAAAAATATTTATTGGATTTTTAAAAAAAAATTTAAATCAATATCTTCAAAACCTATGAACGATTATTTTTTGAAATTATTTCCTAAAACCAATATTATTAAATACTTAAAATTCGCATCCCACATTTTTTTCTTGAAAAATTTTAAAGAAATTTCTTATATAAAAAATTTATAATAAAATTTTAATATTAATTTATTAATAAAATGTTTTTTTAAGGTTTATTTGCATAAATTCATACTTTTCCGGAAACCAGACGGCAATTTTATGCATTTGAACATTATTATCTCATTAAATCCATGTTTTATATTTATAAAATGTATCTTAAATTCCAAAGTACTTTTACATAAGAGCAAGTTCGTGCGATCCAGTCGTGCATTTTATTTTAAATAATTTTCAAGAGACTGAAGTGAGTTATTGGAGCATCTGCCCAAATATGGAAATTGTACTCAAGCTTTGGACGAATATAGGTTTTATAGATTTCAACCAGATCAGAATGGGTGATACATTATACATTTCCTGCATTGCCGGAGAAAACCTATATATTATATAATTATATTATTATATTAACCTATATGAGGAAATCCAGCGTACTTTAGGATTTTATGTCACTAGCAGATATAAAAATATAGTTCATTAAAATAGTTGTTATTGGTGTTATTTTTTAAATAGGACTTAAATAGAAAGATGATCTATATGTATATTTCAACAGAAAATGTTTTAATTTTGAATATACAGCTATTTTATTACGTGAAAACAACGAAATTTAAAAATTTAATTTGTCCCTTTCAATGTTTTTTTATTTCAAAACTTTCTAACTTTTTGATGCAATGTTTGATCCACCTGAAAATTGAAATAATTATTGTAGTTACTTCACTAAGTATAATCTATGTTGTTATTTGGGTATGCTACTAATAAAATTGAAATGGTGAACTAAGAAAAACATGTCCCTCGCTCTTTTTGAAAATTAGATCGTTACACTTTTCTTTTCATAACTTTTTGATGCATTTATATATCGTAATAAAATTTTGTGTGCATATTTTATAAACAAAAACGAAGAAATTCAGCTTAGGAAAGTTAAAGTGCCTCAAAAATTTACAAACTTATTGAGGAATTAAAAAAATGTTCGACAGCGTAATTTTTATTTTAGATGTAGAAAATTAAAGAGCACACTCAAAAAAAGCTTAGAAATGCCTAGAAACCTAAAGTTATCCAGAGAGTGAGTGTTGAAAAAGTAACTGTATTAAGTATCATTTTTATTCCACTAAATAGATTATTTAAAATGAATTTTTATTTTAAACGAAAAATTTTCAACTTATTTCATGTACGTTTCTCGGACTTTTATTTTATTATTTTATAATTTTAAACACTAAATTGATGTATAAGTTCTGAAATTAGGGCATATAACAAAAAGTAAGTGATACTTTACTCTCTGACATACATGCATGAGGAAAAAAAAAATGGTCGATGAACTTATCGTAAGTTTTTTACGATTTGAAAAAAACTGGAGAATCATTGTGGTATTTATGGTCTCCAAGTTGCGTGTATATTTATATATATGAAAAAGATAAAATAAACAAAATTAGTTTTTAAATTATTTTAAATTTTATTAACTAATATCACAACTTAAGTTTGTTTTTTATAAATCGCTACGCGTTTCGGAAATTATGTTTCCATCTTCAGGCGGATTTTTAATTTATTCGATTTGTCACTTGTCATTTATATTTACATATTTTTTTATATATAGTTAATTTGTGATTGTCTCTTTTCTTCTTGTGTTGAATGTAAGTGCTGTGTCATATAGTGCGTTTGGTTTTAAAGTTAATTTGTCATTTAGTAATTTGTCTTGTTCTATTTTTGTTGATTTATAAATTTCGTACTCTTCTAACGAGTCTAGTACTTTCCTTTTTTGCAAAAATGCATTGGGCTTAAATTGTTGTTGAAGCTCGTGTAATTGTCTTTGTTGTCGATTAAGTGTGAAGCGTAGTTTGATTTTGAGTTGGGTCTTGGTAAATGTTCTTCGAATCGTTCCTTGAAAGCTCTTCCTGTCTGTCCTATGTAGTATTTTTCGCAATCATCGCATTTTATTTTGTAAACTCCGGTTGAAGTTTTTATGTCGTTTTCTCTTTTGGGCTGTGTCAATTTTTGAATGTTGTTACTCGTTTTAAATGATAATTTTATGTTATGTTTTTTTAATTCGTTTTGTATATTGTTTGGTAACATGTTTGTGTATTCCATTGGTATGAATTTAATGTCTTTATTGTTGTTATTTTTCTCATTATTGGTTTTGTTTTTTATTTTCTTTTTTCTTTTATTTAAAAGTTTTTCAACTGTATCGATTTTGTATCCGTTTGATAATGCAATTTGTTTTATTATGTTGAGTTCATTTATATAATCTTGTTTATCCATGGGTATTGTTAATAATCTGTTTATGAATGCAATATATGCTGCGAATTTTTGAGAATATGGATGATGCGACTCTTTATGTATAGTAATATCTGTGGTGGTTGGTTTTCTGTATATTTTGTATTTTAATTTGTTGTTAAATTTCTTGATATTTAAGTCTAAGGAGTTTATATTATCTTCAAATTCCATTTCGATTGTGAACTTTATTTTGTTGTTTATACTGTTAATGTATTTATGTAGCATATTTATTTGTCTATGTGTTCCGTCAAAAATTATTAAAGTGTCGTCAACATATCTAGAATATGATATAATTTTTTGTTGTTGTTTGTTGTTGTTTGATAATATATATTTGTTTTCAAACCAATTTAAATATATATCGGCCATTAATCCACTCAATTGTGAACCCATAGCTAGTCCTTCTTTCTGTTTATAAAATCTGTTGTTAAATGTGAAGTAATTTTGTTTTATAACTATTTTTAATATGGATAATAATTCGTTTATTTGTTGATTGTTGAGTGTTGCCATTTTGTCCAGATTTTCTTTTAATATTTTTGTGGTTTCGTCAATTGGTATATTAGTGTACATGTTTGTCACATCAAATGATAAAAGCTTATATTTTGGTAAAATATTTATGTTTTTCAGTTTTTCTACTTAATCTATTGAATTGCACACTATTACTATTTTCTAACTCAATGTTGTTTTTTATTATTATTTTTAACTCTTTTGCAACTTTATAAGCGGGTGCTGTTGTGTAATTGATAAGAGGTCTTATTGGTGTTCCTTCCTTGTGAATTTTTGGAAGACCTGTAAAATGTGGTGCTTTTGAGTTGGATTGTTTTAATTTTAGTTTTGTGAAGTTTGTGAACAGGTTATTACAATTGTTAATGACTTGATTTATTTCTTTAACATATTGTTTTGTTGGATCATTTGTTAATGTATCTATGTTAGTGTTGGTGATGAAAGTGTTGGTTTTGTTTATATATTCTTGTTTGTCTATAATGACAACTGTGTTCCCTTTATCGGCTTTTGTAATGATAGCTTTGCTTTCTTCTAATTTTTGTCTAATAATTTTTGCATTTTGTATATTTTCTTTGTAATTTTTCTGAATGTTTTAATGTTTATGTTTTATACTTTGTTGGAGTTTTCTGTTTATGATGAATCTGATGCGATCATTGCGAAAAATACAACATAGGACAGACAGGAAGAGCTTTCAAGGAACGATTCAATGAACATTTACGCTTCACACTTAATCGACAACATACACAATTACACGAGCTTCAACAACAATTTAAGCCCAATGCATTTTTGCAAAAAAGGGAAAGTACTAGACTCGTTAGAAGAGTACGAAATTTATAAATCAACAAAAATAGAACAAGACAAATTACTAAATGAAGAATTAACTTTAAAACCAAACGCACTATATGACACAGCACTTACATTCAACACAAGAAGAAAAGAGACAATAACAAATTAACTATATATAAAAAAATATGTAAATATAAATGACAAGTGGCAAATCGAATAAATTAAAAATCCGCCTGAAGATGGAAACATAATTTCCGAAACGCGTAGCGATTTATAAAAAACAAACTTAAGTTGTGATATTAGTTAATAAAATTTAAAATAATTTAAAAACTAATTTTGTTTATTTTATCTTTTTCATATATATATATAAAAAAAAAACTGGAGGGTGGTGGACCAATTCTAACTTGAAATTCAAATTCAGCGCGTCAAAATACGTAAGGATATGTAGGTTCGGTTTTTGAAATTAACTACTTTTTTATTTTTTTGTGCACCTGTGTAGAAACTCGACATATTTTTATTAATTAATTTTTGATGCATTGATGAATTTTAGTAACGCAACTTGTTTTACATTTCTGACGTTACTTTGATTATAAAAACATCAACTGTTTTGGTGTGCTAATGATTTGATTTTTTTTTTTTAACGAAAATCTTAAGGTACGCTGGATTTCCTCATATATCTATTATATTTTGCTTTACATAAATTGTTTCCCTTGATACACTGAAGCGACGGAAGGGTGCTATTATTACTGAAGCTTTTGTCTTTAGCCTAATGAGACATGATGGATTTATAAGAACAAGAATTGAATACAAAAAAAAAATCCTTTTTTTGATACTAAAAAACAAATTCAATTTTTTTTTACAAAATTCTTATTAATCTGACATCATTGGCTAGTGCCCAAAAACTGAATTTAAAGAAAAATATTCAGGGTATCGAATCTCGGTTTTTCTTAATTCTTAAAAAAAAAAAATTAATCCTGTCTAACAATCCAGTAGTATAATTTCGATCTTCAAACTCCTGATTTTTACAAAACTGTCTAGACCCAACGTTCTCCTTAGAGAAGATAAAGTTGGACGAACAGTTGAATTTGAATTACACTGGTGGCACTTTGGTACAGTTTGTGTGGCAGAACTCGGAAGCCGATGAGACTTGAGTGAGTGCAATTAATTGAAAATTTTATGTATGCCTTATTTTTTTAAGACTGTAAAAAAATTTGTAATTTTTAAGAGTTTTGATCCTTAAAACTTCACACATCAACTATGTATGTACGAGTACTTCATTAATCTAAGGTTACTAAGAAGGACATGGCGCTGTTTGTTTAATTTTATTTAAGATGTAAACAGCCGCTTCGCCGTTGCACTCTAAGTAGTGTTTATTCAAATGGACCACGCGCAATGTACCTACAAATTTTCGCAGAGAATGGAAATGAATTGATTAATTAATTTGGTAATCACTGTTAGCTGAACACGTCTTGGGGGAAAATTAATACGCTGACGCTATATGAACCATTATAATTATTAAATAAACAATGATTTATGTGTACAGAGGGTTGTTGCTGCACAACAAATGCACTAACTGTCTTGCACTATTTATCTATTTTACCATTGTCTATAAATGTATTGTCGTGTTCTTCCTAAATTAAGTTCGTGTTTGCCAAATTAAGGTGGAAACTAATTTGTTCTGAAAACTAGGCAGGATACATAGCCATATGTACCAATGAAATATTACATATTTCTACACATCATTTCAATTTATACGTACGCATATATATATATGTAACTGGTAGCACTTATGACCGCTGTATTTTATTTTGTTGGGGTGGAAAATTTTGAATATAAATATTGTTAAGAACCTGCAAATATTAATTGGAAACTATTTTGATACATATTCGAGAAAACTTTTATTTTTATATTTTTAAGTTATGGATTCGTTAAAAAACTTGAATAAGATATACATATATGTACTATATTTTGATCAAAATTGATGAAACGACATCTTCCCAACTCTGTCTGTATGTTTTGGATTTTTGAACCTAGAGTTTTTAAGTAATTCTCCCATGTCACAATACGATGCACATTCTGCACGAGCGATTTTGGGACACGGTTATTTTACCCCGAAACGACCACACACTAAGGCAATAAACGAAATTATATAGTTTTGGGAGCACTTGTAATCCAAAAAAATGTTTCGTTTCAACCAACGCAACTGTTTTTTTTGAAGAGTCAGTCATAGTAGATTTTATTAAAGGTTACACTAATACAAACATTTTTACTTGCGATATAGGTACTATAGGGCAAGTTCTGCATTTGGAAAAAAAATCGAACTCGAGATTTTGATCAAAGTTGACATTACGATGATAGCGAAGACGAAAAAAGTGGGTCCGACAATTCCGTCTGTCTGTCTGTATGTCTGTATGTCTGTATGTCTGTATGTCTGTATGTCTGTATGTCTGTATGTCTGTACCTCGAACTACAGCCTAAACTACCGGAGGTATTTTCTTCAAACTCGGTAGTTAAGGGTCTTCGGTGATTCCCTAGAGGAGAAATTGAAATTTTTTTTTTAGCTCCAAAACTAAGGGTACCCCCCGTACACCCGTAATACAAAATCTTATTTATCTCGAAAACGGCTCTAACGATTTTGATAAAAAAAATTAAGTGTGATATTATGGACATGGACTATATTTTGGTGAAAAAAAAATTTGGGGGGAAATGTTATTAGGGGTACCTGTCATAGAACGGTTTTTTTGATTTTCGAATTTCTCACCAACGGCTCTAACGATTTTAACCAAAATTCTTATGCAGGAGCTGCTTTGCATTTGAAAAAATATAAACTAAAAATTTTTTCGAAAAAATAGTTTTTGGATTTTTAAAAAAATAATACAATTTTTTTTTGAAAATTCAATATCTTGAAAACCGATACACGATTAAAAAATTTTTAAATTACGTTTTAAAATGTATTTTATTAAATACTAACAAATTGCATATCAATTTTTTTTATAAAAATTTTAAGGAAAATTTAGTACACAAAAAACATGTTTCAGTGTGTCTGTATGTCTGTACCTCTCACTACAGGCTAAACCACTGGACCTATTTCTTTCAATCTCGGTAGTTAAGAGTCTTCGGTGATTCCCTAGAGGAAAAATTGAAATTTTTTTTTTAGCCCCAAAACTAAGGGTACCCCCCATACACCCGTAATGCAAAATCTTATTTATCTCGAAAACGGCTCTAACGATTTTGATAAAAAAAATTAGGTGTGATATTATGGACATGGACTATATTTTGGTGAAAAAAAAATTTGGGGGGAAATGTTATTAGGGGTACCTGTCATAGAACGGTTTTTTTGATTTTCGAATTTCTCACCAACGGCTCTAACGATTTTAACCAAAATTTTTATGCAGGAGTTGCTTTGCATTTGAAAAAATATAAACTAAAAATTTTTTCGAAAAAATAGTTTTTGGATTTTTAAAAAAATAATACAATTTTTTTTTTGAAAATTCAATATCTTGAAAACCGATACACGATTAAATTTTTAAATTACGTTTTAAAATGTATTTTATTAAATACTAACAAATTGCATATCAATTTTTTTTATAAAAATTTTAAAGAAAATTTAGTACACAAAAAACATGTTTCAGTGTGTCTGTATGTCTGTACCTCTCACTACAGGCTAAACCACTGGACCTATTTCTTTCAATCTCGGTAGTTAAGAGTCTTCGGTGATTCCCTAGAGGAAAAATTGAAATTTTTTTTTTAGCCCCAAAACTAAGGGTACCCCCCATACACCCGTAATGCAAAATCTTATTTATCTCGAAAACGGCTCTAACGATTTTGATAAAAAAAATTAGGTGTGATATTATGGACATGGACTACATTTTGGTCAACAAAAATTTTGGGGTAAAATCTTATTAGGGGTACCTGCCATAGACCCGTTTTTTGATTTTCGACTTTCTCATTAACGGCTCTAAGGATTTTAACCCAAAACTTTTAGCAGGAGTCCCCTTAAGTTTAAAATAATATTGTATATAAAAATATTCTAAAAAATATTTATTGGATTTTTAAAAAAAAATTTAAATCAATATCTTCAAAACCTATGAACGATTATTTTTTGAAATTATTTCCTAAAACCAATATTATTAAATACTTAAAATTCGCATCCCACATTTTTTTCTTGAAAAATTTTAAAGAAATTTCTTATATAAAAAATTTATAATAAAATTTTAATATTAATTTATTAATAAAATGTTTTTTTAAGGTTTATTTGCATAAATTCATACTTTTCCGGAAACCAGACGGCAATTTTATGCATTTGAACATTATTATCTCATTAAATCCATGTTTTATATTTATAAAATGTATCTTAAATTCCAAAGTACTTTTACATAAGAGCAAGTTCGTGCGATCCAGTCGTGCATTTTATTTTTGTCATTTTTAGGGTAAAAACTAGGCAAATAACTTTTTGTTTCCGGATGTAATTGTTCATTACTAGGTGACGCGGTGAACTTCATATCACCTACACACATATATTTTTGAAAAGTATGGGCAAAACTTAAAACAAAATTGTCAACATTAAATGCAACACAGTTATACACTTTATCGATTTAAGGCTTTCTGATGAACTTTATTTTTTTGTCTTTCTTACTAGCGACTTATAGGTACTATGAGGGCAAGTTATGCATTCGTAAAAAAATTGTACTCGAGATTTTGATCAAAGCTGACATGACGATAATAGCGAAGACTAAAAAAGTAGGTCTCACAATTCTGTCTGTCTGTCTGTTTGTCGGTTCGACTGCAGCCTAAACGACTCAGCCGATTTTCTTATTAGATATCATTTTTGATTTTTCCCCCCACACGTTTTTTTTCTTATTTTTTTAAGACCAACAATAACGGTACCTGACATTCGATTTTTTTTCGAAATCTTATAAACATTTTTTTTTTTCAAAAACTGTTCGACAGATTTAAAAAATAAAAAAATTTAATTTAGTTAAAGCTGGGGTATGGTTAAAAAAAAATTCCGAAAAATGGTTATTGAGGGTACCCCCAATGGAACCATTTTTTTTGTTTTTGATTTTCTTGAAAACGGTAGAACCGATTTTAATCATCTTTTTTTTTGCTAAGGCTCCCTAAAAACTTAAATAGAATTGTGCATTCAAATTTTCAAAAAATTGTTTTTTGGATTTTTAAAAAAACTTCATTTTTTTTTCAAAACTCAATTCATATTTCGAAAACCCCATGCTAGATTTTTTTAAAACTTGCTAAATAAAAGTTTCTAAACAGGGCAAGATGGCCTAAAATGGACCACCAAGGTAAAATGGCCCCTTTGCTAGAAATTGTAGAATCGAACAGAATTAGAAGGTTTTGGTAACACAGGTCTTTAGTTTATCTGCCATCAATGACATAAACGAAATATTAGCATTGAAATTTTACAGGTCAAACTGTCTCTAGTCATGTACAAAAAGTAGAACCAATAAATTATTGTAAAAAGTTTGTTGACAAAAAAAATTATAAAAAACATTCAATTTTGGAGAAAACAGTAAATGAACGTATGTATTTAGTATTTCTTATTAATTTACTGAAATTAGTTGGCCTATAACCATTTCAGTGTGCTCGGAATCAAAACTTAAATAAAAGAACACTAAATGGGCAAAATGGCCTACTAAGCACTCACCTAAAATGGCACAGTGTGGCATTTTATACTTACCCTTATATTTTCATCTTCTTTATAGTGAAAATGGTTGGAAAATATAGACGATGTACAGAGACGCAATCCTGTACTGATAATGCATTAACAAAAGCCCTAAATGCCGTCTAAAAAAAGTACATGCAATAATTGAGTATTATTATAATTTCTACTTTTCTTTATTTTGTTTTAACTGAAGTTGTTTTAAATGAATTGTTGTTTTTATTTTTTTTTATTGATTATTGTTTATGTTTATTTTACTTTGAACTATGATTTGTTTAAAATAAAGTTTGAATTAAATTGAAAATGGGTTTTGGTTTATTTGCCTAGTTGGTTTACTTGCAAGGGTAAAAGGCATACCAGTATGCCATTTTACCCCGAAAATTTTGATCGTTTGAATTTGAAGAGTTTTTGAAAATTAAATACTTTAAATATTTTTTGAAACTTTTTAAACTCGTAAAGCAAAATGATGTAAGCGTTATTAATTAAGCTTTGAAGAGAATATAACATTTAAGTTTAAATGTCACATTTTTGTGAGATATGACACATGACACATAATCTAGAGGATTTGAGAACAAAAAATTTATTTTACCTAAAAATAAAAGTACCCACCATACAAATGTTAAAAAATTTAAAAAAGTGGTTTTCAAAAATCGTATTTTTCTCGAAAACGGCGCCTAGAATTTTGATAATTTTTTTTTCTTTCAATCAATTTTTATGATCTTTAATTTAATAAAAAAAATTTGAAATTAAGATAGGGTAAACTACCTAGTGACCGACCCCCTTTCAGTAATGGTCACCTATGACTGTTTTTTCATTTTATTAAGGTTTCTTGTTGCTGGATACTGCCGAGACTATTTTTAACGTGTTTAGACGTGCAAATGTCATAACAAAAGACTTCAATTGATATTTTGTAGTCAATCGTTGACGTGTAATAAAAGATGTAAGTTGAGAACCTCTGTAAATCAAAGAAACCTTGTGAATTCCTTAAGAAACACTTGAGTATAAATCAGTACTTTATTAATTTATCCGTGTTTCTTATATATGGGACAGTAGACTGGGCCAAAAAAATTGACTATTTTTTTTTTGAAAGATATATCGAGAATATCATTCAGAATGACAAAAAAAAAATTTTGTAAAAGTTTGAGCCCTTAATATCAATTTTAAGAGGTCTATCATCGCTAATTTTGATTTTTAGTCATAATTTCATGTTTTGCGTCAGAACTGACAAAACATTGAAGTAACAAAAATTCATTTTGACTTACTTTTATATAAAATTAAATTCCCTACAAAAAAGGTCTAATTGAAAATTTTCGTCAGACAAGCCGTTTTTGAGTAATTAAGCTTAATAAATTGTTATTTTTCTTTGATTTTACTTTTTTAATTTGGAATTTTGTAACTAACGAATCAATGAATATCTCAAAATGATCACAATGGATTTTTAAAGGAAATTTAATGCTCTACAAAAAAGGTCTCTTAATATTTTTGTCTAAATTTAATTCTTCAAAAGTTATTCACAATTAAAATTGAAAAAAAATTGAAATTTCAAGTTTTTCTTTCTTAACTCAATTTTTTTTTACTTAAAGGAACAAATTGACTTTTTTGAACATTATTAATCATCATTCATCGAAAATCTCTTAATACTCACCATTATTCTAACAATATTATTACAAAATTATATAAATTTAACAATAAATATGAATTTATTTTTGCCTAATTGATCATTTCTCAACAAAAACATGGTTCTACTATCTTAAAGAAATTTTTGAGTAAACAATTTTTTAATTTCGCTATTGAAAATTATTTATTTATAATATTTCATACATTTATATAGGAAAAAAAACAGATTATGGCTACTTAATTAATAATAACAATAACAGATGGTAAAAAATTTATTTTTAACACAATTATAACTCATATTTTATAAGAAATCTATAGGATTTTATAGTTTTACAACCATAATTAACTACTAGTTATAACATTTTATTACATTAAGGTTTTTTTGTTGCAATTAGGGTATTTTTTTCGGTACTCACTAATGACTAGTAGTAAGTACTGAAGTTGCTCTTCGTTTTTCGTAAGACACTTATTATATTCTTCAATCAACGCTACGCCACGTTCAGCTACATCATTTACGATGGCTAAATGATTGAAAAATCGTTTACATTCCTGAAAACTATCAATGTTGGTCTCATAGTAGACAATGTGGTTACTAAAAGAAGAGGGGATACGTTTATTCGGTATAGTGCTTAATAAGTTGATGAAAAGCAAATCAAAATCGAGGGTTAAGGGAGGAAATGTTATTTATCGATGTAAATTCGTGTATATTAATAACATAAAAATTCACAAATGTATGAAATATTATAAATAAATAATTTTTAATAGCGAAATTAAAAAATTGTTTACTCAAAAATTTCTTTAAGATAGTAGAACCATGTTTTTGTTGAGAAATGATCAATTAGGCAAAAATAAATTCATATTTATTGTTAAATTTATATAATTTTGTAATAATATTGTTAGAATAATGGTGAGTATTAAGAGATTTTCGATGAATGATGATTAATAATGTTCAAAAAAGTCAATTTGTTCCTTTAAGTAAAAAAAAATTGAGTTAAGAAAGAAAAACTTGAAATTTCAATTTTTTTTCAATTTTAATTGTGAATAACTTTTGAAGAATTAAATTTAGACAAAAATATTAAGAGACCTTTTTTGTAGAGCATTAAATTTCCTTTAAAAATCCATTGTGATCATTTTGAGATATTCATTGATTCGTTTGTTACAAAATTCCAAATTAAAAAAGTAAAATCGAAGAAAAATAACAATTTATTAAGCTTAATTACTCAAAAACGGCTTGTCTGACGAAAATTTTCAATTAGACCTTTTTTGTAGGGAATTTAATTTTATATAAAAGTAAGTCAAAATGAATTTTTGTTACTTCAATGTTTTGTCAGTTCTGACGCAAAACATGAAATTATGACTAAAAATCAAAATTAGCGATGATAGACCTCTTAAAATTGATATTAAGGGCTCAAACTTTTACGAAAAATTTTTTTTGTCATTCTCAATGATATTCTCGATATATCTTTCAAAAAAAAAAATAGTCAATTTTTTTGGCCCAGTCTAATGGGACAGTGCATATTATTTCAAAACAATAATTAGTGGATCTATTTGTTAACTTTGTTTTATTAAAATAATAAAATAACTTAATTTAACGTGGGGTGTTCATAACTAAAATGTAATGTTCAATAAATTCAGTGACCGACAGGGGTGTCTATTACTGGCGCGATTTGAGGTTTTTGAGGATGTTAGTTACGGACACCATATTTTTTGTCTTTCTTGTTTCCTTTCATTATTTACAAACTGCTTTTTATATTGCTATAAAGCCACATTTTTCAGGAATTTATTACAAAATGCCTGGGCAAAATTAGTTTAAGAAGAAGATTTTTAAAATACAAGTTAAAAAAAACGTTTACTTTCGGAAACTTCCATGGTACAAAAACAGAAAAATACATTAGCACTTTTCTTTGCCATCTTTAATATAGATTACTTTACAAGTGATATTAACGTATTGATTAATTACAATATTTATATAAATATTTTTAATTCAGTAACTAACTATAACTAACATTCAAATTATATTATTTTTTTTTTAATTGCAATTACTTGTTGAAAACATTTAAAGTGCCTTTACATTTTTGTTTGCTTGTTTTTATTTAAATAATAATTTATCTTCATTTTATTCATAACTTTATAAGTACCTACCTACTGAATAAAAAGATTTTATATACATATGTATAATATCCCTGCATTAAGGGTTTGTAATTAAATGGATTTCTTGTATCTTTTTGTTTTTGTGCGTATTAATATTTATTTATCTTATATATTAGACAAAAATTATAGTACTTTGAAAAACCTTCCAAGTTAAATATATTTTCTTTTTATTTCGGTGTCAGTTTTGGTGAAAAACAAATTTAAAACAGAAGTTTTCGCATACATTTTTGACGAACCACAAGTTTTTATGAGTCAGGATTCATGATATTCCCAATTGTCAATTTAAATGCCGAATTAAAACTTTTAATTATTCGATTTTAACGTTTGACGAGCTTATGTAAACTTGTTGCCGAAAATTCCTCTTACAGTTTAGGGTGAAAAGCTACAGAAAAAGGGTGTCCGTAACTAGTATTTGACGGGTGTCGGTTACTGAAAAAAAGGTGTCCGTAACTAAAAAACTGGTAAGCTTTTACGATTTTGTGTTTTATTTATTTTTGGAATTTCGTACATATTTATTTCTTTAATATTGTAAAAGAAATTATTAACAGTTATAATAATACACAAAAATCATTAAAATCGATGTAGCGAAAGGAAAGTTATGAATATGCAAACTCAAAATTTCTCTTAAGGGTGTCGGTCACTGGGTGTCTTACCCTATTACAGCTTGTATCTACCATAGAACCATGTTTTCGAATTTTGAATTTCTCATTATCCACATATTGGATCTTAATGAAATTTTTTATAGAGAAGCTTCTAAAAAGTTTAAAACACATTGCATTTCAAAACTTTAAAATAAATACTTTTGAATTTTTGAAAAAAAAAAAAATCTATTTTTTCTTTTTTTGAAAATTCGATATCTCAGAAACGACTCAATATTTTTTTTTGTAGATTTAATTTTTATTAGAACAATAATAAAAAATTAATTCGCGTACCAAAATTTTTTCTTAAAAATCTTTTAAAAAGTTTGTATATAAAAGCTTTTTTTTAAGAAACCACTACAACGACTTATAATTTTTGTTCTTACATAAATTCATATTTGCATAGCATTCTGTTTTTGTCTCCTACTACTCAAAGAATTTAAAAATTTAATCTTATCCTTATTGAAATCTTATCCTAGTCTATTACATAGGAGCAAGTTTGTGCGACCCAGTCGTGCATTTTTTTTTTTTTGTTTTTGCCGTGCGTAAATATACATACATACATACTCGTATAAAGATAATGGTTTTTCGACTCACGAACACGCGACTCCAAGTTGATTACGAGTACGCAAGCTGACCTTGCGATATTTACGACAGACGAGAAATTGCAGACGCTTAAAATCGAATGGCAAATCCGTTCAAATCATCGGTGCACGCGGGTTCAAAGCATCCTCTCCTTTCAATTTTTCCTTAATAATATGGGCCTCGATGACGTTATTCATTAGCTTTTTTACAGCCAGTCCCATTCCATTGCACAGTCGAGGTTGATTAATGTTTCGCAGCATAATCACAACTGATCCTACTTGTAATTGTAAATTATGAGCTGGGAAATCCAGGGAATTTAAAAACTCTATGGGATAATTGACTACGTCATCCTGGCTTGTAACTGTGTCAACTGATTTGTAAGAAAACAACTCTCCGGGAAGAAAATTCTGACTGTTTGCATTATGATCATTGACACCTTTGCTTTTTTGCAGCCAATATTTCTCATTCACTCAGCCAATTATGGTTTCTGAACTGTTGTTCTATGTCCGTAAAATCACTCTGAATAAGCTCCTCTTTTGAGTCGACGAAGTGAAAAACATCCGTGAGTAGTGTAATTAATCCGGTCGAGGTGTCAACTGCGACGTTACTATTTCTAATATCTAATAACGGCTTCGAAAATTTATAATCGCAGTTTGATCGTTTTGCAAAAACTCGCGCATGTTGGATGTTAATTGGAGTGTGATGTGGAGATTATTTTTAAGTATGCGTTTAGTTCATCATATTCAGTGTTGATAGGGCAATAATTGTAAGTCTGACGAAAATAACTTGAAAACAGAATCATGGCTCCACACAAAATTTTGTTG
Source organism: Philhelius festivus (assembly GCA_963931855.1). Lineage (NCBI taxonomy): Eukaryota > Metazoa > Arthropoda > Insecta > Diptera > Syrphidae > Philhelius > Philhelius festivus. Next base: position 126,274,252 of record OZ007555.1, on the reverse strand, counting down.
CTGTCACGAAGATCTTTTAACCTTCTGTCCAGTGCCTCCAGTGACCTCTTGTGGGCCATCGTACGTTCATTTCAAACGATCGTAGATAATAACATTCATCGTTATTCATCGTCTGAGGCTAATACATTTGGGTGTCCTTGGGTGGACTTGCTGCTCTATCCGCCGCGTTTGATTGATTGAAATTCACTCCTTGTCCATTTTCTAGATGAACTGCCAAATGAACTACTGTAGGGTGTCTTTCGTGGATCGCAAATAAGAATATGCGTCAAATAGCTTCGTTGCTGCTTATATAGCGACCCATCTGATATTGAGATACTTCATCATTTGCATTTGTTACAACAAAGATGGCCATGTCTCTACAATTGTTAATATATTCAGATATGTATTATATATATGTATTTCCTCGATTTAACGGAGTAAAGGACTAAAAAAAAGACAAAAGACATCAAATGTTTTGGAAGATTAAATTGTCGTTTTTAGTATTTTCCGTTACCTATTTTTTTATATTTCATACCGTTTAAGCCTTCCCCGAACTTTCACAAATATTTCAAGATCAGAATCAGCAAAATCGGTCCAGCCATTCTCGAGTTTTATCGAGACAAACGAACATTGTATGAAAGTTTTAAGTATTAAATTGTCTACATTTACGGGCATCATTTCAAAACTTATTCGTATACCCGCGGCTTTTGACTAGTCCACCTAGGAACTTTAAATCGACACTTACAAGCTTTTTATCGATTTCAAAGTGGTGTATGATATCATCTATAGAGACGAACTATTTAGAGAAATGTCTAGCATCCCTGACAAACTTGTCCGTTATTGCAGGATGACGATGGAGAAGTAGAACGCATGACGACAGATAAACCTAACCATGAACTGAACGATCTGTACAGTGAAAACGACCCATTCAAATGAATCAAAGTTCACCAACTGAGATGGCTAAATCATACAGAGCGAATGGACCCAAATGCTCCAATCCCTAAAGTCTTCTAATCCTACCCCGAGGGATGGCACAGTAGAGGAAGACCCTCGACTCAAGTGGCGCACACAAGTGGGAGAGAACATTAACCAACTTAACGTTCGAAACTGGAAACAGCTAGCCAGGAAACGAGCTAGCTGGAGAAGCTTGTTAGTTGAGGCCCTGGTCAACCTTGAACTGTAGTGCCACCTTAAGTAAGTAAGTAATTAATAAGCAAACGATTTATTAAGTTACTTTTACTTAATTAATCGGCTATTGCAACCACTTTAAATTAAGAATATAACTATAGCTGCAAAGTAGTTTAGTTAAATTTAGAACACTTTAACCGATACATTGTGTAGATGAAAATAATTTTCTTAATCGAGTTGATTCATGTGATTTTTTTTTAAATCGGAGGTTGTATATACTGTAATATTTTTCCAAGGTTCGTTAAATAAAACTTATTACTCTTTTTAGTATTTCTTCTTTATTCACACTTTCCAATTCAAAACAATAAATCTCAAATTTTAAACAACTCAAATACTTTTATTCAAATTTAAATCACACTTGTTTAATAACACAATCCAATAAGCAATACTTTTGCACACTTTCATAATCCAAAATCAACTGTGTCTCGCTCACCGTGAACACTCCCTTATACATATACTCAAATTAGTTGTTCTCGAAAGTTCTTATCTTGGAATGTTCTAGATGGTTGGAATAAGGGGAAATACATTTGACATTGGAAAAGAGCTTTTTGTTTCTTCCATAAATTAGATATGCAATTTTCCAACAGATGGTGCTGTAGTAGTATAAAGCTCTGTTCACAACAATACATACGTAAGCAGTCACATTTTTTAACTTTCACGAGAGTTATACTTTTCCTGCTTCCTAGTTGATAGCTTATAAAGTATACTGTATTTATTGCATGTATTTATCTTTTGGTTTACCGAAAAAGGCTACCCTGTTAACTTGACAATCAGTACTTTAAAGTGTAAAAAAAAAACATTTTCAAAGTCATAGATACCTTAAACTTAAAAAGATTTTTACTTTACATATGTATATGAAATGAGTATAACAAAAGGAAATTTCGTTCGTCGTAAAACTGAACACTTACCACCACCAACACTTTTAAATTTTATCAATTCTTTTGAACATAAACGATATTTATTTTACTGTAATTTTAATTGGAAATTGGAAAATTTAAAAGGATTTCATTTGTAGGATCCTGCAGACGACAAAAATGCGGTTACTCCTGACACCGCAAAGCGTGTCGTTTTGGGAAAAAAAATATTATGTTGGTTTAGATATATTCACACTTTTAAGTATTCTATAGCAATTTTAATGAATACATTTTCTGGGTTAGAAGGAAACTAATTAATTTTAATTTTAAAAGTGTGATTCAATGAAAGACAAAGTTTATACAGACGAATACCAAACGAAACTCTAAAAACATTATCCACAGGTTTAAAATTTCAATTAAATTAACCTGTTACAAATCCAAAAGGTTCTAATTTTGTCACGTAAGTCTTTTGGCCTTGTATTATTTAACTTTTCAGCCAAGGAACTGGAAAGGAAAATTGTTTTTAATTCCTGGCAGACTGATCCAAATCAACAGGCAATTATATTTTAAGCTGAAAATTTCCAATTCCTATTGGTGTGCATGAAAAAATTACACTTTCAATTTCGAATTTTTACTGCCACAAATCTAACTCTCTGTAGTTATTGTTAAAAAAGATAGAAGCCAGTAATTTTCTTAAATGGCTGTTTCTTCATGTCTTAACCAGAGTAATTTTTTGAAGTTTTGTCTTGATTTTCATAATGTTGACGTAAAATACCTTCTTCAAATTCCAGTTACCAAGCTGAAGCAATCAGGTAGCTTAAGCTTGGTGACTGGAGTTCGAAGACAGACTAAGGTAAAGGATTTTTATATATATTCGCTTGATCTAGTCGACGCCGATATATTAACGAAAAGATCGATATCTTCTCCATTACGAAAGAACGAATCTCCACTAACACTATAATGTTTCCACTCAAGCGAAATACGAGATTTTGCGGTGAAAACTTTCTTATATTTCAAATTGATGGAACAAGATTTTGGCGGAATCTCAATGAAAACTCTTTATTTCAATGAAATCTCAATAAAATGTTGTTACACTTAACTGAAATCTCAAGATTTTGCAGCTCAGATTTCAGCTTGGTGGGAACATAGCTTGTATAATTGGTCACGTTAATGTTTTTTCTGATTTAGATGAAGTTGCTACCAATAATATCGTTGTTTATATTTTTGGCCCCACACATTTTCATAGAAAATGGTTGAAACAAAAATCTAAAAAATTATTATTAATGGTACCCCCTCTGGAACCATTGTTTTTTTTTTTTTTTTTTGAATTCTTATGCTTAAGCTCTCCAAAAGTACATACAAATATAAGCTTCCTTAGGTCAAATGTCAAAAGAAAAGTATTGTTAATCATTACGATCCAACATTAGCATACTTCGGTTAACAAAACTAGGAATCGTGGCTATCGAGCAAGAATTTACTAAGACCACCGAAAGCTGCTTTTTCATTATAACGCATTCGCTTAAAATTCTTATTCGCTTCAGCATAAAGTTTTTTGAATATTTGAACGCTGGTGCAACCTTAGAAGCGTTAAGAACTTAAATCAAACGATTTTTGCTTACGAATTAGTTGATTTTTAGGATGCTTTTTGGGTAGGCTTAACGGGGACACAAGAATTTGCAAGTTTTTCGAGCTCTATTCCTAAGTTAATTTGGTAAACTATCTTATTTCTATCATTCCCGATTAATTTTGGGATAAGATTAAGCTGTTTCGTTTTGCCAGTGCTATCCACTTCCGTCATAAGAAAAAGACAATTCAAGAGGCATATGATCTGATAATGTCTCAGCTCCTACTTTAAGATTACTCATAATGTTGCTCCAGCTTCCAGAGACAAAGCATTAATCAAAGACAGAACATGCGGTACCTCTTATGAAAATACACTCTCCTTCCGGATCTCCTCAGCAGCTTTGAATGGTAGCTTAAAGTCATAGATATCTGCAAGTTCCAAGATTTTTGATCCTTTGCTATCGCAAACCTTGTCTTTAGAACAACGGGTCAGTTCAGGAAAGGAAAATATGCACTGATGAAGTTGTTTTGTGAAAAGCAAATTCGAGCGTTGGAGTCTCCTACTAGCAATAAATTATTTTTTGTCCTGCAGAGTGTCGCATTGTTTTTTAATGTCAACCTCCCAATGCCTGTAGTTTAAATAAATTGGAGCTATGTATGTTCTGTTATTGCCAACATCAACATCTAGGACGTAGGAATCACCTACTCTTTTAAAACTTTTAAAACTTATGTCAACTCCAGTTATATTTTATCGGTATCCAAAAAGTTCGCCTCCACTGTCGCGACCAAAGTTAGATATTTTTATTGCGTGATTCCATATTAATTCATATTTGAAAAATATTTTCTGAAATGTATCTTCCTCGTTTTCTTATAAATGTGTTTCAAATAAAAAAGATATATTAAAATTTTGTATATATGTATGTAATGAAAAAAAAATCACAAACATTATTAACTTCCCATAGGGAGTTATTGTAATCGGTCCGATTTTTCAAATTGGAATTTTTGACATTTCTCGACGTTTTAAGGTCCCTAGAGGCTATATCAATCATTTTTAGAGAGATGTCTGTGTGTGTGTGTGTACGTACGTTCGTACTTTCGTACGTTCGTACGTCCGTACGTTCTTGTACCATTTTTCGTCGTCGATATCTCAAGAACGAGTAAAGATATCGACTTCAAATAAATTTTGTTTAATAGATAATAACTTCGAAAGAGGCTAAAAGGGCGTTTATTAAAATTCAGTCAGTAGTTTTTTCACTATAACGGTTTAAAAAAAAAGTAAAAATTTTGGTTAGTTTCAAATATCTCACGAAAAAATAATGCTATTGATTTAAAATAAAATTTAATATACTCATTATAAAGTCATACAGATTTGGTATGAATTTGGAAAAAAATGAACATACCGTTATTTTTTTAAATAAAAAAAACTGAAAAAAAAATTTCATAACCCAGATATTCTAAGAACGGAAAACAATTTGAAACTCAAAATAATTTTATTTTACGAAAAATAATGTGTTTGACAACTGGTGAAAATTTCAAAAAAAATCAGTTTACAGTTTTTTTACAAAAAATAAAAAACTATATAAAATTCTATTGAAAATTCGTAAAAATTGTTTTTCGACTCAAAGTTCTCGAGAACTAGTAGCGATATTGACTTCTAATTTAGTTTATTTTATACATAGTATAATTTTGTACAATTGGTAAAATGTTGACAAATATTGAATTAATAGTTTTTTTTTTTTTAAATAAAAAAACTATTAAAAATTCTAGTGAAAACTAGTTAAAATTGTATTTCAAGTCGAATTTCTTGGGAATGAACACCGATAATGCTTTCTAAAGTATGTTGTTTTATACATCGATACCTTCCCCTAAGAATGTATACTAAGCGACATTTCTAAAATTGTTCAGGAAACGAAAAAAACCAAGAAAGTTCTAGTTGAATCATAGTGTGCTAAGAGACAATTTTGGTTAAACTAGGTGACATCTAACAAAATTTTTTGTTGCTCACAATCAACAATCTCAATTTCAAATCTCTTTAAATAATTAAAATGCTTTTCAATCTTAAAATAATGTTTGTTTGAATTTTACAGCTAAAGTTTGTTTTGCTGAAAATTTGGTTATTTGAAAAAAATTAAATATAAAGTTTTCAAGACCACAAATGGGAAGTTATCAGTGTGGGTCGCACCCAGCCTCTTTTTTTATTTTTCATTTCTGATACATTATAACTTAATATTTTTATTAAAAGTTTCATTCTGGTAGACTGCTACATCTCATGCTTCGTGTAAGCCCCCAATGCTTGTGCTTGCACCCGAACTTTCTGCTGAATTATTAGTTGTCACCCTGTGCACTGATCTGTCAGTTGAGTTTGAGTTGACATTACTGACATTTGATGTCACGTTTCATTTATGATACGCATTGTTTTTAGTTATAAAAGGATTTTAATGCATGTATGCCGCCGTTTTCAGCACACCTTAACCCTAGGCCGGCAAAAAATTTTCTTCTAAGGATCTATTTCAAGAAGCACCTTTCTTATGCGGATGAGTTTGGGCCGTCTTTGGCGCACATTCAATGGCAAATCCTTATGGATGCTGAAAGGTTTTCCTTGATGACAACCAGTTTTGACTGAGTTTTTTTTTGTTAATCTGTTACTCCAAGACCAACGACCTTGTTGCCTTTTTCCACCTGCAGTACTCTTTGATTTATTTCCTCATGACGATTTTGCAGGCTCGCGAATTCAGAATGAAGCTGTTGTGCATTCTATATTATTGTTTGAGAATCATTTTTGTTTGAGCATTTTGTGAATATTGGTGAGTGATGTTGTAGGTATATTTTCAGTTGACTTGGAGTGGAAGGGTATTTTGAAATTGAGTTGGAGGCAATAATAAGGAATGCATAGCTGTTAAGCATTTTAGCAAGAACTTTCATGAGATTGAGCATTATAAATAATGGAGTGATGTTGAGCATTCTCAGTTGGTTTTTTGTTAATCTGTTACTCCAAGACCAACGACCTTGTTGCCTTTTTCCACCTGCAGTACTCTTTGATTTATTTCCTCATGACGATTTTGCAGGCTCGCGAATTCAGAATGAAGGTACTGCAAGTCGGATTTAGTTACAAGGTGCTTGAGGGGCTCATCATTATTTGCTTTGAACAACTGCCTCATTAGAAGGAAGGTTTTGATTAATTACACCTATAATTTGAAAAAAGATATTGTTGGAAATATCGCTTTCAACAAAATGCAACATCCTCATTATTATATTTTAGCTGAACGATTTCAAATCATATGTGTCAATTTTCTTTTCAAGCTTGTCACTTCCTTTTTAAAACTTAAAACTTTCTTCTTCCTTGAACTCTCGTAAAGATAAGTCACATTTTTAATCATTAAATAATTTAATAATCTTTAATCTTTTATAATAAATCTCAACCTGAATTAAATTGTTTTGTTGCCTTTTATTCAAAAGTGTGCTAATTTATTTACAATAGGTCCTGGGCCCAGGTATTCGCACATCCATTGTACAATAAATATTCACATTTGGTTGTAACGGGTGATTTTTTAAGAGCTTGAGAACTTTTTTTAAAAAAAAAACACATAAAATTTGCAAAATCTCATCGATTCTTTATTTGAAACGTTAGATTGGTCCATGACATTTACTTTTTGAAGATAATTTCATTTAAATGTTGATCGCGGCTGCGTCTTAGGTGGTCCATTCGGAAAGTCCAATTTTGGGTAACTTTTTCGAGCATTTCGGCCGGAATAGCCCGAATTTCTTCGGAAATGTTGTCTTCCAAAGCTGGAATAGTTGCTGGCTTATTTGTGTAGACTTTAGACTTGACGTAGCCCCACAAAAAATAGTCTAAAGGCGTCAAATCGCATGATCTTGGTGGCCAACTTACCGGTCCATTCCTTGAGATGAATTGTTCTCCGAAGTTTTCCCTCAAAATGGCCATAGAATCGCGAGCTGTGTGGCATGTAGCGCCATCTTGTTGAAACCACATGTCAACCAAGTTCAGTTCTTCCATTTTTGGCAACAAAAAGTTTGTTAGCATTGAACGATAGCGATCGCCATTCACCGTAACGTTGCGTCCAACAGCATCTTTGAAAAAATACGGTCCAATGATTCCACCAGCGTACAAACCACACCAAACAGTGCATTTTTCGGGATGCATGGGCAGTTCTTGAACGGCTTCTGGTTGCTCTTCACTCCAAATGCGGCAATTTTGCTTATTTACGTAGCCATTCAACCAGAAATGAGCCTCACCGCTGAACAAAATTTGTCGATAAAAAAGCGGATTTTCTGCCAACTTTTCTAGGGCCCATTCACTGAAAATTCGACGTTGTGGCAGATCGTTCGGCTTCAGTTCTTGCACGAGCTGTATTTTATACGGTTTTACACCAAGATCTTTGCGTAAAATCTTCCATGTGGTCGAATAACACAAACCCAATTGCTGCGAACGGCGACGAATCGACATTTCACGGTCTTCAGCAACACTCTCAGAAACAGACGCAATATTCTCTTCTGTACGCACTGTACGCATTCGTGTGGTTGGTTTAATATCCAATAAAGTAAACTGAGTGCGAAACTTGGTCACAATCGCATTAATTGTTTGCTCACTTGGTCGATTATGTAGACCATAAATCGGACGTAAAGCGCGAAACACATTTCGAACCGAACACTGATTTTGGTAATAAAATTCAATGATTTGCAAGCGTTGCTCGTTAGTAAGTCTATTCATGATGAAATGTCAAAGCATACTGAGCATCTTTCTCTTTGACACCATGTCTGAAATCCCGCGTGATCTGTCAAATACTAATGCATGAAAATCCTAACCTCAAAAAAATCACCCGTTATATGGAATCGGGCAAAGCCATTAATACGTTATCTACGGACGATTCTGCAATTGACGATACAAGCCTTTCGGACCAAACATTAGAAGGGATTAATCAGAATAACTTCGAGATTCAAGCTTTAGAGTCACCAGCGTTTAATATGGCTGAATCAAAAGTTTACCACATTCATCGTTTCAACGGGCAGAATTACCAGCTGTGGCGACGACAGATGGAAATTTATATGACAGAAAATAAACTCAAATCGTACATATTAGGAACAATTGAAAGACCAATTACCAACAGTCAAGTTTGGGATGACAAAGATGCTGAAGCACAAGCATTTATTATGAGAGGTATAGAGTTAGAGCAATTAAAATATCTAACGGACTGCACTACTGCTGCACAAATGTGGTCCAAATTGAAAACTGTTCATTCTGAAAGAAGTGAGCAGTCAGCTCAAGTACTTCTTGAGAAGTTTATTAATTGCAAACTGGAAGAGGAAGAATGCATGGCTGATTACGTAGCCAGAGTCACATCACTCACGCAGCGCTTGAAAGACATGAATCTTGAGCAAAAAGAACCAGTGGTTATTGTAAAGATTCTCAGTAGTCTACCAAGTAAGTTCGATCATGTTAGAACCGCGTGGTACGCAGTGCCACGTGCGGATCAAAACCTTGAACGTTTAACTGATCATTTAGTCAATGAAGAGTCCCTTATCAATCTTCGAACAAATAAAGGAGATAACAACATAACAACTAGAGCAGCTTATGCAGCCAGCAGCAGCAAATTCAGACGTAGGAATCCAAAGCCATCAAACAATGATAACAAACAACATAGACAAGGTAAATGTAATTATTGCCAAAAGCAGGGGCATTGGGCAAGAGAGTGTTTTAAACGTCAACGAGATCGACAAAACAAAGTTGATGGCCACCAAAACGAAAATGATCGTCATGCTCTTAGTCGGAGAGAACCAAACAAAACTAATCCGAGTTTACAGGTCTCAGTTTCTGATGGAATGTCTCATTTGTTCATTTTGCAATCAGCAACAACTCAAGCTAAGATTAGGAATCTGTGGTATGCGGATTCCGGAGCTACAGACCACATGTCATTTCAGAGGGAGTGGTTCACGAGTTTCATTCCATTTGAGGAAGGAAAATGTGAAGTTCGAGTTGGAGATGGCCGAAAGTTGAGGGTGGACGGGATTGGTGACATTGATGTGCATGCTATAAATTCGAAAGATGTTAATGTTATTCATACAATTAAAGATGTTCTTTTTGTTCCACATCTTGGGCGTAATTTTATATCTATTTCAAGGTCTACAGAAAAAGGTATGAAAGTTGTTTTTGAAGAAGGTGCTCAACGTGTCGTTTTTATGAAAAATCAGAAAATCATTGCGGATGGTGTGCGAGAAAACAGGTTATATAAAATGAACTTGGTACCAACAAAGACAGCTCAACTAAATGTCGCATCTTCAAGCACATTAATGCTGTGGCATGAGCGTTTAGGCCATGTGAATTTTAAAACACTTCGAGAAATGAATAACAAAGCAGTTGTAGACGATCTCAAAATCAACAATATGTCAAGTGAAGACCCATTTTGTGAAGGCTGTGCATATGGCAAGCAACATCGACAGACTTTTCCAAAGTCAGGAGCTAAACGTTCTAGTATTCCTGGTGAAATTTTTCATGTGGATCTCTGCGGTAAGATGAGCATTTCATCAATTGGTGGTGCCAACTATTTTATGTTATTAAAAGATGACTTTTCAAGATACTGCTATGTTTTCTTTATCAAAAACAAAACAGATGTGTTGGTTAACCTAATGAAATTTTGCACAGAAGTTGAAGCTCATGGATACACCATCAGGCGCTTGAGATCGGACGGGGGACTGGAATTTTGCAACGAGTCTGTTCGAGATTTTCTTTTAAAGAAAGGAATTAAACATGAAGTTTCAACCCCGAGAGCTCCAGAGCAGAATGGTTTCATCGAGAGGCAGAACAGAACAATAATTGAGAGTGCAAAATCAATGCTACATGAAAAACAACTTCCTTTGTATCTTTGGGCAGAGGCAACAAACACCGCAGTTTATCTGAGAAATCGGACAGCATCGCATACAATTGGAGGGGCAACGCCTTATGAAAAGTGGTTTGGCTCAAAACCTTCGGTGAAAAATCTTAGAATTTTTGGCAGCGAGGTATATATTCATATTCCCAAGGAGCAAAGAACTAAATGGGAGAAAAATTCTATCAAGTGTCTGATGATTGGCTATAACGAGGAAAGTAAAGCGTATAGAATTTTCGATCCTGCTGGTAGAAGAATATTAATCAGAAGAGATGTGATATTCAATGAGGGACAACCCAGGCTTCACGAAATAGTAGAAAACTGTGATTCAAATAAGCCAACTTATCAAAATGAATCATCTGATTTGCAGGATGATGGTGGGTCTGAAAAGACTAAGAGAACTTACAAGAATCCAAGGCTCCCAACTCCTAGAAGTCCATATAATATAAGGCAAGGTCCAAGGCCGAATTACGAAGAGTTGTCTGAGGAAGAGCTGATTGTAGCCGAAGTTTGTGCATGTGAGCTGGAGCCGAAGACGCTGGAGGAAGCCATGAAAGCCGAAGATTCGCAAAAGTGGTTAGATGCAATCAATGAAGAGATCGACTCACTGGAAACAAATGAAACCTGGATCCTTGTCCCAAGAACGCAACAAGAACATATCATAACTAACAGGTGGGTGTTTAAAATAAAGTATAAGGCAGACGGAGCGATAGATAAATATAAAGCGAGATTGGTCGCAAGAGGATGCTCACAGAAGTATGGCATCGACTTCGAAGAGACTTTCGCCCCGGTCGTTAGATATGATTCTGTAAGAATATTGTTGTCAATAGCAGCGGCAGAAAATCTTGAAATTTATCAGTTCGATGTCAAGACGGCATTCTTGCATGGCAACTTAGAAGAACGTATTTATATGGAACAACCATATGGGTTTGAAGATGGTGATCGAATTTGTTTATTAAATAAAAGCTTATATGGCCTTAAGCAAGCATCGAGACAATGGAACAAAAGGATTGTTGAATTTCTGATGCGATATGGACTAGAACAATCAAGAGCTGATCCATGTATATTTGTCTGTAAGTCTAATGAATCTACAACTTACTTAGCTCTTTATGTAGATGATGGACTTATATGTGGAGATAATATTTTATTTATAAAGCAGCTGTTAAATAGTATTAATGAAGAATTTAAGATTACTTTCAGAGAAGCCGAATTTTTCGTGGGAATGCAGATTAAAAGAGATAGAGATAAAGGAACTCTAAAAATCTATCAAAGCATTTATACAAATAAAATTTTAAATCGTTTCAATCATGCTAATTGTTCACCTGTTTCTATACCCGCAGAGCCTGGAATAAAATTTTCTAAGGATGAGCAAGCGAACAAATCTGGAATTTTTCCTTATAGAGAAGCGGTTGGTTCGCTGATGTATTTGATGGTGTGTACAAGACCAGACATCTCGTATATTGTTGGTGTTCTTAGCAGATTTATGGAGAGCCCTTCCGTAACACATTGGAAAGGAATTAAAAGAATTTTAAGATTCTTGAAGGGAACATCAGAGCGAGGAGTAACATTTAACAGAGATTCCCGTTTCGCTGAAATGACAGCCTACTGTGATGCTGATTGGGCTGGAGACGTTGAAACACGGCGAAGTACAACAGGATGGATCGTACTTTTGAATGGAGGTATAATTGCTTGGAGCTCTAAGAAACAGACCGTGACTGCAACATCAACCACAGAAGCCGAATTTGTAGCTCTATGTTCTGCAACAAAAGCTGTTATACACATAAGAAGATTACTATCAGATCTGGGCCAACAACAAACTAAACCTACGGTTATAAAATGCGACAACCAAAGATCAATTACTTTGGTTAAAAATCCCGAGTCATCAAAAAGAACAAAACACATCGCCACTCAGTATTTTTATACATGTGATATGCAGAAGCAGGCGGAGGTTGATGTGATGTATGTACCGACAAATGATCAATTGGCTGACTCTTTGACAAAGGCATTACCAAAAGAAAAATTTCGAAGACTGGTTGAGCAGTATGGGCTATTGGACGATTAACGTTAAGTGTTTTTTTTTTTTTTTTTTTTGAAAGCGAGAGGGAGTGTTGGAAATATCGCTTTCAACAAAATGCAACATCCTCATTATTATATTTTAGCTGAACGATTTCAAATCAAGCTTGTCACTTCCTTTTTAAAACTTAAAACTTTCTTCTTCCTTGAACTCTCGTAAAGATAAGTCACATTTTTAATCATTAAATAATTTAATAATCTTTAATCTTTTATAATAAATCTCAACCTGAATTAAATTGTTTTGTTGCCTTTTATTCAAAAGTGTGCTAATTTATTTACAATAGATATTTTAGAAAGAGTTTCGCAAAAGAAAGGCATTATACTCGATGAAAAATTATCGGTTAGGCCTCATATATGTAGATCTAATTATGAGTAAAGCATTAAGTCTTCATTCCTCTTAGAGCGATTTGGCTTCCATAACCTCCAAGAGATACACGTGTTACAGGGTTATTTTTCGTTCGCTTTTATCGGACAAATTGTGGTTGGAATGAACCAATATCAAGATACATGAAAGAGGTTAACTCAATTTGTTATATTTTCGAAGATTGTTCTAGAGAAACTTTTAAAAATAAGCTTTACATTGTATTGTCAAATCTGTAATTATTTATAATATTCTGCTTTGTATTAATTTGCGATTTCTTTATTGTTTATCTTTTTTGTTTTGTATTCTTTTGTTGTTCTTGAAATCATATTTTTTTTAATGTTAATTTTTTATTTTTATCTCGAATGTCATACTATAGTCTGTAAGAGAAACTCCGATTGAATATAAATAAATACAAAGAAAGTATCAGAGTGTGAAGTTGTGCTCTTGGGTAAATTTCTCAAATGTCAGAGAGGTGTTAAGTATGTAAGCAGACATACTATAACAACACATATAATAAGTTCCAAAGTTATAGCATAAATATACAGTGTTTGCCAAAACCACAGCACGAAATAACTTCACTTTAGAAAAAAGGAACAGAAATTAAGAAAATTTCATATTTTTTTTCAAGAAATCGGACGGAAATTTAAACAATAAATGTATGCACTTTTCTCTAATCACATTCAAGTTTCTACATAAATTTACAACTTTTAAATTCCAAAGTACTTCCACATAAGGGCATTTTCTTATTAAGCTTATCCTTAATATGGTTTTCAGCATTTCGTAGAAAAGTCGAACACAGATCAAATATTCGAATCCCATATACGATATACATATGTTAGAAATTCCCAGGAACTTCAAATCGATATACGGTACATAGATTTAAAGCCCGCTAATGATAGCATTTATATAGAAACGAGCTACCTAAAGTAATTCTTCTTTTGGCATCCCTGACAAACTCGTTTATTTGTGCCGGGTGACTATACAAACTTTACCTATACATTTGATGTCAAATAATGTTTAAGGCATGCTCAAATAAAGGTTGAAACAATATTACTAAACTCTATCATCAATAATAGAGTCAAAACCTTCAAAAGTTCCCACAATAACTCCCATACGTTAACAATATTAACATAAATGCAAGGACAAATGAGCGTAATATAAGTGCGGCGGTCTTATGACTAAAGAGAAGAAAAAATTAGATAACTTTATAGTTAGTGAGGTAAGAACAACAACTGTACATATGTTTTCATCAAGAACGCAGATCCAATACCGCCGTCAGACTTTGAATAACTAAATGATAAAACGATATCAGTCCAGATATCGAACAAAAAATACCTTCTCCCAACCACTTTTTTGAGGCCCAGAAGGATGAGAGCGAATGCTTTGAGTACAACACTGAGACGATGCGTAAGTGGAAGACCGCGACTCAACCAGCTTGACAAGAGAAACTGGAAGCAGCTAGCTTAGCTTAGGAACGAGCTGGCTGGAACATCCTTATTTATTGAGGCCCTGTTGAGTAAGAAAATAAGTTCCAAACGTTGCAACGCAAGATCGTACTTTTGGAGTTTAAACGGTTAAATAACCATTTGTTTTTGTATAACAGTTTTTGTATTATAAACTTATATAACCATACACAAAAGTACAATAAATTTCATTTGTTTATTTTTTAAAAGAATCAGTTGGTTGAATGGCCATCGACTTTGCGAAATTCATAGGTCATATACCTACCTACACTTACCTACATAATCCAGATACTATTTCTAAAACCAAACACATCAGACAAAGAGCATACAGATGAATCTAAAAAAAATCACTCGAACACACACGAACAAAAATTAAACTATAAAATGCACATAGAACACATCGTGTATTGAGAATTTACGATTTCTGCTTAGATAAGCGTGAAACTTGCTAAAGTTACCAGCTCCATATCCGTTACCTCATTTTTCCTGCTCTTACTTCTCCTCTATGTGTGTACGTAGTTGAGAAAACAGTGGCCAGATTTTGTATTACTATAAAAGCTATGGCTGAACCAGTATAGCAGGAATCGTAAAATCCTTTTTGGTAGTATAATTCAGTAAAAGGCTGAAGCTGTATCTGAAGGATAACATTACGATGAAAATTGTCGGTCCAAGAGTTATGGAGGAAAAGGAAAGAAATTTTGTCCAAAAGTGAAAATCAACATTCGCATACGGAAAAAAGTTAAAGATAAAATCATAGAAACACACGAAGAAAATTCTAGATATTGGAGAACCGAAAATATCGCCATGAACAAAATAAAAACATTTTTCTTGAATTCGAAAAACTTGAAAATATTTACATCATATCGTGAGCAGAATAGCTCATGAAGTTTGTTTTTGTTTATTTTATGTGCGGTTGAAGTCTTCGGTATTTGTGTTCTTATTTTTAGTTTGAGAATAAGTTACAGAACGATGATTTTGATCATCACTGATTAGTTGGTAAATATTGTCTAAGGAGCAGTTGATATCATTTGTTTTTAACACACCATTGAAAGTTTTGATTTATAAATCTACAACATGGCTTATTTTACAACAAAACATCGTCTTCTTTCAACAAATTTTTCAATTTAATGATAATTATAAAAATATATTGCACGACTGAGTCGTACGAAAGTTATTTTATGTAACAGACTGAAAATTTAAAATGAATGTTATTAGAGAAAACTATTCATAAGCATAAAATTCAGTTTTTAAATTTTTTAAGTATTGAGAGATAAAAACTTAATATCATGTTATTTCTTAAGCAAATATGAATTTATAGCGGTTTCCTAAAAAAATAATCCTTTATATTGTACAACATTTTTAAGAACAAAATTTGTTAATTTTTGTACGAATACAAATTTAATTTCAAAAACAAAAAATTGACCCGTTTTATGAACTATCGAATAATCCAAAAAAAAAAATTGAAAAAATATTTTATTTTTAAGTAATGAAATCCAAATTTTTTCAAACTTTTTAGAAACTTGGGTGATTCCATTATAGCGGGTGCAACATTTAGACTCATTTGAAGTACATTTAATAATAAAATAAGCAAAATATTTAATGACATTATTACTTGAAGGGATACATTTTCACCTATTTATATTTAATCCATTTAGAATTCTAAAATATAATAAATAATTTGGCAGAAGAATGGTTTCAAAGTGCGATCGCGGGTGCAACAGAATCGGCCCGACTTTTCTAGATCATAGTACAAAAAACACAAATTCTGTTAATTGTGAAACATTTATCATGCTATTCTTACATATATTGAACGACGTTGATTCAATTAACTAAATAAATAAAAATAAAGATAAAAAACAAATGTAAGCAACGAAATATTAACTTTTAAATCAATCGCGGGTGCAACATCAAATTATCGCGGGTGCAACGCGTCTAACTTAAATTAGTAAACTGATTTAAAAAACTGGAAAAAATATAAAATAAGGCACATATGTAACAAGTCAGTACCCTTCTCTATTAATTATAATTTTGTTTTTTTCAAATACTTCAATATTTTTTCGAAAATACATATATATGTATGTCAGAAGTACTCCATCTTCATCGATATCGGTTAAGGATAACCCCACATAACGATATTGTGATATTGGAGCCTACCTGATGCAAGAACGTACAAACCTGAGGAAATAACTTTTGGAAATACTGCTGCTGTAAAAACAGAACGGTATTTTAGAGCATGGATCTACTGGTAATATAGGGGGCTCAAAAGACCCTGTTGAAGATTTAGAATTTAATGCTTCGTCTTCTGACTCAATAAAAACATCAAAAACTTAACTTCACGAATGCTCATGGTCATTGTATTCTTCTCGATTCTTAACTTCCGATTTAATCGATTTCACATCTTTTATACCCTGCACTTGTCTGCTAATAGTATCCCTTTTATAGAAATCATCTGTCATCCTTCAGTTTTTTAGATATTGCTTTGGTGGAACCAGTTTTTTTTTTAAATACATTTTTTAACACTTCAACTACGTTAGTGGGCCTCCTTGGGCGATTACGTTTTACTTGTGCGACTTTGTCGGTCTACTGGGACTGATGTAATGAGTGTCTGCCTTTTTGTGTGTTGACTGCATTTTTTCGTTTTGTCTGATTCTGGTCAGAATTTTAAAATTTGTATCTGCCTTCATTTTCCCTTTCAATACATCTCTCCACATTAAATTTCTACGTCCTTTTTCTGCATGAAGCTCAGCATATTTGTTAATTTTTTGTCAATTTTCTGTAAAGCAGTGTCTTTTTCTTGTTTCACTTCCATTTAACCATATATTTTTACATAAAAAAGAACAAAATATTATATTACATAATTAAAAAAAAAACGTGAACAGCAGAAATTATTATTCAAAGCATATTTTATCAATAAAATACAATAAATCACGTTATAATGTAAGTAGTCAATAAGTTGCACCCGCGATCTTAATATTGGGATCGCGGGTGCAACCAATTTAAATCAACGTTTTTTGTCGTTCAACGTACAATATATTCCTAATAATGACTGATTTAATTTTAGTTTTGTTTTCTTCTTACTTTTAGAAAGTTTCAAAACGCTAGCACTTTATTTCTGCCAAAAAAGTAAACTTTTATATCTTTTATATCGCGGGTGCAACAAACTTACAATGGCTATTTGCAATCAATAATGCTAAAAATATAACAACAAATTCGTACATGTTTTTATGCAAACGATTAAATGGCATGTTGCTTCATACGTCTATTGAGTAAAGCATAACTTAAAACTGTCGGAAATAGCTATTTTGAGCTTATGTTACCAGTTGTAATAGTTGCAGTTCGTACCGACTCTTCGTATGATAATGTTGCCAAGCGCAAACAAAAATGTTCTCTATAAGTTAGGTCTCAGCTTTTGTTTTTATTATTAAATATAGTATTTCTACTTTGAATATTTATCAAAAAAAGTAAAAAATATTGTAATTCAAAAATTGGTGTCAAAAATCGTCTACAGCGGAATCACCCCTTCTCTATTGTTAGAATCCGAAATCATGCGAAAAAGTAGTTCTATGCAAGGCCGTAGCCAGGGGGGTTCACAGGGGTTTGATCATTTCTTTTTATTATGATAATATGGTATTGTTCAATTATGTCTGAAACAAAATATCGGGCAAATGGCACACCTCCATCCGATGGTCCAAATTTTCAATGACGCTGATGTTTAATTGAGTTTCTATGCCGTTAATGTGCCGAATTATCTCATCCTTTAGCTCTTGAATTGTTGCTGGCTTATCTACGTATACCTTTTCTTTCAAATAACCCCAAAGAAAGAAGTCCAACGATGTCAAATCACATGATCTTGGCGGCAAATTGACATCGCCACCACGTGAGATAACACGGCCATTGAATTTGTCCCACAAAAGAGCCATTGTTTCGTTAGCTGTGTGGCAAGTGGCACCGTCCTGTTGAAACCATATATCGCCACATCCATATCTTCCAATTCGGGCCATAAAAAGTTCGTTATCATCTCATGATAGCGAACACCATTGACAGTAACTGCCTGACAGGCCTCATTTTGGAAAAAATACCGATGATGCCGCCAGCCCATAAACCACTCCAAACAGTCACTCTTTGTGGGTGCGTTTGTTTTTCAACAATCACTCTTGGATTATCATTCGCCCAAATGCGGCAATTCTGCTTATTGACGAATCCACTGAGGTGAAAATGTGCCTCATCACTGAAGATGATTTTCTTCGAAAATTTTGTACGATTTTTCCGATTGTACGCACATTTGGACGATTAAATAATACCCTGTCGTAAATTTTTCTGCTGAGGTACATATTTAACGGAACTATAACGGAAGCATGATATATTCATATGCCCAACTGTTGAAAAAAAATTGTGTATGATATGGTTGAATTTCGGCTAATGGGCTACTCTAGTTTTTACTACTAATTGGTGAATTTGGTTTTTACGAAAAATTACATTTTTGAATTCTTTGCTTACTCACCTGCGGAACAGTTTTTGAGAAAAAAATTATTTATAAAATTTAAAAAAAAAGTATGGTATATACCGATTTTTGGATTTACAGAAGAGAAAAAAAACGTGGGTGGGGCATTTCAAAATGATATCTACCAAGCTTAAAGAAAATCAGCCGAGCTGCTTAGGCTATAGTCGAACAGACGCACGTTAGGAAACCACTACCAACCAAGTCAAAATTAAATATAAAAAAAAATAGATAGAGAAAAAATGTCTATGAGATCCCAAAATACACTGATTTTCAAATAATCTTACCAGCCTGTACATCTATTAAATTAACATAATTCTGACATTTAAAATAATAATATTCTTGCTTCAATATGCATCAAAAAATGCTTATATCTTTTTAGTAAAATAAAGTTAAAAAAAAGTGCGTATATTGAAAAATAACTACCCGATAATCCTCGTGGCTAATCGGAAAATATTAAACTTCCTTTCTGGAATCAATTGTCAGACAGTGCAGTCTTCTCTTCTGCGTTACTGTCTTGTGCCTGCTCACGTCTTAAGCCACAAAAGGAATTTAAAAAAGAATTTAAGCATCTCTCACGCACTGAAACGTAAAATTTTTATAGATTTATTCGCCTCGAAAATTCGTATAATGAATTTATAATTTTATTTTATATTTTGTGTAGCGTGGCGTATACGTAACATTCCAGAATTTTTTTTTTGTTTGGTCCATAAAGACCTTAATTTTACTTTCGTACAGCTTTAGAAAGTTAAAAAAAAATAAGCAGATAAACTAAACTATAAGCGGTGAGTTTCATTTATTTATCGTTTGCTCAAAACGAACAATTAGTTGATTAAACTTCTTTAGCTGTTCACCGAGTACACACGAGAAAAGATCCTCATTTTTCCTTTAACCAGCACAAAAAAAAAGGAATTTATAGAAAATCATCGGTGAGTTTGGTTTCTTTTTTTTTTTGCTTAGACTTGAGATTAATCTCATTAATCCCTCCTAGGAGTCGGAAAAATCGGGCCTCAAAAAGCGAGGCAAAGAAGCTGACAGGGCGAAAGTACATACCTACAAATCCAGAAACTACAAACTTAATTAAAAGTGGTTAAAAAGGACAAGACACGTGTTTTCCCTTTCAAGGCTGTACATCATCAAACCTAAATTTTGCATGATCTTTAAGAGAGAGATTGGTAAATTGTAAGCTAGTTTTCCTCAACTCTTGCTCTCTATGCAATCGAAAAAAACTAAAATTGTGCGATTTCGGTGCACGGTAATATTATAATAATTAGAGAAGCCATCAACTAGTCCTAGTTAGTTTTGTTGTGGTTTATTTAGCAGGAACGGTGCGGTAATCATATGAATGTTCTTTAGTGTAAGATGCGTCGAAAGGGTACCTACAAAAAAAATCTAAAAATCATGACTTAAAAGAAATTTATTTTACCAAATAATCTAGATTAGTGAATTAAAAGTTAAAGTTAAAATTATAAAAAAAGAAAAAGTAATACAAACAAAAATGAAATAGAAAAGTGAGGAAGTTAGAAAAAGGCAACATAAAATATTGAAATTTTTACAAGAGAAAATATAAAAAAATTGAAGAGAACATTGTACAAAAAAAAAGAAGAAAGCAATATTCAAAAATAGGAAAAAGAAGAAAAAAGTAACATTCGAAAAGAAAGGAAAAAATTTTAGATTTCAAAAAAGAAAGAAAAAACAACAATATTTAAAAAGAAAGAGAAAAACGTATGATTTGAAAAAGAAATAGAAAATATAATATTTGAAAAAAAAAAGAATTAATTGTTTGAGGAAATTGAAGGCTTTTTGTCTCTTTCGTGTAAATATTTTTTTTTATAAAAAGGTTTTTGTTCACGAAATTCCTTTTCTTTGCACAAATCATCGGAGAATCGGTAACTCCATTAGGTACATATATTTGGTATATTGAAATAAAATTGAACAAAATTTTTACCACAGTTCAAATCACTATATACATAATGTACATGAGAGAAACGGATATAGGAACAGATTAAATCAGATGTGCACATTAAATATTCTTTTTTTGATATTTAATTTTTAATATATATATTTTCAATTTTTCTTTAATTTATCAAAAGTGATATATAGTTTTGCTAAATAGGGTTTTATTTACAAAAAAAAAAATTCAGGAAGAGTTACGTAAATTAAATAATTTTTTTTTTGAAACGATGAAAGGGGTAGAGATCTATAGTTTTTATTTTTTTTTTGATAAGCTTTGTTTTTTTTTGGTCATGTTTATGTAAGTTCTAGCTTTAAAAATATTTCCTTTTATTTTATAAAATAAAAAGATACCATTTGGTATATGGAAAAATAAAATAAGTGATGTGTAAAGAATTTAATTTTCAGTTTTGATTAAGAAGAGTTATAGATTCATACTAAGGAAATAATAGAGGGATGTGAACTTGAGGGGATAAAAGGATGGATATAATGATTTAATAAATACATTTTTGTGAAGTTTTATTTTATTTTAACTTCCCTTTTCCAATTAAGGACCATTACTGGAAATGAGTAGTCGTAGTAGTCAAGGAGTGTTTTTAGAGAGGTTTTCTTTTCTAAAGCACACGGGGATGGCAAATTACTCAGAGAGCTCGTCCACCTAAGATCTCCCAAAGACGTGATATTTTTTTTTAATAACTAAAGATTCGGGTCTTGCAAGAATCAAAAAGCAATAGTTTTCAGTCAAACAACACCTCTGACTATAGGTCTGAAATTAAGTAATGCGGTCCTTTTTCAGTTATCAAGAACCCACCCCACCGACGCGACGAGCTGGAAAGTGCGGAGACAAGCAGACCTAGACCGATATCGATAAAGTGGTACCCCCTTTTCTTTCATCTGCCTGAAGGACTAGTGGATCTGTAACTCCTTACCCTAAGGGTAGATGAAGACGGGAAGGGTTAATGCGAGTGGGCTTGAGGAAGATTTTTTTTTTTGAAACTATAGATTAATTTTTTTGTTGTTGTTTCTCGGTTTGAGTAGTTGGGTTTTATTAATTTAATTAATTTAATTTTTAAATTCCTTTTTCTCCACTTGTAGGAGGGGATATTTCTTTATTTTCGTTCTTATGAACAGAAAAGTTGTGAGGTAAGAACTGTGATGAAGACACAAAAACCATAGTTTCTTCCTTTTGAATATCTCCTCTAGTTACGTATCGAATGTGACATGACACCTTCACATACTCGCACACAGGAATATTGTATCATTAATATTTCTAACGTTACAAGGCAGACAGAATTGCGAGACCCACTTTTATCGTGTTCTATCATCGTAATGTCAACTTTGATCAAAATCTGGAGTTCGATTTTTTTTTTACGAATGCATAACTTGCCTCTTTAAGTAAAAATAGAGGCCAATGGCTCGCAGAGAACCTGAACATAATGACTTAAGCTTTACAATTTCTTTGTACTGGTGATCGGCAGATATGGAGGGAATTTGAAATTTTCTGCTGAGTCCGAACGGCTTTGAACAGCACTTTTTATAATACCTGGACAAAGTGTTTGCTGGGGATTGAACTCAGACCTGCAGTATGCCAGAACACCGCACATATAATTATGTCGGCCAAGCGGTTCCAATTTAGTCATCACTTCTGGTATTTTATTAATTTTTAAAATAAAAAACGTTGAAGTGGTACTTGACATTTGGCTTTGCCACTATAGAGGATCCAACCAGATTTCTGCAAATTGTTGCGGTACGAATGCCTCTACCAGTTGAAGGTCTCCTGAAGCAGACAAGTTCCGATTTGGAAGAGTTGATTCGAATGCCCCATTTTTGGTAGAATTGGAAGAGTCTATTGATGTGGGTTTCTACTTTTCGGACAGCGATTAGTGGTGACATTGATGTAGCATAGGTGAGCGAGTCATCAGCATACAGAAGGTTTTCGCTTTTTCGACATACAGAAAGCATCGGACGGTGAGCTTCTGCAGGAATCGTTAGAATAAAACCTGCCTATCAAACAATTTTCTGATATATCACCTATTATGTCTAGTCATAAGAATATTCATGCATTTAGGTTCTTTCTTAAAGTGAATGGTGGTTATTTCGAACGATATCTTCTATGAATTGTTACCATTAATACATATATAGGGTGATTTGTATGTTCCAGGTCAATTTTATTCGTCATCATTTTTGTGTGAATGAAATTTGTCAGCTGGCATTTTTTGTCAGTTGTAGAGAGGGATCACAATTTTTGACAACAAATCATAATGAGCAACGAAGCACATTTCGACTTCGTTGGCTTTGTAAATAAACAGAATAGCCGCCATTGGAGCTCTGAAAATCCTCGATTGACACACCAAAGAAAACTGCACTCCCGTAGAGTAACTTAATATTGCGCCATTTTGGCCGGGGTCATCACTGGGCAATATTTCGTTTTCAGAGCTATATTATCAATTCACAGATGATGTTGAAAAAAAAAATTATAAAAAATACAAGTTCTTATGAAAAAATTGCCATCAATTGTCACATGCCCTAAACTACGATATCTGACAATTTCAAATGAGTCTGACTGACAATAACAAACACATCTGACAACAACATAAATTATGTTTTCAGATGATTTTGAGACATCTGACAAAGACTTGTCTGACAATGTTGTCAGACAAAAGTTCATGCGGCAGTAAGAATTTAAAACACATTTTCTATTGACAAATCTGCTAATATTGTTACATCTTACAGTCATTTTTAATTTTAAGGTAGGTATACATGGAAAAAAAAAAACACACTCTTTTAGAAATCATCCTACTTGAAAATGTGAAAGAAACTTGACAAATTTTCTTCCATAGGGGCTTATAAAATGTATTTTAAGGAAAATAACCATATTAGAATATAATATGTTCTTCCGGTTTCCTCCGCTTACTTTCCCATCGAAAAAGAGAACTGGAGAAACACAAAACCTATTTTCTAAACACAAAAAAAAAAAAACGTGGAAAAAAATATTTTCTATTGCATGGAGTTATATTTCTTCCTCGTCGCAACTCAACCAACTTGACCAACGAACTTCCTTTCGCAATTGGCATCTCTTTAAAGATTTAGGTTAGCATTGATATGTTTTTCAAGCACTGCCATTGCTCAAATTTTTCCTCTTTTATTCACATCCCCTAGTTTCTTGTTGAAAGCTGAAAAATTCTAAGCCATACGTAGATGTAGCGATACATGTCTCTCTACATTGGACTTTTCATGAAAGACGAAATAAAAATAGACGACTCTGACATCAGATCCTTTGTGTTAGCATGCATAGTGACAAGACCGAGTAGAGGGATTGACATTTTTCTCATTTTTGCTTCTGTTTTTTTTTTTTTTACAGAAAGCATCCTCTTCAAATAGACGAAACTAAAAGGGTTTTCAATTTCAATGTCGCCCGTTACGAAACGGGATACATAGCAAGGCCATTATGAAAGACGACAATGTAATGCAAGACTGCCACGACCTAGTTCCAGAATTCGTAGTGTGTAAATATCTTTTGAAGCCTGTGGTTATCCTTTCGTATAATAAGAAGGATATATCCGTGTGCGCGTATTTGTTGACAATATTTACTAGCTTATTTTTGTTCTACCTCTGTAGAAAGGACTGCCAGCATAGTATTTTTATCGCCAGCTTTTTAAATCGATTTGGTTTCTAAAAACTACGATTTGTCACAATGAAATTGGGATATGTACTTAAATACAAAGATATTAAATACTAGCGGAAAACTACACGCCTTTTTCTACCCCTTCTATTTTCAATATAAATTAAGCTGGCATTTTTCCGTTTCGGCAAAAATTATTACAACTTAAATTACTGGTTCTAAGGGCAGTACATGGAATTATGAACAGTAATTAGTGTAAAATTTGAAAAGGAAACAAAAAAATTTTTTACTCGTAACGTCCACCCATGGTTCAATATTTCATATTTATTTTATGTTAATGTACATATATTTTCAAATTATGACAATTTTTCAATCGTGTCAATCTGAAGGTACTGTGTTGCCATTTTTATTTTGATTTTTCCAATGATGGGTACCTAGCAGATTTAGTTTTCTTACAAAAAGAAAAATAATTTTTACTCACATGAATACTAGTAATATCAATAGACATAACGATTTGTCAGTCGTGTAAGTAGTCCAGATTATTATTTTTAGGTTAATTATTGCCACATGGAACCCATTTGTCAGTATGCACAATTATGGCAACAAATACTTAAATTATTTCCGATATAATATTTTGTCAGTAATGTAGATGCAGAGATACTGCAATTGCTTTGCTTTATTCAAGATGTGTCCACACCAAAGAAAAATTGTTTAACAAACGTTTTTGAAATGTTTCCAAGTTAAATGTATATACAAAACATAATGTCCTTAAATATTTCAAAAAAAATATATGAAATGTATTTTTTATATCACACTTTATCTATCTAATTTTGTAGTTGAAGAAGGTATTTAAAAAAGCAGCATCGATAGCATTGTGCATCATTCAACAGATACACAAATTTTTAAAACATTTTAAAATTTTTTTAAACAATGTTCATTGAGAGGATTCAAAAATGTAATTTTACTAATGGAGTAACATCTTCATTGCTCTACAATTTTCACGAAATATTTATTTTTCACTCAGGAACACTCACTCTTTACGTAAACGCTTGATAAACGGAAAAAGTTTTCCATTCGGAATGGAATACATAAAAATAAATATTTCAGAAACATTTCTGAAAGATTTTAAAAATGTTTTTGTTTGTTTGTGAAAAGTTTTTAAGTGTGTCTGCACTGTTGCATAAATGCTTTTTTTTATCTGGACAAACCTTAAGAAAAAAAACTTGTATCCAATACATTTTTCAAAAATTCAGTTTGAACCTAAGGCAACCACCAGTTCCTATTTTGTTCTCTTTAAGGTTACTAAGTGCCTTAATCATGCGGTCGTGGGTTCTGATCAAATTAAACAGAAGTGTATACAATCGCTGGCGCTAGTATCGCTTAAGTGACAATGCACATCGAATTTTAGAATTTCTTGAAGGAACGTACTCATTCTTTAGGAAACTAAGAATTAAAAAAAATTGATTTTCTCGGGAAAAATAAATAGAATAATAATTTTAAATTGTTGTAATGGTTTTTAAATAATTAAATTTGTATATGTATAAGGGTTTCCAGTAATTCGTCTGCCATACTTTGGGATGTGATTCTTGGTCATATTCTAAGAAAAAAATTGCTCCGCAAAAAAGTCTGATTTTCAACTTTGACATCACTTTTTGACTATTTAAAAAAAAGCTAACTTTGGTGTACCCTGACCCATGTTGAGGTCAATTTCTTTGTCAGTACAATCGTAGGGACCTCAGTTTAGACTTCTTTTTAAGAAGAACTACCTAAATTGAGCTCATATGTTTTTAGGGTGTCCAGATATTCAATTTTAAATGGTGTTCAATTTTTCTTGCCCGAGCAAAATTTTGACTTTGAGGTAATTTTTTTTTTCAAAAAATGCGTAATAAACATAAAGTTTCCTGAAGATTCTTTTGTATGATTACATACGTGCAGTTTTGCCTGCAATGTTTCTTCATATATTTATGGTTTTTGAATATTACAACAACAAGTTGAATGAACTACCACCAAGCGTTATTTTACCACGCTCAATGAAATTTGTAGCGAAACGTTCGGGGTAAGTACTGTATTGCACTGGCTAAATATTTTTGTATTTATAAAATACCAGCTGACCCAACAGACAGACGTTGTCTTGTCATTCAATTCTAACTGGAATACTATACTAATAAGAAGTATTTCTGTTGTTGTATATTACAACAATAATATGTTTTTAATTTTGTATTATCTCTATAACATATTCCTTATTGTAATGCTTGTTTCCTGGTGCGTAAATAAATAATGCTGATGTTTTTCCGACACGGGAACAGCTGACATACAGTTGACCATGTGAAAAACGTAGATTTTCAAGATTAATGCCACAAAAACTTAATGACTGCCCTTGCGATTTATTTATTGACATTGCAAATGCAAGCCGCACTGGAAATTGTAACCATTTCAAGACGAGTGGCATGTCGTTCGGAATCGAAGGAATGCGTGCAATCAAAACGTCTTCGACTTTATACTTCCCTTTTAAAATTGCGGCTTCGATTACGTTGTTCATCAATTTCTTCACCTCAAGCCGGGTGCCATTACAAACACGTGGCTGGTTTATGTTTCGGAACATTATGATTACTGATCCGATTTATAGTTGCAGATTATTAGGTGCTCATTCCAGGGAATTTAATAATTCCGTTGGATAGTTAACAACATCATCTTGGTTAGTAAATCAAACGATTTGTATGTCATCTATTCGCCAGTTATCTTACTTTGAACTTAAAAATTCATTTCGTTGACATCAACGTTTTTTGCAGCCAATATAAGACATTCACTTAACCAAATATGATTTTTGTAAATTTCAGTTCGGTCTCTGATTCAGTAAAGTGACAAAAACTTGGAGGCAATGTAATGTATCCAGGCGATGTGTCAACAGGAATTTTGCCATTGCTAAAATCAAGCAATTATACTTGGAAAATACTTCAGCATATTCGACATTTTGCGACACGACTCGCATATTCATATTTAATTTGATTGTCTTGACGTATTTCCATAAAATGGACGACTTCAAACATGCATTAACTTCGTTAGTTGGCGTTGATCGAGACATTACTGGCGATGTTTGTCGAAAATCATCTGCCAATAGAACTATCGCTCCACCAAACCGGTCTAATGCCTCCAAAAAGTTTTTGTGTGCCATCGTACATTCATCCCAAGCGATTTATCTGTTTTGCTGCAACACTTTGGCCATCGCAGAATTTCTCGAAAGGTTGCAAGTTGGAGTTTTATTAACTTGCATGTTCAACGGCAATCTGGGTGCTTAATGAGCTGTTTGACTGCCTTCCAACAACGTTGCTGCAATACCTGATGCAAGTGCAAAGTGCAATACCGTTTTGCGATTGAATCGTTGCCAAAATTAATTATATCAAGAATTTTTTTTCCAGTTCCACCGCTATTCAGTATTCACTATTCACTATTCAGTTGCACCCGAATCGTTGTGCGGTACAGCACGTCGAAAAATTTACTTGCGACTTATGGGTTCTATAAGGTAAGTTATGCATTCGGAAAAAAAATCGAACTCGAAATTTTGACATTACGATGATAGCAAAGACTAAAAAGTGGGTCTCGCAATTCTGTCTATATGTCTGCTCGACTATAGCTTAAACGGCTGGGACGACTTACTTTAAACTATGGTGGATATCATTTTTAATTTTTCCCCGCACAGGTTTTTTTCTTTTTTTTTAAGACCAAAACTAACGGTACCTTTCATACGATTTTTTTTCGAAATTTTATAAATATTTGTTCTTCTAAAAAAATGTTCAACAGATTTAAAAACATTTTCCGAAAAATGGTTATTGAGATTACCCGCCATGGAACCATTTGTTTTTTTGTTTTTGATTTTCTAAAAAACGGTACCACCGATTTTGATAATTTTTTTTTGCTAAAGCTTTTGAAAAGTATTGTTTATTCAAATTTTAAATATAATTAAGAAGATGTGAGAAAAAAAATTATTTTACCTAAAAATAAAGGTACCCAACATAGAAATGTTAAAAAATGTTGTGAAAAAACGTATTTTTCTCGAAAACGGCGCCTAGAATTTTGATAAAAATTTTTTCTTTCAATAAATTTTTATTATCTTTAATTAAATAAAAAACATTTAAATTAAGATATAACAGCTTGTACCTACCATAGAACCATTTTTGCAAATTTTGAATTACTCATTATCGACATAACTGATTTCAATGAAATTTTTCATAGAGATGCTTTAAAAAACATTGCATTCCAACTTAAAAAAAAAAATTTTGAATTTTTGAAAAACAAAAAATCATTTTCTTCTTAACGCGTCAACCTCATCATCTAATTGACGACGTCCATATCACTCATGGTTAGATCTCTCCAGTTTGAGACCTCTTGCACAACTAAAGTGTGCACGATTGAGTGTGCCGTGTGTGGTGGAATGCTACACCAGTGTTCCAAATATCTATCGGTGTGGGTGGAAAGCATGTGCACAAAATTATAACAAACAATGTTCGTATCTGTTTAGCATTTGATGGCTTGGGCTAAGGTTTTATTAAAAAAGTTTATACATAATGCACGTAGTATTTAAGTGTTATTAAATTTTCCAAGTTTCTGCGAAATTTTCTTTAATTTTTTTAATATAAGAACCTTCTACGAAATATTAGAAAACATTTAAAAAAAGACGAATGAAATCAATAAAGCCGTTCTCAAGTTATTGCGTGACCAGGAGAAATAGGGGTTAATTTTTACATATATAGATTTGATACATTTAAAAACAAATAGTTTTAGTACATCAAAAATCAAATATTGAACTCAAAAAAAAAATGTTTTCAATAGTTTTAATATGCATTAATTTTTAAACTTTTAAGATCTTGTGTATACAAAATTTAAGTTTAATCCGTTATCACAATTTAAATAAAGTTATATGGAAGGTAATGTAACAATGCCTTAATTTAAATTGTCTTTCACTGAATTATAGATCGTAAACAAATAAAGGATACATAAAAATTTTAAAACATTTTTTTAACACCAACCTTTTTTTCTACGTCTTTTAGATAGTGTTAAAAACTGTAAATTGTCAAGCTTCAAAAACATCGAGCTTCAGTAAAAAAGAGATACATAGCTTACCAAAATAAAAATTGTATCATTTTGGAAATCGTAAACCGAAAAAAATGGTTGTATGATATATGTATTTCCGATATTTTTCAACGATAAGCTTATTTTTTCTTTAATAAATTTTTATAATTGTGAAGACAATTCAACTAAAATAAAAGTAGAAGTCACGGATTTCAATTATTTAGGGCAGTTAAATAAGCAGAAAATTCAAATATATAGAAAAAGTTGGGCTTGGAAATAAGCGGATTTAAGAAAAATGCAACATATTTACATTAAAGATCTAAGCTTTATTGTAACGTTTTTAAGACAGAAATAAATAAATTAAAATGAAAGCGTGCGGGGCTTTTCGCCACTAATGAAAGCAAATTGAAAAAAATCTCGGATTAACTTCATTAATTTTTGAGTTTAATAAACTCAAAGTTAAGTCAGGCATTCCATATTATCAGATGTTTATGTGTGTATATGTTGGGTCAATACACTAAGAAATTATACAGTTGGGGGATCTATCTACCTTTACAATCTATCTACGCAATAGAGGCACTTTTTTTTAAATTGACATAAAATGGAAAACAAAAATTAATAACAAATAAAAATGAAACACTCTCGGACTAATACCGATACTCACCTTAAAATTTCTCAAGTTACCGTCCACGTTTAATCAGTAAAAATTAACAGTATACTCGTAAATATAAAATTAAGTAACAACTCGAGCAGAGCTCGTGATTTTCGCGTTGTTACGTCTTGATAGCGCAAAAATTGCCTTAAATTTTGACCTTAGTTTGTTCAGATACTTCGAATTCCATATCATACTTACGAATATTTTGTAGGTTATGCATAATATGTTGGCATTAATTTTTCAATTTTTGTTTTTGATAAATTTGTTCTTATTTACTCCAACCCACTTGAACTTTAAAAAGAACTACGTGTGATTCAGTCATCTATTTCAAACTATGGAAGATAAACATAGCTGAAATTAAAGCTGGCAAGCCTGTTGCTATACTGGTGCTTTATTTTCGTATTCAAATCCTTACTTTGGAAAGGGAAATTTCTTTGTCCTACAGTTATTATGTATGATGACATAATGATTATGTTTTTATGCTCACATTTTCCTCTCTTTTCGGACTTCCTTTTTTTGCACTGTACAATGCGTATGAATGACAGTGACCTGAAATGACAAGGGAAAAAGATAAGTAAAGGCTTTGCTGTAAATGGCAACCCATTTTTATAACATCAGTTGTTGTTTCTTCCTTATGAAAGGACACACGATAATATCCTGGTATTTTTTTGTTTTTAAATAAAAGTTTTTGTTTTACATGATTAGTCGACTATGTTCCATTTTGTTGGTTGGAATGAGAAGCAACTATGAGCACAGATGCTTAAACATATAAAAAATGTATACGACAGTGACTGGAATAAATACTAAAGTCAATGCTTCGGAAACGGAAATATGTAAAATTATATGATTTTCGATGATCAAAAGTTTGCTTTAAAAATGTGATTTACACAATTTTTCTTCATGTTGAAAACGGGTATTTCTAAAGTCTGTTTCTTGTATAAATGGGTCTTAAAAAGGAGATAATTCGCCATTAACTACAAAACTAAAAAAAAAGAGAAATAGCTTTATTTTAATTGTGTGGGATGGCTGGTAAACTGTGTATCCCCTAATTTTTAACTAAAATATTGATCATGTGTGATTTTCGTTTCGTTTCTGAGGGCAGTTAAGCCAACTTGGCGAAATTAATATGTTAATGATGTGAGCTGTCATTGCAATTTGGAATTAGATTAAATTCCTACTCTTTGATATCCGAAATCAAAATCTTAAGGGCCAATAAAAACTATTGTTCTTGAACGACGTGAAATCGGATTAATAAATAATAAAAATAAGTCGTACACTTTAAATGATTTCACAAATTTCTTTTTTACTTTAAAAAACACACAATTTACGTAACAAACACGAATTAAAGGGTTTTAAAAAGGAGTACCTTGAATGCATTTCGGAATGATTCATTCCATCTTCAGTATCACGACTAAATCAAAAAGTGCAGTGCGTGCTTTGATGTGTATTTTGATCTCGAGTTGTTGTAGGTGGTATTATATAAATCGAGAGAACAAGTTCGATTCTATATTACCGTTGTCCAGATTCATAGAGTTTGTGTCTTTTTGTATGTAAAAACTCTCGTATGCGTCGAGCTTTCGGTCGTCTATAATCTCTTTTACAAGTTTTAAATTATCAATATTCAAACATAAATGATTATTGTTCAGTGCGTGTGCTGCTAATGCAGATCTATACGGCTGGTTGTTACGAATGTACGTTCGATGTTCTTTGAAACGCGTTAGGACATTTCTTTTTGTTTGGCCATAATAAACATTTTCACATTCACTACACTGAATTGCATATATTCCCGATTTGTTTAAACTATCAATTTTGTCTTTTGTTGAACCCAATAAATTCGATAGTTTGTACTGATTTGTATACACAATTTCCATACCGTATTCGCGGAATTTCGTTTTTAATTTATTAGTTAAAACTGGTACATATGATAACGCGACACGAATATTTTTCTCATCAAGCTTTCGATTTTGTGAAAACAAAGTTGATAGTTCATATCTTTTTAGCTTTTCAGTATGTTTTTTGATAAGACGATCAATCAAGGATTCGGGGTATCCGTTTATTCGCGCGATTTGTTTTATTATTTTACGTTCGTTCATGTAGTTCATCACCGAGAGATCTAAACTGCATAATCGATGTACCATTGCATGAAAAGCTGCGTGTTTATGCTGAATGCAACAATTTGAGTCGTTTGTTATTGTTCTATTTGTGCTAGTCGGTTTTCGATAAATAGCTAGTTCAACTGTTTTGTTCTTTCTTTTCAATTCTAAATCAAGGAATGGTAATTTACCATCTTTCTCGATTTCATGTGTGAATTTTATCGAAACAAATTGATTATTTAGCACATTCAACACATTTTCTATTTCGGACTTTTCTACTACTGCAAACACATCATCTACATACCGATGCCATATTTTTGGCAGTAACTGTTTTTCCTTTAAACTTAGTTCAAAATGGGCCATGAACAATTCACTTATTAATGGGCAAGTGGATTGCCCATGTTTGTGCCTTTTTCTACTAAATAAAACGAATAATAATCAATAATCATTTATGTTTGAATATTGATAATGTAAAACTTGTAAAAGAGATTATAGACGACCGAAAGCTCGACGCATACGAGAGTTTTTACATACAAAAAGACACAAACTCTATGAATCTGGACACCTACAACAACTCGAGATCAAAATACACATCAAAGCACGCACTGCACTTTTTGATTTAGTCGTGATGCTGAAGATGGAATGAATCATTCCGAAATGCATTCAAGGTACTCCTTTTTAAAACCCTTTAATTCGTGTTTGTTACGTAAATTGTGTGTTTTTTAAAGTAAAAAAGAAATTTGTGAAATCGACTTATTTTTATTATTTCTTAAAGGCCAGTTTTATAAACTACTGAAAATCAAGGTATTTAAGTATGTGATTGGTTATTAATTTATGAAACTTTTAACCACGGAATGGATCAAAATGATTAAAACTCATATGCTCACTTTTATAATAATTCTTTTTTTTTTAATATCAAAGTTTTTTGATAATTTAGATTTAATGATAATCGATTTTTATACAGTACCTACCTTATGTGTCACATTTTTCTACAAATGAATTAAGTGCCATCGAAAGCTCAATATTTTAAAAATTGAAATGTATAAAATGTATTGTTATTAGTTTTGTTATTTCACAGTAATAAATGTAAAATATAATATATAAAAAAAATTTAAATCGTGATTTTAATCAAACTTCTATCAATTGTATCTGTCTGCTCAAATTTCAATTATAGCTTTAACGGATCAGTAATTGTTTTTTAAATCTTGCAGTCAGCGTTTTTGAAAATTTTATATGAAATAATGGTACCTGGCATGCAATTTATACTTTCGACCTATAGGTACTATACAGCAATTTATACTTTCGTAAATAAAATCCAACTCGAGATTTTGACAATACGAGGATAGGAAAGACGAAAAAAGTGAGTCTCGCAATTCGGTCTGTCTGTCTTTTGTTCGACCACAGCTTATCGGTCGATTTTCTTTAAACTTTTGGTAGATAGAATTTTTGAATTTTCCCCCCACACTTTTTTCTCTTTTTTTTAAGACCAACAATAATGGTATCTGCCTTACGAAATTTTTTAAAATATTTTTTCTTAAAAACTGTTCCACAAAATTTTTTAAGAAAAAATTCACAAAATTTCATTGACAAATTCGAAAATTGGTTATTAAACGACGATGATAGAGAACACGAAAAAAGTGGGTCCGGAAATTCTATCTGTCTGTCATTCGACCTACAGCCTAAGCCCTAAGCCACTGGAGTTATTTTCTTCTTAGCTTCGGTGATTTCCTAGCGGAGAAATTGAAACTTTTTTTTTGACTTCAAAACTAACGTTACCTGCAATACAGCCCTTGTGCAAAATCTTATCCGTTATGCCTAAAATGAGAAATTTAAAATTTGAAAATATGTTACTATGATAGGTACAGTGATTATATCTTATTTTCAATTTTTTATTAAATAATATATAGTAAAAATTAATCGAAAGAAAAAACATTAGCACAATTCTAGGTGCCCTTTTCGAGAAAAATACAATTTTCGAAAACCATTTTTTGGTAGCATACGTTTTTTTTCTTACATATTGTAGATCCTTTTATTTGTCAAGTTTGTAAAAAAATGAAAATTTGAATACTCAATCATATTCAAGCTTTTGGAGAGCTTTGGCATAAAAAAATGATTAAAATTGGTCGAGCCGTATAGGCTGTAGTCGGACAGATAGACAGACAGACAGAATTGCGAGACCCACTTTCTTCATCTTCGCTGTGATCGTAATGTCAACTTTGATCACAACCTCGAGTTCGATTTTTTTTACGAATACATACATACATAACTTGCTTTATTGTACCCATAAGTCGCAAGTAAAAACATTAGGTGGGCTATTATGGTCATGTACTACATTTTGGTAAACAAAAAATGGGAAAAATGTTTTTAACGGTACCTTTCTTAGAACTGTTTTTTTCGACTATCTAATTAACGGCTCTAACGATTTTGACCAACATTTTTTGTGTAGGAGCTCCTATAAAATTTAAAGAATATTGTATTTTAAAATATTCAAACAATTTTTTTTCTGAGAAATCAATATCATCAAAACGTGCGTACGATTATTTATAAAATTTATTTACTTAAATCTACATTACAAAATACTTAAAATAAGAATACTTAAAATAAGAATTGAATTAACTTGACTTAAATTAAATTATTTTAATAATAAAACAATTTTTAAGCTTTTCTTGCATAAATTCATACTTTTCTGGAAATCAGACGGCAATTCTATGCATTTGAATATTTTTATCTCATTTAGTCCATTTTTTTATATTTATAAAAGCTATTTTAAATTCCAATGTACTTTTACATAAGAGCAAGTTCGTGCGATCCAGTCGTGCATTTTATTTATTTTCCAATTAGCAACTTTACCGATTTTTTTAATTGATTGCTTATGCAAGAGCTTTTGAAAAGCTTATATAACATAATAAAATTTTTTCGTTTTTGAAATTTAATTTAAATTTTTAGACTTTTAGTCTTATAATAAAAATCATAAAAATAAAACACTTTTTGTACAAGATACATATGTATGCGTGGAAAGAGATCCTTCTTCGACAATATCCAAATCAGACTATTCTGAAGCCTGGGATACAGTATCTGAGGTAGATGAGGTAGATGAAATGTCAAATCATCCGCTACATTTTCCAGGTACAGTATTTAGCACTTCCAGTTGGATGCTGAAACAGAAAAATGTAGTTGATGTAGTTGTAAAATGAAACTGATGTAGAAATAGGGCACAGATCCAATTCGGACTAAGAAGTATCATTTTAAAACAAACTGGATCACAGTAACAACATAATCTTAGCATGCCTTATAATAATCTCACTTAAAAGCGTGCGGACTAATTTCTGAAGCTTTTTCGGATTGTTTCTCCATTATAATAAAAATATATTTATGAAAACTACAATAATTTGCTATTCGTCATTGGTCATTAATGCATTTAGTCTTTTAAATCAATATTTATTATCATAACTTACTACGTTATCATCTTTTTGATTAAGAGGTCTTATTATTAATCAACAACAAAGGACTTTGTACAGGGGGGCAATCTTATCTGTTCTTCAGTATATCTAATCTCAATTTTATTACATATAAAAAAAAATACGAATACTCTTACCCATTCCCTATTTTAGATTTGTGTATTTATAGGTACCTACTAAATAATAAACAACCATTATCATACAAAAAGTAAAAGTAATATACATGAAATCCACTGATAAACGGTTAACGGACTGCGTTTAGCTACAACAATGTCTCATTGGTTCATATAAATAGATAACGCGGCCTTCGGCTTTCAACAATAGTAAATCCAAAATTTTTAATGACCAATTATAGCATGTGTCTCAAAGTTCAATAAACGGTCAGAAAATGTAATATTCTTGCATCTTTTAAGCCCGCAAAAGAAAATTTGTCTATCAAATTTTGGAGTTCAAACTAAAAAGGTTACTGAGGCGTATGAGCAATATTTTTTGTAAAATCGACGTGAAGAATGATACCCATCGCAATTGTTCACACAATCACACAGGTGGTGTTTCTTGATCTTTTTAAAAATCTTGTGAATGTTTGGTTATCTTCTGGATTCGGATGCCATTAAAGAAAGCTGCAGTATGTGTTTCGCCGTAAGAATAAATGGGAAGTCAAAATCCATAAAGTGTGTACAAATTATAAAAAAAGAAAGTTGTGTGAAACTTTATGTCTATCGCTTGCATGAGAACAATTTAAACAAATTGGTATTTTTAGGGCAATTTATTGACATAAGACCGAAAAATGTCATACTCTTAAATGATATAAACATTGTTATTCTCAATGAAAATAATAATGACACGTATGATTACTTACGTACTAATTATGTCTTTCAAACTTATCTTTAGTGCATAAGCCTACTCGAATAACAATACATGTTATATTTACATCCAATCTACTTCCGATCCATGAAAGTTCTCTGTCTGAGACGCGGTAATTTTCTTCTTAACCATCTCGAAGATGGTGCTATCAAGAGTAACTTTTTGCCCTAATCGATGGATATATGTGTTTTTGTTTGTTGACAGCATACACTTGATCTTGTTCTTATTTATGTACTTTAAAATCAATAGTCGTTATGGAATCTGTTACATCATCGACCGATGATGTCAATATCGTCCGCATACCCCAACAGTTGAACAGATTTGTTGAATATATTGAAGACATGCTTGCTCTACGCACCATCTGCTCTAGAACTAGACTGAAGAAATTATCTCTTTGCCGAGACTCAGTGCATGTTTGGAATTCTTCAAATGAGTTTATCCCTATAGTTGCACAATTCACCGCGGGTTGGATCGGTTTTTTCAGGATCCGAGTTCAGCCATCGCCATATAGAACTCCTCAAGTCAGTAGGGTTAGTGAGTCTCCACTTGAAATTAATCGGTTTTTTCAAAGATTTACCTCAATGAAAAAATTTGATATTTGGTCTATCGTCGATCTTCCGGGACGGAAGCAACACTGGTACTTGCTAACTAACATATTACAGAATGGTCTCAGACGTTTACTCAGAATGTTGGATAGGATCTTATGAGCCACATTTTGTAGGGATATGCCTCCATAGTTCTTGCAAGATTTAGGATAATCTGTTTTGTAGATGGAACGGATGTTCAAATCATCGCATATTATCCCCTCCACCCATATTTGGTTGATGGTTTGATGCATGTTCCCTACCAAAACATTATATCCGTCTTGGAAGAGCTCTGAAGGTAAGCTATCATATCCTGCGGCCTTGTTGTTCCTAAGCTTGTCTATAGCTTCACCTATCTCTTCAATACTGTTTGATTGGAAGCTCTTATTTTGCGTTGCAGCTTATTATCGTATGCATCTTCTGTCACATGTTTCAGTTGGACGCATTCATCATCATACCACGGATAACGCTCGAATAACAAACCTATCTAAAACATGTCTTGATAATTTTTTCGTAAGTCATCGATTGAAGTAGCCGAAACAACTTGCAAATGATGTTTTAAACATTAAAATCACGGATAATTGCATGATTAAACTTAAATTATTATCTAAAAAATGACAACATAGTATCACCAGCTAAAAGTAAAATAATCTATCAGATGTTAAATTTTAATTTTGGGATTCAGTTTAAAATGAAATAAGAATACGTTATATCAAGTTCGGAGTTCATCAAAAAGAAATCAATCAAAACCCTGGATTTTAATTGAATTTTAATTCAATCAAGCTTTTTAATAAGAAAAATTATAACAGAGAAAAAGGTTTCAATAGTTTCTTCTTCAAAATTTTGTGCTACAAAGAAAATATGCCAATGTTACGTCTACGATTATTTGAGACAAGATACATTAGAGTGAAACATTTTTGATTTTCAGGAATTTTCATACTACGAAGTCTTAAAATAATTTTAATCCTTTTTCATTTATTTTCTTATATTTTCAATATCCACTTAAGCACGTTTAATTATTCTACTTTTTGAAACAGAAAATCGTTGCTCAATAAGCCATGACAAACTAATTTCTCTGTATATATGTATATTTTAAGCTTTTTGAAAAACAAGAGTAATTTTTTTAGTGATACCCAATCTGGATTTCGAAATAGCAAGTCCACCGAAGATGCTATTTTAAAGTTGTGTTCTGAGATTTTGTACATATGTGACTAGCATCTCATTTATGTGGTCAGAAATAGCGAATTAAGCTGAATGGTTTCTTAAGTAATCAGCTTACAGTAGGCGTAGGTTTACCTCAAGGTTAGTTTGGGCCAAGTCTTAATTAATTAAAATTCAACCATATTTAATAATATTATCAAATATATAAATGATCATTCTATACTAGGTTTTCAATAACTACTGTACCGATTATTCTTCATTAATATGTATATTCTAAGAATCTGTGTTGAATTGTAGATGAAATTAAGATAAATAAAATTGGAAAAAAATCAGGTAAGGTAAAACTTATTTGGTATAATTTAATGCAACACACGCTGGTTTTTTCTTTATACTCCAGCTGATTTTATTTGGAAAATTGTATTTTTCCCAGAAACAGCTTTAGAGTACATAAAATGCACGCCTCGATCATACGTATTCTCCCAATAACCCAGTTGAGTCTCTTGGATACAATCCAAAAAATAGCTTTAAAAACGATAGGTGATAAAACTAAAACAGAAAAAATTCAATCTTTTGAGCAGCACCGTAATGTTTATGGTCTTTCATTATATTACCGTTATTTTTGTAAACAGCGTCTTAGTGAAACAGCCGGTTGCATTCCTATTCTTAAGCAAACTGTAATACTCACACTCCCAGTGAATGCTCATCGGCTTAAACTTAAGCCATACTTCAGACAAACTCTTAACCCGCCAATGGTGACCTACTTGTCTGTGAGACCGGGTGTGCAAGAAAATGCGAATAACTTTATTCTCCATTATTGTTTTTTGTTGCCATTTCGAGTAGCTGCCGCATTGCACGTCACCATAGCTGGGCATTAACTCGTTAATCCGTTAATCGTTAATTAACGAAGTTAACATTTTGATTAACGGATTAACTTTTAAGTTAACTTTTAAAAATGTTAACGGACACGTTAAATCCGTTAATCCACGTTAAGTCCGTTAATCGTTAATCCAATGCCTACTATTTACCGCGCGGCGCGAAAAACACGTTCAGACAAGTATGAGACAAGTGCCGCGCGGTGCGTGCCGCGGGTGAAACAAAACTAGCTAGGTACATATTATATATAGATATATAAAATTGTTCGATTTTGACAGAAAAAAAGTTTTTCGAGTTGATCAACTGCGTTTTCGATATTGTTGTTTAACCAGTTGATGAACGAGTTGATACCTTCGTACACTTAACCAAGGAACCAAGGATCACTCGTTCAGGAACACGTTGAACGCACCACGATAAACAAAAAACTCAAACGTCAAACCTGAAATAATTTTGACTTCAGTTCGGTACATACATTTATTGTCGACGTACGCCTTCGCTTTAAAATATTCTTAAATTTGTTCCGTATGAGTATGATTTCCCCTAAGAAAAAAAAAAGTGGCTGCCGCATTAATAATATTAGAAAACGAACTACAAAGGAAGAAAAAACAGCCAAGACGATTCTGGGTAGATGATTTTTTCTTGAGTCGCGAAGAAAATTGTTTTTTCAATGAAATATATGAGAAATTAAACCGGTGCTTAGAGAAAAAAAATATAAAAAATGCAATTTTTATCACATGTTAACGGATTAACGATTAACGTAAACTTGCGTTAATTTTTTCGAAATTTAACGCTTTAACGTTTAACGAAGCTAACTTTTTTAGTAGCGGATTAACGATTAACGAAGTTAACTGTTTGATTAACGGTGCCCAGCTATGCACGTCACCCACCATAAGTTGTCGTCGAAACTTGGTAGCGAGCACACGTTGTGTACTTTATATGCTAGCCTTGTCCATGAGACTGTGCGTCACCGTTTATGTAAGTAAAATAATCATGTATTATTTTCTTATTAATTAATTAAGGATACCAATTTTTGTTTATTTTATTAAAGTTCCTAGTGTCGAGAGACCAAAAAACTTAATTTTCATTTGAATATGTGATTTTTCTTATTTTTTACTTAATTTGAAAAAATGTATTTTAAAAAAACTTGATATTTTTAATGCTCTAAGAAAACAATTTTGTGAATTTTTATATTGAAATAAAAGAGCTTATGTTGATTTAATATCTTTGTTTTGTTGTCAAGGAGTATATATTTGAAAAAAACGCAAACTATTAGTAAAACTTTTCAAAAAATCTTCATTTGAAAAACCCGGTCCGTGAGACCGGCGTCACCATTGATCAAAGTCAAATTTGCGTCACCAATGGTGGGTTAAATTAGGAAATTCTTTCTTAAGCCGCACTACACGAATGTGAAATGGTTTGCCCGGCACAATATTTCCCTCGCATTACGATATTCAAACATTCAAAACCAATGTTCATCGGTATCTCCTTTCAAATCCTTCCCAACTTTTTTAGACTTTCGCATTGTGCTCAAAGGGTAGTAAGAATCCCTTTAGGGTGTGTAAAAAATAAAATCAAAAAATTTTAATGCATAAAACTCATTGCTTAACTTAATAAAAATAGTTCTTTAAAGAAATTCAGTATGTCAATTTACTTATTAATAAACGTTTAATTCTGTCTGAATGTCTGTTCAACTACAGCCAATACGACTCGGTCGATTTTCTTTTAACTTGGTAAAAAGGTTTTTTGTGGTTTATTCCCCACACGTATTTCTCTTTTTTTCGACCTAAAACTTCCGAATAATGTTAATTAATGGTATCTTCCTAAAACCATTTTTTTTTTTATAAAATTAAATGGCCAGTGAAGAAGACTTGAATAAAACAGTAGTTCGCCGGAAAAACACTGTAGACATAATAAGCTTGCGATCAAGACCTACTACAACATGAAACAATAGAAGGACAAGTAAGTTAAGAATATAAGTGTAAGATAATAATTATTAAAATTAGCAGAAAAATTCAATAATAAAAGTAGCTCGTTAGTAAATAAATTTGGGAGAAGAAACGAAGTTGCTTGAGTCAGATTTAAAACATTTTAAGATCTATAACTCTCACTATATTTCACATTGTAATTTAAATTCTCCCGTTTTTGTAAATAAAACGAATAATCAAGACATTAAAACTTAAGATCAAGAAAGCAAAAATTCTATCCTGAGGAATCATCTATAAAAATCACCCAACAAAGTGCTAACTATCGAATGTTCTTCTGCAGTGTCAAAATTTCGAACCAAAAACAACTTTAATTTTGTTTCTATACTGAAGGTTAATAATTTAGTAGCCAAATGTAAGAGCAGTGCAAGGGAACACAAACCTCAGATTTGGATACGTCAAAAAACGTCATGTTGACATGTTGTTTGAAAGTTTTTAAAATTATAATTCGAAACCAATAGTTTTAATCTATATTTAAAGTATTAGCCATTTTAAAATGAAAATAAAGATCCAATGTGGCCAAAAAGCTGTGGGTTACAACCAACGTTTCAACATCCCATATTGCAAACGCGAACTCTTTAAACCAAAATTTTTTAGAAAATTCTTACAACATGAATTCGAATCCAATTTTTGCAAACAATGCGCAAGTCAAACGAAATTTCTGTAACAGTTTCAGTCACTCATTATCAAGATTGTAGAAAAAGGGAAAATACACCGTTCTGTTTAAATTGTCAAGTACACGACAAAATAATATTTACTCGTATTTACTGCAGTAAATATCAAAGTAGACCAAACCAGATATATGAAAATACAAACATAATGCCTTCGGTCATGGCAACAAATTTTAATCTGACCCGAAAACCGTCAAGAGTGAGTGATCAGAAGTGCGATCCCTTTTAAGGGTGGAATATAAAATATCAAATGTCAGGTCATCAGCAGAGACTTTGGCATTAAAACACCGAAAGATGCTCCACCAGAAATATATGATTCTCCACATTAATAAAAAGATAGTAAAAAAGTGGACTCAAAATACAACCTTGTGGCTCACCTGCCTCTGATCTAAATTATGTGGATAAATTTTTTTCATTACCACAGCAGTCATATTAAAGAGAAGTTGCTCGTATGATTTGAATAATTTTGTTAACAGCCCACCAGCCACGACCTTAAATAGAAGTAATCTTCTGTTAATAGTGTCGAAGGCTTCTTCGAATTCGACAAACAATTTAAGCAAATTTTTCTTTTTACCAATAAGGCGCTTTGCAATGCTTGTAAGAGCGAAGGTTTGATCTACCGTTGAGAAATAAGCTCTAAAGGCTGCCTGAAAACAGCTTATTTTATTATTTTTTTTAGATCCAGCTCACGAGCCTTTGGTAAAGGATTTGGGTGAATAATTTCCGAAAAGAGCATAGCACCCAAATGCCTCTACAATTTTCGATTAGATCAGAATCCTCCTTTTG
The DNA here is from genome assembly GCA_963931855.1 of Philhelius festivus. Lineage (NCBI taxonomy): Eukaryota > Metazoa > Arthropoda > Insecta > Diptera > Syrphidae > Philhelius > Philhelius festivus. Next base: position 126,231,620 of record OZ007555.1, on the reverse strand, counting down.
AAATATCGCGAAGACACTGGACAAACGGAACCAATCAGGAAAATTCTTTTCGCTAAACATTTTATTTTATTTTATAAAATATAGTTCAGACATGGTGGAGTACATTTCCACACAATAATTTTCCGCTGTTCAGGAACATAGAGATTTTGAAACTCACTATATGTACAGCAGTTTAAATCACCCACTATTAAAATGTCCTCTTTGTTTTGATTAAAAAAAAACTTTATTTCCTCAAAAGCGGAATTTCATACACTAAAATTTATTAGGTAAATACGCAAAATCAAATAATATTTTAAGTTTAAATAATATCTATTGTAGTTTTCTTACCAATGTTTTTAAAGCTAAAATTTTAAAGGGAAATATTATTTTTAACACCAGAAAGTATTCCACCGCTAACAACCGTAGCTTATTTTTGAGACCTGTAATATTATTGCAAAATATAGTTAAATTTAAATTATTATTAATTTTAGGGCGGACTGCACCCCTATCTTAACTATTTGTAACATCAAGATTATATTTGGGATCCTAACCTGCTCTTCCGTAAGTAATTTGACCAGCAGATGACCCTAGCACTGAATGTGTAGAAATCTAAAAGTGTACTTCTCATTCCATAATAGTGTTGATCGTTTCTTTCAGAAAAGAGAAGATTGATGATGATGATTCTAGAGTATTTTATTTTCTAATATTCCTTTTGCATAATCTCCATTTTCAAAGTTTAATACTATGGTGATTTTGTTGCTATGACGGTTCTTTAATTCCTGCGTTATTTTGAAAGGTAAATCCGCATTTTCATTGAGATTAAGTATATGTTTTGCCAAGTCAGTCCCGATTTTCGGTGTAAAATTGTAATTGCCTTTCAAGTGATTCGCAATAGCCCGTAGCATCGCAAAGACAGACATATACTACTAGGGCGGAGTGATTTTTTTATTTTTGGAAATTCAAAAACATACCCCCCGCAAAAGTTGCGTATGGTTAAAAAATAAATTTTAAGAATTTTTTTATTTTTTTAAATTCACCGCTAGGGGTCGCGCAGTGCGAGAGAAAATTTTGTTTTTGATTTTTTTTTCGATTTTTTTTTGTTTTTTTTTTTTTTCAGTGTATCCGTCGCTCCATAACTTAGGTATGTATCAATATGAACAAATTGAAGAAGGTTCTATTCATTGTTTAAAAGTTTTTCGTTTTTTTATCGTTCGGTGTCAGGTTTTCAACGTTGGAAAACCAACAAAAAAGCAATCAATTTTAGTTCATACAAAAAATTTAAATGACAAATTTTTTTAACATTTTTTGAAGGCTATTTTCAATTTAATAATATGATTTTTGTCAGTTCAGAAAATTCAAAACTATTTAAAATGAAAAACAAAGTTGCCTTCTATTTTCAAAAAAAAACCGTTTCGGTTTTAAATAAAATAAAAGTAGGCTTTGCATTTCGTGTTATTTGAATTCAATTTAAATCGAATTACCTTTCGCTTTCACTCGCGTTTTTTGTTAAACAAAAGAATATTCGAACATTAAAGTTTCACCTTGGATTACTCTTTATTTATATCAACTTTATTTTAAAAAAAAGGTAAGTCTTGTAAAGTAATTTCAAAAGTGCCCTGAAAAACAAAACGTTGCAATGTTTGAGTGAATTTAATACATTTGCTGGAATTTTTTTCTAGAGATTAAATGGATACTCGTTCACAAAAAAAAACTTGCCAGGTATTTGGAATTGGGAAAATGTTATCGCTGCGTGTGCTGCTAACGTACGAAGATGTTTGTCGCTACCTTACCTTCCTCGAAGATGAAGAAAACTCATCGATGAAGCGAATATCGCTCGCAGCTACGAAGGTCATGGAAATATACGTGATTTCTTCAATTCCAACAGTTGGTAAGTTCAGTGTTGAAAAAATGATTCATAAACTCAACGATAAAAGAAGTGCTCTCATAAAAATACCGAAAGCCAGAAGAACCAGCAATGCATTTCAACAACAGTTAAAGGAATTCAAAATTCCTGTCCAAAAGACAAAAAAGTTCCGGTAAAAGAACGCTCCTTCCTGGAAGATCAAAGATCTCAAAGAAAAATGGCTATTGGGACAGTTGATGTTCCTGGAACCATTAAGCTCCAAAGATCTCTCGCAAGAAGATTTGCAAGCTCTACATCTTCACCTTCAGACACTTTAAACACCCAAGCTGAATGTATAACCGAAGACGATGGAACCCAAATTAATTCCGACATCGAATCTGTGATCCCAATGTCACCCTCGCCAGAAAAAAACCACGTTTAGAGAATGAAGCGGTTTGTAATTTAAATCGTAAATCTCTCCCGAACGTTGCGAAGGTCGTAGACAGATTTAAGATATCTGATAGGGCAACAGCAACTATTGTTACAGCCGTCTTAACGGATTATGGAGTTATTAATGATATGGATCGGTCAAATATTGTTGATAGAAGCAAAATAAGGAGGGAGAGATCCAAACAAAGAATGGAAGTGGATCAGAGTTCTAACCGGCATCCCGTGGGCATTTACTTCGACGGTCGCAAGGACATCACAAAAACAGCCAAAGGCAATGTGGTTGAAGAGCATATGGTGTTGATTGGAGAACCTGATAGCCAGTACCTGGGTCATATCACACCACACAACGGGAAAGCAGAGACAATTACCAATGAGATACTAAACTTCTTGGAAAAATCGTGTATATCAGTAAATAGTCTCAAACTTATTGGATGCGACGGTACCAATGTTAATACCGGGGTAAGAGGTGGAATCATTCGGCAAATTGAGACGAAAATACAGCGACCTTTGCCATGGTCTATTTGCTTACTTCATGCCAACGAGTTACCTTTGAGACACTTGTTTGAGAAACTGTACGGTAAAACAACTGGGCCAAGCGCATACTCCGGAGAAATTGGAAAGGACTTAAAGAACTGTCAAAATTTAGGCGTCGTTCAGTATCAAGCAGTTCGAATAAATTTACCGGAAATACCATTGGCTTATCTGAGCTCGGACCAAAAGTATTTTTATGAAATATGCAAAGCCATAAACGATGGTGTCCGAGAAGGCTCAATTTTCGAGAAAAACCCTTTAACAATGGTACATTCGAGATGGCTTACGACTGCTAACCGCATTCTTCGAGTGTATGTTGCAAAACAATCCCCGGATAAGCCATTAAAGCAAATAGTTGAGTATATTGCTAAAGTGTACGCAGTAATGTGGTTTGACATAAGATCTCAACCTTCTTTCGTGTATGGTGCGAAACCAAATGGTTTGAAAGGAATCGTAGATGGTGTTTTCGCACGGAATGGATATTTTGGAAACTGCGAAAACATTTTAGTAGCTATGTTGTTCGATGACCGCAAAAATATTCGAGAGCTAGGTCTTCGCCGCGTACTTAAGGCTAGAGCAGCAGTTAACAGCAACACCAGTGAAGAACTTGTCCGAAAGTTTCAGCTCCCAAACTTTCAATTCGAAGCAGGTGAATATTTCGAGTTAATAGATTGGTGGAAAACTGAAAATAACCGTTTAACTGAGCCTCCAGTACTAAAAGATTTTACCGAAGAAGAACTTTGGGATATTGTGGGACAAAAAGAAACTACCAAATCTAACTTTTTAAAACAGTTTCCTTGTCACAGCCAAGCAGTTGAAAGAGCGGTTAAGCTGGTGACTGAAGCTTCCCAAACTGTTTGTGGATTTAAGAACAGGGATGGAGTCATTAAAAATACTTTAATTTCACGAAAAGAACTTCCAAATATAGAAACAAAAAAAAATTATATTAAATAAAACTTAAAAAAAAAACAAATTAAAAATACAACAATTGTACTTGGTTTTCTTATAATCTAGAATTTTAAAAAATAAAAGCGTTTCCTAAAATTAATAGATACTAAAGGCGTTTGTTTTGTTCTACCACTTATGGTTTTTTTTTTTTCATTTAAGTGCGCGCCCCCTAGTGGACATTTAAAAAAAGTAAAAAGTGCTCTTAAAGCCAATTAAATGACCCAAACGAAGTTATAAAGGGGTATATAATATATTTAATTTTTTTTTGTTTTTTTAAATTGCGATGCGCGACCCCTAGCGGTCATTTTAAAAATTAAAAAAAAATCTTTAAAATATTAAAAAGACTTGACACAACTTTTGCGGGGTGTATGTTTTTGATATTCCAATTTAATTTTTTCTCCATACATCAGCGCTCCGGCCTAATATACTACATGTGTTCATTTTGGGATCGTAAGAGCTATATTTATATAGCTGAGACATATTCCTTTGTAGCCATATTTGTTAGAAGTTTAGTCAAAAACTCTTCGACAATGAATCGAATTAGAGCCAGGGAGTTTCAGCCATATCACTAATAGTTTTTGGTTTAGGTGAATTGTTCGGAAAAAACGGTATAATCGCAGAAAGATGGCTGCTCTTATATTCAAACTTGAAAAATATTGAGAGCCCAGACAAACTGTTGAAATTTGTTCAAAGGCAAGTTCCTAAAATCGAGTGGCGTATTCTTAAATGCACCCAAATATTATATGACAAGTAAAAAAAAAATAATCATACATTCTCCCAATAGATGTCCATAAAAAAGTGATAAATTTTCAAATCTCGTAATCTTTGTTACACATTTTTTAAAAACTTTACTAAAATTTAAATATTCAATAAGGATGATTCCCCACAACTTTGTTTTGCGAGCAATCAAAAGCCGATCTTTGGGACTTTATTCAAGATAACAATTACTCATAGTTGATCAGTTATCACACATATGGCTGACTTATACAAAGTATTTGTGTACATTGAACGCTGGTTGTTTCTACTTTAAAAATAATAAATGGGTGTGTCCTCCTTATGCTCGATATTAAATCTGGTTAATTTAGCTATCAAAGCTTTTTAATCAAAAAAATAAAATTCTTCAATGTTATCATATCAAAAAATACTGCCTGAATTTCTTAGAGGGGTTCGGATGTTATCTATTTTAATATGTTATATGAATGTGAAAAATCTCTTAGAAAGATCTATCGATAAAATACAAGTATAAAAACAACCGTCAGAATTGTTTGGCTTTTGATAAGCCCGAAGATGGAGTAAACTTCCGAAACGGGTGGCTTTTTCTTATTTTTTGAACAATGTTGTAAAATTTGAAAATAAATTATTTAAAAATTATTTACACAACAAAAACTAATTCTTTTACTTAAATTTAATAATCGTCAGAAGATAACATTTGGCATGGCATTTTTTTGAGTTTTACTTGATAGTAAGTTCAAATAACACACTAAAAAAATATTTGTTATTCGACAATTTTATGCTCTTGGCTTCTATTGCTCTAAAAAAAGTCCTAGTTATGGTCTACTTATTGTGTTGTTCATTCTAAAATTCAGCATGGAATTACTTGTTGCGGGGGGTAGGGGGATTATATAAAAATAAGGTTACTCCTGTTCTTAACCCTCGGAAAATTACTGCACGTATTATTTGCAAAAAAAAGCAGTTTTCATAATATCTTCATTTTGTTTCTGGAGTTAAAAGTTCTTCCACTAAGAAATCTGTACTATTTTAAAGTTCTCAAAATATTTTATATTAGAAAAGAAGAAACTCCCTCCATAATTTGAGAGTGAACTCCAGTAAATCTAACCCTTTGTATTCTAAAATAAGCTTAAGAAGATTTTTTGCAAAAGTGGACTTATCAATCTATAACATTTTTTAACCTTTTATCTTTTAGAATTATAAGAGTTTTCTCATCTTCCCTACACAAGGTAGACTCATGCCTTTTTGATCACGATCACATTCAAATTAAAAACTTACTATCATTAACTTATTAATTTATTAACAAAAAAAAACTTTTATTCTTTCTTTCCTTCCTTGCACAAAACTAAGTTTGATTTATTTTGTTTGATGAGCACTAGCGACTAGCTCTGGTTTCAAGCCTACCTAAAAAAGGGCTTAAAAATGAGATCTAAAAAAATATCAATATTGGGGAAGTTGACTAAAATCTAATTTGAAATATTAACTTCCGGTTTTCTATAAGAAAAAAAATCAATTTCCGGTTTGAATTTCATAAATAAAAAGAACATCTAATTTACCATATATTCCACCATAAAATATATTTTTCTATTGTTCAATTTAATTTATCAGCATTTTTCAAGAGAACCCTTACCCATACATGCCGAAACCTTAAAAGCCCACAACTCCAATACCAGACCTCAAAATTCTTCTGCATTTTTGTTAAGAACTAAAAGAAGTTTAAATAACAGAAAGATGAACCAATTTCAAGATCCACCACTTTTTTCGTTGTCCGCTTTACGTGAAATGCCCCATATGTTATTTGGAATATCATTGCTTTACATTTTTCCATTGTAAACTATACTACAGTATATAAAGTATCATTTTGTATATATGTTTTTATACACATTATATTGCCTGTTGTCACTGTAATATTTTATTTGAATTACGTCTTCAAATTGCTATTGTAATCTTCTGAAATTTGTCTTGTCTTATTTTATTATACATGTATTGTACATATGTAATAAGATGAATTAATAAATACAATACAAAAAAAGACGTATGACGACAGTTCAATAACGGAATGACAGTCAAACAATTAAATATGAACAAAAATCAAAAGTACAGAAAACAAGTTTTTTTGCTTTGAATTAGTTTAGCTCTAAATAAAGTCACAATAGGAATGAATTATACATATGGACCAAAACGCGGACTGTTACGTTACATTCATACGCATATTTCAATACAAATTTACCTGAAAATATATGAAACTGAATACTTTTTCAATATCTATTATTTTTTTCTCAAAATAGACTTCCTAACTAACATTTTCTATTAATTTAAAAATCAGTGAGGCCTGTCATTTAAACGCTAAAAATGTTTTAGCAGGACTGTTACGTTACATGAATTTGGAAGTAGATTTTGATTTTTGAGGTTGCATTACATTAGGCAATAAGTCTGCTCTTTTAGTGTACTATTTCAAACGTGAGGTACGAGGTTTCTGAGATTAAGAAAGGAAGTAGCAAATAAAATATTAATTACACTAAATACTGTATTTTTAGATTCTGTGGAAAAAAAAATGTTGGGACTGTTACGTTACATGAAAAGACTGTTACGTTACAGGTGCGATCTTGGCTCTTTTAAGAGTTAAAGTCAGCATGGAAAATGGCTAAAATTGTATTTTTTTAGAGTTATTTGGTTTTCTTATCGTTAGACATTAAAAAAGGGTAACTTATGTAACATACAAATTAAATAAAAAAAAAAACTTAATTTTTCATTATAGGTAAGTACATATCGAAATTGTGGCAATCCATTAATCTACTAACTTACTTTAAGTATTTGCACTTAGTTTTAAAAATAATAATATTTTACTTTATTTAAGATAAATTTATCAATCATTCATTGTAATAATTTATTAAGTTTTTTTTATCGAATTTAAACAATTTTTTAGTATAAATAGTGCTTTGTTAATAAATATAAATCAATTCTAATTTGGAGTTCAACAACTTCTCAAACTTTTCCGTCCTTTTTGAACTACATATTTACATACATATATACAGCCTTATCATCGTATCGTTACGATCGTTTATTTCCTTCATGGTATCTGCTTCGTAACGGAAAAAACCGACGTTTACTAACGCGCGTATTTGACGTAAACGCCAATAAATTAATAAAGTGTTGATTCGTGACAAATAAGCAAAGAAGAATCATGGATAGTGCAGCAGTGTTATTGGAAGCGGAAAGATATGAATAAAGAAAATTAAATAGAGAAAAAAGAATATTCTTAAGAAATATATCAAATATTTTCTAACTCAGATACATCGTATTTATAAATTATAAAAGTTTATTCGTTTTTAATTTTTCTTTGAAAAATTTTAAACTTATAATTTGCTGTCGGAGAAATCGGAAATCAAATATCTTCATAAATCGCTTGAATTCACCATGCGTTGCTGCCATTTTGACATTTCAACGCAAACAAACTTTATTTTCGTAGATTTTTCCGATTGCCCTATCGGAACGGCTACAATCATACAAAATTCGTACATTTCGTAGAAATCGGAGAAAATTACGTTCCGATCGGGTACGATGATAAGGCTCATAGTTTTTGTTTTTTTTTGGGTCTTACTAAGCTTTCCCTAAACATTAGAAGTATGATTGATGTTATGAAATCAACATAGTTACAATTTCTTAATTTGAAACGAAAAAAGACTGTTACGTTACAAACTGTTTTCTGTTCTAAACAACGGCATTATTTAGTACACAACAGAATTATTATTTTATTTTTAAAATAGACTAAAACTACTCGGAGAAAATATGGTTTTATTAATATGTTGATATAATAGAAGCTGGAAAAATAAACTTTTAAGGTTCTTGGACTGTTACGTTACATCAAATATTGCGGTGGGTTTCTTTGTTATTTTAAATGCTGATTTCAATATGTTTTTCCAAATATTTAAGCCCTATACTTTCAACAAAACTTACTTAATGTGACCAAAACGGATAACACTTAAAAAACTAATTTTGAATTAATAAAACTTACCATTTTGTTTCGTTTTGTATTTTAATTTTTTTCTTTAATTTCAAGGAATCAAATAAAAACGTGTTTATCGCGAAGTAAGTAACGAATATCTCTTTGAAATTTATGTTACTCGTTACTTTGGGATGTATAAAAAATAAAAATGGCGAAAAGCCGGCGAAATTTGAAATATTTTTTTTTTCTTTGTGGTTTCGTTTTTCGCGTTTTGGTCCATATAAGCAAAAAAAATAATAATGTACAATTTAAACGTTACCACCAGCAAAGTTATTTTAAAGTTACAATAGATTTGTTTTGAATAAATTTCTTCTTAGATTAAATGTGATCAAGTCGCATACAGTATTCGATTCTTTTAAACACATGAAATGGACTATTAAAAACAACTGGTTTCTAAGCATTCGTTTTATAAGGAAGTGTCTTTTTTCCACAACTATTGTAAAATTTTTTGCATTTTTCCAACTCTGGATGAGTGAACTGCACACAGAAGCCTTTACAAAGGCAAATTATAGACATTGTTTGTTATTATGAACAGTGCTTTGTAAATTTTTTTTACGTTAAATTAAAAGACGGGGTGGGACAAAACGTTTGACTTTGGTATTTAAAAATGCTAAGATTCTAGGAATTATTTATAAATAAATTCGATAAATTATGAAGAACATCTTTCAAAAGTAAGCAATTCTGTTCAGATTTATGCAACGAAAGACTTTCAAATCATATGCATACATCAAACTCTTAATTTTAAAATATGTCAAGAAAGAGAAGAGGGCTGAGGTGGGTGCTCCATTGTACTCTTTTAGGTAACATAAACCTGTAAATAAAGAATATTATTTAAACAAAACGAACTAAACGCGGTCATTTAAATAATATGTCTTTGACAAATTAAAAAAAAAAAAAACAGAGTGAAAACCTACTTTATTTATCTTCATTAGTAAAGCGTCGTTTTCCCAGTTGACTAAATTTCGCACCAAATTTACATTGTTGGACATTAAACACCAACACGCTTACGTAGAGTGAGAACCTAGAGAGAGAACCTAGGAAAATATCGCAGCTATATCGGCCAGTGTTACTGATGACCGTGAATTATCGATTCGGTGCCGTTCGCAGCAATTGGGCCTCTGTTCACTACGTAAAAAATTTTGCGAGAGGATTTAGGTGCGAAGCCTTTCAAAATGCAGCTGGTGCAAGAATTGAAGCTGAACGACCTACAAAAACGCCGAAATTTTGGTGAATGAGCTCTTGAAAAGTTGGCCGAAGATCCACTTTTTTATCGAAAAATTGTGTGCATCGACAAAGCTCAATTCTAGTTGAATGGATACGTGAACAAGCAAAGCTGCCGTATTTGGAGTAACAATGGAATAATTGGGAAGCGAGTTCGGTAAACAGTTTATTTCACGTTTGGGGCCGGTCAATTGGCCGCCTAGATCGTGTGCCTCGAGAATCTTTTTTGTGGAGCTATGTTAAGGCTCATGTCTATAGCAACAAGCCCGCTTCGATTGACGCACTGGAAGCCAACATTGAAGCATTTATTCGTGAGATACCGGCCGAAATGTTAGAAAGAGTATGCCAAAATTGGAATAAGCGGATAGACCATTTGTGGCGCAGCCGCGGCCAACATTTGCATGAAATAATCTTCAAATATTAAATTATAGCGACCGTACTATCGATTCAAATAAATATTTCATAAATTTTTCTGAATTGTGTGTTTTTTTTTTAAATTTCCGATAGCTCTTAAAAAATCACTCTATAGCGTGATTCTTTACGCTACGCCCTTCAAAGAACTCCCATAGTCCGATCCTTGCAACCAGGGTTGCGAGTTTTTGAATTAAAAAATCCTTAAGTCATAAGTCTATAGATGACTTGTGAATTAAAAAAAATTAATTCATAAGATATTTGGTGACTTATGAATTAAAAAAAAATTAATTCACAACCCCCAAAGTGACTTATGAATTAAAAAAAATTTAAATCCTAAGCTACTAAGTGACTTATGAATTAAAAAAAATTTAATTCACCAGCTACCAAGTGACTTATGAATTAAAAAAAAATAAGTCATCAGGGAGTAAGTGACTTATGAATTAAAAAATTTCAAATCATGAGCAACAAAGTGACTTCTGAATTAAAAAAAAAATTAATTCACCACCTACTAAGTGACTTATGAATTAAAAAAAATCAAGTCATCAGGGAGTAAGTGACTTATGAATTAAAAAAAATTTAATTCACAAGTCAGCTGGTAGATTGGAAATTTTTAAGCTTGTTTTGACTACATAATTATTTAATTATTAACAAAAGCTTTTATAGAATTTTTTGAGAGTTGCCGTTTATGCAGTCCATATAATCCAATTAAATAAAAAGCAATATTGATAAAATCTTTGTGTTGAGCAAATGATGGGTTATCATTATTTAAATTTCGTGAGTGCATATTTTTATGCATATGCCTTTAAATTTTTTGGTTTTCATATTTTACATGAGTTGATTATTTGATATTTTTTTGTAAAATTGTTTCAAGTACCTGAAACTAATTCAATATGTGTTTTCAATAAAATTGAAAAAAAAAAACATTCCGTTTTCTTAATTAAGCACTTCGAATCTTTTGATACCTACTCAGTAAGTATAACATTTAATTTTAATTTTTATTTTTTTTTAATAAATTTTTAATTTTGAATGTCTTCTTAGCTTTCAAATCTAGTTTTCAAGATTATCACGCTAGCTTATAAATTATCCATTTCATAATTTTTCTAATCAGTATTTATCCGTTAACTTATGAATTAATTTTTTTTTAATTCATAAGTCACTAAGTTGGTTTTGAATTAAATTTTCATAAGTCAGTTACTTGCTGATGATTTGAATTTTTTTAATTCATAAGTCACTTAATTGCTCATGACTTAAATTTTTTTAATTCATAAGTCACTTAGTAGGCTGGGAATTAAATTTTTTTAATTCATAAGTCACTTACTTGTTGATGATTTGAAGTTTTTTAATTCATAAGTCACTTACTTGCTCATGACTTGAATTTTTTTAACTCCTAAGTCACTTAGTAGGTTGGGAATTAAAATTTTTTAATTCATAAGTCACTTACTTGCCCATGACTTAAATTTTTTTAATTCATAAGTCACTTAGTAGGTTCTGAATTATATTTTTTTTTAATTCATAAGTCACTCACTAGCTTGTGAATTAAAGCCAAGCTTAAGCTAACAAGTGATTTAAGCTTTTGCAACCCTGCTTGCAACCATGCTGCTTATGAACATCGGTTTTAAGAAAAGTAAGATTCAACCCTATAGTCACAAAGTAAGGTCAGTAATGATATTATGTACGTTTTTTTTTTTTTTGTAAGCGGTATTATTGCACCTGATTTTTTAACTTGTATTATATTTCATTATCGCGGGCCTGGGCACCCCGCAGTTTGGAATTAATTCATCTATCTCAGAACTTTTCTAAATATGGCATCCATGAACCTTTTACACTTACAATCGAAGTTTTGAGTTTGAACCCAAAACAACTTTGGTTTCAATATAAGTAAGAAAAGTCTCAAAAATGAATTAAGGTTTATTTTATAGTTGTTTTCTGTTATCATTCTTAAAAGTGTATGTTTTAAAGTACATAGTAGTATGTTGCTCAATAACTATCTGCTAACACTGCACTAAGAATTAAGCCTGATGCCTGCTTAAATGTGTTATCATCTGCGAAGTTTAACAAAAATATAAGAGCCATTTTTGACTAAATTTAAAAAATATTGACGCACTTGAGCTCTGTACTAAATATGATGCAAATCCGTCTGCTCTCTTATCTTCGAGCTCAAAGCTAATCTGAATGGACACACAAAAAACCAACCGACGCGACGGAAGTTATGATAAAAATCAATTTTATGTTAATTTCGATTTGTAAACCTTAAACGAGCCTTTCTATGGAGCTGGTAATAAAGAAGAAATAAAAAAGAACGCAATGTTATTTGATTCTAACTCTAATTAGTCGATATTTTCACATTTGTTGATAACTGAGGTTGTTTACTGATAAACACGTCCATAGTCCAAGTTCTAGGTTGCAGTCATGCAATGATTAATAAAATTATAATCTTTATTGATGTACCCTTCCTAATACCTACTGTGTACAATTGTACCACAAGTTAGAAACAGGCACAATAAATTGACATTTAATTTTGGTAGACATAGGATAGAAAGAGGAAAATTCTTACTTATAATATTATATTTTTGATAAAGGTCTCTTTATTATTTCAAGAACAGTCTGTTTTTACTTGCGGTATAGGAACTATCGTGCTAGTTCTGCATTTGATCAAAGTTGACATTACGATGATAGCAAAGACGAAGTGGGTCCGGCAATTCCGTCTGTCTGTCTGTATGTCTGCACCTCAATCTACAGACTAATCCACTGGAGCTATTTTCTTAAAACTTGGTACTTAAGAGTCCTCGGTGATTCCCTAGAGGGGAAATTGAAATTGTTTTTAGCTCCAAAACACCCGTAATGCAAAATCTTATTTATCTCGAAAATGACTAACGATTTTCATTAAAAAAAAATTAGTGTTCTACTATAGGCATGGACTAAATTTTGGTCAAAAAAAATATTATTTCATTAGAGAAAAGACGTGGATATCAGAACGAATATGAGAAACTGAGAGTACTGTTGTTAGCCAAACAATTATTTATTTTTTATTATTATTTACTAACGAATACTTATTTCACATTAAGATTAAATCTCAGTTTGTGAAGGCTTTACAAAATAATTAATTTACAAACATGATTTCAAGAGTTTTACATTTGATATGAGAGTTGAGAAAGCTAAGTGACAGTTTTCCAATGTTAGTTTTAAAAATGCAAACAAATAAAAAATAATAGCTTCACTAATCAAATTGAGATAATTTATTCAAACAAAATTTTATTTATTGAATATTTATATATCACTGGCCAAGTGATTGAAAGGAAGTGATTGAAAATTTAATAGACTATTTAAGTTTCAGACAAAAGATAATTTGTGAAAACTAGAAAGAGAAAGAGGGTCAGAATCAAGACGTAGCCCTGTGGCACACCAACATTTATTATGTGAAATTCAGACCATGTAAAACAACTTGCATAGAGTGGCTCGAAAGGGAATGCCACGAAAATTATATTCATCAATACCAAATGCACGCATTTTGGTAATAGAGCTTAAGCTAAACTCTATGGAATGCTTTTGATATCAAGTGCAATGATACTACTTTCTTCAAACAATGCAAAGATTTACATATGTAACTGTGCATTGAGATATGCCACAAGATCACCAGTGAACCTACGAGTATTGCTACGAAAGCCATACGACTCATTCTTCAAAATATTTCGTCAGTTGATAATTTTTTAGCGTTTCCATGACCTTAGAAAGAAGGGACGAAATAGCAATTGGACGCTAGTTATACGGGACGAACACTCGCCTTCTCATATATAAAATTGTGATTGTGATCTGATGACAGAGCAGTAAATCAAAGTATTTAAACCAAAGATTCTAATTTATTGACCGTGATATCTCGAAAACTATACATATAGAAAGTGAATTGAGAATACGCTCTTCTTATTCTTATACAAGAAATAAAAAAAATTGATGCAAAAATTACATATATTTTTTCATGCTTAAACAAATTTGGATTATAAAAATAAATTTATTTCATTTATCACTAAATTCATTAAATAAACTAAGAATATTAATTTTACATAATAAATAAAAATAAAATAATGAATAACTCCATGAAAACATAATTGCAATAAGGCCATATAGTATTTTGAAAAAGCAATAAACCCAACTCAAGTATACAAGCAATTAAGTATTTATTCATTTGTACATTTTTAAGAATTAAATTATTTAAAATAAAATGAATTACAAGAAAATCGAATTTTAATTCATATTTTATAAACTAGAAGTAACGCTGATATTCTGAAATGATTGGAAACTCTACCATTATGTAGCCGTTATGAAAAATAGTACATAATTCGACGGCCCTACCGATTTTGATACAAGAATTTATGAGTACTATTGTAGTTATGGTCTAAATTTTCGTAAAAAATCATATTTAAGATAAAATGTTATTAAAGTTACTTAAACCGTTTTTTTTTCAATTTTAGTTTTTTTTTTTAATTAACGGATATACCGATTTTAAATTATACGGCAGCGTTTTTAAATTTTAAATAATATTGATTAATAAAAAATTTTAATTTTTTCCAAAAGCCCACGCTACGCCACTGTTCTTATTCACTTTAAGTTGCTTTTTGGTTGAACAAAGACATTCTTCCATTTAAAAAAATCCAATACTGTAAAGTCAGAAGATTAGAAGAATTTGAAATTCCGACTCTTGTAAATTGGGACTTGACCGTCCAAAGAATTCTGAAACGAATTGATTTTAATTGAAGCTCCAACCAGTTATAAAACTCAAGCCCCTTTACCAAAGTTATCGTGAAGCAGATTTTGCAGAGGTTTATGTGGAAACATTTAATTTGTAAATCTAAGCGCCTGATGCTTATTAATGGATCAGTTTTCGACAGCTTCCCCTTCCAGTTTTCTTTCATCAGCTTATAAGCTTTTTGAGCTCCCGCATTAAGTCGTATTAAAACCTATCCCTATTGTTTATCGAAGCCTTTGAACAGTATTTTTAAATTCTTCGCTTCTATAGAGTCCTAGGGTAGGATACAGTTTATGGTGTCTTTGCCGTGCTCCATTGAAACTTCCATTGCGGAACCTTTAAATGTAAATAACATCTTTGTATTCTTGGATTGTAATTGGTATTTGATATATCAATTATTAGCAGCTATACCCTCGGGATAAAAAATTGAATTCATTTTATTTCTAATCTTTCAAATCATTCTTTTTTAGTAAATTTTCCAACAAGACCTTCTGATGGCGAAATGACGGTTTTGTTAAGTAGTCAAACATTATATTAGCTATGCAAAATTATAACAAAAATTTAATTTACTTATTAATACTTGAAAAACCACAACTGTTCTTATAAACGTAAGTAAAACTTATATATTGCTTCTTACTTGCGACACATACAAATGTACTCGTACTATATAGCAAGTTATGCATTTGTAAAAAAAATCCAACTCGAGATATTGATCAGACTTGACATTACAGTGATTTTTTTTTTGACAAAAATTACTTGAAAGTTATAAATTAGCATAGGTTGTCAAGAAAATTCGAACATACTTTGGATATCTAATAAGTAAGCCGAAGTAAGCCCTTCTTAAATCCTTATTGGTATATGATGTCCAAATTGGAGATATAGGCTGATTTCGTAATTGTAAAATTTTCTCAGTCCTGCCAAAATTGTTCATAATTGTAAACAAACAGCAAAAACAGCATCAGCATTCATAAAAGTAAAATAACAGTCAATTTGGCATTTTTTTTTATATTGCTGAATTTGCAGGAATTTTTATCAAATTGATTTATAATCGTAAGATTATTTATTTATGTTTAATCTTTAATGTTTTCATTTACAGTACTAGTAATAAATTTTCGTTACACTGTTTAAAACAAGAATTCATAACAAATTTATATATACATATGTATATACTTTTATATAAAAGTGTTCTTTTGTTTGTTTGGCTGTATATGACAGCAAAACTAATAAGCAAGCAAAAAAACACTCAACATAATAAATAAATTAAAAATTTATCTTATCTGTTATGTCATAAGCCATATCTTAAAGTGAAACATTAAACTATAATCATAAAATTAAAAACATACTACCAAAAATCGTATGGAAACAATTTGAGGAATTCTCTTTTTCAGTGTTTTTACGTTTCCTTAATAATCTTCTTATTTACGCTCATCTTAACGATAACAGCGCCAATGTTCATATTTGCCATCCACTTAAGGTGCGCTTATACGCATATTTATAAGACCCTGTTTAAATTGTGAACTTTCATTACGCAATCCATTTCCATGTTTTCTCGATGAGATCCGTGAGGAGCTCTGTAAACTAATAAAACAGAGTCTAAGGCATATCAAAACTAAGATCCGGATGTTAATTATACAAATTCAATATATTTAAATACATCCTGATTTAACTTTAAATCTGGATGTATCGATTGTATAATATGGTGCTAAGTGTCTATTTTGATATTCATTTTACTTAAAAGCGGATACAGTACGAAAGTTAGGTTTTATATCCGTAAGGAGATTCACCCACCCAAAATCTACCGATGTGCCAGTTTCCAGAAATTTTCTCCAATTCCTCAAGAAAAATTATATTTTTTTGTGAGAGATAATCAAGTTAATTCTAAGTTGAAGAACTATTTCTGACATAACTTGTGTTCAATTTATTTTCAGGCTTAGCTCAAAGTTATAACCAGCACTGAAAACTGGACGAATATTTTCGTAAACCTGCTAATATTTTTGTCATAAAAAAGAGTAACATTTTCAGTCCTGGACGTAACTCTGGGATAACCCAGAGTTTGTAGATATTCCAAATAAATTGGATTCAAGTAAGCTCAAAAGCATCTTTGCAGTTATCAAAAATTTGTATTGAATTAAGCCTGAAACAACTAAAAAATTGAAACGTATAAATTGCCTATATAGTGTTGAAGCCAACTGGATTAATTTTGATGGATAGACACAGTACTCGCATTTTAGTATATTTTGTTTATTTTTTGTTACAAACAGATTCTTTCTTGATTTCATTTCAATTCAATCTAAGTTAATCGATCCATTAGTTGATCGAAAATCTAATCCAAATCGATCCTTCAATGATGAGAAATGATAGCGACGATTTTCCTCTTTAATTTTATGCGGATGAACATTTTCTCCTTAATTGTAGAAAATCAGGCAGACGGCAGTATTGCCATGTCCTATTCTTAATAGTGAAAGTTGTAAAATTTGAATAAAAAAATAAAGAATATAAACGAGTATCTATCTATCTATCTTATTCTAGAAAATGGGGAATAGGTGTGTTCATGTATTTACTTTTCTTTTGACTTTAAAGGTACGTGTGTATTTCCAGTAGATGTGTTTTACACTACGAAATAATAATTCGTAATGAATTTTGTAATTTATACCGCAGTAAATACTCAAAAAATGTTTTTTTTGTTGTTCTTTTATGAAATATTTAACGCAAATGCGTTTGATCAGTAAGAGTATAGTATATCTGTGTTTATTCCACAAATGCGTGGCCACATTGGCTTTTTATTCCCTCCAGCTCAATCTACTGTCAATAATAAATTCTCTCTTCCCTACTTACATAAAAAAAAGTCAATGATAATATCCTTGTGTTTGAGGAGGAGAAAAAAATTATACTCTTTTCAACAAATATTGTCAGTACAGGCCTTATGGGAGAACCTTTTCCAAAGCAGTGGCGCCTGTTGCACCCTCACTACACTTCGTTAGGAAAAAATGCCACTTAAAAAGAGAAAGTCACTGACTTTCCTTAAGGAATTGTTGTTGTAATTCTTCGCAAAAAGCTGTATACCCTAACACGACCGTTGTATCCCACTGCTGGTGGGATCAGTGTTGCCGATTCAAAATAATTTTTTTCATGATTTCTTATCATGAGATTTCTAAAAAATCATGAGATTGCTTGGACTCTTATAATAACTTTTACAATGATTCACAAAAATTTTAGAAAAAATTTAAGTAAAAAATACATATATGAGATTTCATTTCATTTAATTATAATTTAAAATAATTTATCAAAAGAAATGAGTTTTGTTTCGATAAATTCGTTCAAGTAAGCAAAAAACAAATTCATATACATACATTCGCACGAACTTGCTCCTATGTAATAGACTAGGAATTTTAAAAACGAATATTATAAGAGAAAACTGTTCATAAGGATAAAATTATTTTTTTAAATTCTTTTATTAGTAACAGACAAAAACAGAATGCTATGTAAACGTGAATTTATGCAAAAACAAAAATTATATAGGTCGTTGTAGTGGTTTCTTAAGGTTTCGGGGAGAGTACGATAACTTGGCCGCCAATATTTGATAACGGGTTTTTGTAGGGGGGTCAAAAACAAGCACTTTTTACTATGGGAGGGGGGGTCTATCTCCCCCCGTTTAGGAGGTAGGGGCACTTTTAGAAAAAATGGTTTAAATTGAAAAAAAAAAAAATATTAAAAAACAACGGCAACACCTACAATAAAGTGCTATACTGCGTTTGAAAACCAGAAGATTGTTCTATAATCCTGCATTTAAATTTTATTACTCATATCAATAGTTTTTGAGAAATTCGCATTTAAAGTCCAAATTTTGATAAAAAAAACGTGAAAAAAAATGTTTAGACCGGTTGTTTTCAAAATTGTGAAATGAAATTGTAAATTAGCTGATATGTGATCCATGTATCTATCAGTTCTTAATCGAACACAAAAAACCGCATGGTTCTATGTCTTCTGGTTTTTGAGAAAACCTCCGTTTAAGTGGTAGGGGCACTTTTAGAAAAAAATGGTTTAAATTGAAAAAAAAATATTAAAAAACAACGGCAACACTTACAATAAAGTGCTATACTGCGTTTGAAAGCCAGAAAATTGTTCTCTAATCCTGCATTTAAATTAAATTACTCATATCAATGGTTTTTGAGAAATTCACATTTAAAGTCTAAATTTTGATAAAATAACGTGAAAAAAAAAGTTTAGACCGATTGTTTTCAAAATTTTGAAATGAAATTGTAAATTAACTTATATGTGATCCATTTATCTATCAGTTCTTAATCGAACACAAAAAACCGCATGGTTCTATGTCTTCTAGTTTTTGAGAAAATCGAAAATTACCAAAACTACTTTTTTTGATTTTTGGTGGTGACGGTGATTCCATTTTAAGGATTAGTGTTAATAAACATAATGAATCTTTGTTAGTTCAGTACCGCAATTCATTTAGCGTTACCCAGAATGCACCATGAGGAGGTAGAATTGCATCTGGGTCAGTTATTTTGTCAGTTAGTCAGGAGTTAGTCAGTCATAGTTAGTTAAAAATGGTCAAAATGTATTAAAAAGGTGTGTAAGTCTCGTCAATAAAGCCATCGTCCGTACTATAACTGTCGAGTTCGTTGAGTTACTCTTTTATGGTGGGAAGCCGAGGATGTTTTGGCGGTAAAACACTTTCTAAATTTTCGCTCTGAAGGGTGGGAGGATCGATGTCTTTTAACTGTAAACCCTCACATATATCACCATCGGTATAACAAGGGTAAACTTTTTTTACATCTGATAAAAACTCTATTATTTGCGAACCCCAGTCGTCCTTATATTTCCTTTCTAGGCAGTATTTTCGATAGAAAAATAGTGCCATGTTTTGGTGAACATGGTCAGAAGTTTGTTTTGGTTTTCAAGATCGTTTATTGTATTTTATATGTATTTAGTGGACATTGGATAAATAGAATAAATTTGAATTTTTTTAAAAACAGATTCTGTGAATGCGAAAGAAACTTTGCATGCACCCAACCTCGCACCTACCCCAAATCCTATAGTGTGCCCAAGCAGTGGGGTTGCAGGGGGGCAGCATGCCCCCCCATACATACTTTACTGTTTATATATTGTAATGTTGGAAGCTAGCACTGATTTATTTATGTAAGGAAGCAAAAAATATCAAACATTTTGTAGAAAAGTAGTTTTAGTTATTTTCGATTTTCTCAAAAACCAGAAGACATATAACCATGCGGTTTTTTGTGTTCGATTAAAAACTGATAGATACATGAAATACATGTAAGCTAATTTACAATTTCATTTCACAATTTTGAAAACAATTGGTCTAAACTTTTTTTTTCACGTTATTTTATCAAAATTTTGACTTTAAATGCGAATTTCTCAAAAACCATTGACATGAGTAATTTAATTTAAATGCAGGATTATAGAACAATCTTCTGGCTTTCAAACGCAGTATAGCACTTTATTGTAAGTATTGCCGTTGTTTTTTAATATTTTTTTTTTTTTCAATTTAAACCATTTTTTCTAAAAGTGCCCCTACCTCCTAAACGGAGGTTTTCTCAAAAACCAGAAGACATAGAGCCATGTGGTTTTTTGTGTTTGATTAAGAACTGATAGATACATGAAACACATGTAAGCTAATTTACAATTTCATTTCACAATTTTGAAAACAACCGGTCTAAACTTTTTTTTTCACTTTTTTTTATCAAAATTTGGACTTTAAATGCGAATTTCTTGAAAACTATTGATATGAGTAACTTAATTTAAATGCAGGATTATAGGACAATCTTCTGGCTTTCAAACGCAGTATAGCACTTTATTTTAGGTGTTGCCGTTGTTTTTTTATATTTTTTTTTTCAATTTAAACCATTTTTTCTAAAAGTGCCCCTACCTCCTAAACGGGGGGATATAGACCCCCCTCTCCCATAGTAAAAAGTGCTTGTTTTTGACCCCTCTAAAAAAATCCGTCATCAAATCTTGGCGGCCAAGTTATCGTACTCGTGCCAAGGTTTCTAAAAAAATAAGCTTTTATATACAAAATTTTAAAAAGATTTTTAAGAACAAAAATTTGGTACGCCAACCTTAAGTTTTTATTATGGTTCGAATAAAAATTAAATTTCCAAAAAAAGTATTCAGGCGTTTTTGAAATATCGAATTTAAAAAAAAAAAATATTTTTTTTTTCAAAAATTCATAAAATACTTTTTCTTAAGTTTTGAAATGCAATGTTTTTTTTAACTTTAAGCCCGTTAGTCGATAATGAGTAATTCGAAATTGGAAAAAATGGTTCTCCGGTAGGTACAAGCTGAAATATCTTAATTTCAATTTTTTTTATTAAATTAAACATCGTAAAAATTAATTGAAAGAAAAAAAATTTTTATCAAAATTCTAGGCGACGTTTTCGAGAAAACTACGATTTTTGAAAACTATTTTTTAACATTTGTATGGTACCTTAATTCTAAGGTAAAATAATATTTTTTTTCTCACATCTTGTAGACTATATTGAGAAACTATTTTGTATCAAGTTTAAAAAAAATCTAGCATGGGGTTTTCGAAATATTGAGTTTTGAAAAAGAAAATTTGATTTTTCTTAAAAATCCAAAACAAAGTTTTTTAAAAATTTGAATACACAATTCTATTCAAGTTTTTGGGGAGCCTTAGCAAAAAAAAAATGATCAAAATCGGTTGTACCGTTTTTGAGAAAATCGAAAACAAAAAAAAGGTTCCTTGGGGGGTACCCTCAATATCCATTTTTCGGTAATATTTTTTCAACCATTACCTAGTTTCAACTAAATACATTTTTTTTGTATTTTATTTTTTAAATCTGTGGAACAGTTTTTGAGAAAAAAAAAATATTTATAAAATTTCGAAAAAAATCGTATGGTATAAGTACCGTTATTGTTGGTCTTACAAAAAAAAAAAAATAAAAAAATGTGTGGGGGTAAAAACTTAAAAATGATATCTACCAAGTTTAAAGAAAATCGGCCGAGTCGCTTAGGCTGTAGTCAAACCGACAGACAGACGGACAGACAGACAGAATTGCGAGACCCACTTTTTTAGTCCTCGCTATCATCGTAATGTCAACTTTGATCAAAATATCGAGTTCGATTTTTTTTACGAATGCATAACTTGCCTTATAGTACATTTAAGTCGCAAGTAAACATTAATTGAATACACAAACCATTTCATTTGATTAACTATTTTCCAAGTATTTCATAATTTTACTTTAATAAAAATATAGTTCGCATAGTCTTCAGGCTATCTTTATTTTGACACCTCATTTATTAAAATTTGTTCACTCTAAGAGGCGGAAAAAGGAGACGTACTTACGAAATAATACATATGTATTTGTATATGATAAATAAATTTAATCCCACAACTATTGCAAAGTAAAGATTGAAAAGTTGCCACAGTTAAAAAATCATGAGATTTGCAGTGAATTCATAATTTCATGAGAAAAGGTCAAAAATCATGATAAATCATGAGATTCGGCAACACTGGGTGGGATACTGTCAATGTCAATACGATCGTGCGCTTGTTACCTACATCAAAACAGAGTTACCATTATCATTCTGAATTACAAGCAAGGAGCTCATTCAGTGGATTTTATTAAGGAGCTTATGGGATTTCAAGCTTTTGAGAACCAATTTTATGAAGTTGAGTATTTTGAGTGTTGGCGATTTATAATGTAAACTAGGGAAACTCTGTGAGAGCTTTAAAAGGCGACACACTTATGCAAGCCAATAAAACCAGAGTGAGAGGCAAACGTCCTATCTTCCCTGTACTGACAATTTTTGTTGAACAGAGTATCGTTTTAAGCATACCTTTAAAAATTAACGAAAAAAATATAACTTAGAAATAAATATGAATAATAAAATATGAAAAGTATTACTTAAATTTGGAAATTTTTCGAATCATGATTTTAAATCATTTTTTTGTTCTTGATTTTAGTATTCAGTTTGAGGATTGCAGATTGCAGTCATAAAGAATTACCAAAATAGAAACGGGCAACGCCGCCGGGTATAACCAGCTAGTAGTTTATATGTATATTTATTTCTCATTTTAAACGTTTGTTATTTTACCAATTATGGAAACATTTTAAATAAAGTATGATGACTGCGAGATGCAGCTCTATTTATTTTCATAAAGATATTTGGAGCATATTTTAGGCAGAGCACAGGCAACAAAAGGTTGCAATTACGAACTCAGTCAACCCTTATATATAACGATTTTTTCTCAGAACATTCCCAAGAACCAATTATCAAAGTCTTGTTGATCAATTAGGAAACACCCTGTTTATTTACAAACCAATCAATTTCAACTTTCCTATGGTCTACACTCATAAAATAAGCCAAAAATAGACGATTATACAGATACTTCAGTTGTGTATTCTTCAATATTTAGACTAAAAACATAAATGCAAATATTTATAGATCTATTTTATATTATCAAATTGGAAAACGCAAATTCCTTATGATAAGTCAATTGCTTTATATAAAATCAAAGGAAGGGTTGATTGTATTTTAATATATACACACCTACTAAAATGATATGTATTCTATACTAATTTATTTCTTAACTGTTGTGTTTTTATCTTACCCATTGTTGAAATCAAATGTTTTAAGGGATGTTATTTTGTTTTCATTCAAGTAGAATTCAGTTGTGTTCATACCCTGTTGTAGGAAAGAACTTCTTTCTTTAGAGAGATATTTCATTCAACATAATAAAAAGCTAAAACTCCAATTTCGACAAAATGGACATTCATATAGGCTACTTCGACTTAATAAAACTGGGCTTTAAGTGAGTAATGATGGATATTTATATTTCTGGAAAATATGTGTTAGAAAATGATATCGGAAAATTCAGTTTTAATTATAGAATGAGAATACACAAACATTAAGGAAATTGCGTGTTTCTGGCAAATGTTCTTAGTGAATATACATATATGTATGTTCTTCATGCAATATTAATAATTAAAATTCAAATTGACTGTTTTGCATGCATCATGCTTTTTCTATGCGTTTTGATAATTGAACCTACTGTTAATCGTGATAGGTACTACATCGAATTTGTATAGCCTATTTGAGATGGCGTGATGTGAAACTGATATCGTTGTTTCTTAATTTTTTGATTAATTGCTTTTAATTTTGTAGGTAGGTAATACGGAATAATTTTTTTTTTATTTTTTACGAGTTTTCAGTACTGAAAAGTTCCCTCATATTTTCTCGCGTCTTTGTTGAGATTTGACAAGCAGTTAACTTACAGAAAATAGTTAAATTGTTTCTATTTCAACGATACTTATAATATTAATAATTGTGAATTGGAGATGTTGAAACAAAGAACAAAACTCTCGTAAAATGTTTGTTTACAAACAAATAAAGCTCCAAAGAAAACGAGTAGGAAGAATTTACATACATAAGTACATGGATGTATGTATAAAGTTTTTTTTCATAGACTCTCCAAGAGGAGGTGATGTCATTGTCATATTTGTAATGCCTACAATTCGGTTGGAATTGGCATGTAAAGCATTTAACCTGATTAATTTATTGACTTCTCTTTAAGTTCCCTTAATATCTTGCATACAAAACTGTAGTATGTATTCATATGCGTTGTTAATTTCTGTCACAATTTACTGTAGGCATGTTTGTACACACCTATGTATATATAAATACACATAATGTATGCGAGGTACTGATTATACCTACGTAGGCATTTCTCTAAATTGGGATAGTATTTTGGAATACACTTTTTTTACCAGCACGTTTTGTAAAGCCAATTTTATTGATATTATAAACATGATGTATAGTTTAGTAAAAAAAATTCTAATAGGGATTTTTAAACTTCATCTGTCAGATTGGGGATCTTACTAAGAACCTACATAAATGTCTAGACAAATCAACATTGAGGGTTAAAGTGGAAATAAATGATTAAATTGTCTTATGAAAGTAGGTTTTCTATTCGATTATCATTTAGCCGAAAAATCATTCGCTGCGACGAGACCCATTTTTAGATGAATAGCTTTGTCAACATGCAAAATTATCAAATCAAATCACACAAGATCCATAAAATTCCAATACATCCAGAGAAAGTCAGTATTTGGTGTGGATTTTGGGATTGTAGCCATGGCCATCGGTCCATATACTTCTTTGAGATCAACGTTAGTCAGGCTAGAAAGATGACAAGTGGTTTCAACAGGACGCACGGTGCTACGTGCTACGTGCAACACATCCCAAAATGGACATTTTGCACCATCGATTTCCAAAAATGGCTATCACGCGGTGGCAATAAACCACATAGTACCAGCCAAAATATTCAATGTAATTGGTCAAATTAAGGCTGAATTATGCGTCAAAGTTATAGAAAATTAGACATTTGGATGATGTTATGCCATAAATAATTGCATACATGGGGCTTATAAATAAATAAATTTCAATTTTAAAATCTTAAGGCTGGAAGGCTAGAAAACCTTTTATATTAAAAACAAGAAAATTAGACTAGCGGATCGCACGTGGTTTTTCATTTTAATTATTGTGTGCATGACTGTTATTATAGGGTAGGGTAGCCAGATATGTTTAGATGAAACTAGTACTGGAGTTTCAAAAACCCGGACTTTCCCGGACAAATGAGGATTGAAAAAAGAGTACAAAACAAGGACAGAATAAACACATTTATATTGTAAGAGGAAACAAAAAATTGTATTAACATTTAAATAAAAACAAATATTTAGTTTAAAAATCACATTTTTAAGTTACAATACATCTTTGATGTATAAAAAAAGGAACTTCATTTGTTTTTTTTTTAATACATAAATAGCCTTTACAGTGCTTGTTGTATTTTTCATTACATCTAATACTGTTAAGTATATCACTGTTGCCTTTTTTGTTAAATTAAGTCCTTTGTTAAAATAATTCCTTTGACGGTCTCAGGTAACAGTTTGTTTCTAACTTTTGTCCCGTGAATTTAATAACGTTTTCTTTACAGCCGGAATCATCAAGCTTCTTCAAAATAGATTTAGTTTTAAGTGGAACAAAATCGTTATCGATTCGCTCGTAAATATTATTGACAATATTTTGTAAAATTTCCACGGTTTCAATAATACTCGTAGGAATGTCTTGTTTTTCAAGTTTTTGAATATTGACGTTGAATGTTGACATGAGAGAATGAACCAAAAATAAATACGCCTCGCTTAAGTCGTCTTTAAAAAATGTTTGCAATATTGTAGGCGGATTCTCGTACATAAGCAAAAGACGTTCAACAGCAAGATAGAGAGAAAGCCATCTGGTTTTCGAATGGTATAAGAAAGGCTTATATTCATTTTCAAGAAATTCAGAAAAATCTCGAAGTCTTTCCGTTCTGACTGTGTAGATAGAGAAATAGTTGTATATTTTTATGATATCGGCGTCAACTGGTAAAGTATCACATCCATGGTAGATCGCATTGACTAATGTGGTGGACATCCTACACCTATCATGTTTTGGTTGACTAAAGATTTTAACTTTGAATAGACATTGTTAGAACCTTTCCTTTGTCTTCCACCAAAATTAGTATTGCAATAATTGTCAGCGCAAAATCCACTTACTTTTGATAATAAGTTATTTTGTGTAAGAGCTTTAACAATAAGTTGGGCAATTGTTCTATAATTTCTTTTCTCATATATTGGATCTGTTCGTTCACTTAATTTTAATGGGCCTCGGTTCATTTTTGAATAACCATTTAATTATAAGTAGCATAAAAGTAAATAGATACACAATGGGTAAAAGGAGTACAATCCCGGACAATTAACAAAAACTATCCCGGACCTCCCCCACACAGTGAAAAAAGAGTACATGTCCGGGAAAATACGGACGGATGGCAACCCTATTATAGGGAACTGTTTACAAGCACGAAATATACAGTAAAACCCGCTTAAGAGAAACGGCAAAATTTCACAGTCTTTCTTTCACTTAAGCGGGTTTTTCACTTATGCGAACCACGCTTAAGTGAAAAATAATTTCACTTAAGCCGAGTACGGATAAGTGAAAAAAAAATTTCACCTAAGCGGATTTAAAAATTCCATTGAGCGGAGATTTAATGCTAGAAACAATATTGGCGCAAAATTTTAAACAGCCTATTATTAAGGTATTAGTATGATACTACTTAACAATTTGCTAACTTTATAGTAGTTTAATAACTCATTCTTAATTTTAAACATTTTCTCACTAGTATCTTACTAAAAGAATTTCCTTAATAAATTGCTTCTGAACACACCTAAGACAATGACATTTCGTGTAAAAAAGTAAGTACACGAACATTTTTTTATGTTTGCAAATGTCAAAGAGTCATATGAAGCTAGCACGATACTAAAATAAATAAAGTAGGTATTCGATGATTTTAACTTTAATAAAAGGGTAGAGAAAGTATGATGCTATATTCGATTAAAATTAGCAAATTCGTTGTTTTAACCTAGTATCATACTAAAACAGCTTTAGCATCGTACTAATTCAATTAAAATTTTGCGCCATGTTTTTATCTTTTGGACTTGCCTTGAAAGAAGTTAAATAAAACAACGATTAAATAACAAAAAAATAATTTATTGAAAAACGAAAACTAGCAAATTTTTGTTCTGTTCGATTTAATTTTTTTTTCACTTAAGAGAGTTTTTTTCAATGAAAAATATTAAAAATTAACTGAAAATATGTTTCAGTTATGAGGGTTTTAAGGGAAATTGGTCGGAAAATACTTCGGGATGAAAAAAATTGTTTCAGGTAAGCGGTGCATAAAAACAAAAACAATTTTCCGTGTTTTAATAAATGCTATTCGATGAAAAGGCAAACACGATCAAAGGTGAACGAACTTTATCCCAACGACAAACAACAATCTTATTCAGCATTGCTATCGTGTTCATCGAACGACAATAGATCTACGATCAAAGTTAACAGCAGTAGAGCCAATGCTCTGTATGGAGATGTGGATAATATTAATAAGATGATGGTGTTGTTGCTGATGGTGTTAAGAGTGGTGTGACTGCTGTTGTTATTTCCATTCTTGATAAACTTTCGATAGAAGGTATGGATGATCTTGCTGCTCCATCTGCTTACGAGCGTGAGTGGGGTAATATCGATTTTGATACTGGAATTATTAAGTGGGGAAGGAGATAAACTCAGTACACATATTATCTCCGATATAAGTTGCTACAAGATTTTAAAAAAAGGCTCCGAGGGGAAGAATAAGTATGTCAATTTTAAAATTGGCATTCCAGAGAGGTTCTAAGGGACTTTGTTCGATTCTGAGTGTTGGACAAATGGAGTACATGACACATGTGCGTGATTTTAATTTCGTTACAAATTACAAGATGCGATTGGGTACACAGATGATAGATTCCTGTCAAATTTAAATGAACCCATCTATGATACGTGTTATTATCAGAATGCAGGTGGCTTAAGGACAAAACCCAATGGCGCAAAATTTTAATTGAAGCTGTTTTAGTATGATACTAGGTTAAAAAATCGAATATAGTATCATACTTTCCCTACCCTTTTATATTAGATTAAAAACCATCGAATACCTACTTTATTGAGACGTGGTTTCATGGAGGAACTTTTTCATCAGGGCTTTTTAACAATGAGTTTAATATTATTTCCTATATTCCCATAAAAGTACTCTATTTAAAAGAATGATATGCTTAAAATAACTGATTTAGTTGAAGAAGACATTTCAGGCGAAAGCTCTTACGTAATTATCTTAGGAGATTTTAATGTAGGTGATAAGTGGTTATGATCTTATGTACGAGTAGATAAATGTTTAGTTCCATTTAATGTTACTTTAGGTTGTGAAATTATTACTATTGATTCTTGTCTTTTAATGTGAAACAGTTACATTTTTTAGAGAATTCGAACAATCGAATTTTAGACCTTATATTTGTTGAAAATGATGTTGATGTTAAGCTTGATATTTCGAGTTCACCTTTGTTTAAAAATTATATGTATAATTTATCTCTTGAAATTGAATTCAAGTTTTTAAATGTTAAGCCATTGAAGTTTAATGACTTGCCTTCAATTGAATACAACTTTGAAAAAGTAATAACGATGCTATAAATTTTTAATTCGAAAGACTGAATTGGGATGAGATATTTGTGTCTAACGGTTTAAAAACTTGTTACGATTTGCTTAAGTGCATATTGGAAGAATCTTATATAGAATGTTTGTTCCATTTGGTTTGGTTCAATGCACGTCTCAGGAAGCTTAAAAGTAAACTTAATAAACTTTTAAAAGAAAAAAATATAAATAAACTTAAATTGCCAGAATATTTGAGTTGTAGGTGGGAATATAAAACTTTAATCAACAATATTTATGGAGCATTGAAAGCAACATTAAGAATAATTTCAAGGCCTTTCATCTTTCTTAAACAGAAAAATAACTTCTTTTGGTCTGTCGGCTACTATAATATTTAATGATAAGGTAGCAGCTGATGAACAAGACGTTTGTAATATCTTTGCTGAGTTTTTCCAATGAAATTTCGTTTAGAATTACTCGTCACAATTCATTGGAGATGAAATTATTATTAGTTCGCTTGCAGAAATTGGTGACTAGGTGATTTTTAATGAAGAAGTTATTGAACAACTTTCTACTCTTTACTCATTAGGTAAAAATGGTTGCGATAATATTTCGTCCACATTTTTAAAAATTTGTAAGGAAAATTTGGCCAATCGTTTAATAAAACTTTTTAACTTATCTCCTCGTAATGGAGAGTTTTTGGATGATTGGAAGAAATCATATAACACCGATACATAAGTCTGGTTAAAAAAAATTGGTTACTTATTATAGACGCATACAAAACTACAATTGGTACCCAAAGTTTTGAAGCCATTGTTAAACACAAGCAAACTTTATCTGTTGCGCAGCATGGTTTCATTAGCGATCATTCCAAAGTGAAAAACCTTACCTTATTTGGCAACTACTGTATAATCATTTTGAAAAAGGATATCAAGTAGATGCTTTTATACAGATTTTGTAATGTTGGGGCTCGTCTGTCTAGAATCCCTCTTCTTAGTGGAGGTTCTTTGGCGGTTTATCTCTTCTAGTATGATAGACTTGGTCCGGCGAGTAGCCAAATAAACCTTTACCCAAAAGCAATACTGCTCCGTAGGGCGTCTAAAATACTGAATAGGAAAAACTAAGTGGAACCTCCAGCGAGTTGCTATATAAAGGAAAGACCCGTTTTGCTTCAGTAATAGAAGTGAAGAATTATCTTTTTATTTTCTCTTTATATACAAAATAATTTGCCTTCGTTCGTATCCAACCATACTTCGATAATCGATAACGTTCTATCGATTTTTCCTACAAAATGCACAATCAGCATTTGACCATGCCATGCACTTTAATTGTTTTTGGGCTAGCTTGCTTATGATGCACAATATAATTCATAAGCCGATGACCCGTGGATATGTTTTTAATTTGTACACAAAAATACTCCTCAAGCACTAGAAGTGTCATATGAGTATTTTTGTGTATCTTGTTTTTTGTTCTATAGTTCGTACACTGAAGGTGCCGATTGAACTATATATACAGGGTGATTGGCATAAGGTGTGACAAAAAGCTAGGGCGTGTAGGTTGGACTTAGACAAGAAAAAAATCGTATGGGAGGGGGGGGTCTATTTCCCCCCGTTTAGGCGGGAGGGGCAATTTAAGAAAACAATCACTTAAAACAGAAAAAAAATTATTAAAAAATAACGGTGATACCTACAGAGTAATGCTATAGCATTTTGAAAAGCCAGAAATACATTCTTTAATTTTGTTTTTAAATAAAGTTGTTCGAGTGAATAGTTTTTGAAAAATTAATTTTCAAAATCAAAATTTTGAAAAAAAAAATGAATTTTTTTTTTTTAAACAATTTTTTTTCAAAATTTTACGTAATTAAGTATTATTTTTTTATTCAATATTTAATGCTCTTATTAATTTTTGATCAAACACAAAAAACCGGATGTCAAAATGTTTTGTAGTTTTTGAGAAAATCAAAAATAACAAAAACTACTTTTGTTCTAAGAGAAGCCTTTTATTTTAGTTTTTACGTTTTTGGATTCTTATGTAGGTGAATTTACGATTGAAAGGATTAACTTTCTTTTTACTATTCTTTTAATTATCGTCTTATAAGCATACAATAATGTGACAAAGTACTGGATTAACCATATTTCACACATTTTTTCATTGAGAACACCTGCGTGAGAGCATTGGTTTAAAATTGACCTGCCACTTTTTTATTATGGTGGGGTCGGCTTGGCTTAGGTGCATTTACAAAAGAAAGGATTAACTTTTTTTGTAAAATTTTTTTATTATCAGTCTTATAAGCATACAATAAAGTAACAAAGTACTCGATTAACACATTTTTTCATTGAGAACACCTGCGTGAGAGCATTGGATTAATATTGACCTGCGAATGTTTTTTAAATTATGCAACGTTACACGCCCTAACTAGTGATTTGTATGCTTGGGAATTCATGAAGAACTATGTGTACGAAGTGAAAATAGAATCTTTGGAACAACTGAAACAACGGAAGTGGCTGGAGTCAAATTACAGGAAAATTTATCAAGTATAAATTTATGTGCAGCAATAAGAAGGCGCTATAATCTTTGCCTTCTACAAAAAGGGGATCATATCGAAAATTTTTTGTAATAAGCTTTAGTTAAAAAATAGTTAAAAATTTAAATAAACATTAATTATGTATTTTATCTAAATATGCATGTATTTCTTATTTTAATTGATTTCAAGATTCAGGAACATTTTTGTTCTTATTTCGCAATTGCATTTTTCTGTCACTAGTTAGGGCGTGTAACGTTGCATAATTTAAAAAACATTCGCAGGTCAATATTAATCCAATGCTCTCACGCAGGTGTTCTCAATGAAAAAATGTGTTAATCGAGTACTTTGTTACTTTATTGTATGCTTATAAGACTGATAATAAAAAAAATTTACAAAAAAAGTTAATCCTTTCTTTTGTAAATGCACCTAAGCCAAGCCGACCCCACCATAATAAAAAAGTGGCAGGTCAATTTTAAACCAATGCTCTCACGCAGGTGTTCTCAATGAAAAAATGTGTGAAATATGGTTAATCCAGTACTTTGTCACATTATTGTATGCTTATAAGACGATAATTAAAAGAATAGTAAAAAGAAAGTTAATCCTTTCAATCGTAAATTCACCTACATAAGAATCCAAAAACGTAAAAACTAAAATAAAAGGCTTCTCTTAGAACAAAAGTAGTTTTTGTTATTTTTGATTTTCTCAAAAACTACAAAACATTTTGACATCCGGTTTTTTGTGTTTGATCAAAAATTAATAAGAGCATTAAATATTGAATAAAAAAATAATACTTAATTACGTAAAATTTTGAAAAAAAATTGTTTAAAAAAAAAAAATTCATTTTTTTTTTCAAAATTTTGATTTTGAAAATTAATTTTTCAAAAACTATTCACTCGAACAACTTTATTTAAAAACAAAATTAAAGAATGTATTTCTGGCTTTTCAAAATGCTATAGCATTACTCTGTAGGTATCACCGTTATTTTTTAATAATTTTTTTTCTGTTTTAAGTGATTGTTTTCTTAAATTGCCCCTCCCGCCTAAACGGGGGGAAATAGACCCCCCCCTCCCATACGATTTTTTTCTTGTCTAAGTCCAACCTACACGCCCTAGCTTTTTGTCACACCTTATGCCAATCACCCTGTATATGAATATTTATAGACATACTCGTATGTATCTTGTGCACAGAGTGTGCCAAAGGAAATATGAATGAACATTATGAATCGGCTCTGCTATGGCCGGCAAAGTGAGTGCATGCGATAGATATGAATGGGAAACAGAGTATCAAGTATCGAAGCAGGTTGAATGTATTTTTAATTGGTTTGCGGCAAGTAATTAAGTGATCGCTGGTGCGATCCCTTCACACCACCCTTCCTGGGAGAAAAAGGAGAAATCATGAAGCTTTATGATTTCTTCTTTTTATGCGACACTTTGTACAATGAGGGATCTTATTTCATTTGTTCTTATGTATACATGATACTTTATTTCTGTTTTTTTTTTTGTTTTCTTTTGTATATTTTTTTTTTTGTTACATTAAACTGTGAATATATATTTTTTTTTTTTTTAATTAGTTATCAACATGGAATATGAAAATAGCTATAGCTATGAAAATATCTACGTCAATTTAAATTGTTTCAAATAGTTACATTTTAAAGATATACTCGTAGCACAGTGTGTATATATTTTCATATTAAATTGCTTATCAATAATTTTTAAAGATAATGAATATTTTTATTTTTTTTTTTTTATTTTAAATTGCTTCTCAACATTTACGTTTAGCTTTATACATTCGGGATATTAAGTTTTTATTTTAAATTGCTTATGAATAGTTACGTTTAGCTATATACCTACATTTATACATATATTTAGTTTTTATTTTAAAATGCTTATCAATAGTTACGTTTAGCTTTATACATTCAGAATATTTAGTTTTTATTTAAATTTCTTATCAATAGTTATGTAAATCTTAAGTCTATGCGCGCCTAATTTTATTTTTAATTTAAACCTATAACAATAATTATAGTTATGATTGCATATTTATCTATACATGTACTAGTACTACTAAACGCCTCTTTCTTGCCCCTCTCTCTTTTTTTTTTTGAGATAAATTCCATACAATATTGTTTACAAGTTATGTGTTTTATTAATTTACAGAGTTCATTAAATCAGTGTTAAATATATATAAAACGGTTTTAATCTATTTTTATGAACCGTTATTTTCTTGTTTTCATATTTTATATCGCAGTTCACACCTTTTTGAGACAAAACTTCATATGGACCTATGTAGATTGGATCAAGTTTCTTTCTATTTTCATTTCTAAGTAAAACTAGACTTCCTATTTCAAAATTTGAGCTTTTTGTTCGTTCTTCTAGATCAAATCTATTCTTCCTTGCTATCTTTTTGCCTATCAGATTTTCTCGAGCATCTTTATGAGCGATTTGTAATTTATGTTTTAAATCAATCACATAATCGTCATAGTTGTACACAGGTTCTACTTGTTTAACTAAATTTGATGGTAGGTTACACTGTTTTCCGAATATTAGCTCGAAAGGTGTATATCCGGTTTCTGAGTGTACTGATGTATTATAACAGAAAACGTAGTAAGGTAGCCATGTGTTCCAATCGGTATGTTTTTCTGAAACGTAACTTCTTAGATATGCTCCTAAAACTTTGTGAGAATTTTCTAAAGCTCCTATACTCTCATGATGGTAGGCTGTAGATTGTAGTTGTTCTATTCTCAATAGCTTACAAATACCCTTGAAAATCTGGTTTATAAATTCAGTTCCCTGATCAGATGCTATTGTATGTGGTGTTCCGTATCTTAGAATAAAACCTTCTACTAAAGCTTTAGCTACGGTGCTTGACTCTTTATTAGGGAGTGGTATAGCTTCGATAAATTTGGTCAACTCATCTTGAATGGTGAGAATATATTTAGATCCATCTTCCGATTCTTCTACAGGTCCTACTAGGTCTAAGAAGAGTTTGTCGAAACCTGATTCTGCTGTCGATGTAATAGTCATTGGTTGCTTCTTTGGCTGAATATATTTATTTCGTTGACAAATTGGACAATGCTTTACAAATGTCGTCACATCGTTTTGCATACCTGTCCAAAAGTATTTTTTCTTTATATTTTGTAACATGCGGTTTATTCCTGCATGTCCGCTGGTTGGAAGTATGTGATAATCATTAAGTATTAGTTTCTTCTTACAAGGATCAGTTATTTCAATATTTTTATCTATAATGTGCACTTTAATATTACTTTCTTTAAATATTTCTCCTAATTTCATTTTTAATTCATTAATATTGCTCTGTTTGCGGCCGCATGCGAGCTTCTTTATTTCATTTTTAGTAATATATATTTTTTTAATACAATTTGATCCGCAGAGTTTCTGCACATCCCTCGACAATATTTTGCCAAATATTGTCGATTGGGTTCTAGTGCTGTCCTTGGACTTTTTTAATTTCAATTTTAGTAATATATATTTTTTTTTTTTTTTTTTAATACCATTTGATCCGCAGAGTTTCTGCACATCCCTCGACAATATTTTGCCAAATATTGTCGATTGGGTTGTAGTGCTGTCCTTGGACTTTTTTAGGAGTAAACAATTCCCTTCTGGGATATACGCCAAAACCTTGTTTGGACCAATAATTATGCCTGTATCCTTGAAATAAACTAAATATTCCTCGAAGTTGTCAACAATCTTCAACTCTATTACTTTGAGTCCATTTTCATAGCGTTTTTAGCAGTTCAGTTATGCGTTGTTCGTCGGTTTTCGCGTTATAAGTGCGTGCTTTTATTTTCTTTACTTTTTTTTTTTTTTTTTGTATTTAAATAAATACAATTTAATTTAAGAAAAAAGAATTAAGGAATATTAACAATGATAATTACACTGCAAGTTTATTTTCAAAAATTATTAATACGTTTATATTCGGTCCTTGGTTCTTGTTTTCATTCTTTTAATTAAGAACATAGACTTTAATTCATGAATACATCAATACATTAACATAAAAATATAAAATTCTATCAAAGCATATATATATATGTATGTGTTTATATATATTTAATTAAATTACTTAGAAACTTGCATTTTATTATTCTGTTTTTCTATTTATAGTATGGTTCATCTAAATTGAGCTATAATTAACATAATATTGATGTTTCTGATTGAAAAAAAGAAATTAATTTAATTTACTCGTAATCAAGCAAACTAGGTACATAATTTTACTTTTTTTTTTTTGAGAAATTATAAAAAGTTTTATAATTGCATTTGCTGTTATGTTTGCACTATATTTTATTTTATTATTGTTTCCTGTTGTATTTCTATTCCATTCTTATTGCAAAGTGTGAGATTTGGTATGATTTATCTTATTCTATTGCTTTATTTTGGTTTTCTTTCTTTTTTTTCGGATGTTGTTGTGCTGTATCTTTATAGTCGGATTAGTAAACAAATTGGTAGTTTTAGGTCTTCCAATTATTCTGGCGACTGTTACTCGGTGCTGGGGTGGCATTATTTCGAGTAAACACTGTCGTTGTATTTCTGCGGCACTTTGAATATCTGCTAAACTAGGTGCGTTCTTACTGGAAGAGACATTTTTCTTGTTGAAAGCATCATGCGGCTGCTTGTGAAATTGCCATTTGGTAAGAATACAGCAAGGGTTTGAACTGCATCATATGCTGGGGATTCGAGCTGGCCAAAGCTCTTAATATATTCTGTTGGAATGCTTCCATTGCAGCGACTGTAGAAGCTGGTGAATTGTTGCTAAACTTCCAAGGCCAAGGCTAGGGTGTAACTGGCAAGATCGCCATGTAATGTTGGGGCTCGTCTGTCTAGAATCCCTCTTCTTAGTGGAGGTTCTTTGGCGGTTTATCTCTTCTAGTATGATAGACTTGGTCCGGCGAGTAGCCAAATAAACCTTTACCCAAAAGCAATACTGCTCCGTAGGGCGTCTAAAATACTGAATAGGAAAAACTAAGTGGAACCTCCAGCGAGTTGCTATATAAAGGAAAGACCCGTTTTGCTTCAGTAATAGAAGTGAAGAATTATCTTTTTATTTTCTCTTTATATACAAAATAATTTGCCTTCGTTCGTATCCAACCATACTTCGATAATCGATAACGTTCTATCGATTTTTCCTACAAAATGCACAATCAGCATTTGACCATGCCATGCACTTTAATTGTTTTTGGGCTAGCTTGCTTATGATGCACAATATAATTCATAAGCCGATGACCCGTGGATATGTTTTTAATTTGTACACAAAAATACTCCTCAAGCACTAGAAGTGTCATATGAGTATTTTTGTGTATCTTGTTTTTTGTTCTATAGTTCGTACACTGAAGGTGCCGATTGAACTATATATATATGAATATTTATAGACATACTCGTATGTATCTTGTGCACAGAGTGTGCCAAAGGAAATATGAATGAACATTATGAATCGGCTCTGCTATGGCCGGCAAAGTGAGTGCATGCGATAGATATGAATGGGAAACAGAGTATCAAGTATCGAAGCAGGTTGAATGTATTTTTAATTGGTTTGCGGCAAGTAATTAAGTGATCGCTGGTGCGATCCCTTCACAATTTATCAAAATCCTACAAAATCATGAGCTGATAGGTTTCCATTCTAATTTGATTCGGTTGCTTGAAAGTTATCTAATTGAAAGAACACAGTTTGCTGCAATAGGTTCAAAATATTCTAAGTTTATATTCAATTATTCTAGAGAACCTTAAGCGAGCCATCTGGGCAACCTTCTCTTTCAAATCGTCATATATTCTTATTCTCATCATGTTTACTCTACGCTGCCGATGATTTGAAATTATTTCGAGTAATTGAATCCTGTTCTGATTGTGAATTTTTACAATCTGACCGAATTTTAATATTTCTGTGGTACAAGAAGAACTGTTTTGATCTTAACATAAGCAAATGTCTTTTAATTTCATAAATTAATTTTTAAAAATGACAGGCTTACAGATCCGTGGTTTCCGAATGCAAATAAAACTATTTCATTCCTTCTCGACGTTTCGTTGGTTTTTTTCCAACTTTTTCAAGAGATTTGGCTTTTATTTTATTTTACATTTGTGTATGGTAATTATTTATATAAAAAATCCTTCACTTTAACATTGAACATTTAAAACTTACAATGAAAAAAATGAATAAATAAATAAATACATTAAACACTATAAAATTAAACAAACAAGAACTTAAATGCTAATATCACAGAATTTTCTTTATTGCCACACTGTAATTAATCTTTAATCTTTTAATTTCATTTACAAGATCTTACAATCCAATTGGATTTACTTATAGAATAGGAGGTACTAAGCTGAAACTAGCAAACGTTCTTAGATAGCAAATTAATTTTCAATAGTCACTATGATTATATTATTTCTAAGGCTAACTGTTTATTAAAAAGGAATTCAAAAACTGTACAGTTGATCTATGTTTCGTTGGTAAGATCTATACTTGAGTAAGTGTCAGTTCATTATGTTTGCCAGAGATCTGATTCGTTATCATATTTTTTTTTTTTTTTTTTTTTTTTTTATTGATTATAAAATAGCTAACAGTTTTTAATAAACTTACGCCTATTACAAACCTTTAACAAGCTATATTTTAAGTTAATTCAGTTTTATTACAGAGATTACATATAAAGTTTATAAAAGTTTTTTTTTTAAAAGATTAAGAAATAATTTTATGTAATAAAGTATTAAGAATACTAAAAAGATACAAAATAAATGGAAAAGCCAAGACCAAAAGCAAGAAAAAATTAAAAAAATGGAAATGAAAAAATTTAAAAAATTGAAATGAAAGATGAGCCACATTCACGGACAATTCTTAAAATGACAGATTTAGGGTTATCATTAGAAACATGCAAAACATCAAATGTTGAGAAAATTTTATTATGGTACTTTTGAATTCTTATTAAAGGTGATTTAAAAATTAAATTGGTTCTTGAGAAAGGTATATCAAATACAACAGAATGACGACTAAAACGAATCGGAAAATGGATGCTAATAATGCTTTTTAAATTTGGTGAATCTATTTTATCATACATGATTTTATATAGGAATAGCTCGTCTAATAAAACTCTGCGTTGAGATAAAGACATCATTTCAAATAACTGTAACCTAACACTATAATCGGAGTGGTTCTTGTACAACTTATATTGTAAAATTCTTGTGAATTTTCTTTGAATGCATTCAATTTTGTTTGAATGGGTTTCGTAAATTGGATTCCAAACTGTCGATGCATATTCAAGAATACTACGAACTAGAGAGTTAAAAAGTGTAATATATGTCTCAGCTTTACGAAAAAATTTTCCAGTTCTAAAAATAAAACCCATTATTCTTGCTGCTCTTTTTGTAATATAGTTATAGTGAACATCGAACAAAAGCTTGGAGTCAAATACGATTCCAAGATCTTTTTGCTCAGTAACACGGGTTAATTCTGTTTCACCTATCCGGTAGCTAAACATTGTTGGTTGTCTTTGACGTGAAAAAGAGATAACACTACATTTGTTCGCATTCAAAAATAGTTCGTTGGAGGAACACCAAGCTTGAAGAATTGTAATATCCTTTTGAAGTAGAATGCAATCCCTTATGCACGTAATTTCTCGATAAATTTTAAGATCATCTGCATATAGTAATGAAGAAGATTGAAAATTATTTGTTATATCATTTATATATATTAAGAATAAAATGGGGCCTAATATTGAACCTTGCGGTACTCCAGATGGAGGAAAAAAAGCACTCGACTCAAATTTATTAACAACTACTTTATGTGATCTATTTGTCAGATAGGATCTTACCATAGCTGGGCACCGTTAATCAAAAAGTTAACTTCGTTAATCGTTAATCCGCTACTGAAAAAGTTAGCTTCGTTAAACGTTAAAGCGTTAAATTTCGGAAAAATTAACGCAAGTTAACGTTAATCGTTAATCCGTTAACATGTGATAAAAATTGCATTTTTTATATTTTTTTCTCTAAGCACCGGTTTAATTTCTCATATATTTCATTGAAAAAGCAATTTTCTTCGCGACGCAAGAAAAATCATCTACCCAGAATCGTCTTGGCTGTTTTTTCTTCCTTTGTAGTTCATTTTCTAATATTATTAATGCGGCAGCCACTTTTTTTTTTCTTAGAGGAAATCATACTCATACGGAACAAATTTAAGAATATTTTAAAGCGAAGGCGTACGTCGACAATAAATGTATGTACCGAACTGAAGTCAAAATTATTTCAGGTTTGACGTTTGAGTTTTTTGTTTATCGTGGTGCGTTCAACGTGTTCCCGAACGAGTGATCCTTGGTTCCTTGGTTAAGTGTACGAAGGTATCAACTCGTTCATCAACTGGTTAAACAACAATATCGAAAACGCAGTTGATCAACCTGAAAAACTTTTTTTCTGTGAAAATCGAACAATTTTATATATCTATATATAATACGTACTTAGCTGGTTTTGTTTCAACCGCGGAACGCACCGCGCGGCACATGTCTCATACTTGTCTGAACCTGTTTTTCGCGCCGCGCGGTAAATAGTAGGCATTGGATTAACGATTAACGGACTTAACGTGGATTAACGGATTTAACGTGTCCGTTAACATTTTTAAAAGTTAACTTAAAAGTTAATCCGTTAATCAAAATGTTAACTTCGTTAATTAACGATTAACGGATTAACGAGTTAATGCCCAGCTATGGATCTTACCCACATTATAATGTCAAAATGGAAACCCATTTCTTGCATTTTTCTATAAATAATCTCATGATTGACTTTATCAAACGCTTTTGAGAAGTCTGTGTAGATCACGTCGACTTGTAATGTACGATTAAAAGCATTGGCAACATCATGTGTAATGGAGGCTAGGTTAGACACCGTTGACCTTCCACTTACAAACCCGTGCTGTTTTGGGTTGATCAAAGGCCTTATTTTAATTATTAAATTGTTGTAAATACATTTTTCAAATATTAATGATAAAGAATTTAATATACAGATCGGACGATAGTTGGATATTTCTGATATACTGCCGTTTTTATGTACTGGTGTTACAAATGCTTCCTTTAACTTTTCTGGGAAATTTTTTTCTTGAAGTGATTTATTAATCAATGTACAAATTGGTGTATTTAAAGCTTTAAAACATTGATTGTGCTCCTTTGCTCGCTTTACTTCCTTTACATGAACCATTAAAAATTGTTTGTGAAGGGATTCTTATGTTCTTTTCCATGGTATTAAATATGATAAATCTGAAGAAGTATCTAATTCCTGTTCAGTTCTTAATTCAATATATGATCGAATCGATTTGCAATTAAATAATCAGTTTCAGAGGTTTTTAATAATATTAAGTTATTTTTTATATTATATTTAAGTTATATGCATATTAATAAAATTTGTAATGAAAAGTTATCGTACTTAAAGATTGAATATATAAATACATTTTTTTGCTGGTGTTCCTGAAAATATTTAATAGCTAGTATTATCTACTTAATTTTGTTCGAGGATTTAATAGTTAACAGTTTTGTAACACTATCTAACGGTGTCTATCTACTATCTAGCATACTTATTTAAAAAAAATGCTTTTCAAAACTCACATTTTCCTTGAAAACGGATCCTATACATACAAAATTGATATTTAGACTAACAGTATATAAAAATAAAATATTTTTTTTTGATTTTTGACTTTCATTTTCGGCAAAACTGATAATTATTAAAATTCTAAAAAATATTCTATATCGAATTAAAAAAAATGTTTTGACGTTTTGAAAAAATTTAACATATCTCACGTAAGGCTGACGATATTGTTTTTGATATCCACATCTCGATAGCCATGTTTCACGTATCCCTTAGAATTCTCTATCGTGCGAACGATATCGACTTGAAGATTTAAAATAATCTGAAATTAACTGTCGTCTTGTCGACAGAGATAGCACCACATCTCCATAGTTTTGTTGATTTTTGTTAGTTTTCGATCTCGTTTCATATTTCTAAAAACAAATACATATCTAATAGACCGAGAGCCCACAGCAATTTTTGGGTGTGATTGATAACAAAAAATAATTAGCATAACTAGATAGGCCTTTTATAGTTATTTATGAATGTGAACGTCTTGCATACTCTAGCGGGCGCAATAGTGCATTATAGTGTATCAAGTATGCAGTTCTTCCAAATTCTAAAAAATTGGGATACAAAATTTGCCATAACTTCAAAATGAACAGCTAAGTGCCCTGATTGCAAATATCGAGGTCCAAGACGTTTTGAAAGTGACCTTCTTAGTGCAAGAAGTAGCCTATTTTTATCGCGTCTGGCAGGCAGAAGGCTGTTTGTAAAACGACTTGGACCTCGATATTTTCAATCAGGTGGCTTAGTTCTACATTTTGGCAAAGTTGTTATCACAATTATTTGGACTTGGAAAGAACTGCATACTTAATGCACTATTGCTCCCACTAGAGTATGCAAGACTTTCACATTTGTAAATAACTTTAAAAGGCCTATCTAATTATGCTAATTATTTTTTGTTATCAATCACACCCAAAAATTGCTGTGGGCTCTTAGTCTGTATACCTACGAAAGTGTTTTGCAGCAACATTTTAAAACGCAGAACAACGTTTAAATAACAAGAAGGAGAAGAATTTTCAGATCCATTACTTTTTCCAAAAAAGATGTAAACAACGATTTCTTCTTTTTTTCGGATACCTTATTTGCGTTAGATAATTCTTATAAAATCTGAAT
The DNA here is from genome assembly GCA_963931855.1 of Philhelius festivus. Classification (NCBI taxonomy): domain Eukaryota; kingdom Metazoa; phylum Arthropoda; class Insecta; order Diptera; family Syrphidae; genus Philhelius; species Philhelius festivus. Next base: position 126,189,473 of record OZ007555.1, on the reverse strand, counting down.
TTGCGATGTTGTTGCAAGACTCACGAATTAGTTACATTAGTATCACATTTGTGTAAATTCAATTGTTTTTTTTTATTCGAAAATGATATTTATAGTTTTCACCAAACACAAAACCTAGAACTATTGCAGAAGTAGGTATTACGTGAAGCAAACTATGGACGGTCGGTCATACCATAGATAAAAGTCGTCAGAAACCTTATGTGATGAGCTCAGGTGAACTTATTTTTTAAAAAACGCTTCAACGATTTAAATTATTTATTCATGCATAAGTTAGTGTTTGTTTTAACCATTTAAAAAATCAACATCTTGCTTTTGAATTTTATATCTAAAAGCATTCATTTTTAGAATTCTAATAGCGTTTTCGCTTTTTCGATTAAAAGCATCTAGGAGCGTTCCGAATGATTCTGAAGTCGTTCGTTTCGCACAAGATAACAATTCTTTTTCTGAAAAGATTGTGGATTTAAAAAAATCAGAGCTAGAAGAAAATTTCCTTCTTTAAGATTATTTTGAAAATTCATCCAAAGATTTTGGTTTATGGTGGAGAGTGGCCACTGAAGTATTAAAATATTTTGACTTTTAATCCACTCTTTCAAATTGCAAATTGAAATGGCAAGGCAAAATAATGTCCGTCTTCTTCTTCTTCTTAAAAACGAATCTCTGGATTCAACGGTACGTCCAAAATAATCGACGCTTATCGAAAAGGATATCACGGGTGAACTGAGGGAATGAATTCAGCTGGCTACTTCGAGGAAGCATTGCTTAGGAACAAAAGCGATATAACAAAGAAAGACATATATAAATAATTCCTATGCTTTTCAAGAGATAGTATGTCGATGAAAATTTTTGAAAAATATTGGAAACATGTGGAAAACCAAAGCGACCTCCTATGAAGTACATGTGCAAATAATGTGCTTATAGGAGTAGTAATGTTCAGAACCTGATCTATTACAAATACGTAGGCTCAATTTCGGAGACTCGATTCGATACACTCTTCATAAGCGCAATAAAGTGGGTTAATGAGTTGGGAAAAGCTTTTCTAGATCCATATGCTATCATAAGGTATTAACATTGCCCTAAGAGTGTACGTTCTCCCCCGACAGCCAACTTACCTAACCAAAACTAGAACTGTATACATACATACATACCTATAAGGAAATAAAACGTTCATCGATCGCTATATCCAGCTATTGAAGACAGCTTATTCACGCAAATAAGCTTGAGGGACCAGTAGCTTGAAATCGCTTACTTGTGCTTCTGAAAACCACTGCCATCGATTATTACGACCAAACATAGGAGTAATCTTAGGCTAGTCGCGCACTGGCAACTGTGATCGAAATCAAATAGTTTAATCACCAGTTGAAAGAGAACAGCGCACTCATAAGAAAATAAAAATATATGTATATATGTATTATATGTTAAAATGTATGAGAGTCACATTGTACGAAAACTAAGCAATATTTAAGAGCATTTGAATATAAAGTTTTATATTTAGTGTAGTAAATGTAAGAATAACTTTCAGTTTTTATTTATTGTCAAATTTGAAAATAAGTGTGCTTAAAGTTTTTTGGCGAGTGTGCTAATATTTGATTACATTAGATTTTGATTTAATGTCGCCTGGTCGTGTTAATAAAATTAAGGGTCCTTATTCGGAATTCCCCCACCCCCACCAAAATACACTTTTTTTTTAATGAATCGATAAATAAAAGTGTGCTGTTGATAAAAAACATCAAATTATGGAGGAGAAACACTTTTTTATGGTAAAAAAGTGAAGTATAAAAAAATGAATATAGGACATAGGGTAAAATCAAAGTTTCTTTAAATCCAGATTCTGTAAATGCAAAAGAAACCTTGCATACACCCAACCTCACACGTACCCCAAATCCTAGTGTGCCCAAGCAGGGGGGCAGCATGCCCCCATACATATCTCACTGTTTATACGCCGTAATGCGTAAGCAAGCAAAAAAAGCAAATATCCCATAAAAAAGTAGTTCTAGTTATAATACTGTGGGTGGTCCGCTTTTTTACCATAAAAATGTGTTTCTCCTCCATAATTTGATGTTTTTTTATCAACAGCAAACACTTTTTTATCGATTTATCGATCCGTTAAAAAAAAGTTCATTTTGGTGGGGGGGAGGGGTGGAATTCCGAATAAGGTTCAAATTAAGAATTTAAATAAAAAAGTATATAAGCAGAAAATTTTGCAAAAACAGTTCTTAAAGTGGAAAATATGATACTAGTCGTTTTTTATTAGTAAATGTATAGGCAGCGCAGTAAAATTTTTCACAGTAAACAACAAATAAGGAATATTGCGTATAAACTAGGCAGTATTAAGATTGCATCTGGAGCATCTGAATTACAGTGACACTCAAATTGGTTGCAAAAGTTTTATTTTTCGTGAGGTTGGCAGGTTTCGATTATTCGAGAATATGTTCGGTGATATTTGTTCATTTTATGGTAAATTTTCACTAGAGCCAAAATTATGTAGTTTGAAATATTAATTTACGATTAGACGGTAAACGTTAATTTAATAGTCAATGGTCAAAATGTTGCCTCTTAATGCGTGTGCATGTGAGAGTATGAAATTCATCGAAGGATGGCTGCGATACCAAACGATTAAAAAGGACATGAAAATGATTTTTTTCTGAAACCGAACCTTTATTTGACTTTGTGTACATACATACATGCCATCAAGATTTGATTTTATTAATAATGTTGCCACTTGTTTGACAGCAAATTCGTCAGTGATGTTAATTCAGCATAAACCACATCTTTACGTTTTATTCATACAAAAACGTATACATACTTTTCCAACGCATCCCTTAGCTTATTCAAGAGTGGATTGTTAATTTGTAGGTATATATTTCATTTTTAGTTTTTTTTTTCCTTTTACTTTGTTCACTTAATGAATCTGAAATATCTACTAAATTAAGATGATTTGTTAAAAGAAACTCATAAATTATGTATACCTAGCCCTTTTCTGTTTTTTATCTTTATGCATTTCAATTTGTATTATTTTTCTAAGAAATTACATATTTATTTTACTTCTTTTCCAAATCAGCTGATTTTGACACGGGTATAAATGCAAAGCATACCAACTTTAAAATTTAAAGTAAAAGTGTATATGCAGTCCAAAAAGCATTTTATTCGGACTTCCAGTGCTGCACTATGTATAGATTACCAATAAAATATGCCTACTGTCATAAAAAAGTTGGATTAAATATTTAAACTTTTGACTCTTGAAAATGCACGACTGGGTTCCACATACATACATGTATAATTGTATACATACATAATGTAACTGCTTTTATATCTGCGTTTCTGTATATCTATTCGACAACAACCTAACTGATCAAGCCAATTTCAAATTCGTGTAGCGTTTGCTTAACCTGCTTATACCTCGCCTTTTATTCTAATCGATGCGCATTTCTCTCGCCAAACCTTTCATTTTATTAAATATTAATTTAATTGTTGCTTATCTAAGCATATCAATTGAAAACAACATAAAAAAGAAAACTAAAACAAGTTGGTGACTTACACTACATACAAATATTTGTACCTATAAAGCATAATCTATTGCACTGTGAATAGAGTACATATTTACTTTAATTCTCTCAAATATATTTTACCCCAGTTAACTTGTTGCTGTTTACTTCTCGCTGGGGTGAGTGAAATATTTTTAGTATGTATCATCCGCCTATGACGCATAATTGGATCTACATAGTATACCAATTTTGTCCTCCACTTTCATACTGCAACTGATTTAGACTGAATGTCTCTGCAACTCCTAATGCCGCTCCCAGCCCTAAAATCAACTTTAACATATTCCACGATTGCTATTCTGACTGAATTGCAAATGCTTAATTTTATCTTTAAACAGCTAACAGAATCTTCATTTGCTTTTAGTCTTACCTTCTAGGTTCTTTTTAGTAATGCTCTACCAAGCATTCCACCTCCTGTTACTATACCTCAATTTGTTTAGATTTTGTTTATTTACATAATTCCAACATCATTACAATCCGATCTCTCATGACGTCAATGTCTCAACTACTGTAGGTAGGTACTGTGAACTTCCAACAAAATAAACTTTATCATAAATCCGCCATTCTGGTTCGTGCCTAGGATAAAAATATTATTTCAGTACACTAAGAATGAAAATTTTTATATTTCTTCTTGTTTTCATTTTTCTTTAAAAAAAAGTTTTAACTTTTCAATTTATCTTTACCCGTTTGAAAATTAACGATTAAAAAATGGACAAAATTTTATATTCCAGTAACGAATACTGCACTCTAAATGAAAAGATAAATGATTGGGTAACCTATAAGTACATATATTTGTGGTGAAGTTTTTCACCCGGTGTGTACTGGCTGGTAAAGAGCCAAAGCCTATTTGACGGAATACTCTGTTAATTTTAATTATTTCTCTGCTGATTGCGGAACAATTGAACCGCTGAGAAGAAAAAGGAAAACATTCCACAAAAATGGGAAATTGAAGTAATGATGCAAAAGTGTAGCTATTTTGATAGCGCACATTATAAGCCTAAAAACGAAAACATTCCATGTAAACCTATTTTTTAAATGCGATTATAAAATATCATTGAGTGAAAAAAGGAAAAGATTCCAGGAATATTTTCCTTTTTCCACTCAACTTTTGAAATTTTCCGTTGAAATAACGGCTAATGAAACGATGGCTAATTTTTTTCGTTTATAATAATCTTTTTACTTGCGATATAGGTACTATAGGGCAAGTTCTGCATTTGGAAAAAAAATCGAACTCGAGATTTTGATCAAAGTTGACATTACGATGATAGCGAAGACGAATAAAGTGGGAATGGCAATTCCGTCTGTCTGTATGTCTGTACCTCTCCCTACAGCCTAAGCCACTAGACCTATGTTCTTCAATCCCGGTAGTTAAGGGTCTTCGGTGATCCCCTAGTAACCCCCATACACCCGTAATGCATAATCTTATTCATCTCAAAAACGGCTCTAACGATTTTGATAAAAAAAAAATTAGGTGTGATATTATGGACATAGACTACATTTTGTTCAAACAAAAATTTGGGGTAAGATGTTATTAACGGTACCTGTCATATAACCATTTTTTGATTTTTTGACTTTCTCATCAACGGCTCTAACGATTTTAACCAAAAATTTTCAGCAGGTGGCCCCTTAAGTTTAAAATAATATTTTATATAAAAATATTCGACATTTTTTTTTGGAATTAAAAAAAAAAAATTCAAGTTTTTTTTTTGAAAAACCAATATCTTTAAAATGTGTGAACGATTATTTTTTGAAACTATTTCTAAAATATATACTGTCAGATACTTAAAATTTGGCATCCCAAATTTTGTTCTCGAAAAATTTTAAGGAAATTTGTTATATAAAAAATTACTTTAATATTAAAAGGATTAATCAGACGGAAATTCTATACATTTGAACATTTTTATCTCATTAAATCCATGTTTTATATTTATAAAATGTATTTTAAATTCCAAAGTACTTTTACATAAGAGCAAGTTCGTGCGATCCAGTCGTGCATTTTATTTCTGTTTTTTTTTTAATCCCTTGAATTAATATTAAAATATTGTTTAGAATTTTGCAGAATTATTTAATATTAAATAAATAAAATGTTTTGTAACCATTATTTATATTATTTGAATAAAAAAACTTAATTTAAAATAATTTATTTGATTTTTTTTTTCAATTAGTGGAAAAAGGAAAACATTCCACACACTTTAACAGGAATTATTAAGCCAGGCCTTAAAGTTTTTAATTTCAATTGTTTGGTATGTCACTCTTCTTTACTTGCTTTACATTTGTCCTTCAGAATGTTTTGAAGAATAACTTTCAGTTTCAGAAATAAACAGTTTTCTTTGATTTCCCAAAAACTATGATTAGTGGAATGTTTTCCTTTTTCTTCTCAGCGGTTCAATTATGCTATCACACATTATGTTTGCAATTAAATGTAACAACGAGCGAGTCGTGTAAATCGCTCATTTCAAATGATCGAATCGTTCAGCAATTTCAATCAATCGATCATTTTCATTTCACTCAAATTATTCAATACTGTTCCGATTCGATTTCTATTTAAATGAAATTCAATCTCCGAATTTTAATAAATTCCAATTTAGTAATATACATATCTAATATTAATCTAAAATATTTAATTTCGTTTCGTTGTAAAATCAAAGCGAAATAACACAAGAATTCTTTTACCTCAAAACGAATAAGAAACAAGAGAACGACTTTTTTATATATTTTTATATACAATATAATTGAAGAGTTTGAATGAAGAAGGGGGTAAGTGACATTTTTTCGATTTTCGGTGTTTTTCGAAAAAATGAGGATGCCTTGCGAAAACTTAAATTTCTGTCTAATCTACGTCGCGTTACGATTCGTATTTTCTTATTTAGCGCTTTTATTTTTGGTATAAAAGGGTTACTAACAACTAAAAATCGTATAATATGAGTGGAAGAATGGGCTAACAGCACTTAACTCCTTTTTGGGTGAAATGAAAATAGCTTTAAAAAAATGTATTTTTCATGAAGGGGTTAAGTGCTTATTTACCTCCTTCTTGCAGACAAAATAAAACCCATATTTAAAGTGGTTATAGTAACGATGAAGGTTCTAAGCGACTATGTACTCCATCAGTGCATTTTTTTTGAAGCAAAACAAAAAATAAATACGAAAAGTTGAACTGCTGTCCAATTTTTCTATTTTTAAGTCTATGCATTGCTTTTTATTTTTTAAATTATTTAGTAGGCTGTGGCAGCGAATCCGTTTTTTTTTTGTTTGATATTTCTATTATGCTACCGCTATTCGAAGTAGGCTGTGACAAAAATACACTCGCAGTAACCGTCTTTTGTTGAATTTTTATTTACTCAGTGTCAGTGTTTTGTGTGATGCGTTGATTATTTTCTGCTTATCACTTGAAATCAATTTTGAGCTTACAAAGTGTAATACCTAAGTTATTATTTACAATATGGAGCGAGGAAAAATGATTTACAGATTTTTCAAAGACAATGAAGAAAAAAAAAAGAACGCCGCGAGTAAGTATTAAATATTGCTTCTAATGTTATATGTTTGTAAAATAATTTTAAATAATGCTTAGAAGCAGAAAGCGATTCAAAACAAATCTCAACGTTTGTCGAAAGACACCAAAGGCAAAGGAGTTGTGTGCAAAATTTACAGAGTAAGAAATGTTTGTCATTGAAATATTTGGAATTCTTATTTATAGTTTTCTACACAGATTTTGATGATGGTCTTTCTGAGGAAAGTGATCATGGGCTTGATTTTTCTGCGAGCGATAGTGATGAATGCTTTCCAGACAATTCAATGCTCAGCGAAGACGCAGAAGATGCACCAGCCACACCAGAGCAGTCATCAACAACAGAGATTCCGGAAATAGCTTCGGAAATTTGTTTAAATGAAGAATCTTCTAACACTCAAGTTCCCTCACATGATAGAAGTGGTATGTAAGTCACTGAAAAAAACCAAAAAAAAAATTAAAAATCCATTAAAATGGAAACGACGAGCAACTGCATTGTTAAGAGAACATGGAAAAGAATATATGACAGCAAAAGGAGCTATTGTTAAAAAAAAGGAACCTATTTCTGGAAACTTGTGCGGAAGTGATAACTGCCGTTATTCTTGTTTCGCAAAAATAAATGTTGACCAAAGATTGGCACTTTTATCAAGCTTTTATTCACTCGACATTATTGCCAAGAACGTTCTACTGTTTAAAAGCATAACAAGAAAATTAACAAGTCGAGTTAAGAAAAATACCCTTAAGCAAAGAAAATTTGCATATGAATACCATATTACAGTCGGTACAAATTCCATACGAGTTTGCAAAAGTGCAATTTGTTCCTTATTTCAAATTGGAAAGAAAAAATTAGACGTTCTTCAAAGCAAAATGAACAGCTGTGAGTTCGCTCCACCTTTGGATAAAAGAGGTCAGCATTTCAACCGACCAAATAAAATATCCGATCATGTAATTGACTATATTTTGATTTTGGAGCATATTAACGAATTTCCAGCCGAAGAATCACACTATTCAAGGAACAAAAACCCAAATAAACTTTATCTCTAACCTTTGCTAAATATATCTAAATTATATAGCCTTTACATTGAAAAATGCACCGAACAAGAGAAAAATATCGAATATTTTGTTAGTCAACATTTTTACCGACAAATATTTAACACGAAATTCAATCTGTCTTTCCGCCTACTAAGAAGTGACACTTGTAGCATTTGTGACTCTGGTAAAAACTCAGCTAAACACCAAAACAGCTATAAGTCCGGATTCCAAAGTCAAAAAATTGACCGCGAAAAAGCTCGCTCCGATCCCAACGTTTTATATATTACTTTTGACCTCCAGCAAACCATGCCTTTACCAAAATTAACCACGTCTAAGGCATTTTACTTAAGGCAGATGTGGTTATATAATTTAGGAATCCATGTCATTACTTCCGATGTGGAGATGTCGTATATGTTAACCTGGACCGAAGATGTTGCAGACAGAGGAAGCACGGAGGTAATGAGTGCACTCTATACATTCTTCCAAGAATGTGAAATTGCCAAAAAGAGGAAACATCTGATTGCATGGACCGATTCTTGCCCTGGACAAAACAAAAACTTCTTTTTATTGTGCCTATACCAACTCCCTATTTTGACGGAATATTTTGAACTGATTGACCACAAATTTCCTGAAGTTGGCCATACTTATCTTGACAGCGACATGGATTTTGGAAGAATCGAAAAAGAGTTACGAAAAAACGAAACCATCTACACTGCTGAGCAATACCGACAAATAATAAAAAGTGCCAGCAAAAAAAACACCGTTATAATTGACATGGAAAACCACTTTCGATCACTACAAAATCTTTCAGTAAAATTAAATGTTAAAAATGTTACAAAAAAGATATTAAATGAAAAAATCAATTTCCGTGATAGCGTTAAATGGCTTCGAATAAACAAATATGGATCCTATTTTTATAAGGAATGCTACGACGAAGATGCTTTATTCAATGAAGCTGTTATAGCAAAAAACATCCGAATAGTTCCAGACAAAAACCAAGACTTTTTCGTCCGAGAAAAAAAATAAAGCAGCTTTCTGTTGAGAAAATAAAAAATTTAAAGGAACAAATGATGTTCATACCAAGGGAACAGCACTGGTTTTATGAAAAAGCTTTATCGGAACCATGCGAACAGAAAACAACTTTCCAAAATAAAAAAAAAATGAATTTTGTTACTTAACCCTTTTTTTATTCTTAAAATTCAAAATACTAATAAGGTTTTTGTGCAAGAAAGAGTTTACTGCTCTTTTTCTAAAAATTTTGTTTTTTTAAATATACCAAGCTACTGTAATGAAATAAAATTAACATTGTTAAAAAGCTATTATTTTTCTTGTTTTATTAGTTTATTCAATTTTATTTAGATTGGAATACGAAAAAAGTTCTCAACAAAAAACTTTAAGTCCTTATATCTCGAAATGTTGCAAATGTCATTTACCCGCTTCTTCATCCAAACGCTTCAATTATAAATTTAAGGAAAGGACGTCCAAAAAATGTTAGTTAAAATCGTTAGAGTCGTTAATGAGAAAGTCGAAAATCAATAAAACGGCTCTATGACGGTATCAGTCATATATAATATATTTTTCCCTAAATTTTTTTCGACCAAAATATAGTCCATGCCCCTAACAGCACACTTATTTTTTTTCATCAAAATCATTAGAGCCGTTTTCGAGATAAATAAAAAGTGCCGAATATGAAGAAAATAGCTCCATTGGCATAGACTGTAGGGAGAGGTGCAGACATACAAACACAGATGGAATTGCCAGACGCACTTTTTCGTCTTCGCTATCATCCTAATGTCAACTTTGATCAAAATATCGAGTTCGATTTTTTTTTTTTCAAATGCAGAACTTTCCCAATGGTACCTATAACGCAAGTAAAAAAAAACAATCGTATGAACAACTGTCATTTTTCATAATGCCTAAATTTAATTAATTTTTATTTTTGTTTGTAAGATGGCAGATTTAGGTAAAAAGTGGAGTGCAGTATGGATGCACTTTGATCAAATTTTTAATGGAAGAGCAAAGAAGCTGCTGCTGCCAAAAAACTCCCGCAGTAAACATACCTGATTCTGATAACTCAAATAACACCAGTTTAACCCAATAATTGCTTTTTTTGCCCAAAATATCTATAACCAACAACCAACACAATCAAGCATGTTCTTCAATGTCGACTTTAACACGGAAATTCCTGATTTTATTACTGAATCGATATTGATTCAATCTGGACAAATGGAATCGAGTAAATCATGGTTAATCGTGTAAACTGATATCGAAAATCGAGATTCGTTGAAAAGATTGAGATTTGAATGGAAAATCGAGAAACATCAAAATGATTGGTATTGGGATAGATTGAAATGAAAATTTGTGATTTCAATAATCAATAGTTGCGATGATTGGATCAAAAAATCGAATTGTTCCAGACTGACAAGCCCTATTTCTGACTCCATTACAGAATTAAAAAATTATATTCGCAAATTTCATCTTCAATAGATCACCTAATGGCCGAAAATAATGAATCAACCACAAGAAACCATGGAATTCATCTCCTTATACGTCTCGAATTTGGATCAACCACTCACTAATCTCTTAAAACTTTCTACTTCTCAAATATCAAATCGACATGAAGTCGATGCGATTGCAACCGATAAAGTTAGTATTTGACAAAGTTTCTCATAACTTTATCATCTTCAAATTTAAAACCTACGGCTTCCTGTCCTTATCCTTACATGTATCTTGGTTTCCATCGTATTTAAATGATCATCTATACACAAGCCTCTTTATAGATCTTGCAGCTCCAATCATATCCGCCCAACATCAGGGGTCCTTCAAGGAAGACATTTAGCTCCTCTGATTTTCTTATTGGTCATTAATGACGTAGATCGTATCTTAGAAAAATCTGACCTCCAGATCTACGCTGATGACATGCGTGTTTTTAAACATATACAATGCATAGCCGATTTTCAAGTAATTTAAATTGACCTAAGTAATTTCTTTACTTGGTGCCAACACAACTTGAACTGAATGTGAATAAATCCGAAGCCCTTGCCTACTTCCGAAAACTCCATCCCCTACCGCAACGTCAATATTGCGTTAAGAATGAACAAGTTGCGGTTGTCACTTCCATTCGTGACTTATTAGTTGTTGTATGCGACAACCACCACAATTTTCGGGCTCACTATGATAATATTATTAACAGAGCTAACTGTACTCTAGGATCTAGGTCTGAAGAATTTTCAAATCCCTTTGTTAGATACTAAGTCTCTGTATGTCACGTTAGTTAGACCTCGTCCTGAGAACGCCTCCGTTGCGTTGTATGGTTCCCATACCACCATCTTTTATTTATATATACTATTATGGTACCTATTTTCTGTGCGGCAAATTGTTTGAGGTTATGTCGTTTGAATTTTTGTGCTCCCTAAGGAGCTTATATCGGTTTATTTCTTTTATTGTTGGGTATGAGAATTTCTTCATAGTTTTGTATTGCACGAATTCATTAACCATGTAAAACATGCAACATGCATATATTTTGAAAATTGAACTTGTTAAAAAAAAATAAAAAAAAGTAAATTTAAATTCAAATTATTTCAGACTTACAGTTCATAAAATACAACAACGTCGCTTAAGAACAAGTGAATCAAATATAATCGCCACAACCGACGGTAAATTAAAGGGTGTCAAAAGAATAACAGCCTATAACGATTCATATCACAGTTTTGAAAAGATTCCATTTGCAAAACCTCCCATTGGAGACCTGCGATTCAAAGCTCCACAGCCATGTGATCCTTGGGAAGGTGTAAGAGATTGTAGTTCTACAGGCAATAAACCTCTCCAGGAACACATGATATTTGGCGGAGTCGATGGATCCGAAGACTGCTTATATTTAAATGTGTATGCAAAAAAGGTAACCTACATACATGACCATAATAAATAAAATTCATATGACTAAAAGTATTCATTTCAGCTTATATCTGAAAAGCCTCTCCCAGTGATGGTTTGTATTTATGGAGGAGCATTCCAAGTTGGAGAAGCTTCCAGGGATATTTATAGCCCCGATTATTTTATGAAGGAGGATATTGTGCTCATAATAGTTTCATACCGCCTAGGACCACTAGGTGTGTTAGCAATTAGATTGCGAATCCACAAGCTTAAATAACTTATTTTCTTCCAGGTTTTATAAGTTTTAAGGATCCTACCCTTGATGTGCCTGGAAACGCAGGCCTTAAAGATATTGTATTGGCATTACGATGGGTTAAAAAGAATGTGCAATACTTCAACGGTGACTCGAATAATATAACTCTCTTCGGTGAGAGTGCAGGTGGAGTTTGCACCCACTATATGATGACAACAGATAAAACTAAAGGACTTTTTCACAAGGCAATAGTTCAGTCAGGAAGTGTTTTGGCATCTTGGGCGGTAAATCCTTACAACAGCTACCCTTACAGGGTTGCAACTGCAGCTGGCTATAAAGGAGACGAAAACGAGAAGAAGATCTATGAGTTTCTGATGAAATGCAATGGGAAAAAAATTATATCTGCCCAAAAGAACATACTAACAGAAGATGAACGTCGCGATCGATTAATTTTCGTTTTTGGACCAGTCATTGAACCATACATCACGAATCATTGCGTTGTACCAAAACATCCAAAAGAAATGTTAAAAACTGCTTGGGGTAACAGCATTCGACTTATAATTGGAGGATGTTCTTTTGAAGGGCTTTTCAATTATTCAGGTGAAATCTTGAAGCATACAAATATCCCAAAGCCTTTTTTTACATTTTTTTTCATACATAGAAACGATCAAAGCTCCAGAAAGACTCAATACCTTGGCGGATTGTCAGCATCTTGTCCCACCAGATCTTTGCCCAGACAGATCAACCGATCTTTGTAAGGAATTCGGTCTAAAGCTGAAAAAAGCACATTTTGGGGATCATCAGCCCTCAACTCAACACCTTTATTCGTATTTAGATGTAATGATACAATTTTTCAAAACATGCACAGACTTTTAAAATATTCATTCACTTCTAGCTCATGTCTTATAGACTTTTTTGGCATCCAATTCATCGCGCTATCCAGTCCCGCTTGGCTTATGCTAGTGCACCCACTTACATATATCGATTCGATTTTGATTCAGCATTCTTCAACCATTTTAGGTTATTGAAATGCGGGAAAAACGTTCGTGGTGTTTGTCATGGTGATGATTTATCATATCTCTTCTACAACATAATTTCTGTAAAACTTCAAAAGGAAAGTCCTGAGTATAAAACCATGGAACGAATGATTGGCATTTGGACACACTACGCAACAACAGGAGATCCAAACACGGATCGCATACGACCAGCTGTGTGGACGCCAGTTGAACTTAACGAATCTCCAACAAAGTGTCTTAACATAAGCCATGATGTCAAGTTCATAGATTTGCCTGAATCAGACAAGTTGAAAGTTTGGGATAGCTTGTATGTCAACGATTTGTACTAACTAAATAGAAGTCACATATGTTTGTTTGTATGTTTTTGTTGAACAATTGATGTTATAGATAGGTACTTGTTGTGAAACTGAACATAATTTATTTTGTTATTCGATGATACTTGTTCTCTATTTTAGGGAAAGTATTGGTTTGGTGTAAAAATAATTTTAATCAAGCATAACTTTACGATGAAGAAAGTGACACATCATCCGTCAGTCTGTTTTGCGTCTTTGCGCTTGTGTGCCCGTTGGCCTTTGCGGCTTTGCGTTAATACAATGTTCATCGATCCTGACTGCCTAAACAGTTGGAATGATTTGCTGAAAATTTTGTACGGAGAAATTGTATCTGAGGGGAGAAGCAACAATATTGTTTTTTTCTTATTTTCGCTTCAAAGCTAACGCTTCAAACAATTTTAATAAATATTCGTACCTGTAAACTGTAATGTCATAAATTACTGTAGCACTGCCTACTTGGTTTTTTGCCAAAAATTGCACTTACGGAAATTGCATTTGTACTTTTTTCTGACAAAATCATCTTATTTTTGAAATATTTCCGTATATTAAAGGTATTTCAGATATCGATTTCGTCGGCTTCCTGCAGTTTTATCTTATATTTTTTTGGAGTAGGTAGATCTTTTATATCCATAAATATGGGAAAGTATGCTAAGGTATAGGTAACATCAACTAAGATATTGTTGGCATCATTTAGAACGTGATGAAACAAAGTGTACCTCTAAAAAATAAGATTTAAACAGTTTCTAAAATGTTTCTTAAATTTTTGTATGATACCAACATAAAACTTCGTATTCCATATATGTACATATAGCGATAAATAATACCTGCCCTTTTATGTAAGTATGTACCAAAAATGCGAAATATTAAAAATAAAATAAGAAATAAATAAAAATATTAAATACTAAAGTTTCGCAATAAAACATAAATGTCAGTTCCGCAAAAAAAATCGCTTTTTTATTAGATATTTGTATATACTATTTATTGACGTCATTCTGAAATCTCATGGTAAAAAGAACGTTTTTGTTAATAAGTAGGTATCATGATATCTTTGGTTTCGAATGATTTTTTATGTATCTGCATACTATTTACCTACATCAAATTTTTTGTAAAATAAATCTTGGAATTTTAAGTTGTATTTTATTTGAATATGAAAACTGTAGAAAGTTTTGAAGACGCATAGTATACCTTGCGTACTCAACCAACTCTTAATCTGTGAATATTCGCTCCCTGAACCACGGCGTTGTCTACCCTCTACGATCCCGAGCACGCTTTTACCAGTCACCTAGATCAAGCGCTCGCTGATGGCCTGGTCTTAATTCCAGAGATTCGGTCTAACTTCTCGCCTTAAGAGCGGTGTTTCATTTTGCTGGAGCATTGCTGGCGATTCGCTCGTTTGTCGTTAAACCAAAGTAGTTGAATTGTTTAGACTATTTGACCAATATTTCCCTGTCTTTCAAAAGAATCCATTATCACCTCCGAATTTCTGCTTATCGTTAGCACTTACCAAAAAAGTGTAAGTCTCACATCAAAGCTGGCCCTAAATCAAAAGTTATAACTATTTCAACTCAATCAGATATGGTTCTAAGAAAAAATAAATACAAATTCATTTTTTTTGTGTTTTTGGTTTTTATATTTTTTTTTTGTTTCAAAGAATAGTCTCATAAGCCAACTTAATTTAACCAACAATAGCGGTTCTTAACTTTGCGATACGCCAACGCCACGCTTGGCCAATCCTTCTGCTAATAATTTTTTTTAAATTTTTTATTGCTCTTATAAAAATATTTGTGATTGACAACAAAAATGATAAATATCTAACACGCCACGGAAATATGCTTCAATGCTTTACATTTACGTGGAGTGTGGAGGACACCCTAGGTTAGCAGCGAGAACCTATGCGCTGAGAGATACACAAATGCTTCCCATCCTGACCATGGCGCTTTTATAAGGGTTCACTTGGCTTATATGGAGGGCAAAATGCCAGCCATAATTGGATTAGGAGGAAATAAACGCTATTACTTTGAGACAGTTTTACGTGCAATCTGAAATAAGCCGAGTACATCTGTTCGAACCATCGAAAAGGCATCAGGAGCTCCAAAATCAACGGTTCCAAGGATGCTCAAAAGGCTTTCTTCCTTTTCATTTGCAGCATGTCCAACATTTACTTCAAAGGGACTATAGACAAAGCGTTGAATTTTGTCAAAATATGCTTCGCAAAAACCAAGAAGATACAGGCTTTTTCAATAGAATATTATAGACCTAGAAGTCGTCGCAATAAGGATGGATATGTCAACATTCATCACGTCCTCAGTTGGCAAGTGGAAAATCCGCATTTGCTACGGGAAGGCAAATCCCTATCATCATCATCATCATCGGCTCGACAACCGGGTTCCGGTCCTGGCCTCTTTCAACAAGTCTCTCCACCTATCCCGGTCTCTAGCCGACGCCATCCAGTTGCGCACCACAAGGCTTCGGGCGTCCTGGTCTACGCCATCTCTCCAGCGCAAGCATGGTCTACCACGCTGTCGTCTACCATAGAATGTACCACAAAAAACTTTCCGAGCAGGTTCCTCTTCGCTCATGCGAGCTAGGTGCCCTGCCCACCGGAGTCTACCGAGCTTAATTTTTGTCACGATATCTGCTTCTAGGTAGATTGCGTACAATTCATGATTGTACCGTCTCCGGAATCGTCCTTCCTCACATATGGGGCCAACAATTCTCCTTAAGACTTTTCTCTCGAACGCAGCTAAGAGGTCGGAGTGCCTTTTGCTAAGCACCCAAGTCTTGGATCCATATGTGAGTACTGGCAGGACCATGGTCCTGTACAGCAGCAGTTTTGAAGTTATGGTGAGATTTCTGGATTTGAAGAGCTTTGACAGACTGTAGTAGGCTCTGTTGGATTTGAGAAGCCGCCCGCGTATTTCTTCTTCTATATTGTTATCGGCTGCTACTATTGACCCAAGGTATTTAAAGGATTGCACCACTTCAAATTCGTGCTCCGCTACCTTGATTGTTTGACCAACTGTTCCTCTCGCATTCGACGCCACCATGTACTTTGTTTTACCTTCACTAATGTACAGCCCCAGATTTTGTGCCGCCTGCTCGATCTGGATGAAGGAATCGTGTACAGCTTGTTCGGTTCTTCCGATGATGTCAATGTCGTCTGCGTAAGCCAGTAACTGGCTGGACCTGTTGACGATGGTCCCTCTTGTTGCCGTGCCAGAGTCACGGATTGCCTTCTCCAACGCCAGGTTGAAGAGGAGGCAGGCCAAACCGTCCCCTTGTCGGAGTCCATTAAAGATGTTGATTGGTCTGGATAGCAATCCGGCTATTTTTACTTGGCTTGTTACGTTGGTCATGGTCAACCTACATAGTCGTGTCAATTTATTTGGGATGCCGAACTCTCTCATGGCTTTGTAAAGTTCTACCCTGGCTATGCTATCATAGGCGGCCTTAAATTCTATAAACAGATGGAAGGCAAATCCCTATACCAATTTAAAATCAATTTTTGGACCGGGATTTCGAATGGCCACATTGTAAGACCCTTTGAATGGTTTTTGGACGGAAAAGGTAGGTTTCTACTTCATAAATAAGCGACTCGGAAAGACATAAAATGCACGGCTGGATCGCACGAACTTGCTCTTATGTAAAAGTACTTTCGAATTTAAAACACATTTTATAAAAATATGAAATATGGATTTAATGAGATAAAAATGTTCAAATGCATGGAATTGTCGTCTGATTTTCGGGAAAGTATGAATGTATGCAAACAAAGTTTAAAAATCGTTTTATTATTAAAGTAATTTTTTATTTAACAAATTTCTTTAAAATTTTTCGAGAACAAAATTTGGGATGTCAATTTCAAGTGCTTAGTTTAGATTTTAGGAAATAATTCCAAAAATAATCTAATCGTTCACACGTTTCTAAGATACATATTGATTTTTCAAAAAATAAATTGTTTTTTTTTTTTTTTTTTTCAAAAAACTAAAAAAAATTCGATTATTCTTATACACGGGTATTACGTGTGTATGGGGGTTACCGTTAGTTTTGGAGCTAAAAAAAAAATCAATTTCCCCTCTAGGGAATCAGCGAAGACCCTTAACTACCGGTATTGAAGAACATAGGTCAAGTGGTTTAGACTGTAGGGAGAGGTACAGACATACAGACACACTGAACCATGGTTTTTGTGTACTAAATTTTCCTTAAAATTCTTATATAAAAATTGATATGCAAAGTTTATTCGTGTATCCTTTTTCAAGATATTGAATTTTCAAAAAAAAATTGTATTATTTTTTTAAAAATCCAAAAACAATTTTTTTGAAAAAAAAAATTAGATTATATTTTTTTAAATGTAAAGGAGCTCCTACATAAAAATTTTTGTTAAGATCGTTTGAGCCCTTGATGAGAAATTCGAAATTTAAAAAAAAAAAAAACGTTCTATGACAGGTACCGTTAATAACATTTCCCCCCAATTTTTTTTTTACCAGATTGTAGTCCATGTCCAAAATATCACGCCTAATTTTTTTTATCAAAATGGTTAGAGTCGTTTTCGAGATAAATAAGATTATGCATTAAGGGTGTATGGGGGGTACCGTTTGTTTTAGAGCTGAAAAAAAAACTCAATTTCTCCTCTAGGGAATCACCGAAGACTCTTTAGTACCGAGGCTGTAGTTCAAGTTACAGACATACAGACAGACAGACGGAATTGCCGGACCCACTTTTTTCGTCTTCGCTATCATCGTAATGTCAACTTTGATCTAAATCTCGTATTCGATTTTTTTTTCCAAATGCAGCACTTGCACTATGGTACGAGTACCTATGTACACTGTACAGTCATTGGCAAAATTATTTGCACAACGTAAAATTTACACAACTTCTCTTTATTGAAGCCTTATAACTTTCAAAATAAAAAAGATATTGTTAATATTTATTTTTATTAATAATGAATACATTTTATACATATTCTTAAAACGGTACACAAAATAACAAAATCGAATTTCTAACGGTTTGTTTTAAAAACATAAAAACAAAAGTGGCAAAATTATTTGCACGTCATTATTAAAACGTTAAAATTATTTGCCAAGTGCAATGAACTGCTTAAACTGACTACAGGTAATTTATTTACCCGAATTATCATATTGAGCGGTGCAATTAGTTATTTTTTTTTTGGTTTATTGTAATATTGTCGTCGGGAAAGTTTTTCAAATGGCTAAAACGAATGAATTTTCAACAGAAAAACGCGCGGCTATTGTTTCCGAATTCCGATCTGGATTTCCGGCAGCAAAAATTTCAGCTTAATATCGCTGCGCCCGGAGGACCAGCGTTGCCGATGTGGCACGATCGTGCCATTTTGACACGGAAATTTTTTCGTGGCACGGTGGCACGAAAAGTTTCAATATGGCACGTTTTTTTCATTAACCTTTTACAAAAATAATTCAAACATACAAAGTATATTTCCACACTTCTATATTTCGGTATCAGAATCTTCTCATCTATTAGAGTGCGAGAAAGATGTTCTTTTTGGCGAAATAAAAATTTTTTTGAGATTGGACTAGCCGAAAGTATTTTTCTTGAAGATTCAAAAACTTTCTAGGATAAGTTGTACAAATTAAAAAACAATATTGACGAAGGAATGTTCATTAACATTTCAAAATTTATGTTGATTCTTCTTAGTTTGCCTCACGGAAGTGCATCAGCAGAGCGAATGTTTTCAAGGCTAAATAATATTAAAACAAACAACAAAAACAGACTGTCTTACAAAACAAATAATGCTAATGTCATATAATGAAATTATTAAGCCTAATAATTGTCAAAATTTCAAACCTTCAGCTAATTTATTTATTTAACTTATTAAAACAAAGCTTTATTACTTATTATTATTATGAACTTGCCAAAAACTCCTGTTTCTGGAAAATACCTATACCTACACTAGGGTGGGTCAAAAAATCAAGTATTGTTTTTTTTTTTGGATCCGACACATGAAAACTAGTTCCTAGGTACCTCTAGAAAGTACTTACCAAATAAAAGCTCTTAATATTAACGGGAAGATTATGCTCATCATAGTTTTCCATTTTCAATTTAGTATCGTATAAAAATAGTCATATCTTATCAACAATAGATCGTTTAACCAATCGCATAGTCATTCATTAATCCAACCATTTAAAAGATATTCAACGTCAAAGATTGAAGTATTTTAAGGAAAATAACTTTTTTGCTTTGAATTTTGTAACTTAATAAAAAGTAATTATTATCAAATGAGTTTCAATTATTTCTATAGGAAATTGAACGCTCTACAAAAAAGATCTCCGTAGTTAATCGATTACTCTAGCCATTCAAAAGATATTCGCAGTAGAATTCCAATGCCTACTGATTTTAGTAGTTTTTCAATAAATATTCCCAATTTATCCAGTTAATTTTTGAATTTTAAGATAGTTCATGTTCTATTTCAGGAAAAGAAGGTTTTTATTTAAGAAATATAATTTAACATGTCAGCAAAAAAAAATTCTATTTCACCATATGAAATTTTATAATTTAATACAGTAGGTGCGTTTTATTATCCACAAATCTATCTGGATCCGGATCGGGATCTTCCCTTTAAAATAAAACGATACGGATCTTACTGACAGCAGTGTTATAAGCCCGTCTCTTTTTATCCTTGGGTTTGGAAATTTAAAATTATGTCTTGTCTTTTTTCTTTACACTATAGCTTACACTACCTTACCATAAAAAGCCATCTACACGTCAGTGTAATAACTAATTTTTGGATCTTTGAAATAGATCCCGATAGAAAACAGGATCCCAAATTGTTTTTGTAATACATGTTAAAACTTAATCCAGATCCGGATCCAGATAGATTTGTGGATAATAAAACGCACCTAGTATTGATACAAAACGATTCAAATTTGATTCAAATATAAGTCTTTAATTCGGTCATCGAGCACTTTTAAAGACTTCTGATCAACAATATCGAATAACATTTTGAGTTATTCTGAAATGTTGCTTCTTTCTTTTTTTGTGCTGGCGATGTTTTACGCGTGCATTTTTTTTTATCCTTAACCATTTGTTATGACATCGAAGAATTCTTTTCACTACATTATTATTACTAGAAGTCGGAATATCATTTTTTCTCCATAGCTCTATAACCTGATCTGCTACATTTTTAGCACTTTGTTTCACAGAATATTTAAGGATATTAAGTTGATGAAAAAATACACACATAACCTCTTTCACTGTTGGTAATTTCAGTTCAAGAATTTTCGACATCGGTATGCCAATTAAAGGGATTTCTTTATTCATATTAGATGATTAGCATCCGAATTGCTATAATCAATAATATATTAAAACTCAGCTGTTAGTTAATTGGTTTTAGTTATACACAAGAAGACAACTCAGAGCTCCAAAAAACTATGTATGCAATGTAGAAATATAAGGGGAAACATAGAAATGACCTGAAACCACAGATGGCGCTAGTATGACAAGTACTGAGTAACAGAACTACCAACATTCGAAATTAAATTTTCAAATTCTCCAAATTCTGTGGAAAAAAGGAATTTATAAAAAAAATATTAAATAACAATCCTAAACTGTAATAAAAGTTATAAAAAGAAAATATCGTTAAAAAATTGATTCAAAAAAAATATATTCTAAAACAAAAGATAAGATATAGCTTGCAAACCGTCATTCTATAGAAATAAACTCAAATTCTCATGAATATTGTCAAAATTCATAAATGAACTGGATAAATTTGGAATATTTATTGAAAAACTACTAAAATCAGTAGGCATTGGAATTCTACTGCGAATATCTTTTGAATGGCTAGAGTAATCGATTAACTACGGAGATCTTTTTTGTAGAGCATTCAATTTCCTATAGAAATAATTGAAACATATTTGACAATAATTATTTTTTATTACGTTACAAAATTCCAAACAAAAAAGTGATTTTCCTTAAAATACTTCAATCTTTGACGTTGAATATCTTTTAAATGGTTGTATTAATGAAAAAAGTATACAAGACCATTTTTGTAGAGCGTTAAATTTCCTACAAATATTGACTATGCGATTGGTTAAACAATCTATTGTTGATAAGATATGACAATTTTTATATGATACTAAATTGAAAATGGAAAACTATGATGAGCATAATCTTCCCGTTAATATTAAGAGCTAATATTTGGTAAGTACTTTCTAGAGGTACCTAGGAACTAGTTTTCATGTGTCGGATCCAAAAAAAAAAACAATACTTGATTTTTTTGACCCACCCTAACCTACACGAATAGAGGAAGTGATTTTTTGTTTGTTATTTGTTTGTAATAGTATTTAAATAAGATTTATTTTTAAAGAATAACTTGAGTTTTTTTTCATATGGCACGAAAATATCACAAATGGAACGTTTTTTCAAAGAGGGTGGCACGAAAAATTTTTTTTCGGCGGCAACGTTGCGGAAGACAGTTTATTACCTCATAGAAAAACAAGAAAACTCATGGAAGTGTAAAAAATCTTGCTGGTAGAGTCACAACCAAAAGGCAAGACGCAAAAATTATCCGTTCCTTTAAAAGTAACCGCCGTTCGAAATGTGCTTGATAATTTGAACAAAGATCGTGAAACCGCTGTAAGTGAAAGGACAATACGACGGAGGTTGAAAGAAAATAAAATAAACGCCTACGTCATTCAAAAAAAGTCCCATATATCAAGAAAAAATAAAATCCTCAGACTAGAATTCGCTAGGGAGCATATCAATAAACCGCCGGCCTTTTAGAGAAGTGTACTTTGGACTGATGAGACTACTTGTTCGTTGGATGGTAACTATGGCCGAAAATTGTATTACTCCGATCGCAAATCAAAAAACAAATGACCCGTTACACAACTCGCAAGGCATTCCAAAGAAGGTAAAATAATGTTATGGGGATGCATATCATATTGTGGCGTAGGACCAATTGTTAGGTGCTCCAACCCTATGACAAAGTCGCATTATTTGGAAATACTAAATGATGTTGCACTAGTGGCAGGGTCAATATTCATCGGGAGTAATTTTATCTTGGAACAAGATAATGCTCCTATACATACGGCTAATGGAATATCTTCAAATCAAACCTGGAAGAATTTATAATAATAGCTTGGAGTACAGTTCCGTCAGAACAGATTCAAGATCTGATAGACTCAATGCCAATGGGCCGCGCTGCTTATTACATACATAGGTAATGCTATTTTCATAACAACGTTTTGTTTTATTTAAAAAAAATACTTTTTGGCTTCTAGTGGTGTTAAATGCAGTAATTCAAACATGTGCAAATAATTTTGCTGGTTTAATATGATGTGTAAATAATTTTGCCACTTTTGTTTTTATGTTTTTAAAACGAACCGTTAGAAGTTCGATTTTGTTATTTTATGTACCGTATTGAGAATATGTATTAATTATTAATAAAAATAAATAAAAACAAAATCTTTTTTACTTTAAAAGTTATAAAGATTGTGTAAATATTACGTTGTGCAAATAATTTTGCCAATGACTGTATATCGCAAGTAAAAAGAAAGAAAATATCATAATCATAAATGATTGAGATCATATATGCGCCTTATTAATATGACCTCCATACCAGTAGCCTTGCTCATCATAAATTTTCCACTTCTCATCCAGAAGGGTTCATATTTTAGATTTTTGTTAGCCATTTTTGCCTATCTCAACAAAACGTTCGTATCAGTTTGATAAACAGTCGTTGATATAAAAGTTCCCCAAGAAACATTTTTAGCTGTATAAATGTTTGATAAGCACTTTTAGAACTAAACTTAAAGCTCGTTTATTCAAAAACACGCTCTAGATGCAGGGCCGGATCTATCTAAGGGCTGTATGGGCTGCAGCCCAGGGCCCCGAGGTCACAAGGGGCCCCCAGACCACGTTGAAAACAATAGGCGTTAATTTGAAATAAAAAAAAAAAATAATAAAAAACCTACCATAAGGTTGGCAATGGCAACCCTGAGATCAATCTACTAATGTATAGTCCCCGGCGAGCTAGATGGCACTATTTTAGAGAGAGGAGTAAATTCACGCGTCGCTTTTACCTGTAAAAAGCGCTGCGCGAACTTACTCTCTCTCTAAAATCGTGCTCAGTTTGATGCCGAATAGTGTATATGCGCGTCTATGGAATGAAATGGAGGTTCCCCGTGGTTTGTTTTTGATCGGTGTATTTTTTCTACTCTTAGGTTAGGTTAGGTTGTTGGGCTGACAATTGATGTAACTATCGTCACACTTAGATCAATGTAGATCCATTGTGTTTCTGATAAAAACCTATGTATTCTCTTAATCAGTCAAGCCATTTTGAGGCATTGACGAAGTTAAATATGTGAATTCCTGAATATTGGAAAGATCTTCTAAATTGTCAAAGAAGTAACTATCAAGACATTTCCTTCTTTGGTGGCATAGTGACGGGCAATGACAAAGAAAGTGTGATGTGTCTCCATGTACCTTCTCATCACCATATCCTCTACATAGGTCATCTGTACTTAGTTTCATTTTAAATGTATGATATTTTAGTAAATTATGTCCGGTGACTATGCTCGTAACAGAGCGAAGAGACTTCTTACTAAGTTGCATAATTTTGTCAGTCCTCTGCTTGTTAAAGCAAGGCCATACTTTCCTAGTGGTATCACAGGTGTCAAGTAGACTCCACCTTTCATTGGATTTCTTTAGGATTAAATCTGAAATTTTCTGTTTAATGTTGCAGAGTGGGATACTTACCATCTGTCTTGCCAACTCATCGGCATTTTCATTACCTGGTATGCCGCTGTGCCCCGGTACCCAGCAGAGTCTAATATTGTGCTGCGTGCCAAGAACCTTAAGCTCTTCGCGACAGCAAGAGACAAGCTTCGATTTTATCACAGTGTTGTCACTGCCAAGACCTCCGCTTGGAATACACTGCTATGATCTGGGAGCCTAAGTGAGTTGTTTAGCTCAAGAGGTTCTGAGAAAAAGCCTGCACCAACACCTGTGTCCATTTTGGAGCCATCAGTATAGATTGCTATTTCTGATTCACTGGCGTAGGGTTGGTTGTTCAGCCATTCTTCTCTGCTTGGAAAGGCAGTTTGGAATGGTTTATAAAAGTCAAGAATTTGAGCATGTCCTATTGCACTGTTTTTCCAGGTATTAGTCTGGCTTAGCCTTAAGGCGCTATATGCTGCGGATTCTTGTACGAAAAGTCTAGGGGTATCAGGTTGAGTATCGCCTCTAACCCTGCTGTTGGTGTGGATCTCATAGTACCCGTAATTCCAATACACGCAAGTCTCTGTACTTTTGTCCGGGTTTTGAGGTTCTTTCATTTTTTCCGTTGCATTCCACCATACCAAATTACCATAAGTTAGTAGATATTGGTCTGATTATCGCCAAATACATCCACCTGATAATTTTTGGGCTAGGTCCCCAGGATTTCCCAAAGATTCTGTTACAGGAGTAGAATCCAATCATTCCTTTTTTGCCCTTTCCTTAGTGTTAAGACTGCAGTCTATCTAGAATCACACCAAGATGCTTTGCATGATCTGAAATCTTCAGTGGGGTGCCTTCAATTGAGGGTATTCTGAAGCTTGGTATTTTCCTCTTATTTGTAAAAAGGACTGATTCTGGCCGTACTTTCTAGTCCATCTCCTAACCTTAGAAAGGGCGTATTCGATCTGTTCGCTGATAGTGGGTAAGAATTTACCTGTCGCTAATAACGCAAGATCATCAGCATAGGCTACTACCTTTTTATCTACTCTTACGAGGGCTTCCCGCCGCGCTGCTTAACGTAACGCCTGACGTGATTTTGTTTTTTCTTCCGCACTTCTGTTCTCGTCATCAAAGTGACAAACTGACTGTGTTAATTGTTAGAACTGTGTTAAATGAGTCAGTTTACTAATGAGTAAGTGATAACTTTAAAGTTATGTCTAAATAAGTAACATTTTTTTATTTTTAAAAAAGCAGGCTTTTTTGGTCAAAATATTTTTTATCGATGCAAATAAAACAAAATTATTTCATCTTTTCCCAACGTTTCGTCGGTGTTCCACGACTTCTTCAGGGGAATGTCTTTAATAAGAAATATTAATTTTTTTATATATATAAAAACTATTACATTTAATTTACTATTTTTTGTATATGAGTATTGAATGGTATATTAAACAACTTACAAAATGTTCTGGTTTATTGACTCTAATACATTTTAAAAACGACATACAAAATTTTTTAACACTAGATAAAAATTTTTAAACAAAAGACTTTTTTTTAAAAAAAAAAGAAGAAAAACTAGAAAATAACAAATTTTATCAAAAAACAAACAGAAAAAACGTCACAGTATTATCACAGCTGATTGTTATCACAGATTGAGGGTAAATTAAATGTAATAGTTTTTATATATTGTTATATATTTAAATGTGCTTCCAAGCTCTCCCCAATACACCCACTTAAAAATAACTTTTTACCACACTTGGGGTTTGCAGACAATGCCTCAGTGATGCCTATAACATAAAAAATACGTTTTGCTCCAACTTCATCTTCTGAGAAGATAAAGTTAGAGAGCAGATCTTTTTAATGATCATTAGCAGCATAGCAACCAAGTGACGCCTAAGATTAGGGATAAGCTTTTTCTACTGTTGCTTTCTCTGGCTCGTTTATCTTAACCTTTTGTATTTTGTTCACTCTTGTATCATCTCGCTACTTGTTAACATCTCGTCTTATTTTTTTTGTATACGTATAACTAATTGTTAAAACTTAAACTTAAATAAACTATTAAAACTTAAGAATAATTGGTTTGCAGCTTAATCTTTATAAGTTATTTGAATAAATAAAACTATTAAAACTAAGAATAATTGTGTTTGCAACTCAATCTTTACTGGCGCAGTCGAAAAAAAAAAACTTGGTGCGTGGAGTTAAAACTTAAACTTTATTTGAAATAATAATTTCTTAAAACTATAAATTCAACAAACTTGGCCTGTGAAAAGTATAAAAAAAAAGCTGGCTTAAATAGTTCAGAAAAAAAAACTTAAATCAAACTAAAAACAAAAAAAAAACAATTATAAAGAACAAGCATAAAAACTTCAACTTTTTACCATAACGAAATGGTCTAATGCTTGAAACCTACATAAACTTCATAATTCTTGAAAAGTGTACCAAATATTCGTTACTATCTTATTAATAAATAAAATAAAAAGGTTTTAAGACCCAAGTAACCTTGATAATTGAAAAACCCTAGTTTGTGAAACTCCACCAAAGCACCGTTGGAATAACGCTCCCACGCTTGCACAAAAAAAAACTGTACCTAATTGACTAGAATAAATTTTAAAAGACCTTTGAAGGAAGCAAATATAAATCTATGGTTCAAGTAGTCAACAGCAAGTATTAGTTCCAGTATCCCGTGAGTATCAAACAAGTATATTCCTGAAACAAGTTACCTATTATTATGGAGCTCCTCAATCCAGTGGATAGATTTAAGATTATATTAGACTTAATTACTAAGATTCCAGAGTTTGATGGTAACAGCAAATATCTGGTAGATTTCCTGGACAGGGTGGATGCTATTTCTGCTACTATTGATTCCTTTGAAGAATCAGCTAAACTCATCTTAACAGGTTACATCAAGGACAAAATTGTAGGTAGGGCTAAGTCCGAAATTCAAAAAAATGGTAGATTAAATACATGGAGTGAAATGAAAAATGTGTTGAAAAATAATTTTGGGGAAAGACTATCTGTTGATGAATTGATTGATGGTATTCGAACGGCAAGAGTTCAGACAACGATTGAAGATTATTACAATAGAATAAATAATTTTCTTTGTCGTATTAATAGCATTTATTTACTAGGTAATAATCAGGACGGAATTAATGAAATGATTGAGTCAAATAGTAGGATTGCTTTTCAAGCCTTTAAAAATAATTTACCCGAACCTACTAAATCTATCATATTAAGTCGAAACCCTACATCACTTAGCGCGGCTTTTAAAATAATTGTTGAAATTAACCACCAAAGATATGGACCAAACACTCGTTTTACTCAAAGTGATTCAAATCAAAATTTAAATAACTCTTATTCTAGAAACACTAACGCTACAAATTCTTTTAGGGGTCAAAACAGCAGGCAGTATAATAATAATTTTTCCAATAGAGGTCAAGGTCAAAATTATTCTTTTGGTAATCCTGTAACATCACGCCATCAGAGCAGTTACACACAGAGCGGTCAAACACGACAGACAAATAATAATGCTTCTAGTGGTCAATCGCGTCAGATTAATAATAATGTTTCTAGTGGTCAATCGCGCCAAACAAATAGGTCCAGACAATCGAACAATTATGGACCAATGGACATTTCATTGAATGAGGGCAGCCAAAGTAACAATGACCGATCTCGAAATAATCAAAATTTTCAATCGGGTGCAGAAAACAACTACCCTATATAGTTTGCCAATCTCCTATAAGACCTCTCAGATTCTTAATCGATTGCGGTGCCGAGTATAGTATAATCAATAAGAACTTATGCAATCCAAAGTGGCAAATTGCATCTAAAAAATATACTCTTAAGGTACTCGACCGCAATATTGAAACGAATACTGAATTTTGTATACCGCTTTTTGCAGAATTTAATAGACCCAATACCTTTGTTAATTTCATCGAATACCAATTTCACGATTATTTCGATGGTTTAATTGGCAATAATGTACTTATGAATCTTGATCCAGTTATTGATTATAAAAACCGGTTTTTAAAAATAGATTGTACAAAAATACCAATTTATTTTAATATTGAAGAGGAAGTTTATGCTCAGCATTGTTATGAAGACGAGAATTTTAATATTTTTAGCAACGAATTTTTTGAATCTGAAATTGACGACAAAGTTTTCGCAAAACATTTAACCTCTAACGATGCTTCTAAGCTCAAAACATTACTTTACTCTTATAAATCAATTTTCTATAAACAAGGGGATAATCTTACATTCACAAATGAAATAAGACACCAAATTCTTACTAAAACAGATATTCCAATTTATACAAAACTGTATAGATATCCCGAAGTTCATACTGATGAAGTTAATAGACAAATAGAGGAGATGCTTGACCAGAAGATAATTGCACCGAGTAATAGTCCTTACAATTCGCCAATTTGGGTTGTTCCTAAAAAAGACGACCTAAATGGTAACAAACAATGGCGAATTGTAATTGACTATAGGAAACTCAACGAGCAGACAGTCGATGATAGTTATCCTATGAACGGCACAGAAGAACTTTTTGATAAGCTCGGGAAGTGCAATTATTTTTCCGTCATTGACCTGGTCAAAGGATTTCATCAAATTGAGGTCGAACCCCAAGACAGACCAAAAACAGCTTTTTCCACCAAAACAGGACATTATGAATTTTTAAGGATGCCTTTCGGTCTTAAAAATGCACCGAAAACCTTTCAAAGGCTTATGAATAACATCCTTAAAAAGTTTATTAACGTCATCTGTGTTGTTTATTTGGATGATATCCTAATATTTTCGACGAGTTTTGAAGAGCACCTTCAATCTCTTAAGAAAATTTTACAGACTCTAAAAGATTATAATTTAAAAATTCAGTTAAATAAATGTAAATTCGCGGAAATATCAACATCATACTTAGGCCACATCGTCGTTGGTAACGGTATTAAACCAGACCCCAACAAAGTAAAATCTATAGTTGAAATGGCTTTACCAACTACCATTAAAGGTATTACACAATTTTTAGGAATTACTGGGTACTACAGAAAGTTCATAAAGGATTATGCAAAGGTAGCCCATCCTATGATAAGGTACCTAAAAAAATCGGAAAAGTTAAATATAAGTGACCAGAAGTACATTAATTCGTTCAATACTTTAAAAACCCTTTTAACTTCTGACCCGATTCTCAGAAGTCCAGATTTTAACAAAAAATTCGTTTTAACCACCGACGCGTCGAATTATGCGCTAGGTGCCGTGCTCAGCCAAAATGGCCATCCAATTTGTTTCGCCTCACGAACCTTAAACAAACACGAACTTAGTTACTCTACCATAGAGAAAGAACTCCTGGCAGTTGTTTGGTCCGTGAAATACTTTAGGACATATTTATATGGTCGACAATTTACAGTCAGGACAGACCATAAGCCTTTAGTTTGGTTGAGCCGCATAAAGGAACCTAACATGAAATTACAGCGGTGGAAAATAATGTTAAACGAATACGACTTTGATATCGAGTACCTTAAAGGGAAAGAAAATTGTGTAGCGGACGGACTCAGTCGATATATTGAACAGATTCAAGATACTTCAGAAATCAACAAAGAAGTTGATTCAAGGAACAATTTTGATAATAAACTTGGTTTTGCTGAAGGTTCTTCAGAATCTAACGAAGAAGTTAATTCTGCAAGAATTTTTATTAACGAAGTGAACGGTGAAGTAAGTGAGGGTAGCGAAAATATCAGAATCACAAGTTCCATTGAGCAAAATGATAACAATGAAGTTATCTCTACAGATGCAACTATCCATAGTGCAATGGAAGACGAATCTCTTCACATATTCATAACCGAAAAGCCAATTAATTTGTTCAAAAATCAGGTGTACTTGTCGTATGGCATAAAAGAAAAAATTACATTAAAAATAGTGCACAAAAAGATACAAAACTACATTCAGGTCGAAAAGGGTAAATCCGTTCTTTTAGATATTATGAAACGTTTTCTTATTAACAAAGGTTTGATTTGCATTTATTGCAACGACATGTCATTATTCCTTGAATTTCAGACCTTATTTGTTAAATATTTTGCATTAAATGCAAACTTAAAAGTATTACGCTCAACAATCCGACTTCAAGACGTAAGTGATAAAAATGACTTCCTTACTATTATCAAAAATGAGCACTTAAGTAAGAACCATAGAGGAATTAATGAAATATTTTCAGAACTAAAGAAAAAATATTATTTTCCAAAAATGCAAATTGAGATACAAAAATTTATTAACAATTGTGATATCTGCAATATAGCCAAACACGATCGGCAACCACTGCAGATACCAATGCAATTAACCGAAACACCGAATTGCTTTAATGATATTATTCATGTCGATATCTGGTTTCCAGAACGAGGCAAGATGTATTTCACAACCATCGACAAATTTTCAAAGTATGCAACAGTTCATCCCTTAGAAGATCGAAATTGGATTGCAATCTTAAATGCAATCAAACAGCGTATTCAGTTCTTAGGAAAACCAAATAAAATTATATCCGATGGTGAGACTTGCATCCTGCATTCTGCAGTTGAGCAGTTTTTAAAAGAAAAAAACATTAGTTTTCACAAAACAACAGCATTTATAAAAACTGGCAATGCCGATATCGAGAGATTACATGGAACCTTAAACGAACACTTGCGACTTTTAAATGCTTCCAAGGACAACTCGGAATTGAATGACAAAATTTTCAACATTATTACTATCTATAATGATACAATTCATTCCACGACAAAACACAGACCCATAGATTTTCTTTGCAATAATTTATCTAGAGAAGATATTGAAAATTATTCCAAATCTTTAAAACACCAAAAGGAAAAAGCAATAGAAAAGAAAAATAAAAAAACTTACAGTAGGAACTTTGACCAATGTCCAGATCTGGTTCAGAATAGAACAGTTGTGAAGAGTAAACCGAAATACAGGAAACTGAATCAATTTACAGCCGCCGGCAATTATGTAATTGATAAATCCACAAAACGAAACACAAGATACTACAAAAAGCAATTAAAAAGAAGGTATAAGTACCAAAACACCTAAATTTTATAAATTTTCAATCCACAGTTATATTTCAATTTCAGATTCAATTTACATACATCCATACATATTTTCACAGTATCTCAAAATTTAATGCACTTTTATTCCAATTCTTTGACCGACTTTACACTTTTTTAATGAAATATTATATTTCCTTGTTTGATTTATCATTGTTTTTTTAATTTTTGTTTGGTTTTGTTGTTCGAATAAACATAACTTTTTTTCAACTTTCTCCAAATGACTTTGTAACACACTTTAAATTTGCAACAGTAAACTCATAAAACCAAAAAGGAGAACGAACATTTCCTTCCTTTATCTGTCATTCCAATGAAAACGACCTACCTACAATCGGAAAAATGAATTCGTTCAACCTAACGGGTGATTTTTTGAGGTTAGGATTTTCATGCATTAGTATTTGACAGATCACGCGGGATTTCAGACATGGTGTCAAAGAGAAAGATGCTCAGTATGCTTTGACATTTCATCATGAATAGACTTACAACTTAAACAACGTCGAATTTTCAGTGAATGGGCCCTAGAAAAGTTGGCAGAAAATCCGCTTTTTTATCGACAAATTTTGTTCAGCGATGAGGCTCATTTCTGGTTGAATGGCTACGTAAATAAGCAAAATTGCCGCATTTGGAGTGAAGAGCAACCAGAAGCCGTTCAAGAACTGCCCATGCATCCCGAAAAATGCACTGTTTGGTGTGGTTTGTACGCTGGTGGAATCATTGGACCGTATTTTTTCAAAGATGCTGTTGGACGCAACGTTACGGTGAATGGCGATCGCTATCGTTCAATGCTAACAAACTTTTTGTTGCCAAAAATGGAAGAACTGAACTTGGTTGACATGTGGTTTCAACAAGATGGCGCTACATGCCACACAGCTCGCGATTCTATGGCCATTTTGAGGGAAAACTTCGGAGAACAATTCATCTCAAGGAATGGACCGGTAAGTTGGCCACCAAGATCATGCGATTTGACGCCTTTAGACTATTTTTTGTGGGGCTACGTCAAGTCTAAAGTCTACACAAATAAGCCAGCAACTATTCCAGCTTTGGAAGACAACATTTCCGAAGAAATTCGGGCTATTCCGGCCGAAATGCTCGAAAAAGTTACCCAAAATTGGACTTTCCGAATGGACCACCTAAGACGCAGCCGCGGTCAACATTTAAATGAAATTATCTTCAAAAAGTAAATGTCATGGACCAATCTAACGTTTCAAATAAAGAATCGATGAGATTTTGCAAATTTTATGCGTTTTTTTTTTTAAAAAAGTTCTCAAGCTCTTAAAAAATCACCCGTTATATGTTGCTAATCCATTTCTTTTTGAGGGATAATAAAACGATCTACTACGAGATAGATGTCGCTAGTTCCTTGCTTTTTATGATGAAATAAAATAAGCGTTCAGACTTGTAGCTCGTTGAAATAGATAATTGGTTTGCGCTTGGGAATTTGTTTTGAGTTTAATTCCTTATAACATTTACATTATTCAATCGGTAAAGATACTCTTCTCTGTCCAGGAAATTTGTTGGAAATCAAATGCTGAGAAAAATGTATGTTTATTAAGTACCTTATGATTGATTTTGGAAAAACCAGATATAAAACTAATAAATAATAATACATATTTGAAATATTTTGTTTTGAATAGAATAGAGCCAAATAAGGTAGCGATCGATCAAATTTATATAAAATCATAAATGATACAAACAAAAATATATTATATTGCCATATTAAAAACTATAAAAGCAACTAGTGAATTAAAATTAGATTATATTTGTAAATTTTTGTAAGAATATTGGAAATTGTTATTCTGTAATTAAAAATATGAAAAAGTAACGAG
Organism: Philhelius festivus; assembly: GCA_963931855.1. Classification (NCBI taxonomy): domain Eukaryota; kingdom Metazoa; phylum Arthropoda; class Insecta; order Diptera; family Syrphidae; genus Philhelius; species Philhelius festivus. Next base: position 126,156,329 of record OZ007555.1, on the reverse strand, counting down.
TATCATTGAAACAAATGAATTTTGTAAAAATAAAAAAAAAAAAAAATAAAAATAACTGTTATACTGTCAAATAAGTAAAAATAAAATAACGAATCAGATTTGTAAAGTACCTACAAATTATAGTTACGAGTACATTCGAGGTTGTCGAGAAGTATAACTGTTATATTTCAGAGTTTAAGCGAGTTGTTATAAGAAGATAAAACAAAAATTTTTGGAACATGTAAATATCAATTTTTTGGGGACCAAAAAAAAATGTCGGTGGGGAGGTGTTATATATTTAAATGTGCTTCCAAGCTCTCCCCAATACACCCACTTAAAAATAACTTTTTACCACACTTGGGGTTTGCAGACAATGCCTCAGTGATGCCTATAACATAAAAAATACGTTTTGCTCCAACTTCATCTTCTGAGAAGATAAAGTTAGAGAGCAGATCTTTTTAATGATCATTAGCAGCATAGCAACCAAGTGACGCCTAAGATTAGGGATAAGCTTTTTCTACTGTTGCTTTCTCTGGCTCGTTTATCTTAACCTTTTGTATTTTGTTCACTCTTGTATCATCTCGCTACTTGTTAACATCTCGTCTTATTTTTTTTGTATACGTATAACTAATTGTTAAAACTTAAACTTAAATAAACTATTAAAACTTAAGAATAATTGGTTTGCAGCTTAATCCTTATAAGTTATTTGAATAAATAAAACTATTAAAACTAAGAATAATTGTGTTTGCAACTCAATCTTTACTATATGTATATAAAAAAATTAATATTTCTTATTAAAGACATTCCCCTGAAGAAGTCGTGGAACACCGACGAAACGTTGGGAAAAGATGAAATAATTTTGTTTTATTTGCATCGATTAAAAATTTTGACCAAAAAAGCCTGCTTTTTTAAAAATAAAATTATTATAACAAAGAATTGGTCACACAAAAAGAAAAATACATATAATTCTATCGGAGGGCTTGCCGATCATATATTGTCTTTATTTGGAATATTTACCATCATCATGAAACAGTTTTTCACACACATTAAAATAAAATACGACATTGAAACATGCATACAGCTAAAACACTTTAGCAAACAAAATAAGAGACTTGTCAAACAAAAAGAGAGGTTAAAATTTCTTTTAAAGTGTAGAGAATATGGAATAATACCTAAACATATAACAAACACAACAACTCAACTAAAGAAAAACTTCACATCATTAACACTTGGACAGCAATTAATAAAAACAGAATACAAATTCCATACAAAAATCCTAAACTTAGAAATAAGACAAACCAACACCAACATCGACCATATCACAAAAAACCTTTTTCATACAGACATAAAACTAAAAACCATTTAAAATGAAACAGAATATAAAACTCAAATTAGCTTTTTTGGCCTTTAGTCCACAAAAATTGGCGTTTCGTCCGGGTGATCTCACATGGACTCATCAGTTGACTTGTGAGGACCTTGTCAATACGCAATTTTTGTTAAGTTCAGTTCATCTTACATGAATTTTTTGACAAAAATCCAATGTGAACTATATCCAACAAAGATTAGGATTGTAATCATTAATGTTGGAATTTTTTTTTGCCCGTGGCCTGGCATTGAATATTTATATGAAGGTTTTTATAATACAAACTCTATATACTACTGAAATAAATCAGCCAAGTAGAAGACTTAGCACTATTATTGGACTTGTTGAATTATTGATTCAAATTAGCTTTTTTGGCCTTTAGTCCACAAAAATTGGCGTTTCGTCCGGGTGATCTCACATGGACTCATCAGTTGACTTGTGAGGACCTTGTCAATACGCAATTTTTGTTAAGTTCAGTTCATCTTACATGAATTTTTTGACAAAAATCCAATGTGAACTATATCCAACAAAGATTAGGATTGTAATCATTAATGTTGGAATTTTTTTTTGCCCGTGGCCTGGCATTGAATATTTATATGAAGGTTTTTATAATACAAACTCTATATACTACTGAAATAAATCAGCCAAGTAGAAGACTTAGCACTATTATTGGACTTGTTGAATTATTGATTCAAATTAGCTTTTTTGGCCTTTAGTCCACAAAAATTGGCGTTTCGTCCGGGTGATCTCACATGGACTCATCAGTTGACTTGTGAGGACCTTGTCAATACGCAATTTTTGTTAAGTTCAGTTCATCTTACATGAATTTTTTGACAAAAATCCAATGTGAACTATATCCAACAAAGATTAGGATTGTAATCATTAATGTTGGAATTTTTTTTTGCCCGTGGCCTGGCATTGAATATTTATATGAAGGTTTTTATAATACAAACTCTATATACTACTGAAATAAATCAGCCAAGTAGAAGACTTAGCACTATTATTGGACTTGTTGAATTATTGATTCAAATTAGCTTTTTTGGCCTTTAGTCCACAAAAATTGGCGTTTCGTCCGGGTGATCTCACATGGACTCATCAGTTGACTTGTGAGGACCTTGTCAATACGCAATTTTTGTTAAGTTCAGTTCATCTTACATGAATTTTTTGACAAAAATCCAATGTGAACTATATCCAACAAAGATTAGGATTGTAATCATTAATGTTGGAATTTTTTTTTGCCCGTGGCCTGGCATTGAATATTTATATGAAGGTTTTTATAATACAAACTCTATATACTACTGAAATAAATCAGCCAAGTAGAAGACTTAGCACTATTATTGGACTTGTTGAATTATTGATTCAAATTAGCTTTTTTGGCCTTTAGTCCACAAAAATTGGCGTTTCGTCCGGGTGATCTCACATGGACTCATCAGTTGACTTGTGAGGACCTTGTCAATACGCAATTTTTGTTAAGTTCAGTTCATCTTACATGAATTTTTTGACAAAAATCCAATGTGAACTATATCCAACAAAGATTAGGATTGTAATCATTAATGTTGGAATTTTTTTTTGCCCGTGGCCTGGCATTGAATATTTATATGAAGGTTTTTATAATACAAACTCTATATACTACTGGCTGATTTATTTCAGTAGTATATAGAGTTTGTATTATAAAAACCTTCATATAAATACAGAATATAAAACTTTCAATACAAAACAATTTTTCCTACATAACAAACTAAGAGAAAATATAAAACAAACACAAGCATCAAAATTACAAAAACTTAAAGAAAAACACCTAGACAAGCTTGGAATTGTTTTTGTAGAAGATTGGTTCATCAACAAAACAAAAATTGAGTTTCCTACTGAGAGCAGATGGCTATTGTCACTTGGGGAAAAATTCGCGATCCCTGTTACGAACAAAGACTATTCACCCATACACATAATTACTGATGTTGAACAAAGTATACGGACGATAGACGATGAAAGAGAAAAAGAAATAGCAAGAGCAACCATATCGCACAACATTATACAATTCAAGAGAAACATTAAAAACACAACAGTAGAAAAGTTTATATCAAAAACATACCAAAAAACAAAAAACTTTTTACACACATACAAAAATGAAATAGTTATAACAAAAGCCGACAAAGGTAATAAAACAGTGATCATGTACAAAGAAGATTATGACTGCAAAATGATATTATTATTAGATGATAAAAATACATATAAAACTATACGAATGGATCCCACATCAAAACTACAAACAAAAAATAATGAAATTGTAAATGAGCTGTTTAAAAACAAATATATTGACAAATCCACTAAAGACAGACTGTACTCATCAGCAGCAATAGCACCAAGACTATATGGACTTCCAAAAATACATAAGCCAAACTTACCTCTTAGACCCATTTCATCGTCCACAAATGTGCCGTGTTACCAACTCTCAAAATTTATTGGAAATATTTTAAGCAATATAGTTTCGGACAAATATAACATCAAAAATTGTTTTGAATTGAGAGATAAACTCAAAGAAGAAAAAATTGAAGAAGACGATATACTCGTTTCTTTTGACGTTGTTTCACTGTTCACTAACATTCCGACATACCTGGCCATCAAAATAATAATGAAACAGTGGAACACAATACAAACATTAACAAAAATTCCGAAAACAGACTTTCTTAAAATATTAGAATTTTGCCTAAGAGACAATAACTATTTTTTACATGGAAACAAATTTTATAACCAGATTTTTGGAATGCCAATGGGCAATCCTCTTTCCCCGACAATAGCTGACATCATACTAGATGACCTTTTAAATAATGCAACAAATGAACTAAAATCAGACAATATAACAATAAAATGCCTTTCTAAATACGTCGACGATATTTTCGCCATAATAAAAGAACGAGATAAAACTAAAATACTACAAACTTTAAACAAATATCACACAAAAATACAATTTACAGTTGAAACAGAAAGAAACAACAGTCTCCCATATTTGGACATCAGAATTCATAGAAACGACAATACTCTCACGTTTAATTGGTATTCAAAGCCTGTTGCATCTGGAAGAATGATAAATTATTTTTCGACACAACCAACATCACAAAAAATAAACACAGTTAAAAATTTAATCAACAAAATGAACAATATAAGTGACGAACGATTTCAAAAAGAAAATATTAAAATCATAAAAAACATTTTACACATGAACAATTACCCAACACACATAACAAATAACTTAATAAAAACTACTATCGAAAAAGAAAAACCAGAAACCAAAACAACAAAAAAATCGACAGATGGTAACACCAAATATTGCAGTTTGCAATATACCTATACCTAATTTAACTGACAGTAAAAGCCTACATAGAACTATTAACAACAACAAAGTAAACTATGCATACAAATCAAATAGAACACTGAGAAACCTTTTTACTAACAAAAAAACACCGATCGAAAAGGAACAACAACACAATGTAATATACCAGATTGGTTGCAATGGAAAAGAGGGGGAGAGTTGCGATCGAATATACATTGGGATTTGGGACAACAAAAAGACAATTGGGAAAGAGAATTTCTGAACATAGAGCAGACGTAAAGAAAGGAAAGGAGACAACGGGGTTATCACAACACATGATTGAAAGTGGACACACACCAGAATTTGACAACACCATAATACTTGACAAAGAAAAGAGAACAAACGCAAGGTACACACTTGAAAGCTTACGAATACAACAAAAACTTTCAAGAACAATGAACACAATGGAAGACAGGGACAACACAATAGTGAGCTATGCTTTAGCAATAAAAAAAACCCACCCTCAATCTGTGATAACAATCAGCTGTGATAATACTGTGACGTTTTTTCTGTTTGTTTTTTGATAAAATTTGTTATTTTCTTGTTTTTCTTCTTTTTTTTTTTAAAAAAAAGTCTTTTGTTTAAAAATTTTTATCTAGTGTTAAAAAATTTTGTATGTCGTTTTTAAAATGTATTAGAGTCAATAAACCAGAACATTTTGTAAGTTGTTTAATATACCATTCCATACTCATATACAAAAAATAGTAAATTAAATGTAATAGTTTTTATATATATAAAAAAATTAATATTTCTTATTAAAGACATTCCCCTGAAGAAGTCGTGGAACACCGACGAAACGTTGGGAAAAGATGAAATAATTTTGTTTTATTTGCATCGATAAAAAATTTTGACCAAAAAAGCCTGCTTTTTTAAAAATAAAATTATTATAACAAAGAATTGGTCACACAAAAAGAAAAATACATAAGTAACATTTGTTTATTATTACAAGATTTCTTGCTTTTATTTGGTAAGTGAAAATATTTATAAATCATGTTTTTCTTCTTTATGGTATTTTAAGGGTTCTGTACAAAAAAATGAAAAACGAAACCCTTGTATGATCACTCGTGTGCCCTCACTCGTCCGCCCGAAACTGCTGGACTAAATTAGGTGAAATTTGATAGGATGGTATAATTATGAGCAAAAAAAACAGTTGTGCAAAGTATTTTTTTTAATAAGGTTTGCTAATGTCACTGAGTCATATATCAATAGAAAGAGACATATAGCAAAAAATTCAAATTTTTAATGGATTTGCAAAACAAAAATATCGAAAACATAGATTTGGAAAGTGCGCGTCATATTTTTGATTATTATCCAGAAGACGTAGACGAGCATTTAGTGAATGAGTGCATTCAATTAAAATCGTACTTACTCCAATCTAAGCCGGAATCGTACACCTCTTCCAGTGACATTTTTAAGCTCATGTATGAAAATAAACTTACTAACGTGTTCCCTAACTGCTATACCATTTTAAAGATTTTTTTAACTTTGCCAATTACTAGCTGTGAAGCAGAGCGCTCTTTCTCCAAGATGTCCTATGTAGAAAATAAATACAGGACAACAATGTCGAACCATCGACTAAATAATTTATCACTTCTTTCGATAAATTGTGATCTAACAAAACTCTTGCAATGTGATGACCAAATTAATGAATTTGCAGCACAGAAATGCAGAAAGGTTGATTTATAAATTATAATTTATATAACATGTCATGCACATAATCTGTCAATTTCATTTACTAATTCATAATAAATAAATAAAATGTTTTTATTGTTTTTTTTTTTTATATTCTTATATATATCACTATTTCGTTTTCACTCTCACCCAAAGGTTGCCTGGAAGAGATTGCTACCACAGCAATTAGCACAACTAAAGCTTGCATAGATTTAAGTAACATTTATGTTTTTTTTTTGTGCAAAAAAAAGTAATCTCGCTTATATTCCAGCACATAATACTCAGCATTTTCTTAAATTTTACACATCAGTAGCGCCCAGATTGTATAACGTGCTACCCCTTGACGTTCGTTCTATTCGCTCTGAATTCTCTTTCAATAGAAAAGTTAAGAAATGGCTTTTTGACTTCAATTTTGATGAAATCCATAACATAATTCGAATCAATCGTTAAGTTTTTATATGCTAATGAATCTTTCTCCTTTAATTTCCATTTTATTTACTTTTGTTTCATATTTTATAAATTTATACCCCACAACTATATTTTTAAACAGTATTTAAAATTGTATATATCTATTATTTTTGTATCTTCATATTCTTTCATGAAGATGCATTCGACACTTGTCATAAGACAACAGAATGTATCTTTTCTTCAAGTATTGGTAAACACTTTTAATTAATAATGTATTTTTAATATTGCTTTCTTTTTTATTGATAATACATTATGTTAGTTTTAAGATGAATTTATGTAAAAATCAATATGCGTATGTATTTAAACTGAAGATGAATAAAAAATTAAACTAAAAAAAAAACTAAAAAAAAAAAATATAATAATAATATATCACTATAGGCACAGTTTTTTGACATGGCTATTAGTTGAGTACTTAGGTAGGCCACTAAATAGTTTCAGCCCAGGGCCCCACAAATTCACGATCCGTCTCTGTCTAGATGTGTCTTGAGAGCAAACATGGAGCTCACTTGCAGCTAATTTATTGAGTTTAAATGGACTATAGAGCTCGTTTATAGTACTTGTAACCTTGTAAGTATGTTTTTTGTAAAAGGGTAAAAGCTTTAATATTAGTACCCCTTATAGCACTATGGTTAGTGTGTTGGACTGTCATGCGGCAGCTCTCGAGTTCGATTCTCAGCCGCTGCAGAAAAGTTTTTTCAGAGGTGTACTACCTCTTGCGAGGAATGGACAAATCCTCTAAGAGTATATCTCTTGTCATGGAAAGTGCTGCTCATTAACCGTTCGGAATCGACAGAAAATTGTAGGTCCCCTTCGTTATTGGTAACGCGCACACAGGAATGGTTGAGAGCTCTAAGTCACTAGGTACTGGTTCAATTCGAGCTGTTGCACCACCAAATTAAAAAAAAAACTTTAATAATACGCTCTAAAAGTGCCATAGAGCTCCGTGCTTGTACGTAGAGTTATAAATAATATTTTTGTTAGTTTTAGTAAATACAAATCATACTATTAAACACGCAAATAAATTATTATTTGTATTGGTAAATTATCTTATCATGAAAATTTGTCTCTGTAAGAAAAACGTTATTTACATAGAACAATGAGTAAACGTAATAATTAAAAGCTATAATACGTTAAACGTGTGGTGATTTCTAAGTGAGATTTCATTTTTATCAGGAATGTTGATATTATACTACTTCGAAATAACAACGATCTTTAAAAATAATTTGTTTTAAGTAGATTATATTTTTTTTTTTATTTCAATTTTGAACTTGAGAAAAAAAAATATTTATTTTTCTCTTGTAATTTTTTGAATAAAGTTGCTGTGTTTTTCTTGATTCTTTTGAAAATGAAGTCACAGCACTGTGAATAATTTTCTTTTTCTGTTCTTTAAGAATTCTTAAATATACTCCATTTTCTTGAAAATGCATGAAGATAAGCTATATCCGTTATCTCTTAGCTATTTAAGAACACCTTAAAAATCTTTTACTGTTAAACAGCAATTTTCAAGAGTACGTATCAAAATGGATTTATGCTTACAAACATTGATGTACCGAGCAGAAGGATTTTAAACGTAAAAGAGCTAAAGATTGTTGCGAAACTCATAGAAACATCATCACCAAGAGTTGCAATCAGTTTAGAAATAGAGCTAGGGCCTTACATTTAACTCTCTCAGGGCTGTAAAAGAACATTCAAATAACATTTAGCTCCAACGATTTTATTTGGGTATCGTTACAAAAAGTAAAACATTTTTCGGTATCGATTGTAGCTTTAATAGCATCTGACGTTGCTTAATATTTCCTTCTTCACTCTTCAACATCAAGTTGCACCATCACAGTACCAGTTGTTTTCCCTTTTCTCTTCTTCGTTTAACATGCATCCATTCTCGTCTATCACAATTGATACCCTGCTTGATGATTTTTCAAAACTCACAACCGCGGATGCAGATGCGGGTCCTAATTGAATCGATAAATTCATCAAGCTTTAGGCTACAACACCTCTCTCCTGAAAGGGAATTGAGGGAGTAAATTTTGTTTTCATATATACAGTGCCTTGCATAAGTATAAACGCACCTGTAAAAATGCGTTTTGTAGAAAATTAAAATGGGAATGACACCTTACTATTTTTTTTATTGAATGGCATCACTAATCAAGTAAATTGAGAAGAAACAAAAGTTCCGTTATTTTCTCTTTTGGTGTTTCAAAATTAAAAACAGTTTTTTATGTATTGCAAAAGTATAACCGCACAATGCAAGCCTCGCTGAAGCTTCATTCAGTTAAGTGCTTTGAAATGACAAACAACAAGGCCACTTGGTACACATTTAAGCGATACCGAAAAGGGCAAAATTCAAGCTTTTCGGTTAAGTGGCCTAAGCTTAAGGGCTATTGGTAGGAAAATTTCAAGATCCGATCGTGTCGTCCGTAATTTCTTACAAGATCCAGAATTTTATGGGACAAAAATAAAACCCGGACGTCCGTAGAAGCTGACATGTTAAGATAAGAGGCGTTTAACCAATGCTGCATCCGATTCGGTTTCAACGGTTTTTCGTGACTTAAAAGGCAGTGCAGTGATTGTTCGGTGCAAAATAGTGCCAGCTCCAAATCTGACAACAATTTACAAACAAAAAAGGTTAGAATTTGCCTGTCAAAACATGAACCGGTATTGAAAAACCATAAATAACATTCCATTAATTTACACTTTACTCTTGTTGTTCTAAATGGCATGATCTAATGAATGTTTTTCTTTTAGATTATTTTCCGTGACGAAAAAAAGTTTAATCTTGATGGGCCAGATGGTTTTAACGGATATTGGCACGATCTGAGAAAGGAAAAAAAGTTTTTTTCCAAGAGGAACTTTTGCGGTGGCAGTTGTATGGTTTTGTGGGCCTTCTGCGACCGTGGTAAGGTTGCACTTGCCTTCACCTCTACAAAGATGAACAGTTCAGCTAACACCCAGGTGCTTCAGGATAATTTGGTACCCTACTTGAGACGATTTTGTCAAGTTCGGCATGTCTTCCAGCAAGATAATGCCCCAATTCACGTTAGTCGTCAATAACATAAATTTTATGGAGTGGCCGGCACGTTCTCCAGATTGTAATCCTATATAAAATCTTTGAGTAATTTTGACCCGCAAAATGTATGCCCATAATAGGCAACTATTCAGTGTTGCTGAGCTGCGAGAAGCAATTTTGGAAGAATGTAGCTCTATAGACGAATCCATATTTAAAAACCTTATCAACGGTATGCCAAAAAGAATTTTTAGCTTGGTTGAACATAGGGGACGCAAGATCCCTTACTAGTTTTTCCTAAAAAATGTACTTAAAATAAAAAAAAAATAAAAATAAAAATGCGGTTATACTTTTGCAATACATAAAAATCTGTTTTTAATTTTTAAACACCAAAAGAGAAAACAACGGAACTTTTTTTCTTCTCAATTTACTTGATTAATGATGCCATTCAATAAAAAAAATAGTGAGGTGTCATTCCCATTTTAATTTTCTACAAAACGTATTTTACAGGTGCGGTTATACTTATGCAAGGCACTGTACATGATAATGACGCAGATACAACGCCGTAGCCAGGGGGGATCACAGGTGTTTGATCCCCCCCCCCCCCCCAAATGTGATTTCCATTTCTATAAAATCAATTTTGTAGTTTCAGTAGGTATACTTTACTCCAATTTCTGCTGTAATTATTAATAATGTTCAAAATTTTCTGATTTGAGCATAAAGAGTATATCTAGGTTTATTCATAATTTGTAATGACCGTACCGTTACTACCCTGAGAATTTTTAAATACTACCGCAAACGACATAACCCCTTTTGCTCAACTGCATACGGTATATTTAAAACGGCCCATACACAATGTGCATTGCACATTATACAAGTGTGCAACACAGTTGTCATGACATCAATATGGCATTCCACCACGCAAACGGTACAAATCGAGAAACCGTCACAAAAACTCTAAATATTTTGATTTTTCTACACCGTGTGCCACACCGAAATCGGTGGACTGGACACCCATACAGGCCACACAATTAAGATGCACCGACAAAAGTGTGCACACAAGTGTCGTGTGTATGGGCCTCTTAAGCAACTCAAGAAAATTCTGTATACCTAAATAGGCAGGTGACATGAACCAAATTGTATTGTCGCATTTTGTGATTTTGCAGTAAGTTTGTGCTGTTTGAGCGTTTTGTTTACGTATACATTGCCACTTTGTAAGATCTTACAATCCCCTCCATGCGACTTAGTATCTGGATTGGAGCATGTGGAATTAATATCAAACACGTTCGATGGAATACGAGAAAATAGCATCACGGAATTCAAAGTGATTTTTGAGACTGCACAAAACTTACTAAATGTTGCAGATGAGAAACTCAACATTCCACGAATAGTATATCAAAGCAGCACCATAGACAAAACGTTAGCACAACAGATCCTGAAACCTATTTTAGGATAATAATAATGATTCCTCTTTTATATGATGTCTTACAGCTTAAAATGCGATTCGAAAACCATAAGTCCATAATTTCCTCTTTGTGCATTCTGATTCCATCAATTCTGGGCAAAAATGAACAAAGTTTTAACGAAGACAGTTTCAAATTTTATAAAAAAAATTTTGGATTGGGACACTTTAAATGCTGAATATATTCTATGGAAAACAAAATGTCTTAAACAACTCGACGAACAGCGGTCAAAGAGTGCAATAGTAGCTCTTGGGGAGTGCAACAAAGATCTATTTCCTAACATCCACAAGCTTTTAAAAATTCTGGCGACATTACCGGTTTCAACATGCACACCGGAAAGAACATTTTCGACAATGAAACGTCTGAAAATTTATTTAAGAAATTCTACCGGTGAAGAAAGACGAACAGGATTGGCGTTAATTTCAGTACATCGACAAATTGAGATTGATACTAAGGAATTATCCCAGAATACTGAATATAGTTTTGTAAAACTATTTAATAATAATATTTAATATTGATGTTTTCTACCTACTTAATAAACAAAACTAAAATTGGAACTGAATGATTATTATTTTTTATATAAATAATACCTTGTCGTAAATTTTTCTGCTGAGGTACCTATTTAACGGAACTATAACGGAAGCATGCTATAGGTATTCATATGTATATGTACATACATATGTATACACATAAACCTACATGCCCAAATATTGAAAAAAAAAAATGTATATGATGTGGTTGAATTTCGGCTAATGGGCTTCTCTAGTTTCGATTACTAAATGTTGAATTTGGTTTTTCCGAAAAATTACATAAAAAAAAGAATAATCCTTTTCTGAAAACTCAGCTCTGAATATGTCCTCATAATCCCATAAAAAGTCATATTCAAGAGTTTTAAGCCCATTTGCTGAAACGAAACTTAAATATTTACATATGTTCAACCTAAGCGCTTATGTTCTACTTTTTCCTCTACGTAAACTGTGACATAAGAGCTTATGTTGAACTTAAGCTATTTAAGTTTCGGTGCAGCAAATGGCCCTTAGTCATTTAATACTTCTCTGAAAATCCTAAACGAGTCTGTGTTTAATACTTCCTATATCAAGATACTATCTGGAGTTCAAAGAATAAAATCTTTGCAGTATAGGATCCTAATGAGATCCTTAATGTTTAAAATCATATTTTAGGATTTGTATAGAAAAAAAAAACACTTTTTAATTAACTAAATGACATATTTCCTCAAAAACATTTGGGCTGATGTTGAATGAAGTAAGACAACGAACTGAAAAAAAATATTTATTTTAAGTTTCCGAATATAAAAAGAAGCTGAACAAAACGAGGGCTAAGGTAAACAAATCAACGTTCTCCTCGCATTCGCACGTAAGCGCGATTTGAATACAATTATTTTAGCCGTTTATGTTTCGCCTACACTTCTGTGAACATAACTCGTAAAGCAAAGCTTTTGTGATCCCATAAGAAGTTTTTTGTTTTCATAACTAAACTTTAATTCTTGGCTCCCAAAAACAATTATTTTAGTAATCTTATTCAAAGAATAAAGATGTTACTAGTTAGAAGAGTTAGTGGGAAAGCTTTTTCTCAGTCTCAAATCTCACTTTTTTGAGCAAATGCTAGTTTTCGTATGCAGAATAATTTTGAAACAAATCCATCAAAAAAGACATCGATCTCATTTAAGAGATCTATCTCATTTTAGAGATTACCGAAAGCGGAAAAAAAAGTTGAGCTTCGAAATTAGTTATCTCGAAAAGTACAATGGCTGAATACCTTAAAACTTTTGATACCTTTGAATCCACAAGGAACTATAAAACTCTTTAAAGCTTTACTCCATCCTATGTTGAAGCAACACATTTTTTTTAAACATATGAAGAGTTTCGGGCAAGTCAATTAAGTAATAAATAATTTAAAAATAAAATAATAAATAATAAATAATTTAAAAATATCTACAAGTTATTATTCGATAAATGTCCAAGCAAAATTAGACAAGTCTTTTACATACAAAATTGAGATTTTACTCATTGCAAATACTCAATCTCACTATCTGGAGCTAATTCTCATGAAATTGAGTAAATGGCTTCTGCATACCACCCATTGTATAACTTTTTTTAAGTAAAACTAAATACATTAAAATCTTGGAGCCATTATTACTTCATCGTTTTTTGTTTTTTGGATTTCATATCAACTCTCACTACAATTTCGAAATAAAATCTTGGGATGCAATTCAAAACGATATAAAACAAAAGACTCATGACCTAAATACTCGTAAGAACATAACAGATTTAAAAATAAATTTGGATTTTATTTGATTACGAAAAATATCCATGGTAACCCTTTTTCTGATAAAAATTATAAATAAAATATTTTGAATATGCATTATTTTAAAATGCTGAAATTGTAAGGTAAGCCTATCATTTTTTTGATGAAACACATTATGTATATATTTACACATAAACCTAAAAATCTTTTGTTTCTTTCTTTATAAAGATTACAAATACTCTGTTCTCTTTTTACCACCTCTCATTGGAAGAGACGCATTCTCATATTAAGATTTTGCAGATCTTTATTAGAACCTTACAAACGACAAGCGACTTGGGTTCGGGGCTCTTGGAGTGCTTTAAAAAATTTTAAATTTACAAATGGCGAGTTTTTATAGTGTTCAAACCGATAAACTTTATATTTTTTTTAATGATCTACTGCGTCTTTTTTTTCAAACAGGCATTTATGGTATTTATCTTATTTTATTGTCTCTTTAGTTGCTCTGAGCTCGACTTTTATAAGTTCATTTTCTTTTCATATTCCTGACAATACTTCGATTATCTTCTCAATAATTGCAATGAATTTTTGTTGCATTAGAAGTAATGACCTTATTGTGTTATCAAGTGTAGACCTAATTTCCAAAATATTAAGGTGAATGACTTCAAGAGTTATTTTGTTTTCTTCACGAACTGGGTTATTGTTAAGTCTGAAAACACAGCAGATATGACGAAACGTTTTTTTTTTCTGTATCTGAATGGGAATGCTTTTATTCTTATGAACAAACGCACACCAAGAAGGCAAAACAAAAAAATATTTTGAAAAAAACTGGTTGTCAAGAACGCATACTTAATGAAACATTTTTTTTCAAACCACCGATTGTTGCACATGTTTGAATAAAGCAACACATATTGCATAGATAAAAAAAAAGGCCAAACAGAAAAACACTTCCGTCTTGTTATCTAGGTATACCAGGAACATTGTTTTTCAGAAAAATGGGCCCTTCATTTGACAAAATTAGTTTGAAAAAAAAAATCGTTTATTCAACTCAATATTTTTTTTTTACCTTAAGGGAAAGCGAGAAGAAATGCTTGATGTACCGTAAGGATGTCTTGGCGTTGACCCGTTGACCATCCCCGTGTGTCGGACTCGTTACATACTCTTTACAACAAAATTCAGTTTCCGCACTCAACTAGAACTAGATCTGACTCCATTACGCTACTCTTAAGCACTTTACACATGAGCTGCGAACTGCGAATGCGAATAAATCTTTTTAAGCAATTTTCACAGCTAATATCAATTTTTGTGAATTAATGATCGAATCAACGATTTAAAAGGAAAACACTGCATAAAATAACTATAAATTGAAATATTTTGTATTTTAATATTTTTTACGCGACCAACACGTATCTTCTGCGAACTGTCAAATGTAAATTCGCAATCCACAACTAGTGAACGCATTCCACAGACCGGCGACTAAAAAATTCGTTCGAACCTAACCTCAAATGTATAACATCTCTACTACTGTGTTGTGTTGCTAGACGTAAAATTGAAAAAAAAAAATGAGTGAATCTATGGAAAAAAGGGTACAATAATTTAAAATAATATAATTGGTAACAAATGAAACTGCATAAAAACCTCTTTTTCTTTAAATATTTTGTCTTAGCACTCATTTTACGTTAATTTATTTTGGTTTTGTTTTGTTGACAATTCGCACTGTTCGGCGACCAAACAAATTACTCATGTGAAAGAAATGTCAAAATTCGCGACCATTCGCAATTCGCAGTTCGCAGTTCGTGTCTCATGTGTAAAGCACTTTACTTTGTTTCTAGTCGTCAATTTTTTGTACACGCAATTCGGTTGTGGAATTCCTTACCCCTGGTCATGACGATGATGAGATGTAGCACTCGGTTCAGGACGAGATTAAGGCAATACTTTGAGGCTTTTCGATGATTAACTGCTTTTAGCTTATTTTTTTTTTTTTTTTAATCTTTATTATTAAATGCAACTATTATCTTTCCTTTTTTTCTTTCAAATCGGAATAATTGTTCAGTTGCTTATTATTTTCTTTTAATTATCAGCTTTTTTGTTTTATCTTATTATCATTCGATTTTTTATAAATAGTATGCTAATACTGAACTTTGCACTGGTTTAAAAGACGTTGTATATTAATGTGTAAGGAATTGCTAATTGCTATCGATATATGAAAAATGAAATGAAAAAAGGCTAATTTGATTGAAATGAAAACATTACCGGACCAGCATGTGACAGTAATTAGCTATATGAGCGCCAATTGGGGTTTATTTCACATACTCTTATATACTTGGAAACGGTGGAAGCATGAACTGCTTGACAGCACTCCACATAATACCTTAAGCCTCGTAATTCCGATCTTTTATTAAAGTGGTTGAAGCCCTTCAAAAAACACATAGGTATGTACAATGTACATATATCAGTTATTGAACCATTTTCATTATTGCTTGATAAAAATAAAGCATATAACAGTTTAGACGTTCTTCGTTAGCTTAAGAGAACGTTGCACCTCATTGTACCTACCGAATACGGCCACTTGTTGGTTCCTTTTTGCTCCCCCTCAAAACCAGGAGATTAGCAATAGTTTTTACCTAATATTATATAGCAGCATTGTTCAAAGAAGCTTGCGGAAAATCGGCACCCGCTGCAAGCGCTATTAATGGTTTTGAAGAAGTTGGTGTTTGGCCAATAAATATCGATATTTTTCAGGACCATGTATTTGCTGCAGCAGAGAGAACAAATTTAATATTCTACGGATTAATGTACCTACCTCAAACTTGTTACCTGAACCTAACGAGAATGTTTCAACAGTTTCTTTTGAAACCCTAAACGGATGAAAAATAACACTACTAATTCCTGTTGAGAGAGACAGTCGACGTAATATTTTAAATATTGATAGTGTTCACTAGAGGCATCTAAAGAGGATAAAGTAGATTTGGAGATTACAAGTTCAAATACCACAGGATTTCAAACAAGACCCACAGATATCTCAGAAGCTCCATATTGTTTCTCAGACATGCGAGTAGTTCGAAAAAAGAGCAAAGCTTTAAGGAGGGGAAGAAAAAGTTTCGGAGGAAAAAGCATTGGGAGCCAGAAGAGATATGTATGTTCTTTTCAATTTTGTTGAATTTCTGTTTTTTTCTGCAATAAACAGACTTTTACAAAGTTTTCAATAAAGTATTTTTTTTTTTTTTTTGTTAAATTGAAATATTTTTTAGTTTAGTTGATGTTAATGTTACAGATAGTTTTTTTATAAATAAATTTTGTCATTCACATTTTTGAACGCTTTTAGTAAATTATCTTAACACTATGAGGTTTTATTAACCCAGTCAAACCCTTTTTGTTTCATAAGGAAAAAAAAAACATTTTTATTTCAATTTACACCAAAAGAAACATAACCAAAACATTTCGTTAGGTTACATGTTTTTGTATGATTTTAGTGGAATAGAAAAGTGGATTAAATGGCCTAAAAGGCCGTTGTTTATAAAAATGCAAGATACCAAGCTTGAATAAAATCGATTTTTCCCCTTAGGTCATAACCAAGCGGAAAACAGAATTGCAGGTCCCACTTTAGTCGTCTTCCCTATCATCTAGTTTGTTCAAAACCTTGACTTAAATATTTTATGAATCCATCACTTCCCAAATTTAAGACGACTGATTTAGTAATTAATAAACATCTGCAACGAATGGCTTGAAACCACCTCCAAGCCATTCTATGTATATTTTTTCAAATACACTATTTGCTGCTTTCCCTTCTTCTAAAACAAAACAAATGAATCATCACCCCATACCAAAACAAAAGAATCGTGTATTCACTCGAAACGAATACACCATTTGATTTGTTTTCTCAAATGCATCGAATACAGCGAGTTTATATCGAAAACATCGAATACATAAAATAATACACTAAACACACCGAGTACACCAAGCGAACTGAGAACTTTCAATTGCTAAAGAATGTGAGGGTGAACAAATAGAAAAGTTGTTCATGGCAAATTTTACTTTAACTTTTAATCAAATTATCCGATCATTAAGGTGAAGATCAATTTAGCTCAAGCTAAATTTTGATAAGAACTATTGGGAAAGGGTAAAACTGACCATATTAAAAGAATGGGTAAAGTTCTTTTAATTTCAACTTTTGTTATGAAAAATTCAAAAGTTGATGAAAAATTGAATAATTTTAAGAATCTTATGATGCAAATTTACTATCGTAATGATTCTCTATAATGTTTCATAGGCAATAACTTGATATATGCAACGGGAGACGAGGTAGAGGAACTTTATTTAATTTCTCACTAAGATTAAAAATTAAAATCGTGAAAAAAAAGCTGTGTGAAGCAAAACTGGGATAGGTTCTTATAATTAAAAATTCAAAAGTTGATGAAAAATTTCTGAATATTGAACAAAAATTAAAACTCATTTATTGCCCCAACCCTGCTCTAAGATAATGCCGAACAATATTTTACGATCAATTCAACAAGTTACACACTAAAATTGGTCATAAGTAGGGCTAGGATTTCCATACAAATGCATATTTTTTTTGAGAAACTTTAGAAACACAGGAATAAAATACAAACACGAATCAATCAATTTGCTTTAAAATGGCATTTAATCGTTAGTGCATATTTTACTATAAATGCATATAAATGCATATTTGTGAATATTTTGGAAAAACTAAATAATTCTAAAGTAAAAAATGCACATACATACATGGTAATGGCCGCTCGAGGAATTAAAAATTTTATATCCGAAAATGATCATGCAACGTGCTTAGCTCATGCAGTAGGTAGAGTGGCAGAACAGATAAGAAGTAATTTTAAAAATGTAGATTTATTAATTTTAATGCAAACAAAAATATTTTTAAAAGCAACATCTCGCGTTGAGCATTTCAAAGCGAAGTATCCCTCGGCCCGTCTTCCTCCCCAGCCAATTGTTACCAGGTGGGAAACTTGGTTGGAAGTTGTTGCTTACTACGCCAAAAACTATGACATTTTGAAGATGTTGTGAATGATCTTGATAACTCGGATGCCGTTGCCATTAAAAATATAAAAGAAGCATTGAATAAGCCTTTGGTAAGGAGTCAAATCATATTCATCAGTTGCAACTACAGTTTCCTGCGCGATACAATTGTATAGATTGAAGGAAAAAATACGTTAAAAAAAAAATCGATTTAATTGAAATAGTTTTTCAAAAATTAGTGCAGTTGAAGCACCTTTTGGTGCAGCAATGAAAAAAACTGGATAATGTTCTAGAAAAAAATTAAGGTTTTGCAAAAATAAAAAATATTTACAAAGAATTTACACTAAGTTGTGCCGATGAGAATTACATTGAGCCCTTACCTCAGGAAGTATGTTCTTTAAAGAATGCTCCATTAATTTCAGATGACGTTGAGCGATCATTCTATATGTATAAAGCATTTCAGAGACCGAATCGTCAAAGTTTTACGTTTGAAAATTTGAGAGAAAGCTTTATGATTTATGCGAATAAAGCATACGAAAATTTTGAAGATAAGATGTAATGCATAATGGATGTAATTCAAATTCTGTGCTATTTTTAATATATTTTTTTTTTGTTTTTTTTTTTCTATTTTAATTGAGATGAAGAATTTTATTTTTCTGTTATTATTGATATAATTTTGTGTTCCCCGATTATAAAGACTGAATTTGTTATATAAACTTAAATACTATATTTTTCGAACAGATGGTCCGCAAGGGATATGGTTTTAAATGCATATTTTAGGTGCATATTTTACATTTTTAAGAGCATATTTTAAGCGCAATATTTTGCATTTTTAAGTGCATGAAAATCCTAGCCCTAGTCATAAGGATTTGAAAAAAAAAAAAACAATTTTCATAAAACAATTCAAACGAGATGGTTCATAAACTAGTTTCTAACTTCCGAAATCGGCAACAGATCTATAAAATTAAGGTCTGAGAATACTGTCATTAAAGCAAATATACAATTTGTGAAAAGAAATTATCCAACTCTACATGATTAATCTGAAAAAATAATATTAAAAGGGGTTGGGGACGATTAACCGATTTTTAAAATGTCGATTTAAAAAAATCGATCTTCAAAATGTCGATTTTCAAAAAGTCGATTGATAAAAATGTCGACTGATCAAAATGTCGACTATCAAAAATTCGATTTTAAAAATGTCGACTCAAAAAATGTCGACGCGTAAACAGTGAGCGAGGTGGGTGCGATGTTGGGTGTATGCAAAGATTATATAATTAAATTAATAATAAAATTTAGTTAACATATTAAAAGAGAGCATTCTTGTTTTATTTAACTCAATTTTGGATAAAAGTCGACATTTTCACCGACAAGTTTTCAGTCGACATTTTAATAGTCGAAATTTTAAACTGTCGACTTTTTTTTTTGTCGATCAAACTTCAGTCGACATTTTAACAGTCGATGAAATTTATATTTGTCCAGTCGACATTTTTTTTGTCGACATTTCGTACCCTTCCCTATTAAAAGAAATTGAAGTAGTGTTTCTTTTCCATTGACTAAAAATGTAAAATCTGTATTCAAAATTAAAAATGGAGAAAATAAGTATTTTTATATTATTGGTTTGCTTATTCTTTAAATTAACATATTATGTAAAAGATTACAAAACCTTAAATCTAAGAGGAAAGCTGATACTCGTATAAATGTATTTTCAATTAAGTTTTTTTTAAAGGCTTGTTCCAGTATACATATATCACTCATTAGTTTTGACATTATTAACGCATTTTGAAAAATTATCTTGTCTACAAATAAGCTCTTATTCAAATATATAAAACTTTACGATGAATGACATAGAAACTGTATTATAATGTTCTATAAAATTTGCAAAAAAAAAGTTTTAGTACATTTTCCTTGAACATATTTCATTTTTAAGAAAGATATGGGCTTATCCCTGTAAATTTTAACTTCTTGAGTTTGAAAAAAAAAAACAAAAAAAAAATTAAGGCACGCATGTAAATTTGAGTTTTTCTTCAATTATAGACCACGAATAAATAAAAAACTTCAAAATAACTCATATGTATTGTTTGTTGAAGAGTATAAAGGTATAAAGTATAGAAAAATGAATTTAAAATAATTTATTTTAAGAACCGAGTTAATTGATTTGGTTTTTATTTTTAATCTTCACAGCTTCTTTTTTAAAACTTATTTGTTTAACACTTTTACCATTTTTTTATTGTTTCTACTGTTTAAATTACGCTCATTGTAAGGGTATAATCAAACAATGCTTTGGTGTGCTAGTAAAAAATGTGCCTTTTTTGAAACAGTTACGTTTTTTACGTTCGTTTTGTTAACTTCATAAAATTTGTACATAATGAAGCACGCATTGAAGCCAAAGTTTTTTTTACTCTAGATAGCTTAAATAATGATGCAGACCATAAAAAAATGCCCCATGATCAATGTTAAAAAAATAGACACGAAAATTTGTGACAATTCATCATCAAGCATGGCTGTTTTTTCTAAAATTTATATCATATAGGATTATTTATAAGGAAGGCACGCACTCAAAATGAATGATTTCAATTAATTTTGACCTTCATTTATCTGAAAATACAAAAATTGTACTAAGTAATCTTATGTTAAACATTATTTTTGCAATAATACAAAACGTTAATTATACACGCACCAGCCAAAAGTCTCAATATTCGATGATTTTTTCGATTTCAAACACTTTCGCACTATCTCGATGGTTTATTTTATAAATTGAATAGTTAAGACTAAATGATATATATAATATTATAAGTTCCAAAACCTGAATATTTAATAATAATGGCGCAAAATTTTAAACAGTTCTCGTTTAAGGAATAAAACCGGCTCTACTTAACGCAGTCGTTTAGCTTGGAGACTTGGTCTAACTTTTGCATAATTTTAAACACGTTAGACAACTCTTCTAACTGATGTGGGTTTTACAACAGAACCTAAGCGAATTTGCGTTGAACAACCCTTAATTTGACAGATACATAACTCACACAACTACAAAAACACAAAAAAAAAGTAAAAAAGAACAGACAACTTTAAACCAAATAATTTTTCGCCGAAAAAAGTACATTTTATATACTACCTCGGTACAGATTTTGATTGTTTATAAGTTATTTACATTATTTTAGATGAAAATAAAGTATAAATCGCAAATTCACAGCATAAAAACTCAATTTGTTGTTGCAAGGTGCAGATTCATTTAGCTATACTCGTCTCGGGCGGCGGCGGCGGCGGCCGCGCGCGTGCATACATACAGATTTGTTCATCGTAGAGCACTTTCGTACGATTATTTCGAATTTATAATATTCAGTTATTCAGTCTATTTACAAAAAATCTTTAAAAAATTGAATAGAACATCAGTAAACATTTTTTCTTCCATTTGCTTTGGTATGAAATGACCATTGTCAATATGGATAAAGTATACTTTTAAAAGATAAACTAGCTATTTGCTGCTGTTAAAGTAAGACGAGCTCTTTAACGTTAAAGTATAGTTTATGTCCTTTAAAATTAACAAAAAGTCGGTTCTCGTTTTATACTCAATATTTAGAGTCGACTCCCATTCTAAAATTGATTTAGAGTAGGCTTTAAATGTTTAAAATTTTGCGCCAATGTCTATATATTTCGACGCATGGCAAAAGTTAAAATTTGCACGGATAAGCCCATATAATTAAAATTTGTAAATTATTATCGATTTTGCTATACAAAATTATCTATAATTCCAGAAATACTTAGGAGAGACACCAAACAGTGTATGTATTCGTTTTTATACTCGCTGCGTTCGCTGTATTCGGTGTGTTTATAACTGTTAGGCTTGTTCTGTTCTATTTGGTTCAAGCATTCAAGCCTAGGAGAGAAACCAAACAGTGTATTCGTTTTATTATAAAGGAATCGAATGGTGTGCAGTGTTTGTTCTTTTAGAATAGTGTATTCATTTTCAGTGTACACTACTTTCTATGCATGCAACGAACAGAATACACTGAAGTACTGTGCTTACTCAGAGAAGGTAAATGAATGTATTCATGCAGACCTTTAGTAATCAATCACCCACGTCGTCATAGAAACTCAATATCGGCCCAGAACATACATATGTAGCTGCGGTATGTGAAAGTGTAAAGCAGAACTTGAGGTATTAGATTCCTCACAGTCCACAAGTACATATTTGTCCTTTCGCAGACTTCACTTGGACTTCACCCGTAGAAGAACCAACTGGCCCAGGAGCTTATAGTTCATGAGTCATGATCATAGACAACACTGTTCGTTCGCTGACTGGGTTTAAGGGCGTTTGGAAGTGGACCAAAAATCGCCTTCAGCGACGAGGCGCTTTTTTAGATGAATGGCTGTGCTAACAAGCCAAATTGCCATATTTGGGGGGAGACCAAACTACAGAAGGTTCACTAGGTGACATTGAATCCCCAAAAAGTTACCTTTTCTGTGGATTTTGAGCCGAGAGCGTCATTGGTCCGTACTTTTTCAAAACGACGTTACTGGCGAGCGCTATAGAACGATGATAGCCAATACGAACCGCACAGAGAACGCCACGATTGACATTAAGGTGAAAATAATACAGTCCATCGCTTAAATTCAGCGGAAGAGTCAGTGAAAATAAGACCCCTCTGATCCATTTCATCATAAGAAGCCAAAGCGGGTATATTTGAATGATGTCATGGTTCATAAATAATGACAAACATCTGTCTTTTTAAAAAGAAAAGAAATTCCCTACTAATACCTTACACAAAGATTGTTTTATTTCATTTCAACCTTACTTATTACCCTTTATCACTCATATTTAAATATATCGTAACTAAATAAATAGTTAATGTATTAAAATAAAAATTGTGCTTCTATTTAAATAAACCGCACTGTATATGTTTAGTATAGACATAATATGGTATGCTTAAATATTTTGTTTAAGTGCAGGGTGTATGAAAGTATAAAATATAGTACTTTTTTCAGTGTTGTTGGTCACACCGCTTTTACAATAGCTATGCTTATATTGCAATTGGGAATACAATAAAATTATCAGAATTAATCATAAAGCCGATTATACTTCAGTCTGAAACAAGCATTGACGCTGTTAAGATCTTGTTCTGAATATCGTTTTTATTTGTGCTAAAATGAATTTGACGGTTAGTCTCAGTGGAAAATTGTACTTTAGATACAGGTAAATGTTGTTCTTTGTTTGTTATTCTGCTCAAATATGCGAATAAAATGTGTACTGCATAAACTTTAAAAACACATACCTACTTCATAGTCCAGTCAAAGCGTCATTTGACCTTGCGCGCAGAGGCATGGTCTATTTGTTTTTCATGGATCGATAGGTGCTTATGAGAAAAGCTTAAAACCAAATTTGCACTACATGACAACTTTTTTTACCAAAGTTATTGGTAAAAATGTGTTTTGTGTCATTTTTTGGTCATTTGCGAATATCTCAGCTCCACTATCTCCTACAAACAAAAATTAAACATGTATTTATTCCTAATAACATTATCTATTATGTTATAAAAAAAAACATTTGTTTAAACAAATGAAAAAAAAGTTATAGTAAGTTAAAATATTTTTTTGTTGTTTAAAAATCACTTTTTCGTGATTATTAAGAAAAAAGCTCATTTAACGATGAAATTTTCATTTTTTATTATTAAAGTTCTTGTAACTCCCTACAATTTAAAAAAAAATCAACACCCTATGATGAACGAAAGCCGAGTAATAAATTATTGAACATAGGTAAGTCAGCGCACCCACGCATTTTATGATTTTATGTTTTAATTAATATCTCAGCGCCAGTACATCGCAAAGTGAAAATAAAAAACTGTATTGCTAATAACAATATTTTCTATCAACTTGCATTTAATTTAATATTTTTGAGCAAAAACATAAAAAGTTACCGTTGGTTTCAACGTTTTTTTTCTTGTTTTTAATACCTTTTTTTCATAGTTAATGAGAAAAAAACTGTATTTTACGGTAAATATTTTTCAGTTTTGGATTTTTTTCTTATAGTCTTTTTAATTTTCTTCAAATTAAAAAAAAAATAGTCCATTACGATAAACGATAGCCAAGATATTCATGATTTAAAAACTTAGGAAAGCTTACAATTTATTATTTTAACCTTGTAGCTTGTAATTTTGGTGTCGTGAGTAAATAGGTTTTTACGAGTAATCAAAGGGCACGGTAGTGCCCAGCCAAGTTCTGGCACTACACCCTTTTTTACAGGAACAAACTCAGGCGATTTTTGACCCCTTCCTATCTTTAGTACCAATGAAGTCAGAAACGTAAAACTCCGAATATATGCTAAGCTAGTCAGGCACAGGCGTCTCACCAAATATCAATTTTCTGGCATAAGTGGTTCCTGAGATATAAGGCCTCAAAAATCACAAAAACCGTAACTGACTGACTGACTGACTGACAGATCATCAAAATTATGGAGCACTTCCCGACATCGTAGAATCTTGTAATTTTGCACAACGGTAGGTCTTGTCATGCAACCAGAGGAAAAAATCGAAAATTTGAAATTTTCCATTCAGTTGGCGTGGTATCCGCCCACTTTCTCCGAATTGGTGTTGGTTGAATGGAGCACTTCCGACTGCTGTAAAACGATGAAATTTGGTGAACCGGTAGGGCTTATATTGGATATAAAGAACCACAAATAAACACCAAGGTTTTCCTTTTAGGGGGCGTGGTATCCGCCCACTTCCTCAGAACTGATGTAAATTATATATGGCGCACTTCCGATTGGAGTAGAACAATGAAATTTGGTAGAACGGTAGGGCTTAAATCGCATATAAAGGACCAAAAATAAAAATCGAGGTTTTCCATTCAGGGGCGTGGTATCCGCCCACTTTCTCCGAATTGGTGTTGGTTGAATGGAGCACTTCCGACTGCTATAAAACGATGAAATTTGGTAAAGTGGTAGGGCTTAAATTGCATACAAAGAAAATTATATAAAATTAACGGTTTTCCATTCAGGGGGTGGTATCCGCCCACTTCCTCAGAACTGATGTAAATTATATATGGTGCACTTCCGATTGGAGTAGAGCAATGAAATTTGGTAGAACGGTAGGGCTCAAATTGCATATAAAAGACCAACAATAAAAATCGAGGTTTTCCGTTCAGGGGCGTGGTATCCGCCCACTTTCTGAGAAAATGTTTAATTTATATGGAACACTTCCGATTGCTGTAATTAAGGTAGGTTTGTTAGTGTTAGGTATCTTGCCAGGACAAGAAGAAATAATTAAAGCGCAAATCCAAACAACCAATATTAAAAAAGAAAATATACCAAAAGAAATAGGAAGCTATAAACTAAGTTGGTTTTAGTAGGCAGAGTCCACCCTTCTATCCTTCCGTATCTTTCGAGATTTTGACATGGCAAAATATTAAAATCTTTGCAAAAAGGAGTGAGATCAGACCAAAAACATAAATTTAAAAAAAAGAGCCAAGTTCTTCTATACAAAAACCTTTGTGTAACAAGTCAGCCGTGAAAAGTACTGAGATCTAAAAGTACGCCAAGTTCTTACTTCATGAAGGTTTAATACCGAATATTTAAAGTAGAATAATATTGAAACAGCTACAATGTAATAGAGAAATTTTATTATTTAATGACTACTCACTAAAATTTGATGGGCTTACTTGGCAAGTTTTTTTCTTATGCCCAATTCAAAAGGTTTTGAAAACTTGAGCAGTAAGCCCATTAAATTTTAGTCAGTAGTCATTTAATAATAAAATTTCTCAATTACATTGTAGCTGTTTCAATATTATTCTACTTTAAATATTCTGTATTAAACCGCACCTCCGGTGGTACAACGACGTAAGTGCAAAAGTCTCTATTCTTCAGAAAACGCGATTTAACATTTTGAAGACGTTTTTGACTAAAAAAACATACAATTTTTTTTTTTTTTATTGAACAAACTTTTTACTAAAGGAAAATTAAACATAGCAAATACATCGTTGACTGACTAATCAAAGTGTTGTTTGTTAGATATTTGAAACACAAGTGACATTTAAGGCTATGTATTCGCGATATATTAGTTTGAAAATAATGAAATGGTCCAAAGAAATTTCTGCCCCCTGGATGCAAATAGTACATTTTCAATTGGGTCTTTGTTTCATCGGACGGAAATACCTTTTTTTAGAATTATGGCATACTTAACTCAGAAAATTTAAAATTTGCACTTACGTCGTTGTTCCATCGGGGGTGCGAAACCTTCATGAAGTAAGAACTTGGCGTACTTTTAGATCTCAGTACTTTTCACGGCTGACTTGTTACACAAAGGTTTTTGTATATATAGAAGAACTTGGCTCTTTTTTTAACATTTATGTTTTTGGTCTGATTAATTTTTCGTTTCCGAAATCTATAACCGGTCTTACCACTTTTCATTTAAGTAGAAGTGATAATTTTCCAGAACAAGATATCTAATCGTTTCTGATAAAAGCTGAAGTGGCTGTGAATTACCTATTAAAATTACTCAAAATTCCCACACACAAAAAAACACAAGTCAAGGTCCTGCCGATACATTTTATGATGAGGTTGGCTTCAGTTGTATCACGTCAATATCTTAAATACATTAATCAGCAGAATCTTTCAATATTAATCAGGTATTTTAATTTCCACTGAATTATCTTCAATTCAACACACACACTCGTATCTAGGCAAATACTGTTGTTTGTTTTTAGAAATTAAGTTTACCTGCAGGGCCGCACTTAACGTAGAGAAAAAATCAGTCAAAGTATTTTAAACATCATAAATTCGTCTTTGAGGGTATAAGTTTTATTTTATGAAAGGACATGAATATCCTTGTTTGTTATATAACACAGAGCGAGAGCATAAGGAACAAAAGGAGAGGATTATAAATGAAGTACAGATGTACCTACATTGGTTTTGAATTTCTGCATATCACAATGAGAATAAAAAACAGAGCGGGGTAGAGCTTCGACATACGTGTTGTGCAGATAAAAAAGAATCTCTATACTTAGCAGAACGTCAAAAATTGGATCCGAGGGTAAATTAATAAGCTTTCCTAAAAGTGCGAGTGTTCCGGTTGATTGTTTAAAAAAATCATATTGGACATTTGTTCCAACATTAACCATCAATTTTACAATTATTTACAATTGAAGATCAGCAATTGAGTATAACAAATCATATTGATATTCTCACATTTCAGTGTATAGTGAGAAGGGCCTTTACATGGCTAAATCAGGCCCTGCTTACAAGATTGAATCGTTTTCAAATAGGAACGGATAGATGTTAAAATTGAATAAATAAATTAGGGGGTGATACATCAATGAATTTTTTTGTTTAATTTGTAGGGCTTATAAATGACAATGTGTATGGAATATGACTTCATTCAAATGGCCACTATGGCTTTTACGGATAAGGTCCACTAGTTCATAAGTTGATGACACTAGTTCATAAATCAAGTTGCGTCTACCGATGGTGTGGGTTAGACTGACATTGAGCCCTCGTTTGTTGCTTATTGGAATAAACCCACGACTTAAGGAAATTCCAGTTTTCTCACCTAAGAAGAATCTATTCAAATGCACATTATATTTGGAAACCACTTCTATGCAATATATTACATGCAAGCTATGGAAGTTCATATTTGAACTAAAAGTCCCAGTTTAATTTTTGTTTCTCAAAGTATTTAGACTTAAAAATGCAGTTCTTTTGAAACTTCCTCACAGCAATGTACGTAGTTTTTATTTCTCTTTGTTTTGGCTAAACTAAAAGCCAAATTTATACACTTTGCTATAGAAATTAGACACGCATTTTCTGTTATCTTTGTGTATGGACTACAATAATAATCTGTTTTAAATTGATAAAAAAAAATTTCATTAACCGATTTTATTTCTTTATAATTTTTTGTGACGTATATGTTGTTAGATATGGCAAATTATGCTTTCTTAAACTAAATCCAACTCGAGATTTTGATCAGACTTGACATTACGATAAAGAAAAAAAAAGTGGGTCTAACAATTCTGTCAGTCTGTCTTTCTTCCACTACAACCCGGTTTTCTTTAAGCTGGGTAGATAGTATTTTTGAATTTTTCCCCCACAAGTTTTTCTCTTTTTTTTAAGACCAAAACTAACGGTACCTGCCATACGAATTATTTTCGAAATCTTATAAAATATTTTTTTTTCTCAAATTTTGTTCCACAGATTTAAAAAAAATCACAAAATTTCATTTATGTAGGTAAAGTTTAAAAAAAAATCGGAAAAATTGTTATTAATGGTACTCCCCTTATAACATTTTTTTTTTTGATTTCCTCAAAGACGGTACAAACGATTTCGATAATTTTCTGATGACAAGCTAAGCTCCCCACATGTTTGGATAGTATGGTGTATTTAAATTTAGTTTGGATACGTAAAAACAATTTTAAAAGTTTGTTTTTTTTTAAAACAATATTTTGAAAACCGGATTCCAGCGATGGTGTTCAAAACTCGTATTTTCCTTGAAAATGCCACCTAAATTTTGATAAGCCTGAAACTAATGTTTTCTTGATTTTCAATTTAGTCGCTTAATAAAGAACGTTCAGTATGGCATCGGTTGTGTGGCACATAATAACCGTCGTGTCACCATCCATATTATCCAATTCGGGTCAAAACAAATTGATTTTTGTTGTTTTTGAAAGTATACAAACAGATGATACCAGAATCGCCAAACAATTCAAATTAAACAGTGACTTTCTGCGGATGAATTGCCATTTAGTCTATACGGTGGGGAATGGCTTCGTTCTAAATCCATTAATCTTGGTTGTGGACACACCCATTCACCTAAAAAAGACCCAAGTAGCTGATAATGCTTTTTATTGAAATCACATCCGACTAGACTATACTACTAGTGTACGAACACTGTTATTTGTCTTCATTTTCTGGAAAATAAAAAATAAAAAAATTCTTAACATGACCGCAATTAATTGTCAAAATGTCACCTATTGGAAGACCTTTACATAAAAATTTTATAAAATAATCGTGATTATAAAATTTGTATTAGAAATCGCATGATTTTTTGAGTATTCTATTTATTGTATTAAGAAACACAATTTTTCATAGATCCCTTGAACACAAACTAAATCAATACCTGAATAACACTGGTGAGAGGGTAGTTGCTGAGACAGAATATGGCAAAATCAAAGGTGTTAAGAGGAAGTCTCTTTACGATAAGGAATACTATAGCTTTGAAAAAATTCCATATGCTGAACCACCATTAGGCAATTTGCGATTCAAAGCTCCACAACCTACCAAACCCTGGAATGATGTTTTAGATTGTACTCAAATGAATCCAAAACCAATGCAATTGGATATTATATACGGTCATGCTGACGGAACCGAGGATTGCCTTTATTTAAATGTCTACACAAATGAGGTAAGAAAATTTAAATTAGATACTAAGAATAAACATAATGCACTATGCTTCTAATATTAAAAAAGGATGAGTCAATAGTCCCAGTGGGCGCTCAACCCATTTCGGCTAACGTTTCGAACGCGCAATGTCTGGCTGCGCGTACAGTGGTTCGATTTGGTGCAATTTTTTAATAGTTTTAGCGGCAATAAGGAATTAACAATACAAACGCACAAAATCGCTTTTACTGTGAGCACTGTGTTGCATCTAATTATCGCATCTCGAATCGCTTGTCGAATCGCTCTGTCGCACCACTGAATTTGATGATTATGTGAAGATAAATTTCAGTCAACAAATTATTGAATGTGAGAGCTTATTTAATATTATTATATCAACTTTTTTCTTTAATTTTTTCCCAAATTCAAACATTTTCAAATGCTTGTCAGTTAAAAGTGTCTGACAAATAGAAAACTCAAAAAAAAAAAAAAAAATGAACAATTTTCAGACATCATCTCATTCGAATGTTCATAATACATCCAAAGCATAAAAATGCATATTTCGGTACAAAAATAATAAATCGACTTTGTCACACCAAGTGGCTTACCGGTGTATGCAATGCATGTACATATATATACTATATAAGTATACTTTACATCACAAGTAGCACAAAATGGTATAATTTCGGTATCACATTTCTTAATTCATACTTTATTCCTTCTTTATTAGGTATGTAAATTTATGCCCACTTAATTCCATCTTAATATGATCTTTATTAGGTATCTATTGTTTTAAAGAACTTAACATGGTGTGTTTACTTCTACTTAAAGCATTCTTAAATACTTCTTAAATAGGCATTTCTTAAATCGGTTTTTTTTGTTACTTAATTCCTTCTTTAATCCTTCTAAAAACATTCCTTTTTTATTTTGGTATTAAATCGGTATTTTTCAGATTCTTTAATACGTATTTAAGTCTTCTGAAACAGTATGATTTATAACGCCGTTTTCGTACTTTTAGTTTTAGATGGAAAGCAAAATGTGTAAACCGAATTTATTAAATCTTTAAAAAAAAGAGATTGTTTCATTATTGAAGACAAACAACAATTAAAATAGCATTTGTGACGTTAACAATCAAAACGGTGCTAAAGGCACTTTTTTAAAATATGGAGTGTGGTATACCAAAATTTGCGTATCAAAGAGAGCTATAGAATGGTGGAAAAATTGTATTTCAAAACGGTCTAGTTTAGAAGTTATTACTATTTTAATGTTGAGTTAAGGATAAAAACGAGGCTATTAGTTATTTTTTAACAAGCTATTTTTCATACAATGCTTGTAATTTTCGAAACAGCTCTATTTTTCTCTAAATGAAATCAAATAGATAGGATTGTTTTTCAAAAGGAGCTAAATAATTTTGGGCGCTAAAATTGTTGACCCTTATAAAAGGATCTTTAGTTTACCTATCGTATTCTTTGTTATCATTGTTAAATAAGTTTTAATGAATTCCAATAAAAAGAACTTTTCCTTACTTAAATGTTCTCTTATTTTTTAATTTTACAGGCATTTGAGAATCAAAATTTAAGAAACTTATTTTCAAAACGCGCTAAATATATTTTTAACAAACAAAACTGCCTAAAAAAAAAAACATTTCACTAAAGGACGAAAATAAAAGGTCCCTTTAGTATTTTTTTTTGGTCAATCTAATAAAAAAGACTTCTACAAATTTTACAAAATGTACTGCATTGAATTAACTTAAATATTTTAGGAATTATAGTTTTCCGCCCTTTTGCGCGGTTTCATGTTCATTTTTTTTAGCCTCTGTTTGATTGTTAACTTCACATTTATTTAAAATTTGACTTTTTTGATGACATCCGTTTATGTAACTGACAAAATGTCCATACTTAATTCATACTTTATTCCTTCTTTATTGGGTAGGTGTGCTAATTTATGGCTACTTAATTCCGTCTTAATTTCGTCTTTTTTAGGTATTGCTTTACAGAACTTAACATGGTGTGTTTACTTCTACTTAAAGCATTCTTAAATACTTCTTAAATTGGCATTTCTTAAATCGGTTGTTTTTGTTACTTAATTCCTTCTTTAATCCTTCGAAAAAAGTCAATATATTTTTCTGAACCAAATGCAATCGAATTAAATCGATTTAAAAAAATTCAAAACTTGCCCTATAGTACCTACTATATCGCAAATACAAAGGCCTGATGTGGTCCGGAAATTGGGTATTTTATGCTTTTAAAAACGCTAAAATGTAAAATGCATTGTGATTTTAAATTTACAGATACCATTTTTTTTAAGAAGAAGCTTTTTTTTTAAAATTCAATTTTATTTTAAGCAAAAACCAACATTTTCAATTACATATTTTGAGTTCGAAGATCGATTTTTGAGAAAATTACTTGATTGAAAAAAAAATTAACAAGTATAAAAAAAACTATAGCCTACAACTCACTGTTGTTATTTAGTAACGTTTTTACTATACATATTTAAAGATTTTTTTTTAAGAAAATAGACTCACTATCCTTCTCTTATTTTGACCCAAAATATATTTTTTTTTCTTACATAAATATAGTATGTTAAGGCAATAGCTATATTTTTAGTATTCAATAATCTTTTTATTCTCTATTCGAACACAAAAAACAGCTGCCTTTATGACGTGTTTTATTTTATTTTGGTTTCAAGTTCATTTAAAGTTTGAGTACTTTTCAATATAATAAAAATACTGTAATTATTATTCAAGAACTTTTTGAGATACAAAATAATTAAATCAATATCAATGAGTCATAATTTGCAGTGCATTTTTTTAATAATATAATAATAATTTTTTGTAATGGTTTGAATATGATTTTAACCAAACAAAAAATGCTTGGCATCGCATCGCTTGGTTTTTATTATAATTATAAACATAAAAATTTTTTTAATCAAGAGGGTCATGAAAATAGAAATAATCATAATACTTACAGCTTAAACCGGCAAAACCACGACCAGTGATGGTCTGGATCTATGGTGGTGCCTTTATTATAGGAGAAGCGAACCGTAACTTATACAGTCCGGATTTTCTGATTTCCAAAGATATTGTTTTAGTAACCCTCAACTATAGGGTAAACGCTTTTGGTTAGTTCATATAGTAACGAATTTGTTAATTTTTTAAATAACCATTTATTCCATAATGTATAGGTTTTCTTTGTCTAAAAGATCAGACACTTGATGTGCCTGGAAATGCTGGTCTCAAAGACCAAGTTTTGGCTTTAAAATGGATAAAAAATAACTGCGCCCGGTTTGGCGGAGACCCTAATAATATAACCATTTTTGGTGAAAGTGCTGGAGGTGCATCGGCACATTATATGTCCATTACTGAACAGACCAAAGGTCTTTTCAATCGTGCGATATTAATGTCTGGTAACGCATTAACACCTTGGGCCTCGGTAAAACAAAAAAACTATGCCTTTCGTCTTGCAAAAAACTGTGGGTATACTGGTGAGGATAACGACAGGGATGTGCTGGAATATTTGCAGAAAGTGGAAGCAAATGATCTTCTTGTTGACGATAGTAAACTTTTAACTCAAGAAGAACAACTTGATGGTATATTTTTCTGTTTCGGACCAACTGTTGAGCCGCATGCGTCTAAGGATTGTGTTGTACCAAAGCAACCTGTTGAATTGATCAAAACAGCATGGACCAACACTATTCCCATAATAACAGGATTTACATCATCAGAAGGATTGCTTTTCCATGCTGGTTAGTTTGCTCTATTTAAAAAAAAAAAATTTCGAATGATAAATACGTTCGTTCACAGTGTTATCAAAACAACCAAACGCCTTGCACGCGCTTGAGACCTGTGCCTACCTGGTTCCACGAGAACTTGTGGATGATAGAGAAAGCAAGGAGTGTCTAGAACTAGGAAAGAAAATAAAGGAGGCTCATGTATGCAACGATTCGACGAAGGCGTTAAATTGTTTACTCGATGTATTATCCAAAATTGTTTTTATTCACATACTCGTATGTAAGTGTACTAATGATTTTTTTTTAGATTATGGGGTTCAGAGAGTTTGTACACCCAATGCAGCGGTTTTTGCTGGCACGAGCTAAATACTCTCAGGCTCCAACATTCCTTTATCGCTTTGACTTTGAATCTCCGAAGCTTTACCTACCATACGGGCTCACAAAGGAAAAAGGCTTACGTGGTGTATGCCATGGCGATGAACTTGGCTATTTATTTCATTCGGCTACTGGACGTAAGATGGAGAAAAACAGCAGAGAATTCAAGACTATCGAGCGGATGATAAGTTTGTTTTCCCAATTTGCAATTGCTAGTGATCCAAATTGTGAAGCTATTAAATCGCTTAAATGGGAACCTCTTGACAAAAATGCCGTCGTCCATAAATGCCTTAATATTTCGGATGAACTCAAAATAATTGATTTACCAGAAATGGACAAACTAAAAGTTTGGGATTCATTATATTCACAGCAGAAGTAATAGACTATGCTAAAAATTGTGTAACAAATATCAATAAATTAAAAATATTTTCATCAATTTATTTTAAGTTGTACCTTTGTATATATAGCCTATAGTTTGTATTATCATGGAGGGTGATGTTGTTGTACCAACGCTATCCTGGTGGTGGCGCTGAAATTATTAGCGCTCGATCTACAGTGGAGAGTACACTGAAAATAAAATCTAGGTATATATGATAAAAATCTAGGTTGATTTGATAAAAATTTTGTCAATATACGTCCAACAAAAAGTTTTATCAAATTGACAAAAATTATAGAATTTTGTTGAGGTAACAAAAAATATTTTGTTGTATCCACAAAATTATTTTGTTATGCTAACAGATAAATTTGTTGAAATAACAAAAATATTTTGTCAATATGACAAAATTTCGTAAAATTTAGAAAATTAATTTGTCATATTAACAATTCTTTTGTTGTATTAACAATTTTTTGTTAGTGTTATTGTTTTTTTATTATTATCGGATTAACAAAATTTTTTTGTTAAATTAACAAAATTGTTTTGTTAAATTAACACAATTGTTTTGTTAAATTAACAAAATTGTTTTGTTAAATTAACAAAATTGTTTTGTTACATTAACAAAATATTTTGTTAAATTAGCAAAAATTTCTTGTTATATTTTGTTAAATTAACAAAATATTTTGTCAATTCAACAAAATATTTTGTTAATTTTACAAATTTCTTTTGTTGAATCCACAAAAAACAAAATTAATTTTGTCCAAATAGTTTTTTTTTGGGGATTTAAGTCCACAAAAAATGGCGTTTCGTCCCTACGATCTCACATGCAACCATCTCTGAGGGCGTATGGACAATACGCAATTTTTGTTAAGTTCAGTTAATCTGACATCGATTTTTTAACAAAAACCAAGTGTGAACTATATCATACATAAAAGAAATTTTTTAGTTTCCTTACAAAATAGTTTTATCTATCTGATAATATTATTTTATCAATATTACAAAATAATTCAACCCCAAATCAAAAAATTAACAAAAACTTTGTGATATTGACAAACATTTACAAAACAGATTTTTTGTAGATACAACAAACATTTTGTTAACATCACAAAAAAGTTTGTCGATATGACAAAAATCTCTGTTTTATTTTGTTATATTAACAAAACTTGGTTTGTTAAACTGACAATATTATTTGTAGTGCATATTTTGTTAAACTGACAAAAAATCATGCTGGATTATAAAAATTTTGTGAAATCAACAAAATCATTCTTTCGTATTGACAAAAATTTTATCAAAACGATAAAATTGTTTTGTTAAAGGTCAACAAAACGTTTCTGTCAATATTACCTAGGAATTTATTTTCAGTGTAGGATAAGATACAAAACGAGTAGTAAAAAAGAGAACATTTTTTTATTAAATTTAGCTGCTTAAGATGTCGCCCCAATCGTTAGTCCTCATGAGAGTACTTTAAGTTTTATATACAAAGGTTGTATGTACATACACATCTTTTAGACTATAAACGATAGAGACTCAACAACTGTGGTACCACTTTACTTCAATTGAAGTAGATCTACTCCTTTTTTTTTCAAAATATTTTAAAATCTACTTCCTACTTCGCACCATCAGCAAAATACTGAAATCTTTTAAAAATCTTCGTTTCAACCTACTTCAATTTCACAAAAAAAGCCCAAATCTACTTCTATTTCTCTTTTTCACTGTAGGTAGTAGGTATATAACCCTAGAATGTCCATGAACAAAATTTACGTCAACACAATATGAATTACAGACTGAATCACTACTTTTTCGTGTTGTAATGTCAACTGATAAAAATCCTGAGTTAAATTTTTTTCTAAATGCAAGTTAAAAGTCGTTTTGAAATCTACTTCGATTTTTCTCAAGTTACTTCACTTTTTTCTTCAAATCTACTTCGAATTTTTGTCCAGAAGTGGTAACGTTGCTCAACAAGATTCGAGTAGCGACAAAAACAAGTTGAATGACAAACTAACACATGTCAAACGAAATGGATGTGTTTGATGATTTCACAAGAGGCAGTAATTAGAGTACTGCCACACAATAGCTCAGCGATTAATTAAATGAAACAAATAAATGAATATAAATAAAATGCAAGACTGGCTCGCACGAACTTGCTCTTATGTAAAAGTCTAGCCCCCAGTTTCACAGTAGAAGTTTTAACCCCACTTTTGGTTTAAACTTCAGTTAAACAATAAATTTGGTTTCGGAGTGTCATTTAAACCTTGAACAGAGTTCATTCTGTAATTTAAATTAAACGGCACTGTTCTGCCTTTTAAACCTCAGTTCAACAATCACTTCACTCATTTGAAAATACAACTTTAGGAAGGAAGCTCAGATGTCTCGGTGCAAATACAGTCAATTGAATTACTACTTAACCGAAAAACATACTTCTTAACTGAACTCTGAACTTAAAAACACGATCTTTAATTTTAAATTTATTAAATTGAATAAAAAGGGAAAAATGTGAAATCTTAACTATCTATGTATATGTCACATCGTCCAGAGTTACCTATCTTATGCACTTTATGCAGCTGAAAGGAAATAGGTGATGTTTTTCAGTTTATAGCTGTTTGTCCCATTCTAAGAGAATTTCTAGTTCGTTACTTTGGAGCACGGTCAATCATCTTGGAGGAAACATTAAGAATTTTAGATGGAGAACAAGGCTGGACCGTACTTCACAACTACACTGTAAGCACATCACGATTTCGAAATTGCATGCTAAACTAAAACTAAAACTAAATAAAAATTATGTCAGTCTGGAGACGGCTTTAAGCCAATCTTATTGACTTACTATATCAAGAATAGCGAATGTAAAAAATTTATTTCAATTTTTTTTAAACGAATTTCTTAAACGTTATAAATTAAATAAATATTTTTTTATAATACAAACTCTTTATACTACTGAAATAAATCAGCCATGTAGATTACTTACGTATTAGCACTATATAATTGGAGTTGTTGAATTATTGATTAAAATAAATTTTTTTTTTTAGCCCCTAGTCAAAAATATTTTTGATATACAAACATTTTTTGAGTAAGAGATAAGATCTAACATTTAAGGTTAAGAAACAACGCTATCTAAGTAGGAAAATAGTTTGGGTAAGGTCGTTAGGATTTGACAGGCAGGAGGAATTGACACTTTTCTGAAAAAGGAAAACCTTTTGATATTGAAAGTGCAATGTAGTGCACCTGCTTTCGTTTTTAAATCATTAATAAATAATAGCTTATCTTCATTACCATTATAAATTTTTTTTGTATTTGTCCCAAAAGAAATTAAAAAGGAGGATTTGACATTTTTGCTAAAGGACAAGTGTCAAATCCTCCTTTATGAGTCAAAATAAAAATTGTGTGGTAAATCAACGTACCACTTTAATATTCAGACTAAAAAAAAACAGGCAGGCCAACAAATTAACGCTCAATTCAAAACAAAATATTCGAATAAAAGGGTTTTCACAAGAGCTTAAGAAAGTGAACTTCTTAAATATTTCAAAAAATGTTCAAAATTACGGTTTTTAGCTTAACATATGAACTGGAAATGCGACGAAGCAATTTCTCTTGTCTACGAAAACCAGAAAATACGCGTATGACTCGTTTTCATGGGTTTAAAAAAAGCAACGGTAGAACTTTTCCTCAACATCTCAAGCTGTATGAGAAACATCAGTTTGGTCTTTAAAAAAACGGTTGGCTTTAGGGGCTGACATTGACATTAGATCTCCCTGGTAGATCCAAATCAGGGCCAAACATTTATTTTAATGTAGACTTTGACGTACATATGTACGTATATGATGACCGTGAGTATTATTTATTATTATTTTGTATTTTTTTTGTTACTTAATAAATATTTATGAAGTATCTTTTTTGTTTTGTTCGTTTCTTTAATGTTTCGTTGCTTAGTGCGATTTATTTTTTGTCCTAAATTAAGTATTTATGAAGTGGGGTGGCCGTGGCGCGATGGATGTGTGCTCGCCCAGGGCCGGATCTACCTAAGGGCTGTATGGGCTGCAGCCCAGGGCCCCGAGGTCACAAGGGGCCCCCAGACCCCACTGAAAACAATAGGCGATAATTTGAATTAAACAAAAATCTAAAATTAATAAACCTACCATAAGATTGGCAATGGCAACCCTCAGATCAATGAACTAATGTATAGTCCCCGGCAAGCTAAATTGCACTATTTTAGAGAGAGAGAGAGAGAGTAAATTCGCGCGTCGCTTTTACCTTGAAAAAACCTTGCTCGAACTTTCTCTCTCTCTCTCTCTCTCTCTCTTTCTCAAATCGTGCTAAGTTTGATGCCGAATAGTGTATGTCAGGGATGGAAAATGAAATTTTTCAATTGTACTGAAATCTGGAATAAAATTGAATTTTGTATGAAAAAAAAAGCAAAATCATTAATTCAACTTAAAAGTTTTCGAAAGTATTTTATTTAAAAACACCAAAGCAGAAATGATCAGTTTGTCTTCTTATAAAAAATATAAATATTATGTATATAAATAGCTGCACAGACAAAAATAATACTCGTATCTTTATTTTAAAAGTATATGCATAACTATTGTATTGTATTGTAATGACGAAACTAAATCTTTTACTTGTCCATTTTTGCGGCACCAGCTTATACAAAAACAAATTAAATATAAAACTAAAATTCAGAAATTAAATATCTTAAAAATGCACAGACGAAAAACTGCAATCACAAATCACATCCACAAGTTTACAGTTTAGTGTTTAGTAAACAAAACGATGCGCTGTATGAAAAAAAAGCTGATCGATAAGGAGTCAGAAAAGCAAGACGCCATCAAGTGAAAAGAAAACTTTAATTAAGGCTTCGGCCGCGCACTGAGCGACGAGCGATTGAGCGATAGAGCGACGAGTCTGAGCGATGGGTGGCCATTTACAGAGCTTCATCGCTGAGCGATAAGTCATTGTCAAGTGCAGGTGCACTTCGTCGTAGTATTTAGTGGAAAGTCGCGTTCATGTTTATAGAGCTTATGTAAGATAGAGAAAACGAAGATTTTATATCCACCCCATTAATGGTGAAAGGGAAAATTATGTTGAATCTGTGCAGACATTTATACTGATTTTTTTTTTTTTTTATTATAATATGCAACTAACAGTTTAAAATAAACCAATTACAAGAATGCATTTGAAATTCAATAATTAAGCACAGTAGATTTAGAAAAAAAAAAATTATAATTAAAAAGAGTGTATTATATAAAAAGGAAAAAAAAAAGTTAACTAAACAATAATCCTATAAGTTTGTACCGAAAACTGTTTTAATTAAATATTTAATTTATATTATATTGAATTTTATAAAATAATCCGTTTTTAAAAAACAAGAAATAAAAAGTTAAAAATGAAAATGAAAAAGAAAAAGCAAAGGCAAAGGCAAACTAGAAGTGGAGAAACTAAAAGTGGAGAAATGACGTAGAGGAAGAGTGACGTGGTACAATTCTCAATAACTGGGATTTAACATTAATATCACTTACACCAGAGTTAAAAACATCAAACGAGAGGAAGTAGCGATTGTGATAGACCTGCATTCTTACGATTGGTGATTTTAAGTATATATTAGTACGAGCGCGAGGTGGTAAGAATGATTGCAGTGGCTGTCTATTAGGTCGAGATGACCAGCGTATGCTTATTTCATTTGCCAGTAGGGACGATCGCACTTTTCCTACTATTATTTGTCTTAAATATATTTCCATTAATATTAATCGGCGTTGGGATAAAGAATGAATTTTAAAAAGATCCAGTCTATCCTCATAACTGCTATGATTGCGATATTTTTTGTATTGTAAATATCTAGTGAATTTTCGTTGCACCGATTCTATAGCTAGTGAGTGGATACTGTATATAGGAGACCATACAATTGCCCCGTATTCCAGTATACTTCTGCACAACAAGTTGAAAAGTTGGATGAAGGTTTCCGATTTTTTTAAATTTTTGCCCACTCTAAAAATGAAACCCATGACTTTCGAAGATTTTTTAACGATAAAATCATAGTGGGGTTTAAAAAGAAATTTTGAATCAAATACTATACCTAAGTCTTTGTGTTCAGATACTCTTGTCAGATGGCTTGTATTGATGGCGTAATCGAATCTAATTGTATTTAATTTTCTAGAGTAGGTCATTATTGAACATTTTCTTATGTTGATATGTAAATTATTTTTGAGACACCATTCAAATAAAGTATTTAGATCTCTTTGAAGCACAACGCAATCTCTTACATTATTTATTGTTTGAAAAATTTTAAAATCATCGGCGTAAGCTAGGGACATAGATACCATATTAGAGGTTATGTCATTGATATAAATATTAAATAAAATTTCCCTGTGCAGGGACGGGTTAGAATATTCCTGCAGCGCCTCCCCGCTTGTCGTAAAAGGCGACTAAAGGAGTAAATACATCTAGGCCACAAACAGCAAGGTGAACCTAGCGACACGTAACACCTATAAACTTTCCCAAAAGTGTGCATGCCAGTCCCTGGGTTGGCACGACTGGAGATCACCGGTGCCGTAAAAGAGAGATCAAATACAAAACTGGAGCATGCACACGTCGATACTCGATAATTTTGTGAATTCAAGCATTATGGAAATACTCGTTAGAAATGACACTACCCCGCCAGGCACTACCATTGTTACACATGGTACTGATCCTGGACCGAGCAGCAATGCTCGGGTCAGAGCTAGACGGATTCCGGGGGCTAGCAAAGTAATGCCGCAGATTATACAAAATCTGAGAGTTGCGAGTTGGAACGTTGGCAGTATGACAGGTCGAAGCTTCGAGCTGGAAGAGATGATGAAAAGAAGGCGAGTGGACATCTTATGTGTTCAAGAAACAAAATGGCGAAACACGGGAAACAGGGCCCGTTTCTTGGATACGAAGACAAAAAACTATAAGATGTTCTACTATGGAACGGAAAAGGGTAAAAACGGAATCGGAATCATCCTTGCAAAACATCTATTAGGCAGCGTATTGACCATTTCGAAATCCAGCGACCGTTTGATGTCCCTTAAATTGGTGATTAAAGGAAAGTTGTGGAATATTGTCACTGCATATGCTCCCCAAATTGGATGTGAGCAGGTGCAAAAAGATGCATTTTGGCTAGACTTTCACAATCTACTTAAGGACATCCCAAAGGAAGAGTTTTTGTTCGTGGGCGGAGATTTGAACGGACATGTCGGGAAGACAAACGAAGACTATGAAGATTGCCATGGAGGCCTCGGATACGGCACCAGGAACCCTCCTGGTGAAGACATCTTGAGCATGTGCAAAACATACGGTCTTATCGTACTAAATACCATGTTCGTCAAACAAAGCCGACACCTGGTCACTTACAGCAGTGGTGGAAATGAAACCCAGATTGATTACCATTTGGTATCTAGTTTCATGAAACCCCGGGTAAAAGATTTGCAAAGTGATACTAGGAGAAGCGATCGCCCACCAACACCGTCTCCTACTGACAGAATTTTTTATGGAGACAGTGAACGACAACAAACATACAAAAACTTTTGGGAAGATCAAATGGTATAATCTGGATAAGGAAAAAGGCGAAGCTTTTATTTCGAATATGCAAAACGTTCTGTATAACAACACCGATATAGTTCGAAATGAAGAGAGTACAGCACAAAGTATGTGGGATCTCCTACAGAGAACTTGCAAAGAAAAAGCCAAAACACTGTTAGGGGTTTCAAAAGGACACAACCAACAAGGCAAAGAAACATGGTGGTGGAATGATGAAGCTAAATCAGTTATAAGTAAAAAGAAAATGGCTTTCAAGGCTTGGTCGAAGTGCCCCTCTAATGATACAGAGCAAAAGTCACGCCTCGAAGTGGAATATAGAAACTGCAAGAAAGAAGCGAAGAAGAAGTGCGCCCAAATTCAAGCAAAGAATACAGAAAACCTGTATCGGGAGCTGGATGAAATTTCTACCCCGACAGCTGGTGCTATTCAAGAGCTACGGCAAAACACGAATAAGGGCGCAACTATCTTCAAAATAGCCGCTCAAAGAAGAAGAAATGCCCAGGAGATTTGTTCGCCAAAGTTCATTAACAATGCTCAAGGCCAACTACTTGTGGAAGACAACGAAATTCTTCACAGGTGGCGACAGTATTGTGACGGACTTCTAAACGAACAATTTCCAAGGCTATACTTTCCAATAGCTTCACCTAATATAAGCGAAGTATCCGATGTCACAGTCGAAGAAGTTAGTGAGGCGGTAAAATACTCCAAAAAGGGAAAAGCTGTTGGCCCAGACGAAATACCCTCAGAGTTTTGGAAAAAGATGGGAGACATCGGGTTTAGATGGCTCATGATTCTTGTCTCCAAACTTATACGAGGTGATCGCATGCCTAATCAATGGAGGGAAAGTTACCTTCTTCCAATTTATAAAGGAAATGGTGATACTCGAAGCTGTGATAATTACCGTTCGATTAAGCTGATGTCACACACCATGAAGATCGTTGAGCGAGTCTTGGGTAGCCGACTGCGAAAAATAATTAGGCTAT
This sequence comes from Philhelius festivus, assembly GCA_963931855.1. Taxonomy (NCBI): domain Eukaryota; kingdom Metazoa; phylum Arthropoda; class Insecta; order Diptera; family Syrphidae; genus Philhelius; species Philhelius festivus. The sequence continues at coordinate 126,113,396 of OZ007555.1, read as the reverse complement.
CTGATGACCAGTGCGGGTTTGTCGGGGGTAAGTCAACCACGGATGCAATCCAGAGTATAAGAATAATTATGGAAAAACATCGGGATTCTTTGGAGGATTTGCATGTAGTATTGGTTGATTTTGAAAAAGCATTCGATCGGCAACCACGAGATCTAATATGGGTGGCCCTCAGGCAACGAGGAGTTCCAGAAACCTATGTGCGGATAATTATGGACATGTATGATGGAGCAGTTACTAAAGTAAGATGCGCAGCTGGAGTCACCGAAGAATTCGAAATCACAGTAGGTGTACACCAGGGAAGTGTCTTGAGTCCCCTGCTCTTTATTACAGTTCTTGATTACCTGCTTGAAGGCAAAGTGACGGATCCAAAAGTGCATCAGTTATTCTTTGCTGACGATGGAGCCATCATAAGTGAAGACCCGATATCCCTACAACGAGCACTTGACGTATGGGTGGATGTTCTAGAAGGAAGTGGGTACCGCATAAGCGCGAAAAAGACAGAATACCTATGCTGCCCATTTTCTGATCCACACAGGCCTATTCCAGACATTTATTTGAATGGAGTAGTGCTTCCCAAGTGTGAAAAGTTTAAATATCTGGGGTCTATGATAAATAACGAAGCTACTTGTGATGACGATATCAATCATCGCGTAAGCGTAGGGTGGATGAAGTGGCGGGAAAATTCTGCTATCTTCTGTGACCGAAAAATGCCCCCTAAGCTGAAAGGAAAGCTCTACACTTCAGTTGTGCGTCCAGCACTCACATACGGTTCACAATGTTGGACAATGTACAAAAAGTATGAGAGTAAGCTAACGGCAGCTGAGATGAAGATGCTTCGTATGACAGCAGGAGTTACAAAGCTTGATCAAATTAGAAGTACGAAGATCCGAGGAAGCCTTCATGTTAAGAATACCATTTCCCAAAAAATTGAACACGACCGACTCAGTTGGTATTGCCATGTTCAAAGGAGAGATCCTGAGAACCCCGTCAAAAGAGCAATATCATACAACGTTCCAATTCGGAGTAAAAAGAAAGGTAGGCCTAAACACTCCTGGTACAAACAAATGCAAAAACACCAGCATTCAGTTGGCCTCAGAAATGGAACAATACAAAACCGGGAGGCTTGCCGCCGATTTCTGAGGTCAACCCGGCGAACCCCACAGGCGGATCACTAGTGTGAAGCAGATACGTGGGAGAGTTATGATCCCCTCGACATCGAGATCATAACAGCGCCGAAACAAGGAAGAAGAAGAAGATAAATATTAAATAAAATTGGGCCCAAAATTGACCCTTGTGGAACTCCTGAAGATGGAAAAAACGGTCTTGATGAACATTTATTTAAAACAACAGTATTTTGTCTATTTGTTAGATAAGTTTCGAACCACATAACAAGATTCTTGTGAAATCCAAACTTACGTAACTTTATCACCATTGTGGTGTGATTTATTTTATCGAAAGCTTTGGAAAAGTCGGTGTAAATTACGTCAACTTGTTTACATTTGTCTAGTGCGTCAGCTACGATATGCGAAAACGAGGCAAGATTTGACACCGTCGATCGACCATTTACGAATCCATGCTGACAGTCACTTAAATACGGAATAAAAGAATTATAGACACATTTTTCGAAAATTAGGGATAAAGCATTTAAGATGGACACTGGACAATAATTTTGAATGTCGCATGGATTACCATCTTTGTGAATAGGAGTGATATATGCTGGTTTCAGACATGATGGGAAAAGTCTGTTTTTCAAAGACATGTTGAAGAGAAAACGCAAAGGTTTTGCTAAAGAAGGTTCACAGTGTTTATAAAAAGCGTTAGGAATGCCATCTGGTCCAGAGTTTTTGGATGCATCTAAGCTCTTAAGAACGTTAATGACATTTTCTTCGGTTATAACAGGGACATGAATTATTGTTTGTTCATTTGATTCATAATTGAAATTGTGTATCATTTGTAAGTTAATTGAAGTGCTATAGCTTCGTTTAAAGAAAGAGGCAAAGGCTTCAGCAGCATTTTCATTTGTACTATAAACTTCATCATCGAGTGATAGTACGTTTGGAATTTTATTTGATTTTCTTAATTCTTTTGAATACGACCAGAAAAATTTAACATTAGTTTTTAGATTGGATTCAATATCATTTAGGTATCTCTGATAACATGAACTTATTTGTTTTTTGACCAATTTGCGCAAATACTTAAAAGTGGTTATATCTTCTTGTCTTTTATATTTCCGAGTTTTATGTAGCATTTTCTTTTTTTCTTTTATTGAATTAATTAAATTTACAGAATACCATTTTGGGTATAATGTGTTGCGAGGTTTGCGAAGAGGAACATTTAAATCTATTCCGCCCATAACTTTGTCAATAAAATAATCGAATGCAGAATTGGTGTCCAATGTATGCAGATCAGACCAATTCACATTAACTAAAAATGAATTTAAGCCCTCATAATTAGCACGAAGAAAATTTCGCTGTGCAATAACTGATTCTCTCATAAATCTAGGTATTTGAAAATCGCATGTAATAAGGAGTGGTGGATGGTATACATCAATTTTTGAGAGAACTTCACTGCACAACGAAACCTTTATGTTAGAAGAAGGCATTGATGAAAAAACAAGATCTAACAGTCTATCATCACAGTTTTTAATAGCATTGAATTGTGAAAAATTACAAAAAGATGTCGAGGTTATGAGAGATTCGGCTTGGTGAGTCGAAAAGTTAATCGGTATTAAGCTGTTAGACCTTATTTTGGGAGTCCATGTTATATTTGGAACATTAAAATCGCCTAGGTATATCACTTCGGAGTTAGTCGGAAATGATTGAAAACCAGAACAGAGACTTTCACATATTTGGTCATAAGTATCAGATGTTGTTTGTGGTCTTATATAATTACAGCAAAGAAAACATTTCCTCATATTATTCGGATTGGATATACACACCCATAAATCTTCAAAGCGCGTTTCTAATTTGTCCAGTCTTATTGCCGTGATATGTTTTTTCACTGCAATCAAGCAACCACCTCCCCCGCGAGTGTTAAAAATCTCGTTATTTCTATCTTTCCGAAAAACATTGTAATTTGAAGGAATAATTTCGTTTGAATAAATATTATCGTTGAGATTAGTCTCTGTGAAGCAAATGATATCAAAATCGGAACTTGAAATAGCAAGTTTGATGTTCTGGGTTTTGGTGATAGCTCTGTTAATGTTTTGATAATAAATATAAAGTTCATTCATTGAAAATTGTTATTGATTTAATGGATTTGTACTTGCCGGTTTTTAAATTTATTGAATCAAGCTAAAATCAGTAAATGATGATAGCTTGTACGTCTTACTATCGTCAGTCTTCCTCAAGAAAATATTTCCATTATTCCTCCATAGGTATTTAAAGTTATGTTCTTGTTTGTGTGCCTTTGCTTTTTTATACAATAAATGTTCTGTAACAGGAATGAATTCGCTTATATAAATTAGACTATTATTATCATTTTCATTATCATTAATAGAATTAGAAATGGAATTGGATTTAGTAAAAGAAATCAGACCAAAAACATAAATGTTAAAAAAAGAGCCAAGTTCTTCTATACAAAAACCTTTGTGTAACAAGTCAGCCGTGAAAAGTAATGATATCTAAAAGTGCGCCAAGTTCTTACTTCATGAAGATTTAATACCGAATATTTAAAGTAGAATAATATTGAAACAGCTACAATGTAATAGAGAAATGTTATTATTTAATGATTACTGAGTAAAATTTGATGGGCTTACTGGTCAAGTTTTTAAAACCGTTTGAATTGGGCATAAAAAAAACTTGCCAAGTAAGCCCATCAAATTTTACTCAGTAATCATTAAATAATAAAATTTCTCTATTACATTGTAGCTGTTTCAATATTATTCTACTTTAAATATTCGGTATTAAATCTTCATGAAGTAAGAACTTGGCGCACTTTTAGATATCATTACTTTTCACGGCTGACTTGTTACACAAAGGTTTTTGTATAGAAGAACTTGGCTCTTTTTTTAACATTTATGTTTTTGGTCTGATCTCACTCCTTTTTGCAAAGATTTAAATATTTTGCCTATCAAAATCTCGAAAGATAAGGAAAGATAGAAGGGTGGACTCTTCCTACTAAAATCAACTTAGTTTATAGCTTCCTATTTCTTTTGGTATATTTTCTTTTTGTTATTGGTTGTTTTAATTTGCGCTTCAATTATTTCTTCTTATCCTGGCAAGATACATAACACTAACATACCTAACTTAATTACAGCAATCGGAAGTGTTCCATATAAATTAAACATACCACGCCCCCTGAATGGAAAACCTCAATTTTTATTGTTGGTCCTTTATATGCGACTTGAGCCCTACCGTTCTACCAAATTTCATTGTTCTACTGCAATTGGAAGTGCGCCATATATAATTTACATCAGTTCTGAGGAAGTGGGCGGCTACCACGCCCCTTAATGGAAAACATCAATTTTTATTTTTGGTCCTTTATATGCGGCTTGAGCCCTACCGTTCTACCAAATTTCATTGTTCTACTGCAGTTGGAAGTGCGCCAAATATAATTTACATCAGTTCTGAGGAAGTGGGCGGATACCACGCCCCTGAATGGAAAACCTCGATTTTTATTTTCGGTCCTTTATATGCGACTTGAGCCCTACCGTTCTACCAAATTTTATTGTTCTACTGCAATTGGAAGTGCGCCGTATATGATTTACATCAGTTCTGAGGAAGTGGGCGGATACCACGCCCCTGAATAAAAAACTGCTAATTTTATATTTTTTTCTTCGAACGCAATTTGAGCCCTACCACTTTACCAAATTTCATCGTTTTACAGTAGTTGGAAGTGCTCCATTCAACCAACACCAATTCGGAGAAAGTGGGCGGATACCACGCCCCCCGAAAGGAAAATCTTGGTGTTTATTTTTGTTTTTTTATATGCAATATAAGCCCTACCGGTTCACCAAATTTCATCGTTTTACAGCAGTCGGAAGTGCTCCATTCAACCAACACCAATTCGGAGACAATTCGGAGAAAGTGGGCGGATACCACGCCCCCTGAATGGAAAATTTCAATTTTTCGATTTTTTCCTCTGCTTACATGACAAGACCTACCGTTGTGCAAAATTACAAGATTCTACGATGTCGGGAAGTGCTCCATAATTTTGATGATCTGTCAGTCAGTCAGTCAGTCAGTCAGTCAGTCAGTTACGGTTTTTGTGATTTTTGAGGCCTTATATCTCAGGAACCGCTTATGCTAGAAAATTGAAATTTGGTCAGGCGCATGTGCCTGACTAGTTTAGCAAATATTCGGAATTTCAAGTTTCTGACTTGATTGGTACTGAAGATAGGGAGGGGTCAAAAGTCGCCTGAGTTTGTTCCTGTAAAAAGGGTGTAGTGCCAGAACTTGGCTGGGCACTACCGTGCCCTTTGATAGAATTTTGATTTTGGGATTGTGATTGTGATACTCTAATTTGATGTAATTTCGCTGCAGTCAGAAGTCGTTGGCAGATGTTCTCGTTCTTCATCTCAACTAAAACTGGTCCAGGCTTACTTGATTTACTTGAAAGTCTCTTGATGTTTACAATATCGTCTTCTTTCAGTGGAACATTGGATAGGGCCTTTTGTATTTGAGTAAGAATTGTACTCAAGTTCTCGTTCGGTCCAAGAGATGGAATATTGTAGATTATGATTTTTTTATTTGTTTCTTTTGCTCCAGTTGATGAATTCGATGATGCTGAGAGACAACGTGTTGCTTAAGTTTTTGATTTTCAGACTCCAGCGCGGCTATTTTTGTTTTATTTTCCGTTATTATTTTTGCCATATTTTCGATCTCCGAGAGTTGTTTACTTACGTTGGACAGAGAATCGGTAAATGCTAATTGAGTGGCCTTGATTTTTTGTAGTTCTACTTGCATTTTGTGAACAGCTTGACTAAAACCCATTTCAGATTCGGAGTCTGAATCACCCATGCTGACATTATTGGGGTTATGTGTAGATGATTGGAGCCTGCAAGTTACACATTTCCATGCTGATATTTCACCAGATGTTAGCTTTTGGAACAACTCATTATCAATGCCACCACATTTAATATGGAAATTATTATGACAACCACTGCAACGAACATCTGGATTATGCCTGGTTACATTATTTTTACACGAATAACATTTAGCCACCATTGTAGAGATCACTTGATATTTTCGATTATTTTCTTTAATAATATAAGAATGATTTAAATAAGGCGAAAAAGAATATTTTCCAGTGTTAATAATTAATTAATTATTTATAATGATTTTTCTTTTTACATTTATATTAATTATTTGCAATTATATATTAGGAGCAAAATACAAAACGTGTGCTTTCTCTGACAGATGACAAAAAAAATAATAATGTCGTGTGTCAATAGAATCTTTTGATTTTCTGTTGGAAAACGTTCGGCCAAGATTAACAAAACAAAGAAAACGAATTCGTGCAGAAAAGCGGCTAATTTTATTACTAATGTTAGTTTTTTATTTTTTTGCTCTTAATTTTTATTTTTAGTTTTGCCAAAATAACATTCTGAAAGTCACTTTTTATATCTAGTTTTTCGAACCCGTTAAATTTTGCCCTAAATGGCAAGACTTTTTAAAAATTTAAAAACAATAAAATGTAGAGCGACTTCGCTCTGTCGCTTAAAAAATCGCTAGTCGCTTAGGGCTTATGTGGCCACCTCCACACTATTTCATGTGTTTTAATTTTTTTGCGTCGCTTAATAGCTCAGTACGTGGCCGAAACCTAAGAGTTATAAGGGCTAACAGCTGAGAGTTATTGTTCTGGTATGAAAATGAATACATTCAGGCCGGGATGAAGTATTTAACTTTCAATTTCCTTTTATCAGGTTGCCTGGAAGAGATTGCTACCACAGCAATAATGTCGCCGTTTGCACAACTAATGCTTGCGTAGATTTAAGTAACATTTATGTTTTTTTTGTGCTATAAAGAATATAATAATAATAATAATATATCATTATAGACATAGTTTTTTTGACATGGCTATTAGTTGAATACTTAGGTAGGCCACTAAATAGTTTCAGCCCAGGGCCCCACAAATTCACGATCAGCCTCTGTGCTCGCCTGTCAACCATATGATCACAGGTTCGATTCCTGCCGTGCGTTGTCTATGTCGGTTTAATTCTTCTAAAAAATTGTCATCAATAAGTTGCTGGTTTACTCATTACATGTTGTTCAGGCATAACACAAACAACATGTGATTGAGTTAAACTAGCATGCCCAACAAGTATGTATACGAATAAAATAATGAGAATTATAAGGGACATAGAAAAAAGACACGGCATTTCTCCGCATTAGTTCAGCCGCCATCACTGGAGACAAAAAATCTGAGACAACCACATTCAGTCTCAGAACATCGTGCCACACATATTTCCTATCCTTGTTTCTCTTCCTTAACTTCACACCCGCGCAGTGTTGAAACATTTAAAGGGTAATCATAATCAGTGGTACCACTTTACTTCAATTGAAGTAGATCTACTTCTTTTTTCCAAAATATTTTAAAATCTACTTCCTACTTCGCACCATCAGCAAAATACTGAAATCTACTTCATTTTAAAAATCTCTGTTTCAATCTACTTCGATTTTGCAAAATAAAGCCCAAATCTACTTCTTTTTCTCTATTGCACTCTAAGTAGTATAGTATACATATAACCTCATAATTACCATAAAATAAAAGAACGTCAACACAATCCAAACACACAAATGAGCAATTTTATGCGAAATTTCTTTAAAATTAAAAGAAATGTATTGACAATTTTAAATACATACTTAATAGGTAATATGTATTCATTTAAGGAAAAAAATTTTTGTATGCAACATTTTTTCCAAAAGCAAGTAAAAAGCCATTTTGAAATCTACGTCGATTTTTCTCAATTTACTTCACTTTTTTCTTCAAATATACTTCGACTTTTTTTCCGGAAGTGGTAACGCTGATCATAATCCCTTGAGCGCGTGTAGATTATAAGAAAAAAAAAAATAACTTGCCATATAGTACGTATCTATATGTCTTAAGTAAGAACGGGAGAATACGAAATACGTTACGTTATATAATAATTAATTTGAAAATTGAAGCAAGTTAAAAGGAAAAAAAAACCAGGATACTCGTAGTTCTTTAAAACCATAGCTTATTTTTCTGTTAAGTAGTTAAAAAACTTAGTCGAAAGACAATGATTGCAAAAATATCGATCTATTTCCTTACAGATTTTGGAAATTATTTTTATTTACTATAATTAATATTTTTGTCTTACTTTTTGAAAGTTTTTCAAACTTTAAAGAAGCTTCTCCAAATTCAGTAATATCTTAGTTTAATTTTTTTTATTAAATCTTAAATCGAAAAAATTAATCAAAAGAAAAAAATATCAAAATTCTAGGCGCCCGATTTCGAGAAAAACACGATTTTCGACAAACATTTTTAAACATTTGTATGCTGGGTAACGTTATTTTTACATAAAAATATTTTTTTTCTCACATAGATTGTATTCAAAAAAATTTAATTGTAAAGTTTTAAAATTAAATACAGCATGATTAAAAATTAATTTTTTTTTAATTTCAATTAACAATATTATCCAAAATTTTAGAAAGCTTTAGCGAGCCGTTTGGGATGTAGCCGAACAGAGATCCACTTTTTTCTTGTTCTCTTTCATCGTAATGTCAACTATCAACTTTGATCAAAATCTCGAGTTTATTTTTTTTTACAAATGCGTAACTTGCCATAATGTATGCATATGTCACAAGTAAAAATTAAAATAAGCTGTTTTCGACTTTTTGTATACAAATAATCTTGTTAATTACATTTTTAATTTTTAAGTTGTAAACATTTTCGAAAGATGTAGGCACGAGTGCAAGCATAATTTAAAGATTGAAAATTCGTATCTAAAGCAAATGACTTGTGTACCTAAACGTATGCAACGATTTGTATACTATGTCAGCGTAAAGCCGTTGGAGTTCAAAAATCCGTAGGAAGGTTTTTTTTAATTATCACTTCTTACAGAACCGTAAATGGTCGGTTTAAATCCCGCTCACGAAAATTCGTTCATCCCATTTTTGTCCAATCGTCAAGAAGGCACATGTATGTCGTGGCGTCAGTTCTTTTAATTTTTAGTTCCTACCATTAACACATAGTTTTCATAAGAAGAGACAATGCAAACCCTAATTGCTTGTCTTTTTTAATATTAATATTTATTTTCCAAATTTGAACAAATTTTCCAAATGCACATATTTTGTTTTCATAATGTATGTACCTACCTAGTTCATTTTTTAAAGGTTTATTTATAATGTTAATTAATTCGAATAATTGTTTTTAAATTACTTCATGAAATTTTCAAAAATTATCTTATTAATTATCTTGCTTTGGAAAATTTTATAAAAAATTTTAACAAATCGCACCAATTTTAATATATTGTCGAAACGTAATAAACCTTCTTAATAAGCATTTGTAAAGGGTGAAATCTCAAACATTTTTCAAAAACAAAATTGTATATTAAGGGTATTCAGCGGGAAATTTTTAAGTTTTATTTAAAACCATTTGGTCGTTCGTTCAAAAGATTAGACGAGAAAAGACAACGATTAACGAAACGTCAACAATTATGCCGGAACAGTTGGCTCAATTTGAACAAGAAATTATGCGTAATCCACGAAAATAATGATAAGGAAGATTGTGATCTGAATCTGAACTATTAGTACACGTTATTTTAAAAAGTTTTATCCATAATTCATGAAGTTTTTCAAAAAAATGACTATATTATGTATGAAAAACCTTAACCAGAACAATGCTGGAACATTTTTGAACAACTCAATGGATAGCTGGGTGCATAGAACAAGACATACTGGGGGCCATAACAACCTTAAGGAACGCTATCAAAATCATTTAGATTGTCCCAAAAGTATATTCTAGTGTGAAATTTCTGTCCGAGAGGTTATTTGATTTTATATTTTTAAACCAGGGAGAGTCACTCTATCGGGTTTGAGTATAGGCTACAATTTCAGCAGTATAATTTAAAACATAGATAGAAAATAAATCAGCAAGTAATAGAGACGTACCGTCATCATCTCAGTTACCAAAGCTTGTACCGTCGAAATTGTTTTGTTTTTTTTTCGATTAAAACTCGAGCTCAAGAAGAAATCCGTCATGACGTTGTTATTATTGAAGAGTCTGATTTCTGTATGGAAAATCCAGAAAAAATATCAAAGCACTAAACAATATTGCACATCATGATCATGAGTGCGTGATCAGCAATGAATATTGCAGAAGATCACTTTTGGGTATAATCTAGAAATTATTTTTGTACTTATTATGTATTCAATTCCCAGTGAGCTTCCGAACTATGACTTTTCCAAATCACCTTGCATGTACCAGTATGCTTTAAACTACTTTTTATTTCTTCATAATCAAAATATTTCATATGAATTACATATGAATTCGAAATTTAATTTACTAATTTTAAAGATTTATTACATACCTACAATAAATTCATCAATAATCTGCTCAATATGAAATTATACCAAACTATATAATGGGATTTGTTTGCTATTTTCTTTTTGGCAATACTGGTTTTGACAGCTCACGCACGTTTTGTGTCACTGTCAAACACCTTCAGTTTGATCTATAATTTAACCATTAATCGCCTTACAAACGAACAACGCTTGCAAATTTATTGAATTGAAAAATTGAAAATGCGTGCTCTATTAAGAAAGTTCATCGCGCGATTCTTCTATTTGATGGTCTGACGCGGCTATTCTTGCTATTGTGACTAAATTTTGCACCAAATTTACATTATTGGACAATGGACATTAAACCACCAACACGCTTACGTAGAGTGCGAACTGAGGAAAATATCGCAGCTGTTTGGGCCAGTGTTAGTGATGACCGTGAATTATCAATTCGGTGCCGTTCACAGCAATCGGGCCTCTGTTACTCCACTACGTAGAAAATTTTGCGGAAGGATTTAAGTGTGAAGCCTTTCAAAATACAGCTGGTGCAAGAATGGAAGCCGAACGACCTACCACAACGCCGAATTTTTGGTGAATGTGCCCTTGAAAAGCTGGCCATTGTGTTCAACGACGAAGCTCATTTCTGGTTCAATGGATACGTGAACAGGCAAAAATGCCGTATTTGGAGTGAAGAGCAGCCAGAAGCATTGCAAGAGCTACCAATGCATCCAGATATCCAAAGTCACTGTTTGGTGCGGATTATGGGCTGGCGGAATCATTGGGCCGTATTTCTTCAAAGATGATGCGAATTACTGTGAATGGTGAGCGCTACCGTGCGATGATAACAAACTTTTTTTTAGCGCAAAATAGAAGAGTTTTACTTGCATGACATGTGGTTTCAACAAGACGGTGCGACATGCCACACAGCACGCGTAACAATGAACCAATTGAGAGGCGAGTTCGTAAGATACCAGCCGAAATGTTAGAGAGTATGACAAAATTGGACTAAGCGGATGGACTATTTGAGGCGCAGCTGCGGTCAACATTTGCATGAAATAATCTTCAAACATTAAATTATATCGAACGTAGGTATTATCGATTCAAATTAAGATTTCATGCATTTTTCTGAATTTTATGTTTTTTTTTTTCTAATTTCCGTAGGCTCTTAAAAAATCACTCGTTACAATCTTTAAGGCTCTAGGAATTCAATAGAACATAAAACCCATCAGAGAAGAGTTGACTCTAAGTGAAAAATCAGCTGAATAATAACAACGAAACACTTTTTTCCGATTTACATTGGTTAGTATTGATTAAACGAGTCCATTCGATCACCCTACTGATTAGACTTGATACTTGAACTAGTAAGTATACATAATGATACTAACAATACCGCGACTCATCGACGAGAATTTTCCAACCAATACTAACAAAGTGTTCTGCGAATAAATGCCACTATGTGGGTTATACTTTCCCTATAGAATGCTACAGCTTGATTAAGCTATTGCTATGAACTGTAAGCTGCCAGTGCCGCTGCTGGGTGTTCGTGCGCCCTTGTGCAAGAACCTTAAATTGCCGCTCCATGTCTCGGGTGCACGGGGATATTTACGTTGAATAAGTGAAAGTTTTGTTTATTCTCCATTTCGCAGTTGAAAAATAAGCAAACGTGCATTGTTGTTGTCGCGTTCCGAGCTACACCAAATTCTTATACAATGAACGTAGTTATTATACATATATATATGTACAGTTTTTGCATCCTTTTAAGATTATTTACTCTTTTTACTTGAGATTCATAGGTACTTTAAGGCAAGTTATGCATTCGTAAAAAAATCGAACTCGAGATTTTGATCAGACGTTTATTTTTCTTCTTTTTTTTAAGACCAAAAATAACTGTACCTGCAATACGACTTTTTCGAAATTTTGTATTTTTTTTTTTAATGTCCAACAGATTTAAAGAAAAATTAAAAAAATTAAAGAATCGGTACAACCGATTTTGATAATTTGTTTTATGCTAAACTCCCCAAAATTTAAAATATTCCTGTGCATTAAAGTTTTCAAAACTTTTTTTTTTGGATTTCAAATTTTTTTTTTCGAAACTCAATATTTCGAAAACCCCATGCTTAATTTTTTTTAAACTTAATGAATAAAAGTTTTCAAAAATCGTGTTTTTCTCGAAAACGTCTCCGAGAATTTCGATAATTTTTTACGTTCTATAAATTAAACAAAAAAAAATTGAAATCATTATAAATTACTGACTTTACCGAACATAGAACCATTTTGACGATTTTTGAATTTCTCATTACCGGCTGAACGGACTTTAATGAATTTTTTTATATTTTTTTTTTGTTTTGGAAATTTATTTTTTATTCGTAAAGTAATAAAAAAAATGTTTTAAAAATTTGTATATAAATGATTATTTGACTTATGACTTATAATTTTGTTATACATTTTGTTCTTTCATAAACTTATATTTGCTTGCATCACATGGCATCCTGTTCTTAGCTCCATCTACCACTAAAATAGTTGTTTTAGTTATTAAATAAATGAACTTTATGTTTATGAACAGTTTTTCTCTAATAGCATTAATTTTTGAAATTCTTAGTCTTTACATAAGTGCGACCCAGTCGTGCATTTTATTTTAAGAGGAAACACAAAATATGGCGATTGCGAATAATTTTCTTCAACAAATATTCGAGTTCCTAGCACAGTTTTGAATTTATGTATGTCAAATCAATCCTTTGATAAAAACCAATAGTTTATAGCTTGACAGAGAGAAGACAAAGTAGTTTTCGATATTTTTAAAAGTTTTTGTTTTCACTTTATGAAATTTGACATTTTGTGGCTTCTGTGGGAACTATATTTAGATATAAATAGATTCTGAACTCCGAATGTCAATTGAAAGCTTAAATTCGAAGAACCAATGAAACGTTAGATTTCTGAGTTATTCTGATTTTGTTCAATCCGTTGACATTTAAGTTATTTATCAATTCAGTTCCAAAATTAATTAAAAACTATTCGTAAGCCCTTATTTAAAAAGAAACATAAGTATTTAGAGACACAAAACTTTTTTTTGGTTTCCGTTGTAAAGATAGTTTGTTTACATTTTGCATCGTTAAAATAAGGAATGTTTTAAATCACCTTCGATAATTTTGTTCTTGTTACCAACTTAGATTTAAGATATTTAGCTATATCATTGCAATCAGAATATTGATACCCATTCATAGAAAAATACGAGTAATTAGTAGATAAAATTAATGTTTTCGAGACACTGTTTTCGTTTTATTTTATGTCAAATACATGGGCTGTAAATCTAAAAAAAATCAAAATCCTTTTCGAGTTTATAAGTCTGAGATGAAGGTTGCGTGGAAAGCTATTTCCCAAGTGTCAATCTATGGCGACATGGCGCTAAGCAGTTTAGACTATGACTGCAATCGAAGAGGTTATTTGGTCTGAGAGGGGACAGTCACAAACAAAATATGAATAAAGATTTGTAGTAGATTGTGTGTGGGAACTACGTAATGAACAGTCAAATGTAAACAAGTTCCAAAAGCTTAAGGAAAATTTTTGGAGTTAGGTAGTATAGGTTGAGTTAGATCGATCTCTTAATTTTCCGCCCCTAGACGTTGGCGCCCTTGTGCGCCGCACATTTTGCACATATGGTAGCGGCGGCCCTGTAAGCTGCCCACAGCCCACCGCAACCAATGGTCGTCATCATCACCGATATCAGTTCAGTACAGTAGCTACCCTTGTGCGAGACAGTAAGAAGGCGCGAAACAATAATAAAAAAAATTGCCGTTTGTGTATTATCCTGGCCCATTCGAATTTAAATCGAATTTATACCTACCAATATACTTGCAGGTATAGGAACGCTTTTAAACACTTTTCGGGAATAACAAAACTGTTTTGAAAGCCTTGCAACAAACGATAAAGTGCGTCGTGATTATGGCCGCATTCAGCGTTTCATTTGCGGATCAATTAAAATTAGCTTACAGGTAAGCAGGGGAGAACATTCGTTACAAGTATCGAAATGAACTTTAATGAGGAACAACATCCAAGTACATCAATTCCTGCTTTCATTGTAATGTACAGAATAGGGATTGTGTACTTGAGTTAATTACTACCCGCCAAGGATAAACAGAATCAAAGCAACCCTCGAGTTTTATTGTGTGTACAAAGTGTATGTTATGTAGGCGTGTAATTTATTTCACTTCAATCAACAAAACTATTAAAGAAATGAGTGTCAGTGCCATTTAGATGTTTGGAATCGGATTGTTTCTAAGAATATTCTAAAGTAGATAGCTACCAAGTGAGACAATTTTTAAGGTTTTTCATTTTTGTTTGCCTTTTTAACTGATGTCAAAAATGTTGAACAATAATAGGCTTAAGTCCTTCCTAAGGCCGCTCTCTAACTTGTCGGCACTGTATTTTAATCAGTATTTCTGACAGTACCGAGAGTATAACGAAATCGACTTTGTCTGCGTTCTTTTAATTTCAGAAAAAACGTGCGGAAACTCTTGATTAATTTACAAACTGTGCGTTTGTCTGGTATCAGATTTTGATAGTCTAAGATTATTATATTTCTGCAGATATTAATCTTTATACAACAGTTGTTTATCTATACGGGTAAGCCGTCTAGTGGCTTATATTTAAATCAAAGGTTATTTTGACACTGACTGCTGTTTCAATCCAAAATCTTAACAGAATATCAGTATCATACCTCCGCGGACCGAAATGAGTCGTGTAGCGCTTGAACAAGGTTGGGAAATATTGAAAACTTATTCCCAAAGTGAATCCTGTGTAGCCCAAACAGTGCGTTTTTAAGAAGTTTTGACTGAAATTAAGCATCTACCGCACCTGCTGTACGTAAGTTTGCGCAAAAATTCGTGAGACTGGTATGCTAGCGCACAACACTCATGCACAGTCGAGAATGTGGCTACTGTAGCCGAGAGTGTGAGACTCAATTCACGAACATCAAATCGCCATCGATCTGAACAGCTCAACATTTCACACACTAGCCTGAGGAGAATTCTGTTCCATACTTAATTTAAATGATTGCTCTTGATAATAAAGCCAAAATACTCGTACGATTACATGGAAAAAAATTAATTTTGTAAACTTGAATTGGGCCCAACCTTTAAAATATTCTTTAAAATAGTTTTCGGGCTTTGGAAAACGAACGATTATTTTTAGAAATTATTTTCTAAAATCTATATTACTTAATACTTAAAATAAGCATCCCAATTTTTGTTTTGTATTGTTTTTATGTATATTTTTTTTAACAATTTTTAAAAAGATCCATGTATTGTTTATGTATATTTTTTTAACAATTTCTAAATTCCAAAGTACAAAGTACATAAAAGCAATTACGATTGAATTGTGCATTTTATTTTTTATAGAAAAAAAGGTTGTAAAAATCAATTAAAAGAAAAACAATTTATGAAATTTCTAGGAACAGTTTTCGAGAAAAAAAAAAACGATTTTCGAAAACCATTTTTCAAGGAAGGAATAACAAATTTTCGAAAAAAATTTTAAGCTTTACCTAGTTTTAACTAAATGAAAGTATTTTGAATTTTTTGTTTTTAAATCTGTGGAACAGTTTAAAAAAAAAATAATTTCGAAAAAAATTCGTAGGGCAGGTACCGTTAGAAAAAAAAAAGTGTGGGGGAAAAAATTTAAAATGCCATCTATACCACAAGTTTAAAGTAAGTCGAACAGACAGAATGCGAGACCCACTTTTTCGTGTTCTCTATCATCGTAAAGTTAAGTCTGATCAAAATCTCGAATTGATGGTTTTTGCAACTTTTGATTTAAATCTTGAGAGCAAATCTTCGCAATACTACGGGTTTCATGCTTTTCGTAATATCAATGTTGAATATTTATTTAGTGATTGCTCATCCATAGATTTGAACTCAATTTTAGCAACATTAGACGTTGATTATCAAATTGAATGCTTTACTTCAGCAATTACCTATCTTTTTAACAAACACGTTCCCATTAAGACTCGGCTTTATAAGATCGCGTAGCTGTCTCTGGCTTTTTCTTGAGATCCTTAATGCAATTAAAGCAAGAGACGTTTCATACCGGCGCGCCGGTGGAAACGATTTGGTTGTCTAGAAATGTTTCGAAAATTCAAAACATCCCGTAACCTTGTAACAAAATTATTAAAATCAGCAAAATACAACTATTATAATAACAGGTTCAACTCAGATCGTTCCTCCAAGTTTTTTTGGAAAGAAGTCAAGAATATTGGGCTAAGGGGAGATCCTTCTGTTTCCAATGACAATATTGATTTAGAGGAGTTAAATCGAATGTTCTTGACTCCGCCAACCCAATTCACTACTGGGCGATCTGGTATTTCAGAGAACGATAGAATCGATGCTTTTTCTGGATGTGCAGTAGATGAATATCAAGTAGGTAAAGCAATATTTTCTATTAAATCCAAATCGATTGGACTTGACAACATTCATCCAGATTTTTTAAAAATTCTTCTTCCTTTCATACGTCCACACATAACCCACATTTTTAACACCATCATAATGACCTCAACCTATCCCGCTTCCTGGAAAATTCCAAGGTTATCCCCATCTCTAAACGAGGAAAGAAAAAAGAATACAGACCCATAGCTATCCTTCCTTTTTTATCCAAGGCTTTTGAATCCATCTTAAGTAACCAGATAAAAAAATATATTAAAGACATACGTCTTCTTAACCCACTCCAATCATGACATCATATAAGACAGGATTTAGACTATAATTATACAACTGTGATAACCTTACTTGAACTTGACTTTTCCAAAGCATTTGATTGTGTTAACTCTAATCTCCTCTGTGATAAGCTGACGACTTACATATTTCGATTTCTCCGACAGAACCAAAAATCTTATTTATTTGTACTCGCATGCAAGCTGTATCGTGTAATCGTAAAATGTCTTCGTTCCTTCCTGTCAATGTTGGTGTTCCCCAAGGATCTATCCTTGGCTCTTTACTGTTCACTTTGTTTATTAATGATTTTCCATCTGTTTTATCTTACTGTCAGTTTCATAGCTACGCGGACGATGTTCAGTTATATACATATAAGCTTCCCTATCGGTATGATTGAAGATGCTATAGAAAAAATGAACATTGATTTACGCTCAATATTCGATTGGTCTACTCGGAATATTGAATATTTCTCTAATTTCAACTGAAATAATTTTTTTTGTAATTATCTTTCTTCTTATGACTTTGCTTTTTGTTTTTTAATTGTATTAAATTAATTTTTATATAATTTGCTATTAATATTTTTCTACGATTGTATTAAATTTAATGATAACATTCTTGCATTAACCTAGATAATAAAATGTATTATATCCTGTACTATTCATAAGTCAATCTTGATGTACAGCGGTTTTTTTTTTAAATTAATGGATAAGTTGCAGTTGCAGTACCTAATAATTATTCTCAGATTCAGTCAGATTTTTGACCTTAATGAAAAGCTTTTGAATAAGTACTGGTAGTTTTCAAATCTTTTCTTCAATTAAATTTCTAACCTCCTCCCCTCCCCCCAACTAAATAGCCTCAGATAAATTTCATACCATTTTACTATTGCCATTTTTGATATCAATTTTTATGTGAATCCCCCGCTTAATAGCATTTTAAATTTGTTGGGGCTTTCAAATGAACTTCAAACTTAAAAATTATGATCAGATCATTCTCCTCTTGGGTGTGTTGAAAAATAGTTTTGGAATTTTGAACAATTTTCACCATAGTTGAATTTTTTTTCGGATTTTCAAATAGTCTGGCCGAGTACCAGCTTCCATGAAATGGTCTTAGTCTGACTTGTCATAGATAAGAAATACATATGTTTTTATTACCGAACAAAGCCTTGATCAGGAAGAGCTAGACTTTCATTTATTTCATAATACTTTCGCAGCTTGAAATGTGCTGGAAGCTACAAGGACAGTTAACATTCGCAATAATTCAAATTAAAAGAAAAAAAGATAGTTAATTCAAATTAGTTGTTTTGACTTCTATGTTCAAAAGTTTAAATATCTGGGGTCTATGATAAATAACGAAGCTACTTGTGATGACGATATCAATCATCGCGTAAGCGTAGGGTGGATGAAGTGGCGGGAAAATTCTGCTATCTTCTGTGACCGAAAAATGCCCCCTAAGCTGAAAGGAAAGCTCTACACTTCAGTTGTGCGTCCAGCACTCACATACGGTTCACAATGTTGGACAATGTACAAAAAGTATGAGAGTAAGCTAACGGCAGCTGAGATGAAGATGCTTCGTATGACAGCAGGAGTTACAAAGCTTGATCGAATTAGAAGTACGAAGATCCGAGGAAGCCTTCATGTTAAGAATACCATTTCCTAAAAAATTGAACACGACCGACTCAGTTGGTATTGCCATGTTCAAAGGAGAGATCCTGAGAACCCCGTCAAAAAGGCAATGTCATACAACGTTCGGAATAAAAAGAAAGGTAGGCCTAAACACTCCTGGTACAAACAAATGCAAAAACACCAGCATTCAGTTGGCCTCAGAAATGGAACAATACAAAACCGGGAGGCTTGCCGCCGATTTCTGAGGTCAACCCGGCGAACCCCACAGGCGGATCACTAGTGTGAAGCAGATACGTGGGAGAGTTATGATCCCCTCGACATCGAGATCATAACAGCGCCGAAACAAAGGAAGAAGAAGAAGAAGACTTCTATGTTCAAAATCCTGTTTATTTTTACTCGTAATTAAACTGTTGGAGTGTATACTCGTAAAATAAAAAAAGATCATGTCAAATTACTTTCGATGAACTGTTTTTCCACGGAAAGCATTTAAGAAAACTACTTAACTTACGACATATAGAAATATATATAATTAAATAGAAAACTGGTTTTGAAGTGACAAAACAGGAAAACGTTTTTTCCAAACAACCATCACCATATGGCTCGTCGACAACATTCCAATTTCTAATAATTGACTCGTTTTATAGCTGCTCTGCTGTGTTAGCACATTCAAGCAATGATCTCGACATGTATAGTAGTACTTATTCAATGTATTAAAATATTCCATGCAATTTTTCAATAATCTTTTTATTTTTAATAAATAATATATAAAAATCATTTCATTATTAACATGACCAAAAAATCATCGTGCAGCAAGTTCAAACATTTCAAATTCGCCGAATCGACCTTCTGTTTTGTGTATAGATACATTCAGTGCATAGTAACACTGTTTTTTGGAAACTATTCAGCTTTCTACATTACTGTATTTATACGCAACTTTGTAAATTTACGAATCAAAATTTGTACATAATCTTCATGGACCTCCTTAGAACCAATTATATCGGTTGTAATTAATTTTTGCTGAAATGGAAAAAGCGCCACCTTATTGTTTTTTTTGAAAAACGATAGGGTGTTTTTTCAATGGTGAAACAAATAAAATATAAGATTTATAAACGAGTATGTTTTTACAGAAATTCTGTGAATTCATTTTACATTTTTAATTACTTTTTTGGTTTCTTATACAAAACATTATAATCTTGTATAATCAGATCGAAAAAAAAATTAAAATCACTGTCTTCATAAAAAATATGGAAAAATGTTTTTCATGGGTGGGACGGATTTCTTTGCAATAAAAAAGTTTCCTGAGGTTATTTAAAATAAAACAAAACAAATAAACACCTTATTTAACGGAAGCCAAATTTCAATTCAACAATTTTTTTCACATCAAATTCATTTTTACTTCGCATGCAGCACACAGTGTTACCAACATTGAAAACAGAGTTTCGTTCAAAAAAGTTATAATTACTGTAGTGTAAACTATGATGGACTTGTAAAAATAATACTATCAACATCATTTTTACGGACTATGTTAATTTAATGGCTTGGCTTTTGATTTACTTAGAAGTAAATAAAATATCAAAGGGCACGGTAGTGCCCAGCCAAGTTCTGGCACTACACCCTTTTTACAGGAACAAACTCAGGCGACTTTTGACCCCTCCATATCTTCAGTACCAATGAACTTGAAATTCCGAATATTTGCTAAGCTAGTCAAGCACAGGCGCCTCACCAAATTTCAGTTTTCTATTATAAGCGGTTCCTGAGATATAAGGCCTCAAAAATCACAAAAACCGTAACTGACTGACTCACTCACTCACTGACTGACAGATCATCAAAATTATGGAGTACTTCCCGACATCGTAGAATCTTGTAATTTTGCACAACGGTAGGTCTTGTCATGCAAGCAGAGGAACAAATCGAAAATTTGAGGTTTTCCATTCAGGGGGCGTGGTATCCGCCCACTTTCTCCGATTTGGTGTTGGTTGAATGGAGCACTTCTGACTGCTGTAAAACGATGAAAGTTGGTAGAACGGTAGGGCTCAAAATACATATAAAGGACAAAGAATAAAAATCGAGGTTTTCCATTCGGGGGGCGTGGTCTCCGCCCACTTTCTCCAAATTGGTGTTGGTTGAATGGAGCACTTCCGACTGCTGTAAAACGATGAAATTTGGTAAAGTGGTAGGACTTAAATTGCATACAAAGAAAAAAATATAAAATTTGAAGTTTTCCATTCAGGGGCGTGGTATCCGCCCACTTCCTCAGAACTGATGTACATTATACATGGCGCACTTCCGATTGCAGTAGAACAATGAAATTTGGTAGAACGGTAGGGCTCAAGTGGCATATAAAGGACCAAGAATAAAAATCGAGGTTTTCTATTAAGGGGGCGTGGTATCCACCCACTTTCTGAGAAAATGTTTAATTTATATGGAACACTTCTGATTGCCGTAATTAATGTAGGTATGTTAGTGTTAGGTATCTTGCCAGGATAAGAAGAAATAATTGAAGCGCAAATCAAAACAACCAATAACAAAAAGAAAATATACCAAAAGAAATAGGACGCTTTAAGCTAAGTTGAGTACATCCTTCTATCTTTCCGTATCTTTCGAGATTTTGACATGCCAAAATATTAAAATCTTTGCAAAAAGGAGTGAGATCAGACCAAAAATATAAATGTTAAAAAAAGAGCCAAGTTTTTTTTTTTTTTTTTTAATTCATTTTTATTTTCATTCATCTTAAAACTATCTTAAAGCTAGACAAAAATTCAGAAAAAACTAGCCTAATTATCCAATAACTTAAAACTAACTTACTGGCCCTATGCGGGCGCTCTAAGCTAAACTATATCTTAAATGTAATGCCTTTCGGCCTAAAAAACTACTTTCAATTCAAAAACTATATCTATTTTTTTTGTTTTCTCGAGAAAATTAAAAAAACTCGGATTCTTTATCTCTTTATATTTTTTATATAAAACTTACAAACTAAAGTAAAACTAATTAAAAACTACCTAAACCAACTTAAACTACTTAAAATAAACTAAAACTAAACTAAAACTACTTAAAACCTAGAACAGCCACAGCAGCAGAGATTTTTTTTTTTTTTTTTTTTTTTGTGCCACCCTGACTGTCCCTACCTAAGAATACCCTTAAACTATGTAAGTCGGCCAAGACAACTTGTCAACTATCGCTATCAACATTAGACAACCACCAAAACTGGTTCTCCTGTCTTACCCTGTCTTTCAGGTCCCGATCGGACACAGTCCTACTGAACCGAAGTCGCTCAGCTCCGTCTTGTGCGAGGACGTCTCGACTATAAAGGAGCCGGCTATCCACAGCCCTACGGCCGACGTGGTAGATTAGCGGAACCGCCTCTCTATTCTGGATCAACCCTATACTATCTAAATAGAGGAATGCATTAGGTGCAATATGGCCACTTAAACGCACACTCTCGAAGTATTCTGTGTTGGGGTAGTAAGCCCCAAAGATTAAGCTATTTGCTGAGGTCATCGCTCTCGCAATGTGACTCCGAATCAGCTTTATCAAAAAATTATCTATTCTGTTAATGTTGGCTCCGTTGTATAGAGTCCTGTTGGAATAGTAATGTTTGTACTCCGACTCTGGTGTTCTGTGTAATCCAAGACAACGTCTAAGACACTGCCTCTCAAACACCCGAATCTTTTCCATTTGAGATGGGGCAACGTTGAACCACACCGGGCACCCATAGGCAATCATCGGCCGGATGAGGGCCATGTAGCAAATCACCTTCACCCTGGTGTCAAGCCGGCTGCTGTAAAACAACCGTTTCGTCAGGGCAAAGGCTCCCCTAGCCCTGTTCAGAGCAGCATTTATATGTCTGTCGAAATACAAATACTGATCCAACCAGATGCCAAGGTACTTTACCACACTTCTGCTCGCCAGTGGTTGCCGGTGCAGCCGTACTATCATCAGCTTACGCCAGTTCTTTCTAGTATCCCTATCGGCTCTAGCCAACGGAGTCCTAAACAGAATCGTTTCACATTTCTGAAAGTTGATTTTCAACTTCCAGTCATCACAATATCGCTGAATCTTGTCGAAGTCACGCTGTAAGAGAATTCTGATAACCTCAACTTTTGTAGCTGTTCTGTACGCTATTAGGTCATCGGCATACGCAATTGCCTGAGTTAGACTACTTATCAGATCGCTGGTGTAAATGCTGAATAGAATCGGCGAGTTCACCGCTCCCTGCTGAAGACCATTCTTGATATCGAAGATTGCGGTAGAAGTTACATTGCCACTTTTGACAACAAACTTTCTACCGTTGAGCATGTCATAAAGTATATATAATAGTGGTTTACTTATGCCGAGCCTAGTCAATTTTAGATAGAGACCCTCTAACCATAGGGTGTCGAAAGCCTTCTCCAAATCAACCAGACAGGCACCTGTACACTGATTTTTAGTTTTGTTCCATTGGATATCAGAAACGAGTTTAGACGCGGCATGAATGGTGTCATGTCCCGCCTTAAACCCGAACTGATTATCCGGTATGATATTATTGTCCTCCGCCACTTGGACAGAGCTCTATTTATGACTTTCTCGAATACCTTGCTGATACTCGATAGGAGACTTATCAACCGGAGATTCGCCGGATTGGAGTTGTCCTTTCCCTTTTTCGGGAGAAGATGAACCACAGCTGTCTTCCACCGCCCTGGATAATATGCATTATTCAGTGCGTTGTTAAACAGTGTGGCATAAATGTCAATTGCTTCCTTAGGTAGATGTCGAAGTACAATATTGGATATACCATCGACTCCTGTTGACTTTTTCTTCTTTAATGAATCGAAGATGAGCTGGAGCTCCATCCTCGTAACTAGCAGGGAACTACTCCCATCTTGCACGGCGATGATGGCATTCGCCAAGTTTTCTTCATTGAACCGGATGAAACCTAGATTCTCTGATCGATATTGCGTCATTTCATTACGAAGATAGAAGTGATGGAGTAGAGGTCTGTTTTCCAGGTCGTGGTTGGGGTGAATGCTTGCATTTACCTTATACACTTGCTGAAAAGCAGCCCCCACAGCCTCCACTTTCTCCAGCGGATCCTCGACAATAAAAAGGTCATCGTCCAAGACCGCGTCATCTGGATCTATCCCTGCTGTTAGAAGTACGTTTCTGTTTTCTGTCGTTCTCTGGAGCTTAAGACATGGAAGTTCGTTTTGATCATTCTGTCTAAATATCTTGTTAATTTGTGGAAACATACTCGGGTCGCTAGAGTTAACGGCCCGAATTTTATTGTTCCAGTACAAATTAATAGACAACCTATAATTTTCTTTGATCAATTGGTTGATGTTTTTGATTGACGACTTCAGTGTCCTAATCTCCAGATCGCGTGAGTCAGTAAACCGTCGGTACAAGCGTTTGAGTCTTGTCAGTAGTCCACTTTTTTGTCTGTGTAGTGCATCAATAGTCGCGTTACGGTACATGTCGGTTACGTTATGTTCTCTGTATTTTGGTAAAGTTCTGTTCATAGTTCGTAGGATTGTTTCGTCCATTTGTTCTTAGTATTGGTCAATTTCGTTGTTTGTTAAATTTCTGTTATTTGATGGGGATATATTATTTGCACGAATTTCGCTTGCTAAAGCGTTGGTAAAGCGTGGCCAGATCTTACTGTAATTGTAAGAATGCGCAGGTACATACTCCTCCAACTCTACGAGCTCGTTCGGCAACTGTATTACTGCGGCGAAACCACAGTGGTCGCTGTCGTAGTCTATCGTTTGTAAGCAGTTTCTTGTCCGTTGACCCACAGTGTTAGTAATTGTCAGTCTAGAGTCCTTTAGTAATAGATCCAGATAGGCACCGCTTCTCGGAAACGATGGTCTATCAGTCTCCAGAAGGTCGATCATATATTCAACATTGTATTGTCCCATCCAATTCCCCTGTTGGAGAGGAATGCATACAATACACGCCTCAAGCAGCCGAAATCTGCGTACTTCACTATTGTATATAACTTTACATTTTATGCCTTTTCGTACAAAGATTGCGACACCACCTCCTTGAGTCGAGTTGGGCCGATCTCTTCGTACGATATTGTAATTATTATGTGTCAATTTATGTTTCTGACTTAGTTTAGTTTCACTAGCCATAAACACATTAGGACTTTGATCTTTTAACAATTGGAATAGGTTTGCTCTACGTTCGATCCTAATCAGTGAATTTACATTCACAGCAAGGATCCTTAAGGGCCTCTCCGGCAGCGCGCCTTAACCTAAAAATTGCGTAAAGCTCGGCAAAACAGAGTAGATATGGTTCACCCTCTTCGCCTGCTCCGTTATCTGTTTTTGAAGACCTGCTATCTGACCAGAAATGGCCAGCAACATGCTTCTTATTTCGGCCTGTGCGTCCGGAGCCTTAGGCACGAGGGCCTGTGGGGCTGCCTTTGGTGCAGGCTGTACCGTATTTCCTCTTCCTGACGCCATTTGGGCGTAGGAGATTTGGGGATTAACGGGGGTTGTTGTAGGAACACGCGTAATTTGTCGTTTTTCTACCTCTGGTTGCTTCGCTTTTTTTTGTTTTATTTCCTGAAAGATGGGACATCCCCGATAGTTTGCGGGGTGCCCGTCCTTCTGGCAGAGTGCACACTTAAGTAGTGTCATGTCTTGGACCCTTTCTTGCCCTAACTTACATTCTCCCTGAATGTGGTTCTCTCCACACTTTACACAGCGTGACTGCATTTCGCAGTTAGCCGCGGCGTGGCCGAACCTTTGATAGCGCATGCATTGAAGCATGTCGCCCCGCCGCTTTAATTTATCCCAGGTTACAACCTGGTAGTTGAGGACGGAGATACTCCTCAAACTATCCAGTTTGCTATTGGGTGAAAGCTGAACCAAGAAGATTGGCAACTTCCGATTCTCCCGTCTGGCTTTAACTGTGGCAAAAGGCTTGACTTCGATAAAGTCGAGATCGTCGCTCGCTTTTTCACGGAGCTCATTTAAGAGCTCTTGCGGTTCCGTGTGTTCCGAATCTATGCCCTTCAACAGGACTGTTTGAAATTTATCTACTTTAGGTGTATAACTGAAGAATTCAGTCGTGGTAGCTTTTAGTAAATTTTTCACAATTTTATGCTGTTCCACTGTTAGGCAGTGGATAGCATGTCTGTTAGGACCTAGTCTTTTTATGGTAAAATTTTGACCTATGGCCGACTTACATATTTGAATGGTCTCCTTTAGGTCCATCTTATATACATTGATTGGTGGCACTTGCTCTTTCTTCTCTCCCTGCAGCTTGTAGGGTAAATGAGAAGAACCTTCTTTGGGCGTTTGTATAAATAAATAAGTAGTCAGTTCTGTCACTTCATATATGACATTTCACTAATCCGCTATAAATATCTGGTACTTTTAAAAAAATTACGACTTTTTGGAGAGATTGGAGAGAAAAAGCATATCAACTAATAAAACTCAACTATGTATGTATATAAATAGAGTTCAACTGAAGATAATTGAAACCCGACACCATTTTAGCTTTAATATGATTATTTTAGGACAATTTTTTGTTGGTTTATTTGTAAAATAAAAAAAAAAAAACGAATATATGTATATGTAAATACAACGGACCAATTTATTTTACATCTAAACTAAGTTAAGAACATCTATATCTTCTTATACTACTTGATTTAAAATAAATACATATTTTTTATTGAATATATAATATAGTTGTCAGTGGCTTTTAATAGGTTATGAGAACCGATTTCGAGTTTTACAGCTCTTCAGAATTATTTGAAGGAATGTTGACTTTGAAACCGAAAATTTATTCTTATTAAGTAAATCATTATTGATGAAGTTAAATTGTCACAAGAAAGTAACGACTTATTAATGGAAAATTACGAGACCAGCAAAAAATAAATAAAAGGAACGTTTTCCTGAATTGATATTGAAGTCGCAGAACAGTAAAAAAAAAAAGAACTAAAAATGTGAACATTGGTTTCGTGTGCTCGGAAACAATTTAATCTTAGCATATTATTTACTTTAAAATAATTTAATATTAAGAAATGCTTACTAATACCTAGGCATTTTCTTAAAGTATTGGTCCAATGATCTTATAATTAATTTAGAAACTTCGTTTGAAGAGGATTATTTAAATAAAAAAGAAAAAAAAATCTTGCAAACGATATCACATAAAACTAACTGATTATCTGAAAATTTATTTCCGGTCCTAATCGATACGAGTATTAGGGTAATTGCGGAAGAGATGCCGCACTTTTTCAAAAATCAATGTAATTTTTGTATTAAAGTAAAATAAACTTTACAATGGATTTATATTCTACCATAAAAAAATACTTGACCTACAAAAAATACCAATTTTCATAAAAAAATAACAAAAAAGTAAAATATATATTAATTGTGCCATCTCTCCCTGCATGTGTGGGAGAGATGCCGCATAGTAAATTTATTGAACTTAAAGAATTAATTTGACTGTGAAACATGTTTCTTTCGTTCTTGATGTTGTCTCCAGTCTGTGCAAAGGGTGTGTTGTAGTTTTTTTTGTTTGAAAATAAATTCTTTCACCTTTCGGAGAGACATCGCCTCCTCAATTTTTTTTCGGGCTTCTTCCAGCGCCTCTTTCGTCTTACGAATATCTATTTTTACGGGGCATAACGAAGCTTAGTATTACTTTAAAAAAATAGATAAGCAAATTTAACGTGCGGCGTATTCTCAAAAAAAAACTGCGGCATCTCTCCCCGAAATGTGGAAAAGATGCCGCACCACATTTCAAAACTTAAAAAAAAAAAGAAAATAAAAAATACCAAAACAGATTCTTGTAACAATTACTAACCAAAGAAAATACTTACCCTGGAAAAACACGCATTTACTTGTTTCCGGATGAACAACTTGCAACAAACCGAAAAAATTCCATAGTGAGAAAGTATAAGCGTAAACCAAAACAAATAGAAAATAAAAGCCTTTAATACATTTCCAATATGGCCAATTTTGTGTCCTGCCTTTTTTGTTGAATAGCTACCTAACGAATTTTTCGCCCGGATGACTAGATGTATGCACTTGGTTGAGTCTTGAGTGCGGCATCTCTTCCGACGCGGCATCTCTCCCGCAATTACCCTATCAATCCGCTTCTTTGAGTTAGAGATAATATAAAGATTAAATTGACTTTTTTGATAATGCAGTTTTCAATTTATTTGTGTGTTTCCTTTATAAGAAAATCCGAATAAAACTAAAACAAATTCTTTCATTTTAATCTAGTCTAATCAAAGATCATAGATAATTAATCATCCCTTGAAGATGAGACTACCACAACGTTTTATTTTTGTAGCCAATTATTTTTCTATGTAGAAATCTTGGTAAAATTGTTGTAGACTTGAAAGTACTCAAAACTTCATGTCATATATTTTTTTTAATAATTATCGCACACTTAAAGGTTTGTTTTTGTAAACCCTTAATATGCCAGAGACACAGTGTGAGCATTTATCTTTTAACATGTGTATATATGTCATCATTCATCAATGTCAACATATTTTGATAAATTATTTCTTCAAATATGTACTTGCGTAACACTGTTCTTAATTTTTATTTAAAAAAAGTTATAAGTTCAGTAATTTGTAAGCTTTAATACTTATAAGTAGAAGTCAACTGACTGCTATCTATTAAATACGATAGTTGGGATTAAAGTGCAAGTTGATAGTTGTTGATTAGAAGAATTTATTTTTGCATTTCTATTTTAAAACTCGTACAACCTTATGATGATTAGTATGAATTGCAAATTAATTCCGCCAAGACCTTTTTGTAATATTACTAGTGTGTTTGTTGTTCATCGTATAATTATTACAACCATTGTAAGAAACACATTATCATTTAATTGATAACACAAAGCAGAAATTGAACTTATGTATGATTAATGTTGTTTGTTACTAAGGAAATTTTTTTCTCAAAAGTGAAACTTTGATAATGACCTCTTGACTATGGGTGTTCCAGAAACAGAAGATGACGAATAGTTGGCTGTTGAAACATTCCTTGTAACTTGTAATCTTTTCTTAAACTCCTTATACTCATGGAGTTTTTTATATTTTTAAAAGCCTTTAGGGGTTAATAGCTTGAAACAAAGGGAAAAAGGTTAAACTAACTGAACCTTTCTACATAATTGGTACAAAATTTTAGTCGAATTACAACTGTTTCAATAGTATACCAAGTTTAAGCGACGATTGCCAAATTTCTAATGAGCTTAGCATCATACTTTCGCTAACGTTTTATTAAAGCTTAGATTTAGTTTTTTAGTATCGTCCTTACTTCATACGACGCACAGTGGCCCGTTTAGGCAAAAGTTCTTGCGAAATTTATTTTTCGGGTGGGCTTATAATGCAAAATTTTTACATTTTCTGAATTAACAAATGTTTGGAGCTCTAGTAATCGCAAATATTATTTTATTTGTATGAACGGTTTGGCTTGTAGAGCTAGTCAAATTTGATAAATATTTAAGGTGAGAAAAAAACATTTTTAAAAAATTTTTTTTTTTAACTTTGAGTGTAAAAACTAGGAAAAGAGATAAGTTAAACTTTTTTTTTGTTATTTTTACTTGATATGATCGGAAATAAAAAAAAAATTATAAATTTTTTAAAGTACTAAATTTAATATTTTTTGAAACACCACTTTTTAGGCACTTTTTCAACTTTACATTGAGTAGAAAAAAAGTTTTTAAAAGTTGTCAAGCCAAACTGGACGGATAATGAATCCTTATACATCTCTTTATCTACAACCAAAAACTCAGCTGCATAAAGTTGCATAACACTGAGCTAGAGAGATTTGATTTGAAAAAGTCAGTTTTTTTGAAGTGCAAAAAAAAAATCATGGAAATTAATATTTCTTTGTTTTGCAGGTATGAGTCTTGATTTAAAATAAAATGGTTTTGTAATTTAGAAGGTAGGCATATTTTATGCTTAGCTTTTTAAAACGGTTTTATAGCTTATTTCGTGTAACCCCTAATAAAACTTTTAAGCATGAATGTAAACAGATTACCTTATTGGGATGTCATAAAAAAGAATATTTTTAGTGAAGGTATTTAGTTTTAACGTATAAAAAAATAAAGCATTGGGATGGAGCTATTATTTAAAACTATAACGAGCGATCGAGCAGTTGTATAAGGAAAAATTATTTAAAATGGATATACCAAACAATATTTTGTTTGAACTTTTTTTAAAAGTTAATAGCACTGACGAGTTTCTTTCTGCCGTAATAAGTGAACACCAACTATCTGCTGAAAATTTACCCGAAAATGAAGTAAAATTAAGATACGAGTACTTTCATTGCGCTACTAAGAAAAAATGGGTCGCAGCCAATAGATCGAGAGTCAATTTTATAAACAAAAATGAGCAATGGTTATATTCATCTCTCCATATCACCAGACAAACAGAAGTAATGTGTGATCTCCCAACTACATCAAGGTCATCAAGAGGAAGGCCAAGGAAGTGAGTCAATGAGTGCTCAAGATTCACAAAAAAGCAAAAACTAATCAATGCAACAGAGGAGATAAGTACTGCAAATCTCTCTGATGCATTAGTACTCGTAATAAGGTATAATAAAGACCATGAAAAGGCGAAGAGTGATGTGATCAAGGCAATTTCTACTGCAAGTCCACTTCGAGTCAAAAGAGTCAAGGAAAGCAGAAACAGACGCAAACATGTTCATGGCATCAGTTGTATCACTCAGGCTCAATAGTGCAGATTGCGAACATTGGAGGAACCCTCGCCCATCATCAACTCATTTCTGCCGACCCATAACGTTCCAATATGCCAAAGAAACTATTGACCTCATAAATACAACAGTCAACGATATGAAAAGGCAAATAGCAGATATTCAACCAACAAAGTATAAAGTTAATGAAGATATAACTATATTGGTGAAACACGAGTTCTTTTTAACTATGATTGACGGAAAAGTTTTAAACGAATTATCGCGGTCATGTCCGATATGTAAAAGAACCCAAAAAAAACTTGAATAACCAGCATGAATTAAATAACGACGAACATAATTACGAATATGGAATCTCTCCATTGCATGCTAGAATCAGGTGCATGGAATTTATTTTAAAACTTGCTTATACACTTCGACAAAGGGAGAGGAATTTGATAAATCAATTGGGATCAAGGAGGCAGAAATACGAAGAAAACGAGAGATTCAAAGACGTTTTCACGATGAGCTTGGACTTGCTGTGGATAAACCAAATCAAGGATTTGGAAATAGCAATGATGGAAACACTTCAAGGAGATTTTTTGAACAATCGGAGGCAACCGCTCGAATAACTGGGGTCAATGAAAAGGTTATAACTAGGATCAAAATAATACTTAATGTTTTGAATTGCAGGGAAGAAGTGAATACAGTTAAATTTGGAGAGTACACCAAAAAAACCGCAGAGTTATTGAAACAAAAGTACCCTGAAAAACTACTAACACCTACTCTTCATAAAATTTTGGTTGATAGTCAAAATATAATCGAATCCCAATCTTTACCACTTGGAGAATTGTCAGAAGAAGCCCAAGAGTCCAAAAATAAAGACTACAAGAAATAAAGATATCAAAATACGTTCAAAGTTTCAAGAATTCGACAGAATGAAGACTTATTAAACATGCTAGCAATCTCATCCGATCTACTTATTTCTTCCTTGAGGCATGTAAGAACCCAAAAAGATCTGAAAGCCAAATACTCACCAGAAATGATAAGTTTGTTACGCATTTCCCCGGACTTAGATGATAGTTTCCAAGAAATTTAATGTTTGTATGTAAATTTTTGTTCCTTTTATTTTATTCTTCTACTTTTTGAATTGTAATCTATTAATAAAATAGTTTATAAATACTTATAAGTACTCTTTTATAAAAAAAAAAATAAAAAATAAAATAAAAAAATCATTTAATAAAAAAAAAAAGATTTTTTTCGCCACATTTTCATTAAATTTGGGTTGTTTTCTTTTTTCCCCACTGTTTTACTTAAATTACACTCAAATTACTTCATAAATTGACTTTCAACCTTTTTAAAATTAAATACCAGATATGTTAACCACCTTAACTAAAACTTCTTATTTCAGCAGCAGATTCTGAAACACCCTGTAAATATTTTTTCTTTAAATTCTCAAACTTTATAGCCTTGGAAATTTCCTTCAAGATAAAAAAAAATTGTGGTGATATCTTTTTTCGTTTAAGAGATATGATTTTTGCAACCAAAAAAGTCAATTCGGGCCACTGTGCGAAGCTTGAACATTTACAAACGACGGAAAAGATCAGTTTACTTTGTTTTTTTTTTGCACGAACTTGCATTATTGAGTGTGTTCATGAGCAATTTAAATTGTAAATTATCATACAATACCTTACTACTATTCGGTTTAACGATTTATAAATCGTTTTCTGTGAAAACATTATTAGGGTAATCTGTCCAGGAAAAACCTACGTCTAAAAAGTAAAATTTTTCTTGCATACAAATTTATTTAATTTAAAATGTTGAAAAAATTGGTTCTTCAGTATAAATCAAAACGATATTTTTTTCTAACGAAACGATGGTACGTCAAGTTGTAGATCATGAGATTTTCTACAGAAAACGTATTGACGCTTAAAACATGTCATGCTATTTTAAAAACCAGAAAATGATGAAAATTCCAATTTTTTTTATATTATACGCGCACTCAAGGGGTTACGAATACCCTTAAAATGTGAAATACACAGTTCGAGCAATTAGAAAATTAGGATAGGATTAGAAAGGAGATACCGATGCACTTTGGTTTTGAATGTCTGCACATTGAAATAAGTGGGAAATACTGAGCCAGGTAAAGCATTCCACATTCGTGTAGTGCGACTAAAAAAAGAATCTCTGTATTTGACAGTACGTCCGAAGTTGGGCTCAAAGGTAAACTGATGGGCATTCGTAGAAAAACGGGTATTACGGTTGAATTGCTTAAGGGGAGCAACTGGCTATTTCACTAGAGCACTGCTTATGAAAATATCGGTAAAATAATGATAGACATGAAACTTACTTTATTTATTTTTCTATTTAATGTAATATTATTCTTCTAATAGATCAGCTCGAGGAAGGAAAGTATTTATTTATTTATTTCATCAATGGATCAAAGATTTGCTGATTACAAAAATTAAAATAATTAACTAACTAACATTATACAAGTACAAATTTGCATACAAATAATATAATCTTAAACTTTAGGCCAGGAGCCTTTGTAGACAATTTTCTGTATGACTTAATACAAATATTTGCGTTTAAGAACTTTCCCTTTGTTTTATTCCGCAGATAAAACTGTTTGTTTTTTTTCTAATTAACTGATTCAAGTTTTGTCAAGAATCTTCTGAAAAATTACCTCAAAGAAAAAAAAAGAAAAATAGATTAGGATGTCTGAAAGCTGAAATAAGATATCAACTTTATTTAAACGCAGTTATTATTAACAGAGACTTTTTTTTAACATGGTACAGGGTATAAACAAAGTAAGACTTTTCTTAAATTAGAGATAAATGATGTCAGCATTGGAAAAAGACCCTTACTTTCAAACATGAAAAATTGATATCTTTCGAACCTTGCTTTAACAGCTTCGATTATTCGTACATAAATGTATCATACGAAGAAGTAGTTCTAGGATACTCCACGTACATGACCATCAAAGATTATTCCGTCCAAGCAATCTGAAAACTCCGAATGCCATCGAATCTATAGATGCTCAAACGAATACAAATGAGACAACTGAAAATACTGAAGAAAGAAATGAGTATTTCCCAATTAAATATCAATGTTTTGTTTCATCACAGAAGATTGGGTACTCAAAACATACAAAAGACACTTAATTTTAAAATATTGGAGTCACAGAAAACCACCATATAAAAGGAATCAAAACGACTCTTAAGAGTAACGAGGGAAGGTCTGGGTATCTTAAGAGTATGATCTCTGAGGCTAATAATGAAAGACAATATCTGTCAAATAATCGCATCGGTTAAGAGCAATAAAGTCAGCTAATATCATTAAAACATCATTCTTCTAACTCATACCAAAGGTCATCTCATAGTGAAATTTGAATGTTGACAGTTCAAAAATGGTTAAAATGGTATCTTTTGTTGCATATTATCTTAAGTATATATTATTCCGCAAAAAAATTATATAGTTTAATATAAAAATAGGCTTAACGCCGAAAGTTACAAGGATAAAGATAAAGATTAAAGTTTTAGAGCGCCCGCATAGCGCCAGCTTAAGTTGTTGGGTAATAGGCTAGATTTTACTGAATCTTTCCGTTTTTGCTTGCGACTTTTAGGTACTATAAGGTAAGTTACGCATTCGTAAAATCGAACTCGAAATTTTGATCAAAGTTGACATTACGATGTCTATCTATCTTGTCGATTTTCTTTAAGTTTGGTAGATATCATTTTTAAATTTAAAAACGACCAAAAATAACGGCAACGAACTTTGTTCGAAATTTTATATATTTTTTTTTCTCAAAAACTGTTCAACAGATTTAAAACTAAAAAACAAAAAAATTCATTTAGTTAAAATTAGGTAATGGTTTAAAAAAATTCCGAAAAATGGTTATTTATAGTACCCCCTTGGAACCATTTTTCTTGTTTTTGATTTGCTCAAAAATGGTTCAACAGATTTTGATAATTTTTTTTATTCCGAAGCTCCCCAAAAGTTTGAATATTATTGTGTATTCAAATTTTCAAAAAAAATTTGTTTTGGATTTAAGAAAAAAATTATTTTTTTTTTTTTCAAACTCAATATTTCAAAAACACCATGTTCGATTTCTAGCAAGCCTGACAATAAAAGTTTTTTTAATAAAATCTACAAGGTGTAAGACAAAAAAATATTTTACCTAAGAATAGTAAATGTTAAAAAATGGTTTTCGAAAATCGTTTTTTTGTCGAAAACGACGGCTAGAATTTTGATAATTTTTTTTCTTTCTATTAATTCTTACGATCTCTTATTTAATAAAAACAAAATTGAAATTAAGATATTACATTTTAATGAAATTTCTTATAGAGAAGCTTTTAAAAAGTTTGAAAAACATTCCATTTCAAAACTTAAAAAAAAAAATATTTGTTGAATTTTTCAAAACAACAAAATCAATTTTTTTTTCGAAATTTCGATATATCAAAAACATCTCATTATTTTAATTTGGCATGGCATACCAAAAGCTTTTATTAAAAATGGTTTACAAATTTTGTGTTTAAAAGCTTATTTTTTTAAGAAACCACTACAACTACTTATAGTTTTGGTTCTTGCATAAACTAATATTTGCTTTAATCACATTCTGTTTTTAGCTCCAACTACTAAAGGAGTTGTTTTAGTCCTTTAATAAATAAATTTTATGTTTATGAAAGAACAGTTTTTCTCCAATAACATTCGTTTTTTTGAAATTCTTAGTCTTTTAAATAAGAGCAAGTTCGTGCGACCCAGTTGTGCATTTTATTTTTTTTTGCATATTTTCATCGCATGCAAAATAGGAAAACTATTTTCTTAACACTAGGAACAAAAACTGGCGTTTTGTGTTTCGTGGGTTTCAAGGGGTTTTTCTTCACTTTTTATCTACAGGAAATTATTCTATAGACAAAATATAAGCATAATCAATTGCAGTATTACAAATATTAGTAATCCAATAGTTAACAGACAACACATAAAGCAAGCTGCATCAATTAAATTGTCAAATAAAGAAAAGTAAGCAATTATTTTCTAATGAAATATTAACACTGGTTTTAATTGACATTGTCTGTTTTGTCGTGTACATCTAAGCATGAACTCTAAGCATCCAAATATAATTACACATATATCAATATCACCTACCACAATCTGATGTAATCAATAACTTTACAGACAGACATACAGTGGAAAAATAAGTACACATAACTTTTATTGATCTATGACATGAAATTGCATTTAAGTATTATTAAGTAATATATTCAAACACGAATGTACGTATACATTAGGAAGGGCAATGTTATTGAAGTTCTAAAAAAGTAATAAGTAAATAGATAAACAAAGCAGACGAATGGAAGAAGAACTGGGCTATCTTTTTTAACCACATAGGTACTTTTCAATGAAATCGCAGGTTGAGGTTAAATATGAAAAAAATGTTTACATACATACATACATACATCAGTTGTGTTTCTATGTGAATGGACATATGTATGTACTATCTATGAATATCGTTGCTGTTCAGGTTTAATACTAAATGAGACAATTATCTAAGTAAGGTTGGGTTTATTAACTAGCACTTTTTGGAGGATTTATTGTATAATTCTTGACATGATGTTAAACCATGGGGGGCATAGCAACGCACTGACCTTGCCAAGCAAATCAGAGCCCAACCATACTAAATATAGTCACTGTAAAAGAACACTCAATCAATCTTCTCCAAAAACGATAAACGGGCTTTGATCAATATTGCTCGATTTTTTTCTAGATTTCTTAAAAACTGATTAGGTAAAAAAAATTAATTCAAAATTCAAAAAAATAAAATATTTGTTATTATGACTCTACACCTATTTAGTAACACAATTTAAAACGCAATCAATTTCTTATTAATGATTTTATTGAAAACCGAAACAACGCAAGCCTTAACTCGGCATAGCAAATGATCAACAAGCCAATGTGCTACGAGTATAACTTTGATTGTATGCTATTACAATCCTTATCTATAACTTAAATAATTTTCAAACCTGACTGCTTTTAGACTAGTCTAGTAATACTCGTGCAAATAATTAAATAAAATGCCCGATTGGATCGCAAGTACTTGCTCTTATGTACTAAATATTTCTAAATACAAATTAATTACGCAAATCATAAGAGAAGTTTTATTAATAAAATAATTTTGTACATATAAATGTTGAAAAATCATGTTCAGCCAGTATTTTTAGTTTCGATCCGAGGAAGATGTTGTGGTGGCTATAATTTCGATCAAGTTAAATTTTATTGGAATTGGCTTACTTAACCCAAAATTCATCAAACTTTTGCTTCCCTACATTCTGCGTTTTGTAACAAATATCTTTAACAATATTTTGACAACATCTAATTTGGATTAACAATCGAGTCGTGCAAACTGATCCGCTCATATCTCAATGGCAGACAACAATGTGTTGTAGCAAATGGTAGATCGTCTAGTTTTGTTAATGTATTTCACGGTGTCCCGCAAGGATCAATACCTGGGCCACTATTTTTCTCCATTTATGTAAATGATTTACTACATATAGTTAAAAATTGATTTATCCATTTGTTTACTGACGATGTGCAACTTTTGATCAGCCGACCCCTATCTGCGAAGGACGATGCAGTCTCTCTGATGAATGAGGATTTGAAAAACATCCTACGTTGGTCTAAAATAAATAATCTCCAACTATATCCTGTTAAATCAAAGATATTGTCTATCTATCGTAAGATATCTGGTAAAAGAATACTAAGCCCTCTGCAGGTAGAGAATCAAACCATGCTTATGTTGACTCCGCCCGTAATCTAGATATTGTTTTCAATCGAACTCTTACTTGGACTGACCATCTTAACAGCTCTGTAGGAAGGGTTTATAGTAGTCTATGAGTTCTTCGAATCAATCAAGGCTTAATTCCACAGAAAACTAAGCTCTTGTTCGCAAAAACTCTTTTGCTTCCAGTGCTGCTTTACTGTTGTGAAGTTTTTAACAATTTGGATTATGCGACGTCTAGAAAACTTAACGTTGTCTATAATAACATTGACCGTTTCGTATATAATCTTCGTCCTTTTGATTACGTTTTTTTCTATTCTGAACAACTATGTTGTTGTAGTCTGGATAATCTATTGAAATTTCGGTCACTAAGCAATCTTTAACTCGTAGGACTTCCCTCATTCAAATAGATCTCTCATTCTTATAGCCTAAGATTTAAAAAATATCTGAATACTCAGCATCAATTTTTTATTCATGTCATTAAGCTTTGGAACTCTCTGCCAATATCTATTAGGGGAATAGAAAGCACAAGGAAATTTTTATCTTCACTTTTTAATTATTTGGTCAATCGTTGAAATTTCAAAAACTATAAAAACTTTATTCAAAAACTGTGAGTAATCATAATTCATTCTCTTTTCTTATTTTAATTTTAATTTACATAAAAAAAATTAACATTCATTAAACTAAACGTTGTAATCCTACATCATATTCAAAAATAATAAATACGAAAAATACAAAAAAATACAAATTTTAAGTATTTAATGATATACATATTATGTATGTCTATGAAAATAAATTGTTCCAAGATCCAAAAATCATTTTTTCTTTTTTGCTTATACATTATTATTTTAAATTTGTAGAATCTGATGTATGAACACTTTATATTGGAAAAAAGCGTTTTATGACAGGCACTGCTTATTTTTGACCGAAATGTAAAAAACAAAATAAATAGGACTTACAACTCTCAACAACCATTCTTGTGTGCGTGTTGCCAGGAACAGAGGGACCTAAAAATTTCTCGCAAGAGGCTCCCCTGAAAAACTGAAAAACAATTACAATTACACATAATTACTTTTTATCAAAATCGTTATCGCCGTTTTCGGAGCTAATAGAGAAATTTAAGTTTTTCTCACTGGGGAATCACCAAAGACCCTTAAACACCGAGTTTGAAGAAACTGGCTTCAGTGGTTAAGGCAGCTGGTCGAGGTACAGACACATATGGGTCATTTTTTAAAAATTGACATTTTTTATTGATCGTTTCAAAAAAAATTTTTTTCAGTTTTTCTTGGGTTTTAGTTTTTAAATCTATAGTTAACAAGTAGAAAAGGTGTTCATCGAGTTGCGCAAAAATAATTTGAAATATTTTTCATTTTACGAGTATTTTTCGATAAAAATTAAAATTGAAAATTTCGAATGTATTAAAAATGTTCTTTTCGTGCATAAAATAACAATAATCCAGCAAATAAATAGTAACAATAAATAGTTGAAATTTTGTGGAAAGCAAATAAATTTAATAGGATAATTAATAAAAAAGTTGTTTGTTTACGAAATGATTTTGTTTAAAAGCATGAAAGAGTCAAAAAAATATTTTTAAATAACGACACATAACTTTCTTGGAACTTTAACGGTACCAATACTGTAAGGAATGATGAAATTCTGTATATTTATCTAGAATATATGTAAAAAAATTAATAATAATATTAATATTATTAATATTAATTATTATTATTAATTAATTATTAATATTAATATTATTAATAAAAATAATATTAATAATAATAAAAATTAATAATAATAAAAGAACCTATTAAAAAACAAATACGAAAATGGCCACGGAGATTACAAAATCGACTATTTCTTAATTTTAATATAGTCAATGTAATTCAATGTCATCCAAATTATATTAGGTTCAAGTATGATTAAATACCTTTCTTTTGGCGGTGGTTAGACTAAAAAATATTAATATGGTACAAAGATTACACTGAATTTTTACTCGGATGAAAAAATTATTTTGTGTGTACATTTTAAAGGAATTAAATAAATAATTTAATTATAATAAAACATAAAATTGAAGGTTTTTTGTCGTACTACTCGTATAAGATGATGCATC
The DNA here is from genome assembly GCA_963931855.1 of Philhelius festivus. Classification (NCBI taxonomy): domain Eukaryota; kingdom Metazoa; phylum Arthropoda; class Insecta; order Diptera; family Syrphidae; genus Philhelius; species Philhelius festivus. The sequence goes on along the minus strand of OZ007555.1, from coordinate 126,074,086 downwards.
GTAAAAAATTATTAAAAATTGTTTAGTTGTGTGAAAAAGCGAATATGTTTAATTATGTTTTTTTTTCAAAATCTTGTCACACTCATTCAACTAAGTATTGGGACAACAAAAAAAAATTTTTTGTTTTTTGCATATCATAAAATTAAAGTTCAAGAGAAGACCTTTCAAACGACACATTATTAATTACCATGGATATTCGTTACCATCAATCGATCTGCAAATTTTTTGTTATAATGCTGACATATAAACACAGTTCCATGCCAAATTTCAAGTCTTTAAATTGAAATGCAAAAAAAATAGAAGCTATAACGCAAAAAATGTAATTTTTTTAAAACGACCCATATAACTTTAAAATTTTTATAAAAAAAAAATTGTTATTCTAATTTTAAGTTTTTAATAACATACTCGTAAGGTTATTATTTCCAAAAATGATCGTTCGAACCCAGGATAATCCATTTTTATACACAATATTATTTCAAATTAAAAGGAGCCCCTGCTCCTGCTCTTGTCATTGACAAGAAAATCACTTTTTTTTCTTATATGTTTTTTTTTTTTCACCAAAGTGTAAACCATGTTTACAATAGACCATTTATCTATTTTGTCTTATCAAAATCGCTAGAGCCGTTTTTGGAAAATAAGATTTTTCGGCTGTATAGTTTTCAAGCTAACGAAAAAAATCTCACTTTCTCCACTAGGGAATCCTCGGAGTATACATACATATATCATGTTGAAAAAAAATCCCTTCAGGGGCTTATCCAAGGTACAGGCAGACGAATTTAAGGGGAACTACCTACTACATGTTATATCAAGTTGATTAATAATCTCGAGTTCGATTTTTTTTCCAAATACAAAACTTGCTCTACAGTACCGACATAATGTATTGCAACTTTTGAATATATTTATTCATTCGTATTCAAGGTTCAAGGCTGGGTAAATATTTTTAATCAATCTTTTATTACTTCTTCCACAGATATGGCAAATTCAAATTCCGACAGACAAGACAGCGAACAAATGAAAAAATTGAATCTACTACGACATATGGTAAAGTTCGGGGGGTGAAATGGCTCTCAGTTTATGGTGGAGAATATATTAGTTTTGAAGGAATTCCATATGCAAAACCGCCAATTGGAGATCTGCGGTTTCGTCCCCCTCAAGAGCCGGATTCGTGGACAGATGTCAGGAAATGCACTAAAGTGCGTGAAAAACCAACTCAAATGAACATTGTGTTAGGAATGGTCCAAGGCAGTGAAGACTGTCTTTATTTAAATGTTTTCACGAAATCCGTAAGTTTTAACTCGATCAGCCCTTAACCGGACTACAATTTGTTTTCCTTTAGCTTAAGCCCTCAAATCCTTTACCAGTTCTTGTTTGGATTTATGGGGGGGCTTTCCAGATCGGAGAAGCTTCAAGAGATATATATAGTCCAGACTATATCATGCAAGAGAATGTGATGCTAGTTACAATTAATTACCGTTTAGGACCAATGGGTTGGAACTGATTAAGGTAATGATTGCAAAATATCGTTAAACGCTGTGATGTGTTCTAGGTTTTATGTCATTTTCGGATCCAGAGGTTGGAATTCCTGGCAATGCAGCCTTAAAGGATCAAGTCATGGCTCTTAAATGGGTAAAAAATAATTGTAGCTTTTTTGGAGGTGACCCAACAAATATAACTGTTTTTGGTGAGAGCGCTGGAGGATGTTCCACACACTACATGATGCTAACAGAACAGACAAAGGGACTTTTTCATAAGGGAATTGTTATGTCAGGCAGTGCAGTTGCACCTTGGGGCAATATTCCACCGAGGAATTGGAGCTATAGACTGGCTAAATCTGCAGGATATACCGGTGAAAACAGAGACAAACAAGTCTGCGAGTTTTTGACCAAACTTAAACCAAGTGAAATGTTCAAACTTTCTGAGAACCTGCTTACAAAGGAAGAAAGACAGGATAGAATTCCTTTCTGTTTTGGACCAATAGTTGAACCTTATATCGACAACGATTGCGTCATTCCCAAAAATCCTGTGGAAATGATGCGTGAATCATGGAGCAACGCAATTCCCCTTATTATTGGAGGCAACTCTTTTGAAGGATTACTCATGTTTTCTGGTAAGTTTGAATACCTATATACATATTTTTCGTGAAACATTAATATCTTACCTATTTTGAGTAGAAGCCCGCAAGTATCCCGATATGGTTAAAGAACTAGGTAATTGTGAAAAAGTTGTCCCTATTGAACTTTCTCTTACACCAGAAGAACGAAAACAGTTTGGACTGAAAATTAAAGAAGCATATTTTGGAGATGGAGAACCGAGTCTTAAGAATCTTCTTCAGTATAGCGATGTAAGTAAAAAAAAAAAATTGAATTTTAATCAAACTTTTGTTATTTCAAGTTCGTTTTGTAAAAAATTTAAATATTTTATTTATTTGACTTCAAATTGTGAACAATATGTCTTAAGTGGGATTTACATATTTTGCAACGATTGTACCAACAGTTTTTTTAAGAATAAATAGAAGCCACACATGAAAATTCAACAATGAAATCAATTGTTAGTTAGAACTTGATGAACTTCGACGAAATAAAAAAATGTACCTAGGTCTATTTTCATTTATCCTCATGTTTTTCGTAGCCAGTCGTTTGTATATACCAAACAAAAAGAGATTAAATGGAAAAAAGTGTTAGACAGGCCATATCACAATTACGAGTATTTTACATCAACTTATCTTGAACTTAAAATATAAAGTTTTTTTTTTTTGAAATAACTCCGGAATAAGCGGACCATGTGTGGGGCAGGCAATTCTTAAAAATTCCTTAAGTTTTGTTTCATGGGTTATTTTATTGTGTAGTTCAATGAAAATTCAATTTTTTTATTTGCTTATATGATTTTATTTTTTAAATTTATCATAAGAGCAACACACGACTTAAAGGTATTTTAAGAAACTTTAATTTTGATATTTGATCCAATATGGTTGACTTGTGGCAGTTTTGACAGTAAACTTCGAATTTCATTTAAAGTATTGACTTTATAGTATGTAGCGGAGAAAACGAATCTAATTTTGCTTACAAAAAAATATGATGTTTCCTAGACTAGCTCTTGCGAAGAATCGCAGAGCGTGCTTGTGGATATTGGTATTCTATGTAGCCCCCACGCCCAAACACGCAAAAACAAACCCTTTTCAAAAGAACCGGAAAGTGCCAAAATATTTACTATAAAAATTTAAATGGTTTAATGACAAAGACCGACACGGTCTTTAAAAATACGAATAACTTCCCTCATGGAATATAATAATTCCTGAAACAAAATAATTATCAGAAACATGTGTAAATAGTTCGTTTCTTAGCTGAGAACTTTTTTGTACGTCATATCAAATATTTAGACTTGATAGACAGTGTTGGTGGAGGAATTTTAATAGCTGTCAAAAATAATTTCATATGCACTCTGGTTGATAATTTAAATTCTTTAGACACACTATCTATTAAAATTGAATTAGAATCTGGTCACTCATACATTATCTGCGTATACATAAATATATCTCACTAAGGTCTAATAATAATGTGTATGCAAAATACATTCATACATATATCGATTGCATTGAAATCATAAACAATCTAATGAAACCAAATGACGAATATTCGAATCCTTGGCAAATTCAACTTTCCAAATTTGAAATGGATAAGTACGAACTGATGATCGTAACATCTTATCTCCTACAAATGTATCATCTTCCTACGAATATTCAATCAGCGATGGTTTGGCTTTATGTGGCCCAAGTCAACTTCATAGAATCCTAAATTGCTTCAATAAAATACTGGATCTTGTGGTTTTTCGGATATAAACTTTAACATTGCTGTAACTTCGCCTAACTCTATATTATTTAATGAGGATAGACATTATCCTGCATTAAATATATCCTTAAACTTGACCATGTGTAATGTTAAACTTGAGCTTAATTTCAAAAAATGTAAACTTGAACTTCTTGTTAATTTGCTGTGTAATTTATAAACTGGAATCAATTGCTCCTTAATTGTAATATGAATGTAATTTTTTTTAAACAGCACCCTGCCGGGTGTCTGAAAAGCAAAAGGAATAAAGCTTGGATAATTTTTAGTAAATCCAGAGCTGATGAGGATCATAGAATTTACTCAGAACTAAAAAAATATATTTGCTGATTATTCGAATATTATTAAGTATTCGAATAATCAGCAAACTTGAATTAAAGTAAATTCCAAAAACTTTGGGAATTTTATTAGTATGTACCGAAAGGAGTACAGAGCAACTCTTTGTCATTCAAAAATATAACTAGTCATGACTTCAGCGAAAGGTGTACCTTCTTGTGTTTTAAAAAAAGTGTATCCAATTTATCTTAATCCTTATGTATATTATTTAAAGGATCTCTTAAATCATCAGTCTTTCAATTTTGTGGAAAAGTGCTTTCTTAACACCAATTTATTAGTGACACTCAATATGGCTTCTTGCAGAATAAGTATTGAATACTTTGCAGAACATACGCAGGTAGATTGTGTGTTTACTGATTTTATTAAGACTTTTGACAATTTGTGGCCCATAATTCATTTAACTGCACTGAAGGCAGTAAATATTTTTTAATGTGGATTATCGCTTATTATTTAGACAATAGAAGTTATACTGCTGTCTGGATCTGGACAATTTTATGCGAATTCTTGTGTTCCATAAGGAAGTTACTTAGGCTCGTTATTATTCTCTTTGTATGTATAAACTATGTGACTGAAATTATTAACAATTCATTTATTCTCATCTATGTATGCTGACGATATAATTTTTTTTACAAAAGAAAAAACTTTAAATTTTCAGAGAAGAATGCAATACAAACCGTTATTTTCAAATGTAGACAAATATGAAACAATGGCCCTGAGTAATAGATCCGAATCAAGCCTAAGTTCGATTTTAACCAAACATTCGTAGAAATAAAACAAATATCAAGTATAAATAATTAAAAGCGGCTTTCCTGTAACTAAGTTAAATTTAAAATGATAGAATCACAATAGAACTTTACGAATCTGGTTAATAGAAATCTGTTTGTGTATCAGTTCACAATAACGAAATTATGAAAATGAGTCACAATTATTGGTATAAATATGACTGTTGCTAAACTTGATCTGTTACTACGAAATTTTAAAAGCAACTTTTCTACATCTAACAAAAAGTGACTTTAAAACCGATTCTATGAATGTCTATTACTAAGGTCCAATGAGTTTTATATGCAAAAAGAAAATAATTACATGTATGACTCATGTCCTTTAACTAGGCCTTTTTTCCTGACTTATAAATTATTCTTTACGGTATCAATAAAATGCACGAATTTGCTCTTATGTAAAAGTACTTCGGAATTTAAAATACGTTTTATAAATATAAAACATCTATTTAATGAGATAAAAATGTTCAAATACATGGAATTGCCGTCTGATTTCCGGAAAAGTATGAATTTACGTAAACAAAGTTTAAAAGTCGTTTTATTATTAAGGTAATTTCGTATATAACAAAGTTCTTTAAAATTTTTGGAGAACAAAATTTGGCATGCCAATTTTGAGTATTTAGTAGTATAGATTTTAGAAAATAATTTAAAAAAATAATCGTCACACGTTTTAAAGATATTGATTTTTCAAACTTAGAATTTTTTTTTTTTTTTTCAAAAAACCCAACAAATATTTTTTCGAATATTTTATACACAATATTATTTAAAACTGGGTTAAAATCCTTAGAGTCGTTAATGAGAAAGTCGAAAATCAAAAAACGGTTCTACGACAGGTATAGGCAATAACATTTTGCTCCAAAAGTTTTTCCCCAGAATGTAGTGCATGCTCATAATATCACACGTAATCTTTTTGATCAAAATCCTTAGAGCCGTTTTCGAGGTAAATAAGATTTTACATTAGTGTCACTATCGCCCTATGCCCAAGGACATAAGCTTTTGAATCTTCCTCTACTTTCAAAGCATATAAACGCTGCTATTATATCATCCACCAGCCTTAGGTCGATTAGAATTCAGTTTTATTTAAGGTAGTATACGAAGACAATTGTCTCTGTCTCCTAAATTAAGTAGAACAAATCCTATAAGATTATCTCTTGTCATGAAAAGGGCTGCTCATTAGCCGTCGTTCGGAATTGGCAGTAAATTGTAGGTCCCCTCCAATCCTGGTAATACGCACACAGGAATGGTTGAGGGTGTAAGTCACTAGGGTTAGGATATCTACCAGCCGTAATGGCCTCCTATTTTTAATATGATGTTTTGATATGTATACAGAACCATATGTCATGCTCGTAATTCCAGTCGATTTGCTTTAAATTGTGGAGATTATCTAAAGCAATCCAATCCAATAATTGCACATTTCACTGTTTAAACAAGAGAAGGAAATTCAATATTTAAATCGGAAACTGGAAAACCTTCGCTTCGCATGTTAACTTGAAATATTTCAGACAAACTATAAGTCTATAACCATTTTAATTGAAATTTAATTGATACGAAACTTTTGTCTATCATTTAACATGATTATTGTAGAGTGAAATCTACACATAGAATTTTAATAAATAAAAAACACGACGTCTTCTCATTTATTAATTGCTTCTCCTTTGATGCTTATACTTTTTGACTTAATTGTCTATGTTTGGCTGATTAGCCTTTATTGTATTTATAAAATTTACTTTAAAATTAAAATAATAAAAATGAAATAAAATGAAATGAAAAAAAAGAAACACACTATTTACACTTTGATTTGCCTTTTATTAATAATGTCGTTGACGTTGATGATTTGACTTTGACGTATAATCAGATTTATGACATTTTAAATTTCTTAAAGTAACATTTACATGTGCTGCTTTCATGTCCATTTCTTATTTATTGCCTTCAATTGCATTGATGATTGCTTTCAACATTCTCCCCGGGCGAAAGACAATTGGTGGATTGTTAAGTCCCTTTAAGTGCTGCGCTGTGTAGAAACCGCTGGTTATAGATTTTTGTCTTCTTCAACATGAAAAGAAACAACTTTAGTATGAATTCTCAAAATTAATCAATTAAAAAAAAAATTAAATTTGTATCAAGTTGCAAAGTGGTGAATCGATAACTTGGATTTGATCGATATCCTGAATCTTCGTAAATTGCCCATGTACATCTTATTCGTTGTTTCTATTGATAATATCGAGTAAGCACGAAGAAGGAGGCAAACAACAACAAATTGCTTGGTTGCGTTTTATGAATGGAAAATTCCATCGATTACGCTGTTGGTTTTGTGCTAAGTGTAAGTTGTATTTTTGATAGTGTTTGGTTTTTTTTATTTTTTTTTTTTTGTTTTTGTGATGTAATTTATGTAAAAAGTGTTTAAATTAAGAAAAGGAGTCCATTTTTCAGCAGAGGATCCAGGTAAATTTGATTTATAGAAAATTTAGAGTAATTTGATTTTTATTATTATTTGAAAATAATTTATATTCGAGTGTAAGTCCATCGAAGTCTGACTAAGGGCTGATTTCACCAGTCAGTTTTAATTTGATTGTATAAAAGTTGATTGTTTTGTTTTTTAAGATTTCGAAATTTATTTATTTATATTAGATAGACATTTTAGTTAAATTTTTTTTTTCGATTCCAATGATGAAAATTAGATTGAAATTAATATTGTTGATGAATGTATGTATGTGTTAAAAATGTGGATTTAAATGTGTATATTTACTTTTTACTGCATTTCGCGATTTCAAGTGTTATATGTACTCGTATGTTTTCATGTGAAAATGTTATTAATCATATATTTGAATTTTATTTGTGAAATAAGTAAATAAAGTTGTGGTCATATGAAACAAGCATTTTCAAATGGCATCGTAACAATGCATATGTGAATTGCGAGAGAGTCAAAGAAATATTTTGCCTTCGCATTGATGAAAACATGATGCATGTGTGTGTGTGTGTGTATGTGTGTGTGTGTGTATGTGTGTGTATGTATGTGTGTGTGTGTGTGTGTGTTTACGTTTGATTAGCTGTATTATGTAGCGTTTCGTTTGTTGGTAGCGGGCATAATTTCGTTATCGGTCGTTTTAACTCTCCTTGTTGGGTTTTTAGCTTCACAACTCTGATGATGTCATCTTTCCCTGGAAACGTTTCCAGAATTCGTCCTAGATTCCATTTTGTCGGGGGAAGTCGTTCATCTTTTATTAAGACTAGGTCTCCAATTTGAAGTTGCGGTTGCGGCTTTAGCCATTTTGGGCGTTGCTGTAGACGGGCTAAATATTCCGATTGCCAATGGTGCCAAAAGGTTTGCAGACTGAACTGGATTGCTTTCCACCGATCCAAATAGCTTGTTTTACCGATCGTAAGGTCTGGCTCGGGTACCGTGAACATTTCCGTTCCGATTAAAAAATGTGCTGGAGTCAAAGCATGGAAGTCATCGGGATTTTCTGTTAGGGGACAGAGAGGCCTCGAATTTAAACACGCTTCAATTTGCGTTAAAAGCGTGGTGAGTTCCTCGAACGTTAGTGTCCCATTTCCAATAACTCTTTTGAAGTGGTGTTTGACACTCTTCACGCCGGCTTCCCATAATCCTCCGAAGTGGGGTGAAGCAGGAGGAATGAAATTCCACTTTGTTCCTTGTGACGACAAAACTTCAGCAACATCTTTCCAGTCATGGGAGGCATTCTTCAAAAGACGGCACAGCTCGGTCTCAGCTCCTCTAAAATTCGTGCCGCAATCACTGTAGATCTGACCACAGACTCCTCGCCGTGATGTGAACCGCCGAAACGCTGCTAGAAAGGCTTGAGTGGTAAGATCGCTTACGGCTTCTAGATGAATCGCCTTTGTTGCTAAGCAAATGAAAATAGCGAAATAACCTTTATAAGACTTTGCTCCGCGGCCTTTCCAAGCCCGAATACTAATCGGTCCGGCATAGTCAACACCAGTATGTGAAAATGGTCTAGAAGCAGTCACTCTAGGCGTTGGTAATTCTCCCATAAGTTGACAAGCTGGTTTAGTCCTAAACCGATAACAGATAATACATTTGTGTATATATTGCTTAACTGCTCGCTTGGTTTGAAAAATCCAATATTTTTTACGTAGATAACCCATCATCAATTGAATGCCTCCGTGAAGAGTTTTTTCATGTGCATCGTGAAGAATCAATTTCGTTAAATGATGATTTTGAATCAGGATAATAGGATGTTGTTGATCATAAGACAAATTTGCATTCTTCAACCTTCCGCCAACTCGAATTATTCCGTTCGCATCAACGAAGGGATTTAAAGATGCCATTCCTCTCGACTTCAGAATACCATCAGGAAACATTTCCAGCTGAGCTATTTTTACCACAGCTTTAGTTGCATCGTCGAGCTCCTTTGGTGAAATCGGTCCAAATTTCTTGTTGTGTAAGTATTTTTTTAAATTATTGATGAAGCGCAAAATAATAGCAACAATACGTAACAATTTGCTAATTTCAGAGGATCTATTAATGAGTTCATTGATTGGAGCTAAAATCTGTTCGATGTGATGAACATGTGCCACTTGCCTGTCGATTTCCATCGTGAAATGTGATGGCTGGGTAGGACAATTGAAATTCCAGGAATCGCGTAAAAAGTTAGGCCCATTCCACCATAACATGTTGTCTAGCAAAGCGGATGGTAAAACACCTCGTGAAACCAAATCAGCGGGATTTTGTTGAGTTGGAATATGTCTCCATATATTGACGGGGGTGCGTCTTTGAATCTCTCCAACTCTATTTCGCACAAACGTTTCCCACTTAGTCGAAGATGCTCGGATCCACGAAAGAGTAATGGTCGAATCAGTCCATGCAAATCTTTTAATATCCGTGTTTCTGAACACTTGAACGACGTGATCCAGGAGCTTTGCTAGCATGACGGCACCGCATAGTTCCAAACGAGGAAGACTGACGGGCTGTACGGGAGCAACCTTTGATTTTGCGATAAGGAGGTGCATTTTCACCTGGCCTTTATCGTTCTCAACCCGTAAATAGACTGCTGCTCCGTATGCTTTCTCCGATGCGTCACTGAACCCGTGTAGTTCCGTTCGAGACATGTCACCACTCGTTCGAACCCACCTTGGAAATTGGATTTTGTTGATTGCCTGCAAGTCCTCGAAGAAGACATTCCATTGCTCCAGAAGTGATGATTCGATAGTCTCATCCCAAGATATTTTCTTCACCCACAGTTGCTGCATGAACATCTTGGCCTTAACGATACATGGGGAAATCCAACCCATCGGATCATAAAGACGTGCTATCGTTGATAAAATGAAGCGTTTTGTCGGCTGTGAATTGAAAGGCGAAGTATAGCAGAAAGAAAATATATCAACAGAAGGCAGCCAGTGGACACCGAGCATCTTAACTCGCTCTGAATTTGCCGACGGCATTGAGAATGTCGATTCCCTTTCTCCTGTTGGAATACTTGCGAGTAATTCGTCAGAATTGGAAGTCCATTTCCGTAAGTTAAAACCAGCTGTCTCTAATGTTGATTTAATTTGTCTTATTTTCTCTGCAGCCTCTGGAAGAGTGTTTCCTCCGGATATCAAGTCATCCACATACATTTCTTCACGTATCATTTTGGAAGCAAGCTGATGTCTTGAGTTATCCTCTGCTAACTTTTGCAACGTTCGGATCGCAAGATAAGGAGCGGCTGCTGTTCCAAAGGTGACTGTGTTCAGCCTGTAGACTTTGATAGGATCTCCAGGATTGTTTCTCCATAAGACCAGTTGATAATCTCTATCCTTTTCCGCTACCCATATCTGACGGTACATTTTCTCAATGTCAGCAGTGAAGGTGTACCTGTACAACCTCCACCGAAGAATGATATCGCAAACGTTTTGTTGAAGAGCTGGACCTACCATCATAACATCGTTCAAAGAAACGCCACTTGATGTTTTGAAAGAGGCATCGAACACCACCCTCAACTTTGTTGTCGAACTGCTTTCTTTGAAAACAGCGTGATGTGGCAGAAAAACATGTTTATGATCTTGCAGAAGATTTTTATCGACTTCGCTCATGTGACCCAGTTGAATATATTCGTCAATGCAAGCTATATACTGGTCTCTGACCTTTGAATTTCCTGCAAGACGTCGCTCTAAACTCTGAAATCGTCGAAAAGCACCTTGGAACGAATCGCCAAAAACCGGAGGTACGTTTCCTTTGAACGGCAATGCCACTTGATATCTTCCATCAGTTGTACGTTGAGTGTTGTTTATGAAGTGGTTTTCACATTCAATATCTTCTGATTTTTGAAACGGCTTAAAAGGTGTTTCTTCCAATTCCCAGAATTTTCGAAGTTGAGTCTCGAGATCCAAAGTTTGCAAGAAACTTCTAACTAGCTGATCGGATTGACGTATGACTGGAGCTTTTCCGAACAAGATCCATCCCAGTGTGGTTTTTTGCATGACAGGCATCGACTTATTTATTGGCTGAATCAGATCTGGCAACAAAAGATCGGCTAAAACGTCACTGCCAAACAAAAGATCAATTTTCGCAGATTTGAAAAACTCAGGATCGGCTAGCACAAAATTGTTGAGGTGTGTCCAAGTCTCAACGTGAAGGGTCCGGGCCGGCAAATGCCCAGACAGTGACTTAAAAATGAAGGCTTGCGTTGTTGTCGCAAAAGAGGAGTGCTGCGAAGCGAAAGTGATGTCTACCACTCTTAGACAAGTGCCACTGCTGACCAAACCCAACCCGGACACTTCCGTATGAGTTGCTTTAGATTTAAGTTGCAGCAATTGGGCAGCGAACTCCGTAATAAACGATGCTTCAGATCCAGAATCTAACAATGCTCGCAGCGTCAACCACTCTCCCAACGAAGACTTCACTTTGACAAGAGCAGTTGCCAGTAAAACCTGTGAGTTTTTGTTCGGGAAGCTGTAATGAGAGTGGTGAGAAGTTACACTGTTAGATGTAGACGGGTTGCTGTTCACTGTCTGGAATGAAGGAGCAGCTGCATTCAAAGTTGTGCCTTGTGAGTTTTGGTTGATACTCTGTTGCTGTACTTGGTGATTCGGGTGACTGAAATTTGTTGACTGTTGTTGAATTGGCTGAAAAGAGTTGTTAGGATTTTGCTGAAAGCGTGAAGGTTGTTGGCTTGGCTGAAAAGTAATGTTATTTGCATGTAATAAACTATGATGTGGTTGTTGGCAATGATAACATCTATGACCACTTGGACAATTATCTGTTACATGATTATAACCTAAACAGTTTCGACACAAACCCAATTTATTTATCACCTGACAACGCTCGGTAACACTCATTTTCAAAAATTTATTGCATCTTCTAACAGCATGTTTATTTTTGTGACATATTTTACAGGTCAGCTTGACGTTATCAGCTTGAGCATAAGCTATAAAAGTCTGCTTGTGAGAAGAGTTCCGTGACGAGTTGGTTGTACTATGAGTATGCTGTTGATCGACCGCCTCCAGAGTCCGGAATCTTGTTTCCAAGAATGATGTAAATTCCTTAAAAGTCGGCAACCTCTTCGGATCTTCTCTGTCATTCAGCTTCTCCTCCCACATTTGCTGTGTTTTACCAGGTAACTTTCTCACAAGCAAATAAATGAGCATTGGGTCTAAATGGTCTACTTCAATTTTCAGATTGGCAAGACTGTGGATTACCTGGGTTGACGTATATAGCAGATCCTTGATCGACTCCGCTCGCTCTTGTGTCAATGACGGCAAGTTGAATAAGGTGTTCAACTGGATATTGACTAGTACACGAGGGTGATCATACCGATCCTTCAGAATTGACCATGCTTTGGCGTAATTGTGACCTTGAATCTTCAAAGTCAACAGCAACTTCTCAGCATCTCCAGTTAAACTGGTCTTCAGATAGTGCATCTTCTGAATATCTGAAAGCGAAGCTTTGCTATCTACGAGCGAGACAAAAAGATCGTGGAAATTCGGCCAAGTTTCATAGCACCCATCGAAAACTGGTATTTTAATAGTTGGTAAATTAATTTCTTTATTTTGAACTCCATTTTCCTTAGCAGAGACTGCGCTGGACTGCTGGTTATTGCCGTCCCCAAGACTTGCCAGTGAATCCAGGAGCCTTGCTTGGAAGTCACAGTAATCCTCTCTGATTCTTTCATAAATAGATTCTGCGTCAGGTTGCTTAGTTACTTCCTCATCTTCAACTTCTAAAAATTCATCATAAATTTTGGACACGGAATCCCACAATTCGTCCAACAATTTTATGCGCGTTTGGACATAATTGCTGCTAATCGCCTTTCCTTTCTTTCCAAAATTTTCGATGTCCTTTTTTAATTGCTTATATTTCCCGTTTAAAATTTTCGTTGTCATTTTATTAAAGTAATTAAATTATGGCGATATATAAAAGATATGTAAACGAAAATAGTAAGGAAAATCACTTACTTTGGTTTTTCTTAAAATGGCGACGTTGTTCCTCGAAATGTTGTAGGTTATCCCACGTTGACACACAATTTGTAATCTTTACACACTTAAGTAATCCCTGTTAATATTTCTATTATTATTTAAGGGCTCGAAGGACCAAATGTTTGGCTGATTAGCCTTTATTGTATTTATAAAATTTACTTTAAAATTAAAATAATAAAAATGAAATAAAATGAAATGAAAAAAAAGAAACACACTATTTACACTTTGATTTGCCTTTTATTAATAATGTCGTTGACGTTGATGATTTGACTTTGACGTATAATCAGATTTATGACATTTTAAATTTCTTAAAGTAACATTTACATGTGCTGCTTTCATGTCCATTTCTTATTTATTGCCTTCAATTGCATTGATGATTGCTTTCAACAGTCTATCCTCACCAAGCTATGGGCAATCATTTCTTGGGAGGTCGATTTGTAAAATGATAAATATTTTTTTTTTAATGCTACTCGTACATTGCAAAAAGCACCGTTGGTTTATGTTTATAAATTAATTGTTTTGTTTATTTGTTTTGATTAGTGGAAAAAGATATAGCGTCCTCTGTCGACGGTATGTTTATGTTATAGCGTGCAATATTACAAAAGGCAACATTATCTTTAATAGGTTCGGATATGACTCACATTTGCCGACTGCAAGTTATACAATATGGTAGTATATCTGTATCTACATTGCTACACACATACATTCTCGAGCTATCGAAAGAGTGAATTACTGCCAATAAAGGAAGCATAGAGAATGCTCAAACTAAACCCAAATCAGAATTGTAATACGACCATTTTCACAGGCAATCAGGTGGCTGTTAAAGCTATTGGCGCGAAATTTAAAACATTTAAGAACTGCTCTAAATCAATTTTAGAATGGCAATCGACTCTATATAATATGCTTAAGACGAGAACCAACTTTTTGTAAATTTTAAATGACATAAACTATACTTTAACGTTAAAGAGCTCGTCTAACTTTAACAGTAGCAAATAGCTACTATATCTTTTAAAAGTATACTTTATCCAGATTGACACCCTTCATTTCATACCAAAAACATTAGAAGTAAAATTTTTTACTGATGTTTTATTTGATTTTTTAAAAAATGTTCTTTGTTAATAGACTGAATATTAGATATGCGAAACAATCGTACTTAAGTGATCTACGATCTTTAACTTTGCAATATTGTGGCGGGCGATGGACAGACAAATCTGTACGTATGTATAAACAATAAAAATCTGTATTTAAGTATTATATATTGTAATATTTACTTTTTTTCGGCGGAAAGTTACTTGTTTCGATGTGTTTTTTTTTTTTTTTTTTTTTGTTTGTGTACTCGTAGTTACGTTTGAGCTCTTTATCTGTCATCTGTTGATGTGATGATAGGCAAGGATTATCCCTTTATATCGAAAAGAAAAGTAAAGTTTATTCAGCTTAACCATCTACCACCTATAATAATTAGTCCCGAGGTAATAACCTAATATGCAGACCCAGCAAAAGACAGAGCAAGTGTGATTGCAACATGATCTGGGCAATGGCCAATCGGGAAACATTCAGCAAAGCTGGGTATTCCTTACAAATACACATTGCCATAATTGTGTGGACCAGCGGGAAAAGGAAATAGTCATTTTTTTCCATTGTAAATGCGCTGGTCTTGCCAAAATGAGAGCTCAGTCATTCGGAAAGGTATTCCGTGACTAAGGTCATCACGAACTATCTTATCTGAAGATCAATGTTAAACGTTTAGTTTGCCGGTTCATAGACTGAGCGCTTCGCACGACTCCTTTGATATAGACTTAAGTCTTTCCTAACGAGCTTTTAGCTATAAATGAAGTTTAAATTGGCTACAAAAAAACGTGATATTGACTTAAGATGTTCGCATATTTTCAGATAGCCAAGCTACTATTGAATCTAGCAACTTCGTCTCATCATCTCTTATTGAAATTGCACATTAATACCATGTTGACCTTTACTGGGTACCGCATCATAGGGACGTTCACATTAAACCTTAAACGAGAAACAAGTGTTTGATAGTTCGAGTAGATTGCACATTAGATGTGTAATATAGGTGTCATAACTTGCAAGCGTCTAATAGGCAACCACACGCCAAAGCTGGGAGTATTTTATAACGGTTCTTGCAAAAGTTGTAAGAGCGAGGAAAAAAACCTTTTATACTTTTCTCGCTCTATTCCAAATACGTAAGCTCCATTTGGTAAATATAGGCATTAGTGGTTTCCAACGCTTCGTAAGGAGCTCTAAATGCTTTAATTAGTGGAGAGTAAGTCTCCTCCATGCATATAGAACAAACTTATGGTATAAGTGGGCCAGTTTTCCTAGTGACGTTCAATTCAGCATACATACAGTCATGGAAAAAATAATAGAAACAAGCTTCTTCTGTGCCGTTTTTTTAAAACAAAAAGTTTATTGGAAGGAAATTGAAAATTAAAAATACATACAATAAGTCTCTATAAAGTTTAAAATATACACAATATTAAATTTATTAATAAAAAGAAAAATTAGTAATGAGAAAAGTTAAAATTAATCTTAACAGCCATTTTACCCTGGAAAAAATAATAGAAACAATATTATAATTGTGTTTTTCTTTTTGGTAAAGAGAAACTTAACAGTTAAATTGGTTCATATTCGTTTAGTACTTGGTCGTTGCACCTTTATTTTTAATGACGGCTTCACATCTCCGCCCCATGGAATGAACCAACTTGGCTTATGTCTCGGAACGTATGGAATACCATACATTTTGTAATATAGACCACAGTTCTTCCTTATTCTTGGCTCTGAAGTTTCCAATTTTCCTCTTAAGTATGCCCCACAGGTGTTCTATGGGATTAAGATCCGGGGACTGCGATGGCCACTCCATAACATTTATTAAATTTTTGTTAAAGTATTCCTTAGCCAATTTTGAGGAGTGCTTGGAGTCGTTATCCTGCATGAATTCCCATTTAATTGGCATGTTCTCTTCGGCAAATGGCAACATAACTTCATTTATGATTCGGACGTAGTCAATAGCACACATTCTGTCTTTTATCCAAAAAATTGGTCCAACCCCAGATGTTGAGAAGCACCCCCAAATCATGATATTTCCTCCCCCATGTTTAACAGTCTTTTCTGTGTACCTTGGATCGAATTCTGCGTTCTTAGGTCGTCTGACATACATTTTGCCATCGGAACCAGATAAATTTATCTTTGTTTCATCCAACCGTAAAACGTTGTTCCAATTTGCTCGTTGGGCGTGTTTATTTGCAAAATTCTTTCGCTGCAGAATATTTTTCTTGCTCAAGAATGGTACTTTTCTGGGACTCCTTCCAGGAAGCCTTGCTTCCATTAGTCGGTTTCTTATTGTACGACTTAAAACAGGCGCATTTAGTTCAATTTTCAAGTCGTTTGAAGAAGAAAAAGGCTTTTTTTACACAGTCGTACCAATATCTTATCAAACCGCGTTGAGGTCTTTCGTTTCTGGATTTGGACTTGAATGGAAAACTGTAAATAACTTTTTTTTGAACAATTTATTGCTTGTGCTATTTCTTCCATAGTTTTCTCATTTTTTCTGAAGTTTTTTTTATTAAATTGCGCTCAGTAATAGTACAATGCACTCCACGACCCATTTTTATAAAATTTTAAAATAGCTGTTATTTTTTTATAAAAACGACTGAAATACGTGCAAAACTAATAAACAACAATAAAACGTCTATTTCAATAAAAATAAAAAACGAAATTTAAGTCAAACTAAACGTCAAAGTACCTTGTTTCTATTATTTTTTCCAGGCGAAATTATCACTTAGCTCATTTTTTTTACCGTTAAGTCCAAAGAAAGAGCTTATGACAACAAACGGCTGCACTATTTCAAAGTCATGCTAGGTGCAATTAATATATAAAAATTAGAGCCGAGGAAGACGTAATTGTATGTAGTTATTAATGGTTGAACATTATGGAAAGCTTTGTTTCTATTATTTTTTCCATCACTGTATACCGGTTGATGGACCGACAGTGACCCACGTGGTGAAAGTATGCAACACAATTCAGTACGACAGGACTATTGTTTCATGTATTCATGCTTTAAAATTGATTTGTATCCACATAACATTTGTTTTCTCTTCTATTTCAGATTTTTTCATATAAATATTTTTGGCATGGAATTCATAGAACAATGCTTTCTCGCTCTGAATATGCCACTGCCCCAACCTACGTGTACCGATTCGATTTCGACTCTAAACATTTTAATCATGTCCGAAATTTTAGTTGTGGTCGAAAAATACGAGGTACTTGCCACGGTGATGATTTGTCGTACCTGTTTTATAATGGCATAGCAAAGAAGCTAAACCATCGAAGTCGAGAATATAAGATGATTCGTACAATGGTGTCTTTGTGGACGAAATTCGCTACTACAGGAGATCCCAACATTTCTGAAAAATCTGAAGTACAATGGACGCAAATACGTAAAAATGGAGAAGTTTTTCAGTGCTTGAATATTTCTGATCAATTGGAAATGATTGATTTACCTGAAAGCAAAAAACTCGAGTTATGGGATAGCATGTATCCAAAAGAACTTCTATATTAAATTATTTCTTTTTATAAAAAAAAATTAAAAATCAGCCGTCCAGAGTATCTTATAGACATAAATTAATAAGCTATGAGAATGGCAAAAACAAAAAAACATCCCGGACAAAATTTATTTTTAAGACATATTTTATAACCTTAAAAAAATACTCAATATACACATCAACTTTTTTCATAAGAACGCATCAGTTTTCAGAGAATTTAAGAAGAAAACGAATAAGAGCAATAAACTAACTCAAAAAAGCCAAAACTGATTTTGTCATTGCAAATTAAAATAAAAAAAAATTAACATTATATGTATCTGCATTTGTGTAATTCTGAATCATAGGAATTAAGTTTTTTTTTAGGTACATTTATTAGACCGGAAGCTACCAGCAGATATCTGGGATAAGATGAAACCAAAAGATATCAATTTAACATCTTTACAGGTAAAGGTAATAAAGATTATGTCCATCTGCCAGCACGTAGAAAAAGTGCATCGACGGAAATATTTTTTTCTGAAAATAGAACTATCGAGGGGTTACCCACTTCAAATGAATCAAAGCATCACAACCCGACGCCTGAATGATTATATATGGATTCTGCAGACGTTTAAGTGATGACCCTTGAACCACAAAGTCATCGATAACGCATTCTTTTTGACGTTTCTAGACTTTTATGTAACCACTTGACACGTATTTTGACTTCCTGAGTGCGAATATGGGCATGACAGAGCCTTAAGTTGCTCCTAAAGCACCAACAAATGTTCCCGAAAATTTGTTTTTTTTTTTACGTTTTTAAACTTTAAGGTAAGCATTTTAAATGAATCGGTCATTTCAAAAACCTCATAAGTCATTCAATTAGAATTTTTCGGGAATCAATAAAAACTGGTTCATGCACAAACAAATGAGTTTTAAACAAGTTTTTTTTTATGCTTAATTAAGTACTTTAGTTGTAAAAAAATTAATTAAGCATAAAAAAAAGTAATTTAAAACTCATTGGTTTGTGCATGCAACAGTTTTTATTGATTCCTGAAAAATTCTAATTGAATGGCTTATGAGGTTTTTGAAATGACCGATTCAAATGTATCTCAAACGAATGAAAGACATGACGGACTTTTAAGACCTAAATGTTTTGAATAGAGAAATTTGCCTGCTTTGGTAAATACAAATATAGAATAATTCGATTTAACATAGGGAGAACTGAATGTGGCGTGTCATTTGTGTTTTTAAAATTTGATGATTTTTTTATTGATTTATGTATTCAAAACTGAATAAAACTAGCTAAAGTTAGAATAACATTCTAAGAATGAATAAGCATATTAAATTTAATAATTAAATAAGAATGAATTAGCATACATACATTAGATCAATTGAACATATTATTTAAAGAGGAACTCCATTCTTAGTTGAAACTTTAGTGCGTTATGATCAATTATACCTTTCACATTACGTTTTGGAACACACAAATTATGTTGAAACAAAAAATTAAAAGCATTTATATAATCACTTATATTATATTTAATACATATAACTTTAATAATAAAACTTAAATATAGATCATAATATGAAGCTGAAGATCGCTGCATCGAAATTTATGTTTTCATTTAGGATAGCAGATCTCGATAAGTATAAAAGATATTGGAATATTTTAAACGCCAAAATGTTGGGCGCAAATTTTCCTAGGGGCGATGTCCGTTACTTTTTTTAAATTGTATCTCGTTATATTTTATTTTAGTGAGTTTTAAAACTTTTAAGACAAAAAAATTTTTAGGAGAGGATATAGACCGCAATAATTTTTTTAGAAATAAAATAAATATGACCCAATGTAGAATATACGTTTCTCTAGGGGCGATGTTTCTCCTTTTTTTTATTTTTTTTTTATTAAGCTTATTTAACCATGATTTAACGATGAAATTAACAAAAAAAAACAAAAAGTTCGGACCCTTATAACTTTGGATTGACTAATCGTAGGTAAAAAATCGGTACATGAAAAAATTAGAATTTCCAAACTCTAGGGGCGATGTTTTTTCTTTTTTTTTTATTTTTTTGTCTATTAAAGTTTTTTAAACATGAAAGTTAAAAAAAAAAAAAAGTTTAGACCCTTATAACTTTGGATCAACTAACCGTAGGTATAAGAACGGTACATGAAAAAATTAGAATTTCCAAACTCTAGGTGCGATGTTTTTTCTTTTTTTTTTATTTTTTTGTTTTATTAAATTTTTTTAAACATGAAAGTTATAAAAAAAAAAAGTTTAGACCCTTATAACTTTGTATAAGAACGGTACATGACAAAATTAGAATTTCCAAGCTCTAAAGGCGATGTCTTTTCTTTTCTTTTATTTCATGTTCTTGAGTCATTTGTGTTCTAGCAAACTTGGTGCCAGTGCCATACTTGTAAACGGTGGGCAGAATTTGGATGTCTGAACTACTTGAAAAAAAACTGAGGAAGAGTTACAAAATGTATATTTTCTCTTCAGTTGTGACTGTTGTTCTAGATGGCTGGCATTACAAGAGGAATAAAACTTGAATCATCGTTAGAACTAAACCTAGTATAATTTTGTTTTAGCTAAACTAAAAGCTCAACACCATCCTTTTTTGGTTTAGCTAAACTAAAAGCAATAAATATTTTTCAATTCAAATTTGTTAAACATATCTCATAATATCTATCTAATTATTATAATAGTTATTCTATAAAGTATATTCATTCTAGAATTTTCTTTTTCTTTGTCTTTGCTGAAATTTTGTTTTTGTTTGTATAACAATTAATCTTTTCTTTATATAATTCCAATTTTGTATAATTATTATCAGAATTATTAAAACTTGAATCGAAAAAATAAAAATTCATATGAAGTAAATATTATAATTTTGATAATATACAATTATTAATATAATGCAATAAAAAATATAAAAATATTACAAATAACCAACATCTTAACTAACTAACACAATTTGTTGTAATTTGTTGCTAGACAACAAATGACTCAAGAACATGAAATAAAACAAAAAGAAAAAACATCGCCTTTAGAGTTTGGAAATTCTAATTTTTTCATGTACCGTTCTTATACCTACGATTAGTTGATCCAAAGTTATAAGGGTCTAAACTTTTTTTTTTTATAACTTTCATGTTTAAAAAAATTTAATAAACAAAAAAATAAAAAAAAAAGAAAAAACATCGCACCTAGAGTTTGGAAATTCTAATTTTTCATATACCGTTCTTATACCTACGGTTAGTTGATCCAAAGTTATAAGGGTCTAAACTTTTTTTTTTTATAACTTTCATGTTTAAAAAAATTTAATAAACAAAAAAAAAAAAAAAAAAAAAAAAACATCGCACCTAGAGTTTGGAAATTCTAATTTTTTCATGTACCGTTCTTATACCTACGATTAGTCAACCCAAAGTTATAAGGGTCCAAACTTTTTGTTTTTTTTTTTTTGTTAATTTCATGGTTAAATCATGGTTAAATAAGCTTAATAAAAAAAAAATAAAAAAAAGGAGAAACATCGCCCCTAGAGAAACGTATATTCTACATTGGGTCATATTTATTTTATTTCTAAAAAAAATTATTGCGGTCTATATCCTCTCCTAACAATTTTTGTGTCTTAAAAGTTTTAAAACTCACTAAAATAAAATATAACGAGATACAATTTAAAAAAAGTAACGGACATCGCCCCTAGGAAAATTTGCGCCCAACATTTTGGCGTTTAAAATATTCCAATATTTTTGATACTTATCGAGATCTGCTATCCTAAATGAAAACATAAATTTCGATGCAGCGATCTTCAGCTTCATATCATAATGGCCACTTGAGCCGACTATTTTCTTTTGGAAAATTTAATGACGGATAGTTGATTTTTATTATTCCAAGGAAAATTAAAAAACTTACTAAAGGATGGTTAAATTTTAAGGGCCGATGTTGATTAAAATACATTTCTTTTTATTATGATAATATGGTATGGTTCAATTATGTATGAACCTCGGCGGCACACCTCCATCCGATGGTCCAAATTTTCGATGACACTGTGGCATAATTGAGGTTCTATGCCGTTAATGTGCCGAATTATCTCATCCTTTAGCTCTTGAACCGTTGCTGGTTTATCCACGTACACCTTTTCTTTCAAATAACCCCAAAGAAAGAAGTCCAACGGTGTCAAATCACATGATCTTGGCGGCCAATTGACATCGCCACCACGTGAGATAACACGGCCATTGAATTTGTCGCGTAAAAGAACCAATGTTTCGTTAGCTGTGTGGCAAGTGGCACCGTCCTGTCCACATCCATATCTTCTAATTCGGGCCATAAAAAGTTCGTTATCATCTCACGATAGCGAACACCATTCACAGTAACTGCCTGACCGGCCTCATTTTGGAAAAAATACGGCCTGATGATGCCGCCAGCCCATAAACCGCACAAAACAGTTACTCTTTGTGGGTGCATTTCTTTTTCGACAATCACTCTTGGATTATCATTCGCCTCATCACTGAAGATGATTTTCTTCGAAAATTGATCATCCACTATTGGCATTTCTTGCCACCATTCTAACCATTGACGACGCTTGAAATGGTCAAGAGGCTGTAGTTCTTGAGTCAATTGCTCCTTGTAAGCGTGTGAGAGGTGCAATTGTTGGACACGACGACGAATTGAGGTGGACGGCTCTTCAGCCATACTATCGCGAACAGCAGCAATATTTTCTGCAGTACGAGCTGTACGAGCAGAGCATGCACTGGTGTTTTCACATCTTTTACAGACCCGGTTTGCTCAAATTTTTGCACGATTTTTCCGATTGTACGCACATTTGGACGATTAAATTGACCGAAAAATGACGAAGTGCACGATATGCATTTTAATTTGAACGCCCATTTTCATAATAAGCCTGAATAACTTTAACGCGTTGCTCGATTGTGTATCTTTCCATGGTTCAATTTAGGTTAGTCTGAAATTGATAAATGTCAAATGAAATGCAGAAAAATACTTGACGTTTAGGTTTGGCTCACATTCAACATCGGCCCTTAAAATTTAACCACCCTTTATAATTTTGAAGTCATTGCATAGCACAGAGATATGATAACAATTTATGTCTTACTACTGATAATTATAATTTTAGGTTAGTGAGAGGTTTATAATTAAACATTAATACAATTGAAGGAAAATATTAAAAATAACATGCCCTTAATTGGTCAATATTTAATATAATCAATTCAGCTGCATCTTTTCGGGTCTATTTCTTTAGGTCTATTTTTTTATTATTAATTAATAATATATCTATTAAGCACTTAATATAACATTACTTACAACTGACTTGAAGAAAGCATTTTTCTTATCTTTGTATATATATTGATTATATTCAATTTTTAATATTTAATATTGACCTAAAGGCCAAGGACATATTATTAATAAAAGAAAAGTAACGTAAACAGGAAATATTTATTTGGAAAATATTAAAGTAAGAAAAAACCTTAATTCGAAGTTATATCACAGATAGTGCTAAAGAAAATTCAAATATACATACATATCTATAAATGTAGATACATAAAAAAATTTGGAAAAAATATATATAAAATAAAAAAAAATATAAATACATATATAGAAATAAATAAACAAACATATGTGTATGTAAATTAATAATAAGCGGGTTTATTTATTAAAAAAAAAAAAACATATTTAAAAATTTCAACTTATAACTATGTATTAAAAATACAGAATTTCCAGTATACTGCATGGAGAAAATACGAGTATGTATCCATATCAAAATACACATGTGCAAGAACTAATTCCCGATGATTTTGAAAAGAGACTCGAATTTTATAACTGGTTGCTAGTGAGAAGTTTGGATGACAACCAGCTTAAATTCCTTGGACAGACGAATCTCAACTCATCACAGATTCAGTGTCAATATGTGGGCAGGTGTAATTGAAAATAAATTAATCGGGCCTTTCAAATTACCACCCCGCCTTAATTCTACTAACTATCTGGAGTTTTTATAAAATAATCTACCAGATCTATTGGAGGATGTTCAACTACTTCAACTAGCTTTATCATAATTCCAACAAGATGGTGCTCCGGCCCACTATGGTCTTGAAGTGAAGGATTGGCTGCATGAAGAATACGGTGATCGATGGATAGGCAGAAATGGACCAATTCACTGGCCTACAAGATCTCCCGATCTCACTGTACTGGATTGTTTTGTATGGGGACGAAATAACAAGTTTAACTGAATTAGAACAACGTATTTCGGAAGGATCGCTAAAAGCAAGGCAAGAGTTATCGAGAATAAACATTCAAAATGAAATCCAAAAACGGGCTCTAGCAAGTATTCAAAACGTAGAGGGCACTTTGAGCACTGATTATGACTGTATTTGTGTGTACATAAAATAAAAAATTGCTTAAAACTGCACAAATTATTGTTTTATTGAAAACCTTTACACCTCAGGGCGAAAAATCATTTTTTTTTTAATCTTACCTGTTTTAGATTTTCCCAAGTATCATAAAATGTATTGGTTTTGGGTGCACTTATTTATGAGTTTTTTTTATTATTGATTTGTTCCTCAGGTAAAAATAAGAAAACTTTATGTTTATTACCCATTTTTTGACAAAAATTGACCTCAAAGTCAAAGGGCAAGAAAAATTAACACCATTTAGAATTGAATATCTGGCAACCCTAAAAATATATCAGCTCAATTTAAACGTAGTCTTAGAGGTTAGTATTTCTACTAAAAAAGTCCAAAATAAGCTCCCTACCATTAGTACTGACAGAGAAATGGGTCAGAGTACACCAAAGTTAGCCTTTTCTTAAATCGTCAAAACGTGATGTCAAAGTTGAAAATCAGACTTCGCTGGTGCATTTTATTTTAATTAAAGTATTTTTAAAATTTGTTCATCATCATGAAAATTTTTAAAATGAATGATCTTTTCAATTATGATTCCTATATATGTATGTATGTACATAAAAGGCCGACAAAAACACAAGCAAATGACAATAAATTTAGGTAGACGCGGAATATAATAAAATGCACGACTGGGTCGCAAGTTCATGTTCTTTTGTAAGGGACTAAGAATTACAAAAATGAATGTTATTAGAGAAAAACTGTTCATAATCATAAAATTCATTTTTAAATGACTAAAACAACTCCTTTAGTAGTGGAAGCAAATGACAGAATGCCATGTGCTGCTGGCAAATATTGCAAGTTTATGCAAGAACAAAAATTATGAGTCTGTACTGGTTTCTTAAAAAAATAATATAAAATTTTTTTAAGAAAAAATTTCTGGTACGCCAATTTAAAGTTCGAATAAAAATTAAATTTACAAACAAAAATATTGAGCCGTTTCTAAGATATCGAGTTTTCCAAAAAAAAAAATTTTTTTTCAAAAATTTAAAAATAATTTTTTTTTTAAGTTTTGAAATGCAATGTTTTTTAATTCTCTTAGAAGCTTCTCTATAAAAAATTTCATTAAAATCCGTTTTGTCAATAATGAGAAATTCTAAATTTAAAAAAAAATGTTTTATGGTAGTTACAGTCAGTAATATCTTGATTTCAATTTCTACTTGCGACTTATAAGTACTATAAGGCAAGTTATGCATTCGTAAAAAAATCGAACGAATTTTGATCAAAGTTGACATCACGATGATAGCGAAGACCAAAAAAGTGGGTCTCGCAATTCTGTCTGTCTGCCTGTCTGTCTGTCTGTCTGTCGGTTCGAATACAGCCTAAACGGCTCGGTCGATTTTCTTCAAACTTGGTAGATATGGGTTTTAATTTTTTCCCCCAGACCAAAAATAACGGTACCTGCAATACGATCTTTTTTTCGAAATTTTATAAATATTTTTTTTTCTCAAAAACTGTCCCACAGAATATTTTAAAAAAATTTTGAAAAATTTGATATAGTTAAAACTAGGTAATGGTTGGTTGAAAAAAAATTTCCAAAAAATTGTTATTTTTGGTAGCCCCCCGGGTACATTTTTTTTGTTTTTGATTTTCTCGAAAACGGTACAGCCGATTTAAATCATTTTTTTTATGCTAAGGCTCCTCTAAAGATTGAATATTTTTACATATTCAAATTTTCAATTTTTTATTTTTTGGATTTTTAAAAAAAAATTCAATTTTTTTTTTTGAAACTCAATATTTCGAAAACCCCATGCTCGATTTTTTTCAAACTTGCCAAATAAAAGTTTCTTAACATAGTCTACAAGATTTCAGAAAAAAAATTTTGTTTTATCTAAAACTGACGGTACCTTCCATACAAAAGTTAAGAAATGGTTTTCGAAAATTTTTTCTCGAAAACGGTTGCGAGAATTTTGCAATTTTTTTTTTCTTTTTATTAATTTTTACGATCTATAATTTAATACAAAAAATTGAAACCTAGATATTACTGACTGTACCTACCATACAACGATTTTTTCGAACTTTGAATTTCTCATTATCGGCATAACGGATTTTAATGACATTTTTTATAAAGAAGCTCCTAAAAAGTTTAAAAAACATTGCATTTCAAAACTTAAAAAAAAAATATTTTTCAATATTTGGAAAAAAGTCATTTTTTTTTTGGAAAATTCGATATCTCAAGAAAGGCTTAATATTTTTCTTGGAAATTTCATTCGTACAATAACAAAATCTTAAGGTTGGTTTACCAATTTTTTTTTTTAAATGTTTTAAAAATTTTGTGCATAAAAGCTTATTTTTTTAAGGAACCACTTCAATGACTTATAATTTTTGTTCTTGCAGAAATTCATATTTGCATAGCATTCTGTCTTTATCTCTTATGTACTAGTAAAAGGATTTAAAAAATTCATTTTATCCTTGTGAACAGTTTTCTTTAATAACATTCGTTTTTAAAATTCTTAGCCTATTACATAGGAGCAATTTCGTGCGACCCAGTCGTGCATTTATTTTCTATTAGATTATAGATCGTAAAAATTAATCAAAAGAAAAAAATATTATCTCGGAACCGTTTTCGAGAAAAATACGATTTTCGAAAACCATTTTTTAACATTTGTATGGAGGGTACCGTTATTTTTAGGTAAAATAATTTTGTTTCTTACATCTTATAATTTATATTAAGAAACTTTTATTTATCAAGTTTTAAAAAATCGAGGATTGGGTTTTTTAAATATTGAGTTTTGAAAAAAAAATTTAAAATTTCAAAAATCATAATTTTAATAATCCAAAAAAAAGTTTTTGAAAATTTGAAAACAAAATAATGTTTAAAAGATTTCTTGATTTTTTTTAAAACATTTTCTTAACTAAATGAACATTTTGGAATTTCTTTTTTAAAAATCTGTGGCACAGTTTTTGAAAAAAAAATATTTATAAAATATCGAAAAAAAATCGTGTGGAACAAAAAAACAAAAAAGAAAGAAACGTCAGACCCACTTTTTTAGTCTTCGCTATCATCGTAATATCAACATTGATCAAAATCTCGAATTCGATTTTTTTTTCCGAATGCATAACGTGCCTTATAGTACCTATGTTTGTATAAGTCGCAAGTAAAAAAGATATTGCTTACTTGTTGTCACTCAACTATTCCGTGGACATTTCATTTTTTATATCAAAATTTAAGCCGGGACTTAACACCTAATGTATGGTTTAGTAAAACCGTGGAATAGAGGTGGAATAAGCGTTTTTTTATTAATATGACTGTACGTGTTTAAGGCCTTAAAAGTTTAGCATAAAAAGTTAAAAGGTTTTTCAATAAAATAAACTAAAATAATGTTTCCGTTGAGCTGTTAAGTGAAAAGCAGATATTTGAAAGTAACTTATATGAATAGGTAAGCCAAATCAAACGAAGCTTTTGTGTTTAAATTGAAAATTGAATTGTGAATTGGATGCATTCGAAGTCTGATCCTTAATGGTTTGTACATGTCTATTTTTTTGTGAAGTTGTTCCTATGAACAAATATGAAATTTCACAGATATTTAGGTTTTAATAGAACGATGTAATGTATTGAAAAATTTGTGGAAAAATATACGAAGCTATAAGTTAAGTAGTTTTAATAAGCTATTTTTTTTTTCAATAACACGCATATTACTCTGGATAAATTATTTTATCAGCTATTTATTAATATTTAAAACTTCTAACAGAAAATAAGCTGTAGTGAAGGGAATTTTTTTGCAAAGATTTTGAAGTGATGGGTGTTATTATTTATTTGTTTCTTTATTGTTCACAGTTCACTCTTAGGGCTGGTAAAGTGAAGAAGTTTTTATGATACAACCATAAAAGCATCTAGGCCGAGACGGTATTATTCGGCCCAAGATTTTCCGAATGTCTTGTCAGTTTTGGCTGACAAGCTTAAAGCCAATATTTAGACGATATTTATATATTTCGAATAAACCCGATAGAGACGAGACGACAGACGGATCTCAAATTAAATCCAGATTTTTTTTTATTTCGGTATACCTACCGTCTTAGTTTCTGTCTCATTATAGGCCTGGACGCATAGGCGACCGAGGCACCTGCGATATTGGGAAGAAACTTCAAAATCTTATAATTTTGTGTTTTCCACCCATACTTTTTAACACAATAGTCAATGGGAGGTTCACAAAACTTTAATGAATTTAAGAATTAAAGTGTCTTTATAAACTAATAGATACTATTAAAGAAATGAATTTAATGATGTCATGCAAACGAAACTCGATACTTTTCAAACGATTTCGATATTACAAAGTTTTTTAGTCTTTAAAATAACTGTACCTTAGCATTGAAAATCGTTTTCTATAAGCAAATTGGAATTTTGAGAACTAATGTCGATTTCCTTTACACACTGGGGATTTCGATCCTTTGTCAAATTTTTCTTTTGGTGTGCGTATTTCGTATACATGTAAATCCCTCTTCATATACGGATTCGAGGGATTTGATCTCTGTCAAAAAAAAAATCGATTTTTTTGGTGTGAAGGAACGTAAAATCTGTCGAGAGATCGAAATCTTCATACAGAAATTGATTTCTCATGTGTAAAGGAAATCGACATAAAACAATCGTAATTTGAAAACTTTTTTGCTAATAGAAAGGGATACAAAAACATAATTCCGAATTTTTCCCTCCTAATTTTATTTCATAATATCTCAACATCATGCTATTTAAGGTCTAGTAAACTTATTTCATCAATTGAATTTTACCTAATCACTGCAATTGTAAAATCCTTGGGTGTCGCAGACTGCCTGTATTTTCTTTTCAGGTAAAAATTTGATTTTGATATCTAATTTGAAATTATAATTACTTGATTGAGGTGTGAATCGTAGGCGATTCACTATTCGATCATCGTTATTACGGCAAAAGTGAACCATAGGATTCGTATAGGCTTTCCAGCTTTACGACGCGAAGATGCAAACAGTGTGGGAAGAAGGGCAATGCTGTCCGTCACTTTCGTTGGAAGTCCTTGCAAAATGCACGAGTACGCGCAAGATACGAGGCCGACCAGACCTGTTCATAGCATTCACCTGAAACCCTCAATGGAAGGACATCAAGAAGGTACTGGTAGTCCAACACCATCAGTTGACAGACATTACATTACTGCCAGAGTTTTTAAACAAAAATACAAATCTCTGATGGATTACATCATAATTTATGTATGGCTAAGTCAATGGTTGGATGTATTCCGTTGAATGGCAAAAACGTGGTCTGCCTCATTCGCGCATTTTAGTTTCGTTCGTTGACAAAATCATACGGGATGAAATAGATTCCATCATTTTTTGCAGAAATTCCGGATGAGGCTATTAACCCAAGATTACATGCAGTAGTGACCGAGAACATGTTCCATTGACCTTCTGAAGTTACAACAACGACTCACCCAGTAGGTTTGAAGGTAAGTGTTACAAGATCTGATTTTGTGATGGTTTCACAGGCTATTCGGATATCGTAGACGATCCTTAACGGACAGTGGGCTATCTACAGTTGTGAGGATCAAAAGGAAAGACGTTGATGTGGACAATCGTTGGATCGTGCCATATTCGCCGATACTGTCCAAGCTTTTGAGGCTTATATAAATGTGAAATGTTGTAACATCGTCAAGTCCATAAAGCACATATGCAAATATGTAAACAAAAGCAAATTAATTGCTTGGAACGAATGTACAATGGCCCACAAGACGTCACTGAAACTGCAGGAAAGGACGTTAAGGTGATTTTTGTCAGACCCTTCCAATCATTCCATGAATAACTGTAGCTGACGACCTTAATAATGCGTGCTTATACTATCATCAAATTTGTGGCGGAATGTGAAAACCATACGATTCACAAATAACATGCTAGTGTTTTTGAAACAAGATCGGACTGTAAGATGTTTTTTCACGGCAACTGTTGGACATTGGCAATGGCAGTTGACATCTCAACCGGATATATCAGATTGCCTACAAATTTCAGCCGAATCCAAGGGCGAGCTTATTCACAATGTTTTTCCAAACATAGTCCAAAAGTTCAAGAACCTTATCTGGCTGAATGAACGAGCTATAATGGCGGCGAAAATCAAAGATGTGGATGAACTCAATGCGACCATTCACAATTTCATACCAGGGCAGTTGTTTTCCTTCAAATCGTTTGCCACAGTTATCAACCGTTATGAAGTAGTCAACTTTCCCATAGAATTCTTGAATTCACTAGAATTACTCGGATTACCACCTCATAATTTGCAACTGAAAGTAGACTCAGTCATCATCTTGTTGCGTAACATCAATCAACCTCGACTGTGCAACGGAACCAGACTGGCTATAAAAAAGCTTATGGACTACGTCATCCAGGCTACAATTATTATATGAAACTACAGTACAAAGTGGATATTTTGATTCCACGCATCTCGATAATTCCAATATTGTCATTTGAATTTAAATGGCCTTTTTGATGATTATCACCAAATTTCAGGGCCAGTCGTTAGAAGTTCTCGGAATTAAGTTGAAGTTTCCATGTTTCGCGCATGTGCAAATCGATGTCGCATGTTCGCAAGTCGGCAAGCCATCTGCTTTGTTTATTTACAGAAAAAAAAACGAAAAACGTGGTTTACCAAAAAGCTTTGTATTAACTAAATTTTTTTTCAATACTAATAGAAGACATTAAATTTATTTAAATAACGAAAGAGTTTAATTTAATCACCAAACTAAACACAATACATCATCGCTTATGAAGAGTGACAATTAAATAAATTTAAGGGAGATGGAACAACGTTCGTCAGGTTCTGATAGTTATTGATATTTTATAATTTATGTGAAATGTCTTTTTATCGAGCCAAACTAATGGCTGAATTTTTTTAAAGCTTAGATCCAGATCCAAATGAAAGTACTACAATCACCTTCTTCTGGAACATAGTACAAAGATTCAAAGTTTTCGAATTTCTACCTCATTATTTTTATCCACCATATAAATTTAAGAAACAAAACTCCCCCGTACGTTGAAATCTTGGACGTACAATCAAATGTTAAATTAAATTTTCTAAATAATATGACGTTTTTTTGGGGGTTCGTCCTGGTGAACTCACTTGGACTCATCAGTTTACTAGTAAGAGCCTTGTTAATATGCAAATTTTATTACATTCTATATGGCTTAATATATAGAATTTGTATCATGAAAAACCGTTATAAAGAAACAACGCCAGGCCACAGGCATAATCTTCCAGCGTAAATGATTAAGAATTTTAACCTTGATTGGATATAGTTCTAATTGGATTTTTGTCTAAAAATTGATGTACGATGAACTTATTTTAATAAAATTTGCGCATTAACAGGTCTCTCACTATTCAACTAATAAGTCCAAGTGAGATCAATGGGACGAAACGCCAAATTTTATCGGCTAAAGGCCAAAAACGCTTTTTTGAATTAACTTTTTTTTAAATTTGATTTCGATACGCAATTTTGTATGCCTCTTCGACTACAGCCTAAAAGCTTCTGCCGATTTTTTTTAACTTAGCCGATAGCATTTAAAATTTTTACCCAACTAGTTTTTTTGTCATGTTCTTTTTTTCGTAATTTTAGAAAATATTTGTTTTCTCAAAAACTATTCCAAAAACTTATAAAAAATTAAGAAACATTAATTTAGTAAAAGCTTGCTTATGGTTAAAAAAACTAATTATCCATAAAACCATCCTTTTGTTTTCGATACAACTGACTTTGATTAGTTTTTCATGCTAAGACTCCTTAAAAGTCTTAAAGAAATATTTATTTAAATTAAAAAAAAAAAAATATTTCGTATTTAAAAAAAATTAAAAACAATTTTATTGTGCAAAAACTCATTCTTTTTTTCAAAAAAAAATGGTAACCAACGCACAAATATTAAAATATGGCATTTGAAAATCTTATTTGGTCAAAATCTGGTCCTACAATTTTGACAAAATTCAATAATTAAAAAAATAATTAAAAAGAAATTAAGACAATACTCACAGTAAACCTATGTGTGGACTATATAACCATTTTTTGATTTATGGCTTTATTGTTATAGGCATAACGGGCTTAGATTAAATTTTGTATACATAAGCTTCTTCAAAGTTTAAAAAAAATAATATTGTATATAAAAACTTTAAAACAATATATATTTTTTGGATTTTTGATACAGAATTAATATTTTTCTAATCGATATCGATACGGATCAATAATTTCTTGAAATAAAATTTTGCTCAGTAATAAAATTTTTAAAATTGGTGTACCAATTAAAACATATTGAACAATAATATAAATAATATCTTTGTATATAAAACTTATAGTACTATCAAGAAGACGAAAGATTGTGGCGACATCTTAAGGCTAGGGACTGCAATTGCTAGATTTGTCTTTGCTAAATTTAATAATAAAATATTTTCTTTTTTACTACTTCTTTTGAAGGTTATCCTACTCTCCACTGTAAAAGCGTGCGCTAATTTCTGCGCCATCACCAGGCTAGCGTTCGCAATACAAAATCACGCTCCTTGATAATACTATAGAATATATACCTACACAAAGATAATATTTTATGTTAATGTTCGTATATACATTTTTTGGAAACAATTTAAAGGTCTTGTTCTTGCATAAACTCATATTTGTTTAAGAAATCTCACGACATTCTTTCTGAACTAGTTAAGGCTTGGTTTTAGCCTTTTAAAAAAGCCAGGTTTTTATTTAAAGGAGTTTTCGTAATCTATCTACTATTAAAGTCACATTCAAGCTGTAGAAATTTAGGTTTTTCTATGAATTACAGTTATAATAATTAATATTTTTTTATATCCGCTAATCTTGTTAGCAGTAATATTTATCGCCGGCCGCTAACTTAGTGGATAAATGCTGTTGTTCTGTTACATGCATATTTGTATCAAGTGCATATGCATATGCGGTTTAGAACATCAACTACTAATAATTTTGCTACATTAGAAAACATTCTAAGCGAAATTGCCATAGTTACACAATCAACGAAATTGTATAGTTAAACCATTTTTGATATCACGTTATTTTTTCCGAGCAATTCAAAATTGAAGAATTATCTCATTAAAAATATCTACCTACTACTGTAAAATGCAAACTGGCAAATGTCAAACCGAAACAGCAGGAAAACATATTCGGCCTGGAACATAAGACCATTTCTTGGATGTTTCGAAATCGTGCCGATGCTTGTGTTTCAATATATGTACAATATACTGCAAATTATCATACAAAAGATACCTACATACATACCTATATTTTGAAAAGTTTTTCTTGCATAAACTTTTAAAATTGTGCTTTATAATGAGTTAATTTATACCGAATGTATATATTAATTCATCCAATTAATAAGTTTCGTTTAATAGGCCACAGAAATGATCGTTTTCTCACAAAGAATAAGTAGGTATTTCGGGTTCGAAAAATTTCTTCAACTACTGTAAATCGATTTTGATTCAAATTTTTGTTGGCAAGAACCAACACAAAACACATCTCTGTGCTTTTGCCATTCCCACACCCAATCTCTTCGAACTTCGCTTTGAGTTTCTAACCGACCTTCCCTAACAAAACAAAAATAAAAAATAAATCTGTGCACACGAATTGGTGGTCTTCGCCAAGGTCATATCAGTATATGAGTTTATAATTTTTTCGCTGAACTCTTGAATCTTCTAGAGTGGGTTTCAATACCACTTCCATCATTCAACAATCATTCTGTTCTGCTTCCCCGAATGTAGAACTTTTTCATCTTTATTTAGTGAATCATAAACATGTATAACAAAAAAGCTTTCACATCTAGGTTGGTACAACAAACAATATCAGAAGCAGGGTTCGGATCTCAATTTACTAATGTAAATAATAGATGATACCACTCATTGAAATTGTTAAATATACGAAATTTTTTTAAAACCCGCTATTAGTTTCATGAAGGTGAAGCTGAAAAATGTGACTAAAGGTGTTTTGCCTTATTTCTATTTGATATTTAAATGAATTGATTATCAGCAACATAAGAAAAACAAACAAAAATATGGTTAGTGCAGCATCATTATGCAAGGTTAGGCTCCAAACAAAGACACATATTTGAACCAATTGATACAATAGATTGCCAAGTCCTTAATCAAAATGCGACTTTGAGCGTTCGATCGGATAATCACAATGGGGCAACATTTGGTCAAAGGGTTTCGGTTCTCCACCGATAACCACTTCAACCTAACGTAAGCGTTTAAAAACGTACGATCAAATGTAAAAACGAACATGAAAATTATGTGATTGTAATGCCTAATTGATAGTGTGATTGGTATGCTTAAAAGTGACTAATTTAAGCACGCGCATGTTGTTTTTGAATAATCGTATATATGCTTACAAAATAATTTTCATAAAATACAACGAAACGATAAGCTATTTCTGTTTAGTAAGTAGGTATAATCATACCTGTTTTTGAGTTCACGGGAACGAAAACGGACAAACTAATATAATAAATTGAATATAATAAATTGTGAGTAACATATCATCGACATTTTATTTTATTTATTTTTATGCCATTATGAATGAAAGATATAACATCATTCAAAAGTCCGAATGCTGCCTTACAGGGTGGAGCGCTTCCAAAGAAATCAATTTTCCATAACTCCGGCACATAAGCTAGGTTGCATTTGATCAATTGCATTAATTATGAACGTAATTACCTGTCAAATTTCGAAAATCCCTATTAGAAAACCATTTATTATAACTGCATTACATAGAGAACTTGCCATTCCACAGATTATATAGTAGGTTATGAAAACAAAATGCAATATATATAAATATATATTTACGAACAGAAACCGATTTTTTTTGGAAATTTCAGGAGTAAAAGGGAGTGTTTGTGTAGATAGATATATCAGATATAAGTTAAAGTAATTCATACATCGCACAATTTCGCAAAATCTAAAATTTGATATATGGAAGTCAAAAATTGTAAACTAAGCAATTAAAAAATAATTTATCATGATTTAGATTAGGTTGTAATTTAACTTCAAAAAGTTTTCAAATGAAACTATTGATAATTGAGAATATTTTAATTTATGTAATTGGTTTCTAGTGGGCACTTTCTTACTCTGCCTTAGCTGAGTGAGTTTCATAAATTCAGCTTATCTTTTTGGAAGCCTTTCAAAAAGTATGGATCGACATTTAATTTTAATTTTTCCTTTTCAAAATGCAAAATCTGATACAAATTTAAAACATATTGAATCAACCAGAGATCCAAAATAACCGTTGACCTTTATTTTCAATCGGTTTCTCACTGAGATTTATTTAATTCGCCAATTTCATTTTGGTCTTGGTCTGTGATTTATTTTTAAAAATTAATTTTTTAGGTCTTTGGGTGAGATTTATCATTTATGTTCACAAATATCTCTTATCTGTTGACTTATTTGACTAAAAATAAATCGAAATGGTTAACCTTAAACCTTTTTCATAGAAAATAAATCAAAAATGGTTAAAATGATAAATTATATTATTTTCTTTATTTTGCAAGTAAAAAAACACAAAAATAAAACTTTTAACACTTGATAGTAAACTTGTGTTATTTCCATTCTTGAAATTTGGTTTCGGCACTTTCACTAATCAGTTAATTCTTAAGTATTAAGCCTAACTAATAGTAAACTTCCAAGAGTTTTTGAATTTAAATTGTATCTTCTTTCACTAAGTATAAATTTTAGAGAAGAATTTATTTTTATTCTTTATGTATTTATTTATTTTTATTTTTTTCTCTCAGCAATAAGTGGTCACCGGTTAACCAAAACCTAAAAAAAATCAAAATAAAAGTTTCTCTCTGAGAAACCGAAAAAAAAACAAAATTTAAGTAAACTGGTTATTAAGTGATCATTTTTGTAAATCTCAACAAGTGAGAGTAATTTAAGAGACCTCTCAAAAAGTTGAGATTTACTTTTGATCTCTGGAATCAACATACACGTTACATTGCGTTCCTGCTGTAAATTTTCTTTGCGTTGATAATCATCGACTAACATATTGCGTCTTAGAAGGGTACGACAGCATCTAACTGATGAGCCCAACTGTCACATTTTTTTTTTTATTTTTCGTTTTAACTTCTTCTTCATACACGTTAATATTTATCTATCTAAATTCATTCATGTTGTCTATTCTTTTTCAAGGTCTTAACTGTCTCCAAGAAATGTCGCATTTTTAAATCAAGTATTCTTTTTACATTACAAATAATATTAAAAATAAAAAAAAAATGAATACCTTATATTGGCTATCCCTGCACTTTTTTCGATATTAACATTGTTGTGAATTTTGTTTTTGTAACATTGCGAGCAAAGTTGCACCATTTTGTCTATTGCTTCGGTTTTTGTTCCTTGTAATGGAATATTCAACAATCAATCAATTGATTTATGTGATTACTAACGAAATTCGTTATCTCTAGTGGTATGGTTATGTGAAAAAAAATCCACACTCGACGAAGTTCTGCCCATCGACGGTGGCGGCGCGGCGACTGAACCAAAGGTGAAAGCTTCTTCATCAGAATCTTCATCTTTAACCCAAGCCACTGGTGCTTCTGCTTCACCTCCTATTACATCAACATCTTTACCTGCTCCTGTTTCACCCTTTCCTTCATCGGCCACATCCTCAAGCTCAACGGTGCTTTCTTCAGCACCGCTTTTAACGAAGTTCGGCATAACGTGGATGGAATAATGGACTAAATACGTTTAACAATGAAAAAGTTTCCCAAATTTTTCTTATACACATACCTGTAAGGTTCCAAAGCATCCAAAGTAAGTTTGGAGAAATGGAATGGAGCTACAATTTTCTGTCGATAGAGAGGACTGATGAGCAGCGCTTCTCATGACAAAAGATACTCTTGGAGGATTTGCCAATTCCTGGCAAGAGGTAGTACACCCCTGAAAATCTTCTTTTTTTTATTAATGTAACTAAACAAACCGGACAATTTTGGTGCTCTGTATGACAGTGAATTATTCAATTTGAAATTTCTTCTATGACCTCTTTGAATTTCAACCTTAGAACGGGAGGAATCCAGCAGATTTTGAAAAAAGCGTATACTTGGTTACAGCCACCCTGTTTCGTCAAAGTGCGTCTTTGAAAAATAAGTGGAGATCTAGCATTATTTAGTATTTTTCAGACTTAAATATTTTTTGCTTGCGACTTGCAAGTTATGCCTTCGTAAAAAAAATTGAAATCGAGATTTTGATCAAAGTTGACATTACGATGATAGCGAAGACCAAAAAAGTGGGTCTCGCAATTCTCTCTGTCTGTCTTTATGTCTTTTCGACTACAGCCTAAACAGCTCGGCCGATTTTCTTTAAACTTGGTAGATATCATTTTTTATTTTCTCCCCTACACCTTTTTTCCTTTCTTTGAAAACCAAAGATAACGGTACCTGCCATATGAATTTTTGTCAAAATTTTATAAATATTTTTTTTCTCAAAAACTGTTAAGCTAGGTAATGGTTGAAAACATTTTTCCAAAAAATAGTGATTTTTGGTAGCCCCGCTGGAACTATTTTTTTTTTGGTTTTGATTTTCTTGGAAACCGTACAACCGATTTAAATCATTTTTGTATGCTAAGGCTCCTCCAAAGTTTGAATATTGTAATACATTCAAATTATTTTTTTAATTTTTGGATTAAAAAAAAATTGTTTGGAAACTCAATATTTCGGAAACCCCATGCTCGATACTTGATAAACCAATATTTGCTAGAATCACATCTCTGTCATTTGCTTCCACTACTAAGGAGTTTTAGTCATTTAAAAAATGAATTTTATGATTATGGAGAGTTTTTCTCTGATAACATTTTTTTAAATTCTTAATCTTTTACATAAGAGCAGGCTCGTGCGACCCAGTCGTACATTTTATTTAATAATCTTGGACGATTTTAGTTTTTTTTTTTTTAAGGGAATATTTAAAAGAAATTAAACGAATAAGGGTTAGGTACGACAATATCTACTTACAAAGTGAATTCTTAAAAATTTCAATTTCGTCTCAATACATTAAGGTTTAAAAATACATGATAGAAATATTTATTTAAAAATTATTTTTTTTTAAATCCAAAATAATTTTTTTCCGAAATTCTTACAAGCAATATTGTTTTAAATTGAACGGAGACACTGTAAGCACATTTTGAACCGTTAATGAGAAAGTGGAAAATGAAGAAAATGGTTCTACAACAGGTAAAGTTAATACATTTTTTTTTTCACCAAGTCTATAATAGCATACCTAATTCTTTTTGCCAAAATGCTCAAAGTCGTTTTTGAAATCAATTCGACTTTTCATAGCTGCTGTATGGCAAGTACCGTTAGTGGATCTAAAAAAACAATTTCTCCTCCAGGGAATCACCGACAGATATTAAGTACCAAGTTCGAAGAAAATCACTTTAGCGGCTTAGCTGCAGGTCGAGGTACGGACATATAGACACACATAAAGGCAGACCAAATTGCAGAAACCAACTTTTTTGTGGTCTCTTTCATCGTTATGTCAACTTTGATCAAAATTTCGAGTTCGATTTTTTTTTTTTCAATACAAAACTTCCCCTTTATTGCCTACATACACCGCAAGTAAGAATTACATTAAAGAAGGTATCTATCATAATAAATTTTTTTTGAAGAATTATTTTCGAGAAAAATAAGATTTTTTTAAATGATTAGGTATATTGACAATTTATTTGCAATTGAAAACGATTTCAAAGATTTGTTTTGGTAGAACATAATGTAGAACTGTTATATATTGCGTAATAAATACTACATAAAATAAATTGGCTATTATCAATAATTGCAAATATCCCGGGTAAATAGACTCCTATTGGAGTCTTATCCGAACCCTAAAGCAGAACTGATTCTATAGAGACAGTTTCTGTAGGTACATACTCGCACAATCGAGGCAAGGCATATACACAATTTTCCTCGAATTCTGGCGGTAGTCGGATAATTTATTAGAACATCGGAAGAAAAAGCTCATTTTGCAACAATAGGTATGCGAACATTTTTTCTTCATCAGTTGTGTTGTCGTCTGTCGAGTTGAGCGCGCGTGTAAATAAGAAAGATAGATACAAATTAATCTAGATATCTACTTTTATGAACTAAAATTAATAAATTGTGCAAGACAACTGTGTGAGTGCGTGTTAAAGAAGATTAAGAAGATTTTTTTTTTTGAGCCCATTAAGCACATCAACTCCTCTAATTATTATCTATCCTTTGTTCAATCAATAATATTCTTAAGAAAGCAAAAACAAAACAAACGACAGATTTTGTGGTTGAAGAAGAATCGAGAGAAATCCTTTACTGTTGAAGATTATCATAATCATTTAATAGTACGAATCGACTTTATAAACTCATCAGCTGGCCCACCGTAAAACATGACTTCGAATCTTCCGGCCTTTGACCAGCTCAAGCTGGGTCTGAAGTAAGTACATACATATATTGCTATGTCCTTTAAGTTTTTAGCTAAAATAAATTATAATATTGCTAGGAAAATATATTTTGATTCCTGCAATGGCGCCCAACAGATGATTTCATTGAGATTTCTGCGCATTAGGTACCTACGAACGGATGAATAAGGAGCTCTCTATAATAACAGAGCCGTATACACAAAGTTTTTGCTTATTTTGTTTATTTGAAAACGGATGTGCTAAAAAAATCGACATTTAAATACCTAGGTACAAAACTATAACGAGTGGGCCTTATTTTATTGCATTTTTCTTCTTGGATGATTTCCAATTTCGAACTTTAGAAAAATCTGTGATGAATGCCCAATTTTGAGTCCGAGTGTAATAGAGTAACGAGAGAATAGCGAAACATAGTTTTTGCATTGTACATGCATATGTGTGAACCGATATTTCGGCTTCTTAGTTCAAAGTCCACTAGTGGCATATAAAATATACATTTGTACATATTTATGCATTGTTTTTTTTTTTTGTATGCTATATTTCTCATAAATGAAAGGATTTTGCTGATTATGTCTTAAGAAACTGGGGCTATAGAAGAAATAATGCGAACAGCCTTGGATTTGAATTTTTCTCCCCCTGGTAAATTCAATGTTTTGATAGATGATGTTGTTCTTCTGCTATTTCTATCAGCTGTTTTCATAAGAGGAAGCTTTTTTGCAATCTGTGTATCTGATGCAATAGAGGCCATGAATGAATGAGTTACCTGCTCTATACTACTTGTTGGTTTTAATGTTCCAAAGCTTTTTGTTTTCAAAGATATAGGGGCTTTTAAGTGCATTTATTATGTATGCATATGATATAGGCTACCATGCTTGTCTCTAAATTATGGATTTCCCCTCAATAATATTTTTTTTTTACATTAAATTCTTTTCTTCAGTGATTTCATTGACAATTTTTATATATTTCGGCTGTTGATTATATTTCGCCTTCGAGCAAAAGCTTATACCTTTGTTGTCTTATGAGACTAGATCTCGTCGAAGAGAATTCTCGACGAGGTTATTGATTCTGAAAAAAGAACATATTTTCGAAAAGCATTTTTATACAATATCATGTGAATCGGACTGTTTTTTCTCGATTTTTGAAAACAAAATGTAGTGAGAATCCGATAAATTTAAGGCAAAATAAAGGTAAATCCGCGGTTTATCTGCTTCATATGGAACAAGGTATTATGACCCGGGTTTCGTGGGGAGTAAGTCATAGTTCAATGAAATCTGAACCACATGACCGATTCTGATGAAACTTTCAGATATGATAAAAGATTTTATATTAAATTACCACAATACATTTTCCCTCATTTAAGAAAGTTCATCGAAGCATTGACAATTAACAGTTTCTAAATACTATCTACAAGATGTTTAAAAAAAAAAAGAATTTATTTTATTTGAAAATAAGGGTAACCACAATTCAATTGTTAAAAAATGGTTTTTGAAAATTCCGCTTTTCTGGAAAACGGCGCCCACATTTTTGATATAAATTTGTTTTTTTTTTTTTTCGTTAATTTCTTTAATCTATAATTCCTTATAATTATCTATGTAGAAGCTTCAAAAAAGTTTAAAAAATATTGCATATCAAAACTAAAACAAAAATATTTTTTTAGATTTTTGAAAATTCTATATCTCAAAAATTGGTTTTTGATTTTGTTTTTAATTTTGATACAATGAAAAAAATTTTAAATTGGCGTACCAAAATTTTATACATAAAAACTTATTTTAACGATATAGAGTTGGTATTCCTATATAAATTCATATTTGCATTATGGCATTATGTTTTAAACACTAATTAAACAAAACAAATTTCGGTTTTTAAACTAGTTTGTTGCTTCTGAATATTTCTGACTAATACTATGCATTTTTAAAATTCTAATTTTCTTAAAAATAGTCGAGCATTTTTTTTTATTGAACCAGTTCTTTAATCAAAAGCCCCAGAAATAAAATACACAACTGGACCGCACGTAATTTTTATTATGTACAATTACTTTGGAATTTAAAAACTGAAAATTTTAGAACTTAATAATTGTACAAATTAAAATCAAAATTTCAAAAAAAAATCACTGACTCATTTTTAAGATACCGAATTTTAAATAATACATAGTTGAATTTTTTTTTTTTAATCCAAAAATATTTTTCTTTACGTTCTTATATGCAATGTTTCTGAATGAAAAATTCAAATAATCGCTAAGAAAATAAATTTATCAAAATTCTATGTGCCGTTTTCGAAAAAAATACGATTTTCGATATTTTAAAAAAAAGTAATAACAAAGTTTAGATGCTATTTATAAAAAATATTGATGATTTTAAGGTTTAAAAAAAATCGACTATTTCGAAATATTGAGTTTTCAAAAAAATAATTTTGGAATATTTAAGATATTATAATATTGCGAAAATCGAAAACAAGAACAACAAGAAAATGGTACTATGGGACGTACCATTAATAAGCATTTTTTGGAAATGTTTATTCAACCATTGACTAGATTTTGCTAAAGAAATTAAAAAAATTTTTTTTTTTTTTTTTTTAGAAAAAAAATGTTTTATTAATTTTGAAAAACATTTGTGTGGCAGATAGTCTTATTTTTGTTCTTAAAAAAAAACCTGAAGTAGGGAATTTAAATCTGCTCTTTACGAAGTTTCAAAAGAATCGGCCGAGCATTTTAGGCTGTAGTCGCACAGAGAGATCTCAAGTTCGATTTTTTTTACGAATGCATAACTTGTCATATAGTATCTACTGATGTATATATAACAAGCAATAGAAATTTTTGTCCGATGTCATTGCAATTAAGATGGGCACTTGGCAGGTAAGAAATTAGTACAATTTCTTTTTGCAGTACTTAACTTAAATGATTAGGGAGTAATGAGTTCAATGTATATGTACATATTTATGTTTTCTGTTCAGAATTTCTCAAAATCTTGTCATTGTAAAAACTCCTCAAAGAAAGTAGACATTTTTTCTTGATTTGTATTCATTTTTTTGAACATGTGGCTTATGGTGTAACATCATTTTTGGAATGATACTTTCGTATCGGTAGGTTTTAGTGGTGGGCGCATTCGAATGAAATAATCGATTATAATCGATTCAGGCAACAACATTTTGAGATATCTCGATTCTTCACAAATCATTCGAATACTCAAATCATTCGAATGATTTTTTCCTATCTACTTTCTCTAAGCGAAATGAGGACTCAACACTCGAGTGCCTATTCGAGACTGAGAAGCGAATATTGAACGAAAAGACAGAAAAGAAAACACACAAAATCGAGAACTCGAGAATTTGGTTTTTTGTATATCTCGTGTGTACGGATTCAATCACTGGGTTTATATTTTATAAGTATTCATTTTTGCACTCGATGCATCGTTGCCCAACACTAGTAGGTTTTTCATTTGAAAACACCACATTCCATAGGCAGAGCTGGTGTTTTGAATTCTCATAACAGTATTAGATGTTTAGTGTTGGAGAATACGTCACATTCCGCCTAGAAGCACTATCCCTAAAAAATATTTTGGTTTTGTTTTAAGTAGAAGCGGATGGGAAATTTACCCACCCCTCCGGAATGGCAGTCCAAAGGAC
Organism: Philhelius festivus; assembly: GCA_963931855.1. Lineage (NCBI taxonomy): Eukaryota > Metazoa > Arthropoda > Insecta > Diptera > Syrphidae > Philhelius > Philhelius festivus. The sequence goes on along the minus strand of OZ007555.1, from coordinate 126,030,775 downwards.
TAACCGTTATGAGTTATGACAATGGATATATGATACGACCTTAATAAGCAACGTTTTCATTTATCTCCCATATAAATATATGTACATAATGTTTGTATCTAAATATTATTATCTGTGCTATAACAAGAATTGAATCTTGTTTGCCTGCTATGTGTTTAAATATCCTTTTGTACACAATCGATAAAGGTATACATTTTTCCATCGCTTGTGTTTCCTCTCAGAGTTCAGAAAACTTCGTAGAATGATAAATCGCGAATATAAAATTTAAAGTATGTTATGTACATATATAAACATCTGTCCGTTCCAAAACTTAGACGCTTGCACAACCTGATAGCTTTGGCAATCAGAGGTGCAGTTTCCAAGGCGTTTCTTTAAAAGCACTTCTGATTTTAAAAGTTTATTTTAAAAGTACTTTTATATTAAAAAACAAAATACATTGACGGGCATTTTTTTAATAATAGTGAAGAACAAAATTGAGAATATTGTTGTTGACAGTTTGTCATTCTGATAGATATCGTGTGCTGCGTTCGTTGCACAAGTTGCAAAAAATAAAATAAATAACTGCACATGACTATACGGTTAAGAAGGAAATCACTTCCGGGGAGCTGTTAGCGTAATTACATACATACGTTATTCACATTACTTATATGTATGTTTTTAAAATTTTAATAACATTATGTGGATCTACTTGAGAACGAAAGATACTTAACCAATCCGAATCATATGGAGCGACTGGAACGAACTTGGTCTACAAGTTTTAAACCTACATACATACATATACATACATACATAATAGAATTGATGATTTAAAAAATTTGTTTGATTAATATAGTTTGAAAGAAAGCTTGAAAAAAAAAGTTTTAAGAAAATGAAATTTCTGTTTGTTTTTATTGTTAACAATTTTAATCGATCGCCGTTTGAGCTTTTTTCTATAAAATTCGAAAAAAAAAAATTATTGTATGGCAGCTATATTCAAACCATTAGCAGTACCGCAGGATCTAAGATCCCCAGTCGACAAGTGGACTAAATTTTATTTGAGTTGGAAATTAGTTTTATGACCGAAATTCTCAAATGTATAGTTAAATTTTTCAAAAAAACGACTCATACTTCCTCTAGAGCAAGTAATAAATAAAACATAAAAAATATATTATAATATAATCATAAATCAAATTAAATAATATACTAAACTATAGTACTGTTAAGATAGTTAGATTAAATATAGGAGGTATATTTCACTTTATTTTGTCTTTGAAGTCTAGAGCATATATAGTAAATTTTGACATCTTATTATTATTATATCGAAACATACTTTTACACCCTTATTTCTTTTTATTTAAAATGAACTTTGCAATATAAATAAATAAAATAAATATTCCATCGATTGGCAACTAATGTTATAGAAATTATGATAAACAACTTAGGCATTTATAGTTATCAGAAGAATGAAGACAAATTGTTCTATTTAAAAAACTGATCGGTTTACGCACTTAGAATGTTAAAACACATGACAGAATACCCTTTTTCTTATCATAAAACTTCAAAAAAATGCACCCCAATGTTTTGTTGTTGTAAAATTGAAGAGTTAGATACTAACTTAATGAAACCTGCAATTTGTACAAGCACTTGAAATATTCGTCATTGTAAAAACCAATGAAAATGACTCACTCAAACGAGAATATTTTTTTATGTGCTAATATTGTTTCATAATGTTTTATTTTTATCTAATTACTTATACATTACGGTTATCTCTGGTCAACAATTAAATCCCTTGAAAATATTATTTTTTGATTAATTTAATAATAGAGAAACGAATACTAACATTTTGTCATGCTTAGTTGCTTCTAAATTAGGCAAATTAAAAGAAAAAAAGTTGAACAATTATCAATTTCGGTTATCAGCTAACAATGTAATTATCCACTCAATTTTATGGCAGGTGTAAACGAAAACTGCAATTAATTTAACTCAAAAACTATTAACATAATGAGAAAGCTTTTAGAGCATGAGTGAGCTTAATTTTCAAGAAGAGTTTAATGTATTTTTAGGCAAAATCTAAACAAGATCTAAAAGCTGGATATTGTTGGGCATAGATTTTATATTTCATTTCAATTAGTTTGAATTTTGAATTTTTTTAAAACGAATTGGAACGATGCACACATTCTTTAATCATTGTGTGATTTAAAAATCAAGAGCAATTTCAACCAACAAAATTACCCTGCATTATTGGTGTATATTTTGTCGACGATTCACTTTCTGAACACGATCTTTATCACTCGATAAGATCACTGACTTCAATAAACTTCGGGCGATTTAATTTATTTTTATACATACATATATATCTTGAAATCAAACTTGCTTTTTTGTCCAACAGACTTACAATATTAAAAATGTTATAAATAGAAATGTTCAGAAGCATGAAGTTCATTTTTGAATGACAAAACAAATTCTTTTAGTAGTTTGAACAAAAATGAAGAAAATGTGATTATGTATGTACTTAAACAAATATGAATCTGTTAACGTTGCATCCATTTAAAAAAAATATGTTTAATGCATGAAATTTTCACAACATTTTTAAGAAACGAATAAATCTTAGTTTTGTGTGCAAGTAAAAATTTTATTTGGAAAAGTATCATTGAACATCGAATTTAAAAAAAAATCTATTTTTTGTATTTTTAAATAAAATTTCTTAGGCAGTGTATAAATTTTTTAGGTGCCAAATTTTATAACAAGCGAGTATGTCGTTTTAGGAATATTGAGTTTTTGAAAAAAAAATTGTGAAAAGAAAAATGTGAATACACATTATGCATTCAAGCTTTCTTAGAGTTTTAGCAAAAGAAAATTGAAGATCGAAAACATAAAAATGGGTGGTACTTTGATAAACGTTTTATTTTTATTTTTATCTAACTTCTGCTATATATACGACATTTATAAAAAAAATAATCTGTGGGACGGTTTTTGAGAAAAAAATATTTTCCTTAATTAAGAAAAAGCAAATTGAATGGTAGCTACCCTTGGTCTTAATTTGTCGGAGAAATAATTAAAACCCACTAAAAGAGTATATCAAGTTTATTCAAAATCGAACTGTCAAACAAAATTTTAAAACCCTCTGTTTTAAACTTTTCCTATCGTAATGTCCATTTTAATCACAATCTTTTGTTCTATTTTTTACGAATGCATAGTTTACCATTATAGTTCCTAAGTTCACCTTATTATGATGTTTGACATGAGTCACCTGGAGAATATTAGTTTTTTGTTTTATCTGTTCGCGAATATTATTTTAGTCGTAAACTCTATTGCATTCAAATCGAGATTTCTGCTAATGTTTTTTGAACAAATGAAAACGATTTCAAGCCGAGTTTTTAAACCCCTTGACCCTCTAATTTTTGGTGTCTTAATCAGAATTCTAACCCCTGAGCATATTTTTTGATAAACCGAATTTTGATTAATTTGCATGACATTTTTCCAACAGCATTATTGACTAAGTCTAGAATTCTGCCAAATCAAACTTTGTAAGAAACTTGACTTATGAATGTTTTTTTATAGAAGACATTCGGAATGCGGAAATATTCATTAAGACCTTATGAGCTACCAGCTTTATTAAACCACTTTTATTTATTTGATTTTTGTATTCTTTTTATTTTCTGCTGAAATTTCTTCACTTAAAAAGCCCACACAAAACTTTAAACCAATCAGTACCCTCATTAGACATCGAGTATGTTAACTAAGCGTATGCTGAAGAGATTTAAAACGAACAATTTTTGGACTTGTATCAGCAAGAATGCAACAGGAATTAAAATAATTTTCGGTCGAGGATTAGTTATTGCAAGTCTTAAAAACATCCTAGTTTTAAGGTATAAGTAGGATACTAACTAACATTTTGCTAAATTTAAAATAGTTTATTAACTTTTTATCAATTTTAAACATTTTCTGTCAAGTATCGTGTTATGCACTGTTTCTGTGCTTCAATAAGTTTCTTCTGTACACAAGTAAAAGAATGGCAAGACTAAGTAAGACGATCTTTTTTTTACTTTTCGCAATGTCAAAGAGTCAAATAATGAAGTTAGCACGATACTTAAAAAATAAAATAGGTATGCGATGATTTTAAGTTTTATAAATTATAAATAAATTTTACGCCTTACACCTTCAACTTTTAAATACACACTATTGAAATATCAATCTTTCTTAAAAATTGAAAATAATTATTATTTATTAAATCACATTTTCTTTCATATAGATTGAAATTTAAATCTATATACATATAATTCCTCGCGTAGTATGACGTCAATAACATTAATCATGATAATAGGATTTAAAAAAAAGAATATTTTTATGAAAAAATAAAATGTATTTATATCTTTTTGTTGATACATTATAATATTCATGTTTGATGCTTGTTTTTTAAAAAAAAAAATATTACAAAAAACGGCTAGACATGGAAATCATTTCGTTCTTAAAAATAGAAGCAATGTTTGAATAATAACTGTTGTCATTCTTCCATAATGGTTTTAAATTTATATGACAAAGCTTGGGACCGGCAATATGTTCTGTGTTCTCAAAATGCATACATATTTAAATAATTAGACCACGCTGATGTATACAAATTTATGAAGTCAACTTTAAATGGAAGGCAAAAATATATACATACACTGGTAGGGTACTTTGAATTTAATTTGAACTATTATTGGGGTGAATATCGTATGAACTAGTTGTTGGGTAGTGTATCTGATTTTTTTTTTTTAATATGGATCTGAGTTGTTTAAATTCGAAAACTATTACATTCACAGAGTCATATATTATTTTTCAACAATAGATCGACATGACATAATTTAACGTGTCAAAATTAAATGTAATACTCGTAGATCGTATCTTATCCTATTACTTTTAGGGAGTAATTCTTGCTTGTATGCCATGTCATATGCGTCTTTTTTGCCTTGGCATTAACAATATTTGACTCAAAGATTGTAAAATTGATAATTTATGAATTCACGAATGAATCACAGCTTTGAATTTAATTTAAAAACAAACTATATATAATATAAATACAGATGAATTTAATAATCCCTTTAGTTTAAATTTGATTAAAAAAGATAATCACCCACTCGCTTTCGAAATATCCAACTTTCAAAAATCAAAAAAAAAATATGTTTTTGAAAATTTAAAAATGTAAGTTATCATATTATTTCAAATTTAAAGTAGTTCCTGTGAAACCGTTAATGCGAGTGTTGAAAAACACTACAAAATTGCTCTGTGACAGGGACTCTTTTTCAAATGTTTTATCAATAAGTAGACTTTACCTACATTATTTTTTCTCAAATTAAAATCTTAAATTCTAGTTTTGAGATGGTTAAAATTTTTCTTAGAAGTTATTAAATTTCTCTTCTTGATAACCCTCTATAACATTACCAAGTTTCAAGAAGACCGCTGCAGTTACTTTTTTTCGTGTTTTCTTTAGTCATTTTGATTTTGCTTACGAACTCGAAACTTATTCCAATGTACCTACATACCTCGACTATATCGCAAGTAACATAAGTTGAAAATATAGTGCCACAGTGTAGCATTGCTTTATAGGGACCTTTCTTGATAATTATTTGCTATTATATGATAGAATGATGAATAATATCTAACTTTTGTCCGCTTTTTTCTCTGGTGCTTAGAGGCTAAAAAATTACAAAGTATTTCTTCTCGAAAACGAAAAATTCGGTTCCTGTTGTTCAAGAATATATATTTTTTTATAAGAGTTCGTCAAGAATCTTGCGCTTTGGAAATTTAAAATAATACAAATATATCAGAGAATTTTTAAGAAACACAAGAACTAGCAATATGAATATTGTACTAAAATAAATCACGCAAGTTTAACAGTATTGGACTTGCGGGATCATTGATTCAAAAAAGGAACAAGTAAATTTGAATTTTCCTAAATTTCTTATTTGCCAAAATTATTTCACTAGTATAAATTAAAAAAAAAAACTTACAGAAACAATGCGTCACTGAAGTTGGCAAAATATTGCGGGTCTTCACATTGAATTTTTGTCAAAAATCGATGTCAGATGAACAACTTAATAAAAATCATGTATTGTCAATCCCCCTACTGATGAGTTCAAGTAAGATCGTCAGATGAATTACCATTCAAACCTATTTTGAATCGAAATACTTTAATATTAGATTGTAGGTTTCCTTAAACGAAGAAAATCTCAAAAACATAAATGCAAATCATCATTTCTATTTATTTTAAAAGCTTATTTATAACTCAACAGAAAATAGGTTGAATTTAAAATAGAATTAAAAAAGCTCGAATGACTCAACAGAATTACTCAAACTTCCTCCCTTACCTCATGTGAATAAGATACTAAATAAATTTTCAATTGAATAAAATGTTCATTAGCAACGTGAATATATCTTATGTTTGTATGTATGTATATGACTAAACGAATTGAAAAATATCTATTCTATCAAGAATTACGTTAATTACTTGAAATTTTATTAGCATGCCATCACATTTACGAGGATTTAATGTTTTGCAAATGCAAAATAAATTTTAAGTGAAGAACCGGACCGGATTACTTCTACTATGTACCTGCTTCCACTACAACTATACTTTTTATACAAAATAAGGCAACTAATGAAACAAAAGCGGTTTTAAGAGTATTTTGATCTACTTTTCAACTTGATGAAATTAAAATGGTTTTTCGGCTTGTGTTAACTCACTATGACTTTTAAGTTTTGTTCAATTTGTGAAGCTAATGTATGTAGGTAGTACTCGAAATATCAATATTACGAGTATTGGTTAGTTACAGTTTTCGTTAAAACTCTTCGTTGAATATTTTAATATTTCGTTTTGAGGCGTTTAAAAAGCAATATAAAGTTGATCACTTAGTGATTATTTGATCCAACCTTTTACATGAAATAATTTTTAATATTTCAATGGTCGTTGGGAAAGTAAAGTAGTAAAATCATTGAAATAATAATAACGGTTTTATTTGTTCAGCTAAGATATGCATATATTATGTCATTGACTTAAAATTAAGTTATTAATTAAATAATGTCGGCTCAGATGGGCCTGTTCTTTTTACTAATGTCTACTATAAAATAGTAATCAACCGTTGAAAAGAAAGATCTCCCGTTTTTTTCCTGGCCAGGAAAAAAAATCCTCCTGAAGTAGTTGCTGTACCTATAGGGTTTCATTTAAGGTTCTTTAGAATTTTGGTGGCTAGTTCAAACATATGAGGATCATGCCTTGATTATCGTAAGGCAGCTTCTTTGGACAATATTCCCAGAAGGGATAACGATAAAGTTCTGTGCACAATTCGACAAGCTTGCATAAAAATGGGACAAGAAGTAAGACAGAAGTTTTGTCTTCTTGCTGTCTTGTATTCTCAGATAAAAAGACGAAGAAAGTGTTTGCAGGTTTTAGAATTGCTATGGCGTGCGTTTTAATCGTAATCTTTTGTCAGAAGCTTATGCCAAGGTATTTGATTTTGCCTTTGGTATAAATATCGGTTATATCTGATTGGCTAGCACATATGTTTTGACTTCTAACTCCTTCGTACTCTTGTTCTTGTTTGTTATGGCTAGAAGTGATAAGCTTCCTTTAGCTAGCATTGATCTTGAACTCGCATTTCAAGTAATAGTTCAAAATATTGGTGATATGTTCTTGCACCCTACGACCTACAATGTCTCTATATATGCATATATACTGGTACATATGTGATGGAGTCATCTTCATTCGCAATATATGTAATTTCTGGTTGATCTAAGGTATAAATCTTGAAAGAAATAATCCTAGCTTATGGTAATTTTGTCGTGATGTGCTTGATTCTTAATTTCCAATTCAGAAACTACATACGTACATAAGAATATGTTATGTTTACTAACTGTTCTGGGATGTTGAGTATATACGGTTAGCTTTAAAAGAATAGCATTTTCTTAAACATACGTTGTTGAAATACTTCTCAATGGCAATAAGTCATGCCACTGAATATTTGTTTCTTCTAGACAATGAGGCTTGGAAAATGCAAAATTCCTAGGAGCGACCTTAAGAGCGCTTATATTACAATGGTTATCTTAATGCACCAAGCAACGAATTTTTCAAAGTCTCAAACAAAAAAAAAACAGTTAAGTTTATTTGAAACATCCTTAAAATATATTTATACAATAAAAATCTCAATATAGTATTTACTTCGTACTTGTACGATACTTTCTTAAGTCCCACATCTAAGAACTACTATACCTAATTAATTAGACTTGATAGGTATGAAAAATCTTGTCAAAGAGACAGTGGCAATATCTCCTAGTTGGCTCGTTTAGTTGTGCCAATCCAAACATATATGAACATTAAATGGTCGTTCAAATGTATAGCCACATAATTTTGACATTCGGACAGAGTGGGAAACATTGAGCCGGTAAAGCAGTAAGGACTCTTTGAGGTCCTAAAAAGGCTCTTCTTGAAAGTGAGATGAACAAACAAAACTATAGAAGACGTAAAATATTTAGATTTAGATTCTAAGTTTACAAAGACTTTCCTTTATTGGCTGCTATTGTTTTCTTAACCTACATCTTGTATTTGCTTAAACAAATTTGAAAAATATAAATATCTATGTATTTTTATCAAGTGGCTACGAAATAGTAAGCTGAAACTAATAAATAAAAATACTACAAATATTTGTTGGGAAAATTAATTTCTTTCAGCTGATTTGTTTTACCCCACACCAGGAATTGCCACTGAAAGAGAACATTTTAAGTAAATTACTTCAAAATTCTGATATCAAAAGTCTCATAAAATTCAGCGAACATTCATGGCTATTCTCTTAATTATTTTCCCTACTTTCCAAAAGCCATCTACAAATTTTTTTTGCACAATATACACATTTTTGATTCTCTGTCTGGCCATGAAAACTCATTCGCGCATATTGCATACAATAAACATGTTTTCATTTATTTATAAAAAAAATGTCTTAAATACCTACGAGTACATAATATACTTGTGTATGTCTACATCAAGATTATTTTTACGAAGATATTATTATTATTAAATGCCACGAATCACGATGGCAAATAGAATTCAGTAGATAGGTATGTAGTTTGTACACTTTCTATAAGAATCGCAAGGTTTGTATAACAAGATCGCCCAAGATCAAATTAAAGCTTGCGTCATTTACACTCTGAAAAAGGCAATGCATTAGCAACAAGCTATACCGCAAACATAAACGAACCCACAATCGAAACAAGTATTTGTATACGCACACGAGAAATGTTCTTTTATAAAATCAATATAATAATGGCATATATATGTCAACGAACAATTAAGATAGTTAAGCTTTAAATTGTTTAAATTGTTCGTGAATTTTTGTTTACTTTATAGATAAAAAGCGACAGATACATAGGCAAAGATACAATTGTATGTAGCTAAAGGAAAAATAAAGGTATACAATTCTTAAGCAACTTGTGTGAGACGTAGGTATATCTACATTTAATTTAACAGTCCATTGTTGTTTATTAATTGAAAATAATTTTATATTATAGAACATAAGTTAACACACGGCTAGAGATACCCGAATGTTGCATTATAAGCAATGCTCTTCAATCTCTCACGCGTATGAATAAGAACCCTTTAAGGCATTAGGTAGATTGAAGAATCTTATATTTGTTCCTTTTCATATCATACATCATAAATGTATACTCAGTCCCATTACAATATCATTCTTATTTAAGGGTTAAGCCTGAAGCAACTCCTAATTAGTGTTTTTCAGTTAATTAAGACTTAAATAAAAAAAATTGGTGTGATAACGTCGAATTAACGGAACAGATAATATTGATAGAAAATAGATGTGCGATAGTGCTACTATGGAAAATGCGATTTCCATAGGAATATTATCGAGCACTAACCGCCAATAGAACTTATTTGTTTATATTTAATAATAAGATGTCTTTAAAATTTGCATTTTATCAAAAACAAAAAAAACACGGAAGTGATAGGCACAACAGCTCGTGGAGAGAAGCTGAACTTAATGACTTACAACCGTTTTTGAGTTTTTGATTCCTACCGATTTAGAAAGGCTAAAACGAACAGAATATTTTATGACAAGGCAAGCGATTTGTCAGCAGTAGTACCACTTTACTTCAATTGAAGTAGATTTAGGGCCGTTTTCTTCACTATCGCTCAACTTGAAGCAAACTCTCAAGTTGATCAACTTGAGAGTTGGCTTCAACTCGAGAGTTTAAACGCAAGTTGAAATTTCCTTTTCTTCACAATTTTTTTCTCAACTCCCGAGTTGAAAATCTAAAGTTGATCAACTTCTGATTTAAAAAATATCCCTGGGATATTTGTTAAAATATATACAAGCTGTCACTTTCAAAATTAAATTTTAATTTATTCAGTCAATTTAATTGAATTTTTGTGTGATATTTGTGATGAATGATTTTCTCCTCGATCTACATAAGGATAAAAATAAGTTGTTACCAATCGCGAACGGATGTTTGTCATGGATGTTGCCGTTTCCACAAAGATACATGGTAAATTTGTGGCAGCTAAATCAGCAAATCTGGGAAATTCTGGAGCAGGTTCTATAATTTTCCATCAATTGCTTTGTTGTGAATAACACCGCAAGCGATGATGATGAGTTTTGCAGTCTCTTTTTTGCACCTAATGTCGGAAGCCAACACGGGAAATCTGCTTTTCCAAACGCCATAATGAACGCTCAGCTCAATTGCGAGTGTCTATCTGCAATTCTTTGTACAAATGCTCATCAGCGTTTGTTACAATGGTGATAAAGTGACCAAATTTACCTATAAAAATCGTCTTTTCGATGGCGAAAAAGCCTCGTACTGCTTCAAGAATTTCCTCGTGCGGCGATATTCACTGCTCGACGAAGTTGAAGTCCAATTTTCTCAAAAATAATTGCTGTGGAAAATTATGACAATATTTTTTTTTTTTTTTGTGAAAACTCAAGCAAACAAACTTTTGAAGCAAAATGCATGTATTTTATTAAAAAATAAACAATGTTTCATGTCAACTCTCAAGTTTGCTCTCTCAACTTCTAGTATTTTCGGAAGTTGAGAAAACCAGAAGTTGATCAACTCGAGAGTTGAGAATCGAAAGTTGAAACTGTCAACTTTGAGTGAAGAAAAACAAAATCACAAATTGAGAATAAAAATCCTAAAGTTGGTGAAGAAAACGGCCCTTACTTCTTTTATTTTCAAAATATTTTGATATCTATCCCTACTTCGCACTTCGTTTTTTTTAGGTGGCAGCGGCAAGGAAATAAAACCAGACCTCTAGCTTGAAAGTCCAACGCAGTAACTATTATGCCAAGGCGTAGGGTAAGATCTCGATGTGGGACCTTTGTTACGGTCAGACGAATATGAACTTTCTGACTCGATTCAAGAAAAAAAACTAATAGAAATGACAAAAGTGAAAATAAAAATGAAAAAAATGACATTTAACGGACGAAACATTTTCATAAATCATATCCCAGGACATTTTCAGAGAATTTGATAAAAAAAACTCTATGGTGTTTGGTACAAACATAATAAGTCCATAAAATAATTTCAGTTCTTACGTCCACTTTACATGGAGCTAGGGCTTAAACGGGTAAACTGATTTTCTTCAAATTTGGAATATTTTCGGAAATATTCTTTGAAAAAATTATGTTCTAAATTTTAAGAAAATCATTTAAATCATTTAGGTTTTAGCTCGATGTAAAGTGAACGTTAGGATGCTTATTATTTTATAGAGTTGTTATGTTTCTACCAAACACCACAGAACTAATTCTTTGGAAACAAATGCATCCTAAAGACCAATTTTTACATCTATATATCTCCAGAACTTTAAACTGATCATACTTCAATCTTGTAGGAAGGTTTTGTTTATGAAAATTATTCACGACATCATTTTATATTACGAGTAATTCATAATATTCATAAGATGTTCATACATAACATTATCCGTTTAAGAGCCGTTTTCTGATACAAAACTTAAATATTAATTTGAAGTAACAGGCCTAATGTTTTACTTTTTCCTCAAAGTTCTGATCTTAAACTTAAGTTTTGTTTTAGCAACTGGGCCTGAGAATTATGTGGGATATGTATGAATGTGTAAGTTATTTCAAATTTGATAATTTATGGAAATAACCTTCCAATAAAAATATTTCTCTTAAGCGGATTTAAAAATTCCATTAAGCGGAGATTTAATGCTAGAAACAATATTGTTTTTATCTTTTGGACTTGCCTTGAAAGATGTTAAAAAAAAACAACGATTAAATAACAAAAAACTAATTTATTGAAAAACGAAAACTAGCAAATTTTTGTTCTGTTCGATTCAATTTTTTTTTCACTTAAGAGAGTTTTTTTCAATGAAAAATGTTAAAAATTAACTGAAAATATGTTTTAGTTATCCGGGTTTTTCACTTAAGCGAGTTTTACTTAAGCGGGGTGTTTTAAGGGAAATTGGTCGGAAAACACTTGGGGATGAAAAAAGTGTTTCAGGTAAGCGGGTTTTTCTCTTAAGCGGGTTTCTCATAAGCGGGTTTTACTGTAATGAAATCTTTTGAATTATTGCTAATGAAAAATGTCAATGCATGCTTATATAGGTTCACATAATGTACGAGTAATATACACATTTTGTTATAATAATTTTTCGTGTGAAAAACCCAATGTTTTCAACACGTGATGTTTTTGAGGTAAGATAATCCTGGAACTTTCCCCACATATGGAACAAAGTATTAAGGCCTTTTTTGTACAGAATATTTAGAACATAATATGTTTCGAAATTTTTGATTTTGGTTCATTTTAACTTGTGGCATATACATAATATGTAGGTACAATGTGGCAAGTTATACATTCGTAAAACAAATTGAACTCGATATTTTGATCAGACTTAACATTATGATGATAAAGAAGACGAAAAAAGTGGGTCTTCCATTTCTGCATGTCTGGATGTTCGACTAGAGCCGAATTTCTTATTTTAAACTTGGTAGATATCATTTTTAAATTTGTCTCCCCACACGTTTTTTTTTAATTTTTTTTTTTAAACCAAAAATAACTACGAATTTTTTTTCGAAATCTTATAAAATAAATTTTTTTTTCTTCAAAAACTGTTCCACGGAATTTAAAAAAAATTCACAAGATTTCATTAAATTAAAGCTTGGTAATGCCGGAAAATTTTTTTACGAAAAATTGTTATTAATTTTTGTTTCAAAACTCAATGGCGCAAAATTTTAAACATTTAAAACCTACTCTAAATCAATTTTAGAATGGGAGTCGACTCTAAATATTGAGTATAAAACGAGAACCGATTTTTTGTTAATTTTAAAGGACATAAACTATACTTTAACGTTAAAGAGCTCGTCTTACTTTAACAGCAGCAAATAGCTAGTTTATCTTTTAAAAGTATACTTTATCCATATTGACAATGGTCATTTCATACCAAAGCAAATGGAAGAAAAATGTTTACTGATATTTTATTCAATTTTTTAAAGATGTTTTTTGTAAATAGGTACATACATATCTTATGTATGCACGCGCGCCGCCGCGCCGCCGCCGCGCCGGCCGAGACGAGTATAGCTAAATAAATCTGCACCTTGCAACAACAAATTGAGTTTTTATGCTGTGGATATACGATTTATACTTTATTTCCATCTAAAATAATGTAAATAACTTATAAACAATCAAAATCTGTACTGAAATAGGTAGTATACATAAAATGTACTTTTTTCGGCGAAAAATTATTTGGTTTAAAGTTGGCTGTTCTTTTTACTTTTTTTTTGTGTTTTTGTAGTTGTGTGAGTTATGTATCTGTCAAATTAAGGGTTGTTCAACGCAAATTCGCTTAGGTTCTGTTGTAAAACCCACATCAGTTAGAAGAGTTGTTTAACGTGTTTAAAATTATGCAAAAGTTAGACAAAGTCTCCAAGCTAAACGACTGCGTTAAGTAGAGCCGGTTTTATTCCTTAAACGAGAACTGTTTAAAATTTTGCGCCAATATTTTGAAAACCCAATATTCGATTTTCCTAAAACTTGACAGTTAAAAGATGTAAGAAAGAAAATCTATTTAATCAAAAAATAACGTAACCACCATACAAATGTTGAAAAATGGTTTTCGAAAATCGTTTTTTTTTTCTCGAAAACAGCATGAACTAATATTAGCAAAGATTGCATCCTGTTTTTAGCTTCAACTTTAAGAAGTTGTTTTAGTCATTTAAAAAATTAATTTTACGTTTGTGAACATTTTTCTCTAGTAACATTGGCGCAAAATTTTAAACAGTTCTCGTTTAAGGAATAAAACCGGCTCTACTTAACGCAGTCGTTTAGCTTGGAGACTTGGTCTAACTTTTGCATAATTTTAAACACGTTAGACAACTCTTCTAACTGATGTGGGTTTTACAACAGAACCTAAGCGAATTTGCGTTGAACAACCCTTAATTTGACAGATACATAACTCACACAACTACAAAAACACAAAAAAAAAGTAAAAAGAACAGAAAAACTCTAAACCAAATAATTTTTCGCCGAAAAAAATACATTTTATATACTACCTCGGTACAGATTTTGATTTTTTATAAGTTATTTACATTATTTTAGATGGAAATAAAGTATAAATCGCAAATTCACAGCATAAAAACTCAATTTGTTGTTGCAAGGTGCAGATTCATTTAGCTATACTCGTCTCGGCCGGTAGCGGCGGCGCGCGTGCATACATAAGATATGTATGTACCTACATACATCTTTTTTCAGATTTGTTCATCGTAGAGCACTTTCATACGATTATTTCGAATTTATAATATTCAATTATGAAGACTATTTACAAAAAACATCTTTAAAAAATCGAATAAAACATCAGTAAACATTTTTTCTTCGATTTGCTTTGGTATGAAATGACCATTGTCAATATGGATAAAGTATACTTTTAAAAGATAAACTAGCTATTTGCTGCTGTTAAAGTAAGACGAGCTCTTTAACGTTAAAGTATAGTTTATGTCCTTTAAAATTAACAAAAAGTCGGTTCTCGTTTTATACTCAATATTTAGAGTCGACTCCCATTTTAAAATTGATTTAGAGTAGGTTTTAAATGTTTAAAATTTTGCGCCATTATTTTTAATTTTTTTTTGTCTCTTACATAAGAGCAAGTTCGTGCGATACAGTCGTGCATTTTATTTAGACAACTTTCGAAATAAAATATGTAGATATTTAAAAAAAAGCATTTGGGTTAGGAGACTCATATAAACTTAAGAGACCTTGATAATAATTTAATAAATTACACTCCTTAGGCTGACAATGAACAATGCGAACAACGAAACTGGTTCAAATAAATGTTTAAGGAAGTAGAATTTAAGTTTGCAGAAGATCACGACATAAAAAAACGAGGACGAATATGAAGGGGAGAGGTTTTTTATGTTAAAAAAATAATTTCAAGGACGTGTGGAAATTAAAAAAAAAATTATTTAATAAATGGGGAATACTTATGAGAATATATATATAGTATATGTGATATAATATGGAAAAAAAATCTCTTTCAAGAGTAAATAAATTAATTAGCGTGAATTGAAAATTTCATAAATTTAGAAATAAAAAAAAACAATTTTATTCTTTTATATAAATCACAATAAAAAAAGGCCAAGAGGTGAAATGAATGATCAAAAAAACCATTATAACATATCTTGGGACTGGGCAATTGATTTTGTGGCATTATGTGCCAAGTGATATTTATGACAAGCATTTTCATACAAAGATTTTGATTAAAATTTTGTCATATACAAAACAGAATAGATGCCAGCGTATTATCAGAAAAAAACTCAAAATAAAATTACTATAGGCGTTTACAGAGCGGACTCTAAACTAAAATTTAAAAATAAAATCCTGCAAACACACACAGAATATTTGAATAAAGTTTTACTTATTTTCCCCGATACACTCAGCCTTATTTATTAGATTTCAGTAATACTCGGTCCAACCTCGGAATAGTTAAACCCAGTAGAAGCACTTACTCGGGGTTTACGACATGTCAAAAAAATCCTTATTTATAAAATATTTTCTTAGCCGTTTTAGCTACGCCTTCCTTATATCAAATATATTACAAAAAAATCTGTGGTTATTATAAACGTAATCAAAACCGAGCTGATTTTCATTATTACTTAATAGATACCAATTAATTTCTTCATATTTTCTTTCAAAAATTGATACTTCGAACGAAAATCTGCATCCCTAATTGTCATGGGGCTAAAACGAGTTTTATACTGGTTTGGCCTTCTCCTTCTTTTAGTTAGAGCGTTTAAATAATGTACATAATTGCAAAATAAGTATCCATTTTTTCCTAGTAACAGAACGGAAAAAAAAGATATTGCTTACACTCTTTTTTGTTAATTTCACACGATGTCCTGTGAAAATGACATTTAGATACTACAACGGCTTTAAACCTCCTATGAACCAATTTAACTTACTCCGCCTCTATTTCTCGTACATTTTTTTATTATACTCGTAAATAAGCTAAAACGAGTTAATAAATAAGGCTGTTAAAGTTTAAGTAGGGTGTATCGGTTATAACAGTCCAATTGTCATAATAAACGAATACAAATTTTGGTAAAAAACATTTAAAAAAGATTAAAATAAACACCTTCACTAATGTTGAAAATAAAATTGGTCAATCGCAATTTGAAATTCCATGAATCTGTATTTTATTTAAAAAAAAAAAGCGTAGATCACAATCGCTGGTACTTGGGCATGCCAGGCACTAAGCCGGACATCGACGCGACACATATACCGCCCCTGCACAAGAAAGCTTCGACCCCACACCGTTTCCAACACCTTGAAATCTACAGCAAATATTTCGTCTTTCAACTCTATATACGAGTAGCATATAAACACCTTTGTTTAGAATGAGAACATTTATAAACGAAAAACAAAACAATATACAGTTTTATCTTGGACGAATTTTGAATCCCAAATTTCCAATTTTAATGCCTACGCTTTTCGTTTTTAGTCTCAGTAACAATAATAATCAGTTGTTTACATAACATTTGTTGGGATAAAGTTCTTGGTATACATATTTTAGTACAGATATGGGCAGTGTTTGATCCAAAGTAGTTGCTGTGTGTGTAATATTGTCTAAACAGCGTTTTTATTTATATCTATGCGTAATTATCCAAGTACATTGGCGCAAAATTTTAAACATTTAAAACCCACTCTGAATCAATTTTAGAATGGGAACCGACTCTAAATATTGAGTATAAAACGAGAACCGACTTTTTGTTAATTTTAAAGGACATAAACTATACTTTAACGTTAAAGAACTCGTCTTACTTTAACAGCAGCAAATAGCTAGTTTATATTAAAAGTATACTTTATCCATATTAACTATGGTCATTTCCAAAGCAAATGGAAGAAAAAATGTTTACTGATGTTTTATTAGATTTTTTAAAGATGTTCTTTGTAAATAGATAGATTCACTGAATATTATAAAATCGAAACAATCGTACGAAAGTGCTTTACAATTAAAAAATCTGTAGATACAATATCTTATGTATGCACGCGCGCCGCCTGCCGCCGAAACGAGTATATAGCTAAATGAATCTGCACCTTACAACAACAAATTGAGTTTTTATGCTGTGAATTTGCGATTTATACTTTATTTTCATCTAAAATAATGTAAATAACTTATAAACAATCAAAATCTGTACCGATGTGCGAGTAGTATATTAAATGTACTTTTTTCGGCGAAAAATTATTTGGTTTGAAGTTGTCTGTTCTTTTTACTTTTTTTTTGTGTTTTTGTAGTTGTGTGAGTTATGCATCAAATTAAGGGTTGTTCAACGCAAATTCGCTTATGCCGGTCGTCCACTATGAGCGCGATAAATTCAACCAACTTCGTTCAAATTTTTATTCAACTCTTTCGTTAGATAAACGAATTTACAACCTCTTACACTAGGGCAGCAACTTACGTAATTCACGTTGAGCAACTAAAGTTGAACAAAATGCGTTTGGAGCCCCGTACACATAATTGACCAACTTTCCCATATGTTGAATAACTTCGCACACCTAGTTGATCAACTCTTAAAACTTATTCCAGTGTTGAAAAGCTCCGTACACCTATGTGACCAACTTACTCAACTGTTGAATAACCTCGTACACTAGTTAATAAACTTGTTCGATTTTGACAGAAAAAAAGTTTTTCGAGTTGATCAACTGCGTTTTCGATATGGTTGCTCAACAATGGATGAACGAGTTGATACCTTCGTACACTTAACCAAGGATCACTCGTTGGAAAACGCATTGAAAGCACCACGATAAACAAAAAACTCAAACGTCAAACCTGAAATAATTTTGACTTCAGTTCGGTACATTAGGCAATTGCATTTTCGAGGAAATTTGAGACCAAGCCAATTCCCTGGCACCTCGATGATTAAATTAAGAGGGGCTCTTAATTTCCCATATATTAGGCTTTTCCTCAATTGCTGAAATCAACTGCAAAATTAATTCCGTGGTCCACTCTGTTTTTTTATCACTTTCATGACGAAAAACCAAATTAAACTATAGTTTGCAAGTTGTAACAACTGCAAGTTCATGGCAACGCAATAGTTCAATCACGTAGACAGATTTCAATGCAACCAACGCAACTGAACACAATATTAAGTCAAAAAACCCAAAGAAAATTAAAAAGTTGATCAACGCGTTGAACAAATAATGTGCAACACATTATCTTGAAAATGTTGCTCACCGTGTTGATTGAACATTTTCAGGAGCAATTCGTTGAACAACGGCCAACAACTAGATCCAACACGTTGGTTGAACAGTACAGAATTGAAGGCACCGTACATTAGAGTTGAATGTGTTGAATTCGAAATTTGTGCGTTGATCGCCTAGTGGACGACCGGCATTAGGTTCTGTTGTAAAACCCACATTAGTTAGAAGAGTTGTCTAACGTGATTAAAATTATGAAAAAGTTAGACAAAGTATCCAAGCTAAACGACTGCGTTAAGTAGAGACGGTTTTATTGCTTAAACGGGAACTCTTTAAAATTTTACGCCATTATGTCTAAGGAATATAAAACATGAGTTAGATTCAATGATGCGGCAATCTGTACCCACAAACAATCGGGGATTTGACAATTACTAATAACATACAACTAATATACTTTCCCTACGCGGGCGCTCTTACTTAAGCTTAAGACTAGAATTTTTACTTACGATATTCGAAAACGGCTCCAACGATTTTGATAAAAATACAATGCACGAATGGTTCACACGTATGCATTTGCTCTTATGTAAAAGCAATTTGAAATTTGAAATGTTTGTATATATAAATATAAAAGATGGATTTAATTACAGAAAAACTTTTAGGCATTTAATTGAGGTCTGATTTATAGAAAAGTATGAATATATGCAAAGAAAGTTTAAGAATTAGTTTTATTATTAAAATAATTTTGTATATAAGAAATTTCCTTAAAATTTGTATACAAATATTTGAGATGTCAATTTAAGTCAAAATCGTCAGAGCCATTGATGATAAAGTCGAAAATCAAATAAACGGCTCGTTAAAAAAAATAACTCCAGGAGATGAGGTACATACATACTGAAACATGTTTTTATGGTATACCTACTTAACTTCCCTTGTATTTTGTATATGGAAATGCAAAATGTTTAAAATTGAATGTACTCGTATTACATTTATGGACATACTAATTTCAAAAATTAATCGTGTGATTACCAGTTTTCAAGATATTAATTTAAAAAAATGTAACTACTTTTTTTAAAAATCCATATTCTTACAAATTTAAAGAAGCTTCTGTGTAAAAATATTGATCAAAATAGTTGGAGCCCTCAATGAAAAAGTCGAAAATAAAAAAACGACTCTATCTATGACAGGCACTTTAATAATATTGGCGCAAAATTTTAATCGAATTAGTAACATTTCGAAACTGTTTGAGAATGATACAAGCTTAGAACGACGATTTTGCAAATTTCTGTCGAATTTAACATCATACTATCTCTAATAAAACTATAGCATATGCATATAATATAAAATAATCTCTAAGAATGTACCCTGTTTGCTTGCTGGGTATGTGGTTGCTAACCCAACAAAAATGTATCTTGATGAAGATATACCTACTGTCTTTATAAAGATAAATATAATCATTGCAAATGCTCTAGGCATAACATGATGAAGTCATTTGTGAATTGTGATGACACATGACTTTTTCTTTGGGTATATTGTATATCGTATAAAAGTGTTTAGAAGGGAGTTTTACTTAGTAAATTAAGAACTCGGTCCGTTGTGGCAACAAAAGTTGTAGGGTTGTAATTTAAATGTAATAAAGGCACGATATTTTGCTGGAAAACAGACAATACAATGGTCATAGACAAATTAAAAAAAAATTGTAATTGCATGTGTGTTTATCTTTTATAATTTTTTGTTACATTAAATACCCATAGGTACATACTTACTCAACGAAAATTACTGCCAGGGCAACCAATGTGAACACATTATGTAATTATAAAGAAGAAGAAATCTTTCGTTTTGTATACCCACCTGCTTATTTATTTGTTTTTGCTCCATATAGTTCTTATATCTCATACTGTATTTGAATTGAAGAAAAACTCAGATTTAAGATACAAAAAAAAATTATATTTTTGCTACATACATACTGTAATTGGTACTGCTTGACGAATGATTTTTCAATCTTATTCCACAAACACCGTACCTACATACATATATGTCAAAATCATTACGCTAAGGAATTGACCGCCGAGTAATCAGTAGCTGAATTTGGGATATCGGGTGTCAGTTGTAATGATGTTGTTAAAAGTTTTGGGTGTCTTAAATCACATGCTAATAGTTTTCACAATCTACACCAATGTTCCTTAAAGCAATATTGCCCATCATCTTGCCATACATCACGCACATCTATAATACTATTCCACAAAAAGCTTTTTCCCATCACAATGAAAGCAGTCATAGATTATCCCAAAATATTTCCATCCTTCCGTTCCTATCTAAAATCCTCGAAAAACTTATGCAACACAACTTCAAACCATTCTTGCTCGCTTTAAAACAATCAGATTTTCGTGCATGTCATAGTACCGTAACGGCCCTACTCGAGGTTATTGAATAGACAAGAAATGCGTTAAATGAAAACAAAGTTACCTTTTTGGTACTCTTAGACTATGCAAAGGCATTTCGAACTATTGACCACAATGTGATGTGTAACAAGCTATTTAAAGCGCACAACTTTTCTCTCGAATCAGTGGAACTAATTCTATCTTTCTGGAAGACACCAAGCCGTTGTCGTTGGAAATTAGGTTTCTGACTCTCTACCCCTGTACTGTGGAGTCCCACAAGAGTCAATACTTGGTTTAAGTTTGTTCTCCATTTAGATATGTTAATGAAGCCCCTAAAAATCTAAAATTTATTTCTTTTACTTAAAATTAAATTAAAAATATACAACATGGAGACAAAACCACACACATATAAATTAATTCGTCACTGCGATGAGCTGTGCTCTTGGATTGTTTTGGCCAACTAGGAATTTCACCCCCTTAAATACCAGGAAAATGTTAGCGAAAACCTTGTTTTTCTTGATATACGGTGGTGAAATTTTTGTAAGCTCGATGTTGTAAGTCAGAGAAAGCTTAAAACCGCGTTTAATATTGTTGCTCGTTACATTTATGGTCTAAGTCGCTTTGACCACATATCGCATTTTTCAAAAAACATTTATGGTATTTCTTTGAATAATCTTTTAAGATTTAGAGCTCTCGTGTAATTTTTTATTAATAATAATAAATAAATACAAAATACCACATTATTCATCAGTTCTCCCAAAGTAAGTTTTTATAATTTCCAACAAACTCAAGATATCAGATTCAAGATAACAATGTTTTATTTACTTTGAAAAGTTTAAAAATTCTGCTATGACGACATAGGAAGTCAGTTTTTATTTTACGAATTTAAAGGGGGGTTTTGTTATGATTAAGTGCTCGAAATAATTTCTGAAACGCTTTCTACACATTATTAAGTACTTAATTATAAGTACTTAATTATACTTAATTATACTACCATTACTGAGTTACCAACAGTAATCTTACTGGGCGTTTTACAAAGGAATGAACGTAATGTCGGAATTAACGTAAATATCAAAGTAATCCTATCCGATAGAATAATTTTAAACAGATAGATTTATCAAATAATGCGTCAAATAGAATCTAATAGTTTGTTTTGATAAATCCGAAATAATAATTTTTCCCAACGTAGGATATTGTACTTACTTAAAATGGCGCTCACAGTCCATTTAGCCAGCTTTTTTAGTTTTAGTTTTTATTTTATTCATGACAAACTTACACTGTAAGATATAATATCTTATAAATATAGTGAAGCTTTTATTTTGTACATTAACTACATTATTTGAAATTAACACATTCAGTTTAAAATGAAATATTAATAAATGTTTGAACAGAAATAAAGAAGCAAAATCATATTATTTATACATTACTAAAATGAAGTTTGAGTTGTTTTTTCATCAGAGATGTACCTACTATTAATTCCTCTTATTTGGCGCGGCAATGAATTCCATATACATTACTAAAATGAAGTTTGAGTTGTTTTTTCATCAGAGATGTACTATTAATTCCTCTTATTTGGCGCGGCAATGAATTCCATATGCGTACAGAGTTTACAAAGAACTGTCGTTCAGATGTTAGATACTTGAATCTGGGTATTACTAAAAGACACGACCTATTTGAATTCAGATAGGTTATTTCATTAAACAAGTCAACTGGTTGATGGGTTAGAAGTATATCCGAAAATAAAGTTAAGGTTCGAAAACGGAGAAGACTTTCAAAAGACATACCTAAGAGGTTTTTTGAATGCTGTGATACACGAGCAAAACGCCGTAGCCTATAGACATACCGTATCGCACTATTAACTGCAACAGTTAATTTTCTTTTACTTTCGTAATCTGAATTGCAGAAAATTTCACACCCATAAGTAGCTAAAGGTAATATAAGTGTTTTCACAAGTAATGAACGTATTTTTACGGGTGTATAGTACTGTGTAGACCAAAGCGTGCGGAGAACACCGTATGTCTTGCCAACAATATAATCTATGTGATTTTTCCAAGTAAGTGTTCGGTTGAAAACTACACCTAAGTTCTTTGTGGTATCAACGAACTCTATACGACAAGAGTTTAAGATGATAGGGGGAAAGTATGAAAGCTCTAGCTTACTCCTAGAAATAACAACACATTTTGATTTATTTGGATTTAGCACTAAACCATGATTGTCCGACCAGCGCTTAATAACTTCAAGGTCTTCATTCAAAGAAGCTGCAGTATGTTGGATGAGTCCCAACGGGAACTTATGTATAACACGTACAAGCGAATTGTGCAGTGTTTTATAATAGAAGGAAGTTCATTGACATAAATTGAAAATAGCAAGGGACCAAAAATAGATCCCTGTGGTACTCCACTACTATTTAATAAAAATTCGGAAAGAGCTTTATTGAGTTCAACAGTTTGTAGTCTGTTGGTTAAGTAAGAGTTTATTAGTCGAACTGCACTGGAAGAAAAGTAAAACGAGTTTAAGAGTTTATCACAAAGTAAAGAATGGTTTACCATATCAAAGGCCTTTGAAAAGTCCAAAAGCACTAAAAATGTTATATACTGAAGATCGATGGCCTTTCTAATATCCTCTGTGACACTTATCAACGCTGTAATACAACTATTTTTCCTACGGAAGCCGGATTGTTTGGAAGTTAACAAATTTTCATGGTTAAGAAATCTCAGTATTTGAGCTTGGATGACTTTTTCAAAAACTTTTGAGAGAAATGGTAGAATAGATATCGGCCTGAAATCATCACACCTGGAGGACTTTGGCACTGGTATAATTTTTGCCTTTTTCCATTGAATTGGAAACTCACTTGTCGAAACAATTGAATTAAATAAATGAGTTATATATGGTAGAAGCACTGGCAATAAAAGTTTAAGAAATGAGGGATGCATTTGCGCAAGACCTACTGCGTTTGAATTTATGGAGAGGACACTTTCGACCACATCCTCAGAACAAATAGTAGTAAATTTAAACGATCGTCTACTTGAAGTTTCTCTATTAAAATCGGTTGCTGCAGTGGTATTGAGAGTGCTGTTGGAGATAGAGCTGGAAACAAATTTCCGGTTCAAGTTGTTAATATCCAACTCTTCAATCTGATTATTTTGGGACTTACAGATGCCAGTTTGCTTAAGTATCTGCCTGTACCAAGATTGGGACTTCCAGTTACACACACCAAAAACATGGAAATTATAGTAAAATATATCTTTTATTTATAATTATGTGAAATTTTCGTCAAAAAACCTTTCGTTTTTATTAATGATTTTCTTTCTTAAATTTTTCGGATTAGTTTATTTTTCATACTACTGTTAAAATTGTTCTTTTGTAAGGGTCTATTTCTAAAGTAGATATTATTTACTGAGTGTAAGAAAAGGCTTACTTTGTTACCTAGTTGAATTTGTAGAATGTTCAATAGTTCTGTTAAATCATTTCGTAAAGCAAAGCTAAGCGTCTGATTTATAATTAAGTTCTAATAGTTTGTAGGATTCTTTTCTGAGCCGAAATTCTTCTTACTTGTAGAACTTCTGCGTGAGGTCTTGTCTTTCGTATTGATCCCGCACATTTCTAAACACTCCTGTACTAGAAAGTCGTCGGTAAGGATAAAGTTTTTCGTTTATTTGTCACGCTTTACTGTAACTTCCATTGCACTGGCCATTTAGAAAATCTTTTCAGTTTTCGTGTAAAGTTTTTTTTTCTGAGGGCTTTAAAGAAACAACGTAAGGTAACGTTACGGTTTTCATACAAAATATTGAATTTTGCAGAAAAATATTGCGAAATTATTAATGTCATTCCGAACTTTTTTTCGAAACGTAATTATTTTCCTAGAGAAGGTTTTTAAAGTTATCATAAGATCTGTGAGATTTTCCACAATAATTTTAATATTGAACTCTTTGTAGAGAAAAGTGATATCAAATTCAAAAATTTGCATTTGCAAGAAAATTGGAATAAGCTTAGAAATTAGTCAAGTTATACATTTTATTTATACGCAGTTACCAATGCTTCTTTTAAAAATAATGTCCTAAATGAGGTTTTTATTTTCTATTAATAATAATAGAACTATTTCCGATAACATGGGTCCAATTACACCAATGTAAGCATTTTCCTAAATACTAAGAGAATTATGTCCAGTTTAGAGATAGATTCTAAATGTAGAACATACTCAATAATTATTTCCTAAAGTATCGTTGATTAATTAGAAACCAACGTACGAGTATATTTATGCAAACTATCATTTGACGAGTCAACTTTGAAACTGATCATAAGACTTTTAAAATAATAAGTTTAAAGTTAGATAACTTTCCAAAATTGTGCCATTGACATAATTGTCAATAATAAGTTTTTTTTTCTTGAACATAAACTAAACAAGGGAAAACAAATGATTATATTTTATCAGTAATATCTTCAGCTTATCTAAAACAGCTTAACATTCTAGTAAGCAAACGCAGGTGTTCTGTTGTTGATGGAAATAAATTGTACAAGTTCGATCCAATTAAATGCTGTCAGGGGAAATACTGAGGGGTGGGAAAGTTTAAGTTACATATTAAGTTGCAGAGCATGTTACTACGAAAACTCCTGTTTATATTTATATCAAGTGCATTAAATTTTTTCACAATCTAGAAGACATAACAAACATCTGGAATAATTTTCAATTAGAACATTAAATACTTAACACCAAATCAGTATCTTATAAGTTATAACATACATTCCGTTGTTATCAATTACTAATAAAAATAATTTAGACAATTTTTTATAAAATTTTCCTTATCGCAAAGACACGTCTCTTAGTTTTAATTTGCAAAGTTATCACTTTATCAGGTGATTATAGGTATAAAACGTATCTATCTCCAAAACACAACAAAACTACAATTACTTAGAGCTTTCAACATATAGTAGATATGTAGTAGTCAGAGTTGTAAAAGAATGCAATATTATGGTATTGCATTCCGAAAAGTCTCACTCATTCAACTGATTCTTCAGGAATGCAATAGAATTTATCATCTCATTCTTTTTACTTCACAAATCTATTCCCATTCTATTTTGAAGTCTTATATAATGCAATCATCAAAAGCAGTCAAAAGACTTTAAATAAAAAGAATGCATTCTTTTTTTACTGCTTGCAGTCTTTGAAGTCTTTGAAAAGTCTTCTACACTCTTTGCAGTCTTAAAGTCTTTCAAATGCATTCAATGTATTGAAGTCTCTTTACTGCTTTGAAGTCTTATTACTAATTGAAGACTTTTCACTGCTTATGAAAGCCTTTCGACTACTGTGAAGCCGCGGTTGAAAGTTATAGATTTCAACAATTATTTTAAATCTCCATTTAAAGATTAAAATTATACTAAAACTGAAGCAAATTGTATATCAATTTTATTTAAAAGTCATAAAGAAAAACTGGTGCGATAACCGTTTAACTCGTATAATGACTTTTGTTTTGCTAAAATATTAATTTTAAGTGGAGATTTAAAATAATTGCTGAAGTGTGCTACTTTTAACCGACTTGAAAGCAGTTAAAAAGCTTTCAGCAGTAAAAAGGATTCAATCAATAAAAAGACTTCAAAGCCGTAAAAAGACATCAATACCTTGAATGCATTGAAAAGACTTTAAGAATGCAAAGAATGTAAAAGAGTTTTGAAAGACTTCAAATACTGCAAGCAGTCCAAAAAGAATGCATTCTTTTGATTTGAATTCATTTGACTGCTTCAGTTGATTTTTAAATAAAAGACTGCAAAATTGACTGGGACTTTAGTTTGAAAGTCACAGTACTGAGGTTAAATCAAAAGGCTTAAAAAAAAGTCTTTCCATGCAGTCTTTTTAGTATTGCAGTCAATTAATACTAAAAAGACTGCATTCTTTCACATCTCTGGTAGTAGTAAAGTATGGAATTTTTGAAAATTATTATTATTTGGTTGAATTTTTCCTTTAATTTTTCTTACATCAAGAAATCGTAATTAATTTGTGTGCACAACAACTTAATTAAAAGAAGAACACTTATATAAAACTTTATTATTTTCTTCATCAGGATGGTAGATTTCAAGGTTCAACAACGACGATATCGAACAAATGAAAAGACCATTGTTAATACAGTATATGGACCGGTTAAGGGCGTCAAACGGAAATCTATTTATGGAGAGGCATATTTCAGTTTTGAAAAAATTCCATTTGCAAAACCACCTTTGGGAGAGCTACGATACAAAGCCCCACAACCGCCAGAGCCATGGACAGAGGTTAAAAGTTGTACGTCCATGGGTCCAAAACCACTCCAGAGGCATTTTGTATTCCAAATGACTGAGGGTTCAGAAGATTGTCTATACCTTAATGTATATACAAAAAATGTAAGCCAAGATTAAATGTTTAAGACTTTGCACAAATCATTCTTCAACAATGTTTTTAATTAATTTTTAGCTTACACCAAGTAAACCTTTGCCTGTTATGGTTTGGATTTATGGAGGCGGTTTTCAGTTTGGAGAAGCATCCCGTGATCTTTATAGCCCTGATTATCTGCTGAGGGAAGATGTCGTTGTGATTTCTATAACATATCGTCTGGGGCCATTTGGTAGGTTAATAACAATTCCAATAATTATAATTTAAATAAATGTATTTTCGTTTTAATTAGGTTTCCTTTGTATGGAAGACTCTAGTTTTGGCATTCCTGGTAATGCTGGACTGAAGGATCAAGTAATGGCTCTCAAATGGGTGAAAGAAAATTGTGCACGTTTCGGTGGTGACAGTGATAATATTACTCTATTCGGTGATAGCGCTGGTGGAGCCTCGGTTCATTATATGATGATAACAGATAAGACCAAAGGTCTGTTTCATAAAGGAATCTGCATGTCGGGTAATGCCCTATCACCCTGGGCTGTGACGCCACAGCGGAATTGGCCCTACAGATTGGCTGTGACGGCTGGATATACAGGGGAAGACAACGATCGTGATGTATTTCAATTTCTAATGACGGCCAAGGGATCCGATATTGTGAAGGCCAATGAAGACCTTTGTACAGATGTTGAGAAAAGGGAAAGAATAGGTTTCTCATTTGGACCTGTTATAGAACCATATGTGACGGAAGAATGTATTGTGCCAAAGAAACCAATTGAAATGATGCGAACAGCTTGGAGCAATAGCATACCTATGATAATTGGAGGAGTTACAAATGAAGGATTATTACTTTATTCAGGTAAGTTGAAAAGAAGCTAATTGATCTGAAGAATAAAATTTAAAAACTTCTTACGGTTAAGATCTTGGATAAAAAAATATTGATTTTTTATCAAATTTAACATTACGATGATCTAGAAGTTCAACAAAGTGATACCGCCCGGTGGCCTGTGTATCTATACATCTTTGCGTTCACTGTTGATCGTTCTAGAGCTCAACTCATTTGCTTTAAATTTGGTACATAAAGAAAAAATTGAATTTTTCTTTTAGCTTGGGTACTGCTATGCAACAATTTTTTTTTAACGGTAAAAATGCGTTTTGGTTTTCGGATTTAATTCAGGCAATGGGGAAAATTCTCTTCTTTAACTCTTTAATGGCTGGACTAACTTTGTTATAATAACTGTACACTCAGAGAAATAAATAATCATTAATAACTATGTTTTGACTATTTTCATAGTCCGAATAGCGACAGCTATGCAAAATAGTTACAAAATAGTTATTTATGACTATTTCTATTTGTTATTAACTTTTTTACTTTTTTTCTGGTTAATATTAATTAATTAATATTAATATAAAGAATATTATAATATTAATATAAAGAAGATTAAGAAGATTAAAGATTAATATAAAGAAGTTACATACGACTTTTACAAATAGTTATTTTGGTAATAACTATAATCCTAATTAAACTTGACTATGCACATAGTTTATTTTGATTATATCGATAGTAGTTATCTATAACTATTAACTATACATATAGTTAAACTTGACTATTATATGCACATTGTTGTTGCGAGTACCTTACCTCTAGAGGTAGGTAAAAAGAGAACAGAGTATTTGTAAACTGAATAAAGAAAGAAACAAAATACTTTAAGGTTTGTACACAACACATACATGTGCTAAGTCAACAACTTCATGTTTGTGAAAGTATTTATTTTGTTAGTCGATAAATTATTATATTATAATAGCGATGAATTATATTTATCATTTTGCACATATGGGAACCGAAATATAAATGCGGTTGAAATTTTATCTACTAATTCTAACATTTTACGTCGAAAAAAACAAAGCGCCTTCAAAATAATGCATATTTAAATTATTTATTTATAGCTTTTATCAGACAAAGGGCTACCATAAATTTTTTTGAAATTACATACTTATACGAGTATCTACTACACCATAGTCGTATTCAACTATTTTAAGAAGTCGTTTGTGAAAACAATTTATCCTACCTATTTAAAACTAATTTATTATTTTCTTGACTATTAAAATGTTAATATATGTTATTAAATGTTAAAGAATGGAGTACTTATTTAAGTAGGTATTTTCTTATTTTGACTATTAAAAAGTTAAAACTTACTATTAAATAGTCAGAATTCTCCATAGTCGCATTCAACTATTCTTAGTAGTGGTTTATTACAATCAAAGTATAACTATTCAAAATAGTAGCACATTACTTTTTTGTATAGTCATTTATATTTTTAACTATTCCATAGGTTAATTCTAACTATATTTAACTATTTTTTAACTATTTTTGAATTATTTTTGATGCAAAATAGTCATTTCCTAAATTTCATGGAAAATTATCAAATGACTATTGCAATAGTTACAAAAATAACTATTTTTTTTTCTGAGTGTACCAAGAAGAATAGTTCTAAGCTCTTGCACGTCTTTTGAGCATCCGGCTGGAATCATGTTCGAAGGTTATAAAGATTTGATTGCATTAGATACACACATTTGCAATACCGCATACCGACCCATATCATTTAAGACATGGTTCCTGGATGCTTATTGTCATCTTCGAAAAAATGTGAATCAATAAGCTTATCAGCCGTACCTCCTCACCAGATAATACATTCGGAGAGGCTGTAATTAACGCTGATTTTTTTATTATTTATTATTTGGAACTAAAAAATAAAAAACAAAAACAAAATTAAAGATTTATATATTTTAGAATAAAATTACAATATTGTAAGGTAAAAGCCCTTCCGACAAGAAATTAAATAAAACATTTCACATTACAGACACAAGACGCGATCCAAAACTTTTAAATGAACTAGGAAACTGTCGATATGTGGTGCCAATCGAGTTAGAAATGGACCGAGATAGTGAATTATGCAACGAGTATGGTATGCGTTTAAAAAGCGCTTACTACGGCGATAAAAACCCCAGTCTTGAAACTCTGAATGAATATCTTAATGTAAGTTTTGATTTCGCTTTACAACTTCGGAATTCATTTATTTTTTCATCCACAGATGGTTTCGCATGAGTATTTTTGGTTTCCAATTTATCGATCAGTATTGTCTCGACTTAAGTATGCTTCCGCACCCACCTATCTGTATCGTTTCGATTTCGATTCGAAACATTTTAATCATTTGAGAATTATCAGTTGTGGCAAAAAAGTGCGTGGCACATGCCATGGTGATGATCTTTCGTATTTATTTTACAATTCTGTCGCAAAAAAGCTTAAAAATCATACAATTGAATACAAGACTATTGAAAGACTGGTTGGGTTATGGACGCATTTTGCTGCAGATGGTAATCCTAATTTTGATCCAACAGCCACAGAGCAATGGGAACCTGTGAGTTCTGATGAAAAAACTCTAAAGTGCCTTAATATAGCCGATAGTTTGCAAGTTATCGACATACCTGAGTTACAGAAATTGAAGGTGTGGGAGAGTTTCTTCAAGGAGAATGAACTGCTTTGAGAAGGCGAGTGTGATGTACAAAATGATGTACCCTCTTATAATTTTTGAGAGTTATTAGATATATTTTTTTACAATGATGCACTCAAATTGCTTGAAAAATTCTATTCGCTATCCAAATTGAAGGAACTTTATTGGATGAAGTTTTTTTTAATTCGAAACTTGTGGTTGCATTGAAATCAACTACGTTTTCAAATTAACTCATCAATCTCTTGAAAATGTGATTCTCTTTGTTAAGATTTATTTACGCTATTGTGATGAATCATCTTCAAAATGGATAGCCTAAAGATTTTTCAATATTCGCATGCACTGAAAGACGCTGAGGAAGCACAGATAAATGTTCATTTTATTTTTATAAAATTTAAGTAAGACCCTAGCAGAGCTTTATAATATGTAATATGATAACAAAAACAAGGAAGTGACCCAGTCGCCTTACTTGACTAATTCCTAACTATAATTTTTGCGTGTGCCCTGTGTTATAGTAAAGTAGTTTTGTTAAAAAAATTTATCGAGGTATTCATGGAGATTTTTATATATTTACCTTCCTGAATAATTAAATAATATACATATGAAAGTGTTAAATATACATATATACATATATGTATATATTAAAAGAAACTAAAACTTATTTACTTATATACATAAGGTATGAAAATGTTTTTTAGTATTTATTTAAGAAAGAAAACTATATTTTATCATATAGGAATATTTTTGCCATACCTGTTTAGATATAAAAAAATTATTTTATTGATTTATGTGTATGTATAAATTAAAATGTATGCTGGTACATACATACTTATTTCTTACATGCGGAGATACAATTTTTGTATAAATATATTTATTTTTGTGAACTAGTCCTAGTCTTTTGAAATGTTACAAGAGCACATACTCGTGCAGCATAAGTGTTTTTATCTGATTTCATGAATAATATATATAATATATTTTTTAAAAAGGACATTAAAATTTATTTTGAAACTAAAACGTTGTTTATTTCTCCCCTTCCATTAATACTTTCTCTAATCTGTGTTTGTGTCTCAAAGAAGAGATAGGAGAAAGGTAAGTAAGAACTGACCCCTTTTCATAAAAGATACATACATACATATCGATGGTTTGTTGGACAAACGTTTCGTGTGCTTCAAAGTAATTTTAAAGATTCGGTTTTTAAATATTTGGAGTTCAATATCGCGGTACCAAATATGTAGTTCTATTTTGAACTTATAGGAATCATTTATTAAATTTTCTTTTTTATGAATAAAGTAATTTTTATAAATATGTAGAAACTTTGAAAGCATTTTAGAAATGCTTAGTTTATTCGCTTACATATCAAATTTTGGTACACTGTTCAAAAGAACTTAATTACAAATAATTTGACAAGAACAAATGTACCAAATTTTATTCATAACAAAGTAGTGCGAAACCAAAGGGTATCTAAATTAATAAAACTTCGTATCGACACAGAATTTCATCTATAGTATCATGGTACTAAAAACCGAAAAAAAAAATGTCTAGACTAAATCTAAACAACATAAAACCATAGAAACATTCTTGAAACATTCATTGTTCATCCTATGTATCCCAGGACATACAATAAGAAAGCGAAAATCCTTCAGAAATTGGGGAGAAAGATGGTTTCGATCAAAATTGGTATTAAATGTTTGCAATTCGAAATGGGAAGGGTAAATTATTACATATTCGTGTTTTGCGACTAAAAAATGAATATCTGTATTTGACGGTCCAAAAGTACTCAAAACGGGTATCACTGGTGAACTGATTGAGGGACAAGTACAACTCGCTACTTCGAATGAAAATTGCTTGTGAAAGAAGCGATAAAACAATTAAAGACATTAAACATTCCGACGGTATTCAAGAGATGGGAATGATTCCAATGATCCTATCAGCTCTGTTCTGGATTCTATCCAATAAATGAAGAGGAGTTTGAGCTCCACTTGCTCAAAGATATGAGTTATACTTGAGTTTAAAAATTGTAGCCAGATTGGAGAGCATGCATAATTTTACACCTAAGAGAAATCCTGAGCATTTAGCAGCGTTTTCGGCGGTCTCGAGAATATCATTCCAATAAATATTGTCGTTGACGGAGCTTTTTTGCTTCTTAGATTCAATTGCTATTCTAAGACAGTGACATCAAGGGTACATTTTGCTTCAACGACAATAGACAGCATTTGATTTTGAAGGTATTTGAAGCATTAAACTCCACACAATGCTGTAAAAGAACTTCACTTCCAAAGGAGATGGACGTGAATTTGACCGAGTATGAAAATCTGAGGGTAGAGTCGTCGACAAAACAATGAAGGGAATTAGAAGTTTCAGACAAGAGATCATTTATTAAAATGAGGAAGACATTCGTAGACAAAAAAAAGCCTTGGGGAACACCTGCATTTATTTTGTGAAGACCAGACTTCAAACCGTCCAATATACACTAAGAGCCCAAGCAATTTTTGGGTGTGATTGATAACAAAAAATAATTGGCATAATTAGATAGGCCTTTAGTAGTTATTTACAAATGTGAACGTCTTGCATGCTCTAGTGGGAGCAATAGTGCATAAGAGTGCATCAGATATGCAGTTCTTTCCAAAGTCTAAAAGATTGTGATAAAAAATTTGCCATAACTTCAAAATGAAGAGCTTAGTGCCCTGATTGCAAATATCGAGGTCCAAGACGTTTTGAAAGCGGTCTTCATCGTGCAAAAAGTACGCCATTCTTATCGCGTCTTGCAGGCGCTGTCTACAAAACGTCTTAGACCTCAATACTTTCAATCAGGGGGCTTAACTCTACATTTCGGCAAAGTTGTTTTCACAATTATTTAGACTTGGAAAGAACTGCATATATGATGCACTTTTATGCACTATAGCTCCCACTAGAGCATGCAGGACGTTCACATTTGGAAATAACTACTATCCTTTCTAATTATGATAATTATTTTTTGTTATCAATCACACCTAAAAATTGCTGGGGGCTCTCGGTCGAAGACGAGTGTATTACATAATCCACATGAAGTCTCCAGCATATTCATGCAGTTTGGCGTATTCGGAGGGAGCCGAAATATCGCATGCTTAATGGAATACTGACCTAACTCGAAAAAAACGATTTTTGAGAAGTTGCAAAAAAAGATCTTGCTACGATGATTTGTCCTGCTTGTT
The DNA here is from genome assembly GCA_963931855.1 of Philhelius festivus. Taxonomy (NCBI): domain Eukaryota; kingdom Metazoa; phylum Arthropoda; class Insecta; order Diptera; family Syrphidae; genus Philhelius; species Philhelius festivus. Next base: position 125,996,682 of record OZ007555.1, on the reverse strand, counting down.
GACAGATAAAATTAAAACTTATTCATGAATTAATCATGAATACTGGTATTCTTAAAGTATGATAAACTATTCATGAGATCTGAGGCTTGCAAAAGCCTGTATCTGTACGTAACTCAATTTTGACCTATCTCCTAATGGGTCAGTATTCCATTAAGCATGCGATATGCGTTTCAGATAACATCTAATGAGTTTTTCAACAGTTTCATATTTCTTACCCCGTCATACAACAATGTGGACTCTGACACCGATTCGAAGACTTTGTATTTAAGGCCATATGCTATATGCCTGTTGCTGAACATTTCCTTCTATGCAATATCAATCGCAGCTTTCGCCTTCGCTAATTTTCCAGTGAGATGTTTTTTTCATATTATGGTTCTTAGTAACGTATAATCCATAAGATATTTATAGTCCTTGACAACTTCGATATTTTCATTGTTATATTATGTCCATTTTTTTATTGAACTCAATCCGCCTATTTTAAATATCATGACCTTCAAATTTTCCAGGTTTACGGCCAGTTTCCATAGTGTGAATAAGCACTCAGTTTGTTTATCATAAGCTGTAGCGATTCAGGTGAGTAAGCGAGCAAAACATAACAAAACTTATATCAAAGGCGTGTTAATAATAAAATAATATATGCATGTATATTCATCAACTTATGGCCAATTTAATGCTCCTGTTAATAGCAAAATTATCGCGGTATTACAGGAGATCCAAGCTCACTACAGGAATCTGAAGTATTAAATACATTTTTAATTCTAATCATAAAATTTAACCGGTTAATTTCTGCATTATGAAAAATCTTTTTTGTTTCAATATTTCCTCTAATATTTATGTTAAGTTTCACTTAAACATTGAACAACTATTTCTAGGTATAAGAAGGCAAAACCTGCCCTTTGAGCTATAATCAAGTTAAAAAAAAAAAATACAAACGTATAAAAACAAAAATTGTTTTTAGAACTTAACTCAATTTATAAAATGTCAATGCTTTATCGCAAATTGATTATAATATATATAAAAATACATACATACATACTATATTCAATTAAACTGTCTGTTAATAAAAATAAGGCCAAATCTTTTCGTCTGGGGTTTGTCTATTTTAAATGGTTCTGTTGATAAGAATTGAACAGAGATATGTATAAATGCGAAAAGATTATACGGTCAAAGATGACAAAACCCATTTGAAAACATTGGACTTTCAACGTGCGTTGTACTGAATTAGTGTTAGTAAAATCTGTGATGCATAACTTGCATATTTCCTTCCGGCTTATCACTTTTATTCTTTAATTCAATATAATTATAATAAAAGGGAATTACTACAATCGGTTATTAAGTTGATAATTAATATTTTTGTTATCAATGAAGAAAACTGTTGCATAGCTTAACTTTCTTCTTTTTAATCTGCTTGGCCGGAGAGAAAATGACTTTTGAACGAATAGTTCTTAGGAGAAATTACTTACAAATTAATCTTTCTACTGATCAAAAGGCGGTAGTGTGTGTTTGAAATTTGATTCATTTAGCGTTTGAAAAATAAAAGAGAACATTGTTTAATCGACAATCTTAATACGTTCGTTCGAACACTTATAACTCGAGAACGGCTGGACCGATTTTATGGTTTTTGATTTGTTGTATTTGTCCCCGTCGTGAATAGCAGAATAAATTTTTAAAACATTGGAAAATTGGCGAAAAAAATAAAAGAAAACACATTTTCCCATACAAAATGTTGATGGGTTTCGTAACTGTCTCAAATTAAAGAACGTATTTAAATAAAGGTTTCGAAGCGACAAGATCCACAATATTCGGATAATGACGTATTTTAGATTTAAATGTAGAATAATGTCAGTAATGAAAAAGGATTGACATATAGATATATTGGTTGTCAGATATTTATACGTGCGTTCAGAAATTTATTTTGTGTAAGCTAAGCAAAATATATCAAGCTACTTAAACATACAACAAATGACAAATGAACTAATGACTTAATTAAAAAATTTAAAAAAAAAGTCAAATCGAATGGTCTCACTGAATCATTCCAGATTATTCTATCAATCCAGTCAGACTCAGTATATGTATTATATATATTATTTACGTCGCAAGAGTGTAATTTATTTAACTAATCTTGTCTGTCATTTGTTTTGATGTGTGAGTATTATTATTAATAATGCAGCGACCAAGAAGATCTTATCTTTCCCAACGAAGCCGTATTGCAATTTTTTATTTATACAATTTTAAAATATTAAAACAAGCATTTCAATTTTTTTTCTTATAACTGTTTTAAAAAACTTATATACACCACTTCTAAAATTTATTTAACAAGACGCTAATTGATTTAAACTATTAGTATGTCAATTTATATTTATTTGCTTAGTTCAAATTAAATTGGTCATGAATTTTGATAAATAAATTTGCGAATGTTAAAAACTTATTTTTTTTGTATAAGTTTATATTTGTATACAAAATCAAATGTCATTCCCTTTTCCAGCTCTTACTACTTACCATATGAAATGAAACTTTAAAAAATTTATAATTTATGTTTATAAGATTCATTCTTTTATATGGAACACTTTTTTTTTGAAAATCGATGCGTCTATATGTGTACATATATATATCATATGTATACATATGTGTGTAGAGCTTGAATGCGATTGACTTGCAAACGCTTTTTTTATTTAACAGAAATTACAAATTAATTTATTAGTAATTAATTTAAGTTTATACAATTAATTCAAAAATATTTAAGCAAATAGAGTTTAAGTTTATGTCTCTTTAATGAAAACGTCTGATTCGGTTCGTAGTTGGAGGCAAAAAGATCGATGAGAAGGCATTTGCATTTCAGGTTGGTTGCATTTTCTTCTTCCTCTTCTTTTGCGATGTTCATGGAATTGGAATATCGTAGCCATGAATTTGTGTTGCCATTGTTGAGTTCCTACATGTGTGTTTCCTATGAACTCCAAAACATCCTTACCGATTTTGATGAAATTTTCAGGAAATCTTAAGATTAGACCAGCCATCGGATCAATTGAATTTTTATTTTTTTAATTTTTTTATTTTTTATTTTAAAAACAAGCTTGCAACTGATAACAAAAACTTCATTATTAAAATAATAAATTTAAGAAAACAAATTTGACTATTTTATTTTTATATAAAAAAGAGAGAGAAAAAGTGAAAAGAAATTAAGTACATCTCAAGAACATACTTTTCAAAAAGATTAAACTACTATTAAAAGCCTAGTGCCAAAAAATCAAAAGAAACAATACAATAAAGGTTATGTTTAAATAAGAATTAATTTAAAATAGTGATAAATGACGAACCAAAATCTGCAACAATCCTTGATTGGCGTATTGTGAACTTAAGACATCGAACTCGGTAAAAAGCTGATTGTGATATTTTTTAATTCTTAGTACCGGTGACTTTAGTAATAGATTTGTTCCATGAAGTGGGATACTAAACGTTATGGTATTATTACGATAAGAACGAACCGGGCAGTGGATATTTATGTTCTTCAACTTCAACAATAATGACATTCAATTTTGTTAGAAATAAACTTATAGAGAAAAATTTCGTCTAACAGACACCTACGCTGAAACAAAGAATGCATCTTGAATAGATTAACCTACAAATATAAGTTGAATGCTGCCTAAACATTTTGAATTCTAGATATCTTGTGAATTTTTTTTGTATTTTTTCACTTTTGTCTGAAAATGTTCCGTAAATTGGGTTCCAAATAGATGATGCATATTCAAGAGTAGGTACTACGAACAAGTGAATTGTAAGGTGCAATAAATGTTTCGGATTTTTTAAAGAACCTAAAGAATTTTTTGCACAAATGAAACATAATTTCGTATTCGGCTTAAATAAATGTGTTTTTTGTTTTAGCTGGCTGGGGCGTAGAAAGACACTGTACCATTTTATCAGTGCCGCCGCTGGCGCTGGTTATTCGTGCGTCCGCGTGCAAGAACCTTAAATTGCCGCCCCATATCTCGGGTGCCAGGGGTTCTTACGTTGAATGGAAGTTTTATTTATTCTCCATTTCGCAGTTGAAATATGTAAGCAAACGTGCATTGTTATTGTCGCGTTCCAATCTACACCAAATTCTTACACAATAAACGTAGTCAGACTAGGATTCGGGGGAGTCTCCTGTAAATGAGTTTGAGAGTTTCTGTAATAGCATATATATAGTTATTGCATCCTTTTAAGATTATTTACTCTTTTTACTTGAGGCTTATAGGTAGGCAAGTTATGCATTCCCTAAAAAAATCGAACTCGAGATTTCGATCCAAGTTGACATTACGATGATAGCGAAGACGAAAAAAGTGGGTCTCCAAACCCTGGTGTCAATCTATATGGCGAAATGGCGTTAAGCAGTTTAGACTATGATTGCAATCGAAGAGGTTATTTGGTGTGAGAGGCGACAGTCACAAACAAAATATGAATAAAGATTTGTAGTAGATTGTGTGTAGACACTACGTAGTGAACGGTCAAATGTAAACAGTTTTTGCACAAAACGAACCGCTCTTTTTCTTTAATTGCTTTAACAAAAAAGAAACTAAAAACATTATTATTAAAGCTTATAACGAAATTAAAAAAACAAACTGGAGAGAATACATTCACCACTATTCATCGATAAATCCTCAAGCAATAAACCCTACATACCCAACAAATTCGCCTATTCATATGCTGCGTCTTTTCATACGTCTGCGATTAGGTCACACAAACCTAACTCACAGCCACATCATCTCAAAAAATCAGCCGCCAATTTGTCAATTTTGTGACCAACAAAACATTCTGACAATAAAACACCTCACATTTGAATGCGTTAAAGTAAACTCCATCTGCAGAAACCTATTCACAAAAGATAAATTATCCGAACTTTTGATAAACCCTTCAGAACAAAATATTAAAAATGTTTATAAAATTTTATGCATACTAAACATTGATATGAATATATAATTTTTATACAATTTATAAAACAAAAATATTTTCCTTACGAAATTTAAAAAGTTATTTTCTTATATATTTAAATTTATATTAGTTATCTCATTATCTCTAGTAAAAAAATATAATATTTACGTTTTGTGTTTTATCTTAAAGCCGCAGACTCTGAGTAGTTAGTGCTTTATATTATTGACTATGTAATTAATTACTTGTGAATAAAGTTATAATAATAATAATAATAAACAGTTTAATATAAAAGTAAGGAATAAAAGAATTTTTTCGATTGTCGTATGATGAGCAAGTGAAGTTTATTGTTCTTTATTTCCAACTTTTATAAAAATATAATGCTAAGTTTTTAATATGCTTATTATGTATTCGACGTACAATTTACCCCTTGGCATAATAATTAGTGCGTTGGACTGTCTGCAAAAGGTCTGGGGTTCGATTCTCACTCGCTACAAAAAAGTTTTATTCAGAGGTGTACCGCCTCTTCCGAGGAATTGACAAATTCTTCAGGAAAAGTGCTGCTCATTTACCGTTTGGAATCGGCAGAAAATTGTAGATCCCCTACATTCCTGGTAACACGCATAAGGGAATGGTTGAGGGTTGGATGTCACAAGGTCCTGGTTTTCTTCGATCTGTTGCACCACCAAATTTATTTATATTTATTTATTTATTTATTTTTTATCAATAACATATTAAAAATACATTGAAAATAATTATTATAAGAGCACTAGCAGCAATAAAATCTATCGGCTCTAGATGCAAAAGAAAAGAAATCATAGTTTAATTTTAAGAAAGTTTAATATTTTATCTATAATATGTAGGTTGGTTTAATTTAGTGTATTTAATATTTGTATAATATTTGAGTTAAGATTGAATTGATTTTTTAATGAGTCTGAGGAGAGGAAGCATAAACTAAGTAGGTGATTTATTGTGATGATACTTTGGCAGGAACAGGTCGGTGGCGGTTCTTACTTGAGAAGATGTTGATGGGATTCCAAATTTATATTAATTATATTTATTATATATTTATTTATAAAGAAAAAGTGCAAACTTGCAGAAGATATGTTTGTGGGAAATAATTAAAAAAAAAAATATGAAATAGTAATAGTATCAGTTTTTTGTTATGACAACAAAAGGAGGTACCGATGCAAATTTGTTTTTAAAGTCTTAGATATTGAAATGGGAGGGAAAAACAGAGTAAGCCAGAGCATTCCACATTCATATTATGCGGCTAAGGAGTGAATCTCTGAACTTAACAGTACCTCTAAAAATTGGATTCAAGGGTAAACTCATGGTGAAGCACGAGTATTACGGTAAAATTGCTTAAGGGGAAGAATGCAACTAGCTATTTCACTAAGGCACTGTGTTTATGAAAAAGAGCGCAAGATAGTGAAAGACCAGAAATATTGCGACAGTGCTCGCTAGATGCAGATTTATGTTGTATAGTTATTTAAACATCATTTTTAAAGATCATTTTTTGGAGTTTATCCAAAAGACTCAAGTGCCTTATTGGATCACCTGGCAAGATATGGGAATTGCACGCAATTCCTCTTATAATAGCTGATCAAATATAATAGCTGATTTAAATATCGGAACAAAAAAAAATGTTTTATTTCGAAGTTTGCCGAAAAACATTTTTGTGACAAAAAGGTAAAACATGTACCTGGATCCTGATAGCTAAACTAATAGTCCAGTCAGCTTAGGTTTTATCTGCGGAAAAATTCCTAGTGAGCTGAATTTTTGTATACACCTTTATTACGGCATTGTAATGAAGATGTGAAAAATCGACATTGATATCGTGCCGGCTAAAAAAGTTATAAGGTTCAAAAGGTCACAAAAATAAGTTTTCGCAAATATCTCGCGATCTATTGCTCAGAGGTCAATAAAGGTCACTAAAAAAGTCGTGAAATTGTCTACAAAAAATGTCTTGCATTTTTCTGTAAAATTAACCGTTTTCGGAGTAGAGCGCTGAGAAAGCGAATATATTATGTCGATGCACTAAATTCGACATTGATATTACTGTGTAATGGTTGTTAACATTTAAACACATACTTAGCGTGATTATTAGTAAGATGCAATGATTAAAGCAGAATGTTGAGAAATTTTCTTCCGTACAAAAATATAAATTGATTTTTTTTATAAAAAAGGTTAAAATTTGCGAAATACGCGATTTTTAATTTTTGTTTTAGACATTGAGCAACAACAAAATCTAAAACTCAGCTTCTTACATTTTGTACGATATTAAATCGGAATTTGAATTTTTTTGTGAATTAATTCAAGAGAAACAAGAACTTCTGAAATAGTCCATTAAAATTTTTGAAAAAGAGTAAAAGAGTATTTTTACAGTAATGGAAAGGTGTGCCTTTGTATCACTTCATCTAAGATTCTCTTCTCATCTAAGATTCTCTCCTCCAATTCCGCAGGACCTCACACAACCTTAAATATTTGTCTTACGTGAGAAATGCTAGTAATTATGCCCTTATTATGGCAACAATTTTACTCAGCGTATTATTAAGGTATTAGTATGACACTTCTTAACAATTTCCTAACTTTAAACACATATGATGCTATATTCGATTAAAATTGGCAAGATCCTTGTTTCATCCTAGTTTCATACTAGAATAGCTTTAACATAGTACTAATTTTATTAAAATCTTTCGCAATTGTTTTTAATTTTTAAAATGATTAGGTGTTTAATAATGACAATATTATGAGTAATTTTAGTATGCAATTTTTCCATTAAATTCATGGTTTATATATATTTATACTTAATTTATAAATTGCAAAGTACTTTACATATGAGCAAGTATGTGCGATTCAGTCATGCATTTTATTTTCTACAATCAACACCATTCAATATCCATGCGCATAGAAGGTTCACCGATCTTTAGTATTCTCTCTGTACACAAGTTGTATTGCCAATGTTTCTGCTGGCATTTAATGCACTTACTTAACTTTTGCAATAAGCAATTTTGTTTTTGCATTTGCATCAACAGATTTACCGAATTTATTTAAGTCTTCTTGTATGTAGACAAAGGTATTGTAATATTTTTGCTAGGTTCGTTAAATAAAACTTATTAAGTACTCTTTTTTAGTATTTCCTCTTTATTCACACTTTCCAATTGAAAACAGTAAATCTCAATTTATAAACAACTCAAATACTTTTATTCAAATTTAAATCACACTTGTTTAATAACACAATCCAATAAGCAATACTTTTGCACACTTTCATAATCCAAAATCAACTGTGTGTCGCTCACCGTGAACACTCCCTTATATACTCAAATTAGTTGTTCTCGAAAGTTCTTGTCTTGGAATGTTCTAGATGTTTGGAATAAGGGGAAATACATTTGGCATTGGAAAAGAGCTCCTTATTTCTTCCATAAATTAGATATGCAGTTTTCCAACAGATGGCGCTGTAGTAGTATAAAGCTCTGTTCACAACATTGCCCCCTTCTTAAGATTGTTCGTCCCGAACAATTCTATCTCCAGATTCGCCACTGTATCGGTTCAGTCGAACGCTATGCACAACTTTTAACTTTCCTCTTGACCCTCTTTGAATTCGGTAAACGACATCATTGATTTTCGTGACGACAGTATAAGGGCCTTCCCAGTTTTGTTGAAGCTTCGGAGACAATCCCTTTTGACGATGTGGATTATACAGCCATACACGATCTCCTACTTGGAATCCTGTCGTGTTTGCTCTTGTGTCGTACCTTGTCTTCATTCGATCGCTGTAAGCGCTCATTCTAGTCCTGGTCCTTTCGTGGATGTCGATTAGCCTCTCTTGTAGGTCACTCACGTAATCCGTTGTTTCCTTAGACTCTTGTGATGGATGTCCAAACCTTATCTCACTAGGCAGCCGTATGCTTCTTCCAAACAGGATTTCAGATGGTGTTTGTCCTGTTGAGGTATGTATTGCACTTCGGTAGGCCATCAAAAATAGTGGTATGTGCCTATCCCAGTTTCTTTGGTAGTCGCCTACGACTTTAGTGAGGTGTTCTTTTAAGGTCCTGTTGAATCTCTCGACCATTCCATCAGATTGCGGGTGAAGTGGTGTGGTTCTCGTTTTCTTAATGCCAAGGAACGCGCAGACCTCGCAAAATAGTTGATCTAAGACGTGAACGGACGTGTCGTGGGGTGCGCACATTTTTGTTTAAGTCTACGTCAGCTTATTTAATTTAAAGTTTTTATCATGGTGATGTGCGTGATTTGCAATAAAGTTATTGAACGCAATAGCATTGATATAATCAAATGTAATGATTGCAATTTGTATTGCCATGGTGCGTGCGTGAACTTAACTTCTGCCGACCTCGAATTTTTTAAGAATTCAAAAGACAGTTTTTTTCGCTGTGATAAATGCACTTCTCTTCGACGAAAATCTCTGCATCATCAAGGTTCTCAAATTAAAACGGTTTCTGCTACAACAACAGAAGCAAGTGCCTCATCGTATAAAAAAACCTTGTCTAGGGAATCGCAGACTAATAGAGCCTCATCATCGAAGGTAGCAGCTAAAAAGAAGGCGCCTACTCCAACGAAAGAACTGTCACCAATTGCACCGATAGAGGTAGCCAACAACAACGCGCCTACACCAACCATTGAACTGCAGCCCACTAACTCGACAACACAATATTCACAAAGCAACAACAGCTCGACTTCAACTTTGTCTCAAAATGGTCTGCAGTCTGATACAAAAATTACACTCCAAATGCTTTTTGAGGAAATTCTCGAATTAAAAAAAGTTAACTATGACTTTCTCTCAACAGTCAAGAAATTGGAGAAAGAAAACAAAACTTTACAAGAGAGAATCACGTCTTTGGAAGCTAAGCTTAATTGGAGAGAGCAAAAACAATTGGAGAGCAGTATTGAGATTTATGGAGTACCAGATGTCACCAAAGATAACGTTGTGGATCGTACGCAAACACTTTTCTCTTCTTCTTTAAATGTAAACATCTCTCCCGATGATATTCAAAAGTGCTTTGTGAAACGTACATGGACAAAAAAATCTGAAACTGGATCTTCTAACAACAACAACAGCAGCAGCAACAACCATACTAACAGCAATATAATCTGTGTCCAATTTGCATCAAAACAGATTAAAGAGATGGTGATGAAATCGAAACGAGCGGCTAAAAAGAATTTAACGTCTTCAATGTTTGATAAGAGTAGTAAGGGCAGTATTTATATTAATGATTGTTTAACAAGATATACTAGGGCATTGTTTTTGGAAGCAAAAAAAGTTAAATTAGAAAAAAATTTCAAATATTTATGGTTTCAAAATTCTAACATTCTTATGCGTAAGGTAGATAAAGGGAGTATCATTGCTGTAAGGTCTTTTGATGATTTGAGAGCGTTGAATGATGATTAACTAATCGTCATAAAGTAAATTTATATACAGTTTTGTAAATGCTTAATTTAAATAAAAGCTTTGATCATTACAGCAATGATCACTCCCCTATAATATTAAGAAATTTATCAGATTGTAAATTTGAATCTATAAATGAAAATTCTTTTTTTGTTGTACATCAAAACATCCAAAGTATGAGGCAGAATTTTGATTTATTGTTATGTAACCTTGAAGCATTTGCAAACTCTCCAGATCTTATTTTTCTATCAGAAATCTGGATATTTGAATGTGAAAAAGATGAGTATGTAATTTCTGGGTATAATTTTTATGCCAACACAAATGAAAGTTATCGTGCGGGAGGTGTAGGAGTTTTTGTACGCAATGAGTTCGAACATGAAGTTGAATATTTTTGTCTAAAAAGTGCTGATGTCTTGAAAATTTCATGTGTCGTAAACAAGAAAACCTATAACTATTTATGCGTATATAGACTTCACTCTATAGACCCTTATGTTTTTCTGGAGGAGTTTTCTCGTTTACTGAGCACTGTGAAGGGTTCAAATTTAATTGTAGTTGGTGACTTCAATATAGACATTTTATCAACTGGACTTTTATCTGATTCTTATACTGCTTTGTTGGCAGAACATGGCCTTTTATGTTTTATTAATGAGCCTACAAGACCATCTTCTGGTACTTGTCTAGATCATGTCCTTGGAAGATTTTCTGATTTATCGCCGGTTTCTTGTCTTAGTGTAAATTTTGATTTAGGTATATCTGATCACTGCATGACTGGTCTCATTCTTAGTCAAATTAAATTGTTCAAGCAATCAAGTACTAATAATATTGAAATATGTAAGTTAAAATATAATGACCTGAATAATAAACTACGTTTTGAGAATTGGTTTAATGTTTATGCGCAAGATGATGTTAATGAAGCTTATGTTTGTTTTTTAAATATTTTGCAAAGGCATATGCAAAGTTGCACTGTAATATATAGCAGTAGGAATTCTAATTCCAAATTGAAACCGTGGATATCTTCTTCTGTGATAAAATTGGTTAAACTTAAAAACAAGTTACGAAAAAAGTGCTACAAACATCCATCAAATATTAATTTAAAAAATCGCTTTAAGCTAATTTGCAAAAAATTAAAAAAGGAAACAAAGTCTTGTCGCGATGGCTACTTTAGAATCAAATTTAATATTGCTCGTGGTAATCCCAGAAAGGAATGGGAAGTTATCAATTCCATAACTAACCGCAAAATAAAAGAAAAAACAAACACAATCGAATTGTTGCATGATGGTCACATTGTTAACGACACATCGTTGGTAGCGAATATTTTTAATGATTTTTTTATTTCAATTGGTGAAAATACGATTTCAAACACTATTTGTCAGAATTGTGCACGTCGTGAGCTAGCTGACAGTTTAAACTGCACCGGTAGTTTTTATTTCGAACCTTTCTCAGGCCAGGAAATATTAAGAATAATTAATTCATTAGATAACTCCAATTCTTGTGGCTATGATAAAATTTCAAATCTAACTCTCAAAAATATTGCTTTTAATCTTGTTGATGTACTGGTACATCTTTTCAATTTGAGTATTTATAAGGGGACATTCCCAGACAAGTTGAAGGTTGCTTACGTCTTGCCTCTTTTCAAAAAAGGTAATAAAAGAGACAGAAATAACTATAGGCCGATTTCGTTGCTTTCAAGTATTTCCAAAATATTTGAGAAAGCGGTAAAAAAAAGAATGCTTAAATTCCTAAAAGAGACGAAGTTTTTCAACGCAAGTCAGTTTGGTTTTAGAGAAGGTCTTTCCACTGAGGATGCTCTTCTAGCCTTCAGTTCAATTATTTACAAAGGGCTCGACGAAAGAAAATGTTGTGCTGGTCTTTTCGTTGATATTACTAAAGCTTTCGATATGGTTGACCACAGCATTCTTCTAGATAAGTTATAAAGCATTGGTTTTCGAAGTTTTATGTTAAGTTGGTTTTCTTCCTATCTCAAGGACAGAAGTCAAATAGTAAAAATTGGTGAGCATATAAGTAACTCTCTGGTTCTTAACAAGGGAGTTCCCCAAGGATCTGTTCTTGGCCCTATATTTTTTCTAATTTTTATCAATTCCCTTTTGTCTTTGAATTTTCGTGGAAAACCTACAGCGTTCGCAGACGACTTAGGAATCGCATATGATTCAACAAGCCCGCTCAATTTAGTTGCTGATATTAATCACGACATAAAATTATTAGGAATTTGGTTTTCGACTAATAAATTAGTGATCAGCACCAAAACAAAGCTTATGTTTTTTAGCTTATCTGCCAAGGACCCTCCTGATTTAGAGTTCTGCTTCCATTCGCCCCAATGCAAAAAGTACATTCATTTTGATTGTTCGTGCAACGGATTTTTTGATGGAATAGTCTATAATAATGAAAAAGTTTGTAGCCTTAATTGTTTTCAAATTGAAATTGTAAGTAAATTTAAATATTTGGGTGTTTTTATAGACCAAAATATGACCTGGGTAGATCACATCTTTTATTTGAAAAAACATTTTAGAGTGTCCCTCCGCCATATCTACCATTTAAAAAAAATCCTGAGCTTGAACACAATGAAATCGGTTTATTTCGCTCTATTTCATTCAAGATTGCAATATGGAATTTCTTGTTGGGGAGGTTCTTACATGTCTAATCCCCAATGTCTTCTTGTTTTGCAAAAAAAAGTTATAAGAATAATAACTAGTGCAAATCGTCTGAGACCCACAATGGAACTTTTTAGAAATTTAAAGGTACTTCCAGTTAAACATTTGTATTATTTTAAGGTTTTAAAAATTTTTTTTAATAAAAGTGGTTATTTGCAAAGTCCAATCTTTGAATCTCGTAATTTACGTAGCAACTCAGCTTCTTTAGTAAATATCCCTCTATTTCGAACAATTCATTACAGAAACTTCTTCACTATTGTAGCCTGTAAGCTTTTTAATAGACTACCTTTAAGTTTGAAACTTTTAAGATGCTTACCAACTTACTTAAGGCAAGTAAAGCTTTGGCTTCTTAATTTTAATCATGAAGAAATCAGGGTTCTGCTGTCCTACATAGCTTAATTCTCTAGCATTTATTGTTATCATTTCTATTGTTTTCTACTAGCTTAATGCATAATTTTCAATAAATAATAAAAACTTAAATCTTAATATTAACTTAAAATAAAAAAAAAAAAAAAAAAAAAAAATATCTGAAAAAATAAGAATAATTGAAATCGAGTCAAATCAATGTTCACCCCACATTAAATTAGTTCTTTTGTACATTTCTTTTAACGTTATATTACTAAGTAAATTATAAAGCAATTGTTTTTATTTTTGAAGTGATATATAAACTATTTTTGAATTAAATATTTGTATCACTACTTATTCTTTAGTTTACCATTAGATTTAATCCCTAATGTATAAATTTTTGAATAAAGAATTAGTTAAATTGAAAAAAATTGAATTGAATATGTTCGACTCGAAGTTCCTTCCTTGGTCGGAATGAAGTTCCATAGGCACACCAAACCTGCTTACCCAGTTAGACACAATCTGGTCGGCCACGGTCTTGGCTTCTTGGTTCGGAATAGCATATGCCTCAGGCCATTTGCTGAAGTAATCCATTACCACCAGAATGTATTTGTTTCCAGCATTCGTTTCCGGAAATGGGCCAGCCACATCAACAGCAATCCTTTCAAACGGTGAGCCAACATTATACTGCATCATTTTTCCTTGCAGTTTTCTGCCAGGTCCTTTGGTTGCCGCACAAACCTCACAATTTCGGCACCACTTTTTAACGTCATCTCTTGCATGCAACCAGTAGAATCGTTGTCTCACTTTTTCTAACATCTTGTTGATTCCCATATGGCCTCCTGAAGGTCCATCATGCATCTCTCGAAGAACCTCTTTGATTTTCGATTGAAGTAACACAAGCTGCATCACATAGGATTTACCATCAGCGGACTCCCATTTTCGCCGAAGAACACCTTCTCGCACATGAAGTGAGTCCCATTGTGCCCAATAGGCCTTTAAAACTGGACTCCTATCGGAGATGTCATTCCATGCGGGTTTTTCTTCATGTTCTTTCCATGCGAGAAGAGGTTCAATGTCGGGGTCTTCTTGTTGAGCAGATCTTATTTCTTCAATGCTCCATCCACAAATGGGGTCAGCCCTTATTTGCAGTGTGTTGATGGAGACCATGCGTTTGTTGCCATTTGACGTTGCCTCGACAGTCAGACTTTTATTGTTTCGTTTGGTCTGAGAAACCTGGATGGTGTTTCTAGGGCCATCGATACCAGAAACCAGCTTCTGCCCCTCGAAGTTGGTTCTTACTTGTTTCTCTGTTGGGAAACTTGTTCCGGTAGTAACACTGATGTTATTGTTACCTTGTTCTGAGTTTGAAACTCCGTGTCCACAATGTTGACAAGCTCTTCTTGGTGGTAATCGACATTGACGCTGTAAATGTCCAGTCTTGTTGCAATTCCAGCACTTTGCAAGTCCGTTTCGTTGATTCCCTTGGACATCAGTTCTTCGGCATGAGCATTCTTCGACGGTGGTTTCTCTAAGTCGATGTACTCCGTGAGAAGCTTGCTCTGCTGCTTCCATTGTCAAGGCAAACGCTAATGTTTCAGAAAGCGTTCGTTTTTCAGCAGTTCGCACGGCCCTTTGAAGATGTATGTCGGAAATGGCGCGAACAAATGCCTTAACTGCAAACTGGTTACGGAATTCTTCTCCAACATCAGGATATGCAAGATGAACAAGCCTTTCAATGTCCGCTTGTAGCTGTTGTAGAGTTTCGCCCCTCTTCTGAACTCTGGAATAGAGTCGTACCTTGAAGACTTCTTTCATATGGCTATTGCCAAAGCGTTTGTCTATAGCCTCAACCAAGTAATTAAAATCGCCGCTCTTATCTGCTGGTATGGTTAGCAATAACTCAGCAGCTGCTCCTCTAAGAGCAAGGGTTAGAGCTATACACTTGTCAGCTTCATCCCAGCCATTTGCTGTAGAAGCTGCCTCGAATTGCTTCTTGTATATAGACCAAGAAGTTTGTCCATCAAAGGTTGGAGGTTGCATCTCCTTTTTCCTCAAGGTTTCTCCAGAACTTTCCCGAATCTTTATGTTTCGAACACGGTCTAACTCTTTTGAAAACGTCTCCATTTTGTTGTCGACTAGCAATGAAACACGTTCATCTAACACTTTTGAAAACGGCTCCATTTTGTTGTCGGCTTGATTCTCCAGCAATGAAATACGTCCATCAAGTGCAGATACATTATTCTCGATGTTAACAAGCTTGCCTTCTAGCATGTTTCTCTGCTCTTCGAGAAGGTCTTTTTGTTCGCTATGCTGTTTATCAAGGCGTTCGAGAATATTCTTTTGTTCGTTTTTCTGTTCATTTCGTTGCTCTTCGAGACGTTCGAGAACATTCTTCTGTTCTTTCATTTGTTCATTTCGTTGCTCTTCGAGACGTTCGAGAACATTCTTTTGTTGTTGAAGCAGAAGACTAATCATATTTGAAACATCTACATTTTTACTTACGTCTGCTTCCTCAGCGTCAGCTTCAAAGACGAAAATGTCCGGGTCTTCATTTTGTTGTTTCAAATATTCGGCCAAACGCAGAACAAGCTCATTTTTCGATCCTGCTCTAGAAAGTTCTCGCTTGCCTAATTCACTTTTCAGCTCATTACAATTGAGCTCTTTTAGTAACTTGCTCATTTTTATTATTATTTTATTTTTTTTTCCGCACACTTCACTGCACAATAAGTTTTATTCCACTTTTCTGACACCAATGTAATATTTTTGCTAGGTTCGTTAAATAAAACTTATTACTCTTTTTTAGTATTTCCTCTTTATTCACACTTTCCAATTGAAAACAGTAAATCTCAATTTATAAACAACTCAAATACTTTTATTCAAATTTAAATCACACTTGTTTAATAACACAATCCAATAAGCAATACTTTTGCACACTTTCATAATACAAAATCAACTGTGTGTCGCTCACCGTGAACACTCCCTTATATACTCAAATTAGTTGTTCTCGAAAGTTCTTGTCTTGGAATGTTCTAGATGTTTGGAATAAGGGGAAATACATTTGGCATTGGAAAAGAGCTTTTTATTTCTTCCATAAATTAGATATGCAGTTTTCCAACAGATGGCGCTGTAGTAGTATAAAGCTCTGTTCACAACAGTATCATTGATTTTTTCTATGTAAGTATGGGCAAATACCAAAGAGAAATTAGCTTAGCACTTTTAGGTGCAAATGCCGCGACACGCCGGCCGACCCAAACAGTAACTTTCATGGATATCGTGCAGATTAACCGTTTCCCAAATGCTAAAATTTTGCTTGGTAACACCGCCAAAGAGTATGACATGGGCTACTTCGGTTTTCAGAATTTGATTCTATTCAAAGCGGTCAAGCTTGAAGTACTAATACCTACAAAAAAAAAAAAGTAACAGAAAGTTTAGAAGGGGCTATATGAAACTCTTTGGATTGTTGTTGAATGATGACATTTTGGAGAGGAGTCAGAGAGTTTTGCAAATTTTATTTAAGAAGTTATCAGTCTTGGCAAGTTTTCTTTTATTACTCCCAATTTAAAAGATTGTGAGAACTTGAGCAGTTAGCCTTCCAAATTGTATTCAGTAATAATATAAACAGTGGACGTCCAATATAACGAATATCCGATACAGCGAATTTGCGATATAACAAACGCTTTTCGGATTTACATTCACCCTTATTGCGAAGCTCAACTATCAACCCATTGACGGTTGATAGAATTTATCAATTGAATTAAAAATCTGTATTATGAAAATGAATTGATAAAATGTTGTGCAATTGTGAATGCCTTCAAAATATTTCTGTTGTGAATGGGAATGTCCGTCTGACAGATGTTTGTTTATTTTTGAGCAACGTAAAAAAATCATTTTATAATTCGAGTAATGACATGCGATCTTCCTGAAGTTTTTCCTTCTTAGGAGTTTTTTTCTTCTATTGTTCAACAGGAAGTAGATCAAGCTTATCTGTAGATTGTTCATGTGCAGAGTCTTCAGTTGACATATCATTTTCATTAGAGGTGGTTACATTTTCTAAACCAAACTCTCCTCCAGGTAGATTAACGCATGTATTGAATCCTAATAAACTTACAACAGCTTCTACTAGATCGCTGAATTGCTGAAGCATGTTCGGGCCACCACCAGTGACTGTGACTTCTGTTTTCCTCTTTTTTATTTTGTATTTTAGATTGATCCATAATCTCTGTCACTTTTCTGAAGTTCGTTCTGGAGGCCCTAGGCTATTAAGCTCTACAGCAATTATTTCCCGCATTGTATTTGCTGCTGGTTTGTAACAAAATCCCCACGTTCTCTTCCATCAACTGGACCAATCTGCATAACTGTTTTTTGTTACTTACTACTTTTTGAGACCTTTAAAAATAAAAAAATTAAAATTTGATCACTTAATTAATTCGAATGAAAATTGTTCTTCACAATACTGATTTTTTCCATTCACAATAAATTATTTAAAAAAAATTACAAAGATCAACAATATTGACAGTTGACAGTCACAATACAATTTAATAAAATTAATTGATAAATGTCAATTATTAATTGATAGTTCAACTTCGCAATAATTGTCATTACTCATTAGTAACTTAAAAATCGTCTGATGCAATTTTGACTGATTTGTCTTTTGCTTTCTTTAATTTTGATTCGCTACGTAGTAATTTTGGAAATTTAAATAAAAATGTAAAAATATCAACAAATACATTAAAAATTATTGATGAGCTTAACAAATGCGTTTCACTTTAAGAAATTTAATTTGCCAAGCCGGCGGATTTGTGGAAAAATTTACTCAGCGGCGAACTACAATCAAAGACAGAAAAAAACCCATTTAGGTGCGATTTATTATCCACAAATCTTTATGGATCCAGATCTGGATTAAGTCTTAACGTATTACAAATACAATTTAGGATCCTGTTATTTATTTTAAAGATCCAAAAATTAGTTCTTACTCTAGCGGGTAGATGGCTTTTTATGGTAAGATTGTGTAAGCTGTGTGTAAAGAAATAGATAACAAAATTAAGTGCTTAAATATAGATTTAAGGAAATAATTTCAAAAAATAATCGTTCACACGTTTTCAAGATATTCGGCCCTAGCGAGGTATCCGTTCGGAGCGGAAAATTCTCCGATTTTGTACGATTCGGAGGATTTTTGCTTCGAGGTATTCTTCCGAACACCTGTTCGGAATTTTTCTCCGACATTATTTTAACGCACCCGGCGAACTGTTTTGAAGTGTGATCAAGTGCTTTATTTGTGAAATTTCTGATATCTTAATGCAATCGTTTTTCCGATTTCGTCCAAAAGAAATTCTTCGCGGAAAAAATTCCGACAACGCATTTGTGTATTATTATTATTCTTTCCGATAGGATAGGTACCTCGAAAGCAATTTGAACCTCCGACAAAGTATGCGTTGCGGACAATTTTCCGCTCCTAACGGATACCTCGCTAGGGCCGATTGATCTTTCAAAAAATTAATTGGAATTTTTTTTTTTTTTGATATTTTTATATACAATATTATTTTAAACTTAAGGGGTTTTCTGGTGAAAATCGTTAGAGCCGTTAATGAGAAAGTAGAAAATCAAAAAAACGGTTCTATGACAGGTACCTACCATTAATAACAGTTTTCCCTAAAATTTAGTTTTACCAAAATGTAGTCCATATCCATAATATCTAACTCAATATTTTATCAAAATCGTTAGAGCCGTTTTCGAGATAAATAAGATTATGCATTACGGGTGTATGGCGGGTACCGTTAGTTTTAGAGCTAAAAAAAAACAATTTTACCTCTAGGGAATCATCGAAGTTTGAAGAAAATAGGTCCAGTGGCTTAGGCTCTAGATCGAGGTACAGACATACAGACAGACAGACGGAATTGTCGGACCCACTTTATTCGTCTTTGCTATCATCGTAATGTCAACTTTGATCAAAATCTCGAGTTCGATTTTTTTTTTCCAAATGCAGAACTTGGCCTATAGTACCTATGTAGTACATATATCGCGAGTAAAATCCTAAAAAACTAGTTCCCTCCAACAATTTGTATACAATTCTTTTCAGTGCCTTATGTGCTGGTTTTGGTATCTCATTTTGAACTATTTGAAGTTTGGCTGTTTGATTTGTTGCATACTTTTATGCTTATCAATCTATTCAATTCATTCTAAATTGTTCGTGCATATACATATGGTCACGGCCACGAGAAATAAAACCAAGCCACAATTTTTTTTTTTAGAATTTACCGCTACTATGCTCATTTTTAGAAAGAATATATCTCATACTAATGGTTGATATCATTATCAACAGCAAAAACATTTTTGGTGTGTCCTTAGCCACACTTCAAATTAGCTTGTTGATCTCTTCACACATAGCCGGAAATTCAAGTACTCGAAAAAGGTAATATAAATTACCTTTTATTTTTTTTTTTTGTTTACTTTCAACTATAAATTTTATGGAAAAGTCTTACTTTAACTAAATAACTCGTTTTTTTGGTAAAAAAAAATATTCAAACTTGTAAATTTTACAAAACAAAAGCGCTCTACTTTCGTGTAACGTTATAAGACCAAATTTCTTAAAAGTTTTCTTACTTATGATATGAAAGTTTTAGAAACTGAACTTTAAGAATTTTATTGAGTATTTTGTATTTATTTAATAAAACTATTAAAAAATCATTCAAATTAAGCGACCATTTTTATTTAAACAATATTGAAAGACGTGTAACGTTATAAGACATTTTCTGCTGAAACCAATAAAGGTGAAGTTATGTATCTAACTTTTGAAACTCTATTGACTTTAGGTGACCTTGAGTAGGGCCGAAGGTAATAAGAAATACTTCAATTTCATTCGACTCATTTCCACTCTACAGAGTTTCTGAAACAGAGTTTTATCAAACGTGAATAATCAGAAACATTCAATAAACACGATCGCCATTCTTCGTTTTATTCTTATTACCAAAGCAAATCGAAGTAAAAATCTTTATTTATGTTTTATTTTTATAAAGAAAAAGAACCACATTACTTAAAAGAGTTGTCTAACGTGTTTAAAATTAGGAAAAAGTTAGACGAAGTCTCCAAAACGACTGCGTTAAGTAGAGCCGGATTTATTCCTTAAGGTACTAGTACGGTCTAGAATCCCAAAAAAACGCATGATTTTTGGGAATTTTTTTCTCGCAAACCCTATTAGATATTAACATATTTTTTTTTTTAAATAATGAATACATGCGTCAAGAATACAAAAAAAAAATTATTTTTTTAATTTTCGAATTTGGCCGAATTATAGAGAGCACCAACGTCGACTCATCAAAAAACACATTGTCCCATGGCGGACAGTTAATCTCCGGATCTACTGAACCGATTTTCAAAAAATGTGTTGCAACTTTATTGTTTTTATGTTTCCCAAGACAATTTACCACAATTTGACCAAAAAGTTATTAACAAAAAAAATGGTGCCAAAAAAAAATTTTTTTTTCAAAGCTTGACATTTTTTTTTGTTTTTGACTTTTTAAACAAATTTTGGTAAATTGTCTCGTACGAAACTTTCCTTCAAATAACCCACTTTGTTTTTTTTTGTTTCAGTTCAGCCAATCCTGAGATTAACTGTCGCAATGGGACAATGTATCTTTTGATGAGTTGGCGTTGGTGCCCTCTATAATTTGGCCAAAATTCGAAAATAAAAAAAAAAAAACAATTTTTTTTTGTATTCTTGACGCATGCATTCATTATTTAAAAAAAAATTATGTTAATACCTAATAAGGTTTCCGAGAAAAAAAATTCCCAAAACTCGTGCGTTTTTTTGGCATTCTAGACTGTACTAGTACTTTAAACGAGCACTGTTTAAAATTTTGCGCCACTTTGTTTATTTCTGTTTTTTATTTCAATGAAAATTTTCAATCGCGCGTTTTTGTAACAGACAATTTGACGCATACTAAAGATACCATTATCCCGTATTTGTATACAAACTTCCAAGTAAGTTCAAAGTTTTTAAAATTTGTAGCGATTTGACAGCCTTCTGTCATTGAATTCAAATTTAGGATAAAATTTTCTTGGAACTATTTTGCCACTACCCATGGCAAAGGATGCGTTGATGGAATTGGTGCCATCGCAAAAACTGTCGTGCGAAAGCACGTACGGGCTCGAGAATGTATTGTCAAAAACGCATCCGATTTTGTGCAAGCTCTTAGCCGCACTTCTTCAATAATTTACGTTGAAGAAGTCCACAATGATGATATCTTGAAAATTAATAAAACTTTGCAGTCATCAGCCATTTTAATAATGGCAAAATAAAAACTTACCATACTTCAAGATTGGGATATAGTATTTATTTTTTTTGTTTATTTATGGATTAGTTATTACAAATGAAGTACTTACCTTATAGTAAATAAATTAACTTTGTTCTATTTGCTTGCTTTTCGTTTTTTTTTATGTATTTATATTACTTTCGGCCATATTGTTCCCATTTTTCATACAGAAATTCGAAAGGTAACGTTATAAGACTTTTTTCTGTAACGTTATAAGATACACATTTGAGTTGAAATAACGTAAATAATATAACTTTTTCTTTAAAAAAAAGCTGTAAGCTATAATTTGGAATTTCATCTCAATTCTCTAAAAAGAAAAACTTAACTTAGCACACCAAATTCGCAGAGTTTTCAGAATATCTTCAGCAACCTCAAAATCTACTTCCAAAAAATGTAACGTTATCAGCGAATTTGAACGGCAATATTTACAAATCTATAAGAGATAAATAAAAACTTTGTTCTACAAAAATTAGACTTTAAAGAGATCTATCACATGTATGTTTAAAAGTTAAACTAGCATTGCAGTTTTCGAGTAATAAGCAAAAAACACGTACAATGTAACGTTATAAGACCATGGCCGTGACCATATGCTTGGACATCAATGACGCGCTGATTGAAAAATAAATAAAAATGCTAAATTTTCTGTGTCCATTTCATTGATTGAATAAAAAGTACATACCTTACCTATATACTGTATATAATACATAATATATGTATATGCCTTTCTGTACATGCAAATACTTACCCAAAAACGATTTCTCAGCAAGTTAAGGTTTTAGAAGGGAACGCTTGAAAAGTACCTAAGTACTCTTACATAAAAAAAGTAAAAGGAAAAGTAGGTAGGTACATACATACAGCAATTTTTACCTCTTTTTTATCAATATGACGTAGCGTCTTTGTGGCATTTAACTATGACAGTACCTTTTAACTATGACAGTACCCTCAGCTTTTTATATTAATTTCTCGATTCGCAATCCTGTTCTTGAAATTTGAAACTAATAGGTACGGCACTGTAAGATAAGCTCATTAAATTCTAGTTTCGACAGCATAGTTGAATGGGGATCCAATAAAGCCAGCGTGGAATTTAGTGCATCCGAAATCTAGTGTTGTCTCGTGTAATGAAACGTACTCCTGCTGCAATCATTCATAAATGGCACCTGGAAAAATGAAATCGAGGGTATGCTCATACTCAGCTGTTGTATAACTATCCACTTCCTCTGGAATGACCGCATAACGTATTTGATGTCGATAAAAATTCCCTGAAATGCAAAGCTTTTCTAAGGCGTTGCAAGCATTTTTTCGCCCCTTGATCTAGCGTTGCTCGATGAGGCGTATATTGGCTAAGAACATAAGTACAATTCATAAGCTCGCATGTGTCTCTATAATATTCTTCTTTGTATTTAATAGTTTTGAAAATAGATCTTTCCAACTTAAAGGTGCACCGTCTCTCGAACAACGTCGAAATGCTTCTTTATTTTAATGATAATTTCACAAACTTTACAACCTTTCCACCTGGACATGTACTTACACATCCGACAGCATTTTGGCAAGAAAAAGAATTACATTGCTTAATCGTCTGGGCTTCATAAGTTATTAAGGTTAAATACTAACAAAACTGGATTTACGTAATCGTTGCCATATTTAGGTATGTGTTATGTACTCGTACATGGGTAATTTTTTAAAAATTGAAATTTTTTTTGATGGTTTGAAAAAAAATTTTTTTTTCAGTTTTTCTTGGGTTTTAGTTTCTAAATCTATAGTAAACAAGTAAAAAAGGAGTTCTCCGAGTTGCGCAAAAATAATTTCAAATATTTTCCATTTTACGAGTATTTTTTGATAAAAATTTAAATTTTAAATTTCGAATGTACTAAAAATGTTCTTTTCTTGCATAAAATAACAATAATCCACAAAATAAATAGTAACAATAAATAGTTGAAATTTTGTGGAAAGCAACTAAATTTAATAAGATGATTAATAAAAAAGTTGTTTGTTTACGAAATGATTTTGTTTAAAAGCATGAAAGACAAAAAAAAAAATTATTTTAAATAACGGCACATAACTTTCTTGGAACTTTTACGGTACCAATATTGTAAGGAATGATGAAATTCAGTATATTTATCTAGAATATAAAAAAATTAATAATGATATGAGCCATTATAAACTAAAAGAACATTTATTAATAAACAAATACGAAAATGGCTACGGAGATTACAGGTCACGGAGATTACAAAATCGACTATTTCTTAATTTTAATATAGTAAATGTAATTCAATTTTGTATGCAAATTTTAAAGGAATTAACTGCAATAATTAAATTATAATAAAACATGAAATTAAAGGTTTTTTGACGTACTATAAGATAATACATCGTAAATAATTATTAAAAATTGATTAGTTGTGTGAAAAAGCGAAAATGTTTAATTAGGTTTTTTTTTTCCAAATCTTGTCACACTCGTTCAACTAAGTATTCGGATAACAAAACAATTTTTTTTTTTTTGGCATATCATAAAATTGAAGTTTGAGAGAAGGCGTTTCAAACGACAAGGCCCAAAATTAAATAAAAAATCATTTTCATCATTAAAAATATTAATAAAACTGATTAAGCATGAAAATCACATCCCAAAAAGGCCACGGAGATTACACATTATTAATTACCATGGCTATTCGTTACCATCAATCGATCTGCAAATTTTTTCTTATAATGCTGGCATATAAACACAGTTCCATGATAAATTTCAAGTCTTTAAATTGAAATGCAAAAAAAATAGAAGCTATAACGCTAAAAATGTAATTTTTTTAAAACGACCCACATATGTACATACATTAGACTGGGCCAAAAAAATTGACTATTTTTTTTTTTGAAAGATATATCGAGAATATCATTCAGAATGACAAAAAAAAATTTTCGTAAAAGTTTGAGCCCTTAATATCAATTTTAAGAGGGCTATCATCGCTAATTTTGATTTTTAGTCATAATTTCATGTTTTGCGTCAGAACTGACAAAACATTGAAGTAAAAAAAAATCATTTTGAATTACTTTTATATAAAATTAAATTCCCTACAAAAAAGGTCTAATTAAGCTTAATAAATTGTTATTTTTCTTCGATTTTACTTTTTTAATTTGGAATTTTGTAACTAACGAAAAATAACAATTTATTAAGCTTAATTACTCAAAAACGGCTTGTCTGACGAAAATTTTCAATTAGACCTTTTTTGTAGGGAATTTAATTTTATATAAAAGTAAGTCAAAATGAATTTTTTTTACTTCAATGTTTTGTCAGTTCTGACGCAAAACATGAAATTATGACTAAAAATCAAAATTAGCGATGATAGCCCTCTTAAAATTGATATTAAGGGCTCAAACTTTTACGAAAATTTTTTTTTGTCATTCTGAATGATATTCTCGATATATCTTTCAAAAAAAAAATAGTCAATTTTTTTGGCCCAGTCTAATGTACATACGAGTATATTGGTCAATGTTAAAAATTCATTAGATTGTCAATTGACTCTCTTTTATTAAATGTCTAACTTTCTTACAGCCTTAATTATAATTAATAATTATTAACTTGTTTTAGCGACAGATTAAAGGTACTTTGACTATACACTCACTCTAATCCTGAAAGCTTATTTATAAAAAAGTACACGAGGAATAGAGGCGGAGTAAGCTTAAACTGGTTCATAGGAGGTTTAAGGGCGTTGTATTATTTAAATGTCATTTTGACATGACATCCTGTGAAATTTAACGTTTTGTTACTAAAAAAAAATGGATACTTATTTTGCATTTACATTTCTTAAACGCTCTAACTATAAGAAGGAGAAGGCCAAATCAGTATAAAACTCGTTTTAGTGGCATGACACTTAGGGATGCAGATTTCTTCGATATTCGGAAGAAAAGCATTAGCTCAGCCTTTCCTAAGGTATTGAATAATAGATAATAGAAAACAGCCGGGGTTTGCTTAAGTTTACAATAACCATAGTTTTATATTGGTGATTTGTTTGTCCATATATTTGATATACATATATGGAAGAGGCATAGCTAAGACGGCTAAGAAAATATTTTATAAATAATGTTTTTTTTTTTGAGGTGGCCTAAACTTGAAGTAAGTGCTTGGGGAGAGTACGATAACTTGGCCGCCAAGATTTGATAACGGGTTTTTGTAGGGGGGTCAAAAACAAGCACTTTTTACTATGAGAGGGGGGGGTCTATCTCCCCCCGTTTAGGAGGTAGGGGCACTTTTAGAAAAAATGGTTTAAATTGAAAAAAAAAATATTAAAAAACAACGGCAACACCTACAATAAAGTGCTACACTGCGTTTGAAAGCCAGAAGATTGTTCTATAATCGTGCATTTAAATTAAATTACTCATATCAATAGTTTTTAAGAAATTCGCATTTAAAGTCCAAATTTTGATAAAAAAAAAACGTGAAAAAAAATGTTTAGACCGGTTGTTTTCAAAATTGTGAAATGAAATTGTAAATTAGCTGATATGTGTTTCATGAATCCATCAGTTCCTAATCGAACACAAAAAACCGCATGGTTCTATATATATTCTAGGGGCACTTTTAGAAAAAAAATGGTTTAAATTGAAAAAAAAAATATTAAAAAACAACGACAACACTTACAATAAAGTGCTATACTGCGTTTGAAAGCCAGAAGATTGTTCTATAATTCTGCATTTAAATTAAATTACTCATGTCAATGGTTTTTGAGAAATTCGCATTTAAAGTCAAAATTTTGATAAAATAACGTGAAAAAAAAAGTTTAGACCGATTGTTTTCAAAATTTTGAAATGAAATTGTAAATTAACTTATATCTGATCTATGTATCTATCAGTTCTTAATCGAACACAAAAAACCGCATGGTTCTATGTGTTCTAATTTTTGAGAAAATCGAAAATTACCAAAACTACTTTTTTTGATTTTTGGTGGTGACTGTGATTCCATTTTAAGGATTAATGTTAATAAACATAATGAATCTTTGTTAGTTCAGTACCGCAATTCATTTAGCGTTACCCAGAATGCACCATGAGGAGGTAGAATTGCATCTGGGTCAGTTATTTTGTCAGTTAGTCAGTCATAGTTAGTTAAAAATGGTCAAAATGTATTAAGAAGGTGTGTAAGTCTCGTCAATAAAGCCATCGTCCGTACTACGAGTATAACCAGCGTTGCCCCCCTACTACAATCGTAGTGTTTTTACTACACTTTTTTTTCAAAAGCACACACTACGCACGCTCATCCAAACACTACACTTTTTTTCAAAGCGAAAACACCAAAGTGCATTTGATATACAAGTCCACAAAACAGTTTTTGTTAGAGGTTATGAAAAATGTTTGCAAACCTGATCTTATATCTATCAATTTAGATTTCAAAAACAAAGTTCATCAGGTTGCGTATATGTATGTCCATGTATTTTGGATTTAAATTCGAAGAATTTTGCTGCAGAAACGACATTGAAAATAATATTTTAAAAAAAGTACAAACGAAGTCATCCCAATTTTATGTAGCTTTATGCGAATTTAATTTAATTTAATTGATAATGAAAAAAACAAGTCATTTAGCTATTCTTGACCCTATCGAAATTTCAAAATTAGACATTGCGACTATAATGCCCCTTTTTGAAAGCCAGTTTTTGAAAATGTATGCAATTACAACTGAAGAGAGGTTTTTCTCAAGTTTAAATATAATAAAGGATAATTTAAGAAATAATTTAAATATTTCAACAGTTGATGCAATTATTCAATTAAAAGAACTCTCAAAAGACGTAGAGAGAATTTTTGAGCCACCCGCAAAATTACAAGTCATTATATGTAAATAAATTAATCCTTTAATTGTATTTTTGGTTTGTAAGGATGTTAATAGTTTATTTATTATTATATAAGAATTTTTTATGAGTTGTTCATAAATATAGTTTATTATACCAATGTATATTTAAAAGTGAATTAAAGGATTACAAGATTTGCAAAATCATTTTTTTTTACTACGTTTTTACTACACTTATTTTTCCTAAACACTACACTTTCAATCAGTTGGGGGGGCAACACTGAGTATAACTGTCGAGTTCGTTGAGTTACTCTTTTATGGTGGGAAGCCGAGGATGTTTTGGCGGTAAAACACTTTCTAAATTTTCGCTCTGAAGGGTGGGAGGATCGATGTCTTTTAACTGTAAACATTCACATATATCACCATCGGTATAACAAGGGTAAACTTTTTTTACATCTGATAAAAACTCTATTATTTGCGAACATGGTGAACATGGTCGGAAGTTTGTTTTGGTTTTCAAGATCGTTTATTGTATTTTATATGTATTTAGTGGACATTGGATAAATAGAATAAATTTGAATTTTTTTTAAATACAGATTCTGTGAATGCAAAAGAAACTTTGCATGCACCCAACCTCGCACCTACCCCAAATCCTATAGTGTGCCCAAGCAGGGGGGTTGCAGGGGGGCAGCATGCCCCCCCATACATACTTTACTGTTTATATATTGTAATGTTGGAAGCTAGCACTGATTTATTTATGTAAGGAAGCAAAAAATATCAAACATTTTGTAGAAAAGTAGTTTTAGTTATTTTCGATTTTCTCAAAAGCCAGAAGACATAGAACCATGCGGTTTTTTGTGTTCGATTAAGAACTGATAGATACATGAAACACATGTAAGCTAATTTACAATTTCATTTCACAATTTTGAAAACAATTGGTCTAAACTTTTTTTTTCACGTTATTTTATCAAAATTTGGACTTTAAATGCAAATTTCTCAAAAACCATTGACATGAGTAATTTAACTTAAATGCAGGATTATAGAACTATCTTCTGGCTTTCAAACGCAGTATAGCACTTTATTGTAGGTGTTGCCGTTGTTTTTTCATATTTTTTTTTTCAATTTAAACCATTTTTTTTAAAGTGTCCCTACCTCTTAACCGGAGGTTTTCTCAAAAACCAGAAAACACAGAACCATGCGGTTTTCTGTGTTCGATTAAGAACTGATAGATACATGAAACACATATAAGCTAATTTACAATTTCATTTCACAATTTTGAAAACAACCGGTCTAAACTTTTTTTTTCACGTTTTTTTTATCAAAATTTGGACTTTAAATGCGAATTTCTCAAAAACTATTGATATGAGTAATTTAATTTAAAT
Organism: Philhelius festivus; assembly: GCA_963931855.1. Taxonomy (NCBI): domain Eukaryota; kingdom Metazoa; phylum Arthropoda; class Insecta; order Diptera; family Syrphidae; genus Philhelius; species Philhelius festivus. Next base: position 125,967,907 of record OZ007555.1, on the reverse strand, counting down.
GCAGGATTATAGAACAATCTTCTGGCTTTCAAACGCAGTATAGCACTGTATTGTAGGTGTTGCCGCTGTTTTTTAATATTTTTTTTTTCAATTTAAACCATTTTTTCTAAAAGTGCCCCTACCTCCTTAACGGGGGGAGATAGACCCCCCCCCTCCCGTAGTAAAAAGTGCTTATTTTTGACCCCTCTACAAAAATCCGTCATTAAATCTTGGCGGCCAAGTTATCGTACTCGTGCCAAGTGCTTCGACTCGGCTTAACTGTTCTGAGGTTGGACCGAGTACTAGTGAAATTTAATAAATAAGGCTGCTAGTAAGTAAGTTTGTTTTATTTTTTCCCACTAAAGATGGTTCCGCAGCCGAGAACTGAAAGCCAAAAATATTTATATTTAAACGTGGGTTTTAGTGTTTTTTTTTTAAATTTTTTGTGACGATTTAAGGTAAAAGACTAATCAATTTTATCTAACTACAAACCTGGCTAACATTTATGATTAAGTTGTGAAATTAAATAGTATTCAAATGTTTTCGGTTAGGCGTACAATCCAACAGCCGACATTTCTGATATTAATGACAATAATTATTATAATAATTTCTTTTTTTTTTGTTGAGGATCGCATTTTGCATTGTCTACCAGGTTTGTATGAAATACTTGTTCTTTAAACATTTTAATAGATAATATTGGTGCGCTACATTTAAGTTCTTATCATTGTACAAGTAAAATGAAAGTCAAAAAATATTTACGCGTTTTAAAAATACCGGGTTTTTCAAAAATAAAATATTTGTTTAGTTTAATTTTTTGTATATACGTATATAAAAATATTCAAACAAAATTTTAATTGTAAAATTAAGTTAAACAGCAAAATTTATATTAAAGTTCTAGATGTCGTTTACGGGAAACTACGATTTTCGGAAACTATTTTCTGAAATTTATACGAAGAATCATTTTAAAATTAATACAAATTTTTGTCTAGATCTTGTAGATAGTTTAAAAAAGACCGTCAAGTTATTTTTCACCATTAAATTAATTTTTCTTTTTAATCTGTTTAAAAAAGTTTTTTTTGGCAAAATTATTTTCTAAAAATCTAAATAAAATTATATGGCAGATACCGTTATGTTTAATCTTTAAAGAGAAAGAAAAAAACGTGTGAGGGAGAAATTAAAAATATTATCTACCAAGTTTAAATTAAAGCAAATAGACAGACAGAGGACTAATTTTTTTGTCTTTCCTCTAAATAAATGTCAAGTCTGATTAAAATCTCGAGTTAATTTTTTTACAAATGAATAACTTGACATACAGTAGCTAAAGGGTCTTGCAATTGGCGCAGGTAGATGTTGTTTTGGTGACATCTGTCAAATCAATTGTTTATTATTTAGTTACTGATGCCAAATCACTATGGCAAGTTACACGATTGAACAGCACGTTCAAAGGATGATAAAACTTTATTATCAAAAGGAGTGTTCATTAGTGGAAACGTTTCGCACAGCGGCGGCACTTTTCAAAAACGACGGTGTTCAGGTGGTCAACGATGATGGTAACCAATTTTGTGTGGCCCAAATTGATTCATATGGACCTAGACGACATATGGTTCAAGCACGACTGTGCTACGTGCCACACAGCGGACGCCACGATTATTGATCGATTGTGATTGTTCGTTAGTCTATGTGAATAAACCTCACTAAATTTCAATTTTCTAGCATAAGCGGTTCCTGAGATATAAGGCCTCAAAAATCACAAAAACCGTAAGTCCCCTATTACACGTTGCCTCATGAGACATGTCTCATTTTTGACTTTCCTTTTAAATTTGTATCCCGTGAGGCAAAAGCTATTACACGTTGACTCATGTCTCATGAGACTCATGTCTCAAATTTGACTGTTGTTCGTGTTTTTTAATGCACAACACAGCATAAAACAAATTTGAGAAAAAGAAACGTCAAAATGAGACTACTAAGAATCAGCCCGATACTCACCGGGAATATTTTTTTGCATCTCATTTCCTCATATCTGCTTTCTTTTTCACACTTACGTGAGCCTCGTCTCGTGAGACATCGTGTAATAGGGGACTAACTGACTGACTGACTGACTGACTGACAGATCATCAAAATTATGGAGCACTTCCCTACATCGTAGAATCTTGTAATTTTGCACAACGGTAGTCTTGTCATGCAAGCAGAGGAAAAATCGAAAATTTGAAATTTTCCATTCAGGGGGCGTGGTATCCTCCCACTTTGTCCGAATTGGTGTTGGTTGAATGGAGCACTTCCGACTGCTGTAAAACGATGAAATTTGGTGAGCCGGTATGGCTTATATTGCATATAAAGAATCAAAAATAAACACCAAGGTTTTCCTTTCAGGAGGCGTGGTATCCGCCCACTTTCTCCGAATTGGTGTTGGTTGAATGGAGCACTTCAGACTGCAGTAAAACAATGAAATTTGGTAGAACGGTAGGGCTCAAGTGGCATATAAACCACCAAAAATAAAAATCGAGGTTTTCCATTCAGGGGCGTGGCATCCGCCCACTTTCTCCGAATTGGTATTGGATGAATGGAGCACTTCCGACTGCTGTAAAACGATGAAATTTGGTAAAGTGGTAGGGCTTAAATTGCATTCAAAGAAAAAAAATATAAAATTAGCGGTTTTCCATTCAGGGGCGTGGTATCCGCCCACTTTCTGAGAAAATGTTTAATTTATATGGAGCACTTCTGATTGCTGTAATTAAGCTAGGTAAGTAAGTGTTAGGTAAATAGGTATCTTGCCAGGATAAGAAGAAATAATTGAAGCGCAAATCAAACAACCAATAACAAAAAGAAATATACCAAAAAAAATACGAAGCTATAAACAAAGTTGATTTTAGTAGGTAGAGTCCACCCTTCTATCTTTCCCTATCTTTCGAGATTTTGTCATGGCAAAATATTAAAATCTTTGCAAAAAGGCGTGAGATCAGACCAAAAACATAAATGTTAAAAAAGAGCCAAGTTCTTCTATACAAAAACCTTTGTGTAACAAGTCAGCCGTGAAAAGTACTGAGATCTAAAAGAACGTCAAGTTCTTACTTCATGAAGGCTTAATACCGAATATTTAAAGTAGAATAAAATTGAAACAGCTACAATGTAATAGAGAAATTTTATTATTTAATGACTAGCCGCCCGTGCTCGCGTTGCTAACTACGAATATTTTTTTTTTTTAATTGTGAATCTAAACCATTCTCAGATCCCCTTGAACACACACAAAAAATTTCATCAAAATCGGTCCAGTCGTTTAAGAGAAGTTCAGTGACATACACACTCACAGAAGAATTATATATACTAAGATTACTGACTAAAATTTGATGGGCTTACTTGGCAAGTTTTTTTTTTGCCCAATTCAAAAGGTTTTGAAAACTTGACCAGAGTAAGCCCATCAAGACGTATGTATACAAAGAGGTTGAAATATAATATATTCTCGCTTCAACTGCATACATTCCTACTAACACTCTCAACTCTTTTTTATAATTTGTACCTACATGTTTATTGCTAAATGATTTGATAAAACTATGTATTTTGCATTTTTGTGGGATTAAAACTTTCCAATGGTATATAATTAATGCCCTCCAGATTTTCATAAGCCGCACAAAATGTAAGAAAAATTTCATATTTTACGTTTTATTATATAATAATAATTTGTAAAAATCCGATATTTGAATGCTGTTAAAGCACGTATACGATTAGGCTTTTTAGTCATAATAAAGAAAACCGCTTTGATGACCTAAGATTATAAGAGCTGCAACAGAATTTCAATGAAGCAAGTCGACTTTTAATATTATGCTGCAAAAATAGGCGTCTTTCGACTAGTATATTTATTTGATGCCCCAACGTGATTAAATTCTAGAGACTAACAGTTTGACTTACAATATTTACATAAATTCATCCAATATTTATTCACCTTACAAAATATTTATAAAAAGAAACATAATATTGTATAAATTGTAAGACCCCGAACCAACTACCAGGTTCTAGTTCAGGGTTTTACATTAACATATGCACACAAGGAACAACCCGCCATCACATACAAATATCATGTAGTAAATTAACAACTCAATTAACATAAATAAATACGTACAACTAAACTGGGAGGTAGCCGAAACATCATCTCTAAAAATGACGATGTATAATATTAACGGGTATTTAACTCAAGTTTTTCCAAACAATTGAGCCTTTTCATACATACTGTCCCACACTTTTAACTTCTCGTTTTCAGGCAAATCAATTATTTTTACTTCTTTTGATATATTGCAACACTTTAGAGTTTGGTCATTTTTATCCAAAGGTTGAATGTTAACATCACTTAAAACATCACAGTTGGGACTACCATTTTGGGCAAAACTGGTCCAAATGCCAATCATTCTTTCAATGGTCCTATACTCTGGGGTATCCTTTGACAATCTGCTAGAGAATGTATTGTAAAAGAGATAGCAAATATCATCGCCATGACATGCTCCATTATGTCCCCTGCCGCATATTAAGTTACGAATCTGGTTGAAAAATGGTGAGTCGAATTCAAAACGATACAGATATGTGGGTGCTTTGCTGTACTCTAAACGAGACATAACTGTGCGGGATATTCCGTGCCAGAACATTTTATATGAGAGTAGCTAAAAAAAAAACAAAAAGGATATATTATACAAACGCTGATTAAAATGCGGGTAAAATAAAAAAAAATATATATATAAATAGGATAATGATATTACGTCAAGATACTGCATTGATGTTTTTAAACTGCATTCTTCTTCTCCAAAATGTGTCTTTTTAATTTTTAAACCGTAATTTAGGCATTTTTCACCACTTCTGTCAAGGCCAAGATCATTCGGAACAAGATATTCGCAGTTCTGAACTTCTTGGAGCGTAATGGGTCTTCTGCGAATCTCTAAAGCATCGAAAACAGAAGATAGATTACAAGTAATGTCAATGAATCTTTAGACTAACCTGGAAGAAAAAGGAGCCCTTCATGAGAGTTTCCACCAATCATGAGTGGAATGTTATTGCTCCAAGTAGTCTTCATTAACTCCAACGGTTCCTTACAAATAACGCAATCATCTGTCTCATATGGCTCAATTGTAGGAGCAAAAGCAAACAAGACGCGATTCCGTTTTTCATCTTTATTTGTTATTCTGACGGCAGCTTTCACAATGTCAGGACCATTAGCTTTGGACAAGAATTCAAGCACAGCTTCGTCATCATCACATTCAGCATAGCCTAACGAAACAGCTAATCGATATGGCCAATTATTGGCTGGGGGCATTGCCCAGTGACACAGCGCACTGCCGGACTGAACTATGGCTTTATGGAAGAGTCCTTTAGTTTGATGAGAAAGCATTAAGAGATGAGTTGACGTTCCACCAGCACTTTCCCCAAAAAGGGTTATATTATCTGGATCTCCACCAAAGCGTGAAATATTTTCCTTCACCCATCGCAGGCCCAAAATTTGGTCTTTCAATCCAGCATTACCAGGAATGTTTAGTTTCGGATCTTTGAGACTAAGAAAACCTAGAGGAGAGATTATCTGTCAGTTATACTAATGATATAAAAAAGTATATAAGTTCATACCAAGTGCCCCCAATCTATAAGTAATAGATACATAAACCACATCTTTGTCCATCAAATAATCTGGTCCATATAAGTCTCGTGAGGCTTCGCCAATTTGAAAACCACCACCATAGATCCATACCATTACAGGTGCTGGTTTGTCCGGACTCAGCTGTGGAAGGTATAATTGCTTAGAATCCTTTGTACAACAAAAAGCCAATGAACTTACATTTTTCGAAAACACATTAAGATACAAACAGTCCTCAGACCCTTTGTACTTTGTGAAAACAAAATTCTCTTGAAGGGGTTTTTCGCACGGTTGTGTGCAATCTTTCACATCAACCCATGGGTCTGGAGGTATTGGAGCCTTAAATCGAAGTTCACCCAATGGAGGTTTGGCGAAGGGTATATTTTCAAAGCTGAAATATGGAACACCGTAAACGGACACGCGTTTGACACCTTTAATAGGACCTTTTGTTGTAAGAACTTTGATTGTTTCATTTGTTGTTAAGGAGCTCTGTTGAAGTTTGTATCCTATGATCCTACAGAGAAATTAAGCATCAAAAGATTGATTTTTTTAAGTTAGTTAGTGTTTTATTTATGTACTTTTTCCCAAACTCATAGAAAGTAAGTTTAAAATTAATTTCTTCAGGAACTGTATGGAATGAAAGAAGAGACAAAGTTTTAACACGAAAGTTGGGTAAGAACTTTGTATATACATAGGTTATAGGTATATACAAAGGTAAGAAATAATTAATTTGGAAGGGACGAATAATCCATATAGAAATAGTTGAGACCTATAAGTTACTGTCACTATACTCTGTCCAACAAAAATTGTCAGTACAGGGAAGATAGGACGTTTGTCTCTCATTCTGGTTGCATTGCCATGCATAAGTGTGTCGCCTTTTAAAGCTCTCACAGGGATTCCGTAGTTTAAATTATAAATCGCCGCAAATGAAAGTAAAAAACGCGTAGGGCAACCGTCTGCCGATTCAAAACGACTGAAAATAATATTCAATTTACCTTTTCCCACAAAGCCAAGCGGTAAGATAATAGGCGCGTTTTTTTGAGTTGAAAAGCAATACGACAATACTCAACATACTCATCTTCTTAAAATGTGTTCTCAAAAGCTTCAAATCCCAAAAGCTCCTTAATAAAAACCACTGAAAAAGCTCTTTGCTTGCAATTGAGAATGATAATGGTAAATGGTAACTCTGTTTTGATGTAGATAAAGAGCGCACGATCGTATTGAGTTTGAGTGACACTTGACACTCTTGTCTTGATCTTGACAGTATCTCATCAGCAGTGGGATATGACGGTCGTGTTGGGGTGTACAACTTTTTGCAAAAAATTACAACAACAATTCCTTAAGAAAAGTCAGTGGCTTGCTCTTTTTTTAGTGGCATTTTTCCTAACCCATTGTAGTGAGGTGCATCAGGGGCCACTGCTTTAGAAAAAGCTCTCCCATAAGGCCTGTACTGACAATTTTTGTTGGACAGAGTATAGGTGCTGGTTCTCTACGATCTTTTTATGCCTACTCCAAGTATGCATTGATAAACTTAACTCTCTTTAAAATTTGGTTCTTTCAGAATTTTGCAATACAGGTTTGAAAAAATACCAACTTTTTAATGTTACCAAATACCATTTATGTGTAGGTTGCAGAGTTTTTAAAAGAAAAATTGGGAAAATGGTGGTGAAAAATTAACTTTTTACTATGTAATTATTTATTTTAGACATATTCCTCAAACCAAATTTCGACACATGGTACATGGTAGCCATTAAAAAAAATGATTTTCATACTTCTGAACATTTTCCTTTATTAGGATCAATGTTTTTTATTGAACTTTTATTTTTAATTCTAATGGCCAATTTCATAAACAAACTCTAAAAGCACTTTTATCAAAAATCCTCTTAAATTTTATCAGACACTTAAATCTTTCGAGTTTCACCAATCTATAAAAGGGAAATTTTAGGGAATTTTTTGTTAAAATTAAGTTCTCTTTACATCCCTGAAAAAAGAAATTTATTTTTTCAAGAATTGCAACAAAAAAATACGAAATTCAAAAAAAAAAAAATCTTTGGAAAGATTCTGTGGCATAAAATGCTTAAGTAATAAAATAAAAACTTTATTTATTGCACTGACGGGTTTGTATCGGTTCTAAATGACGACTAAACAAATTCAACAACTGATCCACAGATGCTTTTGGAAAATCGGAACCTCATTTTGAAGTCATAGTCAGAGGATGGATTCCTGTGAACCCAGGAATACTCTTGCTCGACGAATAACTATGTGTTGCACTTTATCGTTGGATGAAGATTTATTTTATATTTTATTCTAAATTAAAAACAGATAATTTAAATGTTATTATTTGTATCTTAAAAAATTGAAAACTAAAAAATTACAAAACAATAATTTCAACTGCTATATCCAATTTTTGTTATCTACATCTGATGACATTTCAATAACACTTTTAAAATTTATTGAGCAATTAGTTTATATATGTGTTTAAAAGCTTGTTTAATGTAAAAGCTCTTGGTGAAACCAAAACATCCCATTTTAAGGTTTAGAAGCCTGTTAAATGTTTAAAAGTCCTTCGTGAAATCGGGCATAAGTCTCTTAAACATGAAGCAAGTTGGTGCATTTTATCACCAAACTTTTTGTAACCAATTTAACAATGTTGTTTTACATTGACAAAACAAATAATTAACTCAAGCTACGCTTACGTAATGTTGGTAGGAGACAAGAAGAAGCTCAAAAGGTTTTATGTGAATGGAAGCCTAGCTATTTAAAACAAAACTCCAGCACTTCACTACACTATAGTTCTTAACCTTGCGAACGAATTCTTCATGTTATTAATAAAGTACAATTTTATATGAACAACATATTTTTAAAAGCAATTAGTTTAGGTACGTCTCCACTTTGAATAAACAAAAAACACGATTAACGAACTTATTAACTTATTATTTTAGCCCATTAAAAAATAAACAATGCTAATTTTGAATAATATTATTTCGGTAATATATACAAACATTCATCTTGTTTAGTAATAAAAAAGAAATTAAACCTTCGACCTTATCTTTTTTAAAACGGCTGAGGACGTAATTATTTTTAACTTCCCATAGGGAGTTATTGTAATCGGTCCGATTTGTCAAATTGGAATTTTTGACATTTCTCGACGTTTCAAGGTCCCTAGAGGCTATTTCAATCATTTTTAGAGAGATGTCTGTGTGTGTGTGTGTACGTACGTTCGTACGTTCGTACGTCCGTACGTTCTGGTACCATTTTTCGTCGTCGATATCTCAAGAACGAGTAAAGATATCGACTTCAAATAGATTTTGTTTGATAGATAATAACTTCGAAAGAGGCTGAAAGGGCGTTTATTAAAATTCAGTGAGTAGTTTTTTCACTATAACGGTTTTAACAAAAAGTAAAAATTTTGGTTAGTTTCAAATATCTCACGAAAAAATAATGCTATTGATTTCAAATAAAATTTAATGTACTCATTATAAGGTCATACAGATTTGGTATGAATTTGGAAAAAAATGAACATACCGTTATTTTTTTAAACAAAAAAAACTGAAAAAAAAAATTTCATAACCCAGATATTCTAAGAACGGAAAACAATTTGAAACTCAAAATAATTTTATTTTATGAAAAATAATGTGTTTGACAACTGGTGAAAATTTCAAAAAAAAATCAATTTACATAAAAAACTATAAAAAGTTCTATTGAAAATTGGTAAAAATTGTTTTTCGACTCAAATTTCTCGAGAACTAGTAGTGATATTGACTTCTGATTTAGTTTATACATAGTATAATTTTGTACAATTGGTAAAATGTTGACAAATATTGAATTAGTAGTTTTTTTTTTAATAAAAAAAACTATTAAAAATTCTAGTGAAAACTAGTTAAAATTGTATTTCAAGTCGAATTTCTTGGGAATGAACACCGATAGTGCCTTCTAAAGTATGTTGTTTTATACATCGATACCTTCCCGTAAGAATGTATACTAAGCGACATTTCTAAAATTGTTCAGGAAACGAAAAAAACGAAGAAAGTTCTAGTTGAATCATAGTGTGCTAAGGGACAATTTTGGTTAAACTAAGTGACATCTAACAAAATTTTTTGTTGCTCACGACAATGAGATCTTTATTAATGTCGCTTAGCATAATTTTTTTGGCGGATAATACCAATTTTAGGTGGCAACATTATTTTAATGAGAAAACATGGCAGTTGATAAATATTTTTATTTGTACTCTAGTTTCCTTTTCATGCATAATAGGTTGGCGAAACGCAGGCCAAAACGTGGCCCTTAAGATATAGTACGAGTATATTTCCTCATCAAAAAGTCATTTTCGAAAAAAGTGTCGCTTAGTACATTCTTACGGGAAGGAATCGACATAATACAATTATTAACACATGGTTAAATTTTGACAAGTATCGAATTGACAGTTTTAACAAAAATATAACAAAAAAAATCTACTAAAAAGTGGTAATATTTGTTTTTCGACTAGAATATCTTGAGAACGAGCAATGATATTGACTTTGCCATTATTTAATTTTATACATAATACAATTTCTAACAAATGGTTTATATTTGACATATGTCTAGATTTAGAGCGGATATATTTTGTAAGTATCCTTCCATCAATAGCCAAAACGTATCTTTTATATTTGAATATTTCGTTTTTAAATTTTTTTCAATTAAAATGTTTGGAACCGAAATAATAAAGTAATTTCTATAATATAATACATTTTGAAACAACTTATGCATCAACAATCTCAATTTCAAATCTCTTTAAATAATTAAAATGCTTTTCAATCTTAAAATAATGTTTGTTTGAATTTTACAGCTAAAGTTTGTTTCGCTGAAAATTTGGTTATTTGAAAAAAAACTAAATATAAAGTTTTCAAGACCACAAATGGGAAGTTATCAGTGTGGGTCGCACCCAGCCTCTTTTTTTTTTAATTTTTGGGTAGTTATTATATGATGCTTTATATAAAATGCCTGGGAGAGGTGGAATTGGTAAAAATTATAAACTTCCAAATTAGTCTTTACATCATTTTCTTAAATTTCACTGAATGATAAAATGCCATCTTATACCAAACTGAAATCTTATGATTTCAACTGAAAATGCTGAAGCAAGATTTCATTGAGATTTCGTTAAAAATCTTCATGGAATCTTTTTCCACCAATGTGAAATTTCAACAGTTTTCAGCCGAAATCTCCGATTTCTTTTTGGTGGGAACATAGTATTAACCCATATGTTGGCAAAAGCTTATATTCAATGACAATTAAGACTTAAAAAATGCCAAATAACTATAATGACTTTTTCACAAATAGTATAAATGCACCAGTTAGGCAGATAGGGGAAGAATTTTTCAGAACTGTTGTTCAGTATCGAAATTTTTCAATTTTTTATTTTGAAACGAATTGACCATTTTATTTTTATTCATACTCCTTTTGTGATATATTTATTGATGCAAATATAATGAGATGCTTTCGATGCAAAATCACGTAATTTATGTGAAACCGTTTTAAATAAAACAAGGCACATGATATTGCGTGTAACTTATGCATTGTGCTCTTTGCCAACGAAAGTTTAATTTGAATAATTTTATTGGATGGTATCTTACAGTAAATACAAATATTTTTATTAAATCCTGGCCTGGGGACATTGACGTTTGTTTTTCAATTTCATTGCGATTACAATTAATAAAATATATCGGTTGAGCTAACGTTTTTTTAAATATAAATAAAGTAAATTTCATGTCTTGGTTGCAAAAAAAAAAAAAAACAGAATAATCACTACCATATACCTAGATTGATTTTGGTTAGGGTCATTTGCGTCTACAGCAACCATATGTAGGTCCCAGAAAATAAAAAAAAAAAAACATTAATTTAAAAAATCTCAGTTTAATTTGATTACTACCTAGAATTTTTAATTTTTTCGATAGGTAAGAAATACTCGTGATTTTCCCTTCTTTTACTTAACTTTTGGGGAGATTTAGCATTCAAAATAAAATGGATCACACGTACTTCTCTTATGACAAGGTGCTTTGGAATTAAAAAATTTTTTTAAATGTAAAAAGCATGGATTTAATTGGAGCAAAATGTTCAAATACATAAAATTGTCGTCTGTTTTCTAGAAATGATATATATGCAAACGAAGTTTAAAAATGGTTGTATTAATAAACTCATTTTTTACATAGATATATGTATAAGAAATTTCTTAAAAATTTTGCAAAATTTCCAATTTTAAATATTTAATAATATAGGCGCAATTTTTTAAATAGTCTATTATTAAGGTATTAGTATGATACTACAAAACGATTTGCTAACTTTAAAGTAGTTTACTAACTCATTCTTAATTTTAAACATTTTCTAACTAGTATTGTACTTAAGCAATTTTCTTAATAAATTGCTTCTGAACACACCAGCGGCGACGCGTGCCTAAAAAATGTAGTCGTTCAGTTTCAAAATTCTTATTTGCAATGCCAAGAAGTCAAACAAGTCTTTTTTTATATAAAGGTACATTACCTATAATGTTTTTATTTTTATGTCAATAATAGGTACATATGTGTATGTGTTGATTAACCTTGTAGCTTGTAATTTTGTTGTCGCCAACAACAAGATATATTGGTATCCTTCAAACACCCCACACATACTTTACACATATTTGTTGCTTCTTAACAAGCTACAAGGTTAAAATACTAAATTGTAAGCTTTCCTAAGTTTTTAAATCATGAATATCTTGGCTCCCGTTTGTCGTAATGGACTAATTTTTTTTTTAATTTGAAGAAAATTAGCAGGACTATAAGACAAAAATCCAAAACTGAAAAATAGTTACCGTGAAATACAGTTTCTTTCTCAATAACTATGAAAAAAAGGTATTAAAAACAAGAAAAAAACGTTGAAACCAACGGTAACTTTTTATGTTTTTGCTCAAACATATTAAATTAAATGCAAGTTGATAGAAAATATTGTTATTAGCAATACAGTTTTTTTATTTTCACTTTGCGACATACTGGGGCTGAGATATTAATTAAAACATAAAATCATAAAATGCGTGGGTGCACTGACTTACCTATGTTCAATAATTTATTACTCGGCTTTCGTTCCTCGTAGAGTGCTGATTTAAATTGTGGGGAATTACAAGAACTTAAATAATAAAAAAATAAAAATTTCATCAATAAATGATCTTTTTTCTTAATAATCACGAAAAAGTGATTTTTAAACAACAAAAAATTATTTCAACTTACTATAACTTTTTTTTAATTTGTTTAAACAAATGTTTTTTTTATGACATAATAGATAATGTTATTAGGAATAAATACATGTTTAATTTTTGTTTGTACGAGATAGTGGAGCTGAGATATTCGCAAATGACCAAAAAATGACACAAAACACATTTTTACCAATAACTTTGGTAAAAAAGGTTGTCGTGTGGTGCAAATTTGGTTTTAAGCCTTTCTCATAAGCACCTATCGATCCATGAAAAAAAAAATAGACCATGCCTCTGCGCGCAAGGTCAAATGACGCTTTGACTGGACTAAAACCGTCCCTATGAACGACCGACACGCGTCTCATTTCTCATATTCGAAAAAATAAAAAAATTAAATATTGGAATATTGGAATATGTACCTAAATAAATAAATAAACTACTAAAGCTAAGTGTACACGATTGGTAGATCTTACAATATTGTCAGATCTGTCAGTGAAAAACATGCTTACAATGTCTTACAACCGTGTAGTCTTACAATTAATTGTCAGAAAATTTGCCTGACAATTAATTGTTAGATCATTGTCTGACAATTAATTGTAAGAAATCTGACAATCATGTGTACGCTAGCTGACAATCGTGTAATCTTCCAATTAATTGTCAGAAAATGTATCTGACAATTAATTGTAAGGCGTCAAATTGTAAGGTATTTGAAAATCGTGTACACACACAATTTATTGTCAGGCCTGCCAATTTTTATCGTTGTCTGACGTTTCTGACAATGAAGAAATTGTAAGATGTTCGTTTTTTAGCATCATACAATTTTTTCATTGTCAGACAATTTGCAGCCAAGGTTTAATTGTCAGTTTCCATAACCAACAAAAACTGACAATTAATTGTGTGTGTACACGGTTGGTAGAAAATCTACCAATCTCTTACAATTAATTGGTAGGTATTAAGCCGGCTATCTGAAAATGAATTGTCAGCCAACTTCTGACAATTAATTGTAAGAGATTGGTAGATTTCGTACCAACCGTGTACACACACAACTTATTTGTCAGCTCATTGGTAGATAATTGTCAGACATTGTAAGATCTTACAATATTGTAAGATCTACCAATCGTGTACACTTAGCTTTACTTACCTACGCCCTAGCTACCCGTTTTCCTCATTTCCATCAATCTTATATTAAAAAAAAAGCTCTACTCGTTCAAAACAGATTTGCACGAAATGCTCCCTACAACGAGCGAATTGTTTTTTTTTTTTCTTGTATGCTTTCCATGGGTTCATTTCGTTGCCAAATCGTATGAACGACTTGGGTAGATACTGATCGGTTGAGTGAAAACAAAACAGTAGCAGGTAGCTAGTTCGTTTTGTTTTATTTGGGTAGTTCACAGAAGGAATGCACGAGTTGGAAAATGGAAAATATGTACGTATACATTAGAAATAACTATAAGGAATGAACGAACAGTATGAGTATGAGGTGTGGGTTAATTAGATAGAAATTAAAATAATGTCGCCTGTAAGCTAGTCGTTCATGCACGACTTGAACAATATGACGCCTCGCCACTGACTGAGAGAGAGAAGGGCAGCCTTTTCAACTTACTATAACTTTTTTTTAATTTGTTTAAACAAATGTTTTTTTTATGACATAATAGATAATGTTATTAGGAATAAATACATGTTTAATTTTTGTTTGTACGAGATAGTGGAGCTGAGATATTCGCAAATGACCAAAAAATGACACAAAACACATTTTTACCAATAACTTTGGTAAAAAAGGTTGTCGTGTGGTGCAAATTTGGTTTTAAGCCTTTCTCATAAGCACCTATCGATCCATGAAAAAAAAAATAGACCATGCCTCTGCGCGCAAGGTCAAATGACGCTTTGACTGGACTAAAACCGTCCCTATGAACGACCGACACGCGTCTCATTTCTCATATTCGAAAAAATAAAAAAATTAAATATTGGAATATTGGAATATGTACCTAAATAAATAAATAAACTACTTACTTACCTACGCCCTAGCTACCCGTTTTCCTCATTTCCATCAATCTTATATTAAAAAAAAAGCTCTACTCGTTCAAAACAGATTTGCACGAAATGCTCCCTACAACGAGCGAATTGTTTTTTTTTTTTCTTGTATGCTTTCCATGGGTTCATTTCGTTGCCAAATCGTATGAACGACTTGGGTAGATACTGATCGGTTGAGTGAAAACAAAACAGTAGCAGGTAGCTAGTTCGTTTTGTTTTATTTGGGTAGTTCACAGAAGGAATGCACGAGTTGGAAAATGGAAAATATGTACGTATACATTAGAAATAACTATAAGGAATGAACGAACAGTATGAGTATGAGGTGTGGGTTAATTAGATAGAAATTAAAATAATGTCGCCTGTAAGCTAGTCGTTCATGCACGACTTGAACAATATGACGCCTCGCCACTGGAACACACCTAAAACAATGACAGTTCGTGCAAGAAACTATCAAAACAGACTTTTTGGGGAGTTTGTAAATAGCACGATACTAACAAAATAAAATAGGTATAAAATGATTTTAACTTTAATAAAACGCTAGAGAAGGTATGATTCTATATTATTAAAATTTGAAAAATCTTCATTTTAACCTAGTTTCACACTAAAACAGCTTTAACATCGTACTAATTAAACTAAAATTTTGCGGCATAGGTTTAAGGAAATAATTTCAAAAACGAAGCGTTCATAGGTTTTCAAGAAATTGATTTTTCAAAAACCCAACAAATATTTTTTTGAAACTTTTTATATACAATGTTAATAAAAATTTAATGGAGCTCCTAAGCCGTTGATGACAAAGTCGAAAATCAAGTAAACGGTTCTAGGACAGGTATCGTTAAAAAAATGTAGACCGCATACGTACAATAATACACATAATTTTTTGTATCAAAATCGTTAGGGGCCGTTCAAATATTACGTAAGCAGATTTATTACAATTATTTACCCCCCCCCTCCACCTCCCTTGTCACCAAAGTAAGCAAAGCTCTTACCCCCTCCCCCCATGCTTACGTAAACATTTTTCAATTATAAATGTATTTTTTTTATATTATAATTTTAATGTTATAATTATAATTTTAAAAATAAGAAAATAGATTTAGGATAGAGATTAGATTTTACTCATACAGTATTCAACATAGAGTTATGGACAAAAATATTATAATTTTACGAACATAACAAACTTATTTTAAATTTTTTGTACACATATTAAATTCAAATTAACAGTCTTCAGTCCATGAAACCCGAATCCATGATTCTAAGTTTTCGATGACATTGGATTGCTTGGATTGCTGCTCAGTGTTGTGAGTCTGCTCACTTTTGTCCGATTTTTGAATGTCTACGTCGCGTCGGTCGTTCTCATCGAGCCATTCAATATCATGGTGCTCTAAATTTTGAATAATGCACATCAGTTCATTAGCACGACGAGCAGCGACTCTTACAGGTCTAACTTTCTTATCAGTGTGCGTTTACTTATTTATGGATCTTCTCGATGTGACGATTTAGTGACTTGACGGAAGCATGATAAAGACCACACGTTTTGCATGTTCGACTTGATAGCCTCAATTTCACCGTCGGACAAAAATAATCGTAGGGCATTTGCAGCAGAGAGTTGAAAGAATGCAGTTTTTTTTTTTCGAGTAGTATTCAGGGGCGTATTTACCCTAGGGCTAAAAGGGCTACAGCCCGGGGCGGCAAGGCTGCTAGGGGCGGCTTGCGCTTGGCCAATTTATAATATTTTTTTGAAGTGATTGAACTTTCAAAACATACAAGCCAAAAGGCGCATGCCGCCCCTACAATTGTCGAATTTACAATATTTTCGAAGGATAAACAAAAAATACAAAGATTTAACAAAATGCGATTTTTTGAGTTTTTCAAGCATGACAATTTTTTCAGTGCCGTACGTATCCGGCTGTGAAAGAGCTCACTGTAACACTCACTTTTTTCACCATTTACTATTCTTATTTTTTTATAAACGATGTTTTATAATGAAAATTCATAATAAAAATATTTACAGACATGTACCTATTCTTTGCAACAAATTCTAATGAAACGAAAACATTGTCTAAAAAAAAACACTTGCTGCTATGTAGCTCTACAAAAATGGACTAGAACGGATCTTAATTTTTTGTATATAAGCCATCTACAAAAACTCCCTTTTTATTAAAAAAAAATTCTAAAAATCCATCAAGCCGGATTCTAGATATAAGGTCACACACAAATTTTTATTCTTTATATACCCAGCAAATCATGCCTCATTTTTTTTTTTTAGTTTTGGCTGACTCGTGTCCCCCTTGGCATAATGGTTAGTGCGTTGGACTGTCATGCGGAAGGTCTCGAGTTCGATTCTCAGCCGCTGCAAGAAAGTTTTTTTCAGAGGTGTACTGCCTCTTGCGAGGAATTGACAAATTATCCAAGAGTATCTCTTGTCATGGAAAGTTCTGCTCATTAGCCGTTCGGAATCGGCAGAAAATTGTAGGTCCCCTCTGTTCCTGGTAACACCCACCCAGGAATGGTTGAGAGTTGTAAGTCACTAGGTCCTGGTTCACTCTGAGCTGTTGCACCACCAAATTTATTTATTTTTTTATAGACTCGTGTCCCTATATACAAATACCCTTCCCTTCGTCAATAGTTTTGAACGACTTAAGAAACAATATAATGATTGTTTTTTTTGTACAATAGTTTATAATGATGGATAAATAAAAGGATAGGTATTATTTTAAAAACTATTGGCGCAAAATTTTAGTCGAATTAGTACGATGTTAAAACTATTTTAGTATAATACTATGTAGGTTAAAATTTAGCATCATGCTATTTCTAACATTTTACTATTTTATATTTTAAGTATCGTTCTCACTTGTCCCAATTGAAGTCTCTTGAAACAGAAATATTGTCTTAATTTTGGGGTTCTATACTCAAGCAATTCTATATTGTATCAAAAAAAATTCAATGGTTGATACAGACGTTGAAACTGTGTCCAGGCTCTACGAGGTACTCATATCGTTTGTGAGAGAAAAACGAGAATGCTTTGATGTTTTAAAGAGATGCGAAAAAGCAAAACCTCTGAATATTACAAAATGGACCAAAAAAGAATCGTCAAGAGGAAAAAACGAGATGATGAGTGTCGCGAAGGGAGGTTCTTTTTTGTGGTCGTGAAAATTTGAAAATAGTAAATACTTTCATTCCTATTTGCGACCAATAATTGAGTGCGCTGAAGAGAAGAAATTCCTCCTATGAAGCAATAACAAATGGTTTTATTTTTTTTTATCTAATTTTATTTTATTTATCACACGAGTGAAGAAGCAATTCGAAAAAATGCAACCACTCTTCAGAAATTATACCCGGTTGATCTTGGGGAAGATTTTCAAGAAGAGTGTGTCTTACTTAAACATTTTCTGGAGCACAACTACTCTGAAAATATGAGTTTGAGGCAGCTTAACCTTCATATAAGAGAAAAAGAATTGAAGGAAGCATTTTTATATGATGAGGTTGCTTTAAGAATATACTTGTGCACTGCAGTGTAGAGGTGTGTAAATCATTCAACAATCACAATCAACAAACAATAACGGAAATGATTCGATCATTTGAATCGATCGATCATTTGATCATTTTCATTTCACTCAAATGGTTCAATACTGTTCCGATTCGATTTTCGTTTCGATTTCGATGATAAGATTGAGTTGAGGCTTTCACAAAATACTCTATATTGTAAGCCATAAATTGCCAAATGACATCGAATGATGGCTACTATGTACATTGATTAAAAAGCGTCAAAAAATTCAAGATAAAGAGATTTCATTTGTTGCTCCTTAAAAGATCAATTTTAGGTCTAATAATTACTGAATGACTTGGTACTATCAAATAAATTAACTTTAAGATACTATCACATGTAAGTCGAAAGTTTTTATTCGATAAGTCTCATTGCTAGTTCAATTCCCCAGTACACATACCAGATCCTGGGTCCGTATCGCGTAAGAGTAAAGTGATCACTAAATTAATTGATTGTCGTTTTGACAATCGTTCTGTCTATATTTCTTTTTTGATATGATAGAGACAGCTATAATCAAAACGACAATCAACTATCATCTTACGCGATTCCACCCCTGATACCTCAAACCGAATCGAGTAAATCATGGTTAATTGTGTTGACTAATATTAAGGATCGAGACTAATTGAAATGATTGAGATTGAAATAGAAAATCGAGAATCATCTAAATGATTGAGATTGGGATCGATTAAAATGAAAATGTGTGATTTCGATCATCAATACTTTTCGATGATCAGATCGAAAAAATCGAATGGATCCTGATTGACACAGCTCTACTACAGTGACGAATTGTAGTGCAGAAAGATCGTTTTCCGTATTGAAACGAATAAAAACCTATTTAAGGTCTCGCATTAGCGCCTTAATAGTTTAGCTTTATTAAATATAGAAGCTGAAATTGACAAAAAAATTTAGATAACGAATCTACGATATTGTTAATCAATTTCGTAATGAATATACACACAAAAAGAAATTTGAAAACATCAAATATTATGTATTTTGTGTTTTTTTTTTTATTATTTTTTATTACTTTATTTTCATTGTTCTAAAAGGCGGCAAAATTTATCAGCCCGGGGCGCCAAATCCTTAAATACGCCTCTGGTAGTATTGCAGTCAATTGAATGGAAAGACTTTTTTTTAAGTCTTTTGATTTAACCTCAGTACTGTGACTTTTAAACTAAAGTCCCAGTCAATTTTGCAGTCTTTTATTTAAAAACCATCTGTGGCAGTCAAATGAATTCAAATTAAAAGAATGCATTCTTTTTGGACTGCTTGCAGTCTTTGAAGTCTTTCAAAAGTCTCTTGACTGCTTTTGATGATTGCATTATTTAAGACTTCAAACTAGAATGGGAATGGATTTCTGAAGTTAAAGGAATGAGATGATAAATTCTATTGCATTCCCGAAGAATCAGTTGAAGGAGTGGGACTTTTCAGAATGCAATACCATAATATTGCATTCTTTTACAACTCTGATTTGCAGGAAATCTTATTTAAACGTTAAACTTTGGCTAATGGAATCAACGGTAACACAAATCGTCACCTGATTGCAAGAACTAGGTAGGTAACTCAATTTTTATAGTTTTGAGATATCGACAAAAACGTTTTTTTTTATTACTTGAGTAGGCTTTTTTTAAAGTACTCTTATCAATATAACAGACAAACATTTTTTTTGGTAGGAATTTTTGCTAAGAGTAAAATGTCCAAATTTTCGAAAGTAAATATAGTTGTTTATTCTTGAATTATAAAATTATTAGCTAAACAATAGACAGTTGCCTACTTCTTGCACCAATAACTTTCAATTCCTAGAAAATTATCTATTATCTACTTGTCATAATTTTTCTTATGTTTGTCCCTCTGCTAATAAACAATTTAAAAAAAAAAAAAAACAATTTACTATTATATAAGTTTTACTTGCTTCATAATTTGTTCATAATTTTACATTTTTCATAATTTTTTTGGATACATTTTTATTCGTTTCATAAGTTTATTTAGAATTAAAACAATAACATTTCATAATTATACATTTATTTATGTGTACAATACAAATAAGTATTTTAATATTACTTGTTGATCATCTGCATAAGCTTTCTGGGAATGCGGCCAATTTTTATAAAAATGAAAATTGTCGCCACTAACAGCAGGAGGATTCGAAGTGAAAATTGATTGTAAATCGTTGTATTTAGCTTCCATGATGGGATGTCCTGCAGGGTAACATGGATTTAGCATAACTGTAGCTAAGCTTAAGCTCCTTGAGGTCCTCTTCAAGTAATCAGCTGTTCTAAAATTTTCTGTTCCTGGCACCACCGGTATGAACATGGGCAGTTTTTTTTTTCAAATTTAAACCAAGACATTTTTTGAATCAGTATTGATTTTTCAGATGTGTCGATTTTTCTAATCGTGAGGTATTGTTCCACAAACCTCTTCCAGTCAAGGATATCTTCCGAAGTTATGTCGTGTATGATGTATGGCTCACCTCTTTTTTCCTAGCGCCCCGTGCTTTTTGAACTCGTTTTGCTTCAGTGCCGATTGCCGAATGCATCGATTCGAACCATGAGTTTTAAATGAGTTGGGGCAAAATTTTAAACAACCTATTATTAAGGGCTAAGCAATTTACTAGTTAGCAATTTGTTAACTAACTAACTAATTTGTTAATTCTTCGAAAAGCTTAAACCTTTTTTTTTCGTTTTACTAACCAGTAAATTACTAATTGCCTTTTATTAAAAATGGTGCATCTGAACACGTCCAAAAAATGACAGTTCGTAAAAAAATACAAAGCAAACAAAACTAAATCTTAGGAACGGTGATAAGAGTTTGACTTGTTTGAATTAAAAGTGACACCCACAATTTATTTCTGCCAAAGAAGTGTAATATAACTATAGTACTTGTAATTCTGGTGAAATTGAAATACCACGACATGTAATTCGGTCTTGGATTTTCAGGTTTTCAACCAAGAACCGAATTTTTGTCTTGTAAACTTATGCCGGGATTAAAATTATCCATCTTCCAGCTCTTCAAAAGGATTTGCTGGTGACTTAAAACATCGCACTTTTCTGCACAAACTGAGTCTTCAAACATATCGAAATCTTTGTCTTCCGAAAACATTTTATATTATTTTATTTACTTTTAAAACAATTAGCTCATGAATCAGAAAAAAAAACACAATTTAACTCTTTCAAATACAATTATAAAGAAATTTTTACGAGCAAAATGACAGAAGTCATATGGATTTAGCAAATTACTAAAAGTTAAAGCAGCGAGTTTGTGATTTAACTTTAGTAAAATGTTAATAGATATAGATAATAATATGTTAAAATCTTAAAAAAATTAGCAAAATCCTTAGTAATTTACTAAAATGGCTTTAACATATTACTAAATCGTTTAAAATTTTGCGCCATTGTCTTTAAATTAGGAATAGCTTGTACAGGGTACATGTACAACCCAAAAACAAATTTACAAATTTCAGTTCTGACCACCACAATGTTCGTAAAGAACCTCACTTCCTCGACGCTTTCCGAGGGGGATCAAAAGTATCAGAAAAGTAGACTAGCCACCTCGCAACTTACCCTACCACCTTGTTTTGATATAACCTCTTAGATCCGAAGTTGTAGGTTGCCAGTCGGCGGCGCTTGTAGAAAAGGGCATTTTTCGTTGGATCACTCGGGCAGAGCAGAACCTGCTGAAAATCAAAGTTACAGCTTGTAGGGTCGTTATAAATGCCAACGAATTTTTGTATACAAATCAAAAAAATAGAAAAAAAAAACAAAACACTGTATCGAAAAATTACCTTTCGAATATAGAAAATAAAATCGAGTTGCTTGATTTTTTTTGAGGAGAAAATTGGAAAGATATTGGAAATGAAAAATATTTTTTTTGGATTGTTGGGAATTTTCGAGATTATTATTCAAGTTTCGAGTGAGCTACAAGTTATATACTTATTTTTTGGTGAAGAAAATAAAAATAAATCAATTATTTAAGACTCAATATACATATGTATTTCTGGTGGTCTCAAGAAAATAATAAAAGAAAAATTCAAAAGATACCCTTTACAGAGTTTTAGTTTACAAAGCTTTGTGCCAAATTGTTACAAAAAAAAAAAAATATGCTCTGTCCATCTTTTTAACTAAAATTTTTCCCAGTCCTGAAATTTGTATGTGTTTTTGTGTATTGATACGAACAAGAATAAAAAAATATCAATGTTTTAAGATTAGGCAATTGTAATATGTACCTGCAAAATAATAATAAATAAGAGTACCTACTGAATTGTGCATAGTGAATATTATCTGTAATTTGTGAATGCATCCCTAAACTGCTGATAATCTGTGTGTTTGATGTAAATAGTGAAAACGATTGCTACCAAGTTACTATTTTGAAATTATCAACAAAAATTACTCATACGACGAGATACTTATATCGTCATAATCATAATATATGTACCTACATACTTTCAAAACAAAAAAAAGGAAGATTTCTTCAGTATTCCTGCATGTCCTTTCTGTGTTCCTGTCCGTCAACGAAGTTCATATTTAACTATATAGGTACATACTTTTCTTTCAAATTATTTTATAATTCGTATATTTGATTAATGTCTAGTGTTAATTCTTGTTTTGTTTTTTTTTTTTATAGTTAAACATAAATAGTGTTAAGTTTTCCTTAGTCCTTCTAGTTTCATTGTAATTTTCCAATTTCCTTCCATTTGTGTTTTTTCTATCTCTTTCTGTTTAATTGTGTAATTTTTTCTGTTTGTGAAATAAGTATTCAAATTGTCAAATGAGAGCTAAACAATTATTTGTGTGCAAAGCTACATATGTATATATACATATACATACATCAATTCTCAATCGTCTTGGAAGTTCCCTCAGTGTGTTTTGTTGTTGTTTTTTGTGTCTAATTTTCTTTCAAACAGGCTTGCTACGCTGGGATCCCGATACGTATGCGCATAAGTAGACGGATACAGGTATGTTTTGTTGTTGTTAAATTTTTGTTTGTTTTGTTTTGTTCTAGTTAAATTCTTAAAACTGAGGGCATTCACCTATGACATTGAACTTGAAAATATTTCAAGTTTATGTAAGTAATGCCACTTTAATTGTTGCAGTATTTGAAAAGTATTTAAAAATTCTGTTGATACCTATAAAATAAAAATATTTTGAAATAACATAATTGCTTTAATATTAACAATAGTATTGATAGAATTATAACTTAAAATTAGTATTTGTAATTAATACAAATAGTATTTATGATAATTATATATAATAAATTAGTTTATAAATGAAATTTGAATTTTGACCATTTATTTCAAGGGAATATTTTCTTTTTAAACTGATTCTTAAGAAAACTTCTTGAAAGATGGAAGTTTAATTTTTCTATTGGAGTGATTAGTGGTCGATGGGACATGAGAGTCCTTGACAGGTGAGATTTCCGCAGGTGAGGCTTAGGCCGATTTTATTTAGGGGCTGTTGCAATTAGTTGAGCGCGCGGCAGCCAAGGTGTCATCTCAGCAATGAGATTGACAGAGGGAGGGTAGCTCAAGGGTACCAATAACACCAAAGGTACCCGTGCATTGATAGGACAAGTAGGTGATTTAGTACAGGGAAATTTTTCGTTTGCTTCCAATCATCCTAAACATAATTTAATGTAACGTAGTTTATTTTCAATTGTCTGTTATGTCCGTTTGTTTCTTTATATAGTTCACTGTCAATAGTTTATTTTGCTTTTTTTTTTCTTGTTTCTTTCTTTTTATTATATTTTATTTTTTTTTTTAAAGTAATTTTGGTTTTGAAAAGGCATGTTATTAAATTACGGTAGTCCAGTTAGACAGGCCAAAGAACCCACCCCACATCCGACGAGCTAAGCAACAATGCAAGCATGCCTAAACTGGTCCTCGTCTTCTGGACACCCTTTTATCCGTTTGGCAGAACCTGTATCTGCAGGATAAAAGGGCAAACAACATTGTTTGTTGTTTATACCGTTACAAGCTTATTATTTTTGAGTTACTTTCTACTACCTCCTCGTTATCATTTTTTTGCATTGCGGGTATCTTTTTTCGTCTTTAAATGTGCCTATTATTCATTATTTTTAATTTTCAATACTTTATAATACTTTTTATTGTTGCGGTGTTTTAAGGTTTTCTTTTTAATTTTTCAATTGCAACTTTTCCAAAGCTCTACTTCTGAAACTATAAACATCTTGTTTGAGAGTAGATTCTCAGCCATGCTAGTGCTTGTTGAGTCCTCAAAAAATATTACTTGAATACTAAATTCCCATTGAGAACTCACTCAACAAATTCTTGCACTGAAAATGGTAGGGTTATTTTAGTTATCTAGTTTTTTCACTACTCAATTTAAAAGGGGAGGGAGGGGAATTTCAGCTAAACATTAATTTAATTAAATGAACATCACCCAAAGGTACCTAAAAGCGATGCTAACTCAAAAATCGCGACCCTAGAACAACAAGGTTCTAAGTACACCAAAGTGTGTTTTGAGAAAAACGCATCTGAATATTTGAAGTCTTTTATTCGGATACTGTTTAAAAAAATTAAAAATTTTTTTTTATAACCCGATGAATATGCACGCAATCTATAAAATTTCTACTTTAAAACCTAATAAAACCAGATTTTTAACCCTTAAATTTGACTTTAAAAATCATTATAGGACTTTGCTGCTCAACGATACGACACTATATTCTAGAACAATAAGGTTCTATGTAGCACTTAGAACCTTGTGAACTTAATTTTTTCGATTACGGAGGATAATTGAGATTGGATGAAATAAAAAGATTTAAATAAGTTTTCTTTATTGTGAAAGAGATGTGGAATATTATTTTGTTAATAAAAAGATAGTACATAAACAAATAATATTGTTGTTACAGCTGATAAATACACGAAGAAAAATATAATGGTCAAATTTAAATTTACTTGAAATAAATCTCAAAATCTACTTGATTCTATTTCAAAATTGCATTTAAATATGTAACAAAGTTCTATCTGCATGGTTTCTTTTTTTGAATTTAGTGAAACAAAGTTCTAAGTGGAAGTTAGAACCTTTTTAAATAAATATCAAATGGAAAATATGCAGATAGAACTCTGTAGCTCTGGATATTTTGTGAAACAAGGTTCTAAGTGGCAGTTAGAACCTTATTGATTAAATCTCAAATGGAAAATATGCAGATAGAACTCTGTAGCCCTGTCTATCATGGAAATGGAAAGAGATAGAGCAAAATGGAATACGGGAATCGAAAGAGCACCCTAAATTTACCCAGATTTGATATAAAACTCATTTTTTCCAAAATTGTCGGTTAGAACCTTGTTGTTCTAAGGTCGCGACGCGACCCTAGAACAACAAGGTTCTAAGTACACCAAAGTGTGTTTTGAGAAAAACGCATCTGAATATTTGAAGTCTTTTATTCGGATACTGTTTAAAAAAATTAAAAATTTTTTTTTATAACCCGATGAATATGCACACAATCTATAAAATTTCTACTTTAAAACCTAATAAAACCAGATTTTTAACCCTTAAATTTGACTTTAAAAATCATTATAGGACTTTGCTGCTCAACGATACGACACTATATTCTAGAACAATAAGGTTCTATGTAGCACTTAGAACCTTGTGAACTTAATTTTTTCGATTACGGAGGATAATTGAGATTGGATGAAATAAAAAGATTTAAATAAGTTTTCTTTATTGTGAAAGAGATGTGGAATATTATTTTGTTAATAAAAAGATAGTACATAAACAAATAATATTGTTGTTACAGCTGATAAATACACGAAGAAAAATATAATGGTCAAATTTAAATTTACTTGAAATAAATCTCAAAATCTACTTGATTCTATTTCAAAATTGCATTTAAATATGTAACAAAGTTCTATCTGCATGGTTTCTTTTTTTGAATTTAGTGAAACAAAGTTCTAAGTGGAAGTTAGAACCTTTTTAAATAAATATCAAATGGAAAATATGCAGATAGAACTCTGTAGCTCTGGATATTTTGTGAAACAAGGTTCTAAGTGGCAGTTAGAACCTTATTGATTAAATCTCAAATGGAAAATATGCAGATAGAACTCTGTAGCCCTGTCTATCATGGAAATGGAAAGAGATAGAGCAAAATGGAATACGGGAATCGAAAGAGCACCCTAAATTTACCCAGATTTGATATAAAACTCATTTTTTCCAAAATTGTCGGTTAGAACCTTGTTGTTCTAAGGTCGCGAAATGTCAAAAATTTAGTTACCTAGTTCTGGCAATCAGGTTACGAAATGTTAACTTGCTTTGCTATGCTTACAATACGTCTACTCGCTATAGTATCCAAAGAAAACAATACCCTGACAGAGGAAATTTAGACAAGTGAATAGCGCGCGGTAATTCCTCTAATCGGTCCTAACGCGAGTGCCTAAGCGTATGAATTATTTGCGGGAGTCGCCGAAAATGTGTTTCGTTTTCAAGCATAGACAATGTGTCATCCAAAATAAGCAAAACAAAGACACCCCCACCCCCCATAGTGCTTACGTAATACTTGAACGGCCCCTTAGAGCCATTTTCGAGAATACGATAAGTTTTTGAAATTATTTCCTAAGATTTGTTTTATTTAATACTTTTAAAGTTGGCATCCCAAATTTAAACAAAAAACAAAATTTAAGAAAATGTATGTATAAAAAAAATAATTTAATAATAAAACGATTTTTGAAGCTTTGTTTGCATAAATTCATAATTTTTCTAGAAATCAAACTGCATTTAAATGCATTTGAAATTTGTTTGTATAATAAAATCCATGTTTTTATATTTATAAAAAAATGTTTTAATTCGAAAGTACGATTCAGTCGTGCATTTGATTTGATCATATTTGATTAATTTTAATAATTCCCCCTCTTTCATGCCCATAGCCCGCTTTAAATTTAGATTGCTTATTGAGAAATGCTTTAAGTCATACAAGTAAAGTACTCCGGCAAAATTCAGCCTTGTCGGATATTCTTGGAGCTTGTCCATGTTTTGTCTTTAATTTTTTAAGGGATACATATTATGTCTTGGTTATTTAAAAAAATGTCTCTGTCAAATGCGAAACAAGCACGACTAAACTAAATCAACAATTAAAACGAATGCACAAAACAACAAACAAGTACACACAACAATTTAGTAAATTATTATTTTTTAAAAATTCAAGTTCAAGTGGAAAATACTCGTATTTTAGTATAATTAAAGCAGGTACATATCTATCAACATTTAACTACATAGTTATATGCATAATTATTCATAGTTGGAGGTCAAGTTAATGCCAGTGTTTTTAGCGTGGCATTAGTGTAAGCTTGAATTTGAGTATGTTCTTTCTGTTTCTTTTTTACAACTTTATTTTGGAAAAATCGTATAAACTCTCTCCTGAAGACCTTAATTTAAGATTACATTATTATGTATGTATAGGTACATATATAAAACTATTCTCGATTGTTAATGAACTTATACTTAATTATTTAAATTTTCAAAGTCAAACAAAATATCTTATAGGGAACCCCAATCAACACAAATAGCTTTAACAAAACGGTATCTGCATTGAGAATAAGTCATTATTAACTGACTTTAGATGGGGTGAATTTGAACTGATAATTCTATAGGAAATGCTATAGAAATGGTTCAGTATTTTGTATCCCCACATGATTATTACAAAAAATGACAGTTTTGATACTTTAAGATAAATTCTATTGCCTTGGAAACTGTTACCGAAATGATCAAAAATATTGTACAAAAATCTATGCTAACATTAAAAAGAAACTTGAATTATAATCGAAAGTGTAGAAACAGCGAAGAAGTCCTTCCGCAGTATTGACTATGATTTTAAAAATGCCTTGAATGGAAATAATATTTCTGTAACCAGTACGTTTCTTAACGTCGTCTTCTAATATACATATCTAACGTAATTTTTTAAGAGCTATCGGAAATTTAAAAAAAAAAAACACATACAATTCAGAAAAATGCATGGAATCTTTATTTGAATCGATAGTACGGTCGATATAATTCAATGTTTGAAAATTATTTCATGCAAATGTTGACCGCGGCTGCGCCTCAAATGGTATATCCGCTTAGTCTAACTTTGGCATAGTCTTTCTAACATTTCGGCCAGTATCTCAAGAATAAATGCACCAATGTTGGCTTCCAGTACGTCAATCGAAGCGGACTTGTCGCTATATACAAGAGCTTTAACATAGCCCTACAAGAAATAGTCTAGAGACGTTAAATCGGACGATCTAGGGGGCCAATTGACTGGCTCCAAATGTGAAATAAACTGTTTACCGAACTCGCCTCTCAATTGGTCCATTGGCACCGTCTTGTTAAAACCACATGTCATGAAAGTCAAGCTCCTCCATTTTGCGCAAAAAAAGTTTGTTATCATCGCACGGTAGCCCTCACCATTCACAATAACCTTGCGATTCGGATCATCTGTGAAGAAATACGGCCCAATGATTCCGCCAGCCCATAATCCACACTAAACAGTGACCTTTTCTGGATGCATTGGTAGCTCTTGCAATTCTTCTGCCTGCTCTTCACTCCAAATACGGCAGTTCTGCTTGTTCACGTATGCATTCAACCAGAAATGAGCTTCGTCGCTGAACACAATTTTTCGATAAAAAAGTGGATCTTCGGCCAACTTTTCAAGAGTCCATTCACCAAAAATTCGGCGTTGTGGTAGGTCGTATCGTAACACGTTGTGCGACTATAAAAGGAATCTCTTTATTTGAATGTACAGCCAAGGCTCGACGGTGAACTGATGAGAATTCCTAGCAAAAGGGTTATCGCGGGTGAACTAATTTAGGGGGAGGAATGCAACTGGCAACTTCAAGTGAGAATTGCTTGTGAAAGAAGCGATAAAAGAAAGAAATACATGAAACATTGCGACGGTGTTCAAGAGATTGGAATGATTCCATGATATCTCTATTTCCTATAACCAAAATATGATTATGAACGTTTATAGGTACATGCGTCAAGATGTCCAATACAAATTTTGTGTGCAAAAACTTGTTCCTTGTTAGCCCTCACAGCTGTTAAACTATGGCTATTATAGTGATTGTAGGAAAATTTTATTTTAAATTGTTATCGAGAATTAAAATTAGTCTGCAATAAACGTAAAATAACGCAATCGCAATATAACACTTGAGTAAAGAAATATCTATGTATATATACATATTAGATGGCAGATAAAATTTACAACTTAAAATCCAAGTCAATACAATGATAAAATAAAAGATAGTTGCAAGTATGGCAAGTTAATGAGAGAATGCAATTAATTAACCAATTATTACCCAAGTGGGTTATGTGGTTTTCTTCCGGTAGACAGAAGATCAATTTCCCCACATGTTTTTTTTTTCTCTTTTTTTTTTAAGACCAAAGATAACGAAATCTTATGAATTTTTTTTTCACAAAATCTGTTCGACAGAAAAAAACTTTTATTTAGTTAAAGCAAGGTAATACTCGTAGTTAAATTTTTTTTTCGAAAAATGGTTATTAATGACCCCCCTGGAACCATTTAAACAGATTTTGATAATTTTTTAATTCTTAGGCTCCCTAAAAGTTTGGATAGTTTTGTGTATTCAAATTTTCCAAACAAAATATTTTGGTTTAAAAAAAAAAAAAATCAACATTCTTTTTGAAAATTCAATGTTTTGAAAGCGCTATGCCCTTTTTTTAAGCTTGGCAGACAATAATTTTTCAATTCAATCTAGAAGATGTGAGAAAAAAAGATTTGTTTTAACAAAAAACAGAAATTTTAAAAATGATTTTTCGAAAATCGTATTTTTCTCGAAAACGGCTTCTAGAATTTTTTATTTTTTTTAATTAATTTTTACGATCAATAGTTCAATAAGAAAAAAAATTGAAATTGAGATATTACTGACTGTACCTACCATAATGTAGAACCATTTTATCGAATTTTGAATTTCTCACTATTGGCATAACAGATTTTAATAAACTTTTGTATAGAGAAGCTTCTAAAAAGTTTAAAAAACATTGCGTTTCAAAACTTAAAAAAAATATATTTTTTGAATATGCAGTATTCTTTTTGCAATTTAATTTTTATTCGTACAATTTTTTTTTTCTCAAAAATCTTTTAAAAATTTTGTATATACCAAGTTTAATTTTTTAAGAAACCGCTACAACAACTTGGATAGCCGTAGGACACCTACAATTGTGTTTTACCACTTAATGCCCCATTCGTATTGGCCTGTTACAAGGGAAGAACTGAACGACGTACATTATATCAAGATATCTAAAATTCAATGCTAGCTTGTCCAACATATTGAGAGGTGGAGAAACTTGGCACCGCGGATTCACATTTAGAGTACCCCCAACGACAGAACTCCTTATTCGCAAAATTAAAGAAGTCTAACAGCCAAGTTCTACGTTTCACTTTAACTCGAAATGGAATCGATACACAAAATAAAATTTGGATTTCGATTTCATGTTTGTCGAATTGAAATTGATGTGAATTTCGGTATTCCAGATTTAGATTCACTCGATTTTCGCAATTTTTCTTTTCAAAAAATTCAAAAATTTTTTTTTTAAGTTTTGAAATGCAATATTTTTTAAACCTTTTAGAAGCTTCTCCACAAAAAATTTTTATTAAAATCCGTTATTTCGATGGTGAGAAATTCAAAATTTAAAAAAATAATTCTATGGTACGTACAGTCAGTAATATCTTAATTTCAATTTTTTTTTATTAAATTATAGAACATAAAAATTAATCGAAAGAAAAAAAATTTATCAAAATTCTAGGCGCCATTTTCAAAATAAAAATACGATTTTCGAAAACCGGGTGGGTACCGGTATTTTTAAGTAAAATAGATTTTTTTCTCACATATTGTAGATTATAATGAGAAATTTTTATTTATCAAGATTAAAAAAAAATCTACCATGGGGTTTTCGAAATATTGAGGTTTGAAAAAAAAAAATTAATTTTTTTTTAAAATCCAAAAAACAAAATTTTTTGAATATATTTGAATAGGTATGCAATTCTTTTAAAATTTTTGAGAAGACTTAGCATAAAAAAAGTGATCACAATCGGTTGTCTCATTTTTGAGAAAATCAAAAACAAAAATATGGTTCCAGGAGTGTACAATTAATAACCACCTTTCGAATTTTTTTTTCGACCATTATCTAGCTTTACCTAAATGAATTTTTTTTGAATCTTTCTTTTTTAAATCTATTGAACAGTTTTTGAGAAAAAAAAATATTTTATAATTCCGAAAAAAATTCGTATGACAGGTATACCGTTATTTTTGGTCTTAAAAAAAAAAGAAAAAAACGTGTGGGGGTAAAAAATTAAAAATGCTTTTAACCAAGTTTAAGGAATATCGGCCGAGCCGTTTAGGCTGTAGTCGAAAAGACAAAGAGACAGAATTGCGAGACCCACTTTTTTGGTCTTCGCTATCATCGTAATTTTTTCGATTCGATTTTTGTACGAATGCATAACTTGCCTTATAGTACCCATTTATAATTCGAAAGTTAAAATGTGAAAAAATGAAAAATATTTTTTTCTATTACAGAACGGCCTTGGAACTTGATTTGTGTCCCATCAAGAAATCCTATGACTCCAGATTTTAAATTTTTTCCAAAAAATTAAGTTTAAAATTTTCATGTCTCATTTCAAGTTGAATTTGACTTGGACAAATTTTATTCTCCAAATCAAGATCTTTGGCACATTATACTTCGACCTAAACCGATATCGAAAATTTTTTTCAACTGATCTTTGGAAATTACATTTTTCAAGAAAACATAAGACCACAGCCATCTGCAACGATGCAGGAATTAACGTTACTGATGGAAAGGCACGTTTATCAAGTCGATTATATGTACGATACAAATCTTTTAACCACCTACGCAGCGTCACCAAGTTTTAATGTATTTGAATGACCTCACGACATTTTTCTTCTTATTTTTTTCTGCATATATGTATGTATTAACGATTGGTACGTTGTAATGACACTGCTGCAGCATTTATATTACAATATTTTATAGAAATACTTATATCAAAATTTGTATAGCAGTCAAAAACCTTCACATACAAAAAAGTTTTGTAATTGCCAACTGAGAAGTGACAGATGACAGCTGTTTTCAATTTCACTTATGTCGTTTTTATTTGGCAATCCGGAATCTCTCTCCGATCCGGAATCCCAATTGAACACTTTTGTTTGCTTCTGATGTTTCTGAAGTTTTGTTTGATTGTATATGTGAAACATCAAATGCGTTAATCAAAATCAAGAAAAATGTTTGTTGAAAGCAGGGTTGGCCGAATTGTCACTTTTTAGAAATAACTACATTTGTTATGTCTGCTACGTAGTTTATGTAGTTAATGTAGTTAAATATAGTTAAATGTAGTTTATTGTAGTTAATGTAACAAATTGTAGCATTGTTGTCAATTAACTGTCAGTTGTGCATTTGAAATTTTAATTTTTAAATTAAACGTTCAGTTATTCCTACAATTCTTCATCCTTATGGTAAATGAAACTTTTTTTTTACAAACCTTTATTAGATCATAAAAGTGCAAAATTGTTTTGTTTTTCCTTTATTACGAGTATATTGAGTTTTTATGAATTAACTACATACATATGTAGCAGACGTAACAAATTGTAGTAAATTAGGCATGTAGTTTCTTCAATAAACTACGCGTAGTTAAATACTACGTTTATATGCAGTATCGAAAGATCGAGTTGGATTAGGGTCGGATTTTCGAACCACATTTCTACTCGACACCGCTGAGCGATTGGGATCGAGTCGAACGAAGCTCATTTCAACTCAATACAGGTATATGTATAAAGGTTCAAAGCGAGCTTCAAGCTCGCTTTAACACCTCATATAAACGTAGTAAATCATGTAGAAAATGTAGTGTAGTTAATTCGGCCAACCCTGGTTCGCACAATTTGGATACCAAAAATCACAGCTGTTGAGGTTGACGTTTAAGTATATGAATGTGTGAGTGCTTCTGATTTTGCTTCTGATTTCAAATCCAGAAGCAAATTTCTCTTCTTTTCAGAATCAGAACTGTCATTTTTTCCCAATTGAACACTTTCAGAAGAGTCCGGAAGGCTTCCGGATTGCCAAATAAAAACGACATTAAAGTGATTTCGAAATTATGAAGGCAAGTAAAATGTAGAAAACTGAAAACAAATTCACTCGATGTGGAAATTCGTTTTCATTACAATTTCAGTCGATTTTTGGAACCTGGCTGTAAATATAAAATATTATTACAGGAATATTTTTTCGTAATATTACTATTGGGGAGGGGTGTTCTGCCACTAGGCGTCCTGTCCCCAGGCATCAGATTTAAATTTAGATTTTCTACATATTCTATTCAATTAATGAATTTTAATCTTTTTCTACTTTTTTCATTTTTTTTTGTAGTTTGAAATGGAAGTAGGTAGATAGTTAATTTTCATCACGATCTGTGTCATGCGAACAAATATAAAATCAAAATCAGGAGGGTACGATTTTAAATAATGTGTTTCCCTTATCCCGTTTGTATAGTGCTTGCATTGATCTAACACATAATTAAATACTTAAACGTAGACATACATTATGTATATATATGTATGTTGTGACTTTACAATAATAAGCTGAGCTGCTTTTTTGTTGGGCGAACTTGATTGAGAGTGAGATCACATATCAACGTCTACCTAGTACCCTTTTTCACTTTTATGTACTCTAGCACATACTTTCATTGGCCATTCATACAATTAGATACTGCGAAGAATTGTTCGTTAGCCACTGATAGCATTATTGGTATCTATTTGGTTGAAACCTCGCGTGTAAGCACTATGTAGGGTAGAGGTACCTATTTCCGAACAGCTCCAGTAGTCGAACACTTTTGACTGAAATACGTTAAAATAACGTTATTTTTCTTGTCATGAGTAAAACAACGATAGAAAATGAATATGTACTCTTTCCTTTATCCATTTATGCGACATCTCACTCATACACCTTCTAATTCCTTTTCAAACATCCGTCAGTTCTCTGCAAGTTCTGATGAGTGACGACGCGCATGTGTAACCAAAAAAATTGCTAGTGAAAGTGGTCAGTGGAAATAGTGTTTATTTGTGCTAAAACATCATGTAAGTTGATTTAAATAGTTTTATATATTGATAAAGACATAAAGTAAGCAGTTTTTCCAAAATTTAGTCCGAAATTTATTTTATTTCCTTACTGTTGTGAACTGTTCGGTTATAGGAAACCAAATTTCACGAGTTTCCTTTCCCGAACACTACTGTTCGGAAACAGGCAACTGGTTGAAATACATTTTTTATCATTTAAAGAGTAATTATTAACATAAACTGTATTCTCTTTCATATTTTATATACAAAAATGCATAACGATTGAATGTTCCAGTAACCGAACACCACATTCCTCAGTGTTCGGGTAAAGGAATCAACAGCTTTCTTTGAATCCTTTGTCCGAACATTCTCATATTACTTCTCAATCATATAATTTATCTGACAGATTCACACCTATAATAAGGTATAAGTTAAAATGGAACGCTCCGTCAAAAAATATGATGATAGTTCCCTAGCAGCTGCTTTGAGGGCAATAAGATCCAATGATATGGGATTAAGAAAAGCTAGTAGAGAGTTTGGGGTGCCAGTTACAACCCTACATGATAGAATTAAAGGCAAAGTTTTAGATTCAACTCAAAAAAAAGGTCCAGCAACTGTATTAACAGATAGCGGAGAGAAAAAGATTGTGGAGTGGCTCCTTAATATAGCAAAATGCGGTTTCCCACAGAAACCCAATGAACTTTTGGACGTAGTTCAAAAAATCATTAAGGACGATAAAAGGAAAACCCCTTTCAAAGAAGGAAAACCGGGAAGAAAGTGGTATTATGGATTCCTAAAACGGCACAAAGAGCTTTCATTAAGAGTTTCGGAGACCGTCAGCAAAGCAAGAGCAATTGTTACTGAGGAATCGATTCGAAAATGGTTTCATGACTTAAACGAATTTTTAGAAGAGCAAGGCTGTAAAGACATTCTGTTGGATCCAAGCAGAATTTATAACGGAGACGAGACATCCTTCAGCTTAGCTCCAAAGACGGGAGCGGTGATTGGCCCAAGAGGTTATAAAAACCTGTATCAGGTAAAGTATGCCAATGAAAAAGACAACATTACAGTGCTCCTGGTTTTCTCCGCAATCGGTAAAATATTGCCTCCAGTAGTCGTCTTTCCTTATTTGCGTCCTCCAGCTAAAGTTGTAAGTTCAATGCCTCCGGATTGGATAGTCGGCCGCTCAGAAACGGGATGGATGCGGACAGAAACGTTTTATGAATATGTCGCAAACGATTTTAACAATTGGCTCATGCAAAACGAAATCAAAAAGCCGATCCTGTTTTTAGTGGATGGACATAAGTCTCATTTGTCACTGCAGATTAGTGAGTTTTGTAGAGAAAATGGTATAATCCTTTATTCACTTCCGCCAAATACGACACATATACTGCAGCCGGCAGATGTTGGGGCCTTTAAGGGGCTTAAAAGCGACTACCGGGCCACAGTAAGGGAATGGTCGAGCTTAACAGAAAATACCGGCAAATCGATCACAAAAACGAATTTCTGTGAAGTTTTAAAAATTGTCTTAGAAAATAAGGACCGAACGGAAATAATAAAAAATGCGTTTAAGAAATGTGGCATTTATCCCTTTGACCCGAACTCTGTTGATTTTAGCAAATGTATCCAGAACCGTCTTGAAAGCCTAAACAAAGGAACACAAGACATAAATCCAGCGAACAGTGATTTATCTGAAAACAATATGGCCATTACAAAAAAAACATTACTAAGCCTACAGAAAAAGTTAAACTTAAGCGAAGACGTACACTTCACAACGGTCTTACAACATATTTCCGAAGAAGAAAAGAAATTTCCATCAATTATTATGGAGCCCGAAGCATATTATGATATAGGCCCCTCCACATCCGGCACTGATGGAACAGGACAAATAGTATCATCACAGGACAATATTTTGGAGCAGTATGATATCATAACGGAGGCTGATTATAACATAACGGAGGCTGAAAGGTTGTTGCAAAATAATGTACTTCTTGAAGAGACTTCAATCAACAATGAAATTGATGAGGCTATAGTGCAAATTTTAGATTGTGATGATATAGGTAAACATTTTTGTTCTCGTAACGTAAGCAATAATCAAAAAAGTCTTATATTATTTTTGTTTTCATTGTTTTAGACAATATTGATATCTCATTATGGAATGCCTCACCAGGCGCTCCTATGCAAATAACGCCAGTTTCAAGTCACCGAAATTCGCCTAGCAGCACTTGTTCGCCTTTTGACAGGCACTTGAAATTTCCTAAAGCTATTGCCACAAAAAAAGGAACCAAAATTCCTCCCGAAAAAAGAGCACCGATGGCAATAACGTCCTTAAAGTGGATGAATTTTCATCAAAATATAGTAGAAGCAAAGGAAAAAAGAAAGAAAGATATTGAGGAAAAAAAGAGCTTGAGACTGTCAAAAAAACTGCATAAAAAAGTCAAAAAAACAAAGAATCTAAATAAATCTAACCAAAAACAGAAATGTGGTGCATGCGAAGACGAGCTTGATACTGACGCCGAGGATGACCAGTTAAAAAACATTGGTTGTGATGCATGCGATCGGTGGTATCATTTAGGTTGCACCAAACTTTGTGCATTAAAGTTTGAGGAAGCAAAAGAGCAGGAATTTATGTGCAATTTGTGTTCCTAATTTTTTTTTTATAAATTTTTTTTATTTATTTAGTTATAAGATCTAACTGAAATTTAAAGTTTTCTGAATTACTGTTTTTTTTTGTCATGAAGTTTTCGTATTTATTTATGTTTTTAATTTTATTTATTTATGTTAAAAAACAGAAAAATATTTAATGTACTTTTGAAGGTATTATAAGTCTTAAAAAAGTTCAAAAGGAAGCAAAAAAAGATGAATTTATGTGATATTTGTGTTCCTAATTTTTATTAATCAATTTTTTTTATTTATTTAGTTATAAGATTTAACTAAAATTTAATGTTTTCTGAATTACAGTTTCTTTTTTTGTCGTGAAGTTCTCGTATTTATTTATGTTTTTAATTTTATTTATTTTATTTATTTATGTTAAAAAACAGCAAAATATTTAATATACTTTTAAAAGTCTTTACAAATAAATTTAACTTAAAATCATTTAAAAAAACTGTCTTCAATTTTGGTGTTCGGAACTCAGGAAACTAAGTGATCGGAATTGGGAAACTTGTGTTCGACAACTGGTGAAAATAAAGATTTTCGAGTTTTTATTTTTTTATAAATAAACGATTGCATTCACAAATATAAATTTACATTTTTCTGATAAAAAAACATTTCATCTATCGCATTAAATTTACATTATTTGGTTTTCTTTTAAACAAACATTTTGATAGCGTTTTTACTTCTGATTTACCGTTAAGTGTTCGGGTATTGGTACCATTACCCTACATTCACTGGGTGATATGCATAAAAGATAGTAAATGCTTTTACTTGAGAATTTCTAAGTAATTACTTTTTTTGATATGCATAAAAATGCAGTAAATGCTGAAAATAAAGTATTTACTTGAGGCCACAGTACTTACTTTTTTCGGATGAACTTTTTCAGTAAATACTTTATTCCGTATGCATAAAAAGTAGCAAGTACTTTTTTCTGTAGGAATTACTTCTTTTTTTCAAAGTCAAAGGATAGCAACATGAAAATTTAAAAGTACATACTTTTTTTGATTTAAACACATAACTATGTAGCTTCGAAACCATAAAAACTTACAGTCTTAACTCTATTATCAAAGGATTCACGTCGCTGATATAAATTAAAATTAAGTTACTGTTGACTGTACTGAAATGGCGGAATTTGTACGCGTTAGTTTACAAAAAGTCTATAAAAATCGAAGATCGGGTTCAGAATCAAATTTTAAACAACTCTATCGTTTTGAGAGGGAAAACGTAGATTGGTTGAGTGAATACTTCATTGGTAAGTCATTGCAAAATCGTAATTTGTAGTTTTAAAACTTGACACACCCTTACTATTTGGAGCCTTTTGTTAGTTCGCGGAAATGGTGTAAAACTTTCTATTTTCTTATACGCCTGTTAACTTAAAAATATAATTTATAATTTTACAAGAAGCAAACACCTATGAAAACTGTTAGGTATATATGTATATTGCGATACTATACCAATAGGCTTCCGTTAGTTAAAGGAGTCAGTGGTTTTTAGTTACTGGCGAAGTTTTAAAACTTGCCCTTAGTCGCCAAGTTTATATAGAGTCTTATGTTGAACAAATGGTTCATATATATAATACTTTTTAAGGAGCTCAAACTGAAACAAGAGGAGGGGCAATCACTCAAGAAAAGATTTTTTTACGATACGTTGGAGATCCTGGATTTCAAGTTGGCGTTGGTGAAGATATAGGCGTTCATCAGAGTACTGTATCCAGAACAGTTAATTTTGTTGCAAAATTAATAAAAGACAAAGCTTCTAATTGGATAAAATTTCCATCGAGCTATGAAGAACAGCTGGGAGCAAAAAATGATTGGCTAAGCAAATACAGGTTCCCATTATGCATAGGAGCCTTGGACTGTACTCACGTGGAAATATTACAACCTAGATTTCATTCGGAAGAATACATTAACCGAAAAGGATATGCTTTAATCAATATCCAGGCAACTTGTAACAGATGTTTACAAAACAACAAGAAGGGCAACAGTAATTTAATATAGGGATTAAACGGTTAATCTGGCAAAAAACTATTTGCTTACTAACCCGATAAGAAAAAAAAGTATTTACTATCAATTTCCGATGAATTCTAGTATTTACTGGGATGAATTTAGTATAAACTGAAAGTATTTGCCAGTTAGTAAGTACTAAACTTTATGCATATGGAATGAAGTAAATACTTTAAATTTAACCATTTGCTTTAAGTTATAGTATTTACTATTATCTTTTACTTGTAGTAAATACTTCCGTTTTATGCATATCACCCACTGACTTGTTAGTCTTGACAAATTAATAAAATAAATTAAAAGAGGCACCATTTCACAAATATAATGTTTTAATATTGAAATTTAATGGAGTTACTGACTAAAAAAAAGCAACGTACCGGAATTATTAACACCGAATTATTGGTCAGCTTAAAGCTCGGTCCGTTGTATAGAGAATATTTGTCTCTATTCGATACCGAAATATTGAGTCACTGAAGGATCCGGTGAGGTAAACAATTTTTCAATTACTTTGGCGCTTATACGATAGATCCTTGGCGATCGTTTAAATAAAATAAAACTATTGAGTTTTCTAAGAAATTGTATAAAAAGTTTTTAAAATCATTTTATTTATTACTATGATAAATAGACTCCTACCATCTACTATTATGAAGACAATTTCACACCCCTTAAGACTATCTAATTTCATAGCTTATAGTGGTAAAATTATTTGAACTGGGAGGTTGATGTAAGCAAATTTTTAAAGACTTTTAAAACTGCGTTAATCTTACGAGTATTATAGACATCTAGAAATAACAAACAATAAAAGCACTAAATGCAAAAATATCGTAATTCTATCTAATATTTAATTTAAAATTGCTGAGTACCACTTTATCTAGCTACATTTACCCATTACCAATCTTTAAGTTTGTTTCCAAAATAACGTGATTTCAATATAAATAATAAATGTAACCTCGGTCGTCAGTGCCCTCTAGTAAATTACCTTGTCTTATACATATATGTATTCTTCGTCTAACACTGACACTGCATACCAATGCAATCCTACAAAATATTATTCAGTAACATACTTTCGTTTTTTATCATCATTATTATAAAACGTGCTCGCGGATAAGTTTATTATAAACCCCATCGAATAAAATATGCAAACTATCAAATCAAAAACAAACTCAAAACAAAATCCCAGAAAAAAATAATTCCATCTGTTGCACAAACACTCAATGTGATTTAGAAAAAGGTAAAAAAAAAAACCAAACACCAGAAATCAGTTAACACAGACTCTGAGCTGGTTTTGTGATCTTTAAGCCAAAGGGAAAAAGTATGGAGAAAGACACTCGTTTTTCGTCACTGTGAATTTGCCAAAGTTAAAGAAATAAAAAGCGCGATCGCGTCGCTCGTATTTGCTGTCAAGGAATAAGGCTATAACATTATTAAGCAGGCATACGTCATATTTGAAATATAATCTTTGTTTGTAAAATCTGAATCAGTTGTATTCCTTACTCCGCTTATTGTTGTCAGAACAAAAATTATTCATTCTTTATTTTCTTGTGCTCCATTTTCAAAATTGTGACTACTTGACTACTTGAGCGCCACCACATAGAAGCAGTACTGCAAAAACTCGTGTCATAGTAGTACCTTTACATATAAAATTTAAAGTTGGTACTATCAAGAAGACGAAAGATTGTGGCGACATCTTAAGTATAGAGACATTACTTGCTAGATTTGTCTCTGCTAAATTAAATAATAAAATATTCTCTTTTTTACTACTTGTTTTGTATCTTATCCTACTCTGCACTGTAAAATCTAGCGCTAAATTCAGCGCCACCACCAGGCTAGAGTTCGCAATAAAAAATCAAGCTCCATGAAATGAATTAGACTCGTATCAAAGAAATTATACACCCGCTAAAATCCTGAATATAAATGTCATATGTGGGCAGCTGCCCCCATTACTCATTGGAGTCTGTTAAATAGAATCCAGAACAGAGGCCTTAGTATCATAGGAAACACATCTATTGCGAATAAATTTTCTTCTATTGAACATTATTTTATCGCTTTTTCTATTGAATAAGGAAGCCGGTCGCCTCAAATGTGGAATACTTTGCATTTTACGATTCGTCCCCTCAAGTACTAAAGATCAATGTGCATCAAGATCGACTAGTCTATATCATCGCCTACTTTATCAAGTAGCTTCCACTGTTAAACACCATAACAATATAAGAGCTATCACAATTTCAAAATCCCTTGAGCGTTTGCAAATAATAAAACAAAAATGCGGGCCATACAAAGCCGTCTATATAATTGTAGGTATGTATAAATTATTGTTTAGATTAATGGACAGGCGCACAAAAGAAACAAAGGCAAACCATGTAAACAAAACACAAAGAAGTGCACACCGACGTCCGATTTTTTTCGAAAATACATTTTTTTAATTTTCGAAAGTTTTTAAATTTTAAAGTTCTTAGGTTTAAATCTGGGATTTCTTTTCACATGAATCCAATACTAGTCCTATACCTAGACAAAGTAAACACGATAAGTTACAAACTAA
Source organism: Philhelius festivus (assembly GCA_963931855.1). Lineage (NCBI taxonomy): Eukaryota > Metazoa > Arthropoda > Insecta > Diptera > Syrphidae > Philhelius > Philhelius festivus. The sequence continues at coordinate 125,926,305 of OZ007555.1, read as the reverse complement.
ACCTGAAGGACACACCCAATGTAATTCTGATGACACTATGCAGAGTACCTACTCGTGCACACAATGCAACCCGTTTTGTTTGAACTTTGCGCTGGCTTAATACATACTTAAGTGAAGTAGGTATTTACTTACTTGAAGGTCAATTTGATCATATCCAGGAAACTTAGTGATGACATTGCAATAATATGATTGATTATGAACTCAAAATAATATGCGCTTAACTCGAAACTAGTACCTATAATATGCACTTTTCAAAATAACAATTCACCACTAACTTTAGGTACACTCTTTGGTTGATTTCAAGCTTAACACCGTTATCTGTTTATTCAACAAAACCTCGACGCGAACTAAAGCGTAAAGTAGAAAAGAAAGTCGATAAGCTATGTACCTACTACATGAGAAGTGACGAAATGTTCCGCATCGGTGGGACGTTGGATTAGAAAGATAATGAGATCTTATATCAAACGTATCTGAATGCTGAGAGAGTATAACCGGCATTGAGTGATTGAGTCTATATAAATTCTGTTTTCTTCTTTACACAACAGTGAGGTGAGGTGAGAGCTGAGAGCCGTATAATTGGCTATATACATATATATATATAAAAACAAACCACTACAACCATTATTATGTATTTAGTCAAGAAACAGAAGAAACAGATTGCAAATTAAAAGTATAGTTTTAGGCTTACTGCAAGAAAAGTGCACAATCGATATTTGTTGTCAAGTTTTATGAGATGTTTTTAACTAAAGGGAAATATCAAGTACCTATGTACTATCTTTGTATATAAAACTTATAGTACTATCAAGAAGACGAAAGATTGTGGCGACATCTTAAGTATAGCAGTATAGGGATAGGGACAGTACTTGCTAGATTTGTCTCTTTTTTACTACTTGTTTTGTATCTTATCCTACTCTCCACTGTAAAATCTAACGCTAATTTCAGCGAATATTTTATTATTAAATTTGGCAGAGACAACTCTAACAAGTACTGTTTTTATGAGAGTACTACAAGTTTTATACCTATACAAAATATCAAATACAAAATTGGTGATAACGTAGTTAGTATACATATTTCGGTCTGTCTAAGTGTCCGTTCAAGGGCACTATCGAGGTGACTGGCTTTGTTATAAATTTATTTAGGTTAGGCCCATCCATCATTGATGTAAGTGGGTTCTTGAAAAATGTCGAATGTATAACATTCACCATCAAATCGAAGTCGAAGACGGTGACACATCTTACACAAGACGACCTCGACGATTTATTTCATGATGTCTGGATGTGAAATACCTACCAAGACCATGTTTACGAACACGATCCGCAAACTTTAAAAATTTTAAAAACGAATATTCGTCAAGTTATGGCCAATTTGCTGCCCCATATGCGCTGAAAAATTATTGTTTAGCCTATTTCACATATTAATATTGATTCATAAGAATGGAACTAAGAACCTTAAGGAAAGAGATAAAGAAAAGAAGCAAACAGGAAATAAGAGAATTTAATGAAAAAAATATAAAAAATATCTTGAAAACCACAAAATCGATAAAAAAAGTTAAACAAAACTTGAAATTGGAGAAGGAGTGGGTCTTAGGGGTTTCAAAAAATAACGAACAAGTCCGGAATAGAAAGCAAATAAACGAAGTAGCAACAGAATTTTATAAGGACCTCTACTCAAATAATCGCCAAAATGAAAACAGAAGTAGTATGGAACAGAGGTTAGAAGAAGATTCCGAAGAAATTTTACCTTTTCTTCAAGGCGAAATAAAAAAGGCCATTATGGAACTTGGGAATGAAAAAAGTAAAGGAAGTGATGGAATCGAGGCTGAAATCCTTAAGTATGGAATTGAATCTTCTTCAGCTTGGCTTACAGATATTTTTAACGATGTTATAGCTACTGGAGAAATTCCTATCCAATGGACAAAGTCATACATCACCCTGTTACATAAGAAAGGGAAAAAAGATGACATAAACAACTATCATCCAATTAGTCTGATATCTAACATCTACAAAATCTTTGCAAAATGTATCTTCAAAAGGCTAGAAGTGGACCTCGGGCAACACCAACCGGTGGAGCAAGCAGGATTTCGATCAGGTTTCTTAACTACAGATCACCTTCAGGCAGTCAATCAAATCATCGAAAAAAGTGGAGAATACCGACTACCTGTATATTTCATTTTTATTGATTTTAAAAAGGCTTTCGATACAATTAACCAGGACTTCATGTGGAATGCACTACTTAACCAAGGCATTAGTAACCGCTGGGTAAAAATTTTTAAAAAAATTTATGATTCTTCCACTGCACAAATAAAAACAGAAATCTTTGGAGAACCATTTAAGCTACAAAGTGGAACTAAGCAAGGGGACCCAATATCACCACCTTTCTTCGCAGCTACCCTAGAAGAATGCTTTAGAAAACTTGATTGGGAGCACATTGGCATTAAAATCAATGGAAAATATCTTTCAAATTTGCGATTTGCTGATGATATTATTTTGATGAGTAATAATCCTGAAGATCTTCAAAAGCTGATTAATGAACTTACTGTCGAATGCTATAAGGCAGGCCTTCAGGCAAACGAAAACAAAACAAAAGTCATGACAAATACAACCAGAACACCTATTTATATAAATGGAGAAATAATAGAATATGTAGAGGACTTCATATATCTAGGACAGTTAGTTTCATTTAACAGAAGAGAGGAAAAAGAGATATCTCGAAGAATAACAAACGGATGGAGGCAATTTTGGGAAGTGAAACCTATGTTGGACTCGAATATTTCAAACGCTACCAAAAAATACATTTTCGATTCAACAGTTTTACCAGTTTTAACATATGGTTCCCAAACATGGACGAACAACGTTATGATCAAAAGTAAGCTTTCAACAACTCAAAGGGCAATGGAAAGATCGATGTTAAGAATAAGAAGATCTCAGCGAATAAGAAACGTCAACATACGCTCTTGGACAGGATTCGAAGATGTTGTTTGGAAGACAAGAAAGCTGAAATGGGATTGGGCAGGGCATTTTATGCGAAAGTCAGATGACAGGTGGTCAAAAGAATGTACGGAGTGGACACCACTTAGTGGTACTAGAAGAGTCGGACGTCAATCAAAAAGATGGAGAGACGAGTTACATGCTTTCGACAGACTTTGGTTTCAAAAAACGCACAACAGAAATGAATGGAAATCAATGGGGGAGGCTTTTGCCCGTGCATAAGTGTATTTTTATTTTATTTATTTTAAATATTTTGTTAATACAAATAAATTTAGTTTATATAAATGTTAATATAAATATAATGAAAAATGAAAAAGAAAATGTAATTTAATATTAAGGCAGAACAGCTAATAAATAATAATAATAATAATAATCATAAGAATTAAACAATATTTACGGCACGAGTACGATAACTTGGCCGCCAAGATTTGATAATGGTTTTTTGTAGAGAATTACTTATACCAATGGTTTTTGAGAAATTTGCATTTAAAGTCCAAATTTTGATAAAAAAACGTGAAAAAAAAAGTTTAGACCGATGGTTTTCAAAATTGTGAAATGAAATTGTAAATAAGCTTATATGCGTTCCATGTAACTATCAGTTCTTAATCGAACACAAAAAACCGCATGGTTCTATGTCTTCTAGTTTTTGAAAAAATTGAAATTAACTAAAACTACTTTTCTATATGTAAAATGTTTGATATTTTTTGTTTGCTTACATAAATAAATCAGTGCTAGCTTCCAACATTACAATATATAAACAGTAAAGTATGTATGCAACCCCCCTGCTTGGGCACACTATAGGATTTGGGGTAGGTGGGAGGTGGGGTGCATGCGAAGTTTCATTTGCATTCAGAGAATCTGTATTTAAAAAAAATCAAATTTATTCTATTTATCCAATGTCCACTAAATACATATAAAATACAATAAACGATCTTGAAAACCAAAGCAAACTTCCGACCATGTTCACCAATACATGGCACTATTTTTCTATCGAAAATACTGCCTAGAAAGGAAATATAAGGACGACTGGGGTTCGCAAATAATAGACTTTGGTGATATATGTGAGGGTTTACAGTTAAAAGACATCGATCCTCCCACCCTTCAGAGCGAAAATTTAGAAAGTGTTTTACCGCCAAAACATCCTCGGCTTCCCACCATAAAAGAGTAACACAACGAACTCGACAGTTATAGTACGGACGATGGCTTTATTGACGAGACTTACACACCTTTTTAATACATTTTGACCATTTTTAACTAACTATGACTGACTAACTGACAAAATAACTGACCCAGATGCAATTCTACCTCCTCATGGTGCATTCTGGGTAACGCTAAATGAATTGCGGTACTGAACTAACAAAGATTCATTATGTTTATTAACATTAATCCTTAAAATACCGTCACCGTCACCGTCAAAAATCAAAAAAAGTAGTTTTGGTAATTTTCGATTTTCTCAAAAACTAGAAGACATAGAACCATGCGGTTTTTTGTGTTCCATTAAGAACTGATATTTACATGGATCACATATAAGTTAATTTACAATTTCATTCCAAAATTTTGAAAACTATCGGTCTAAACTTTTTTTTTCACGTTTTTTTTTATCAAAATTTGGACTTTATCAAAATTTGGAATTTCTCTATTACATTGTAGCTGTTTCAATATTATTCTACTTTAAATATTCGGTATTAAACCTTCATGAAGTAAGAACTTGGCGCACTTTTAGATCTCAGTACTTTTAACGGCTGACTTATTACACAAAGGTTTTCGTATAGAAGAACTTGGCTTTTTTTAACATTTATGTTTTTGGTCTGATCTCACTCCTTTTTGAAAAGATTTTAATGTTTTGTCATGTAAAAATCTCGAAAGATACGGAAAAATAGAAGGGTGGACTCTACCTTATAAAATGAACTTAGTTTATAGCTTCCTATTTTTTTGGTAAATTTTCTTTTTGTTATTGGTTGTTTTGATTTGCGCTTCAGTTGTTTCTTCTTGTCCTGGCAAGATACCTAACACTAACATACCTACCTTAATTATAAGTACTAGTACCTACATCCGCTCAAAACCATAAAAAAACAATAATTGTTGAGGATTCGATGATGTTTTTGTTGCAATTTTAACTCCTTTTTTTAAATGCAGGTAGACCACCAATTAACAGCCTAATTAGTGGTTTTATTATAGTTCACATCACAGTTAAGAGTTTTTTATGTAAACTCATAATTTTTTCAGGTGTGCAAATGTTTTCTTTTTTCATTCATGTTAACATAACATAGAGTACCAAATGGAGCACTCTAGTTCTAAGAAAAATTATGAAATTTCAAAATGCATGTATAGTTTCAAAATGACAATAAAAAGACACTTCGAATGAAAAATCTTAGATTTTCTATTTTTCGCTTTGAATGTACATTAAGCTATACCCTTCTACCAAACTTCATCATTCTACGACAGTCGGAAGTGCTCCATATAAATCAAACTTTTTCTCGTAAAGTGGGCGAATACTACGCCCCCCAAATAGAAAACCTCAATTTTTATTGTTTGTCCTTTATATGCAATTTGAGCCCGATCGTTCTATTAAATTTCATTGTTCTACTGCAATCAGAAGTGTACCATATAATTTACATATCAGTTCTGAGGAAGTGGGTGGATACCACGCTCCTGAATGGAAAACCTCAAATTTTATATTTTTTTCTTTGTATGCAATTTAAGCCCTACTACATTACCAAATTTCATCGTTTTACAAAAGTCGGAAGTAAAAGTGGGTGTATTCCACGCCCACTGAATGGAAAACCTCAATTTTTATTTTTGGTCCTTAATAAACAATTTGAGCCCTACCGCTCTACCAAATTTCATTGTTCTACTGCAATCGGAAGTTTGCCATATATAATTTACATCAGTTCTGAGGAAGTAGGTGGATACCACGCCCCTGAATGGAAAATCTCAAATTTTATATTTTTTTCTTTGTATACAATTTAGGCCCTGCTACTTTACCAAATTTCATCGTTTTACAGCAGTCGAAAGTGCTCCATTCAACCAACACCAATTCGGCGAAAGTGGGCGGATACCACGCCCCCTGAATGGAAAACCTCAATTTTTATTTTTGTTTCTTTATATGCAATTTGAGGCCTTCCGCTCTACCAAATTTCATTGTTCTACTGCAATCGGAAGTTTGCCATATATAATTTACATCAGTTCTGAGGAAGTGGGCGGATACCACGCCCCTGAATGGAAAGTCTCAAATTTTATATTTTTTTCTTAGTATGCAATTTTAGCCCTGCCACTTTACTAAATTTCATCGTCTTACAGCAATCGGAAGAGCTCCATTCAACCAACACCAATTCGGAGAAAGTGGGCGGATACCACGCCCCCTGAAAGGAAAACTTTGGTGTTTATTTTTGGTTCTTTATATGCAATATAAGCCTTACCAGTTCACCAAATTTCATCGTTTTACAGCAGTCGAAAGTGCTCCATAATACGATGTCGGGAAGTGCTAAAATTCGGAGAAAGTGGGCGGATACCACGCCCCCTGAATGGAAAATTTCAAATTTTCGATTTTTTCCTCTGCTAGCATGACAAGACCTACCTTTGTGCAAAATAACAAGATTCTACGATGTAGGGAAGTGCTCCATAATTTTGATGATCTGTCCGTCAGTCAGTCAGTCAGTCAGTTACGGTTTTTGTGATTTTTGAGGCCTTATATCTCAGGAACCGCTTATGCTAGAAAATTGAAATTTGGTGAGGCGCCTGTGCCTGACTACCTTAGCAAATATTCGGAGTTTTAAGTTTCTGACTTCATTGGTACTGAAGATAGGGAGGGGTCAAAAATCGCCTGAGTTTGTTCCTGTAAAAAGGGTGTAGTGCCAGAACTTGGCTGGGCACTACCGTGCCCTTTGATACTAAGCGACATTTCTAAAATTGTTCAGGAAACGAAAAAAACGAAGAAAGTTCTAGTTGAATCATAGTGTGCTAAGAGACAATTTTGGTTAAACTAAGTGACATCTAACAAAATTTTTTAATGCTCACGACAATGAGATCTTTATTAATGTCGCTTAGCATAATTTTTTTGGCGGATAATACAAATTTCAGGGGGCAACATTATTTTAATGAGAAAACATGGCAGTTGATAAATTTTTTTATTTGTACTCTAGTTTCCTTTTCATGCATAATAGGTTGGCGAAACCCAGGCCAAAACGTCTCCCCTAAGATATAGTATATTTCCTCATCAAAAAGTCATTTTTGAAAAAAGTGTCGCTTAGTACATTCTTACGGGAAGGTATCGACATAATACAATTATTAACATATGGTTAAATTTTGACAAGTATCGAATTGACACTTTTAACAAACAACAACTAATACATCAACAATCTCAATTTCAAATCTCTTTAAATAATTAAAATGCTTTTCAATCTTAAAATAATGTTTGTTTGAATTTTACAGCTAAAGTTTGTTTCGCTGAAAATTTGGTTATTTGAAAAAAACTAAATATAAAGTTTTCAAGACCACAAATGGGAAGTTATCAGTGTGGGTCGCACCCAGCCTCTTTTTACTTATAAATGTTCAATAAATGCATGTTCCGTATATACGAAATATTTATTCACTGTATCGTTTTCTCGAAATAGTATGGTTGTCAATTTATATGTCAAAATAAAACACATTCGAAAAGGTGGTCCTATGGCCATTATAAACTTTTACTCCAAAGCGGTTAAATCAATACAAATCTTAATATCACTAAATTTTTAAATTGTTCCAATCAAAATAAATTAAAAATTATTGATTTATAAAAGTAATCAAAAATGTTGATTACAATGCAATTCAGCTATCATGGTGGATATTTGCATAATGCCATAAACCATTCATGATACTACCAACACATTGAAATAAAATTTTCATAAAAGTTTTTATTTACACTTATTTTCAGAAACACAAAATAAATAACCCGTAAATGTCTCCTTCTCTTAATAAAACAGCAACGCAATCAATTTGAAAATGAGCTATGTTCAAATCAGATCCCACCCAACTAACGAAATTGCTTCCTACTACTTAAATCTAAGTAATCTTATTTAGATATAGTGCTCATATAAGCATTCTTGCTGGAAGTCCAGTAGTTATAGAAGTAAAACTCGATATAATTCATTGCCTAGATATTCTCGAAAACATTTTTTATACTTTCAACCCAAGAAACTGTTATAAAAGTCTTAATTTAGCATCCGATGCTTCATTCCCATATCGCTTGTATCTATAGTTAAATATTGTAAAGGCTTATATCTTCGAATGACAATTAAATTCGATATTCTTAAAGAATCATTATTGGACAGAAGTCAAGACACTCAAATCAAGCTTAATTTTTCTGTCGGACTCTTATAGTGGAATATAGTTCATTATAGTACTACGAGTATTATACGAGTAAAACTGTGTAAATGCATGCAAAAAGTATATCCAAGTGTCAAAAGTAATTCCGGGTTTCCACAGTCAAAATGAGTAATTGATCTGGAGCGCACCACACGAGTTAGTGTTATTAGGGAAAATTATTCATAAACATTGAATTCATTTTTTAAACTCTTAGTAATAAAAAATAAAAATAGAATGTCATGCGATTTTATAAGCAAATATGAATTTATGCCGGAATAAAAATTTTAAGTCGTTGAGGAAGTTCATTCTTAAGAAAAAATGTTGCTACGCCAACTTTAAGTTTTTTAGATACTGTACGAACTAAAATTGAAGCTAAAAAAATAATTTTGACCCACTTTTCAGATATGTATATAATTTTCAAAAAAAAATTATTGAATTTTTACAAAAATCAAAAAATATATTTTTTTTATTTTTGAAATGCAATATTTTTTAAACTTTTTAGAAGCTTCTCTATAAAAAATTTCATTAAAATCCGTTATGCGGATAATTAGAAGTTCAAAATTAGAAAAAAGGTTCGAGGGTAGGGTAATATCTTAATTTAAATTCTTTTTCTTAAATTGATCGTAAGGAACAAATTTGGATCAAAATTCTTGGTGCCATTTTCGAGAAAAAAAACGATTTTTGAAAACCATTTCTTAACATTTTTATACAAGAAATTTTAATTGTCCATTAGTAGTAGGGCCCGAGTTAAATTCTCAAATCTGCCTACACGTGTAAGTAATTTTAAAAATAATTTTAATGTTAACAGTATAGAAAAATTAGGAATTGGTTTGTATTAGGTTGCTGAATTTTCAGGAAAATGGCAAAAGTAAATAAAATGCACGACTGGGTCGCACGAACTTGCTCCTATGTAATCGACTAGGAATTTTAAAAACGAATGTTATTAGAGAAACCTGTTCATAAGGATAAAATTAATTTTTAAATTCTTTTAGTAGTAAGAGAAAAAAACAGAATGCTATCCAACTATGAATTTATGCAAGACCAAAAATTATAAGTCGTTGTAGTGGTTTCTTAAAAAAAAGCTTTTATATACAAACTTTTTAAAAGCTTTTTAAGAAAAAATTTAGGTACGCCAATTTAAAGTTTTTATTATTGTTCGAATAAAAATTAAATTTACGAAAAGAAATATTGACCCGTTTCGGAGATATCGAATTTTCAAAAAAAGAAAAAAATAGATTTTTTTTTCAAAAATTCAAAAAATATTTATTTTAAAGTTTTGAAATGCAATGTGTTTTAGACTTTTTAGAAGCTTCTCTATACAAATTTTCATTAAGATCTGTTATGTGGATAAGAGAAATTCAAAATTCGAAAAAATGATTCTATGGTAGGTACAAGCTGTAATATCTTAATTTCAAAATTTTTTTTATTAAATTAAAGATCATAAAAATTAATTAATTAATTCAAAAATTGTTCCTACATTAAAAATGGGAATAATGAGCTTTAAAATAATTTATTCATACCCGTAGCAATTTTTAAAGCGTTTTAGAGAAAAAATGAAAATTTGATAAGCAATAGCTTATCTTAGTAACTATATATTTAATTTTTCGACGTTTTCTATTTTGACAATTATAAATAGGACCTGGACAACAAACCTTGCAATGACGAGCTAAACCCTGCTTTAATTAATGCTTGAAAACAAGTGAATAAAATTGAATAACGGCAAAGAGATTACTTGGTCAAACTTATGTGAATTTAATTTCTTCAATAGAATCTTCTCGAAATACTTCTTATTTCAAACAAAAATACTTGCTTAAGAAAATAATAAATATATACTCGTATGTAATTGGGAGTCGTGTAATCACATCCGAAAGTCATCATTTATATAAAGAAAAGGTCACGAAGAAAGGAAACATTAATAATTCCAATATTTAGAAATAAAATTGTTTGACATTTTACCAGATAAAAATATGTTTGGTATAATTTAAAGGCAATTGCCAATTCAGTTTTAATTTTGTTCTATTGAACATACTATTTACAATTTGGCTTACAACTAATAAGATATAAGATATACATATAATACTTATTTATGAAAATTTACATTTTTTGTCTCATTGGGGCCTAACTATATACAGTGACTTAAGTTTAATTATTTTTATATAAAATTTACATGATGAAAAACTAACATTTAAAAGGTCGGCTGAATGTATTGTCCTCAGGGTGTTCATACCCGGTTGTCAGTGGTGATTTTTGTGGGTTAAAGGAAATTGCTACCTGCCTGTAAATTGACATTGCCGTGAAATAAGGTTTTATGTCGATGTTTTCACTTTTTTGATAGTCTTCAACCTGCAGATGAAACATTTATTCCGAAACGCGTAGAAAATACAAATAATAACAATAAATAATAAGTATTGAATAGTTGATAAGTAAATATATTTATTTCTTATAAAAAAGATCTCTTATTTTATATGAAAAATGAAAGCTACTTGGACACCTAAACCAAACCTTGTGAGTCAGAGAGCTATTTGAAAAACAAAGGACAAGCATCTTAAATGTTTGACCTCTTCGATTTCATAAAGGTTACAGAAATAACACCTAGGATTGTTAATTCTGTGCGATTTGTAATTCAAATCCTATATATATTTATGAAAGGTATAATATAAGCTTGGTTTAGTTGTCTTTGTTTAAATGCAATACTCGTATCTTTGATTGTACTTATTTCAATAGATCAATTTTTTAAAAACAAATCTAACGATATAAGTTGTAACGAAGCGATCCATGCTTCCACCAATATCAATAATAAATCATTGGTTCAACCACGATTCCGCGGAAGGAAAGTCACTTGTTTGGTACGGTCGAAGCTAACGAGCTTGATTTTAGTTTACAAGTCAACCTAAATTGCCCAGCTATTTCGTTCCATCAGTTTGGTTCGAAGAATAAACTTCCTAATTGCCACCAGGGCCTTTGGTACCTGTTGATCTGTCGGTGTTTATACATTGGCTGTGGCTACCAGAGGCCTAAAACCTGTTGATCTAGTGCCTACCAGAGGCCTAAAACCTATTGATCTAGTGCCTACCCGAGGCCTAAAACCTGTTGATCTAGTGCCTACCAGAGGCCTAAAACCTGTTGATCTAGTGCCTACCAGAGGCCTAAAAACTGTCGATCTAGTGCCTACCAGGGGCCTAAAACCTGTCGATCTAGTGCCTACCAGGCGCCTAAAACCTGTGGATCTTGTAAGCGCCAAGAACGTAGTCCGTATTTATAAAAGAGTAACCCGATACCGAATGCCAGTTAATGAAGAAACCAGAGGCCAGAATAGAGCTTTCTAAAGAAAACCAGCAGGACCACAATACAAGGAGAATAACCGATGTTTACCAGATACACGAGGCAGGGTGTAATTAATTGAAGTCAAGAATATTTTAGTTGTTATATGAATTTAAGATTTGTTTTCAATAAAGATAAGGTTTTATAAGGTTTTAAAGACCTTCCTACTGAAGTTTCGTGTTTTTCTTCAGAGCGACCCTGGAAATCCGGCGAGCAAAACCTCGGCTGGAAAGCAAAAAGCACATCACAAAGTTGTGGAACTTGTTATTATTGAGCAATAAAACACAAATGCAATAAATTCATGATTAATATACATACACTGATACACTGCAGGTCACGTGAATATATCCAGAGCTTTGTAAAAATTCAAGTTGAGTTTTCTTCGAACAGAATAGTAACACCCGTTTCGGCTATATCATTCAGATAAACAAAACCTCTAGTACGAGTAAATACCATTCTTTATAAGAACGCGCTTACTTATAGCCTTAGCAAAAAACATTCATGTATTTTACTTCAATATAAAATAATACAATTTTTAATAACAGATTATTATGTGTTAAAATAAATTTTTAAATTAATTTGGTATATAATTTTTAATACTGATTACTTCCACCTTGGTTAAGAGTAACTTCATAAAGCCTATTCAGTATTGAATCATACATATTTTGACCAAATAATCCAAGGTTATGTCACTCCATGCTTTTTTGATGTGTGATGAGCCTGTCCTTGGATATAATACATTACACTGAAAAGCACTGGCAACTGAGGCCATCGGCTTTAGACAATATACAACAGAGAGAGACACACACAAAAAGAAAGAACAACAGAAGAAATATGTCAACAGCACATGGCTGGAACGGTCCCCCATCCAAGTAGATACTAACCGCGCACAATAATGCTTGGATACCTATATATTTTTTCCTGACTTATAGATCTTGCGCGTCATAACCCCAAACATTTTCAATGATATTCACGTCACAAGAATATGCACGCCACTGAAGTAATCAAACATTTTGACTTTTGATCAACTCTTTCACTACCGGAGTGGTGTGGATAGGCGCGTTATGTTGTTGGTATATGTCCACCACAAATTTTAATGAAAAATGTGGAAATTCCTTTATCAACCCACCGATAAACAAAACAACGTTAATTTTTAAAACTATAGTTCTGAGGCTCCATAGAATGAGAATGCTCCCCAAAACATTATTCCACCCTTGCATTTGTGGAAACGATTCAATTGGTTCTTTTCTATTCTGATATCTTGCCAATTCCAGCCATCGCGGCCGGCGCCTTTGAAATTTAATTTTTTCTATAAGAGAAAACAACCTGACGCTACTCGTTTTTCAAGTCATATATGTCATAATGCATTAAAAAAGAAGACGCGGCTTTTTGCGAGTTGGTGTAAGTGGTGGTTTTTTATGCAGTTTTATCTCCGTTAATTGATCAGTTGATACGTATATGATACGTTTCACGGTGGAAAGACTAGCGGTAACGCTTGATTTTTCCTTAATGTTTGCAGCAGAATCGTGTGATTTCGAAGCAGCCTTCAGGATTATTTTTCTAGCAGTTTCTCAGGTAGCTTGGTAAGTACGCCTTTTGTGTTTTCTCGTACCCGGGTAAATAAATAGGTATTTTACTACAAAACCTATCCGTATCAGGGATGGAAAATGTAATTTTTCAATTGTACTGAAATCTGGAATAAAATTTAAAAAAAAAAAAAAACAATAATTCAACTATTTAAAAGTTTTCCAAAGTATTTTATTAAAAAAATCAAAACAGAAATGATCAGTTTCTCTTCTTACAAAAAATATAAATTAAATATCTTAAAAATGCACAGACAAAAAACCGTAATCATAAATCACATCCACACGTTTAGAGTTTAGTTGGCGTGTTTTTTTGCAAACCCATAAGGAATTTAGAAAAAAACGACATCGGGACTAAGCGCTTTACATGATGTAAATACAACAACTACTTAAGTCTATATGGACTTAGCTAAGTCCAGATAATTTTCGAGACTTAACGTAAGTCCTGACAACAACTATGATGCAAAATAATTATCTATAATTATGTTATCGATAATTTGTTCAGAGAAGTCAAAAGTGTCGTTTTTCGAGGCTGGTTAATACTATTCGTCAATACAGTTGACAAATGCCATAACATGCACACTGCAAAGTGCTTCCATCTTTTTGGAAAGGAGTTCCTAAGTCCCGTTGTCGTTTTTTTTTACAATTCTATATGGACTTGCAAAAAAAAAACACGGCTAGTGTCGGCTAGTGTTTAGTAACCAAACCGAAGCGATGTCTAAAAGAAAGCTTATCGATAAAGAGACAGAAAAGCAAGATGCCATCTAGAAGTGAAAACTGTAATTAAGAGTTATAAAGGTTTACAGCTGAGAGTTATTGTATTGTTCCTGTAAAGGAATGCATTCAGGCCAGGATGATGTATTCAACTTTCAATTTCATTTGATGTGAAATACATAAAAAATTGTGAAATACATAAAAAATAGAAATTTTGAAATTGTACTGAATTGAGACAAATTGTACTCTTGTACTTCTCCAAACTCAATTGTATCGAATTCGGTACAATTGAACCGAATTTTCCATCCTTGATCCGTATACGTGTTTTCTTATTTTTTTAATAATTTTGCACACACTAAAAGGATTATAACAACTCTTAAAATGTTTGCGTACAGTACGAGCTCCCCGGAGATACCGATGCACATTGATTTTGAATGTCTGAATATTATAATGAGATGGAAATATAGAGTCAAGTATAACATTCCACATTCGTGTAGTGTTTCTAAAGAAAGAATCTCTGAATTTAACAGTATACGTCCGTAGTTGGGCTCAAGGGTGGGCAATCGCTGAAACGCGAGTATTATGTTTAAATGCAACTGGCTAATTCACTGGAACACTGTTTATATAAATGACGGTAAAATAATGAAAGACAAGAAGCATTGCGGCGGTACTCGAGAGATTCCAATGTTTTCGTTACACTTCTGTTACCTTTCATTTTTAAAAGAGCTTTTATGGATTATATCCAAGAGGATCAAGTGAGTTATTGGACTTCCTGCCCAAGTATGGGAAATTGCTCGATGTATGGGCGAATATAAGCCTTATAAATTACAGCCAGATCGGAAGGGGTTAAAAATGTATTGCAACTCAACGTCGAAGGAAACATAAACACTTAGCAGCGTTTTTGGTGACGTCGAATATGTGATCATTCTACACAAGGCGGTCTGTGATAGACATATCGACAACTGACAGCTGTTCGGTTTCCTGAATGCAAGTTCCGCTCCGCTTGGCATAATGGTTAGTGCGTTGGACTTCACTAGGTCCTGGGTCTTTTTGAGCAGTACACTAACAAATTTATTTAAGTCCCGTTCATGGATAGCAGCATGTGGGTGTGTTGCGCTTTGACGGCAGAAGGCAACATTGAGTTCTTGAAGCATTGACTTCTACGTGGTTTATGGTTCTTCATTTGACAATGCAATCGAGATCAGAATTTAATAAGCTTATCATACGCTGCCAATCTAGATCCACATCCGAAGAACAATGTCATGACCTGATAATTTATTAGGGTTTTCATGACCTTAGACATAAAATGCACGACTGGGTCGCACGAGCTTGCTCTATAAAATACTAAGAATTTCTAATATATTAGCTATCATCGTAGTGTGAAGTTTGATCGAAATCTCGAATTCGATTTGTTTTCCGAATGCATAACTTGCCTTATGCATAGTACGTACGACTTAAGTATAGACGCAAGTACAAAACTTATCGAACCAGAGGCCTACTCCGAGATAGAAGAAAACAGGATTCAAAACGAAATCGAAATAGAGGAGTGTCATCTTCTTTATTGTGACTGCCCGTCCATCTTTTACATAAATTAATAACTAACATGAATCATTGTAACTGTTAACATTATCATAGTATATCATATAATGGTTTGTGTAATATGCATACAATGCAATACAATGCAGTACAATACGTACATATGCTATATACTGCAGAGGAGGCCAAAAGATCCAAAAACTGCAAAGAACTAACAAAACTGAGGCGGGCCAAACTACTTCTTGAGAACTATATCCAAGATCATTTTAAGAACTGTATCAGGTTAAGTAGGAACAATCTTCGAATAGTAACGGGACTCCTCACTTGTCACTGGTAAACTTTAAAAAGACACTTAAGTATTCTTGGCCTGGTAAGCACCCACACATGCATATACTCATGACGAAATGTCGGAACACATACTAGGCGGATGCGAAGCACTAATCCATCAAAAAAAAAAAATTACCTGGGACGCTACTAGGAAAAAGAGTATGATTTACAAGTGATTTATAGTTTGATTTAGACTCGTAACCTTTCTGAAGGTACTCCAAATAATCAAACTTATCAAATGGACAAACTTTGGGGGAGAGTTGTAGGGCTTGGAACTCTGCTAGCTCTTGCACAAAAGATCATTAGTTCGCAGTGAAAACCCCCCTCTCAAGAAAGAAGGGATGGAAGTGCAATTGGACGATAGTTAGAAGGGAAGAAGTATCGTCTTTTTTAGAATAGGCTAGACAGACGCTGTCTTCCATTCACTCAAAAAGAGGCCATTATAGTAGGACAAATGGGAAAACTAATTAAGTAGTTTTGTGAGCGTTGAAGAACACCTCTTCAGAACAATAGGGGGTTACTATATAGGCCAGCGGATTTGTGTATATCGAGACCTTTCAGTACTCTTGCAACGAGTGCGAAAGAAGATTTGTGTCATAAAACCATTAACGCTCTCTATTACAGGAGGAATCATGACACTATCAGACAGCGTCCAATTGATAAATCACTTATAGTGTATTTGTCAGGGTCAGAGGCATCATGAGTAATTCGAGAAATGAATGGTATAGGGCTAATTTTTGTAATGGTTAAAACTGATTATTATGTCTTAGAGATGTAAGTGGTTTGTCACCAATGCGACCGAAGAAAACTCAACTTGAATTTGTTAAAAAAAACTGGATATATTCAAGTGACCGGCAGTGTAAGTGTAGTATGTACTATTGTACGTTTCATTAATCATGTTCATTCAAAACAGAATCAAAAACTAATCAACAAGTTGCTCCTTTGTTTCGTGTTCCTGTAAATAATCAATCAACTCGCAATGGAGCCGAGCATTCATAACTTATAGAAATGAACAACATATTCGCCTGAAATTTCTTCAAAAACACTCCCAATCCTTTCCTTCTTCCCACAACGAACAACTGAACATGGCAAATAAATAAAACACTTGCTTCTTTTAACCCTTTCATAGACAACAGTCAATATAAACATATTATAGCAGAACGTTAACACTGAAACGTCGGAGGAGTAATAAAGTTTGAAAGATTTATGATTTTCCTGGAATATAATATTATTTTCACACTCACCGATGCAACTTTGTTCCAACATTCATTACCAACAGTCTCTTAGCGAGATAGGAAGCTTAACTCTTGTTCCACCCTCCGCATTAAAGATTGAAAAATGTTTCTTCCTCGACATTCTATCATCAATTAACTCAAGGAGCAACCTGATGTGCTGTTGGCCTGCTTGTTTCATCTGCCATGCTATCTAAGCACTTCATTTACAAGAAGACGACGAAATAGTAGGTTCTGCGACTACATACCTCCCATACAAGGTGTGTAAGTTCACTCGTTCGTTCATGAGTTCGAGCATAAACTTCAATCCTGGAACACTACCGATATACGAAGGCAGCCAGAAGCTTCGAAGGATGTGATAATTGCAGTACAGGTGCGAAAACAACTTAAAAATTCTGTTATAACTTTAAAATCCAAAATTCATGAGTACCAATAAACCAGGAAGTCTGAAGGAAAGCAAATTAAAATAGTTTAACTGCTTAGACATTTCAAAGAATCGTAACGATAGGACCTGAATGTGTTTTAGAAGCGCTCACTTAAATTGCGAGTGGCTCAAGGTGTATCAAGAAGTTTTCTTAAATTCTCAATAAAATCAATACAAAGTCGTAATAAAATGCGATTTCCTTTTACAAACTGATAAATTGTTCCGATGGGCGCTGGAGGATTTTGTGTTTTTCAAGACAAAAGATTTATTTGTCGTGCAGATAAAAATCAGTTCCAGGATTTTTACTTGCGATATGTACTATGTGCTGTATAGCAAGTTATGAATTCGCAAAAGAAATCGAGCTCGAGATATTGATGAAAGTTCACAAAAAATACACGACTCGATCGCACGTACTTGCTCATTAAAAGTACTTTGGAATTTAAAAATTGGCTATAAATATAAAAGCATGAATTTAATTACAGAAAATGTTCAAATGCATAAAATTGCAGTCCGATTAATAGAAAAGCATGAATTTATGTTTTATTATTAAATTATTTTTGTATATATATACTCGTATGAACTTTCTTTAAGATCTTTTTAAGAAAATGTGGGATGTCCATTTTAAGTGTTTTAGTAATATACAATTTAAGAAATAATTTCAAAAACTAATCGTTCACTAGTTTTCAAGATATTGATTTTTCAAAAACAAAACGTTTAATTTTTTTTTCAAAAACTTCACAAGGCCATTCAAGGCTTGCACCCTGTTCAAAATTTTTAGAATTTAAACAAGCACGGCACGGCACTTATAAATGGAGACACTATTTAATTTTGTTTTAAGCGAGTTGACAACAAACAGTGTGTGATGGAGATCAGAGGTACAATATTATTGGGCAAATAGTATGTCAAAAAAAAAATGAGTAATTAAGTTTTTGCTACGATATTTAATCGTTTAAAAATGAAGTTGCACGATTTCACCCATAGTTTTTTTCCAAAATGCCCAATTAATATCTAATTTCTTACAATATATTGTGGCACCTTTCAATATCAAAAGCATTAGCGCCTACATTGAAAAATTTTGTTCTACGTCTATATAAAAAACCTGCACGATCTAACCCATACGATTCGGTATATGAAAGTGATATGTTGGTTGGTATGCAAGAAAAAACTTAGCACAGTTTTTATTTTGGGATTATTTGAACAAGTTTTGTTGTTAAAACGCAAGTGGCAGTATTTGTTTGCCCAAGATCAAATTACATTTTCTTGCTCCTGGTAATACCCTCCAGAATCTAAAGCCCTGTGCATTTGCATTTATTGCACATATGGTTGATCCAGCCCTGACTGTCAGCGTTAAGTGTGAACTTGGAACATCAGCCAAAGAGCTACTTCTAAACCATCTTGGAAAAACGACAAAAATACTCGTATAGTTACTCAAAAGAATAATCGTGGGAATGGCTGGTCCACGAAAATATTCGCTCCGAATCATAAATGTGACAGGAATTCCACTCTCAAGATGGCAAGACATGTGACAACAATTAGAGGAAGCGAAAATGAACGAAGGAAGGCGCTATTAGGCGTTTTTCTATTTTAGACCAGAGCAGAGCCTGAGTTGTCAAAAAATAAATTGTTGAATTCACAGTGTGTGTTTCTTTTTTGTTCTAAGCATGTTCTGCACGTGTTGAGAGTGCACTCTTTGAGTTCAGAATAAAATAACCGAGCAGACAGAGTTAAAAGCTTAACACAAGCAATTGACAAATGGAAATTTAAAAAAAAGTGGTGTTCAGTGGATGTTCAAAACATGCCCGACAAGCTCGGATTCTGTTCAGAGCTCTATTCTAAACAAGAATAAAACGCCTATGATGGCAATTTAAGACTAATCTTTGTGAGAATAGATCGTGGTAGAAGGCATAGAGTATATAAATGTATGCTACCTAGAGTCCCAACCGGTACCCCTCTTGCCTGAAACTCCCACTCCCTTAAATTACCTACCTATGAATACGTGTATGGTGGATAAAAATTAGAGATGCCGCGAATATTCGGCCACTATTTGGCATTCGGCCTATTTTTTTATATTCGGCCGAATAGTTCACATTCGGCCGAATACCGAATATTAAATGGAGAATAAAAAAAGATTTATTATCTTACAAAAAATGTTGTATTTTTATTTAAAATGTTTAGTATTTAAAATCTACTAATGGTAAGTTGTGGTGAATAAAAACAGCTTTTTCAGCATTCGTTGGTAGCATAACGTTTTATGTAACGTCTATGTTCGAAATCAATTACAGCTTCTGCAAATAACCTCTCACTAATACACTCGTACCAGGAGACGAGAGATAATTTCAGCGAATGTTGTCAAATTGGGAAACAGTTTTGTATTTGCTGACCACCACTTGTAAGGGTCTGCCATCCGATCTTGGCGAAAAGTTCTTAAAAAAATGTATTTTGCTTTCAATGACAGTTTTTTCAACATCTTTATCATTTTGTCTATAGCAACTTCCTCAAAACATTCCCAGAAACTGTTGTGCCTCGTCAAAAGTCACGTAGGAGATATGTAGATACAAAACACATCGTTTCGTTGGTCGAATGTTCGGCAGCCGAATATTAGGTATTCGGCCGACGAGTGTGGCCGAATATTCATTATTCGGTATTCGGCCGAGTCACCATCACCATTCGCGGCATCTCTAATAATAATACAAAATAACGTGAGTTGCTCAAATAAGTCACTTTTTGTTTTATTTTAATTATCAAAATGACAGTTCTCGTGAATTGTATCAAAACACATTAAAACTAGTTTATGTCTCTTTTAGACGCTCAGTCGTTCCTTCAGTTATCAGTTCAGTTGTCAGTTCAGTTAAAAAAGGCAGTGTACTTAGACGTCAGTCCGGTGTTCAGTTGAGCTTTCATTTTACTTGTGAGCAGTTGAAAATCAGAGGAAATACATTGCGAAATAGACGTTGAAAACCTTATTGCAATAGTTATAGTTTTGTCGCTTAATAAATTAAAACGAAGAAGAAAGAAATGGAGCAAAGATTGGTAGGTACTTAAAAAGACGAAGCCTATCGCACGCTAATTTAATGCGGGAATTGAGGTTTAAACATGGTGATTGGTTAAACTATTTACGTATGAGTGAAAGCGTATATTTGGAGCTACTACAACCAGTGACTCCAATTATAAAAAAAAAACAAGACACTAATATGAGAGTATTCATTTCACCTCACGAAAGCAACCCTCCGATTTTTAGCAACTGGAAGTACTTACCAAAACCTTAAATTTCTTACTTCAATATCGGCACCAAGGCTAAGTGCAATTATACCTGAAGTCCTGAAACTTGTAAAGCAATAATAAAAGTACTTAGGGATTATACAAAGGTAAGTACTATAGTATATTTAAGACATATGTAAGGTATGTAAGTGTAGTTTTAAATATAAATCTATTAATCTATGAACATTGTGAAAAGTATCTAGTAACGGTTGATTCTTCACATAAATCCTTTGGTGTGGAGCTTCTCATTACAAATTGTGCAACGGTTGAGTCTTCAGATAAATCTGTTGGTGTCAGTACGAATTGTGTTGTTTTGGTGGCGGTCTTTGAATTGCCACATATCGACTTTCACTTGGTTGTGTCACAACTTTTGATGTCTTCATTTAACGACTTAAGGTGACCTTCAAATAATATTGCATCATTTATAATTTTTTTGTACGTATGGCACCATTTCCGGTGGCATATCATTAAACTCTTGCGCAACATGTATTCCAAATGCCACATGCTTTCCCTGATCACTATTTTTTAATCGATCAGCCACCAACTGCAAAACTTGTTTATTGGATGCACTATTGCTGTTTCTTGGTCTTTTGCTTTTGACATAAGTTCTTGAAGTAGAAGGGTCTAGTTGGACGCCCGCAACCGACGGACTTCCCGTTCTAAGTTCCTGTGAGAATTCATAATTGTTTTCAACGATGGATCTTGATGGCTCCTAAAGAAAAAATAAATAAATTAACAAACAATTATTTAGTACAGTTTGATTATGTTGTTTTAGTTAATTGAATTAAGTGAGTATACTTTTTCGGATGCCCGCTAATGAGATGGAATGGAGAAAGATTGCCCAAGGTTTCCACACCAGATGGCAATTTCCAAATTGTCTTGGAGCTGTTGACGGGAAACATGTCGGGATGATACCACCAAAAGAAAGTGGATCACTATTTTGGAATTACAAAAAATTTCATAGCAGTGCTCTTATGGCCATTGTAAGTTCGAAATACGAATTTATTATCTGCGATGTCGGCACAAATGGCAGCATTATAGATGGGGCAGTTTTAAGCAAAACAACATTTTACGAAAGACTTATTAACGATGATTTAAAATTGCCTTCGGATGAGAGCCCAACCTCAAATAGCAACAAACTTTCTTTCGCTTTTGTAGCTTCTTGAAACCATTCAATAAAAAGCAGTTGAATTATGATCGCATGGTTTTTAACTACAGGTTATTAAGAGCTCGACGCATTGTTGAGAATGCCTTTGGCATTTTATCAAATAGATTTCAAATCTTTCAATCTGCTATAAACTTAAAAATTAAAAATGTAGATGTTGTATTGACATGCTTCTACTTGCACACTTTTTTACGGAAAACATGTGGAAATATGTACGTACAATCGACCCGAAATTGACGAAGCTGAAAGAGATCCAGTTATTGGGGCACATCGGCTAGTAAGCCTTCGAGCAGGAAACAGCAACAACAACATTGCCACTGAAGCCAAAATTTCCCGAAATAAGTTTGTGGAATATTTTGTAAATGAAGGCCAAGTTGAATGGCAGGATGAGGTAGTACGAAAAGGATACATATATGGTGTAATGATCTGAATTGTAAGAATTATATAATTTAAATAAAAAAAATATTTGTTAAATGAAACTTACCAAATTGTAATTTTCGTCATTTTTTTCTGCTTCTTCTTTTTCTTCAAAGTCATAGGTAACTGTTGATTGTGGACTGAATTGCACGAGTCTACTGTTGATCATTCAAGAATGAAGACAGCAAATCAAAGTACCACAGATTTGGCACGTATACATCTTTCGTTCTTATTCCACTTTTGTTTGAGCGCTCTACTTTTTTGAACTCTTTATTATACGCAGAACGAATGCTATTTATTTTTGCCCTGACCTTGGCCTTTGTCGCTTCCATATTCACCTCTTTTATTTTTTGCAGCAACAAATTATATGCTGCTTCTCTTTTAACTGAATTGTGATAAAAAGGGTCACTTTTCTTTCACAAATATGGACACGTGTGATAAATTTCAATGAAATCGACCAAATTATCATTCCGTTTCGACATATTAAAAAAAAGGAACTCGAAAATGTTGATTCACCGTCAACTGAAATTGAAGTGACGACTGAACTGACAACTGAAGTGAAAAGTATTAACACATCAGTTTAGCTGATAACTGAACTTAAAACTTATGGGAATTTCATCAGTTTCAGTTTCAGTTAAACGCTTTAGGTTTTTCATTTAGACATCAGTTTAACTGAAAACTTAACCGATAGCTCAACTGAAACTGAAACTGAAATGATCGTCTAAAAGGGGCTTGATAGACAAACTTAAATATTTATTTTCAATAATTTTACGTATAGAGAATGTGAATATCTCAAATAAATTAATCAAACAATCAAAATCATTGAGTGTAGTGCTGCAAACCGATATCAAGAAGTCAGGCGTATCGACGACGACAGTGGAAAGAATGATTTTGCTTACCAGGAATCACTTCCATCAGGGTTAAGGAGTACTCGATTGAGAAGGAAGGCTTATGGAAAATTGATGGCAAATGATTCAACAGCAAAAAGATGCTGCCAACAATCCAGAAAACCATTCAGCTCAGTGATGCAAATCGCCAAAGTCCAATGACAGAATTGTTTACGTTGCTGGGGCATTTAAGGTCATTGAGGAGACGTTTCAACATTTTCCTTATAAGAACTACTAAGATGACTTAAATCAATACTCAAGACCGTTTAAATCAAGCTTCCAAGTGCCTATTAGTGCCTATTAGCACTTGATTTGAGAGGAAGTTCCTCTAATCCGAACAAACTAAACGAAAACGCT
This sequence comes from Philhelius festivus, assembly GCA_963931855.1. Lineage (NCBI taxonomy): Eukaryota > Metazoa > Arthropoda > Insecta > Diptera > Syrphidae > Philhelius > Philhelius festivus. The sequence goes on along the minus strand of OZ007555.1, from coordinate 125,902,754 downwards.
TTTGGAACCAGTTTCAAAACTTCTTTTAACATATGTTTACAATAACTGAATATCAGGCACTCAATCCTCACTGTCAAATTCGATAAAGAAGAATTATCGAATGGGATATAATTTTTCTACTTCGTCCAGTGCCAATCGATGAATACATTCTGCGATGCATATTGAATATATCTGTTTGGAAGTTACCGAAAAATGACGGGTCATCTGCACTGGAAATCTTGTTGTCTTATTTGTAAGCATTTTTTGTCATTCTGTCTACCTGATAAATTAATTATTTATTGATTGATACCCAACTTTTTGGCCAGTACTTTGTATGCGAGGGTTAGGTGTTGGTAAAATTTATTTGGATTGCAATATGCTTGTCAATAATTATTCGTTTGCATAGCCATTGCGCGTCTGAACCTATAGTTTTATGTTTATCTTTGAATGCAGCCATTTGAAATATGTAAATTCTAATTCGTATCCAACTTCATGTTTTACTTTGCACATGCTAAAAACAAATTAGATTAAAATAAAGTCCAATAATAGTGCTAAGTCTTCTACTTGGCTGATTTATTTTATTTCAGTAGTATATAGAGTTTGTATTATAAAAACCTTCATGCTAAAAACATGTCGCTGTCTTTGACGGATGGCGTGACGGTTTGACATGTCACTGACAGCTGCATAGAAATTTTTTTACCCCCAACGCCGGAAAAGAAGTTTTACTTCAAAAAGTGTGTCCCTGTTGAAATATTGTGCTAATAATACTATATTAAAATAATCCTTATGAAATAACTATCAAAATTAATAGAATATTTTCTTCATTACAATAAATTTGCTAAAACTGTTCACACATAAATTTGTCTCCAATTATTAAATTCTTCTGGAATAAACGTAGCACTACTACAGAAAATTTCTAGAACATAAATTTGTGAATTGTTTCGGAATAATAAATTTATTGATTTTGTTGCTGTTATTAATTGTGGTTACATGCAACATGGAAGTTTGCTATGCAAACATACTTGGAGTACAACGCCAATTGGAAAGCGGCTCTTGGAACAGAATTGGATGTATCAATGGATACATATATGTTTCTACAATCATTACAGCGTCTCATATGTTAAATGCGATAGGATTCAAAGTTGACGATGAATGGTTGGCAATATCTTTGATGTGCGGTCTATCGGATCAGTTTCAACCAATGGTGATGGCATTGGACAACACCGATACAAAGCTAACAAGTGATGCCATCAAAACTAAATTACTACAAGAAGTTTCAACTGTGAATGGTGAAGGTGCTTTTTCAGTGGAAACAGCGGAAACAAAAAAGGTCTGACAAAGAAAAAAGGAGTACGATGCTACAGTTGTAACAAAATTGGTCACAAATCTCTTGACTGTCCGATTAAGAAGTCTAAAAAGGTTGATGACAAAAATAAATCCGGAACTTCTTTCAGTGCTGTACTTTTAGTTGGAAATTTTAACCGAGGTGATTGGTATATTGATTCTGGCGCAACACAACATCTTACCATGAGCCAAAATTGGATTTGGAACTAAAGAAAACCATCAATATCTGATATTACTGTTGCCAATAACACCAAAATGAATGTTTCGAAGGTTCGGTGAAAATAGCATATGAAGTCAATGGACAATCAAATATCATTGAAGTTAAAAATGTTTTGTGCAATCCGGATTTAACAGCAAACCTTTTTATCTGTAAGTCAAATGACAAAACGTGGACATATTGTTGAGTTCTTTTCACATCGATGTGAAATACGGGACCAAAACAAAATAATATTGGCAACAGCTTCGATGATAGATGGGTTGTACAGACTTAATGATTTTTACATTGCAGTAACATCCCCGGAAACTTGTGAGACTTGGCATAGACGATTGGGTTATTTGAATTACCACGATTTGAAGAAAATGAAAAATGGTGTTGTTGACGGTATTTCATTTCTTTAAGATACTGGAAAAAGCATTTGCGTTGCTTGCTTAAAAGGAAAGCAGTCAAGAAAGCAGTCTAAAATCAAAGGATAAAATATTTTCTAAATTTTGCGAATTCAAATCTTTAGTTGAAAAACAAACTGGAAAACAGATCAAGAAATTCAAATCAGACATTTGAACGGAATTCCGCAACCAAAAGTTCGAGAAGTTATTCAAGTCATGTGGTATTATACGACAAATGTCGTCGCCCTATACACCACAGCAAAATGGGCTTGCTGAGCGAACAATTCGAAGATTGAGAGAGCATGCAAGATGCATGTTATAAAAATCGTTCTATATCTAGTCTTTTGATAACTCCTATTGAAATTTGGACTGGGTCAAAACCGAATTTGCGTCATCTGAGAATTTTTGGATCGTATGCAATGGTACACGTTCCTGATGTGAAACGAAAAATTTGATGCAAAATCTCAGGAATTAATCTTCATTGGATACTGCGAGGGAACTAAAGCATATCGTGTTTATGATCTAATAACTAATCGTGCAATTAATAGTCGAGATGTCATGTTCCTGGAAAAATTTAGTTCCACTGATTCAACTAATCAAAATAAATACGTTTTACACGATACTGCTGACTATGATGAAGAAAATCCCGACATTAAAGATATTCAAGACTGGAAAATTGCTAAGGAGGCGCAAGGAAATTTGTTGAGTGATGATTTGTTGAATCCATCTGGAGATAAGTCTAATAGCGTTCAGGTAACTGATGCAACAATCTGTGACACTCAACCAGGCAGTAATGAAGAAGTCGGATCAGCAAGATTAAGAAAGTCATCTAGAGAATGTATAAACAGAAACAATTTCCTGATTTTATATCATATTTGGCATGCGGTAATATTGACGAACTATCAACAGTTGAAGATGCTATGAGTAGTTCAAATTGCGAAGAATGGAAGCATGCAATGCGCGAGGAATACTCGTATCAATCGTTATTGGACAACCGTACCTGGGAACTGGTAGATTTACGAAAAGGCAGAAAAACCATAAGTTCGAAATGGGTTTTTAAGATCAAAACGGATTCAAACGGCGTAGTTATTCGTTACAAAGCAAGACTAGTTGCTAAGGGGTGTAGTCAATGACCTGGAATCGATTATGAAGACACATTTTCGCCAGTGGTTAGATATTCATCGATACGACTTCTAATCGCGCTTGCGTCAAAATTTAATCTTCACGTCGATTAAATGGATGCAATTACAGCCTTCCTACAATGTTAATGAAAAGGTGTATAGTACATAAAGCAACCATATAGATTTGATGATGGAAGTGGCCGAGTCTGTTTACTTAGAAAGGCTATATACGGATTAAAGCAAGCTAGTCGTCAGTGGAATACTAAACTGAATAATGTAATGGTCAAATCTGGGTACAAACGTTGCAAAAGAGATGCGTGCATATATTTTCGACATGAACAAAAGAGTTTGGTATTTGTTACTGTCTATGTAGATGATTTGTCAATTTTTTTGAATAATAATGCTTGGCAAAATCAGTTAAAAGCAAATCTTAAAAAGAACCTTAGCATGAAGGATCTTGGTCAAGGTGGAAGCTGTATTGGAATGAGAATAACAAGGGATCGTAAAAATGGAACAATCTCATTAGATCAGAAGAAATGCTTGGTATTTCTGAGTGTCATCCAATCGGTTCACCGATTGCTCTAAATGGTAAATTGACAAAGGACATGTCAGCAAAGACCGAAGACGAAGTAAAAGACATGGAAAATGTACCTTACCAAGAAGCTATTGGGAGTATTTTATACTTGTCAGAATGCCCACGTCCTGACTTAACATATGCGATTGGAAATCTAAGCACATTTAATCAAGAACCGGGGCGACCTCATTGGAATGCAGTAAAAAGAATTTTCCGATATTTAAAGAAAACGAAGGACTACAAGTTGGCCTTCCAATCACTTGATGATGAAACTTCATGGTTATTGCGATGCGGATTGGGCATCTGATCCGGATGACAGAAAATCGTGCTCTGGATATGTCTTTAAATTTGAAAACAGTACAATTTCATGGCAAGCAAGAAACAGCCAACGGTTGCTCTTTCCAGATTTGAAGCTGAATATTTGGCTCTTTCGGCGGCTACTCAGGAAGCGATTTGGATACGGCAGCTTTTAGCCGAATTATTGGATAACTCAATAAAGTCAATTAAAATGTTTAGCGACAACCAAAGAAGAATCAAATGTATAGACATTCATCATCATTTTATTCGTGAAAGATTGGATAGTGGTGATATTGAAGTCAACTATATAAATACAAATCAGATGATTGCAGATAATTTAACCAAGCCAGTTAACAATGAAAAACATGCCTTTTGCACAAACAATATGGGTTTAAATTATAACTTAAAAAAAAAATTTTGAACTTTAAATTTTAATATGTATTGATAAAGGGGGGATATTGAAATATTCTACTAATAATTCTATATTAAAATAATTAAATTAAGTATCCTTATGAAATAACTATCAGAATTAATAGAATATTTTCTTCATTACAATAAATTTTTTAAAACTGTTTACACAGAAATTTGTCTCCAATTATTAAATTCTTCTGGAATTCTTTTCTTCTGTGTAAGAAAAATCGTCTGCATCAGTGTTTTCTTTTGTTTCGAGATTTCAATATTCTTCTAATTCATTTCAAGGTTCTTGAGGCTTTTTTTTTTTGTTAGACATAGTAGTATAAGCTTTAGGGTTCTGGACAATCATAATCTTCGAAGTATTTCCTTAAATTTATTTAGCTACCATACCCATGTTTCGAACTACTGTTTTTAGAAATTTTTACTGTTTCATCATGTCGCTTATTCAATAAAATTCCTCTGTCTGTGAGAATTATTAGATCAGATAGTAAATTTTCGAAACAACTTAAAACCTGGTTATTTAATTTTGAATTCAATAGCATAGAAAATTTCCTTAATGCTCAATAGTAGATTTCTACATATTATCAATTTTTTTATTTTTCTTGCTTTTCTAAGATAATTAAAATATATTTTCATTTTTTCTCTTTCTTATTGTTCTTATATGATTTGGAAATCCTAAGAAGGGTCACCCCACCCATAATTTCTTTTATTTTAAAACTATTCATATAGGTAATGGACATTTGACACTTTTTTATTTTAACATATATGTACAAATAAAATATCACTTATGCTTCTCTTTAAAAAGCAAATCAATTTATAATTGATATAGTATTTATAACCTGTATCTTGGGAAATAAACATACATACATACATACATACATACAAGTAAAAAATGATTTATTTTTTTTCAAATTTACGGCCACTAGGAGTAGGTAGAAAAAGGAGTGTAATGCAGAAATAAATAAAAATCCTATTTTTTGTTTCCCCCATTAAAATACGGGCCCAGGGCGTGATTCTTCCCCCACTCTCGATGGGCACTGCGTGTTAGGCTTAATCGTACCAACAATCATGATCAGTTTCAAAGCTAATAGTCCTCATGTGAACTATAATATTGTAACCATTATCTAATTACCTTTGTGCCAATCGCATTGCTCTGACATAAATTAAATTAATTTCTCTTTGAAAACAATTGCTGTTTTCTGCATGGAACGAGTTTTTCAAATTTTTTCTTAACCCCAAGCAAGCTTTAACTAAAAAAAATCTTAATGTCAGGTACCGTTTTCTTTGGGCTTTTTTATTTTTGATGCATGGTATGTAAAAAAAAAAAAACGTATGGGGGGAAATGTGCGTGAAATGTTGAGCTGTTGAGATCGATGAAGATTTGATGAGATGATGTTTTTGAATTAAGTTTCACACCCCTACAGCAGCCACATTCTCGTCTGTGCGCGACGTACGACGACGTGGACCATGAGTGTTGTTCACTAGCATATCAGTCTCACTAATCTTTTTGCACAAACTTTCATACAGCAGGCGCGGTGGGTGCTTCATTTTGGCCAAAACTTATTTAAAAAAACGCACTGTTTGGGGTACACTGCACTCACTTGAGAAATAAGTTCTCAATATTTTCCAAAGCTGTTCAAGCGTAAAGCGACTCATTTCGTTGCGCGGAGGTAAGATACTGATTTTTTGTCAATATGTACTTCGAGCGGCAAACAGATGTCGATGTCAAAATATCCCATGATTTAAGAAGACAGCACTAAATGGCCCACCCTATATGTATGTTTGTATGCATGTGTGTACAAAGTAACTTTAAAAAATCGTGGCAAAGAACAGTACCCTACGTGGGTCGCTTTGAGTGTCCAATAATTTTACTCCTTTTTTTCAGAATCAGTCCCACTTATGCAACTTACTTGCTTTGCTTAAGGTATGTCTACTGTCTAGTCACCAGATAGACACATTATATGTACATAAAATGTCATATTAATAAGCAGTACGGTAGATAAGTACCATTCTTAACCTGTAGGTTTGTAATTAATAATATTGTCATTTCTAGTTTATTTGTATTTCTATTGCAGTTGACATCCAAAACACTTTTTCCATATAATTCCTTCAGGTATAATTGAATCTTGAACTCAGTTTTCTGAAAATAAAAACAAAAAAGTTCAATCTACAGCATTGAATAGATGGTGTTTCAACTTTGTAGCGTGAATTTTCAGAAAGCATACCCACTTGTAAGGTAAAAGTTATATCACAACGTTGAATTATAATTTAATGTGACTCGACTCCTTCACACCCAATACCAAAGATTGCAAGGACTAGCATCATTAATTTTTAGCATAGACTTAATATAAAAAAAATCTTCAAAGTTTCTACATTAAAACTTCATGAAAATTTTCAGAATAAGGGATAAAAGAAAAATGTGTTTAAAATTCTCTGCACACGTCAAATAAATCAGTGGGTTCGATGCTTGAAAATTTGACCTTCAGTTTTTACCTCATAATCATTTCATTTTTAAATTCATTTTTTGGCATTCCATTTTTGCTGCAGCTAAATAGCCTATACTTTGTACAACTTTTCAATGCTCGTGTTCATATCCTTGCAGTTCCCTTTGTTCTCCTTGGGAATTATATAGAGAAGATAGAGTGCTTCTTGGTTTTAACCAAACCCAGGTATCTGCAGTTTAACTTGATGCCTTTATGCTGATATTTTCGGACCATAAAGCAGATCGTAATAACGTATTGATCGCTTGGGACTGTAATGCTTTTCATGGCAGTAAAACTGGGAGTGGGAGTGCATATAGACCAAGTTGCTACTGTATGTTTGCTAGGATGTTATCATGTATGAAGCAGTTGTTTATGCTGTTTTTATGTCATTAAATAGGGAGTTTTATATGCTTTCTATTCGGAACGTATAGGTTCACATAAATAAAGAATAGGCTAAGCAGGATTCAGGATATTGAGGAAGCGTATGATTTTCGCAATATAAAGGAGATGCGAGACTATCTATTTCATTAATTATGAATTTTATCTTTAGGGTTCCCTTTTTTTGATATAGGTTCTATTTCCAAATGATTGATATAGTTTGTTTTCTTGCAGTTATGGTTCCCAGATGACGATAGTATTATGATAAGGATAAACCATTAAGTTCATCTAAGGACGAGGTTTTCTGAAAATAATTTATAGCAACGAGAAAATAAGCATCATGAAGAATAGATACCCGTAGATGATGATTATAATCGGGATAAAGTTTCAAATATGACTTTAAAGTTGTTCGTTTTTCTATAATTTAATAATGATTCAGTACAGTTCGTTTAAAAAAATAGAGAATTCCTTTACTTTGATTAAACTTATAAGTAGGTATAATTCGTTTTTTTATAATTTTAAAGGCACTGAAGGGATTATAGCTATGTACCTGTTGAATTCCTTGTTTAACCAATAAAAAGCAATCGTTCTAAATATGTAATATAATTCATTTAAGTATTAATTAAGTTCAAGATTCAAGAAGAATAATTATGACCTGAAGGTTTGGAGGTTAGCGAGCAGGTGGGAGAAAAGCCACAAGGTATTTTTGACAGGAGGAGATTTATCATAATCATCGCAAATATCTCTAAAGGGTGCGTCGGTGTTGTTAGATGGCTGGTAAAGGGTTGGTAGATACACAGCACTTCCCTTAAATTGTTTGATCATAGTGCGAGCATTTAAGGAAAGTTGAAGAGGATTTCAAAGGAGATACCGATACACATTGGTTTTGAATATCTGAATAATATAATTCGAGGGATGTATAGAGTTTGGCAAAACATCCAACATTCGTGTAGTGCGGATAAAGAAAGAATCTCTGAGTTTAACAGTACATCCGAAGTTAGAATCAACTAATGGGCTAAAGTGGAGGAATGCAACTGGCTATTTCACAAGAACACTGTTTATGAAAATAACGGTAAAATATTGAAAGGCAAGAAACTAGTGTTGGGCATAATCGAATGATTTAAAGAATCGAGATACTAGTATTCGAATGATTTAAAGAATCGAATGATCATTCGAATGATTTTTGAAGGAATATCATAGTAAAAAAAAAAGCAGGAAACAAACACTCAATTTCAAAGCAAAAAAAAAAAGCAAAAACAAAACAAAAAAATCATAACAATGGTTCTCGCTTCTCGTCTTTTCTTTACAATTCCATATTCAACCCTCAACGATGCATCGAGTGCAAAAATGAATATAAATATAAACCCAGTCACACACGAAATACACAAATAACCAAATTCTCGAGTTCTCGATTTTGTGTGTTTTCTTTTCTGTCTTTTCGTTCAATATTCGCTTCTCAGTCTCGAATAGGCACTCGAGTGTTGAATCCTCATTTCGCTTAGAGAAAGTAGGTAAGAAAAAATCATTCGAATGATTTGAGTATTCGAATGATTTGTGTGAAGAATCGAGATATCTCGAGATGTTGCCTGAATCGATTATAATCGATTATTTCATTCGAATGCGCCCATCACTACAAGAAACATTGCGACGAGAGATTCAATTTTGTCTGCTATATATGTACTTCTATTACCCATCATTTTTAAAGGTATATTAATATTTTCATTTTAAAATGTTTAGGAGAGAATTTTCTTTACAAGGCTTCTTTCGATATAATTAACCAAATTATACGATTTTGGTTTGACGAGGAAAGCTCGAGCTGCAGTTTGGAACGGAGCAGAACTTTCGAAATGGTTTGAAATTTGATCTGGTGTAAGGCAGGGGTGTTCATTAAGACCAACAGTATTGACAACTCTTCAAAGATGGTCTGATTTATTATCTTCCTGGAGGATGCAACAATGCGCATAAAGGCACTGCTCTCTAAGTATGATGTAGTTTTGGTTGCATATTCTAGCGATACCTCGAATCTAATAATCAATAGGGTACGACTATTGTCAGTAAAATGACAAGGTATGTACATACTAAAAAATTGTTCATAACGGCTGTATGGCAGGAACTGTTAGTTTTGGAACTAAAAACCTATAAATTTCTGCTCTGAGGCCCACTTTTCGTGCTCCACGACTTTATAAGTACTGCAAAATTTCTCTAAACATAATAAAGAACACTAAACTCCTTCAAAATATTGGAAGTTTTTTGGTATACATAAATTGCTTAAAAACTACGTGCATTTTAATTATCCTACTAATATTATGAATGTGAATGTTACGATGTATGGATGTTTGTTACTCAATAACGCTTGAGCAACTGAATGGATCTTGATAAAATTTAACTCACAAAAAAGTTATAGTCTGGATTACCGTATAGGCTACTTTTTTTTCATTACCAGGGCAGGGGCATTGGGTGGTCGAAACACCCCAAAATTATTTATCTCTACTTCTATCTTCGTATTGCACTGAAATGTAGTACATATACATAAGTAGTTGCATTGAAATGCCATACTTTGGTGGTGCGGGCCCAGAGGAGGGGCATTGTTTGATTAATTTACCCAAGCAGTAACGATAAAAACACTCAAAAAAGTTTAAAAAAAAAAATAAAACAAAAATAAAATTCTCCGAATTAAAAACAAAAAAAAATTGACAAATATTTGTGTGTCTTTGAATTTAAACTACGAGTATTTTAAGGTAAGTTAAACTTTATGTGCCTACAGGTTTAACTACATACATTGTTATACTTTAGTTACATACGTATGTGATTTGCTCATTGTTTGTTAGTTTTTTTCAAAATATCCTTCGCTTGGCTCCATTACCTTTAAGAAAAGGACTAGATTGGATTTATTGGTAAAACTATAAGGCTGCGCATACAGTAGAGCGACAAGGCGATGCAACGAGAAAAGCTTTTGCATTTTATTCTTTTGTAGGTACGCAACTGTAACACTCAAATATCTCGCATCGCATCGCTTTGTGGCGTCACTGTACGTGTAATATAAAGGCGGTTGAAACCGCGGGTAACAGCTAGTTACAAATAATTTATTTTAACTGTAATTTGGCAGTTGGCAATTTGCCAAGCTACTTATAAAAAATATGAGTTTTAATAATAAATTCAATTAAATCAAATTTATCTACATATATCTATATCTTCTATATGGTATACGGGTGGTTCTTTGTCCCGATTGAAGAGGTAAAATCTAAAAGCTGGTTTAAGAAAGCTCTTAATAACAACAATAATTATAGTGAAGGCGATGATTTAAACCGCAAATACAGGGACTGAAGTTAAAGCAAAGCGAACTCAAAGGGTTACATACTTTCTTGCTTACATATCCCCTGGTTTAATAGTAACTTCTCCAGCATTTGACTTCTAACTAATACTAATAATATTGATCTTTTGAATTCATGCCTTATTTGCTGCCACGACTTCTTTGTCACTATCGCGAACTTGCCATTTTTGAATGGGTAATTTGGGAAGGCATTCAAACATTCGTATCCACCCATGTAAAACAGACAATCCAAAGGCCAAATGTTCTATTTTTACTTGTCGTGGATTCGTGAAGTTGCTCCACATAAATAATTTTTTTTGGTTAAGGTGGTTTCAATTAAAGCATTACACACTTGACAAATTAAAGAATGATCTACTATTACAGACCTGTTACCGATTATTACGGAAGTTTTTTGAAGGTCTTGAATCTGTACATCTGCTCGAGCTTTTTCACTTACAAGTCGAAAAGGGACTAAAGGGGTTATGAAAACAGCAAAATCTTTTACTTCTGATCCGTGAAAAGCTTGTTTAAGGGAACTATGTCCCGAGCTACCATCAAAACCCCACTTTGATATTAAGGAACATTTCTCAAGTTTCTCATCTTCTATTGTCTCAAGCACACACTCCAACATCGAAATTAGTCTTTTTGATGTAGTATGAAGTAAAGCTTGAAGACTGACTTCGGCACTTGTAGCTGTAATTTTCATTTGATCTTTGTTGGGATAACAATCTTTCTTTGCATTCTGCACAACTTTGTATGATGGAAATTTTCAGGAGCATTCATTCTTATCACATTATATTGGTGTAGTGATAGTTTCGCTGCGACTAATACAGCCAAAGCATCTTCTCCCGTCATACAACTTTTCTCTTGCAACTTTTTAAATGCTTTTCTGTACTTTTCAGCTCTATTGGGGATTAAACTTGCTTCTTTTAGGATTTTGGGGGATCTGTTCGGAAGCTCTTAAGTTAATTTGAGTAACATAGTTGAGGATATTAATAAGCACCGCATCTCTCGACCCTGCGTTTTGAGCCCTTTTGAACTTTCAGTTTCAACACTTACTTCCGGTCGACCACGTTTTTTTTCTGAATCCAATCTGTATAGAATGAATGAAATTTAACTGTTTAGCTATGTCTAGTCATGTTCTGCATTTGGAAAAAAAATCCAGCTCGAGATTTTGATCAAAGCTGAGATTACGATGATAGCGAAGACGAAAAAAGTGGGTCCAGCAATTGCATCTGTTTGTCTGTATGTGTCTATGTCTGTACCTCAATCTAGAACCTAAACTTCGAGTGGTATTTTCTTCAAGCTCGGTACTAAAGAGTATTCGGCGATTCCCTACAGGAAAAATTGAAATTTTTCTTTTAGCTCCAAGATCAACGGTACCCTCCATACACCCGCAATGCAAAATCTTATTTATCTCAAAAACGGCTCTAACTTTTTTAATTAAAAAAATTTGGTGTCTTATTATGGGCATGGACTACATTTTGGTCAACACAAATTTTAGGAAAAAATGTTGTTAATGGTACCTATCATAGAATTTTTTTTTTTTGATTTTTGATATTTTCATTAATGGCTCTAACGATTTTAATCAAAATATTTTAACAGGGGCTCCCTTAATTTTTAAATAATATTGTTTATAAAAAGTGTGTGAAAGATTGTTTTTTGAAATTATATCCGGAAACCTTTATTACTAAATATTAAAAATTGGCATCCCAAATTTTGTTCTTGAATAATTTAAATTTAAATTTTAATTTGAATAATTTTATATAAAATATTAATTTAATAATAAAAGGGTTTTTGAATTTTGTTTGCATAAATTCATACTTTTCTGGAAATCAGACGGCAATTTTATGCATTTGAACATTTTTGTCAATGGAATTCATGTAATATATTTATTTATACATAATTTTTAAATTCCAAGATACTTTTACATAAGAGCAAGTACGTGCGATCCAGACGTGCATTTTATTGTTACTATATCGTGAACGCACTTTTTGTTCTTCTTCTTCTTCCTTTGCTTCGGCGCTGTTATGGTCTCGATGTCGAGGGGATCATAACTCTCCCACGTATCTGCTTCACACTAGTGATCCGCTTGTGGGGTTCGCCGGGTTGACCTCAGAAATCGGCGGCAAGCCTCCCGGTTTTGTATTGTTCCATTTCTGAGGCCAACTGAATGCTGGTGTTTTTGCATTTGTTTGTATCAGGAGTGTTTAGGCCTACCTTTCTTTTTATTCCGAATTGAAACGTTGTATGATATTGCCTTTTTGACGGGGTTCTCAGGATCTCTCCTTTGAACATGGCAATACCAACTGAGTCAGTCGGTCGTGTTCAATTTTTTGGGAAATGGTATTCTTAACATGAAGGCTTCCTCGGATCTTCGTACTTCTAATTCAATCAAGCTTTGTAACTCCTGCTGTCATACGAAGCATCTTCATCTCAGCTGCCGTTAGCTTACTCTCATACTTTTTGTACATTGTCCAACATTGTGAACCGTATGTGAGTGCTGGACGCACAACTGAAGTGTAGAGCTTTCCTTTCAGCTTAGGGGGCATTTTTCGGTCGCAGAAGATAGAAGAATTTTCCCGCCACTTCATCCACCCTACGCTTACGCGATGATTGATATCGTCATCACAAGTAGCTTCGTTATTTATCATAGACCCCAGATATTTAAATTTTTCACACTTGGGAAGCACTACTCCATTCAAATAAATGTCTGGAATAGGCCTGTGTGGATCAGAAAATGGGCAGCATAGGTATTCTGTCCTTTTCGCGCTTATGCGGTACCCACTTCCTTCTAGAACATCCACCCATACGTCAAGTGCTCGTTGTAGGGATATCGGGACTTCACTTATGATGGCTCCATCGTCAGCAAAGAATAACTGATGCACTTTTGGATCCGTCACTTTGCCTTCAAGCAGGTAATCAAGAACTGTAATAAAGAGCAGGGGACTCAAGACACTTTTCTGGTGTACACCTACTGTGATTTCGAATTCTTCGGTGACTCCAGCTGCGCATCTTACTTTAGTAACTGCTCCATCATACATGTCCCTAATTATCCGCACATAGGTTTCTGGAACTCCTCGTTGCCTGAGGGCCACCCATATTAGATCTCGTGGTTGCCGATAGAATGCTTTTTCAAAATCAACCAATACGACATGCAAATCCTCCAAAGAATCCCGATGTTTTTCCATAATTATTCTTATACTCTGGATTGCATCCGTGGTTGACTTACCCCCGACAAACCCGCACTGGTCATCAGATAGCCTAATTATTTTTCGCAGTCGGCTACCCAAGACTCGCTCAACGATCTTCATGATGTGTGAAATCAGCTTAATCGAACGGTAATTATCACAGCTTCGAGTATCACCCTTTCCTTTATAAATTGGAAGAAGGTAACTTTCCCTCCATTGATTAGGCATGCGATCACCTCGTATAAGTTTGGAGACAAGAATCATGAGCCATCTAAACCCGATGTCTCCCATCTTTTTCCAAAACTCTGAGTGTATTTCGTCTGAACCAACAGCTTTTCCCTTTTTGGAGTATTTTACCGCCTCACTAACTTCTTCGACTGTGACATCGGATACTTCGCTTAAGTTAGGTGAAGCTATTGGAAAGTATAGCCTTGGAAATTGTTCGTTTAGAAGTCCGTCACAATACTGTCGCCACCTGTGAAGAATTTCGTTGTCTTCCACAAGTAGTTGGCCTTGAGCATTGTTAATGAACTTTGGCGAACAAATCTCCTGGGCATTTCTTCTTCTTTGAGCGGCTATTTTGAAGATAGTTGCGCCCTTATTCGTGTTTTGCCGTAGCTCTTGAATAGCACCAGCTGTCGGGGTAGAAATTTCATCCAGCTCCCGATACAGGTTTTCTGTATTCTTTGCTTGAATTTGGGCGCACTTCTTCTTCGCTTCTTTCTTGCAGTTTCTATATTCCACTTCGAGGGGTGACTTTTGCTCTGTATCATTAGAGGGGCACTTCGACCAAGCCTTGAAAGCCATTTTCTTTTTACTTATAACTGATTTAGCTTCATCATTCCACCACCATGTTTCTTTGCCTTGTTGGTTGTGTCCTTTTGAAACCCCTAACAGGGTTTTGGCTTTTTCTTTGCAAGTTCTCTGTAGGAGATCCCACATACTTTGTGCTGTACTCTCTTCATTTCGAACTATATCGGTGTTGTTATACAGAACGTTTTGCATATTCGAAATAAAAGCTTCACCTTTTTCCTTATCCAGATTATACCATTTGATCTTCCCAAAAGTTTTGTATGTTTGTTGTCGTTCACTGTCTCCATAAAAAATTCTGTCAGTAGGAGACGGTGTTGGTGGGCGATCGCTTCTCCTAGTATCACTTTGCAATCTTTTACCCGGGGTTTCATGAAACTAGATACCAAATGGTAATCAATCTGGGTTTCATTTCCACCACTGCTGTAAGTGACCAGGTGTCGGCTTTGTTTGACGAACATGGTATTTAGTACGATAAGACCGTATGTTTTGCACATGCTCAGGATGTCTTCACCAGGAGGGTTCCTGGTGCCGTATCCGAGGCCTCCATGGCAATCTTCATAGTCTTCGTTTGTCTTGCCGACATGTCCGTTCAAATCTCCGCCCACGAACAAAAACTCTTCCTTTGGGATGTCCTTAAGTAGATTGTGAAAGTCTAGCCAAAATGCATCTTTTTGCACCTGCTCACATCCAATTTGGAGAGCATATGCAGTGACAATATTCCACAACTTTCCTTTAATCACCAATTTAAGGGACATCAAATGGTCGCTGGATTTCGAAATGGTCAATACGCTGCCTAATAGATGTTTTGCAAGGATGATTCCGATTCTGTTTTTACCCTTTTCCGTTCCATAGTAGAACATCTTATAGTTTTTTTGTCCTCGTATCCAAGAAACGGGCCCTGTTTCCCGTGTGTCGCCATTTTGTTTCTTGAACACATAAGATGTCCACTCGCCTTCTTTTCATCATCTCTTCCAGCTCGAAGCTTCGACCTGTCATACTGCCAACGTTCCAACTCGCAACTCTCAGATTTTGTATAATCTGCAGCATTACTTTGCTAGCCCCTGGAATCCGTCTAGCTCTGACCCGAGCATTGCTGATCGGTCCAGGATCAGTACCATGTGTAACAATGGTAGTGCCTGGCGGGGTAGTGTCATTTCGAACGAGTACTTCCATAATGCTTGAATTCACAAAATCCTGCGAAACGTTTTTTGTTGTTGTTGTAAGTATCGACGTGTGCATGCTCCAGTTTTGTATTTGATCTCTCTTTTACGGCACCGGTGATCTCCAGTCGTGCCAACCCAGGGACTGGCATGCACACTTTTGGGAAAGTTTATAGGTGTTACGTGTCGCTAGGTTCACCTTGCTGTTTGTGGCCTAGATGTATTTACTCCTTTAGTCGCTTTTTACGACAAGCGGGGAGGCGCTGCAGGAATATTCTAACCCGTCCCTGCACAGGGGGAACGCACTTTTTGTTATCTGAAGCAAATATTAAAATTTCACATTTTATATTTCCATTTCTAAATAATTTTCAAGGAAAAGCAGCAACATACCAATAGAGTTAATATACTACTCTTTGAACATACGTAAGAACTATATTATTTGTTCACACAATTTCGAACATGAGTAATAGTTGATAGTACTAAAAGGTTTTTGGAGAGCTGTCAAACAAAATTTAAAGTTTATACTACTGTATTTTTCTGCAGCAATTGGGTTAGGATATAGTAAATGTGCAAAAGTCTTGTAAGTTTTAATCAGTATATTTTCCCATAAATTTTTTTGCCGAATGGATGTCAAAAATTATAAAATAAAATGCACAACTGGATCGCACGAACTTGCTTTTATGTAAAAGACTTAAATATGTACAAAATTAATGTTACTAGATCGAATACAGCATCACACTTTCTCTACCCTTTTATTAAAGTTGCAATTATCAAATACCTATTTTATTTCTTTAGTATAGTGCTAACTTCATATGACTCTTTGACATTTACAAACCTCAAAAAGGTCTGTTTACTTAGCTTTTTGCACGAATTTTCATTGTTTTAAGTGTGTTAAGAAGAAATTTATTAAAAAAATTGCCTTATAGTTATGATACTAGTCAGAAAATGTTTAAATTAAGAATGAATTAGTAAACTAAAGTTAGCAAAATGCTTATTAGTATCATACTACTACGTTAATAATAGGCTTTTTAAACTTTGAACCTACTTACTTTACAACTTAATGAGAGACCAATAGTAAAAATTTGGATAAATGTTGAATAAATTTGGTGGGTATGTTAGTTGTTAGTTCAAAATCGCTCCAACATAAATAGAAACAAAACCACACAAATTCCTATCGATTTTCGAATATACGTCGAAAACCCTTACGTAGTTCTATTTTACTTTCCTACTACTGATGTTGTGTTTGTTATTCGTGTAAAATCCTACTTCCCAAGAAAGCACGGCCTATGAAAGATTTAAAATTCAAAAGTTATGTGTGTCCAAGTCGTGCATTTTATTTATTTATCCTATCAGCATAAAGTCCCTTTTTTGGAAAATGAATCCCAAGTAAACAATAGTTACTTAGAATCTGCTGAAATTGTTAAACCTACTAAAACTAAAGTGTTTTTTTGATCTTAGAAAACTTCCGTGTTGAAAAAATATAACAGAAAATCCATTAAGATTATCCCTGCTTTCAACTTATACTGTGCATCTTACTCTCCCACATACATCGTAAGCTAAAGTATATGTATTTGCACTGTAGGAAAATGCTTTTGAAATATCTCCACGTATAGATGAGATGCAAATATTTTAAGCTCTAGCCCCAAGCGTATTTAGCATACATTTCACACCTGGGCTGCACTCTTACAACAGTTGTTATCATCATAATTCGCTATAGACAGAGGCAACAAATTCTAAAACTGTTTTAATCATTTACTCGTATTTATAAAGTAATAGTTCAAAATATGGTCGAAATATTGAGGACCATAAGTAAATCCGCATAAATTTCCTGGGTATTTATCATAGTGATTAAAAGTTTGTCTTCACTCCAAATTGACAAAACCCCCATAAAACTCTAGAGGTATGACATTTTCAGAGTACTTAATTATTGCAATACTGGTTGATGTAAAAGTTTAGTCTTTTTATGTTTTAAAATTATGTTTTAGAATTCAGTTTTAACAGAAATATTGTTTTGGTATCAATTATAAAATCATAGAAAAAATGTTAATGGTACGATGTAATGTAAGATTTAAATTTCATGATTTTAAATACGTAGAGCTGAGGTATTTTTAAGTTTAAATTCAGTTTCTATCATTTTATTTCCGTACATATGTACATACATATGAGGCTGTCAGTGCATTTAACATCATACATAGGCATTTATTTTTATAAAATTGGACATAACTAAAATAAAAAAACAGTTATAAATAGGATAATCAGTCTAAAAATGCATTTTTGAAGTAAATTTTGAAAATTTAAGATTTGGCTTTTCCATTCTGCGCCTTTCCATCACCGGCAGTTTTTGTTTGATTTTCTTGCTTATTATCCTTCACGTTTAGGTGAGCCGGTCCCGTCTGTTGAATCTGGACAATCTTCTCATTTGCTTTCTCCTCAATGGAAGGCTTTGGAATGCTCACTGTCAGAACGCCATCCGATGACAGAGTTGAGACCACTTTATCAGACTCGTATAGTTCTTTGGCAGTGTGTAACGAAGGACGGACGAAATGTCGCGAGATATACCCATGGTTGTCCTCTCGTTCTTCGTGTTTGCCTTCGACAACCACAGTATTATCTACTACTTTCACAGAAAGTTCACTGGGTTTGAATTGCTGTACATCCATGCACACTTGGAATCCATCCTTGCCAACATTGGAGACTGCTGAGTTTTGGTTAGCACCTTTGGAACGAAGCATCACAGTAGGATAATCTTCCATGCGGTTTGCCAAAGCCAACGGTAAACGGAAAAAACTTGGACGATTACTGCGGTGAATGATGTGTGGATTGAGGCCTAGTCCAAAACCTGTATATATTATAAGAATTAACTTCTATGTACAGTTGATGGTTAAATGAAATGAATAAATAAATGAATAAATGAAAAATCGCTTTCGTAGTATGGCGATGACATGCTGTCCAAGTTTTCAGCCAAATCCAAAAGAAGTTGAAGTGAAGATTTTGCTTGATTTTTTGTTTAAGTTAAATTTAAAAAAATATTTTAAAGTTTTTTATTTTATTTTCTAACGCAGTTAGTTAAATGGTTTTCTTAAGTCTTAAGCAAGAAAGACGTAACTCTCATAGTTCATATTTTAACAACAAAAAATTATATGGACATTTTTACTTATTTTTTAACGATTTTACTCCTTGTCTGATAAATCGTCAAATATTTCGATTGGAACATTTGTGGACGTTTTTAAATTATTATAAAAAAAAAGTGATGGATTGGTGGTATAAATTGAAGCAGTTCAATTAAGTCTTTCTTTTTTTATCGTCTATTTTAGGTTGTTCAAGCTGGTTGAGTTTTTTAATATTAACGGATTGTCTCTTTTTTATATTTACCTCTTCGAGTAAAACATCAATTTCATTAGAATATTTATGAAAATTGAAAATGGTTTACTTTTTTCGAAATATAACCACTGAATTTTAAGCCGTTCAACCTTGGAATTTGAAATGGGCAGTTTCGTATTTGCGATATTTTTTTGATAAATTTTGTGGAAAAAAAATAAGATGAAGACATTTTCACAATTTCAAATGGGTTTCTCTTTCTGGCCGAGAAAATGACGTTAACACAATCATCTGGGACGAAGATATCTTTATAGTTTTTTTTTATTTTTTTCTATTATACCAAAATCTTGGTCACATGGCAAATAGGAATAGCCACTAACTAAAAATTTATGGTCGATTTCTTCAACCATAAAATCGGTATGGGATACCAAAAATTGGCACAACAGTGAAAGTTTTATATTTCTATTTGGGCCCCCCAATTGGTCAGAATACATAATAATTTTTTTCTAAGAGAAGTATGAAGGTTACGACACTATTGTACTCAAACTATGATCAAATTATAAAATGCAATAACACCTTTTTGAGTTTCATCTAGTTTTGAGTGTAGATAGGTGCATAAGACTATTTTTGTATTAAAATATATATATTAAGGGACCCATTTGTATGAAAAACTCATTTTTGAAAAAAAAAGTGGGCTACGCCACTATTTCACTCTAGCCTCATATATGGCAGACACCTTAAATTTTCCTTTGAAGCTGCTAGAGCGTTATAATCGGGTCCAAAAGAATGGTTGGAAGTTTAAAAAATCTGTATAAATTATTTGTTCTTCATTTTTTATTTAAATTCTTAATTATATTAAAAGAAAAACCGCCTGTGGTGTAAGGATAAGATCTTTGGAATACAGGACCCGTTTGCATTGAGCCCCAAGGATTTCAGAGTAAGTTTATCTCTCGGGGAGATGACGTGAATTGACCACCAAGAACATGCTACTTGTCCAGATTCGATCGCAGGTCTATGAAAATAAACCACAATCAACCGATGCTTTTAAGGTGAACATAAAACAGGCTATCGCTCAATTTCAGCCGGATCTATGCGGAAGAGTCATTGAAAATTGGACCACTCGGATCCGCTTCACCGTAAGAAGCACTAAATGGATTATGACTTGACTACACTTATAATGTTTGAGCACAATGCGAACGTTTAAGGAAAAGTGGATAGGATTTAAATTGAGATACCGATGCACATTGGTTTTGAATATCTGTATCATAATGGGAGGGAAATAAAGACTCGGGTAGAGTATTCTCACTAAAGAAAGAATTACTGAATTTTAACCGTACGTCTGAAGTTGGGCTCAAGGGTAAACTGATGAGCATTCCCTGAAGCGCGAGTAATAGATACAGTTGAATTGTTTGAAAGTGGAATCAATCTAGCTATTTCACAAGAACATTGGTAAAAAAATATAGAAAGGCAAGAAACATGTCAGTGGTGCTTGAGAGATTCAAATGTTTCTATTATACCTTTATCACCTATCATTTTAACTTCTTTTTTGTATCTAAGAGACCCAAGAGAGATATTGAAGCGCCTGCTCAAATATTGGAATTGTACTTGAGCTGTGGACTAATATAAGCCTTAAACATATATTACAGTCAGATCAGAAAAGGTACATGGTTAAAAATTCTGGGATATTTTTTAATTCGGCCCTCGTATTACAGCCGTATGCAATACATGAATAAATTTGTTTTTATGTACTCTTAATATTCCAACTTTATTAAAAATTTTTTGTAATAATTTAAAATTTAATCTTCAAATCTTAAAATATAATATTTCTATATTATAATCATTACCATTATTATTAGGTGCGTTTTATTATTCACAAATCTATCTGGATCCGGATCTGGATTAAGTTTTAACATGTATTACAAAAACAATTTGGGATCCTGTTTTCTATCGGGATCTATTTCAAAGATCCAAAAATTAGTTATTACACTGGCGAGTAGATGGCTTTTATGATAAGGTAGTGTGAGCTATTGTGTAAAGAAAAAAGACAAGAAATAATTGAAAATTTGCAAACCCAAGGATAAAGAGAGACGGACTTATAACACTGCTGTCACTAAGATCCGTATCGTTTTATTTTCAAGGGGTGATCCAGATCTGGATCCAGATAGATTTGTGGATAAAAAAACGCACCTATTGAAAACTTATATTTCAATAATTTGTTATTTGATTTTAGTAGAATATCTAGTTAAAAGTGACCATTTTAAAATAACGTACTGAAATTTAATATTTGATTATATTAAAATTCAATAAATTTTGTATTTAGCCCGGAACTCTTTACTCAATGTTCAAGAAATACATTTTAACTCGTACTTGAATTGAATATCGAGGTATTAATTTTGAACACATTAATATTAGATTTTGGTACATAGGTATTGATTTTTAACCCTTCGGTATTACATTTTAACATTGAATATAATTTTGTCGAAAGAATAATTTAATTGGGAAAAAAATACAATCATTTAAAAAAACATTAAAAATCAGACGAATGAATCATCTGAATCCTCAGTTGTTTCAAATGAAGATATCCTTCCTTCAAGTAAGTAATAAATAGCAAGTTTAAGTGCCTTATATTTATTTCCTGGAGAGTGCAAACCGTGCTAATTTATTTAAAATTTGTTTTTGTTTTAGTCTAGGAAAACGAAGAACTGGTGAACGGATTTACTTTGAAAGATCGAGACGGTGTGCTGATTCCAGTGGATTCCTTGTGCGATATAGTGCGGCAGTATTCAGGCTGTACCTGCTTCCTTGTGGTTCTTGACACTGCTGATGATGGAGAGCCTCCTAATCAAATAAGTGAAAATTAAAAAAAAAAAAAAAACAAGAAGCAGCAATTGGGAGCTCTCTTCTTTTATACAAAGAAGTAAGTAACTTTTTCAATAGTAAATTTAATGTACCTATATAAATAAAATTTTCCTGATTTTAGAGGGAGCATTTATAAAACCAAGCACAGCGAAATTTTGGATGAGTACGACCGTACAAATACGCTAAAGGATTCTTCTCGAAGGGCATTAGTGACGGCGCGGGAGCTGAGTATCTACTATTAATTTTCAATGCTATGTGGGTTCAAAAGTAATCTAATGAAGTCTTAAATAGTATTTAAATGTAATAAAAATGTTAAATTTTCAATACTATGTGGGTTCAAAAGTAATCCAATGAAGTCTTTAATAGTATTAAGATTTAATAATCTTGTATTACATTTAAACTCTTTTTGGGCTTAAAACGAGTAAAAAAATATTCAATTTAAATGAAAAAATATATGTTTTCAATATCCAGCGTATTAAATTCTAATATAAATGCCCTTAAAACCAATACAAGAAGTGATTAATTTAATTTTTTGTTTTTGGTTTAAATACTAATACTTATGTGTGTTACTATTTAATAATACGAACTTATTTTTTAATACAAAACAGTTTTTAAATTCAATATGTATTCTATTGGGTTTGAAAATCAAATATATTCATTACATTTTAAATACAATTTTGGACTGGTCATATATTGCAACCCAAAAAATATTAAATCTAACGCCAGGATTTTCAACCGTGTAAAACATTTTTTGCAACACCAAAGAAAACCTAAGCACTTAGGTGCGTTTTTTCAATGTCGAATATGTGGTCATTTCACGCAAGGTGGTCTGTAATGCACATACCGAGAGCTGAGACCTGTTCGGCTTCCTCAATCTTCTTCTTCTTCCTTGTTTCGGCGCTGTTATGATCTCGATGTCGAGGGGATCATAACTCTCCCACGTATCTGCTTCACACTAGTGATCCGCCTGTGGGGTTCGCCGGGTTGACCTCAGAAATCGGCGGCAAGCCTCCCGGTTTTGTATTGTTCCATTTCTGAGGCCAACTGAATGCTGGTGTTTTTGCATTTGTTTGTACCAGGAGTGTTTAGGCCTACCTTTCTTTTTATTCCGAATTGGAACGTTGTATGATATTGCTCTTTTGACGGGGTTCTCAGGATCTCTCCTTTGAACATGGCAATACCAACTGAGTCGGTCGTGTTCAATTTTTTGGGAAATGGTATTCTTAACATGAAGGCTTCCTCGGATCTTCGTACTTCCTCAATGTTCGGCTTCCTCAATGCTATCAAGATAAGAATTTAATGAACTTTTCATACGCTGCAATTATTAATCAAAATCGGAGGGATAAGCACGTGAATCTGGAAAGTACTTTCATTCGCAAAACATTTGAATTCATTAAAATTTTCAGACAAAAGATCATTGATGAATATGAGAAAGAGAATTGGAGACAAAGGGGAGCCCTGTGGCAAAACAAGAATTTATTTTATGAATAACAGACTTTAAACCGGCCAGCCGTCCATCAAATGCTTTAAAAATATCAAGTGTAATAATCTTTCTTTCTCCAAAATGATGTAAAGATTTGTGCCACAGTAGAGATAAGCCATCAGATTAACATTGTACTTATTGCTACGAAGGCCACACTGCCAGTCATTGAGAAGCTTTCGTTCTTCAAGATTTTTGTTGAGCTGACAATTTATCAACATTTTCATGACCTTGGAAAAAGAGACGTAAGTGCAATTGGGCGATAGTTAGAGGGGAAGATTCGCCTTTATTAGGGTCAAGCTCAAAATATGATGTTTTCCATCCACTCAGAAAGAGATCAGTAGATTAGGATGGTTTTGTCAACATTGAAGAACACCTCTTCAGAACAGCAGTGTTTGTATCGAGATCTTAAAGGACTCTTGCAACCATACGAATGCGAAAGAAGATTTGTGTTATAATATCGTTTACGCTCTCTATTATAGGAGGAGCCATGACACTTTCTGACAGCGTCGTATTAACAGCAAACTGTGCTGCAAACAAATTCCCTTTTTCTTATGAGCTGACATAAGGGGTGTGCCTTAAAGACAAGCGTTGGAACCGAAGACGAGCTAGTTTTTCTTACATTTTTTACAAATGACCAAAAATGTGTTACAGAAAGAGTATTTTATATTAAAATCAAAAAAAAAACTATAGATTGAAAAAAGATTCTTTTATAATGGTGAATTCTTTAAAATTTCTGCTCTTCAGAACCATACTAATAAAACATGAAAATGGGTTTCTATCGCGAAATTCACACAAGTTACCATTCCATCACAGTTCATAGATTCGCCGGTGAAGACTTACAAATTCTTGAAGTGGCTCAGGATCTGTTTGATAACTTTGATCATTTTGATCAGTTTCTTCATGTAGTCCTCAGGGTAGAGAGTGTAAGTCTTTTTGTCACCGAAAGTGAAGCACTCTTTAAGGCGGTGATTCAGAATGACATCAACGCCAGTTTCAATGCTGCTATCAGTTTCGGTGTCGATTTTTTCGGCAGACAGAATGGAACCTTCATTTTTGATATCATCCTAGAAGCTTCATTTGTAATAGGTGTCTATGCCAAAGGTCTGGTTTCGATTCTCAGCGTCTACAAAAAAATTATTCAGAGGTGTATTGTCTCTGACAAATCCTCCAAGAGTATCTCTTTTCAAAAAAAAAAATTCTTATTGTTAGCCGTTCAGAATGGGTCGGATATAGTAGTAGTTTGTTTTACTTCCTGGTAACAACACGCACATAGGAATGATTGAGAATTGTAAACCTTGATTTTGTAAACTTATTTGATTCTGCCAAAATAAAAACCGTGATGGATGCGTTCGCAGTAGATTTGTTTATCAGCATCAAATCTTCCAGTTTTCGCATTGTATTATTAAATTTTTAAAGCTAAATTCCAGTGTGCAATAAAAGTGCGGTTGCATGCAGCTGAAAAGTAGAAGCCACCTTGAACAAATTATCTGGCCACGCCACAGTTGAATATTATTGTATATGAACCTGGAAACAAAAATAAACTTTAGACTTAATTGTTTTCATCCTTGGATGATATAGCACAAAACTGTTCTCATAATCAAATCTCCCTTCATTTATGTATCTTTTTTTTCATATATGTACTTGTTTTATTAATTATAAATTCTCAGTTTGGAAGAGAAAAAATAATTAGAACACGAAACGTGCCCCAACTTGTTCTTGAAAAAATAATGTCGACTAATTTTTATACAGTTTCATTAAATAAGATTGGATACGTCGCTTGTACGGAGGGTAGGTGCATAACAGAAAAACGAATACCTTTTAATGGCTGGTGGATTTAAATTATATTCGCAGACTTTCCAATAAGCTTGCAATGAGGAAACATACCAAAGAGTATGTACATAAATATGTATGTATCTATGTATATGTTCAAATGTAGCCTTTAATATTTTAAAATAGGATAATTATGTTTTGAAAATAAAAATTTTTCATTAAAATGAATTTTTTAGTTTCTTTTCTTTTCCTATTTCCAAATTAATTAAATTAAGCACTTGTTATTTCTACAAATTTAAAATACCTATAAGT
Source organism: Philhelius festivus (assembly GCA_963931855.1). Classification (NCBI taxonomy): domain Eukaryota; kingdom Metazoa; phylum Arthropoda; class Insecta; order Diptera; family Syrphidae; genus Philhelius; species Philhelius festivus. Next base: position 125,877,345 of record OZ007555.1, on the reverse strand, counting down.
ATTGTTTATTAAAAATTAAAAACCTCTAAAAGCAATGTGTTTCGGTTTAGTTAGGACATCATTGAAAGCGCTAGTCTTAAGAGTTTCAATTATTTTTGCTTGCGGTATTTACATAGGTACAATATGGCAAGTTACTAAACTTACTTTACTTTAGATGGTGCTTATAGTCCAGGAAATACTACTGCACCAACCAACAAGAACCTCCATTTCGTTCTTGTTTGTGTGCCCCACTTAAGGTGGGGTCTTCCTCTAAGGGGTAGATTCGAAGACTCATCGGGCTGGTGCATCGGCTTTTTGACCAGTTCAACTTCGCTGTAAGGCTCCAAAAAGCTCTTCAATACTCTATACATACTGGACCGAAAATCACCCGAGGAATCTTCCTATCAAAGCACCTAAGCAGATTCTCATCCGCTTTTGACAGGGTTGTACTTCTGCCAATTGTTTTTGAGAGAAGACTATAATACTGAAATGCCTTCTTAGCCCGAAGAAACAGCGACGGGTGAGAGTGATTCTTTGAGCTCTGTACTGATGTCACTTGGCGAGGCAATAGTGAAGCCCAGGTAGACAAAGTCCTTGACGACTTCGAAGATGTACATATCCGTGGTGACGTTTTTCCCGAATCGACGATGATGTTGAGATTCATACTTCGTCTTGTCCTCATTATCAGCCAAACCAATTTGCACCCCCTCCTATTCAATACTTGCAAACTCGCTTTGTTCTCCCAATTATGTCAATAAAACCTACATAAGCAAATATAGTTGAACGGACTTTTGAAAAATTGTTCCTCTGTTTTTGACTTGCCAGTCGAGTACAATTGCTTTAAGAACGATGTTCAATAGGTTGCATGACAACGTCTCACATTTCTCAAACCTTTTTCGACATTTAAGGGTTCAGTGGTGCTCTTACCGACTTTGACAGAGCAGCGAGATTTCTCCATCGTCATCCTGCACAAGCAGGCGAGTTCGGGAGGGGCGCCGAGATGCGACATGGCTCTGTATAATTCGTCTCTCTCCACGCTATCATATGCGACATTAAAGTCGATAAAGAGGTGGTGTGTACCGATTTGAAACTCCTAGCACGTTATGCATTCGTTAAGAAAATCGAGTTTGATCAGACTCAACATTACGATGATATGGAAGACGAAAAAAAGTGGGTCTCACAATTCTGTCTGTTGGAGTGTTGGACCTCAACCTGAACGGCTCGGCTAGTTTCTTTTAACTTGGTAGATGGCGTAATTTAGCAAAGTTTTCCCCAAAAACGTTTTTTCTTTAGACAAAAATAACGGTACCTGCCAGACGATTTTTTTTTCGAAATTTTATTGAATATTTTTTTTTTAAAACACAGATTAAAAAAACCAACAAAATTTCATTTAGGTAGATCCACGTAATGCTAGACGGTTATTAATGTACACCCTCTCTCCCCCCCCCCCCCCCTCCTTAGGATTTGTTTTGTTCCTCATTTTCCCAAATACTGTAAGGCCGATATTGATCATTTTGGATCTCAATATGTATTTCGAAACCCCAATGCTAGATTTTCTTAGTACTTGGCATTTAAAGGTTTATTAATACAATCTACAAGATGTAAACAAAAATTTATAAAAAATAACCGCACCCACCATACAAATGTTAAAAAAATATTTTCAAAAGTCGTATTTTTCTGGAAAATTGCACCTAGAATGTTACTGACTGTGCGGGAGAAGAGCTTCTAAAAAGATTGAAAACCATTAGGTATATCTCAAAACTTAAACTAAAATATAATTCACAGATAGATATACATTTATGCAATACATAGTTTTACTGACCATAGACGACATACCCGTTTTTGTTTTACTTTCGACTCCCTCGTTATTGATTAAACTGATTTCGATCACATTTTATTGAAATTCCTTATATTGAAATTCCCTAAAAGTCTTAGTATTATTTGATAACAAAACATAGAAAAAATGTATTTTTGTATTTTGAAAATTAAAATTTTCAAAAATAGTTTAAAGAAATAAGGCTTTTAAGTGTATATCTGCAAGTAGTATGTAGGTACTTAAGATTGAAATATAAATTAAATATATTTGAGGCCAACGGCTCCTAGAGAACCGACCGACGCGACGTCAATTGACTTATAACGTATAAGTTCAATCAATCATTCCAGTGTGCGTGTTGTAAGCAAGATTGGAGTGGACCTACAATTTTCTCCCGACTCAAAACGGGTAAGTTGACAAGAGATACTCGTAGTATTTGAGGATTTGTTACCCCTACTACGAGTAATTGAGATTGACATTATGTACCATTGGAGAATTGTTTTTAATATTGCTCCTTAATATTTTACTAATCGTTGATGATAGAAATATGTGAACAAAACGGACCACATTGACATTTAATCAGCATGTCTACAATAATAATCAAAAGCTCAAATAAACAAATTTTACCCTCAATTTATTTGCCATTAACTTGTAGTTTGCATAATTTTACTCTCTGTTGAGCGACAAAAAGAGAAAATAAGTGGGTGCACCATCATGCCGATTTTAGACAAACAGATAAACAGAGCCCAAAATAGAATCGACAAAGCAAGAAAGGCAATTTGGCAGGGTATCACAATATTTTTTTTTATTTTATTTCTTTATGTTATCATTGGTTATCTGCGTATTGGTATTTCGGTTGGTTCAAGTGTTTCAAATTAAATTTGAATTTATTTTCCATTTATTTTTCTATTTCAAAAAATGTATGTTCTGTGTTAATGTTTTCCCAGCATGGGAGAAGTATCGATAAGGCCAATATAAGTAAGGTTTTTAAGTTGCTTTGATACCAGCAGCCTCAATCCGACAAGATCCTTCATTGAGCACAGACACAGAGTCACTTCAACATTTCAAATTAAGTGCCAATTACACGATTTGCATTAATCTATAATTCCACCTGCTTCATGAATACGTAATTGGTCGTTCGCGTTGGGTGTAATTTCATTACAACCGCGCCTCTGTCGCCAAGGAACCAAAGCTATTGTTGCCATCATATATTTTAGCACGGAACGGATAATTAAAATCCAATTACCAACCACACAGCCCAGCTCACCGGGGAGGGCAAAAGAAGCGCGATGAAAATTTTCAAAACTAATTTACATTGTTTATAAAGTTAGAATCCGCAGAATGTTCCTACATTACATATACACACCACAGGAATAAACCTCTTCATATCGTTCCACCTCACCAAGGAAATAAATCCTGTTGTCGCAGAGGTATGTATGGATATGTAGGATTTTAATAGAACACTTCTATAACCCTAAGGGAATTTGTGAAAGCGTGTGGTCTCACGGCTTTTATCGCATCTTAATAAAAGTTCACAACTAAAAATCCAGCCTCGCTTAAGCTAGGGTATTTACAATGCACATACGCCCAACGCTATTTTTGACAGGTAAATGTTTAATTTATGGATGAACACGTTGAACGCTGGTTTGAGTCTCTTGCGTATACAAAGTAGGTAAAAATACACTAAGATGAGTATAGGAGTTATAGGTTTTAATAAAGAAAATATCAAATAGATAGTGATTCAATTATTCTTTTTAATTGCCGAAGGTCAACTTCTTATTGTTTGAAACATTTTGGTAGAGTTCTTCTAGAAAGGATTGTTCAAAGGAAATCAAATTTCCTAAAATAGCCGTTCTTTTTACTAAAGGCATATTACAAACATTCTTAAAAGAAGAAACATGTAATTTTTACTTGCGACTTATAGGTACTATACTCTGTCCAACAAAAATTGTCAGTACATGCCTTATGGGAGAGCTTTTTCCAAAGCAGTGGCGCCTGATGTACCCTCACTACAATGCGTTAGGAAAAATGCCACTAAAAAAAGAGCAAGCCACTGACTTTTCTTAAGGAATTGTTGTTGTAATTCTTTGCAAAAAGTTTTACACCCCAACACGACCGTCGTATCCCACTGCTGATGAGATACTGTCAAGAGTGTCAAGTGTCACTCAATACTATCGTGCGCTCTTTATCTACATCAAAACAGAGTTACCATTATCATTCTCAATTGCAAGCAAGGAGCTTTTTCAGTGGTTTTTATAAAGGAGCTTTTGGGATTTGAAGTTTTTGAGAACACATTTTAAGAAGATGAGTATGTTGAGTGTTGTCGTATTGCTTTTCAACTTAAAAAAAAACGCGCATATTATCTTACCGCTTGGCGTTGTGGGAAAACTTAAATTGAATATTGTTTTCAGTCGTTTTGAATCGGCAGACGGTAGCCCTGCGCGTTTTTTACTTCATTTGCGGCGATTTATAATTTAAACTACGGAATCCCTGTGAGAGCTTTAAAAGGCGACACACTTATGCATGGCAATGCAACCAGAATGAGAGACAAACGTCCTATCTTCCCTGTACTGACAATTTTTGTTGGACAGAGTATATAAGGAGAGTTATGCATTCGTAAAAAAATCGAACTTGAGATTTTGATCAAAGTTGACATTACGATGATAGCGAAGACGAAAAAAGTGGGTCTGTCAATTCTGTCTGTCTATCTGCTCGATTACAGCTAAACGGCTCGGCCGATTTTCTTCATTTTCCAAAATTTTCCAAAAAATAAGTCGTTTTGGTACCCCCCTTGGGACCATATTTTTTGTTTTCGATTTTCTCAAAACAGTACCTCCGATTTTGATAATTTTTTTTTGCTAAAGCTTCTCAGCAGTTTGAATATTATTGTGTATTCAAATTTTCCAAAAATTTTTTTTTGATTTTTAAAAAAACTTTCAAAATTTTTTTTTGAAAACTCAATATTTCAAAAACACCATGCTCGATTTTTTTAAAACTTAATAAATAAAAGTTTTAAAAAATAATCTACAAGATACATATAAGAAAAATAAATTCATTTTACCTAAAAATAACGGTACCCTCCATACAAATGTTAAAAAATGGTTTTCGAAAATCGTATTTTTCTCGAAAACGGTTCCGAGAATTTTGCTTAAATTTTTTTTCTTTCTATTATTTTTTAATATCTGAAATTTAATAAAAAAAATTGAAAACAAGATATTACTGACTGTACCTACCATAGAACGATTTTTTAAAAATTTGAATTTCTCATTATAAGCACAATGGATTTTAATGAAATTTCGCAGAGAGAAGCTTCTAAAAAGTTTAAAAAACATTGCATTTCAAAACTTTAAGAAAAATATTTTTTTGAATTTTGAAAAAAAAAAATCTATTTTTTGTTTTTGGAAATTCAATATCTCGAAAACGGTTCAAACCTTTTTTGGTAAATTCAATTTTTATTCATACATTTATAAAAAATTCAAATTGGCGTACCAACATTTTTTCTTAAAAATGTTTTAAAATTTTCTTATATAAAACCTTATTTTTTTAAAAACCACTACAAAGACTTATAATTTTTGTTCTCGCATAAATCTATATTTGCTTGAATCACATGGCATCATATTCTTACCTTTAACTACTAAAGAAGTGTTTTTAGTCATTTAAAAAATGAATTTTATGCTTATGAACAGTTTCTCTAATAACATTCATTTTTGAAATTCTTAGTCTTTTACAGTCGTGCATTTTATTTTTATAATCTTCACGCATTAAAATTTTTACTTAAAATGTTTAAGGAAAGTAGGATAGGTTTTATAAGGAGATACCGATGCACATTGGTTAAGAAGTTAAGTTGGAAATCTCATAATAAAGAAAAGACTAAAAAGTTATAGTTGGCACTTTTTCATGTAAAAAAGGGATTGGATATAAATGAAGTTTTCAAACTCATTTCACTCTTTGGCCATATATTTTCGATATGATTACTAAGCCGTTTCTAAAACACGATGGATCTCCATTGACAAAAATATAATTCAAAATAAAATTAACAGGTGGGAGGGCTAGAGGTGGAGCGCGCTCCGACAGAAAATAAGCTGGAAGCAAATAAAAACTGTATGAACAAACATTTGTTGCATTTTTATTAAGAATATTTTTATTTTTATTTTGGTACATCAATTTTTTTTTTTTTTTTTTTTTTTTTTTTTTGCGTAGGAAGGTGAGAAATCTTCAGGAAGACACTATAAGCCCGATGCTTATAGTAGTGTCAGATTTTTACTGACTAAAAAAACACCTCCCTTATCTTCTATAGAGATACTACAACTAAGTCGAGCTTAACAAGTAGTTTTGGCAGCAGTTTCGTTCGCATTTTGTCAGGAAGCTCCCCAACGGGAGGACCTGAAAGCTCCACAAGATTCGAGTGGAGAAATTAATTTTGTTGCGCTAGATCAAGAGGTCTAAGCTAAGCTAAGCGATTGTCGGATTTCGTTGTTTCTATGATCTCTAAGTCGTGATCTTAGTTCTGTGGCAAATTTTTTAATTTCGTTTTCTACACTTTCTATATTTAAGTCTCTATGTAAGTTGCTATTTCTTACATACCATGGAGCATTAACTATTGTCTTAAGTACTTTGTTTTGGTATGTTTGTAAAATTTGTATATTTCTTTCGTTGGTACAACCCCAAAGTTGTATACCGTACGTCCAAACTGGTTTCAGTACTTGCTTATAAATAAGCAGCTTGTTATACACGCTTAGATTGGAATATCTTCCAATAAGCCATGTCAATTCGCGGAGTTTATTTTCGAGTTCATCGCGTTTCTTTTTAACATGAGCCTTCCATTTAAGTTTCGCGTCTAGAGTCATACCTAGATACTTTGCTTCATTTGTATATGGAATTTGCATGGAATTAATATAGATGGGTAAGGTGTTTACGTTTTTATACGTAAAATTTATGTGCGTGGATTTCGCTTCGTTAAGTTCAATTCGCCATTTCCTTGTCCAATCTGAAATGCTATTTAATGCCATTTGAAGCTTAGAGGTCGCCGTTTCTATTGAATCTGATATTGCGAGTACGGCTGTATCATCTGCAAAAGTGGCTAAAGTTGTACCTTCTGTTTGGGGTATATCGCGAGTATAGAGAACAAATAGAATCGGTCCAAGGACGCTACCCTGGGGCACGCCAGCGTTAATTTCCTTAAACTCAGAATACTCCGTTCCTTGCTTAACTCGAAAGATTCTATTTTCTAGGTACGATTCAAGAAGGTTATATATTTGCTCTGGAAAGACTTTTAATTTATATCTAAGCCCGTCATGCCAGACTTTGTCGAAAGCTTGGGAAACATCAAGAAATGCAGTTGAGCAAATCTTCTTTTCTTCAAATGCTTTTTCAATTTCACAAGTTATCCGAAAAACCTGATCGATTGTCGAGTGTTTTTTCCGGAAACCGAATTGGTGTTCGGGAATTAAACGTTTATCTGCAATGAATGGTAACAGTCGTTTAAGAAGCAATTTTTCAAATATTTTAGATGTTGTAGGCAAGAGAGAAATTGGTCTGTACGATTTTTTCTCATTCGGTAGCTTACCCGGTTTGTAAAAGCTTAACCATTGCTTTTTTAGGCAACTCTTTGAGGACACGACTGTTAATAAGGTCGTAACCAGGAGCTTTATTATTTTTCTGCCGTTTTATTTCCTGGACAAGTTCAGTCAAAGTGATGTTTCTTATAGATAAACTGTCCGGCCTTGGTTGAAACTCTCCTTCATTTGTCGGAAACTCTTGACCATCGAATGGTTTGAACGTTTCCTCGAGGTACTCAGCAAATAAATCCGCCTTTTCCTGATCAGTTTTTGCCCATTCAGAATTATTTTTTCGAATCGGTGCCGGCATTTTTTGAGGCTTTTTAATACCTTTTAACGTCTTCCAAAGAGAATAATTCGTTTTTTTGTCTGCTGTGAGGCTTTCAAGATAGGAAGAATTCTTTCTGTTTTTAAAATCTCGTAACAAGTTTTTGATTTTGTTTGTTAAAAAGTTGACTACACATTTATGCTGAGGAGCACGTGAGTGCTGCCATGTTTTTCGAGCTTTTCGTTTTTCGCGAATCAATTCTTTAATATCTGCTGGAATTTTTTCTTCGTATTGCCTTGACTTTTTACTACAGACCGGTGTATTATCCCAAGCTGCTTTTTGGATAATATTTATAAATTTGTCGGTTTCATCTTCTAACTCAAACGGAGTTTGCAGGGAGACGTTCAGTATAATACTGTTTTCGCAATCTTCTTTGAATTTGTCCCAATTTGTGTTATTATTTGTTAAAGACAGGGGCTTTGCTTTTTCGATTACGTTACTGCTTATTGTTAGGATTACGGCCGAGTGATCCGTAGAAAAATCGACGTTATCATCTACTTTCACATATTTTCTGTTAATTCCTCTTGCAATGAAAAAGTCGACAAGGTCGGGAGTTTTTGCTGAATCGGTTGGCCAATACGTTGGTTTTCCTGAAGAGAAAAATTCGACGTTACATTCAGTACCCGCTTTGTAGAGTTGTCTACCCTTCGTCGAGATGCATCGTGATCCCCAAAATGTATGTTTTGAATTGAAGTCGCCGCCAATAATAAATGTTGGACCTAATGCATTGAAGAGTTCTTTAAACTCCTGTTTGTCTATCTTGGACCGAGGAGGACAGTAAATAGACGCAATGTTAAAAAGAACGTGTCTAACTTTTAAAATAATAGAAGTTACTTGCATTGCATCGAGCTCGATATTCATCTCAAACGAATGATTGATATTTTCTCTGATAAATACGGAAGAACCACCTCTTGCTCTTTCGGATGGATGACATGCGTGGTAAGCCGAATAACCTTTGATACTTAAATTCGAGTCTTTTTTCAAATGAGTTTCAGAGATCAAACAAATATCTATTTTTTCATTAAGAAGAACTGTTTCTAGTTCTTCAATTTTTGGAGTAAGTCCGTTCGCGTTCCATGTTATTATTTTGAGTTTTTCTGACGACTGATCCATGTTTACAATAAATTTGGTGTTTTAAGAGCCGCCGACTCAAATTTGTCCAGTTTCTCAAAAATAATTGTATTAATTCTCCCTTGTTCTTCTAACCGTTCAATTATAAGGGACAACACATTTTGAATGGAGTCAGGTTTATTAATTTTAAGTTTCTCAGGCGCTGTGACTTGAGCGTACGTCTTTTTCGGTTTTATGTTCGTCTTTGTTATTTTTATGTTTTCTGAGGGTATAGTAACTTTACTATCTTTCCTGTCAGTTTTACTCGTCGCTTGAGTATTAGTATTCGTTTTTATTTTTGGATCTTCGTTTATCTTTGAGGCATTTTTTTTAGTTTTCTTGTTAAATTCTTGGCGCCTCTTTAGAATTTCTTTAGCGACCTCACAGCCACGGTAATTTGCTGGATGATTACCTTTACAATTCGCGCATATAGCCGGAGCTTCTCTTTTAAGACGGCATTCATCGGTCATATGTTTTTGCGCGCATTTTACGCAAACAGGGTCTTTCTGACAATACGCTGCAGTGTGGTTAAAACCTTGACAGCGCTTGCATTGAGGAACAAGTCGTTTGTTCTTCCGAAGAGGTTCAATTTTTACAACAATATTCATTATGGTTTTAATATTATAAACATTGTCTACATTTTCATTTTTGTCGAAACTTAGCATAAAAAGCGGAAGAGCGCGTTTAGTATAAGCGGTTTCTACTTCTTTCGACTGTGTTTTTTCGCGTTTTAAAAGATTTGTCGCTTCAAGAATCATAAATCCTTTGGTTTTTAGGTCCGAAATGATGTCTTCTTTCGAACAAGAGGGATGAAGTCCTCTAGCAACGACGCGTAAAGGACTTTCTTCTTTAATTGAATAACTGTACCATTCAATTTTTTCGTCGCTGAGTTTTTTTGATAGCTTTCTATATGAATCAGAATCATTCACGTTAATTTTCCACGTGTTATTATGAGTCGATGTAGCTTTAAAATTTGCCTGCGCTGTTTCTCTTAGTATTGGAAGAATTTTGTTGTAATCCGCTTGACCAACGATGTTTATCGGTGGTGGGAGTTTCTCATTCGCGGAGAACTTATCTTTCCTTGTACTATTTTTCTGTTTTCGCTGAATTTGAAGCTCAGGCGAATGTTGAGCTTTCCGTTTTTTACCGGGTCTTTTTTCGGTTTCCCGAGCTAGTTCATCTTCATCGGTTTCGTATTCGTGCCGTTTTGGACTAGTAGCATTTATTTTGAAGTTTTGCGAACTTTTTAATATGGTATTTTCTTCGCGAAGACTTTCGACTTCTTTTTTAAGCTCTTGGTAGAGTCTTATCATTTCATCAAGCTTCTTTTTCAATTCACAATTTTCGTGCTCAGAGCTGTTTGTTTTCGCTGAGTCGCTTTTGGTGCCTTTTGGCACAACCGGTGGACTCTTTCTACCGGAAACGCTCGATCAGGGTTGCAAAAGCTTAAGTCACTTGTTAGCTTAAGCTTGGCTTTAATTCACAAGCTAGTGAGTGACTTATGAATTAAAAAAAATATAATTCAGCAGCTACGAACTGACTTATGAATTAAAAAAAATTTAATTCACAAGTCAGTTGGTGACTTGTGAATTAAAAAAGATTAAATCATAAGCTTCTTAGTGACTTATGAATTAAAAAAAATTAATTCAGAACCTACTAAGTGACTTATGAATTAAAAAAATTTAAGTCATGGGCAAGTAAGTGACTTATGAATTAAAAAATTTTAATTCCCAAGCTACTAAGTGACTTAGGAATTAAAAAAATTCAAGTCATGAGCAAGTAAGTAACTTATGAATTAAAAAAATTCAAATCATCAGCAAGTAAGTGACTTATGAATTAAAAAAATTTAATTCAAAACCAACTTAGTGACTTATGAATTAAAAAAAATTTAATTCATAAGTTAATGGATAAATGCTGATTAGAAAAATTATGAAATGGATAATTTATAAGCTAGCGTGATAATCTTATGATTTAAAAACTAGATTTGAAAGCTTTCGTTAATAATTAAATAATTATGTAGTCAAAACAAGCTTAAAAATTTCCAATCTACTAACTAACTTATGAATTAAATTTTTTTTAATTCACAAGTCACCAACTGACTTGTGAATTAAATTTTTTTTAATTCATAAGTCACTTACTTCCTGATGACTTGATTTTTTTTAATTCACAAGTCACTTAGTAGGTGGTGAATTAAATTTTTTTTAATTCATAAGTCACTTTGTTGCTCATGACTTAAATTTTTTTTAATTCATAAGTCACTTACTCCCTGATGACTTAATTTTTTTTAATTCATAAGTCACTTGGTGGGTGGTGAATTAAATTTTTTTTAATTCATAAGTCACTTAGTAGCTTAGGATTTAAATTTCTTTTAATTCATAAGTCACTTTGGGGTTGTGAATTAATTTTTTTTAATTCATAAGTCACCAAATAACTTATGAATTAAATTTTTTTAATTCACAAGTCATCTATAGACTTATGACTTAAGGATTTTTTAATTCAAAAATTCGCAACCCTGCGCTCGATACAGATGGAGGTGATCGAGTGACCTTATGCGCTTTCAATTTATAGTTTTTATTATTTATTTATTTATTTTTATTATTGATCAAGTTAAATTTCAAAAACATTATTGACCAATTTTGAATGTCAAATTTTCAATGTTTGTATCCACATAAAAGAGCAAGTTGTGGTATTGTGGTACAAGCAAATTCTCTCAAAAAGTATGGACTCTTTGCAAACTATTTTTAACGAGTACGTACAAGAAATTTGCAGTAAGAGGAGCAATCACTGTCTCAATAAGATCACATCAAAAATATAAATGTTATAAAAGAGAGCTAAGTTATCATATGTACAAAAACTATGTTTAAAAAGTCAGCCGTGAAAAGTAAAAACTACGCCAAGTTCTAAGTTTATGAAGTTAGTATCAAATTTAATGAGTACAGTAATATCGAAAAAACTCCAAATTATCAGGGAAAATTTGTTATTATTATTACTGACTAAAATTTGGAATGTTCACTGGTTTTCATAACCTTTTAAGCCTTGAGTTATAAAGGAAAATTTGCCTATACCACTACTTTTCACGACTGACATGTAACACATAAGGTGTTTGTATATATGAGAACATTTGTAAAATAAATAATTAAAAAACCGAACTCGAGGTTTTGAAAAGACTTGGCAACACAATAATGGGGAAGTCGAGAAAGGTCACGGAAAGAATTTTGTGAGCAGATCATGTAAAATGAGCTTCAATTCACGAAAAGTTCATCTAGTTTTAGACCTTAGCCCATGTTATGCTAATTTTAAAAATTTTGTTTGCAATTGAGAAAAATGTGCAAATTGATGAAATCAACAGTAAAAAGTCATGAATCACCACTTTTTATCATCAATAACTTGGTTTTCAAAAAATAATATCGAAAAATATTGCAACTAACAAATCGCAATTTGGCAAATATTATGTCAATCTTATGTTATTATTGATTCTAAATCACAAAAACCTACGTTAATTTATTATCTATGTTTTGTATTTTACGTCTTTTGTTTTTGTCATTTATCGTTTGCGAGGGTTGATTTGCCAGCTATTTTGCAGTGTTCGTAAGCAGTTTACAACTGTGTAGTCATGATTTAAGAAATACGTATCCTCAATTTACAACTCTAATTTCGTATTTTGCAAATCAAAAAGCGTAGTTTTGCTATCTACGTTTATTAATTTGCGATTTTGTTTTTTCAAATTATGATTCTGAAGGATCGATTTACCAGCTATTTCTTAGAGTTTTCTTAGCAAATTACAAATGGTCGTCGTGATTTAAAGAACCCATATTCCCAATTTACTAACCTAAGATTATGTTTTGCGAACCAATATGCGTAGTTTTACTATCTACTTTTATTAATTTGCAACTTTTTTTTTTGTAATTTATGATTCTGAAAGATCGATTTACCAGCAATTTGGCAGCGTTTTCTTTTCAAATTACAAAATTTTCGTCCTGATTTCAGGAATCCATATCATCAATTTACAACCTAAATTTTATATTTTGCGAACCAATAAGCGTAGTTTTACTATCTACTTTTGTTAATTTGCGACTTTTTTTTTGTAATTTATGATTCTGAAAGATCGATTTGCCAGCTATTTGGCAGCGTTTTCTATTCAAATTACAAAATTTTCGTCCTGATTTAAGGAATCATAATGATCAATTTACAAACTAAATTTTATGTTTTGCGAACCAATAAGCGTAGTTTTGCTATCTACGTGTATGATTTTGCGAATTTTGTATTTTTAATTTATGATTCAAACGTAGCATTTCACAAAATTGTCGCCATAAGCTGAGGAAACAAAATCCTCAATTAATAATTTGAATTTTTGTGTTTTACCCATCAAAAAGCGATTAGTTTTGAAATATGCGTTTGTTAATTTGTAATTTTGTTTGTAAATGATTCGTCAAGAGGGCTTTGCAAGGTTTTTATTTCAGATACGAACCTTTTTAAATATTTTAGATCTTTATTTACACCTTAAACATTCCATATTATTGTCGTCTTCTTCCTGTGAAAAACTGTTAAATCAAATAGAAAGGAAATACTAGTTATATGTTTATAAGATATTTTTATTTTTTTTTTGTTTTTGAACAGATATTACCTGCATAGTATTTAACATTTATAATAGTCTTATAATTAAAAATAAATAAATTTAATATTTTTGTTTGTTTACAAAATTTCATAAAAGTTGTATACTTAAGTTTTATTTTATATTATAAAATAAAGTTGACAGTGCTTCAATTTAAAGATTAACAGTTATATAGTTATAAAAAAATCTTTTGCTTACAACAAATAAAAATTTACTCTACAAAAAGAGCCATTGACAAAATTCTCATTTCAATTGTAGATATATTACATATTCATATGTTCAGTAATTTGTTTACAAGACAATTGGAAAAAAAACAAGGTTTTATTTATTTGATAGGTGCTTATTATTATTAAAACTTAAGAAATGTTACTTTTTAATTTTAAATATCAAAAGATTATGGAAAAAATTGTTTTATAAAAAAAGAAAATTACAATCAAGTACCTAGGTATCTTATAATTTTAGATGTTAATTTTTATAACATATTTTTTTTTAATTAGGTATATTGTTGCTTTTTCAGCTACTTAGTCCAATAGTTATTATAATTATATAAAATCTATAATATACAAGAAGTGCTTCAGTTCATAGGTTCTATATTTAGGAATTCTTAAGTCAAACTATCGCTAGAGCTAGATCAATCAAATGGGAAACGCTATTTCGAAAAAGAATGCAGTGAAATGTTTTATAAGCCAATTTATTATTAAAAAAAAATTGACACTGCTCAAGTGAAACTGAGAAATATTTTGTAACTAAACCGATTTCACTGTTTTTTTATACTTTTTTAATATATGGGCCTTAATTACTTTACATATTAGATAGCTTAAATATGTCCCGCCCATCAGCTAGTTTGTACGAAAGAAATGGTTTATTTTCAAAAATGTCAATTAAGTACATTTCGTAGTTGTCTTTCATGTGAGATATAACAAAGCATGCAAAATGTTTATCAATACTTTCAATTATGGTTTCTTTAACTATTAAATACAGATTACTGTTAAATGAAAGTATATCAATAGTTTTAAAAAACATATCATTTCGAAAAACAAAATAATTTATTTTGTATAAAGTTCCTTTGTATTCAATTACATAGTAAAAGAAACATTTATCGAAAGAGTCATAGGGGATTGGATTGTCAATAATTTCATAAAAGTAGTCAGTACTTTTTTTTGTTTTTAAAAATTTGAGTTTATCGTTATTATATGTATTAGAATGAAGAAAAGAAGCAAGCTTTAAACAACACTTTTTTGCCAAGGAATATGGTAAATTTCGCCGAGACATTGTTACATTTGTGTAGGATTTCATCTCCTTATTTTTAGATTCAAATCGCATACACCATATCAACTTTAAAGGACCAGAGTGTCTTATTATATAACCATAATGGGTCATTAAATGATGTTTTGGTTTTAATGTGTCGTCAAATAACTCTATATAAAGCGAATGATGTTTGGAAATTAGAAGTTCTAGTTCACATATTTCCGTTTCGGTAAACGAAGATGACATACATTTTTGAACAAGTTTTTCTAGAAGTAAAACATATTTCCAAACTCTATTATTTTTCGAAATTTTGTGACCCATCATCAAAGAAAAAAAATGCAAAAGCGAGAAAGTTTCTCTGGCACTAAAATGCAATTTTCTATCTTTTAAGTGTGAAAATTTTATTTTTGGGCATTTATTACGAGCTTGAATTTCACCGTAATCGAAAAATTCAATTTTATCATTTAATTCATCAAGACTGAACAAATTTTGATTTATTAAACTGAAAATGCTGTTAACCAAACCATATTTAATGATACCTTCAAACGCATCATGCATCAAATCAGAATAATAATTTTCAACCACATGAAACGATGGAATTGTATTTAAAACGGATTCAAACTTAATTCCAGATTTGGAATATGTTTGATTCATACTCTGTTCTGCATAATTCTCAATACTTCTATAAAGTAGTTTATTTTCTAGAGTATTTTTTTGGTTATCAATTTTACAACTTAAGCAAATTCTGCAATAGAAATTATGGCTGAAGGATGAAGTGAACCCTAACAATTGATTGACAGCTAAATTATCGCCAACAACTAAGCCTAGAATAAATCTAACTTTTAAAGTCCTCCCATCTTTCATTTTCAAATCCATACCATCCGTTTCAAGCTTAATCAATTCATCTACAAGAATTTGGATACTTTTGTTACATCCGAATTTTTTAAAATCTCTTGTTCTTACAAACATAACAGGAAATATGTAATCTAGGCGCGAGCTTAATTCTCGGGAAAGTGATGGGAAATTAATATAAAAGGATGCCATTGCTTGAACACCTGAATGACTTCCTAGAGGGTTTCCAGTTTCAAAGTCATCGTAATATAAGTTGTAATTTATACAAAAATCATGTGGATATTTATCCTTTTTGCTTTTCCACAACTGGCCTTGCAAAAAATCTGATATTTTAGAATTTTCCCTAAGCTCTAATGATTGAATATGCTCTTTAGCCAATTCAAGAGTATTACAAGTTTCAAATAAACTCCTGAAAATAAACTGGATTGGAAGAATGGTTCCGGAAATTTTTTTTTCAGTAAAGTTAGATATACCTTTTTCATTAACGAGAGTTATTGACTGGTCTATAACAAATTGTTGTGGCTCTTCAATTAAGTTACATTCTTTTAAATGTGTTTTCAGCTTAAAATCAGTGGAAATTTTTTTAAAAGGTTGGGAACAGAATTCAAATAATTCTGTAAAATTGTGTCTAACAGTGTTATTTATGTGTGGCAGAATCGGTTTCAGCGAATCAAATATAAGATTTAATAGATCGGAAGTATCAAATATTATTTCCTCTATCTGTTTTGTAGTCATATGACTGTAACTATTTAACTTCAGAACAAAGTTAAGACTGAAGTTGGAAATATCTTGCATGCTTTTTCGTTGAAATGTCTCATCTGTAAACATATTAGATTCATGGTAAGAGTCAGGTCTAAACTCGATTTCAGTATTTTTAACAGGAATAACATTTGGTGGATGAAGTTCAGTAAATTCATCGAGACATTCAAAATGTTCTGTTTTGTGCATTTGATCTAAATGCCTCTTTAATTTGTTTATATTGTGGAACTCAGATGCGCAATTAATCTGTGCACATTTGTAATGCTGATTTGGTTTAAACAAATGCAAGCATTTATAATGAACAATCAGGGCTTGAACTGATTTGCAATCAAATTTACAACTAAAGCACTTATACATTTTAAAAAAAGTGATAAAATAATAATGTTAAAAAAGTGATAGAACAATAGTGTTCAAAAAGTTATAAAATAATATAAAAAATAAGTAATAAAATAATAATGTTAAAAACATTTTTCTTTTAATAAAGTATTTTTCTTAATCTTTAAGAATGGATAAGAGGGAATTAACATTAGTGGCCACATTTGGAACATGCATATCAAAAATATAACATTGTAAAAACTGCCATACATATTGGCACTGTTTTTGATATTCAAGGTCAAACACCCAATGAATTTTGAATGCGCACGATAACGCTTTTATTAAATTGTCAAACTTATATATGATACTATCGTAAATAACTTGAATGCTTTCCAAATTTGAAAAGTCTTCATTAGCAACAATCAATAAAAAAGGTTGCATGCGTAGATTAAATTTTTTATAGTGAGTTAAACGTTTTTGAATTGCTTCGTTAAACAAATTTGCAGAGTCAATTCTTAAAATGAAAGAGGTTTGGCTATCCGCGATACTAAATTTCCATACCTTCTTTGCGGCGTCACTTAAATGACCTCCTGGTGGGAGAAGAGCATGTAGTAAAAGGGAAAAATGTATATCCCGCTGTATTCCCTTGAACGAGTTGAATAGCGACAGCTGGTTGATGCTTAGCTTATCTTTGATTTTGTTTTTCATAACTGGGACTACTTCTCTTATAACGTTTTCCCATTTTTCCAGCAAAATTAGGTCTTTACCTGGATGTTTATGGTCGAAATCGATGTCAACCTAAAAAAATTAGAGAAAAAAGTGATGACTATTTCAATTACATACATTATAATGTTATTAATGTTAATAATGAGCTCGCTAGTTTTAAATCAATCGTAATGGCGCAAAATTTTAAACATTTAAAACCTGCCCTAAATCAATTTTATAATGGGAGTCGACTCTAAATATTGTTTCTAAAACCAGAACCGACTTTTTGTTAATTTTAGAGGACATTAACTATACTTTAACGTTAAAGAGCTCGTCTAACTTTAACAGCAGCAAATAGCTAGTTTATCTTTTATAGGTATACTTTATCCATATTGACAATGGTCATTTCATACCAAAGCAAATCGAAGTATAAATGTTTACTGATGTTTTATTAAATTTTGAATTATTCATTATCGACACAGGAATTTTAATGAAATAAGAGATGCTTCTAAAAAGTTTAAATAACATTGCATTTCAAAACTTAAAAAAAAAATATTTTTCGAATTTTTAAAAAAAAAAAGGCTCAGCATTTTTCTTGGAAATTTTATTTTCATTCCTACAATAATAAAAACTTAAAGTTGGCGTACTAAATTTTTTTCTTAAAAATGTTTCTTTAAATTTTGTATATAAAGCTTAAGAATCCACTACAACGACTCATAATTTTTGTTCTGGCATAAATTCATGTTTGTATAGCATTCTGTTTTTGTCTCTTACTACTAAAGGAGTCTAAAAAACTAATTTTATCTTTATGAACAGTTTTCTCTAGTAACATTCGTTTTTAAAATTCCTAGTCTTTTACATAGGAGCAAGTTCGTGCGACTCAGTCGTGCATTTAGTTTTTTGTTTGTTTGTGTAGTTGTTGAGAACTGTTTAAAATTTTGCGCCAGTGTGTTTTATTTATAGCATGTTTTATATGTATAAGTGATATATATATAAGTATAAGATCTGAATTTTCGAACTAATAGTCTCAATAAAGTTGTGAGTACAACTATAGACTATTTTAATCCTTATAATTATAAACCAGAAAACAGTAAGCTAACAGCCATACATAAATAAATATTTAATAAATCTTACTAATCGGGGACCTTCGGGAATTTTGAACGATGGCCACTGTTCGATAATAGTTGAGATGTCGTTGAGTTTTGCTTCAATTATCTTTGCGCGTTCTATTATAGTTGCATTCCACTTGGCTTCTAAAGTGGAGAATGGAGTTGTGTGGCTTTTGAGCCATTTCTGATCATCAGAACTTATTTCTGGATCTGAAAATAAATACAAAAACATTAAGTAAATTAATGAAACACAAAAACAAATATTTGATTTCGTAAATTAGAAAAAACATACATTTATTTTTTTTAATATCATGATGCATTAAAATGACTCTCAATCCATATTTTTGTTTACTATAGAAACTCCATTGAAATGTTACAGATAAGACAGTCAATGCACCATCAATATATTAATGAAACAATATGTTTTGTACAAACCTTCTGTTGTTTTTTGTTTGCTGATTACGTCCACAAGCTTTTTCTTTTTTATAAAGGTAGGAAGCCCGTTTCGACGAAGCCTGGCAAGAACAGTTCTATAGACGGAGTAAATACGGCCTTTTTTGGTATGCTCGTTATAATAAACATTTTTTGGCTCATTCGGAAAAAATAAACAAATTTTGTTTGATATAGAGACAAAGTCGTCATGCCTCATTACATGTTGCGCATCTATATAGTACTTGACGCACTGTTCAATTAAATCCGTTCTCAGATATTCTGGCAAAATATTATTTGCTTCGTATGCAAATTGAAACTTAGTGTTTGCTGCCAAAAAGTTTTCCAAATCCTAAAAAAATATTGTATAATTTAAATATTGATCAAGTAAAAAAATTTAAACGTGAAGTTCCGATAGAATCAAATAAAATAAATAAAAACACCTTATTTGAGTTCACAAGCTAATAAAATATATTGTAATTGAATCCTGCGTCTGCTTCAGATCTGTTTTTGTTTTTGTTTTTTTTTTATATAAATTAATTTAAATTTGACGACGTTTCGTACGTGCTTACATTCTTCTGCAGGTCTAACAGGATTGCGAATTTTTGAATTAAAAATACACTAAGTTATAAGTCTGTAGATGACTTGTGAATTAAAAAAAATTTAATTCATAAATTCATTTTGTAAATATGAATGTAAGAAATAATTGAATATTTTGTATCTTCATATTGTTTTAATGAATGTTATAATCTCTTTATAACTATAATCATGTATTGAATTTACTAAATTAAACTTTATTGTAGCTTCTGTAAATTTAAAATGCTTTACTATAAATAAGATATTATATCTTACAGTGTAAGCAAATCGTAAATAAAATAAATAAAAAAAAAAAAATAAATAAGCTACTAAATGACTTATGAATTAAAAAATTTTGGTTCACTACCTACTAAATGACTTATGAATTCAAAAAATTAAGTCATGAGCAAGTTAGTGACTAAAGAATTAAAAAAATTAATTCAAAACCTATTTAGTGACTTGAGTTAAAAAAAAATAATTCATAAGTTAGTTGGTAGATTGGAAATTTTTAAGCTTGTTTTGACTACATAATTAATAAATATAAAATTATAATGCTAGATTATAAATTTTTTTTTATTCATAAGTCACTTAGTAGATTGTAAATTAATTTTTTTTAATTAAAAATAACCTGCTCCTAACAAGTCGAAAACTTGTTCATGATTTAAATTTTTTAATACAGAAGTCACTTAGTAGGTTGTGAATTAATTTTGTTTTAATTCATAAATCACTAAGAGGCTTATGATTTAAATTTTTGTAATTCAAAAGTCACCAACTGACTTAAGAATTAATTTTTTTTAATTCATGTCATTACCTAGCTGCTGAATTATTTTTTTTTTAATTCATAAGTAACCCACTAGCTTGTGAATTAAATACAAGCTTAAGCTAAAAATTGAATTGATTTTTTAAGAAACTTTCTTTGTATTATTTTTTATTTCTTTAAAACATTATTATTTTTTTTTCTAACTTTGAAAAGTCTCCAAAAGATTTTCCAAATAACCAGAAATTAAAATAATTTTAATTTTATCGATATTTTCAATTTAATTTTTTCGACGTGTTGTTGATGAAGACAAGTAACTTGTTGAAATTTATTTAATTTATTTGAAATTTATTAAATACAAAATTTATTTTTTGCCTGTGAGCTCAATTTAGTTTTTTTTATTCATTTTATTTAATGATTTCATGTTGTTATTTAATTTTCTATTTAGTATTTCACTTACAAAAGATTGGCTATTGTAACCAGTTGTGCCTGATGTTGATGATGGACTTGAAGGACAAGAGGATAATGACTGAGTCGAATTTCGATCCTCGTAGTTGAGGAGAAAAACTGTATCGGCTTTCTATTAATTAATTTGAAAACATAAGTCAATATAGAAGTGAATTTAAGTATATATTTACAATGCCAATTCGCCATTCTGCAATTTTTGCACGTATTTTAGCGCGATTGCCCACATCAGTTGGAAATAATGTTATTAAATCATTTTCCGATAAAAGTTTTATTGACTCTAGATCGGATATGTTGAAAGCTTAGAAATTGTAAATTCATGATTACTAGTTATTACTAAGCCAATAGAAGTTTGTTTAATTGAGCAGATAAAAATTGTTTGAAAAGGTTATACCCTGCACTATAATTACTATTTTTTTCAGATAAATTTATATTTTTAACACCCTCCCCTGTATTATTTACTGTGTGATATCTTTAACCTTTTATTATAAGAAAAAACTGTCACTTAAAGGGTTGTTAAAGATAACACACGTTTTTTTATAAAGAAATTTAATAAAAAAGTTAGATTATATTAAGTGTTATAATATTTTCTACTTACAAAGCATATGGTTATAAAAAGTTTCAAGTCCCCAACTTTTCAGAATATTATACACTTCTTTTGTATTTCTATTATAGTCGTCATTAGTCTCATTTACGAAGTCGTCTGACGCATCCAACATTTTAATACTTTTTGTAATTAAAACACTAATTAATTAAAAGGAAAAAATTGTTATGTAATTATTATTAGTATCAACAGACGATTTTATAAGATTTTTCAAACTTAAAATTAAAAAGTTATAATCATAGTTCCTGATGTTGTTTAAAATGTACATTCAAAAGATTTAAAAAATCATTTTTCTTGATATCGAAAGCCGGTGGCCTATCTCAAATTTAATTATTTTGCAAAAAATCTGCCGTTTTCATCACAATACGTACATACAAGTATAGCACACCGTTTTTTGTTTATAACTAAAATAAAATGCACGAGTTGGTTGTACAAATTCGCACTTATGTAAAAGATCAAGTATTATAAAAAGGGATCTTTTAGAGAAAAATATTCATAAGCATAAAATTAATTTTCAAAATAGCTAAAACGACTACTGTAGTAGTTGAAGTTAAAAACAGAATACCATGTGATAATTCAAACAAATACACATTCATTAACACAATGCACAAAAATTATAAATTGTTGTATCTCTTTTAAGAAAATATGCTTTTCTACAATATTTTTAAAACATTTTTGAGAAAAAAGTTTGATATTCCAACTCAATTTTTTTTTAATTTAACTTTTGATATGCAATGTTTTTTAAACTTTTTAGAAGCTTCTGTACAAAAAATTTTATTTAAGGCCGTTATACGAGAAATGAGATAGTCAAAATTCGAAAAAATAGTTTTATCGTACGTACAGTCAGAAATGTTTCAATGTCAATTTTTTTATTGTAATATATACATATACCGTACACATTGAGCGAAAGAAACAAATGGCAAAATTCTAGTTGCCGTTTTCGATAAAAATACGTTTTTAAAAAATCATTTGTTAATTTGTAGGTATGTTGGAGGGCCTTTATTTTAAGACAAAATATTTTTTTTACATTTTGCAGATATTGTGAAAAAAACTGTTAATTGCCAAGATTCAAAAAAATATAGCGAGTGGTTCCCAAAATATTGAGTTTTAAAAAATATAATTTTCGAAAAAATTAATACGCAATATTATTTAGACTTTTAGGGATGTAGTTTTTAAGAAAATCGAATGCAAAAAAACGTTCTATGGGCGGTAGGCGGTACATTTAATAATTTTTTTTATTCAAAAAGCCAGCTTTTACAATGCAATTTGTTTTAATAATTTGAGCCGTTTAGGCTGACAGACAGGATTGCGAGACCCACTTTTTTCGTCTTCTTTTCATCGTAATTTCAAGTCCGATCAAAATATTGAGTTCAATTTTTTTTAGGAATGCATAACTTGCTATATGTATACCTAGTACCTACATACATATGTATACATATATCGCAAGAAAAATTGTGATCTGAATTATATCGGTTTGGATTTTATTTTTATTCCCCAAGTTGTGGATAATCATTTGGGAATAGTTATAATGATCAGGAACCATGAAACATTTTCAAATGAATATAATTTATTGTTTTTATTTGACTTGAGACACAAATTTTACATTAATAGATGACAAATAACTAATTTTGTTCGAAAAAAAATTGTATTAATTTTCCTGATATAAATTCATTACTAGGTACATATATCATTTTTGTCATATATTGAATGAACACATAGTACCTAAATTATTCACATTTTTTTCTTTATGCCCACTAAAATTTGTTTTCAAACAAAAAAATATTCTTACCTTTTTTCCTTTTATTGTCCTTTTAGGTGGGTATGAATAATATTGTTTAAAAATATGTACAAGTATTAACTTAATACGTTTTTCTTTAATTGTTTTATATTTTTTAAAATTTAGTTTTACCGCGAATAAACCACCAAATCCGAACAACCACCAGCTTCAATCAACGTTACTATACTAACTAACTAACGACACCAAAGTTATAGCCAACGCACAGCACACCAACAGCTAACGACGCGACGCAATAATATGCCTTTTGTTATTTTTGTTCGATATATTTTGTGAAACCAGATTGCATACACACACACATTAACAGCGTCGTTAACTGTCGGGATTGCTGTGAGTTGCCAACTTCGTTTCTTTTA
This sequence comes from Philhelius festivus, assembly GCA_963931855.1. Classification (NCBI taxonomy): domain Eukaryota; kingdom Metazoa; phylum Arthropoda; class Insecta; order Diptera; family Syrphidae; genus Philhelius; species Philhelius festivus. Next base: position 125,853,975 of record OZ007555.1, on the reverse strand, counting down.
TAGGTAGGTATTTTAAAGGACTGAATGCATTGTGGTTTAGGTTCGCAACTAAACGTTTTATTAACTTTGTTTCAATTTGGGCATAAAAGCAAGTTGGTAATTATTCCGTAGTGTACTTATTTTGGTAAAAATTGTTTCTGTTGTTGTTATTCTTTCTGCTACATTTACTGATTTTAGGTAACATAAATATTCAATTTAAGGTGGGTGAATGCGTGAATTTTATTCAGTAAATTTTCATAAAAATCACTTTAATATTTAGTGTTGTACACGATAAAACCATTCAAATGAATTAAATTTAGACTATTATAATATGGTTGAGTGAGAATGATAAAAAATAATACATTTTATATTTTAAACAGTGTTTTCTTGAAAAATATAAATTAAGTAATGCACGCTTACTGTAAATTGCAAATTCATGTTAAAATTAGTCGATTTAGCAAATTTAGTAAAAAAAACTCCAATTCGCTATAAGTACTTATGTATACCAAAAATTCATATCAATGAAGTAAAGTGACTTTTGGAAACAATTTTTTTTATTTTTATTATAAATCGCCTGACTTTAACACAAATATGCAAATTAGAGTGGGGGAACTTAAGTTTACAATTTTGTGGAAACACTGTTTAGAATATAAAATGTATTATTTTTTATCGTTCTTAACCATATTTTAGGTTAAACTTAATGAATTTTGTATCGTTCTCAACAATATTTGAGGTTAAATTTAATTCATTTGAATCGTTATACCTAACGTGTAAAGTACTAAATATTACTATTCTTATGAAAATTTACTAAATAAATAGCATATTTTGGTCAAAATCAGTCGATTTATCAAAAATAATAAAAAAAAAATAAATACATTTTTAAAAAGTCAATCAATCCCTTAAAATACCTACATATATGAATATGAAAGGAAGATGGCAACACAGCAATTCCAACAGCTAACAACGCTATCAATATGTGTGTATGCCATCTGGATTCTGAGAAAAGGAAAGCAAAATAAAAAACTACAAGCTGTACAAGCTGTATAAGTCAAATTTTAGTCATATGCGTTGAATTTTTTTCACGAAAATAAAAAAATGTCTTATAGAAAGGTTCAGTTTACAGTACCTAAGTAGTTTTGTTATTTGTTTTGTTATTTGCTTCAACGTCACGAATGGAACTCATCCAACTACAATTAAAATAAAAATTGCGCGCGAAAGCAAAGTTATAGCCAATGCACACACTTACAACAGGCAACGAAGCGACGCAACGCACAAATATATGCGCATTGCGCATACATCGTCGTTAACTGTCGAGATTGCTGAGTTGCCAACTTCGTTTCTTATATATGTAGGTAGGTATTTTAAGGTATTTTAAAGGACTGAATACATTGTGGTTTACGTTCGTAACTATGCGTTTTATTGATTTTGTTTCAATTTGCGCATAAAAGTAAGTTGGTAATTATACCGTAGAGTTTAGTTTGGTAAAAATTGTTCCTGTTTTTGTTATTCTTTCTGCTAAATTGACTGATTTTAGGTAACAAATATTCAATTTAAGGTGGGTGAATGCGATTTTATTCAGTAAATTTTCATAAAAATCACTTTAATATTTAGTGTTGTACACGTTAAAACCATTCAAATGAATTAAATTTAGACTATTATATGGTTGAGGGAGAATGATAAAAAATAATACATTTTATATTTTAAAGTGTTTTCTTGAAAAATATAAATTAAGTAATGCTCGCTTATTGTAAATTGCAATTCATGTTAAAATTAGTCGATTTAGCAAATTTAGTAAAAAAAAACCCTAATTCGCTATAAGTACCTATACCAAAAATTCATATCAATGAAGTAAAGTGACTTTTGGAAACAATTTTTTTTTATTTTTATTAAATCGCCTGACCTTAACACAAATATGCAAATTATAGTGGGGGAACTTAAGTTTACAATTTTTGTGGAAACACTGTTTAAAATATAAAATGTATTATTTTTTATCGTTCTTAACCATATTTTAGGTTAAACTTAATGAATTTTCTATCGTTCTCAACAATATTTGAGGTTAAATTTAATTCATTTGAATCGTTATAACGTGTAAAGTACTAAATATTATTTTTATGAAAATTTACTAAATAAATGGCATATTTTGGTTAAAATCAGTCGATTTATCAAAAATAATAAAAAAAATAAATACATTTTTAAAAAAGTCAATCAATCCTTTAAAATACCTACATATATGAATATGAAAGGTGGCAACACAGCAATTCCAACAGCTAACAACGCTATCAATATGTGTGTATGCCATCTGGATTCTGAGAAAAGGAAAGCAAAATAAAAAACTACAAGCTGTAGGTACCTCCTTATAAGTCAAATTTTAGTCATATTGCGTTGAATTTTTTTCACGAAAATAAAAAAATGTCTTATAGAAAGGTTCAGTTTACAGTAAGTAGTTTTGTTATTTGCCTAAAACTCCAAAAAATACCAGCTTCAACGTTACGAATGGAACTCATCCAACTACAATTAAAATAAAAATTGCGCGCGAAAGCAAAGTTATAGCCAATGCACACACTTACATCTTACACAAAAACAACAGGCAACGAAGCGACGCAACGCACAAATATATGCGCATTGCGCATACATCGTCGTTAACTGTCGGGATTGCTGAGTTGCCAACTTCGTTTCTTATATATGTAGGTAGGTATTTTAAGGTATTTTAAAGGACTGAATACATTGTGGTTTACGTTCGTAACTATGCGTTTTATTGATTTTGTTTCAATTTGCGCATAAAAGTAAGTTGGTAATTATACCGTAGAGTTTAGTTTGGTAAAAATTGTTCCTGTTTTTGTTATTCTTTCTGCTAAATTGACTGATTTTAGGTAACAAATATTCAATTTAAGGTGGGTGAATGCGATTTTATTCAGTAAATTTTCATAAAAATCACTTTGATATTTAGTGTTGTACACGTTAAAACCATTCAAATGAATTATATTTAGACTATTATATGGTTGAGAGAGAATGATAAAAAATAATACATTTTATATTTTAAAGTGTTTTCTTGAAAAATATAAATTAAGTAATGCTCGCTTATTGTAAATTGTAAATTCATGTTAAAATTAGTCGATTTAGCAAATTTAGTAAAAAAAAACTCCAATTCGCTATAAGTACCTATACCTACCAAAAATTCATATCAATGAAGTAAAGTGACTTTTGGAAACAGTTTTTTTTTATTTTATTAAATCGCCTGACCTTAACACAAATATGCAAATTAGAGTGGGGGAACTTAAGTTTACAATTTTTGTGGAAACACTGTTTAAAATATAAAATGTATTATTTTTTATCGTTCTTAACCATATTTTAGGTTAAACTTAATGAATTTTCTATCGTTCTCAACAATATTTGAGGTTAAATTTAATTCATTTGAATCGTTATAACGTGTAAAGTACTAAATATTACTATTTTTATGAAAATTTACTAAATAAATAGCATATTTTGGTTAAAATCAGTCGATTTATCAAAAATAATAAAAAAAAATAAATACATTTTTAAAAAAGTCAATCAATCCTTTAAAATACCTACATATATGAATATGAAAAGAAGTTGGCAACACAGCAATTCCAACAGCTAACAACGCTATCAATATGTGTGTATGCCATCTGGATTCTGAGAAAAGGAAAGCAAAATAAAAAACTACAAGCTGTAGGTACCTCCTTATATGTAAGTCAAATTTTAGTCATATGCGTTGAATTTTTTTCACGAAAATAAAAAAATGTCTTATAGAAAGGTTCAGTTTACAGCAAGTAGTTTTGTTATTTGCCTAAAACTCCAAAAAATACCAGCTTCAACGTTACGAATGGAACTCATCCAACAACAATTAAAATAAAAATTGCGCGCGAAAGCAAAGTTATAGCCAATGCACACACTTACATCTTACACAAAAACAACAGGCAACGAAGCGACGCAACGCACAAACATATGCGCATTGCGCATACATCGTCGTTAACTGTCGGGATTGCTGAGTTGCCAACTTCGTTTCTTATATATGTAGGTAGGTATTTTAAAGGACTGAATAAATTGTGGTTTACGTTCGTAACTATGCGTTTTATTGATTTTGTTTCAATTTGCGCATAAAAGCAAGTTGGTAATTATTCCGTAGAGTGTGGTTTGGTAAAAATTGTTCCTGTTTTTGTTATTATTTCTGCTAAATTGACTGATTTTAGGTAACAAATATTCAATTTAAGGTGGGTGAATGCGATTTTATTCAGTAAATTTTCATAAAAATCACTTTGATATTTAGTGTTGTACACGTTAAAACCATTCAAATGAATTATATTTAGACTATTATATGGTTGAGAGAGAATGATAAAAAATAATACATTTTATATTTTAAAGTGTTTTCTTGAAAAATATAAATTAAGTAATGCTCGCTTATTGTAAATTGCAAATTCATGTTAAAATTAGTCGATTTAGCAAATTTAGTAAAAAAAAACTCCAATTCGCTATAAGTACCTATACCTACCAAAAATTCATATCAATGAAGTAAAGTGACTTTTGGAAACAGTTTTTTTTTATTTTATTAAATCGCCTGACCTTAACACAAATATGCAAATTAGAGTGGGGGAACTTAAGTTTACAATTTTTGTGGAAACACTGTTTAAAATATAAAATGTATTATTTTTTATCGTTCTTAACCATATTTTAGGTTAAACTTAATGAATTTTCTATCGTTCTCAACAATATTTGAGGTTAAATTTAATTCATTTGAATCGTTATAACGTGTAAAGTACTAAATATTACTATTTTTATGAAAATTTACTAAATAAATAGCATATTTTGGTTAAAATCAGTCGATTTATCAAAAATAATAAAAAAAAATAAATACATTTTTAAAAAAGTCAATCAATCCTTTAAAATACCTACATATATGAATATGAAAGGAAGTTGGTAACACAGCAATTCCAACAGCTAACAACGCTATCAATATGTGTGTATGCCATCTGGATTCTGAGAAAAGGAAAGCAAAATAATAAAAACTAAAAGCTGTACCTCCTTATATGTACTTAAAATTTTGTCATGCGTAAAACCCGCTTAAGAGAAAACCGCTTAAGAGAAAAACCCGCTTACCTGAAACACTTTCTTTCTTCCCCAAGTATTTTCCGACTAATTTCCCTTAAAACACTCCGCTTAAGTGAAACTCGCTTAAGTGAAAAACCGGGATAACTGAAACATATTTTCAGTTAATTTTTAATATACAGTTATACCCGCTTAGTTGCACCTCGCTTAGTTGAACATCCCGCTTAATTGACCGAAAAAGTTGCATTGCAAAATTTCCCGTATTAGTAGCATAGCTTTTCAGATGGTTTATTGAACCCCGCTTAATTGAATTACTCGGTTAATTGTACAAAAAAATTATAATGACACAAATATTAGAAATATTTTATTACTTAACCTACGTCTGAAGTGGTTTTTTAAAAGACAGGTATCATTCAAGATGAAGAGCAGCTGGAAAATGATATCGTGGCCATAGACAACATACTTAAGTACAATGCTTAACAGACACCGAAATTTTAAAAACGGTTTAAGAAAAAGAAGAAGTTGAAGCCATATTACTTTCGAAATTCTTCAGGACATTGCAATTCTACGTTTATACTTCTTACCACTAAATAAATTTACAGTTGAGCTGAAAAACAAGAAAACATTGTTCAAAACAAAACAATCAATCAAAATCAAATCACAAATTTTTCCAAACCAATGTATGCAAATAACCATTATGAGCCTTTCGAGGTACATACATACCTACTATCGTATTTATTATTTTTTTTTATCTTTTTCGAAGCTAAAAGTGACTTTTTTTAAGAATAATTTATTTCTGTTTCAATTATGTAGTATTATGTATGTATTATTTGGTTTAGTAGTCTCCATGTTGTGTGTTTATTAGTAATAAATGTGAAATCGATAAAAATTTGTACAAGTAAAGAAATCAAGCCCGAAGATGGATACATAAGATCCGAAACGCGTCGCTTACGATTAAATATAAAATTAATGTTGTGTGTAAAACTTTGTCGAAAACTAAATAAATGAAATAAATTATATACAATTATAAAAAATTTTTATCGATTTCACATTTATTACTATGTATGTATGTTTATTTTTTAAATAAAACGTGTTCAAATATTTTTGTGTGTGTATTCTTTTTCAGTTTTTTCAAGGTTTTCGTAAGTTGACAATGAAATGTTCATAGTAAATTTCTGGGATGAATATTTTAATTTTTAGTTGACCGACTCGTGCAATTATACGGGTTTCTTTTAATTGAACAGGTCGGTCAATTAAGCGGGGTTTCGTTAATTGAACCACCCGGATAATTAACCGAAAAATCTGACAAAATGGTCAGCGCAATTAAGCGGGGAATACTGTACTTCATTGAAAAAAACTCTCTTAAGTGAAAAAAAAAATTGAATCGAACAGAACAAAAATTTTCTAGTTTTCGTTTTTTTAATAAATTATTTCTGCGTTATTTAATCGTTGTTTTATTTAACTTCTTTCAAGGCAAGTTCAAAAGATAAAAAAAATATTGTTTCTAGCATTAAATCTCCGCTTAATGGAATTTTTAAATCCGCTTAGGTGAAATTTTTTTTTCACTTATCCGAACTCCGCTTAAGTGAAATTATTTTTCACTTAAGCGGGGTTCGTTTAAGTGAAAAACCCGCTTAAGTGAAAGAAAGACTGTGACATTTTGCCGTTTCTCTTAAGCGGGTTTTACTGTATTATCTTCGGTTTACAGTTAGAGGTAGTAGTTTTGTTATTTTTCTTTCATATTTGTTATAGAATCCATATGGCATGCACAAATGCACATATTAATTAATAACTTCATAAAATGTAACGTTTGCTGCGTTTTGCCACTTTGAATTACCAAGTAACAAATCTACTGTAGGTATTGGAACCTATGTATATACCTTTCCTATATAAGACACATTTTTTTATTGGCATTGAATATTTTGTTTGCTAGTGCATTAGGTACATAACTAACAAAAAACTATCAGTCTTCTAGGATCAAGAAATATGTGTACCAAATTTGAAGTTTAGCGGAATCGGAGGTAATATATCATCCCGCGTAGCGGAATATGGGTACTGTTTTGAATGGAACTGTGCCAGATTTAAATGCACTGAATTATGAATAAGAAACTTGTAGACAAGATTTCTTAAAAGATTGAAATCTTATCTCAAATAAGGTTGAGACGTAACAAAATAATACTTTTTTATATTTAATGTATACTAGTACGGTCTAGAATGCCAAAAAAACGCACGATTTTTGGGAATTTTTTTCTCGGAAACCTTATTAGATAGTTACATATTTTTTTTTTAATAATGAATACATGCATCAAGAGTAAAAAAGAAAAATAATTTTTTTTAATTTTCGAATTTTGGCCGAATTATAGAGGGCGCAGACGTCGACTCATCAAAAAATACATGGTTCCATGGCGGACAGTTAATCTCAGAATTGGCTGGACTGAAACAAAAAAAACAAAGTGGATTATTTAAAGGAAGGCTTCTTACGAGACAATTTCCCACAATTTGTTTAAAAAATCAAAAAAAAAAAAATATCGAGCTTTGAAAACAAACATTTTTTTTTGTCCATTTTTGGGTTGCCATTTTTTTGTTCATAATTTTTTGGACAAAATGTGGTAAATTGTTCTAGAAAACATAAGAACAATCAAGTTGCAAGTTTTTTGAAAATCGGTTCAGTAGATCCGGAGATTAACTGTCCGCCATGGGACCATGTATTTTTTGATGAGTCGACGTTTGCGCCCTCTATAATTCGGCCAAAATTCGAAAATTAAAAAACTTAATTTTTGTGTACTCTTGACGCATGTATTCATTATTTAAAAAAAAATTATGTTATTACCTAATAAGGCTTCTGAGAAAAAAATTCCCAAAAATCGTGCGTTTTTTTGGCATTCTAGACCGTACTAGTACTTTAAACAGTTTCCACAAAAGTTATGAATTAAAGTCATGTTCCTCTGCGCTAATTTCCATATTTTCATTGATTATAAATTTTCAACGAATATGCTCTTAAATTGCAAAATTAAAGTTAAGTTTTACGTAAAAAAACATTTTAAATTACGATTTTTGTTCAGTCCGGAAATTAGGCAATCTTTCTCAGTAATTTTAAACGTTACAAAATGGTAAAACAGTATGAAATCTTTGAAAATTACGGTTTCCCAGTGTCATTCCCAAATTGACACACTATTTTAAGATCGCAACTATTACTGCTCTTAAATTGCAAACATTAAAATTTAGTTTTGCGCATTTGTATGGAAGTTTACGATTTATATTTAGGTTTAAAAATCAAACCATCTCTTTAATATTTTATAACCTTGCTTGTTATGGTAAAATACGAAAAATACTTCGCAAATTAAGGTTTCCCATCGTCACTTCCAAATCAGTATTCTGGATAATGAATTGATCTTTCTTTTGTGTTGAATCACACAATATTTTTTGTTAAATTGCAAATAAAAAATGGTGAATTAATAATTTCCGCATTTCATCCCCATATTTTTAGAGTTTATCTTTATATTTTTATGAATTATGAAGCATTTTCTGTATGTTACAAATTATGAGTGGCAAAAAGTAATAAAAACATAAAATTGACAAATTAATTATAAATTTGCTGCAAAAATGTCTTTGATTCACCATTTTTACTGAAATTGTAAATTAAGACATTTTTTACTAATTTGGCAGTACACAAATTTTGTGGTTTTTGATGAATTGTGTGCTAAATTGACATATTTTGTATAGTTCTACGAAAAAAGTGCTCTAATCTAAGAAAAAAATGGAGTTCGTGAATTGACACCGTTAAATTCGTAATCGGCGATTTATCAGTTCTCTCCGTGTGGGTTTCACAATTCTTGTTTTTAATTTTCTTTGCTAAGGCTGTCCAAAAATATGAATAGTATTGTGTTTTCAAATTTTTAACTCAATATTTTGAAAACCGTGTATTCGATTTTCTTAAAACTTGACAGTTAAAAGTTTTTTAAATAAATTTACAAGATTTATCTAAAAATAAGGGAAACCAACATACGAATGTTAAAAAATGGTTTTCGAAAATCACATTTTTGTCGGAAGCTCCTTCTGGAATTTAGCTAAAAAAATTTTCTTTCGCCTAATTTTTACGATCATAATTCAATAAAACAAATTTTGAAAGGAAGATATTACTGACTGTACTAAAGATAGAACCATTTTTTTTTAATTTCTCATTATTGGCATAACGAATTTTAATGATTTTTTTATAGAGAAGATTCTAAGAACTTTTAAGAGCATTGCATTAAATACTTAAAAACATATTTTTGAATTAAAATTTTTTTTTTAAATTCGATATCTCAAAAACGGGGTTATATATTGTTTTCAAATTTAATTTTTATTCGTACAATAATTAAAACTTAAAGTGGGTGTACCAATTTTTTATTCTTAAAAATGTTGACTATAAGATTTTCTTATTGTAAGAAACCGCAACAGCGACTTATAATTTTTGTTCTTGCATAGTTTCATATTTGCTTAAAAAATCACACGGCATTCTGTTTTTATCTCTTAGTAAGTACTTTAAGAGTTTAAAAAATTAATCTATTCTTAATCTAAATCTTAGTCTATTACATAAGAGCAATGGGTGAGATGTGAAGCACTTTTCATGCCAACAGATACTCTTGGAGTATTTTCCTCTAAGAGGCAGTGCAGACTTGGAAATAATTTTTACAGTGGCTGAGAATCGAAATCAGACCTATTTCCAACGAGTAAACGGTCTACACAACATATCGATGATATTCTCACATTCCTTTAAAAATGAAAATGGGTCGCGGAAAATTTTTAAACGCGAACAAAAAAGCAAAATAAAAGCATTTCGCGAATTAGGGCTAAGCCAAAGAAAAATCGTAAAAAAAAAGAAAGAAGCCAAAATTTAATGGGTAAATATTTGCGGAACATCGAAAACTACGGGAAAAATATGAAAGTTGGAACTTAAAAGGCCAAATCAATGACTAATGGACCCGCAATCATAACAGCTGCTTCTAGTTCGCATGATTTCGCGTCAAAAATTAGACGCAAAACTGGTGTTAAGGGTAGTTTGTCGACGGTATTAAGAGTACTAAACATCTAAAAAGGAAAAAAAATACCGAAAAAACACATTTGAACGAAAAACGAAAAGAAAATCGTCTCAAATTTTGCAAAAAATACATGTCGTAGAAATCGGAGTGGAGGCAAGTTACGAGTATATTTTCAAATGACAAAAATACAACTTAGAGGGCCCAGATGGCTACAACTATTACTTTCATGACCTTCGTAAACAAGAACATTATATAAGCCGTCTGCATAGCTGTGAAGGCAGTGTCATGGTGTGGGGAGCAATTTTGTATTATGGAACTTTTGAGCTGCAATTTCTTACATCGCGAATGAATATCAATGTGTACAAAGGTGTGCTGGAAAAGATCTTCCCGCAAATCTCTGACCTTTTAGGACCAATACCATTGTCATTCCAGCATCATAATGCCCCTATCCATACAGCGAGGTCGGTAAAACAATGGATCGAGAAGCAAAATGTAGAGGTGTTGGTATGGGCTCGTCCATACTCACCTGACCTTAACATAATTGAAAATGTTTGAATGTGTCTTGGGGAAACATCTTCTTGAAAAATAGAACCTTTCAGCGAAGTAAAAGATATTCTATCCTGTGGTAAAGTCTACTCTATGTTATGCTGGACAAGTCTGGAGAATTGATGATTACGAGCCAGTTGAAAAGTTCCAAGGAACCTTCTTGAAAAAGCTCTTCAGTTTACCTTTGAATACGCCAAATTATGCAATTTATGTTACTAACATAATATACTCTCAAAATGCAGGCCAACTACAACTATACTAGAATCGGAGAGTACAATTATATACTCGCAGCTTAATATTTATTTGGTTTAAAAGAATATTTTCAATGATGTTTATAGTTACAAAGAAATATCTCTTACATTCAAAACGAGATGGAAGCTCTTACAAAGGAACTTTCAACCAATTCTATTCATTATGGAACCATATCCATAAGGCAAAAACAATTGTCTTCACTTCTGAAGTGTTTGTTCCATTTTTCCCCTCAAGTTCTTATATACTTCGGAAAGTAAACATTAACGATTCAAGAAAGAATCATAATTTTGAACGAGTTCAACTGGAAGAATCTTTACAAATTTATATTAAAACTGTCTTCATACATAATGTTATTGAAACAGAAATGCAACAGCTTTAAATTCATTAATTTGTAATAAAAATTAGTTGAGAAATTTTAAACTGACAAATTGAATTGAAAATTGACATGTGATTCTGTCAAAATCTTATAAAAACTACACCATCAATTCAAACTGCATTTGACTTAACTTACATAAATTAACACTATTTAATTGGACTTGTTGGAATTATTGATTCATAGCTTTTAATGACCTTTAGTATATTAACAATGAAGGGCCATAGGCGAAATGGAAATTTTAATCTTGTTGGATATAGATCACATGTACCTAATTTTTGTCACAAAAAAAAAAAAAAAAAAAAAAAAAAAAACAATGAACAATGAACAAGATTTTAAGCCAATAAAAACTGATTTTGAGCATCTTTTAAGGTGTAATACGAGTACTTCTCTCTGCGATTAACTGAATTTAACCAAAAATTATGTATCGAAAAGGCCTAGTCAACTGATGCGTGCATGTAAGATCGTCGACCCAAACACTAATAACTACAGGACATTAAAAGCTTTACAGAAAAATAAAATTTAAGAAAAAACCTTGTATCCATTTCCGCTTCACTGACTCGACTGTAAGCTCGAATAAGTTCATAATCTGACCGCGTGACCATATTGAATAACCAAAAAGAGTTTCTAGTAAAACTATAAAGCAACCCAGGTATTTGGAAACCAATGTAATGCGGATATATTTCATCCTGTTTTGTTAAAGATTATATAATTTACCAAAATCTAAATTTGCATTCGTGTGTATGAACGAACAAGTATCCCTTGTTTTGTTTAAAATATTGTTTCCAATAAAAATACAAGCTATTAACCAATAAAAGAGTTAATTAAACTACCGCATCGATACACAACTTTACATTTCATTGTGTAATCAAAAAACCAACATAATTCGAGGCTCCCATTCAACAGCAACAATAAAGCTATTATAATTTTTCACACCTATGTATAGATAGCCACATGCGATAAAATAATAAAGTTTTCAATTAACCTAATTTTACAATAAATGGATAATCCAATAAATAATTCAATTCACTACTCCGTTTCGTATGCTAATTCAATACAAATAGAAAACCTCACTAAATAGAAAACGGGCCACCAGGTCTAACTGGAATCTATATTTCCTTTTGAAAAAATGGATATCAGCAGTAAAGCTGGAACCACACCTATCTCATGTGGTGTGTTGTAAATTGGTGGTTATAGCTCGAATATGTTTTATGAAGGGAGGGCAATATAGTGCTTTCTTTTTAAATCATGTGTTAATCTGACACTGACATCTGTTCTGTTTCCCGCTCGAAGTCTTGCCAGAAAGTCAGTATCATACCACCGCGGAACAACCTGAGTCGCTTTACGCTTAAGCAACGTTGGGAAATATTGAAAACTTATTTCCCAAGTGAGTGCAGTGTACCCCAAACAGTGCGTTTTTTTTAAATAAGTTTTGGCCAAAATGAAGCAAGTTTGTGCAAAAAGTTCGTGAGACTGGTATGCCAGTGGACAACACTTATGGTCCCCGTCGTCGTGCGGTGCGCATAGACGAGAATGTGGCTGCTGTAGGAGTGTGAAAATCAATTCACGAACATAAACTCGTCATCGTTCTCAACAGCTCAACATTTCACGCACTGGCCTGAGGAGAATTCTGCACAAAGATCTCTGATTATTCGCTTACAAGGTCCAATTGAGTCAGAAATTGAAAGCGTACAACCAACCAATTGAACGACGACGTTGTGTTCTATAATTAATGGGAATGTTTGCTCTTGCTAATAGAGCCATAATACATGGAAACAATTTAATTTTGTTCATTTTATGCATTTTTAAAAAGGAACTTATATTTGGCCCACATAGACTAAAAAACACATTTGTGTAGTGTTGTGTAGGAATCGCTTGTGTTTCGATTGCGCCATGCCACGATGTGGAGTATATGAAATTAAACAAATACTCAGTTGGCAAAAAAGATATTTTACTATTTGATAGAAAGGGAACGCTATATTATCACAAGAAAGTCAAAAGACAACAGTTTTGATTTCTTAAAAGTTCCGTGCTTATGCTAATTTATAAAGCGTAGATTAAAATTATTTTTGTTTGAAATATTTGAACATTTAATAGAATTGGTTAGATAAAATTATGTCATTTATAACACCAAATGCAGGGAGAATATATTATGTTGGTGGTGCCAACGACAGGACATGCACGTGGCATTATATTGCAAGAGATAGTAATTATTGCCTTCGGTTGCCGCTGCTGAAATTCCAAAAGGTACTGGCGCAAAATTTTCAACATTGCTTTAAGGAATAAAACCGGTTCTACTTAACACAGTCGTTTAGATGGGAAACTATGTAACCTTTTTATAATTTTAAACACGTTAGACAACTCTTCTTGACTAATGTACAATATTTAAAATCAACTCGCATTCTTAAATTGATCTAAACCACGTTTTAAATGTTTGTTTAATATTTTCCGCCATTATCTTTCGTATTGTTGATATTTTTGGCGATCTTTTATTTTATGCGTGCTATAGTGCTGTCATGTCATAATGTAGATACGAGTATATGTATATCTGAACTTTTCTTTTTCAACACGACTTCACACAGCGCTCTAACACACAACACACCACATGAGACATGTGTGGTTCCACCTTAAAACAAATCAACAAAAGAAAGTACAAATGCACCCAGTATTTATTTCAACTATAACATTGTAGCAATCATTTTAAATAAGAGAATTCTGCGAATAAATGAAAAGTTTATTGTTTACAAATTTATCCTAGACCCGACTTTCTGCTACACATGCAAAATGTTACCTCCATTGTAATTTGAAATTTACTGCTTCGAACGATATTAAATTAATTAATAAACTTCCTTCAGGGACTGACCTACCATCACTCATAAAAAATAAAGATTGGGAAAGTAAAACATTCATGTATTAATACATACTCGTATGTAGGTACATACCTACCATCAATTGAGATTCTAATAAAAATAAAAAATTGATCAAAATGTGCGCAGAATACGAGTTTTTGTTTGACACCAATACTTTTAAATAAATTATAAAAACAAGTGTGAGTGAAAGGACTCAAATGTCAGCAATGTTTTTTTTTTTCAAATATTGAAAACTTTTTTGCTCGTTTATATAATAATAATTAAAATCAATGAAAATCATAAATAAATCGTAGATACTTAATTTTCTCTATTGCTTTACTTTGTGACTTTGGATCCATTCCCAGTTTCCTCCTTTCACTTATACTTAAAACCAAAAAAAGTCTTAAAATAGATGAATGTACGAGAAGCTTTATATTAGTGTTCATTATCATTACTATCATGCGACTGAAATTAACAGACAAATCTCCGCTTTCCCCCAAAGTACCTATGTACGAGTATATGTAACCATAGCATAGATAGAAATGGTCGACTAATAAGGCGCCATACATATGCATACACAACACATCTATCATTGAAGCTTATAATTGACTTTTTAATCGTTACTTTTTAGACGGTGTTCACATAAGACTTACTCCTCGACTTTTTTCTATGTTTCTGTAGTACATTTTCCAAGTAAAGGAACGAAGCTATTAACTTCAAAAATTAATTAAAAAACGGTAAAAACGGTACGTATTCAAATTTTGCATTTGAAAAAATATTTGTTCTGTAAATTGCAGAGCGATCACACTTTGGACTAATGAAGGCAAAGTATAACAAAATAAATACCAACGGACACCATTTAAACACCTCCTACATTTTAACTCCCGAAACTGCATCTTTACTAAAATATTCTTTTCCAGTGTTTAAAAAAGCGCCGCTTAATATGCAATGCACGAATAACTTCTTCATCGAAGTAGCCATCATTCTAAGGGGTTCTCGTTTTCGGATCATGTTGAATGTCCTTTTTTTAAACAGAATCTCAAACGTTATAACCTTCGCAGTCCCTTGTAGATTTAATTCTGAAGTTTTCTCATTTGAATATTGAAAGTTGCTTGAAGCACTAATTATTGGGCATCACTTTTTCATCACTGCGATTATAGTTTCGCATCTTCAAGATCAAGGTCTTTATAACGTTATTTGTTTCAAAACATCCCAGGCATTCATGATACCCACACACTGCAGGTCGCGAGTCCGCTTATGATAGGTTGAACCAAGGATGTCAAAGCAACGATCCGTTATATAAAGACTTATTTCAATAGCAAATGACGATATTTTTCACACAACTTACACGACACTTGTAAGACAAGTTTACTTTTCAGGATTGATTTAAGAATCACTTACTCGTACTGAGTTTCACTTCGTTTTATAATTCTACTCTTCTCTCCTCTGGAGACGCAGGAGAACTTTGATTTTGAATGTCTGAAATAATCTTTGAACTTAACAGTACGTCCGAAGTTGGGCTCAAGGGTAAATTCATGATCATTTCCTGAAGCTTTAGTAATACGGTTGAGTCGCTTTAGGGGAGGAACGCAACTGGCTATTGCACTAGAACAATGTCTGTAAAAATGCGAATCCCGCTCCCGGACATCGTCAGGAGAGTGGATTCCGTTTCAAGGACAGGGAACAGCATTGAGTTCTTGAAGCATTAAATTCTACGCAGATTTCGATTTCTAATTGAACAATGCTCTCAAGATTAGAGGTAAATGAGCATACGCTGTTGTGCAAGTTCCAAATCCGAAGGACAAGTACGTGAACTCGGAAACGCAATTTAATGAAAAAATATGAAAAATAGAGTTGGAGACAAAACGAAGTCACATATGATACACCAGAATTAGTTTTATGAATAGCTGATTTAAAACCATCCTATAAGGCTTATATTAAAAGCCCTGAAGGTAATTTCTATTCCAATGAACGACACTAAATGGGCGCATTTCTATTTCTTCAAAAGGACAAACAATAAAGTCTCTTTCAGATTGATAAATTTTTTCCTATTTGGAAAAAAAATTTTTAAAGGAATTCAAATTTAATCATATCTTCAGTGTAATCAATCTAACTAAACTGAATAAGCAGTGGCCCTGGCCAGTTAAATTTCCTGAAAAAATCGTCTAGATCGTCCTTGTTGGGTCAGATGGAATATTATAGAAGTGTTGCCTATCATTGGAGAAACAGAATGTCAGATTATCTTCTACCACTACTATCAGTGTAGTACTGTTGTCGGATTTTCACTGGCTTTATTCGGATGTCAGACTAATTGAGATGATGAAGAAAATTTAGCCATAGGAGGTGCTCAGTTTTCTTATTAATTTATTAATTAATTTAAACATCTCCATTTTTCTTAAATATTTGATCTATTTTATAAGATGAAATGCTTTCATATTGGAGATATTGCACTCTTAAACACAGCATTGTATGTTTTGAACTTTGGCCAATTATGTGTGGCTTCAAAATATTTCCTGTAGTACCCCTTGGCATAATGGTTAGTGCGTTGGACTGTGATGCGGAAGGTCTCGAGTTCGATTCTCAGCCGCTGCAAAGTTTTTTTCAGGGGTGTACTGCCTCTTGCGAGAAATTGACAAATTCTCCAAGAGTATCTCTTGTCATGGAAAGTGCTGCTCATTAGCCGTTCGGAATCGGCAGAAAATTGTAGGTCCCCTCCGTTCCTGGTAACACGCACACAGGAAAGGTTGAGAGTTGTAAGTCACTAGGTCCTGGTTCACTCCGAGCTGTTGCACCACCAAATTTAATTTTTTTTATTCAAAATATTTCCATATCTTAATGAGTTTAGTCAATTTGTATATTTTCGAATCAATTATGTTTGATTATTTGTTTTACTGTTTTGCAATTATAACAGAATGACTAAAAAATCATGTTCTAATTTTCCAAAAGTAACACATATTGAAAGAATTGCTGAAATTTCTCACAGATCTACTAATGAATTGGTTAGTCTATAGAATACATAAACTCTAAATTTACTGCAAATTTTTTTAGTGAAAAGTACTAATTAATAGCCTAATTAGTGGTTTTATTATACATCACAGTTAAGAGTTTTTTTTTTATGTAAACTCATAATTTTTTTCAGGAATGCAAATGTATTCTTTTTACATTCATGTTAATATAAACGTAACATAGAGTACCAAATCGAGCACTCTAGTTCTAAGAAAAGTCATGAATTTTCAAGATGGATGTATAGTTTCAAAATAACAATAAAAAGATACTTCGAATGAAAATTCTTAGATTTTCTATATTTCGCTTTGAATGTACATTAAGCTATACCGCTTTATCAAATTTCATCATTCTACAGCAATCGGAAGTACTCCATATAAATCAAACATTTCCTCATAAAAAGGGCGGATACCACGCCCCCTGCATGGAAAACCTTAATTTCCTTTATATGCAATTAGAGCCCTAGCGTTATACAAAATTTCATTGTTCTACTGCAATCGGAAGTGTGCCATATAATTTAAATCAGTTCTGAGGAAGTGGGCGAATACCACGCCCCTGAATTAAGAACCTCAAATTTCATGTTTTTCTTTGTATCCAATTTAAGCCCTACCGCTTTACCAAATTTCATCGTTTTACAGCAGTCGGAAGTGCTCCATTCAACCAACACCAATTCGGAGAAAGTGGGCGGATACCACGCCCCCTGAATGGAAAACCTCAATTTTTCGATTTTTCCTCTGCTTGACTTGACCTACAGTTGTGCAAAATTACAAGATTCTAAGATGTCGGGAAGAGATCTATAATTTTGATGATCTGTCAGTCAGCGAGTCAGTCAGTTACGGTTTTTGTGATTTTTGAGGCCTAATATCTCAGGAACCGCTTATGCTAGAAAATTTAAATTTGATTAGGCGCCTGTTCCTGAGTAGCTTTGCAAATATTTGGAGTTTAAAGTTTCTGACTTCATTGGTACTGAAGATAGGGAGGGGTAAAAAATCGCCTGAGTTTGTTCCTGTAAAAATGTTGTAGTGCCAAAACTTGGTTGGGCACTACCGTGCCCTTTGATTAATACATTTTTCTTTTTTGGAATTATTCGGTCTTGTTGCCAAAATCCAATGGAAGCTTCGTTGTCATCATTATGCCACTGAATTATATGAAAAATCCAGTCACCAGCCGTTGCATTTCAATACAGTACAATATTTTATATAGAAAGGAATCGTTTCAGACGGATATTTGAAGATATGAGTAACCGCAATAAAGAGATCAATAAGTGCCTATTGTATTTTCGTAACTGCGGTCCAAGAAAAACAATTCCTGTACAAAATTCGTTAACATCTTCCCATCCCTTATAAGAATGAACTCTATGCAAATGTACATATTAGCACATTTCTTTTCTTAAATGTTCAATTTATCGATCCGTTGCATAGAAGGTTAGGTAATTCTTCATCAATCAGCATCAAAATCAAAGAGTTTCGATCGTATATTTGAAACAAATTAACTCGAATTAACTTCATTTTTTCGAGCGACTATACTCGCAGTTCATCACATAACTTTTCGGCAATACAAAGAAGTTAACGATACGAGTAAAGTAAACACACAAGAGTTGCCTTGGCCAGGAATAAGTTACATAGACCTTATTTCTGACCAAAGTAACCCAACATTAAAAAGAAGTGCTCTTCCTAATGCGGGATGCTGCTCACATCAACATAATCAGACAAAACTTTAATTAAGCAAAAATGGTTGTTAGCTTACATTGCTTCTTGTCATCATCGCTTAGTTTTCTTGGGTATGTATTTCTATTTGTTTTAGTGTGGACTACTTTTGGAACTGAATCCAGGAAGCTATCGGGCTTGCGGAAACGGAAATAATTACGCTGATAATGGCACTAGTGAAAGTTATTTTTCGTTCTTTGGCATCCTTTTTACCTTCCAATACGAGTAGGTACGTCTTAATTTTCTAAAGCATGTAGACTCGTTGAACTTTTGTGTGCCTGTGTGGTTTGTGGTAACTTTTTTGTTTTGCTTAGCCCTGTTTTGTGCTTCGGCAGATTTTATTGCTGTTCTTGTGGCTTTCTCTTGTCATTGGGCCTAATTAAAAGTTTTTTCTTGAGTATTTCCACTTTTTGGTTTCGTTGAGAGAAACGTAGAGAGGATTTCAATGAGGTATCAGTTGTTTTCCTACATTCAACTTAACAAAAATGTTTAAGCTGTAGTTTTCGAGGTGAATATAAATAATGAGAAAACTTATCTCTGAATGCAGATAGGGTTTGCGTTAGATTAATTCTTCGACATTGAAAACATGTTTTGAGATATATACAAATGCTGAGCCGAACAGGCTTCGCGTTCGTTTTATATATCTTTCATATATTTCTGCCAAAATCCAAGAAAAATCTCCTTTTCATCGTGTAAATGGTTTAAGATCTGCAAGTTTTTACTTTTAAAATTGATTAGTGAAACTGACGTTAAATGTCTTCTTTGTCATAGCATGGAGGTGGTCGTGAAATAATATGCAAGCTATTTTCTGTCAGAGTCTTCGTGTCAATGTAATGTTATAGAGAATGGACGTTGTCCATCATTTAATCAGTTTTGTGACAGAATATTAGAGAGTTTGTCAATCTTCTAAATTCTAAATTAGAATAGGTGAAGTGTGGCTAAGCCAGCCATACGAAAAATAATTTAAGAAAAATTACGTATTGACAAGGCCTTCACTTGTCCACTGATGTCATGTGAGGCCTCTTATTAATAATGGGTCTTGTGAATAAAAAAAAAGTTAAAGCTTTTTTGGAGGAAGCTAAAGCCAACTAGTCATAGCTCTTACTAGCAGCTAAAGCTAGACAGTACTAGCTTAAGCTTTGTTTTATGTGAATAAAAAAATGATAACGCTAAATAGCTTATGCTGGAAAATTCTAGCTTAAGCTTCGTAATTTAAGGTGTTCGTTTTTTTATTCACATGTCTCGGCTAGTTAGCTTTAGCTAAAACTGGTACATGTATGACCGAAAGGAAAGTTTTTTTGCCTCAATTTGTTATCTGTTCTACAGGGCAAGTATTGGTTTCAGCTAAAAACTGTTTTTGACATTTCGTATGTCACGTTTTGGGTCTATACGTTCACAGTCCTATTTTTTGAGATATTCCCTTATGTTTAATTAACAACTCGCACAAGTTAATACTGAAAATAAGACCTAGTCAAAGCTTTCTAGACAGGTCGAAAAAATCTTGAAATTTTTGTAGCTTTAACTATAATATTCTAGTTTAAGCTATTTTTATTCACACAAATTGAAGCTTAAGCTAGGAAAACAAGCTAAAACTAAATGAATTTAGCTTTGGCTATTTTTAAATAGCTATTACTAGAAAGCATATTTAACTAGCTAGCTTAAGCTTATTTTTATTCACTAAAAATCAAGCTTTTACTTAAAAATACAAGTTTCAGCTTAAGCTTTTTTTTTATTCACAAGGCCCAATGGCAGAAATCCAACAAATTCCGAAGTTTTTGTGATTGTAAGTACAGAAATCGAAAAGATATGGAAGAATGCGTCGATTCCAATTATTGTGTGTCATAGTCGAATAATACAAATAATAAAAATCCACTTTGGTAAATACATGACACTTAAAAGATACCCAAATTCGAAAAAATACAAGCTATCACAACAGATTGCAAGATTTTATTGCATTTTCAAACACAACATTGTTTAACATTGCATCGTGTAAGTGTGATTCCTTTAATGACTGTCATTGTGTAAGGTATAAAAAAGTGTCTTTTAGTCAAAGATCATTTTAGTGGACCAGAGAAATTACAGAAAAATGGTGATCGATGCTATTGACAAGGTTGAAACCGAAAAAATTCAAAAGCCACTAGATAGAAAGCGTAGAGCATTAGGTATTAAAAGAGCTGAATGTACTACGGTATCAACTTACTCCGATACAGTAGATCCAAACGAAACTTTAGAGCAAGTCAATCTAATCGAAGTAGTGCACCCACAGCTATTTTTATCTGAGCCCTCAACGTCAACATCATCTTACTTTCTCTACCATCCGTAGCAAGAGTCTGTGATCGATATGGGCTTTCCGTACCCTCTGCTGCAGCAGTTGTTGCTTCAGCAGTACTCCAGGATATAGGGATAATTAAAAACACTAATATCACTTTAGTTATTAATAAAAATAAAATACATAGAGCCTTGTCAAAATCAAGAGAAAGCCTATCAAATCATTGCGATAATGTCGTAATTCGCAGTATCTATTTTGATGGGCGAAAAGATAAAACTCTAACTTCCGAAAAGAAAGATGGACGATATTATCGGAAGGAGGTTCTTGAAGAATATAAGTAGTAGGTTTTGGCCGGTTCTGGATCAATGAAGCGGAGCAATTTAAGCGGAGCAAAGTGGATTTTTAAGTTGGATTTTTAAGTTGGATTTTTTTAAGTTGGATTTTTAAGTTGGATTTTTTTAAGTTGGATTTTTTAGTTGGAATTTAGAGAGTAGTAGGTTTTGGCCGGTTCTGGATCAATGAAGCGGAGCAATTTAAGCGGAGCAAAGTGGATTTTTAAGTTGGATTTTTAAGTTGGATTTTTTTAAGTTGGATTTTTTAGTTGGAATTTAGAGAGTAGTAGGTTTTGGCCGGTTCTGGATCAATGAAGCGGAGCAATTTAAGCGGAGCAAAGATTTAAGCGGAGCAATTTAAGCGGAGCAATTTAAGCGGAGCAAAGTGGATTTTTAAGTTGGATTTTTTAGTTGGAATTTAGAGAAATTTAAGCGGAGCAATTTAAGCGGAGCAATTTAAGTGGACCAACGGTTCGGGGAAATCAAATTATGTCCTTTTTGGTGCTATGGATGCTTAACAAAAGAGAAGAAAGAAATATGCCCTAGTAAAAAATAAAAATACAAAGTTTTTAATATGATTCAAATTTTTATTTATTTTATTTTATTTAAACATTTTTCGTCTTAAAACTACTGAAATATAATTCTCAAACAAGCCTGGTGACTATTTGATCAAGTGGATTATACTCGATAATTCGATCATGAAGCATAAGGCAGTAAGCTGAAGTGTTTGGAGGAATATTTTTTGATGTTCTCATCTCCAAACGTATATCGATGGGGCCTGTTTTCAATGTTTCATTTTGATGTCTGCAGTCTATAACAAAAATAGGAGCACGTGATTTAAATAGATCCCAGGAAAGTAGAGGCTCGGCAGTAGTTTTATTATAGTAAGATTTTTGGAAATCGGCGTACATTCTGTAAAACAAGCTATATCTGTTTCTTTCAAAAGAAATATTGAGGTCTTCATGAGGATATACGTCAGAGTTTAGATAAACTTTTAAATCAGTAAGGTCACAATGATCAAACATCGTAGGATCTGCAGAAAGTTTTTTATTTTTTTCAGTTTGTAGAGCAAAGACAATGTAGCGTGGTTTCTCTATTTGTGTTGTTGTCTTTACGTTCCAAATGTGATGTGTAGAGCTCAAAAGCGTGGGGTATTCATAAAGATCCCAGTTTCGGAAAGCAATTTTCATAAAACTATTTTTATTTATCGATTTATATAGATTTAATTTCATAGAATCTGATAATGTCACGTGTGGTACTTTCCACTGCACCTTATGAAGTTTTACTTGAACATTTTCTTCAGTTGTGGAGATAAGAGCGTTTTCATCCATTCTAGCACGTGTGATAATTAGATCATGTCGAGCATTTGGGATAATTTTCTTATAATCTTCGGCGAACCCCAATAGTTTATTCAATGGAATACAGTAATTAAAATGAAATGGTTTCAAATTAATAGCAGATTCAGGAGACCATGATGCATTTAATAGCATAT
This sequence comes from Philhelius festivus, assembly GCA_963931855.1. Classification (NCBI taxonomy): domain Eukaryota; kingdom Metazoa; phylum Arthropoda; class Insecta; order Diptera; family Syrphidae; genus Philhelius; species Philhelius festivus. The sequence goes on along the minus strand of OZ007555.1, from coordinate 125,831,089 downwards.
CACTCTCATTTTTAGTCAAAGATAAATAATTTTTGATCGTTGATGTAATTCCCACATTTCTATTGCAGTCAATTTCCTTTCCATTTAGTTCATAGCGTATTTCATCAAATAGAAAAGCCATTGCGTTGTTTACAAGTTTTGTATTAACAATCTCTTTTGCATCTGTTTTCGAAAGTGTTCCTTCAACATATAAAAAACTTTCCGAAGGAAGAACGTTAAGATTTTGATGTTGTATAGAAATCTGAATGATATCATTTCGTTCAAAATTGTTTTGATATGGTGAATAAGTATGATATTCATATTTAGAAATACTTTCACTGATCTCAGGGTCTTGGAAAATGTTCAACATATTTTTTGCTTATATTTGTTTTAATTATTAGTTTATTGTTTTCAATGTCTTAAGATGTATCCCAATGATATCAAAAAGTCCTGATTACTCTTCGTAAGTCGATGTGTTACCGCATCTGAGTTAGAAGTTTGATTAAGGAGCTTATTATTTTCTACAGTGTATTTATAGGGAATTGAGGATATTATATTTTCATATACAATCATGATTCTGGTTGTAAATGTAGTCGCACCGTTATTTTTTCTCCTCTAAAATTAATATCTTTTCCGTCTTGGTCAACGAACTTTAAACACAACGATGTTATTCGTTTGACGTTCACAGGTAAATAAATAACATTTCTTGGAACTTCTATGATTTTATAGCCAGGGCTTACTTTAACAGCAAATTCATGCAAAATATGCGCTGATTGGTTATTAATGTATGTTCCATCTATTATATTACATTCAATTCGGATAGCATTAACTCTATTTATATCAACGTAAAGATCAGATTCATGTATTGAATTGGGCTTTAATAGTTTTTTACTAAACCCTAAAAGGGATCCGATAGTATTAGGTTTTGAAAAGTCAATATCATCAGTGCTATATATTTCACATTTCAGAGTGTTATTATTTGCCTTGATTTTTATTTCACTTTTTCGTATTACACCTTTCTTTTTTTTGTTTATGTTACTAAGCTGTTTTTGTACAAAACTATTTATATCTTCTATCTCATATGAACCGATAGGGAAAGAAATTACATCATTACCTACATGCAATAAGTTATTAAACTCATCCACGTTTGGTATAGAGTTATAAGTTTGAAAATCTATAAGTCCACAAACATAACTAGATTTCAATATGATTGGTGGAAAATACTCAGCAATCAGACTTGATTCATTCCCACTTAAAGTAAGTGTTAACGACATGATGATGGAAAGACAAATGACTCGTTTTAAATTTTTTCATATCATTTTATTCGTTTTTATGTTATTTCTTAAAATAATTATTATTACATTGTTCTAATAAAAATCTTAAGCATAAATGGCCACATATAAAAGTATCAAAATCTTGTTCTTGAATATAATTATAATTAATTTTATTACCAAGATAGCGTATTACTTCAGATGGTGGTCTTAAATTTCCAAAACTATCAAAATACTTTAAAATATTCTTGTTTTTATTTTTAATATATGCTACCCAATGAGTACCCATTCCAACTTCATCATCCAAATTTATAACGCCACACTCTTTATCTATAGATGTTTTCGGTAAAGAGTCCCGCATAAAAACTCCTCTAAAATGCTCCAAATGTTTCTTCCCGAACCGTAGAATATCATGATTGTTTAAGGGTCGGTTGGGTAGCAATTCAATCAGTTTTTTGTATTAGGTGTGTTTAGAAATAAACCAAGTCCACTTTTATATGGTTTTAAATATAAACCTTTTCCTTGAATAGCAACTGCTTCCATTGCCTTATTATGTCTTTTGTTTTCTTCCAATGATCTTTTAGCATTACGTGCATCATTGAGTGCTTTTGCAACACCAACTGCTCCCCCTGATAAAGATCCAATAGCTGATAAACCAGCTAGAATAGGAGCTAGAAATGGAAGAAAACCACCACTTTTTGGAAGTGGGATTATTCTCGGTGTTTGTATGTGTTCTTTTTTATTATTCTTAATAACATTTTTTGCGGCCTTCACAGCAATGTTAGCCATAGATGTTGTACCACAACAATTGATATTGTTTTTAATAGCATTTCTTGCTTCAGTTATTGCCTTTTTAAAAATATTTCTTTTGCAAGACTTTTTTTTCTGTTTATTTCTTTTAGGTTTGTTTTTAGTTTCTTTATTACCCATACCAAATTTCGTCTTTGCCTTCATCATGTTGGTGACTAAAAGTCCGCTTAACTTTTCGGAGGTTGAAGAATCGCTTGCTTTGAATCTTTTCCAAGCTTGCTCGGTTAAAATTTTGTCAGCAACGTGTCGATCTGAGACAGAGCTACTCTTAGAATACGCAATATCATGTAAGCGACAAGCCTCATCTAGTTGATTAATCCCTTTATCTCCTCTACGTAATCGTTCTTCCAATTTAGTTCCAGGACCACAGTAATTATACGAAGGAAGATGTAGCTCAAATGGTAAATTGTCTATAGCTGTATTCAAAAGTCCTTTCCCTTTGATTGATTTTGTTTTATTATGATACTGAGTTTGATTGTGCTCAATCATATTATAATTTACACTCCTCCCTACTTGAAGGTTGAAACGTTTATGAATATAGTCATATAAAAATCATATGTTTTATTGTGAAAGCTATCAGTTGGCATTATGCGCTTCGTAAAGCAGTCAGAAGTTATTAAAATAAAAAATTTTGATTCTAAAGTCAAAATAAAAAAAAAACATGGATCATTATTTCCAAACAGTATTCGAGGAATTATAGTTGGCCCATCAAATTGTGGGAAAACAAATGTAATGTTAAGCATTCTTCTTGACCCTAATGGATTAAAGTTTGAAAATATTTATATTTACTCCAAATCCTTACATCAACCAAAATATCTATATCTTAAAAAGTTGATTACATCCGTGAAAGGAATGGGATACAATGAATTCTCAAATAATTCCGATATAATGCCTCCATCAGACGCGAAAAATAATTCAATATTTATATTCGATGATGTTGCATGTCAGAAACAAAATAATATTAGAGACTATTTTTGTATGGGTCGTCATAATGGAGTCGATAGTTTTTACTTATGTCAGTCCTATACTCATATACCAAAACATTTGATTAGAGACAATGCTAATTTTATTATTCTTTTCAAACAAGATGAATTGAATTTGAAGCATGTTTACAAAGATCATATAAACTCTGACATGACATTCAATCAATTTAAAGACTTGTGTTCACATTGTTGGGTTGATAATTTCGGATTTCTGGTTATAGACAAGGAAAGCTGTATTGAAAAGGGTCGCTACAAAAACAGTTTTCACAAAATTGCAATACTATAAATATGCATTTATCATATAAAAGCAACACATTCCGCCAACAACACTGTCTGGGAAAACTAGTCCCCCATCTAAATATATAACAAAAATATAAAATATTCAATCATAAAAATGGATGAGAGTGTGTTGAATGATTTAATAAAAACAAAAAATATTCTAAAAAATAAATATATTCAACTAAAAACTGGAAAAATGATGAGAGAAAATGATTTGGAAAACACCTTCAAGCCAATTGTTGAACCTTTGGAAAAATTGCTTGAAAATGTAAAAAAAGAAAAGCCGCAGCAAGATAATGACATTAAAACAGTCCAACGTAAGAAGCTTCAATTTAAATCTTTTGATGAAAATGATGATGAGGAAATTCATGAAAGAACAGGATCACCAACGCTAGAAATGGATAGTGCAGATAATGCTTTTTTATTCAGTACACCTAAAAATTTTGCTAGCCCTAATAAAACATATTCTTTCAACCGAAAAATGTTGTCTGAATCAAATAGTGATACAACCTACGGCCCATATTTTGATGAAAATACACAATCTATAAAAATTGGAAAATGTAGCTTTGCGATGAATGATCATGAGATTATTATCGATAATGATACTTTTAATCGAACTCCTGGTCTTATTGAATTGATTCTAAAGAAAAATCCTCGCAAACAGAAATATACTAATGATGACTTAGAACAATATGGGAAAATCTTACAAAAAAGTAATGCGCATATGTGTAATCATGGTAGTTCTTCTCGAATTAAGAGTAATAGAGGTATAAAATACACCCATATAATTAAGGAACTTGTTGCTGGACTTAAAACTGAAAATACAAAAATAGGAAAATCGTATTCTAACATTACTGAAATGAAATATACAAATAAAAATATTGAATATGTATACTGGAATGATCCTAATGAACTTGTTAATAGACTAAGACTTTTAACAGCATCTAAAAATGCTGGTAATGATAATCATCAGAATGAAATCAGCTCTATACTTGAAGAACTAAACGAATCAAATATTATATATTAACATTATTCCGAACCAAAGTCTTAACATATAAACCATGAACGTTGACAAGTTCGGTAGGAACTCCAAACCTATTCCAAAAATCAAAGGTCTTGTAGGTCCTCCAGGAATAGGATTTAAACTCCTACCAACTGGTGATTTTGATATAGATAATAAATATTTAAACAACATTGGAATTAAACCTCAGCAGCCACACCAAGCCGTCTCCAAAGCATATGTTGATGAGCAGATAAACCTTAAGGAAAATAGTATGAAAGACCATATAAACTCTTCTTTAAAGGAGATAATGACAACTATGAACAGGGAAACAAACATATTAAGAAACAATATGACCTCTTCTTTAGAGGAAACAATAGCATCTATAAAGCGAGAAAATATGAAGCTATTATCACTTTCAAAGAAATCTGAAGATTTCATGAATATTGATGAAAAACAAATTGACGAAAAAATACAAAAAAAAGTTGATATGATCATGAAGGCATTTTTTCCAGAGCGCATCGCAGAATAAAAATTTGTTAGTAGACATTCAACACTAAAACGAACAACATCTTTAAAAATGGACTCTGACAAAATATTAAAAGAGATTTGTGATTTTTTAAAAACATATCGCAATGGAATGTTAGATGAGCATTACGAAGAGTTTTTAAATTGTATATCTTTAATAAAAAGATTTGAAAACGCATTCTACATTCAATCAATTCACGGATGTCATTACTCAAATTGTTGCTGGGCATCCAATCAATGTACACTAGGACCGGATACTTGTGCTTGTTATATTATAGAAAGCCGTTTAGTTAGAATTAAGAAACTTATGTTATTATATAAAAGATTGAAATAAAAGAATTTTAAATATATAAATAAGCCTACTTTTTATTTGGTTGAATTCACTCTTTGTAAATATGAGTAAGCGAAAGGTTGTTGAAGAGTTACATAAAGCTGCACGTCGAAATTTTAAACGTCGTAATGTTATCATTAAAGGTTATGATGATTTGTGGCAAGCCGATCTAGTTGAAATGATACCTTACAACGATCAAAATAACGGGTTTAATTATTTGATGACAGTTATCGATACTTTTTCGAAATTCGCTTGGGTCATCCCGATGAAAAATAAAAAAGCGATTACTATTTCAAAAGGAATTGAAAAAATATTTATAGATTCTTCTAGAATTCCAAAAAATTTACAAACGGACGATGGAAAAGAATTCTTCAATACAAAATTCAAAAGTTTGATGGGAAAATATAAAGTAAATCATTACTCTACATTCAGTTCGTTAAAGGCTTCAATTGTTGAAAGATTTAATAGAACTTTCAAAGAAAAAATGTGGAAAGAGTTTAGTTTCAATGGTAGCTATAAGTGGATGAATATTTACAAAAAAATACTTTATGACTACAATCACTCCTTCCACCGAACCATTCGTTGCAAACCTTCAGATGTCAACAAGAAAAATTCAAAATCATTATTACCACGTTTCAAAAATAATACAAAAGAAGCAAGTAAACAAAAATTTAAAGTTGACGATAAAGTAAGAATCAGTAAATACAAACATTTATTTGAAAAGGGGTACACACCGAACTGGACTACTGAGGTTTTTAAAATAAGAAAAGTTCAAACTACAAGACCTATTACATATCTCCTTGAGGACTATCAAGGGAAACCTGTACAAGGTGGTTTTTATGAAGCAGAACTGTTAAAAACTAACTGCGCAGATATATTTCTAGTAGAAAAAGTTCTACAAAGAAGAGGGAATAATGTTTTTGTTAAGTGGTTGGGATTTCCAACAGAACATAACTCCTGGATCAATAAAAATGAGATTCTATAAGACTATTCTATAAAAAGTAATGTAATAATAATAATAATAATAATAATAATAATAATAAACATGTTTATGTACAATCTGTTTAAATGATTTTTATTTTTCTCTTATCCTTGTTATTATTAATGTTGTATATATAAAACTAAAATATGAACAACAAATTATTTAATTTTTGCAAATTTTAGCTCGAAGGTTGTTCCAAGTGTTCTCACTATCTCAAATACATAACCTCCTCCACCAATTGCTGCCATACTGTTCGATGTTAGATCTGAATATCTACCAGGTAAAAAGACCTACAAAAGTAATCAAAAAATTAATTTGATAAAAAAGAAAGAAAATGTTTGACTTACCTTATATTCCCCGAGATCTGCTACGATTCGATCACCCCATCTGGTTTTAACCTTTTGTAGGGAGAAAATATTATATTTGAATCCTATGTCCAACTCGGACAACTTCCTCGTTGGCTTAAAACCACTGTTTTGGTTTAGCGAATTTGCCTCCCTCACAGCAAAATCATCTAAGGTAAAAATTGAATACTCTTCCTCGAAATGCATTTTAGTGTTGTCTTCTTACAATCTTGAGAATAACTGTGATGTTCTCCAACAAATATTTGTCTTTTTATAAGAAAATCTTCTCAGATAAGTATGTAGTATATGTCTTTCAATACATATTAAATTTAGATTTTCATTCAACCGATCATGTCCATTCATGTTCATGATAGGGGGGAAGATAGACTTACTCCAAAACCAAAACCCCAAACCCAGAACCCAAAATAACCAGGTTAAGAACGTAAAACGAGGTTCAAAACGTACAACGACGTTTTATTATCCCATTAGTTTGAATGATATATGTGAGAGGTATTTTTCTAACAAGTGATAGTGGATTCAGGATACATTAAAACATTTTATATTTTTTCCTAATTTTGTAATTTCTTAATTCAGGTTGGGAAAATGAGAATAAAATAAAAAAAAAATAAAAGCAAAACCCAATAAACAACCCGATCACGTCCATTCATGTTCATGATAGGGGGAGATAGGCTTAACCCAAAACCCAAAACCCAAAACCCAAAATAACCAGGTTTAGAACGTAAAACGAGGTTCAGAACGTACAACGACGTTTTACTATCCCATTATTTTGAATGATATATGGGAGAGGTATTTTTCTAACAAGTGATAGTGGATTCAGGATACATTCAAAGATAGTCATTTCCTATCCCCACCACATATAATCAATTTCATATGAAATAGTACAGACAAACACTTTTCCTTAAAAAAATCGGACTCATCATTACCACGTCCTCAATCGATCAATCGATAGACTTAACCCAAAACCCAAAATAACTGGGTTTAGAACGTAAAACGAGGTTCAAAAAAACGTACAACGACGTTTTATTATCCCATTATTTTGAATGATATATGGGAGAGGTATTTTTCTAACAAGTGATAGTGGATTCAGGATACACTCAAAGATAGATTTTCTTACATTCATAGATCTTTAAAAGGATACCGGTCATAACCATCCATGTTCATGATAGGAGGAGATAGACTTAACCCAAAACCCAAAACGACGTTGACACCTAGGTTTAGAACCTACAAAGAGGTTCAAAACGTACAACGACGTTTAATTACCCCATTAGTTTGAATGATATATGGGACAGGTATTTTTCTAACAAGTGATAGTGGATTCAGGATACATTAAAACATTTTATATTTTTTCCTAATTTTGTAATTTCTTAATTCAGGTTGGGAAAATGAGAATAAAAGAAAAAAAAAATAAAAGCAAAACCCAATAAACAACCCGATCACGTCCATTCATGTTCATGATAGGGGGAGATAGGCTTAACCCAAAACTCAAAACCCAAACCGACTTTGACAAGAAGGTTAAGAACGTAAAAAAACGTACAACGACGTTTTATTACCCCATTAGTTTGAATGATATATGTGAGAGGTATTTTTCTAACAAGTGATAGTGGATTCAGGATACATTAAAACATTTTATATTTTTTCCTAATTTTGTAATTTCTTAATTCAGGTTGGGAAAATGAGAATAAAAGAAAAAAAAATAAAAGCAAAACCCAATAAACAACCCGATCATGTCCATTCATGTTCATGATAGGGGGAGATAGGCTTAACCCAAAACCCAAAACCCAAACCGACTTTGACAAGAAGGTTTAGAACGTAAAAAAACGTACAACGACGTTTTATTATTCCATTAGTTTGAATGATATATGTGAGAGGTATTTTTCTAACAAGTGATAGTGGATTCAGGATACATTAAATTTTTTTTTTTTTTGATACGTGTATAAAAGGGAACTCAGATTTTTAAACTTTCCATTCAGTTTTAACTATAGATAGAAAAACGTTGTTTAATTAAAAAAAAAAAAAGTTATATTTCTTCCAAAATGTATAAGTGTCAAGTTTGCTTAAAATATTTTACAAATAAACGGAATTTGGTGAGACATAATTCTCTCCATAGTGAGAGTAAAATCGAATTAAAGTGTAATTTCTGCCAAAAAAACTTTTCGCGCAAAGATGTTTTGCTTCGTCATAAAGAAATTATACATTCCGTAACTGAGGTTGCTGATACTCGTATATCAGAAATGATAATTTCCAAAGGAAGGCAGAGTTTTCCATCTTCAACATCACTTGGTGCTGAATGTTCATCGGAGAGGAGTGGAGAAGGTATGTTGGTGAGTACTACAAGAAAGAGGGATATTTCTCCGAAACCAACTACATCATCTGATACTACAATAAAAAAGCTGAAACTTAACTTTAAGAGATGTGACGTTTGTGAGGAAGACGTTGATGTTATGAAATGGTCTCATCATCAACGTACAAATAAACACAAGAATAAGGCTAAAGTTCTCATCACACATAATGTTAGCTTGATTGAATCCGCTTTCAATAATAGAATTAAGACTTTCTCCATTAAAAATGTGGATGAAAGCATTCTTGACATAAAGATGCTTTTTGATAAGAAGCACCCCATAATCATGGGGCTTCTACAAGAGGAAATTCAAGCGATGAATTCCTTTAAATTCAATCTCGAAGTGTTTGGCGAATTTATAAAACATTCGGATGATCCCGATAGTGCAATTATTGCCACTAAAAGCATGCAAACCAAAATGCTAAGTGTAGTTTCAGAAGATGAATTGGATGATCATCTCGAAAAAATGTATACCGAAATAAATTGGAGGAATTCCAATGTAAAGACAGTGGATGGGCTTTATTGACATTTTTAAGGATAGAGGTTAACATTAACAAATATAGACCTATTAGTGGATCTTCATATTCCAAGCTACCACTTCAATTAATAAAAAAGAAAGCCTGCATCAATGTTCAAAATAATGATGAATATTGTTTTAAATGGAGCATCATAGCTGCTCTGAGCACAGAAGTTACGAATAATCGCTCGAGAACTAGTTCGTATAATATCACAAACATAACAGATGAGTTGATTGATGTATGTGGTAAACTAATCAGCTTTAAAAATTTGCAGTTCCCTCTGGTATTAAAAGATGTAAAAAACTTTGAAGAGAACAACCCAGAGATAAGTGTGAATGTATTTGGATATGAATCTAATGATAAAAAGAAAAGTGTTAAAATCATTGGTCCATTATATCATACACAAAAGGAGCAGAATATACACATTAATTTGATGTATTGTATAAACATTGATCGTAGAACTCACTACGTTTATATTAAGAATATATTATCTCGCTTAATATGTAGTCAAATTTCGGGTAAAGAACATCAAATGCATCTCTGTAACGGATGTCTACAACATTTTGCTAGTAAGACTAAACTTGAAAACCACTAAAGCGAATGTTGTAGACTTATAACAAAAATGCCAGAGGGAGATAACACAAATATTTATTTAAAAAATTATGGAAGACAACTTCAAGTTCCACTAGTAGTGTACGCTGACTTTGAGTCCATCCTAGCTCCGATAAGCCACCAAACACCCGATCCTAAATTTTCATCAACAACAGCTGTCCAGCAACATATACCTTGTGCCTTCTCCTACTTCATCAAGTGCAGTTTCAATGAAAAACTTGATAAGCAAGTGACATTTGTTGGTGAGTACTAACATTTAACTTGTTATAAACCATTTATTTTACCCACATTTCATTATTTTAAAAGATATGAATAATAATTTTTTTCTTCCTTTCTTTTAGGCCAAAACTCTCCAGATAAATTTATCGAAATGCTGACATCGGATTTAACTACCTTATATCAGGATGTGTTGGAGAAACCGAAGCCAATGAATCCACTGACGGATGCAGAAAACAACTATCAAGTAAATAATCCATCTTGTACAATTTGCAAATTAAGTTTTAAGGAAAGCGAGCTTAGAGTAAGGAACCATTGCCATCTCACTGGTATATTTATAGGATCTGCACATGTGAAGTGTAATTTAGATTTTCGTGTCCCAAAATTTTTTCCAGTTCTCTTTCATAATTTCTCGGGCTATGATTGTCATATGTTTATTAAAAGTCTCGCAAAAATTCAAGGAGACATTAACATCATTCCGATGAACAAGGAAAATTATATATCCCTATCTAAAAGAATTTATTTGGGTGAAAAAAGATTTTTTGAAATAAGATTTTTAGATTCAAATAGATTTCTTCAATCAAGCCTTGCTTCTTTAGCAAATAATTTATCTCTTGACGACTTGAAAAATACAAAGAGTGTTTTTCAAGAGAGCGAATCATTCAATTTAATGATAAGGAAAGGCGTATTCCCTTATGATCATTTAGATTCATGGGAGCGATTTGAAGAACCATCACTTCCATCTATTACTAAATTTCATAATAAGATGGTAGATGAAGCATGTTTAGATGGGGATTATAATCATGCTCTAAAGGTATGGAATCATTTTAAATGTAAAACATTTAAAGACTATACCATTCTATATCTAAAGAGTGATGTTCTCCTGTTAGCAGACATTTTTGAAAAATTCAGAACAGTTTGTAATTCTATATACGAACTTGATCCTTGCCATTATTTTACCGCTCCTGGTTTATCATGGGATGCTATGCTCAAAACAACAAAAATAAAGTTGGAGCTTTTAACAGACGATGATATAACGATGATACAACTTCTTTAAAAGTGGAATTCGGGGTGGGTTGTGTCAATGCAGTCACAGAGATGCCGTTGCAAATAATAAATATATGTCCATCTATGATCCAAATAAAGCATCGGAATATTTAATGTATCTGGATGCTAATAATTTATATGGATGGGCTATGTCACAACCCCTTCCCTATGGTAATTTTCAGTGGGATAATCCTGAGTTATATACAACTGAGTATATATCCAACATCAAAGATGATAATGTTGGATATGTATTGGAAGTAGACTTAGATTACCCATCTAGTATCCACGATTTACATAATGATCTTCCATTCTGTCCTGAAAATATAATTACCTCGGGATGTAATATTCCTAAGCTTATTGCTCATCTCAATTCAAGAAAAAAATTCACAATCCATTTAAGAAACTTACAGCAGTGTATCTCTAATGGATTAATAGTGACTAAAGTGCACAGAGTCATGACGTTTAATCAATCAAACTGGCTTCAGAAATATATTTTGCTTAACACTGAATACAGAAAAGTAGCCAAAAATAAGTTTGAAAAAGATTTTTTTAAATTGATGAACAATAGCGTTTATGATAAGACCATGGAAAATGTTGAAAAACGTAGAGATGTAAAAATTGTTTCTGAGTGGCATGCAATAAGAAACCAATTTTCAGCAAGAAAGCTAATTGCTCATCCGAATTTTCATAGTAGTAACATATTTTCACCGAATATGTGTGCTATTGAAATGAAGAAAGGGAGTATAAAACTCGATAAACCAATTTAATTTGGCTTTGTTGTTCTTGACCTATCAAAGTGGTTAATGTACGACTTTCACTACGACTACATGAAACCAAAATTTAACAACAAAATTCGGTTGAACTATATGGATACAGATTCTTTCATCTATTCCATATTTACAGATGATTTTTATGCTGATATCTATGATGACGTAATAAATCCTGATAGATCTAGATTTGATACTTCTGAGTATCCTCCCAACAATATACACAACTTTCCCTTAAATAACGGCAAGGAAATAGGTCTATTTAAAGATGAAAATAACTCGAGAATAATGTTAGATTTCGTTGGATTACGTGCAAAACTATATTGCTATAGAGTAGATACCGGTGAGGTTACAAAAAAGGCGAAAGGTATTAAAAAATATGTAACAAATAATTTAGAATTAAGAGATTATAGAAATTGTTTAATTAAGAAACAAGATCAATATAGATCAATGTATAGCTTTAGAAGTAGAAATCATAAAATATATACTGAAAATATTAATAAGTTAGCATTAAGTTGTGGTGATACAAAAAGATTTATTTGTGCGGATTCAAAGACCACATATGCATGGGGGCATAAGAATATTCCAATATGATTGTCTATTGTATATATGTATCTATAAATAAAATATTATATTTTAGTAGTTTTAAAACGAAACATGTTTAAATAAAATAAAGATAATTTTTCACATTAACACTGTAAAACCTATCAAGTTTAAATAAAATAAATAAAAAATTTGAATCATATTTAAAACTTTGTATTTTTATTTTTTACTAGGGCATATTTCTTTCTTCTTTTTTGTTAAGCATCCATAGCACCAAAAAGAACATTATTTGATTTCCCCGAACCGTTGGTCCACTTAAATTGCTCCGCTTAAATTGCTCCGCTTAAATTTCTCTAAATTCCAACTAAAAAATCCAACTTAAAAATCCACTTTGCTCCGCTTAAATTGCTCCGCTTAAATTGCTCCGCTTAAATTGCTCCGCTTAAATTGCTCCGCTTAAATTGCTCCGCTTAAATTGCTCCGCTTCATTGATCCAGAACCGGCCAAAACCTACTACTCTCTAAATTCCAACTAAAAAATCCAACTTAAAAAAATCCAACTTAAAAATCCAACTTAAAAATCCACTTTGCTCCGCTTAAATTGCTCCGCTTCATTGATCCAGAACCGGCCAAAACCTACTACTCTCTAAATTCCAACTAAAAAATCCAACTTAAAAAAATCCAACTTAAAAATCCAACTTAAAAATCCACTTTGCTCCGCTTAAATTGCTCCGCTTCATTGATCCAGAACCGGCCAAAACCTACTACTAATATAATTCCATTCTTACAGAACCAGAATCAATTTTCTTAGGCCATATAACTCCTAAATAAGGTACAGGAAAGGAAATAAGTAACTCAATGCTCAATATTTTTAAAGAAAATGGATTCGATTTAAAAAAAATTCTTTGCATTGGATGTGACGGCACTGCTACCAATACGGGCTGGAAAGGAGGAATAATAATTCGCTCTATAGAGATGGAATTAGGTCGACCATTACAGTGAGCAATATGCTCACTTCATGCGAATGAATTGCCACTACGACATCTCCTCACGAAGTTAGATGGATCTTGCTCTATTTTCACCTGTGACCGGAAATGTACCCGAAATCGAGCAAGAAATCGTAGATCATTTGAGTACTGAACAAAAATATCTTTCCGAAATGTGTGGAGCTTTAAAAGCAGGTTACTGTTCTCCCACACTAGCAAATTGACAGCCTGGAAAAATCGCACATTCAAGATAGGTCACAACAGCAAACAGAATGCTTCGACTTTCAAGTAACTTCTCTGAAAATCTTAAAACTTTTGTGAAGTATATCATAAAAGTGTATGCACCAGTGTGGTTTTCGATAAGAATCAAACCCTTATTGATAGATGGCACGCAACATATTTTTGAACTCATCTCTTTTCAAGATCAAGATGGCGGCCAGACAACCTCAAATCAATAGTTGATCCTGTCATTGAATGGAATGCTTTCTTCGCACATCCAGAAAACGTTTTAGTGGCAATGCTCTTGGACGAAAGGGAATTTTTAAGCCGCCAAACATTAAATTTAACGTTGTCGACTACATGTCAAATTACTCCACCTCCTTGCCTAGCTGAATTAACTGTTGATGTAACGGGTGATTTTTTTGAGGTTAGGATTTTCATGCATTAGTATTTGACAGATCACGCGGGATTTCAGACATGGTGTCAAAGAGAAAGATGCTCAGTATGCTTTGACATTTCAAGAACTGAAGCCGAACGATCTGCCACAACGTCGAATTTTCAGTGAATGGGCCCTAGAAAAGTTGGCAGAAAATCCGCTTTTTTATCGACAAATTTTGTTCAGCGATGAGGCTCATTTCTGTTTGAATGGCTACGTAAATAAGCAAAATTGCCGCATTTGGAGTGAAGAGCAACCAGAAGCCGTTCAAGAACTGCCCATGCATCCCGAAAAATGCACTGTTTGGTGTGGTTTGTACGCTGGTGGAATCATTGGACCGTATTTTTTCAAAGATGCTGTTGGACGCAACGTTACGGTGAATGGCGATCGCTATCGTTCAATGCTAACAAACTTTTTGTTGCCAAAAATGGAAGAACTGAACTTGGTTGACATGTGGTTTCAACAAGATGGCGCTACATGCCACACAGCTCGCGATTCTATGGCCATTTTGAGGGAAAACTTCGGAGAACAATTCATCTCAAGGAATGGACCGGTAAGTTGGCCACCAAGATCATGCGATTTGACGCCTTTAGACTATTTTTTGTGGGGCTACGTCAAGTCTAAAGTCTACACAAATAAGCCAGCAACTATTCCAGCTTTGGAAGACAACATTTCCGAAGAAATTCGGGCTATTCCGGCCGAAATGCTCGAAAAAGTTACCCAAAATTGGACTTTCCGAATGGACCACCTAAGACGCAGCCGCGGTCAACATTTAAATGAAATTATCTTCAAAAAGTAAATGTCATGGACCAATCTAACGTTTCAAATAAAGAATCGATGAGATTTTGCAAATTTTATGCGTTTTTTTTTTAAAAAAAGTTCTCAAGCTCTTAAAAAATCACCCGTTACTTTCATTTTTGGTGCAAAGAAAAGAACTAAAAATACCGGAATTTCCTTGTCACACGCAAAGTGTCGAAAGATGCATCAAATCTGTGACCGACGCATGCCAATGTGTTATAGGAGCAAAGTCGAGAGAAGGTCTTATAAGAAATAAAATAGAATCACGAAGCAAAATGCCTTCTTTTAATTTCAAAGGTCAATTTTCAATGTAATTTTTTTTTTAACTTTTTAACTTTTTTTGCAATAAAAATATATTTATTTATTTTTTCAAGTCCTTTTTTGAACTTTTTTTATTTTTTTTCAAGGACACTTAGATATTTCTTATTTAATCTTAACTTTCATTTAATAAATCAAGTCAATAAATTAAATAAATAAAATGCACGACTGGATCGCACGAACTTGCTCCTATGTAAAAGTACTTTGGAATTTAAGATACATTTTATAAATATAAAACATGGATTTAATGAGATAATAATGTTCAAATGCATAAAATTGCCGTCTGATTTCCGGAAAAGTATGAATTTATGCAAATAAACTTTAAAAAATCGTTTTATTATTAAATAAAATTTTTATATAAGAAATTTCTCTAAAATTTTTCAAGAAAAAAATGTCGAATGCGAATTTTAAGTATTTAATAATATTGGTTTTAGGAAATAATTTCAAAAAATAATCGTTCATAGGTTTTGAAGATATTGATTTAATTTTTTTTTTTTAAACCCAATAAATATTTTTTCGAATATTTTTATATACAATATTATTTTAAACTTAAGGGGACTCCCGCTAAAAATTTTGGGTTAAAATCCTCAGAGCCGTTAATGAGAAAGTCGAAAATAAAAAAAACGGGTCTATGGCAGGTACCCCTAATAACATTTTTCCCCAAAATTTTTTTTGACCAAATTGTAGTCCATGTCCATAATATCACACTTAATTTTTTTTATCAAAATCGTTAGAGCAGTTTTCGAGATAAATAAGATTTTGCATTACGGGTGTATGGGGGGTACCCTTAGTTTTGGAGCTAAAAAAAAAATTTCAATTCTCCTCTAGGGAATCACCGAAGACCCTTAACTACCGAGATTGAAAGAAATAGGTCCAGTGGTTTAGGCTGTAGTGAGAGGTACAGACATACAGACACACTGAAACATGTTTTTTGTGTACTAAATTTTCCTTAAAATTTGTATAAAAAAAATTGATATGCAAATTGTTAGTATTTAATAAAATACATTTTAAAACGTAATTTAAAAATTTAATCGTGTATCGGTTTTCAAGATATTGAATTTTCAAAAAAAAAATTGTATTATTTTTTTAAAAATCCAAAAACTATTTTTTTCGAAAAAATTTTTAGTTTATATTTTTTCAAATGCAAAGCAGCTCCTGCATAAAAATGTTGGTTAAAATCGTTAGAGCCGTTGGTGAGAAATTCGAAAATCAAAAAAACCGTTCTATGACAGGTACCCCTAATAACATTTCCCCCCAAATTTTTTTTTCACCAAAATATAGTCCATGTCCATAATATCACACTTAATTTTTTTTATCAAAATCGTTAGAGCAGTTTTCAAGATAAATAACATTTTGTATTACGGGTGTACGGGGGGTACCCTTAGTTTTGGAGCTAAAAAAAAAATTTGAATTTCTCCTCTAGGGAATCACCGAAGACCCTTAACTACCGAGTTCGAAGAAAATACCTCCGGTAGTTTAGGCTGTAGTTCGAGGTACAGACATACAGACATACAGACAGACAGACGGAATTGTCGGACCCACTTTTTTCGTCTTCGCTATCATCGTAATGTCAACTTTGATCAAAATCTCGAGTTCGATTTTTTTTCCAAATGCAGAACTTGCCCTATAGTACCTATATCGCAAGTAAAAAATAAAATAAAAAAGAGTACAAAAATATAGTTTTTTACTTTATTTTAAGATCTTTAAGCCGCGGTAGAGCCCTAAAGGTCATTTGCAAATCAAAAAGTAAATACATATTCAGAATCTACTCGTTGGTTGGTGGGTCTTTCATTTTGGCTAAAACTTCGTATCCAGAAACGCACTGTTTGGGCTACACAGCACTCACTTTGGAAATAAGTTTTCAATATTTCCCAAAGTTGTTCACGCGTAAAGCGACTCATTTTGTTCCGCGGAGATATAATTCAATTCTGACTTTCTGTCAAGATTTCGTGCGGGAAACAGCTGTCAGTGTCAAAACAACCAATGATTTAAAAAGAAACCACTTGATGGCCTGCCCGTACATTGTGAGTATATTTTTTTGTAATAAAATGACAGTTCTATTTAAGAGCTAATTTATTTAATTACATACAAATGAAGGACAAAAATTGAGTGAAATTATTTAAATTTTAAATGAATGGTTGCGTTTATCACCACCAAATGTCAAATTGGCTCTTAGAGATCTTATTCACAAAAGCCTTATATCTAAGGAGCATTTCCACTCTTTGATGTAAAACTTAAAAATCTTCACAGGCCTTAAGTAAGTGTCAAATGTTTGAATGCACAAGTTGAACGCGATTGTAATCACAATGTAAAGTAGATGCGTGTCTTTTCATAGCTGTACCTTATATGTACATATGTACATATGTGAAGCATAAGCATTTGTTTGATAAGAAGTATCAGCGCCACCGCATTCGCGTGGGCATATACGAGGTTTAAATCCAAAATTAAGGCGGGTATCGTTCCACATATGTAGCTCTAGATTATAGACACGATACACGTAGGGTAGGTAAAGTATTTTCTATATATTATATACAAACTTACCTATCTATATGTAATTTCAACATATACTCGTACATATGCATTAATTTTGGGGTCGAGGACGATGATGAAGGAACCCATATCCCATAACCGTAGCGCTATGACCAGAGCTGAGCTTCAGATTACTGATGGCGAATGGTCATCGTTGCGTTGTGCATTATTCAGTTCTGATGTTATCCATGCTACATTTCATTAACCTTGGCGGATGATGGGCTTGGAACTGGTAGATTGTTTGTTTTGTCTGTGGCAGTTATTCATTTTATTTTTATTTTTTCTGTAAATTTGCATTTGCATTATTGTATTTTTGACCATGAGAATGTTTGTTTCTCTTCAAGCCACGATATTGTGAGCGGTAGCATTTAATTACATTTACAATAATTGAACCTCACATACAGTTTGTAATGGCATCACTACTATCAATAACTTCGGTGCAGTGTCAGCGATACCAAGTCCAGCAGAGCGTAATTGGTAGGTATTTCAATTTTTCCATTTTCCATCATCTTTTATATTTTATTTCAGAAAAAAGAAATCAGCAATTTCGAGGTAGATTTTTAATTTAAGCCAGTTCAGATTTCGACGTAAGCCAACATCACTACGGAAGACTTACTTTTTAAATTGTGCTTTGTGTTGGTAAAGGTATTTGTCCAGAGTTTTAATATTTTCGTTTTGTTTTTGTGGAATGAAAAGTTAAAGTTGTACTCACTGCAACCGCAAATCCAGCTGATAATCATGTTCCAGGAGTCTGAAAATTGTTTCCGTCAACAAAGCTGAACGCAATTCAATCTGTTAATTTTGCATTAAAATAACTAATATTAATAGCAGGTATTCATATTCAAATTATTGTCAACTTGTAAATAGCGAAATTGAGTAATTAGCATTGTGAAGAAAATAAAAATGGAAATTTAACATTTTATTCAAACTTTCGCTGAGACGAATCGTTGAATTTTTGACGCTTATAATGATAAAGAGGCTTCTCTTCTCGAATAAATTTTATCATGTTAGGCTGTGGGGCCAAGATTTTTTAGAAAAATTGGCTACTCGGAAAGATGCCCTAGGAGTATGATAGCTTGTATTAAGCCTAATAAATGGGGGTATTGTCCCCACCAAAATTCCTTTTAAATTCTTTTTTTACAGTTTCTTTTTAATTAAAATTGTTCGCAAAGGTAAATAAATATAAACCCTATTCCCTAGTAATAAATGACGAACAAACGCTATTTGATCAGTTAACTTATATAAATGTGTGAAATAGCCTGTGGCATGCGGTTGCGAACGAATTGAAGGAATAAGATTCCATTACATAGATTGATACAGCTGTTCTGGCCACTTAGAAAACTCTTAGTACCTTTGTTAAGACGTATACATAACCCATCTAATTATTTTCATGGTGATCTCTTGCCAATCAATTTTAAGGCCATAAATAAATTTGCTGTATCACATTGAAGTCGCTCAAAAATTTATATCTCAATGAAAGCTTAATAAGCCACACGATCATCAACATCGGATGAAAACGTAGAATATGGTCATGTGTAAGAGTGGACGATGATGATACGAGTTGGAATGTTCCTATCTGCATGATCGGTGATTAAAGGATGATTAAAGCAAGGAACTCTAGGCATTGTATGGTAACATCAGCGACCTAGCCAAAAGGGTTTTGAGGTTCTACAACTTAGTTGGCTGAATTGGCTCATTATATGAACGGATCCGGATGAATAACCTCGGAGTTTGCAAATTAAAGGAAGGGCGAATTCTACCAACTTAGCGTTAGAGAGTGGTGGAATCATCTAGCTCAATAAATATTTGGATGGATGTCTTAAAGATATATTTGTAAAATATTTTTGATATAAGCGCAAAACTTGTTCAAGCTAAAACAAAAGGTATATACTAAAATGAGTTACCGCTCTTTGCATTCTACTAATAAAATCTCACACAAAGACTGTGTTAATTAATGCACATTTTGTGAGTTTTATATCAACCGCCAATTTCACAAATAGCTCTTTCTGTCAGTGTCACAGTCTCATAGTACTTAATGTACGAGGCAACTCGAGCCATTAACTTTCGGCAGAACACACTATTTCAAAACACAACATAATTTATCATGGGGTTCTTAAACGGCGAACAGCTCTCCTTCTATAGGTCATTATTTTCGTTGAAAATGTACGCTTAGCTCGGATGTTTATATCCCTTCCCTTCGCTATACTTTACAGATGCATTTTCCATTCAGTCATTTTCTAAAGAGTTCGTAATACAGAATCCCTGCCAAATGCACCAACAACTGATATAAATGATAATTGCCATCCTCACCACATGTATACTGTATGCCTTGCATTTAATATTGCCTGTTTGAAAACGCCTGGTTTAATTTTCTGCAGGATTTCAAATAGATATTCTAGTCATATCGATTTAGAAATACGCCGAAATACATCGAAATAATGAGAAAGAACATCCAGCGGCGCATGATACGAGTACATGATGAAACGTAATTGCAGTCTTTTTGGCTATTGTATGAAATTTATTTGCTTGTTTGCCGACATCAATTAAAGGTATGGAGGCGATGCTAATTAGATTTTGTGACTTTCCAAAATAAGAAAATTCTATTCGAATCATTTAGAACTAAGAAGCACGTTTTTATTTGAGGCTGAACATGAAGGTAATCAATTTGTATATTTAATGAAGTTCTAGCTCTCGAAAATCGTTTAAGTATATATTTTTATTGACTTGTAGGGTTGGCAGCACGGATATTTTCGCTTTCCAGATAACATTTTAACTGTCGCGTACTACCAAGGGCCGGGTAACAGACATTTAAACACATTCGTATGGGAAGAGGTTGTGGATAGAAAGACACTTGTTTTTTTTTTAATTGGTATATCTTAAAATTCATTTTTTGATAGTATTTTAAGACTCCATTCCTTTTTTTTCAGGTGGACATTTGGAAAGCTTGTGGTGTGGAATTCTATGTATGTACTTCAAGCATTACCGCTCTACTACTTTATATAGTTCTACAGCAATTCAAAGTGCTCCATATAAAATATAAGAATTTTTGAGAAATGAAATGGATGCCACGCCACCTCAATGATAAATTTCAAATTTTCGAATTTTGTCTTTGTACGAGTAGATATGTACTTGAAGGTCTACTTGTCATTATTCTACAAAATTGGAGGTATAATTCTCCTCCTGAATGGGAAATTTCAAATCTTGGATTTTTTCCTTTGTATGTACAAGACCTACCTCTGTGCGAATTAGAAGGTTTTACGGTATGTGGAAGTGTTCCATTATTTTGATGATCTGTCCGTGAGGCAGTGAATCAGTGAGAGAGTCATTTACGGCTCAAGCGATTTTTGAAGTTCTATGTCTCAGAAACCAATAAAGCTTAAGTGTTGAAAGTAAATATTGAGAATTTGAAGTTTCTATGTTTATTGTTACTGAAGATAGAAGTAGGTAGAAAAATTTAATGGATTTATCTTCAGGGGAAAAAACTCAAAATTCTTTATGTGAGAAAAATTTAGTCTTCCTTTATTAAGAAGGCCTATCTTATTGTATTTATCAATGTGCAAATTTCAAAGCTTCAACAAAAATTATAGACCCGTTTTTGAATTATTGATTTTTCAAAAATCCAAACAATATTTCTGTTCAAGCTTGTATATGCAATGTTCTTAAACTATTTTGAAGCTCTGTATAAAAAGTTTCATTAAAACTCTGCCATGCCGGTAATGCGACAAAGTCAAAATTTGAAAAAATGCTTTTTATGAATGGAATGAAAGATCAAGATGGGAACAAAGTTTCTTGACTTGAAATACAATCATCAAAATTTGAAAAAGTATATAATGGAATTCTACCATTAGGTATGATCACAGTTCCCTTTAATAATAACTATTTTCCGGAGAAGGAGAATCCCGATTTGGGAACACTTGCCGAAGCAGGACATTTAACTGAAGCCATTGTCCCTTTCGACACACATACATCGGAAGAAGCAGACCGTTTGTCAGAACCTGACCAAAATGAGAGCGAACCAGACGACGCGACGCGACGTCGATTAAAAGCTACATACGAGTAAGTATAACTTATCTATTCACTAGTTAGTAGTCTTGTTACAATGTTTTAGTTCAAAATATACATTTCATTTTTCATAAAAATATTATTCTGCAATATTTTTTGAGTCCCTTAAGATTTTCTTAACTGAATGGCTTTAACATAAAAATAAATATTATTAAATTATAAAATCAGTGTTTAATTACACGCAAAAAATAAAAATCAATTAAATACATGCAAATTACAAAGTACATCAAATTAGATCATTTGTCTATTTTGTTATTAAGTGAGTTTTAGTTTTTTTTTAGTTGCTTGAACACCAGGTTAAGAATGACCAATTTGTATACAATACTTGTTTATTTTCACTCGGTCGATAAAGTAACAAACAAAACTGGAGCATATAAGGAACAAAAAGTCACTGTATGCTGTGCAATTTTGTCTAATGGTGTAGTTGGAAGTTGGAACATCTTCTTAGAAAGTAAGGAAGTTGTTACCGTCACTGTTCATTCTCATGGCTATATCCAATTGTTAAAAGACAGTTTTTGGGCGGAAATCGAAGACATGGATGTGAAAGATATGTGGTTTCAACAAGAGAGCGCCTCATCCTTCAAAACAAAACCCGTTTTCGCTAATTTAATTCCCGTTTTGGTTATGTGAACTGACCACCAAGATTTGATTGGTCACTGTTGAATTTCTTTTTCTGATGTCATATTCCCGAATTATTCAAAAAAATATTGAATTCTTTTATTCCATTTATTGGGCTCCAAACAAAATATATTGTGCTTGAACACTGCCAATATGAATACAATATAACATCATTCAAATATCCTGTTATTTATTTCTATATATGCATGTATATAATAAAACAATATGACCACCCAATGCGATCATTTATATTATATTTCTCCAATTTGATATTCAATTCTCCGTTGCAAGATAAACTTTGGTGCAAAATTTTAAACAACTTAGTATTAAAGTATAAGTGTTTGATAACTTTTAAGTAGATTACTAACTATTTCTTAATTCTATACGAGTAAAGTTAGCACGATATTAAAAAAATAAAATGAACGCCTGGGTCGCACGAAATTGCTCCTATCTAATAGTCTAGGAATTTTAAAAACGAATGTTATTAGAGAAAACTGTTCATAAAGATAAAATTAATTTTTTTAAATTCATTTAGTAGTAAGAGATAAGAACAGAATGCTATGCAAAAATGAATTTATGCAAGAACAAAAATATTATAAGTTCTTGTGGTGATTTCCTTAAAAAAATAAGCTTTTACATACAAAATTTTTAAAACATTTTTAAGAAAAAAATATGGTACGCCAGCTTTATGTTTTTATTACTGTATTAAACTATTAACTTAATTAATAAATTAAGAAACTAAAAAATACTGAGCCGTTTTTGAGATATCGAATTTTCCATGAAAAAAATGACTTTTTGCCCAAAAATTTAAAAAATCGATGTCTTGGAAACAAGAAAAAAAAGGACTTCTTGCCCAAAACCTAAAAAAAAATATTCTTTTTTAAGTTTTGAAATGCATAGTTTTTTAAAATTTTTGAAAGCATCTCTATAATAAATTTTATTAAGATCCGTTATGTCGATAATGAGAAATTCAAAATTCGAAGAAATGGTTCCATGGTAGGCACAAGCTGTAATATCTTAATTTCAATTTTTTGTATTAAATTAAAGATCGTAAAATTAATTGAAAGAAAAAAATCTTTATCAAAATTCTAGGTGCCGTTTTCGAGAAAAATACGATTTTTGAAAACCATTTTTTTAAATTTTTTAACATTTGTATGGTAGGTATCTACCTTTATTTTTAGGTAAAATCAATTTTTTTTTCTCACATCTTGTAGATTATATTGAGAAACTTTTAAAAATATAGAATGGGGTTTTTGAAATATTGAATTTTGAAAAAAAATTTTGAAGTTATTTTTAAAAATCCAAACAAAATTTTTTTGAAAATTTGAATTCACAATTCTATTAATGTTTTTGGGGAGCTTTAGCAAAAAAAAAAGATCAAAATTGGCTGTACCGTTTTTGAGAAAATCAAAAACAAAAAAATTGTTCCATGGGGGTACCCTCAATAACCATTTTTCGGAAAATTTTTCAACCATTACCTAGCTTAAACTGAATGAAATTTTTTGTATTTTTTTTTTTTAAATCTGTCGAACAGTTTCTGGGAAAAAAAAAATATTTATAAAATTTCGAAAAAAAATCCGTATGGCAGGTACCGTTATTTTTGGTCTTAAAAAAAAGAAAAAAACGTGTGAGGGAAAAAATGATATCTACCAAGTTTAAAGAAAATCGGCTGAGCCGCTTAGGCTACAGTGGAACAGACATACAAACAGACAGACAGAATTGCGAAACCCAAAAACTTTTATCAAAATCCCGAGTTCTGTTTTTTTTTACAAATGCATAACTTGCCTTATAGTACCTATAAGTCGCAAGTAATAAAATAGGAATTCGATGATTTTAGCTTTAATAAAAGGGTAAAGTAAGTATGATTCTATATTTGATTGAAACATGCGAGCCCGTCGTTTTAACCTAGTTTCATACTAAAACAGCCTTAGCATCTTATTAATTCAACTAAAATTTTGCGCCTTTGTGTTTATTAATACACAATATCAATATCACCATTTGTCGCGACTTGCTGAATTCCAAAAAGATAAACTTTCCACCCACGATTGATATTGTGCATTACATTTGCAAGTTGAAGTTTTGCAGTCGAATAAAACATTTCTTTTTTCTCATCAAAGGGAAACAAAAAAAGAAGAGACTTTATTTTTACTTAAAATCAAATTGGAATTATTATTAATATTTACTAACGGTAACAATCCATTACATTATTTCAACGCTTCGAATGAGTAAGAATGTTATCTTGTTTTTCCAAGGCTGTGAAAAGCTTGTAATACCTACTTAACATGCATTTCTTGGAAATACCCTATTTTTAAATTTGGCTCTATAACATTATTTTTATTTGGATACTAATCAGGATGATTGTCTTAAGAGTATTTCAAAGTGCGGAATTCCAATTACCCATCTCTCCAGTTGAGACATAATTACAAACAATTGATTTATGGGCTTTTGTACCACTTGGGTGGGAAATAATTCTTAATTAAATAAAATGCACGACTGGATCACACGTCCTTCCTCTTATGTAAAAGTACTTTGGAATATAATTTATAAATATAAAAACATGGATTTAATTACAGCAAAATGCTCAAATACATAAAATTGCGGTCTGAATTCTAGAAAAGTATTAATTTATGCAAACAAAGGTTAAAAAATCGTTTTATTATCTATCAATTATTTTTTTTTATACATATAAGAAATTTCCTAAAAAAAGTTGCTAGATAATAAAGATTTTAGTAAATAATTTCAAGAACTAGCGTTTTCAAGATATTGATTTTTCAAAAAAAAAGAAAGATTTTTTTTGTAAACGCCAACAAATATTTTTTTAACATTTTTATATACACTTTTATTTTATATTTAAAGGAGCTCCTGTACAAAACTGTTGGTCAAAATCATTAATTAAATTAAATTTGGTGGTGCAACAGCTCGGAGTGAACCAGGACCTAGTGACTTACAACTCTCAACCATTTCTGGGTGCGTGTTACCAGGAACGGAGGGGACATACAATTTTCTGCCTATTCCGAACGGCTAATGAGCAGCACTTTCCATGACAAGAGATACTCTTGGAGAATGACAGTCCAACGCACTTAACATTATGCTAAGGGTCAAAATCATAAGGGCCGTTATTGAGAGAGTCGAAAGTCATAAAACCATTCTATGACAGGTACCGTCAATAACATTTTTTCCTTATTTTTTTCGACCACAATGTGGTCCATGCCCATAATAGCACATTTATTTATTTTTTTCTAAATCTTTAGAGCCGTTTTCGAGTTAAATAAGATCAGACCAAAAACATAAATGTTAAAAAAAGAGCCAAGTTCTTCTATACAAAAACCTTTGTGTAACAAGTCAGCCGTGAAGAGTACTGAGATCTAAAAGTACGCCAAGTTCTTACTTCATGAAGGTTTAATACCGAATACTTAAAGTAGAATAATATTGAAACAGCTACAATGTAATAGAGAAATTTTATTATTTAATGATAACTGACTAAAATTTGATGGGTTCACTTGTCAAGTTATTAAAACCTTTCGAATTTGGGCATAACAAGAAACTTGCCAAGTAAGCCCATCAAGTTTTAGTCAGTAATCATTAAATAATAAAATTTCTCTATTATATTGTAGCTGTTTCAATATTATTCTACTTTAAATATTCGGTATTAAACCTTCATGAAATAAGAACTTGACGTACTTTTAGATCTCAGTACTTTTCACGACTGACTTGTTACACAAAGGTTTTTGTATAGAAGAACTTGGCTCTTTTTTTAACATTTATGTTTTTGGTCTGATCTCACTCCTTTTTGCAAAGATTTTAATATTTTGCCATGTCAAAATCTCGAAAGATACGGAAAGATAGAAGGGTGTACTCAACTTAGTTTAAAGTTTCCTATTTCTTTTGGTATATTTTCTTTTTGTTATTGGTTGTTTTGATTTGCGCTTCAATTATTTCTTCTTGTCCTGGCAAGATACCTAACACTAACATACCTACCTTAATTACGGCAATCAGAAGTGCTCCATATAAATTAAACATTTTCTCAGAAAGTGGGCGGATACCACGCCCCCTGAATTGAAAACCTCGATTTTTATTCTTGGTCCTTTATATGCAATTTGGGCCCTACCGTTCTACCAAATTTCATTGTTCTACTGCAATCGGAAGTGCGCCATGTATAATTTACATCAGTTCTGAGGAAGTGGGCGGATACCACGCCTCTGAATGGAAAACTTCAAATTTTATATTTTTTTCTTTGTATGCAATTTAAGTCCTACCACTTTACCAAATTTCATCGTTTTACAGCAGTCGGAAGTTCTCCATTCAACCAACACCAATTTGGAGAAAGTGGGCGGATACCACGCCCCCTGAATGGAAAACCTCAGTTTTTATTCTTGGTCACTTATATGTATTTTGAGCCCTACCGTTCTAGCAAATTTCATCATTTTACAGCAGTCGGAAGTGCTCCATTTAGCCAACATAAATTCGGAGAAAGTGGGCGGATACCACGCCCCCTGAATGGAAAACCTCGCATTTTCTCCTATACTTGCATGATAAGACCTACCGTTGTGCAAAACTACAAGATTCTAAGATGTCGGGAAGTGCTTAAAAATTTTGATGATCTGTCAGTCAGTCAGTGAGTCAGTCAGTTACGGTTTTTGTGATTTTTGAGGCCTTATATCTCAGGAACCGCTTATAATAGAAAACTGAAATTTGGTGAGGCGCCTGTGCCTGACTAGCTTAGCAAATATTCGCAATTTCAAGTTTCTGACGTGATTGGTACTGAAGATAGGGAGGGGTCAAAAGTCGCCTGAGTTTGTTCCTGTAAAAAGGGTGTAGTGCCAGAACTTGGCTGGACACTACCGTGCCCTTTGGTTTTGCATAACGGCTGCATGGCAGGTACCGACCCTTAAGTACGAAATTTGAAGCAAATATCTCCAGTGGTTTAGGCTGTAGATCTAGGTACAGACATTCAGACAGACACGCGGAATTGCCCGACCCACATATTTCGTGTTCTCTATCATCGTAATGTCAACTTTGATCAAAATCTCGAGTTCGATTTTTTTTTCCAAATGTAAAACTTGTCCTATAGGACCTACAACATATGCACAAATGTACGAGTATATCGCAAGTTAAAAATGCATAAGAAATGAAACTTTCAAATTCCCAAACGAAAACTTAAAACTAAAACAAACGATTTCAATTTGGATAATAGAAGGTTCGTTTGCTAAGGACTTAGGGGACAACTAGTCCTGAGAATAAAACACCCACACATTGTGTGCTTGTCTAACGCCAATTCTCCCTAATCCCTCTAGAAAAACATGGTAAGAAATTTCTGTAGCTATAATTTTCATGCAGAATAGTATTGTACCCAATCATAAACGTGTGGAGAGCTGGAGACGGTCGTAAATTTAATGCTAACGTAACTGGAAAAATGTCGGTAAAGTTTAATGGATGATAAAATGTAGAGATATCATTTGGACCTATAGATGGTTCTTAGTAAATGGCAATGCGAAAACCTTCTAGAGCAATAGAGAGTACTGATATAATGGGGTTCGGTTGATATGGGCGGAGAGGGAAAAGTTCTCATATTCCGAGAAGATGTATAAAACATAAAATTGTGAATTGAAGCGCAAAGCTGCTTTTGGTTGCCAAAGCCAGTAAACTCTACCATATGCAAGCGGTCTCTCCTTTCCTCCACATAGACAACTGCAAATGACTGTAGAGTTCAGAAGTTTTTTTTTTGCTTTTGTCAGGTTTCTGCAGACAGCGGCGACAAGCAAAAAAATATTATATCGTTTATAATGTGAATTAATATTCAAACGAATGTGTTGGCACTTTACTTTTGAATTCCTATGTATCTTTGCCGTGACGATGGATAGTAGGGATGGTTATTTATGTTTTGTTGGTTTTCTTTATGTGGTGGATTTGTGGTCATTAAGAATATGTTTTGCATATTCATTTTGGGCAATAGTTTTCTAAAGATCTATGGCACTTCTTTTGAAGCGCGAAAATCGTGGTCATAAATCACAATATTAATGAGTTTGCAAAAGTTAAATCTTTGAATGTTATGTTAAGTAAGTACTGAAATCAAGGGCGAAATACATACTTACAAAAGCTATTTGGACAATTTTTCAATCAAAAGCTTAAAACAGATGATAAGTTTTAGATAAGTCTTAAGATAAATTAAACCTACGAATAAAATATTTCCTTAAACAAAATATGTAAGAGGCTATGACTCCTTATATATTCTTAATACCAAAATCATAAAAAAAATTAATGGATATTGTTCGCCAATCCCGAAATAATTCCTCGGATAGAAATTCACGGTGGTGCTTACGATGTTCTCAATTCCAGTCTTAATTCTTACGAAAAGGTTAAGAGTACTTCTCAAGGTGACAAGGCTCGAATTGAAGCCTGCAAGGACGATCAATAGAATCTCTCGTTGATTCTCTTTGAAACTTCGACTTCAAATCAACATTCATTTGACATAGAAAATTTTGCAAGCATTGTTGTTTTTTCTCATTCATTATTATAGCAATCAATTGAATTTTGGATTCTTTACATTCTCTTGCATGGGTTTGAATTCTGTATGATTGTTTTTATCCTTTAATTTTTTTCCTATTCACGCAATCATCAAATATCTACAATAAGTGGGAAAAATAGACGAATTATTAAACAAAATTATGTATGTATACAAAATTTTCTAAGAATAAACCCCAGGTATGATATTAAATTTAAATTACTATGATTCTCAATTATGTATAGTAATTTTTTTTTTAATTCATACAAATTCATTCAAATCTTTTTATTTTTTTTTAACGCAGATTAAGTCTATTTATACTTTGCTCAGAAATTTAGGCATTTGACTCATGTTGCACCGTCGTTATGTCATAAGCACAGAAGACGCCACTATACATATGTATAATCATGCCCGCATTCTTGATAGAAAATTCTGCACAAATTGGTTTAAAAAAATAAATAAGGAACCTTCAAATATGCATATCTATTACGAGCACAGCAAACAAATTATAAAATATGAAACACAATTAATCCCTCCAGCAATACAATTTTTCGAAAAAAAAAAAATACTCTCTGCGCTACTTTGCCAGCGTCCTAAAAAAAGCATTAAGATTCACATTCATCTCAAGTGGAATACCATTCCAGCAAACCGGACGACAACGACAGAAAATCTCCTTTATAATTTAAAATACTACGATATTCAAGATCTGCCATCAGTTTCCGTTTTAACGAGTAGGTATAGCTGGAAAAAGAAGGATGTAACTCGGTTGATTACTCAGCCACCACAAGAGTGCAACCACAATTTGTAGCAGCAAAAGTACCAGCACTTAGCCCAGTTCGGTGATGATTTTGGCCCTATTGCTGATATTGCAGGAATTTTGGTGACACTCATTGCACATGACTTCCTTCGGACATGGGACAATTAAATTTCAAATGAGTTTTCAATTGTTCTTCGTTGTGATAATGGCCTATGTGCAGTTCCACTATTCTTTATTATAATTTTTAAAGGTTTTTAGACTCCTCAAATCTTATATGTAGTATTTATTTTCAGTACATGTTGCTACCTATTTTATAACAGTTATCTTTTCAACAGTGGAACATTGATATTTAAATATCATTTCAAATCTATATTATTGCAATAATATTTATTAGTTTATTTTCATCAATCAGTAAGACTATATACTATAAAAATAAAATATTGTTGGGGGCTGTATATTTTTGTTTATAATTATGCGCGTACTAAAGGGATTATGACTACCCTTAAAATGTTTGAGCCAGAGTGCCAGTGATATAGGAAAGTTAGAGAGAATTTAAAAAGCTATGCCAATGCACATTGGTTTTGCATGTCCGAATATTACATATAATGGGAGGGAATATATAAATAAAGTCGGGTAAACATTCGTGTAGTGCGGCTGGAGAAAGAATCTTCGAATTTAACAGTACACAGAGAGAAAAAGGACTACATAAAATCAATAAGATAGCCTTATTGAGGTATTTTACTTAGAAATCTTATTAAAAGCATTGGATAATGTGATATTTTTATTGAGAAAACTTATTGATTTAATGAAGAAAATCTTATTGAAGTTTTAAAAAGATTGTGTGACTCTTTCCATATGAAAAATCACATTAACAAGCTTAAGACGTGCGGAACTTAAAGTAAAAAATATTTGTAAGTGTTTCAAGAAAAAATAACAGATTGTGTGAAATGGAAAATGACAATGTAATTGAAACTGTGATAATTGAACACAGCCAGTAGAAAGCTGTCAACTTAGAAGCTGTCATCAATTGGCAGCTGACTAAAAACCTCATGGAAAATCACCTGATGAGTCAGTCTCAAATCACACTTCGAACCAAAAGAAACTAAATAAAAGAATTAATTAAAACTTATTGAATTCGTTTCTTTTTTTATTTGGTTTAGGTTACAACATTTTGGCGACGAGGAAACAAGGAAATCATGGCAATGAACGAAAGCTTGATGGCCAACATTAATAACGCAGGGACCCAGTCGTTTTCGTTTGGAAAGCTGGAACAATTTCAACCAACAATGGTGTGGAACAATTATAAAGAACGCATGGAGTTCTATTTCGAGGCGAACGGTATAACCAATGAAATTTCCATGAGAGCGATATTTCTGTCTTGCGTTGGAGAATCAACTTATGAAACAATACGATCGTTGCTTACTCCACTGACACCAAAAGATGTCTCTTTCTACGAAATAATGGAAAAACTAGATCGTCATTTCCACCCGAAGCCCAACGAAATTGTTCAGCGTTTTACATTCCATAAGCGAGGCCAAAAGAGTGACGAGACGATCGCAGATTTTGTGAAAGATCTGAGGAGATTGTCAGAGCACTGCAATTTCGTTGAGCTCGATAGTATGTTGAGAGACCAAATTGTGTGCGGAGTGGCGGATGAATCGTTGCAGAAGCGTCTTTTCAGTGAACAAAAATTAGATTTCAAGCGAGCTTATGAAATTGCAACAGCCCATGAGGCTGCCCATCGTCATGTGATGGATGTGCGTGGAAAAATGGAGGTTATGGCAGTATCGTCAAAGAAAACACCCGCACATGGCCGATGTTATCGCTGTGAGGGTAACCATTTCGCAGACAAATGTTTCTTCAAAGATAAAAATTGTGATTTTTGTCACGTAAAGGGACATTCTAGTCGGGCATGTTTTAAAAAAAAAGCATCGGTGCGCCAACAAAGTCTCCATGTGGTAGAGGAGAAAGATGCTGCAGTGTTTCCTTCGGGTGTAAATCCAAATTATTTTTATGAGCTAAACACCATTCAAGCATCGTCTACTCATCAGATACTGACCAAAGTATCGATAAACGGCGTAGAGGAATCTTTTGAGGTGGACTCGGGTGCTGCATGTACGGTGATTTCCGAGGAAACGTGGAATCGCATCAACCGCGAAAATAAGCAGCTTAGTCCTTCCACGATAACCTTACAGACTTGGTCGAAAGAGAAATTGCAGGTTCTGGGGTCAACTATGGTGAATATTATTTACAATAATAAAGAAATTGATTTGCCCGTTCTCGTTATTGCAGGTGGTGGGAGATGTTTGTTGGGCAGAGATTGGTTTTCAGTTTTGGGAATCACGGTGCAAGGAGTATGTGCTATGGAATTGGAAACGGAGATGAGTATAGAGAAGAAATACCCGAACGTTTTTAGCAAAGTTTTAGGGGCATGCAAAGGGCCACCGATTTCGATTGAGGTAGTACCTGGAGCAACACCTATTTTCCTTAAACATAGGCAATGTCCTATTGCATGGAAACCAGCTGTGGAAAAAGAAATAGCTAAACTTGTCAAACAAGAAATATTGGAACCAGTGCTTTTCTCTAGATGGGCTACGCCGATAGTACCGGTGCATAAATCTGACGGATCGATTAGGATCTGCGGTGATTATCGCAGCACCGTAAATAGGGTTATTAAAACTAATTCGTACCCTCTTCCTCTTTTATCGGAGGTAATGGCCGCGATTGCGGGTGGTCAAATATTTACAAAGCTAGACTTACAGCAGGCGTATCAGCAGCTAGTGGTAGACGATTTTTCCGCCGAGCTCCTAACACTTAATACTCACAAGGGATTGTATCGAGTCCGGAGGTTGCCTTTTGGAATCTCGGCCGCTCCGGGATTTTTTCAAAAATGTATGGATACCATTTTAGCCGGTATAAACGGTGTTAAAGCATATCTCGACGATATAATTATTTCAGGGAAAGACGAAGCGGACCATATGCGTAATTTAGTGTCAGTTTTAGAAAAACTATCGGACGCTAACTTGACAGTAAATAAGTCAAAGTGTCTTTTTGCAAGACGAGAAATGGATTTTTTAGGATTCCATATCAGTGGTAAGGGTATCTCACCAAACAAAGAAAAAGTCAAGGCCATCCAACGAGCTGCAGTTCCCGAAAATAAACAAATGTTGCAATCATTTCTTGGATTGCTGAATTTCTATAATGCCTTTTTACCCCAGAAGGCCACAGTTGCAGAAAAACTGCACCGGTTATTAGACAAAAATGTTAAATGGGAGTGGACGAAAGAACACCAAACGGTTTTCAATAAGCTCAAAGCTTTACTCGATTCCGAAACCCTGCTCATACACTACGACATCGCTAAACCACTTGTATTGTCTTGTGATGCATCCCCATATGGAGTCGGTGCGATTTTGGCGCACAGGATCGGAGGCCCCGGCGGCTTGGAACGCCCAATCGCTTTCGCTTCTCGCACTTTGGGAGCTCATGAACGCAATTATGCTCAGTTGGACAAAGAAGCTCTGTCAATTATATTTGGAATGAAGCATTTCCATCAATATGTGGCTGGAAGAGAAGTTATTATTTTGACTGACCATAAACCGTTACTTGGAATATTTAATAGAAAAAAGCAGATTCCACAAATGGTGTCGCCACGCATGATTCGCTGGTGTTTATTGTTGTCGGCCTACGATTATAAGATGGAGTATCGGCCAGGGCCTAAAAATGCCAACGCTGATTGCTTAAGCCGGTTTCCACAACAATGTAAAATTGATGCACCAGAACAAGGACCGTTAGACATTCTCATGCTTGAGAGTTGTAATGCACCAATTAAAGCAGAGCAGATTGCGGCGGAAACACTGAAAGATCCAATAATGTCGCGTATTTTGAGATGCCTACTGCATGGGTGGCCC
Source organism: Philhelius festivus (assembly GCA_963931855.1). NCBI lineage: Eukaryota > Metazoa > Arthropoda > Insecta > Diptera > Syrphidae > Philhelius > Philhelius festivus. The sequence continues at coordinate 125,797,388 of OZ007555.1, read as the reverse complement.
AGAGAGTTGGAGAAAGAGGAAGAATTTGTTCCATATCTACGACGTAAGGAAGAGCTGTCGACACACAAGGGTTGCATACTATGGGGAAGTAGACTCGTTGTACCACCCAAATACCAAACGACTATTTTGGATTTTCTGCATGGACATCATATTGGCATCAGCTTGATGAAAGCATATGCTCGTAGTTACGTTTGGTGGCCAAAACTGGATGCAGAAATTGAGCTCAAGGTGCAGAAATGTGTTCAATGCCAAGCAAATTCACGAAATGTGCCGACAGCCTTACGACAATTCATTCCACCAAGCGAAAAGCCATGGAGTACACTTCACATGGATTTTGCCGGACCTTTCCAGGGGCACACTTTTTTGGTAGTGGTAGACTCAATGTCAAAATGGCTGGAGGTTAAAATTTTACGAAATATGACGTCAGCTGAAGTAAAAAGTAAACTCCGAGAAATTATAGCTACACATGGTCAACCTCAAAGGATTATTTCCGATAACGGAACGGCTTTTGTATCAGCCGAAATGCAACAATTTTATATCTCCAACGGTATTAAACACAATACGACAGCTCCTTATCATCCATCCAGCAATGGGCAAGCGGAACGTATGGTCCAGTATTTGAAGACGTCGTTGATGACCATGACTGAAGGAGATATGCAAACAAGACTACAACGTATTTTATTTAAACAGCACACTACCCCGAATACCACTACAGGTAAAACTCCAGCAGAACTTCTAATGGGACGCCGACTCAGAACAGTTTTAGACATCGTACACCCCGATGATGGAGAGCTAACCCCGCTCATGTTCGAGACAAAAAAAAGCCCGAGGCTTTTTGAGGTAGGAGATCTGATTTTTTTCAGGAATTATACTGCAGGCCCCGCATGGTTGGAAGGTACTATAATCGAAATCACGGGTCCAGTATCATATGTAGTTAAATCTTTGGACAACAGAGTAGGCCGTCGACATGTTGACCAAATAAAACGACGCATTCCAATTGATAAGCCTGTTTTGATGAAGACTCCTGCAGCCGGAGAACAAACTGAAATCGCAGTAGAAAAAGAAACACCGTCTTCACACTCACCCCCTCCTTTTCCACCATCCGACGTAAGCTACGAAGGTGAACAAGAACCAATACAATACGAAAAGCACGATCTGTCCCCAAAGCCTACTGCCCCCATCCCCACCACCGTGCCGATATCTGATACGGACAAGGTTACCAGGTTCGGCAGAGTAGTAAGAGCGCCACAACGATACGGAACGAATTAAAATCGGGAGGAATGTGATAATTGAACACAGCCAGTAGAAAGCTGTCAACTTAGAAGCTGTCATCAATTGGCAGCTGACTAAAAACCTCATGGAAAATCACCTGATGAGTCAGTCTCAAATCACACTTCGAACCAAAAGAAACTAAATAAAAGAATTAATTAAAACTTATTGAATTCGTTTCTTTTTTTATTTGGTTTAGGTTACAACAGAAACAATAAGCGTTCCATACTTAATATGGAACAATGAGGATATTGAGGAGACTCAGCGAATTTTTCTTTCGTGGGGTCTCAGTATAGTTCTATGTCCAAATTGCTGAAAGTTTATGGAGTTAACTCAATTGACGTCCTAGAAAAAATGGAGATGGAAGATGTCGACAAATTTTTTAGCAACTTCGACAGTTCCGGCTACTTTGGCGACCGAATCACATTTCAAGCTGGACTGAGGAAGTGGAAGAAGGACCGGGTAAGTAGTTTCGATATAACTTTTTAAAAGAATCTTTATTCCTTTATGCAATATTTCATACATAAAATTATATAGAACCAAATGAATTTGAAAATTCCCAGATCACAAAATAAATCAATCCAAATTTTTTAGTTCATCTCCTATGTCAAACCATAAAGTCCAATTCCACTATGGAATGGCTACGATTTCAATTGTTTGAAAATCCTCTAAAAATCCGAAAATTAATCTTTTTTTTGCACGAGAATCACTTGATCTTAGTGCTTTCTGGTGATAATTGCAATTAAAAACTCTTTTCTTTTAGAATATAACTTAAACTTTATTGTGTGACCAAGGCACCCTTTCACCACCATCGACCAGCAAGGTTCTAGAATCAGATCTTACTGGCCTTCTTAATTCAACTGTTAAAGGTCAACTCCTTTTGTCATTTTATAAAAAAAACGGTCATTTAGACAGTAAAAAACAGAAGGATCTAACTCACTGCATTTGGAAATATTCATTGAAAAGGCGAAAAAAATGACTTATAGAGATATGGATGAATGGGCTCTTGCAATTAGGAAAACCTTTCCCACAGAAAATAAAGTAAATTTGTGGATATTAAAGGATATTGTGTAGTAAGTTTCAATATTACATATTTATTTATTTTCCTATTAGCAGTTTAAGAGTTATATAAAAATATGTTCCTTTTTTTATTATAAAGAATTTTGAATTATTTTTTTTCTCTTTTTAATAAATATATATCTTTTGTTATTTTTTTGGTGAAAAAAGCAATAAATACTTTGGAAAAAAAATATTATTTGCCTTTTCTTTAAATGAATTTAATAAGACATTTTCAATATGTATTTCTAAAGGTTTTCACAAGATTTCAATGATTTTTTCGTATTGATTCAAAGCGTTTTCTTTTTCTTGCAATTAGATCTTCTTATTATTCCTAAAAGATATTCACATGCTTTCAATAAGTTCTTCATATTGATTCAAAGTGTTTTTCGTATTCTTTCAATGAGATCTTCTTATTATCCCTAAAAGATTTTACACATATTATCAATAAGATCTTCTTATTGTCTCTAAAAGATTTGCTTATATTTTTCAAGATTTAAATAAGATTTTCCCTATGGTTTTAATAAGACTTTCTTCTTGAATTGTTGAAGGGGAGGAATGCAACTGCATATTTCATTAGGCCTTACAGATTACAGCCAGATGGATCAAAAGGAGTACAATATATACACACAGTGTTATTCAAATTAATATATAACAAGGGTTTTTAATCCAGTTTAACATGAAAAATGCATATCAGGTAAAATTCTTTTGACTAAGTTACTATAAAAAGGATTCCATTGCAGTGCTCATTTTTTCATAAAATGAAATTTTACATATAAACCTATATCTGGTTATGATAAATTTATTTCAATTTATTTAATGGGTACATTAGACTGGGCCAAAAAAATTGACTATTTTTTTTTTGAAAGATATATCGAGAATATCATTCAGAATGACAAAAAAAAATTTTCGTAAAAGTTTGAGCCCTTAATATCAATTTTAAGAGGGCTATCATCGCTAATTTTGATTTTTAGTCATAATTTCATGTTTTGCGTCAGAACTGACAAAACATTGAAGTAAAAAAAGTTCATTTTGACTTACTTTTATATAAAATTAAATTCCCTACAAAAAAGGTCTAATTGAAAATTTTCGTCAGACAAGCCGTTTTTGAGTAATTAAGCTTAATAAATAGTTATTTTTCGTTAGTTACAAAATTCCAAATTAAAAAAGTAAAATCGAAGAAAAATAACAATTTATTAAGCTTAATTACTCAAAAACGGCTTGTCTGACGAAAATTTTCAATTAGACCTTTTTTGTAGGGAATTTAATTTTATATAAAAGTAAGTCAAAATGAGTTTTTTTTACTTCAATGTTTTGCAGTTCTGACGCAAAACATGAAATTATGACTAAAAATCAAAATTAGCGATGATAGCCCTCTTAAAATTGATATTAAGGGCTCAAACTTTTACTAAAATTTTTTTTTGTCATTCTGAATGATATTCTCGATATATCTTTCAAAAAAAAAAATAGTCAATTTTTTTGGCCCAGTCTAGGGTACATATGTACGTATTCAGACTATGTCCTTTAAAATAACGCATATTAATAATATATAGGAAAAAAAAATAATTAAAAACGAGTATACTATAAGAACAAGAAAATAAAAATAATATAGGTAATCAAAATCACGTTGATGATTGCAATTTTGGCGCAACTAGGCATTCATTTTATCTTACTTTTACAATTTGTTAAAGTTGCTTAACATCCAATAATATGATTAACTAGAATTATAAAAAATTTTTAATCGCTTTTAATCTTGCTCTTGATGCTCTTAGGAGTTTGGTAAAAGCAGAATACACGTGATCTGAAACCGATCTTAATGATGATAATAATGAAACTTCATACAGGATTAAATTCAATCAAATTGAAATACAACTCCGGTTGATTTAAGGTAAAAAAATATATATAAAGAAAAGAAGAGCGATGTGCACATGCTGGATATCAATATTTGACTAGACAGTCAAAATGACACCTTTCGAAATGTACGACTATCATTTTTACTTGCAATTAAGATACTATAGGGAAATTCCTGTATTTGGAAAAAAATATAACTCGATATTTTGATCAAACTTGACATTACTTTGATGGATAAGGAAAAAAAGAGAAAGAGACTGTGTGTTCCATTACAGCTTAAATGCCTTGGCCATCTACAATGACAAACCAATACCTAGCTATTTAGATAAGTAAAATGTACTTGCAGCTCATTTTGCTGCTAGCTCTACCTTGCCCGATAGCAACATTGCCTCTATAACGTGAGAACGTAAATCAATTGATGGGGCAGGTATTCTTCCGTACGAGTGGTTGCAAGAGCCCTTGATATAAGCAAATCCACTAGTCCTGAACCTGATGGTATACCCCCATTCTTCTGACATTTGCAATCGGGTGAAAAGGTAAAAAGGCTGATGTGTTCGCATGATCATAAACAATAATATTAAATTTCTGTACAAATGACAGATTGTATATGGCTTTTGAGTAGGACGAAATCATATCGTTTCTTCTCAGTCCATATAATATGTATGTATCTAGCAATACTATTGTATGCTACGTTTAACTTCCTTCTACTGTTAGAGTCACAACTACAATATATCTCACATCCATAAATCAATATTGGTATAACCAGTGTTTTAGCGAGCATAAGTCTAGTTTTTAGGGGAGTATAATATTGCGTGACCCACAGCATGCGGAGCACTCCATATACTTTTCCTATTACTGTATTAATGTGCGTATCCCAAGTTAGTCTTCGATTAAAAAGCATTCCAAGATTTCTTGCAGTCTCTACATATTCAACTACAGCGCCGTCAAGGAAAATTCGAGGAAAGTATGAAGAGTCCACAGTTTTTTTTTTGAGATGATGAGACATTTGGATTTACTTGGATTTAAGAAGAGGCCATTACGTTGGGCAAAGATTAATATTTTGTCCAAATCATCGTTTATAACTGAAACAGAATCTTCGATCATTCCAAGAGGGCAACATTTGTACAATTGAACGTCGTCCGCGTACATTTGAATTAAAGATTGAGAAACAGTGTCTGGAAGTTCATTTCTATACAAAAAAAATAATAGGGGCCCAAGAATTGATCCCTGAGTAACACCTCTAAATGTACCTAGAAAGTTAGATGATTTCCCATTCACCACTACAGCTTGGTTTCTTCCGGTTAGGTAGGACGATATCAGTTTAACGGCAGAATAGGAAAATCTGTACAACCGTGATAGTTTTTTGCAAAGATTCACATGATCAACGGTGTCAAATGCTTTTGAAAAGTCCAACAGAACTAAGAAAGTCACATTACCAGCATGTAATGATTTTCGTACGTCTTCAATAACATTTATTAGTGCTGTGGAACAACTGTGATTTGCCCTAAAACCAGATTGTTTCGGTGATAACATATCATTTCTCCCCAGATGACAGTTTATTTGATTTTGCATAATTTTTTCAAATACCTTTGACAAAAAGGGTAGAATTAAAATCCGTCTAAAATCATTTCCACCTTTCGAAATCGGTATTATTTTTGCTGATTTCCACTGATTGGGAAAAACACCAGTTGTCAAAATTGCAATAAAGATGCAATAGATTGCTGTTAAAATCTCCACATAAAACTAACTTAGTCAATTGAACAGAGATTTCATCCATTAATTGATATAGTGGTAATAAGCTTATGTTCTTATTTGGTCTATATATTGTTCCGATAAGTAACTTATCTTCACCACATATAAAGTTGACAAACACATATTCTATAGTACTTCCAGCTATTGAATTATATTTGATTTTGCATGAGATACCCTCTCGAACAAATATAGCCTGTTACCAAAAAAGGCGACCCTTCCTCCCTCTCCAACTATCGACCAATTGCTCGTCTCTTCTTTCCACGGCCGTGGAAGGAATTTTTTTTTTTTCACTATCAGAATTGGTCGAAGAAAGCTTATAGCAAGCTCCGTCTTTCGACCAATGGTTTGCCAACACAGAGAACTGTGTTATACCACCGACTCATCATTTAGTGCAGTGTTAGTTGTTAGTAGGCAAACTCTATTACAGTTACAGAGAAAAACCCGCTTACCTGAAACACTTTTTTCATCCCCAAGTATTTTCCGACCAATTTCCCTTAAAACACTCCGCTTAAGTGAAACCCGCTTAAGCGAAAAATCCGGATAACTGAAACATATTTTCAGTTAATTTTTAATATTTTTCATTGAAAAAAACTCTCTTAAGTGAAAAAAAAAATTTGAATCGAACAGAACAAAAATTTGCTAGTTTTCATTTTTCAATAAATTATTTTTGTGTTATTTAATCGTTGTTTTATTTAACTTCTTTCAAGGCAAGTTCAAAAGATAAAAACAATATTGTTTCTAGCATTAAATCTCCGCTTAATGGAATTTTTAAATCCGCTTAAGTGAAATTTTTTTTTCACTTATCCGAACTCCGCTTAAGTGAAATTATTTTTCACTTAAGCGGGGTTCGTTTAAGTGAAAAACCCGCTTAAGTGAAAGCAAAACTGTGACATTTTGCCGTTTCTCTTAAGCGGGTTTTACTGTAACACTGACACAAGAAAACATGAAAAATAAACAAATAATATTACGTAAGAACAAAACAATAACAAAACATGAAACAAAAAACATTTAGGAGCGTGGACCACTAGTTTTGAGTAGGTTTTTTAATTTACTTTTATTTATATTAAAATCCAAAATATTTTAATTCCAATTTAAAAGTCTACCCATACGTGTCAAGGGCTCATGCATGCCATAGTTGGTCCTATGTGTTAGAACCTTAATCATATCGAGGCCTCAAAGATTATAACCTCCTCCCCGATAATTAAAATAAACCGAACATAAAAGATCTGGTGCATCTGTGACGCCTGTTATTAATTGGTGGAAAAATACCAAATCATTGTTTGTTCTTCTTTGTTCCAAAGTTTGCATCTGAAGAATAGATAATCGTTGGTCATAAGAGAGGACATACGAAGGATCACTCCATTGAAGTCCTTTCAAGGCAAAACGAGTAAAGTTTCTTTGCACAGATTCTAATCTCTCAATATGAATATCATAAAGAGGAGTGAATTGCTGATAAATAATCAGCTCAAGAAATATCTCGAAGATCGAAAGCATCTTAATGAACGGCAATCAGGGTTCGGACTAAGGTTTTAAATTTTCGAAGTAAATACGGAAAAAAATTGAATAGATCCAAAATTTTCGAAGTAAAGTAGTTTTAAGAAATTAAATTATATTAACATAACATATATAAGTAAATTCTGATTTCAGACTTGTAAAAAAATTGTAATGAAATATAACTATTTTAAAGTAAATTTTCCATCTACGAACTTGTATTTTATTTGAATCACTTCAAAAGGTGGCTCATAAATATCTTTACGTTTTTCTGTAAGTGATCTCGAAAACATAAAATTTTTCACGGTGCTTACGTTTAAACGACTCCTTAACTTGTTTCTTACCTAATACAGATACAGAGTGCTCAACGCTATTTCGATCGAAGTAAAGTCCGAACCCTGCCGGCTATACGGCTTTCGTACCAATCCTTTTAATATGTTCTTTTCACGACTTTGACGTAAGAGTGTGCGTTTGTATGCGTGCTTCTGGTCTTGATGCTTCTTTCAAATTTCAAATCCAGAATCGATTTTCTCTTCTTTTCAAATGAAGAACTGTCATCTAGTGCGAAACGAACGATTTCAGAAGCATTCTGACTGCTTGCCGACGACTAAACGAAAACGCTATAAGTATCTTGTACAAAAATTAAAAATTACATTGTTTTTCTAATAATAATATTTTGTTTGAACAAAAGTGACACATTCCATTTTGCAAAATTACATCTCTCGTAAAGTAAGTAATGTTTGATTTAAATTTTAAAAACATTAGCATAAAATTTATAAAAAAAATATACGGACAAGATAAGAGAAACGAAAAAAGGAAGCGAAGAAATTGTGACATTTCAAATTTAAAAGGTTTGTATGATTCAAAATTTGATAGCAGATTTCAATGGCAGTTTAACTTAAGCTAAGTTGGATTACTGTAAAATGTGTATTTGAGTTGAAAATATTTGTTTCAATTACACAAAGTTTTCAATTAAGCAGAGTTCAGTTATGCGAAGTAGTTTGTATGAAAAAGACTCTAAAATGCGCTGTGATTAATTTTTGTTTGCAGAAAATCTCGATTTTTTCAATCAAGCTGAGTTTGCACATTGTAATTTTTACGAGTAATTTTTCATTGCATTTTAAAAATTAAATTTTATATGTTTAATACTTTTAAATATTAATTAAAAACCTAAAAAATCAAAGCTTTAACTTGCGATTAATATATTTAAGATTTTACAAAAGATATAAACTTGATGAATAGGGAAAAAATAAGTAGGAATTAATTAAAATAAACAATATAATTATTCAAACGTAATAAACAATTTATTATACAAACATATAACAAATGATAAAAATTTAACTTATGATTTATATTTAAGTAAAAGTTTGTTCACTTTTCTAAATACATATGTACATTTTATAGTGAAGCTGTTAATTAAAAATAACACGTAATTTTACTAAAAATTTTTATCAATAAAATTTTTCTCTGCTTAAAAAGTAATGTATAAAAAATATCAATGATTTTTCTTTGTAATTAACTACTAAATTTTAAAGATCCATAAAATATGTAGCGTCAGCGACGAAACGTACACTTCTTAGTATGATTTAGAAGAAGGAACAATAGTTAAGAACGAGAAATATTGCTTTTTATTAGAGTGCTAACTGAAAATGTCTTGAAAGAAAAAAGTTTCGCACTCTTTTAATTCAGTATAAGCTAATTTTAACCAGGTTGCGATTTTAGCACACACCTCTACCAAAGCTTAATTTATTCATTTTTGTCTATAGAAAATGAATATGTAATTTAGAAATCGGTGCAAAGCATGATGTGTACATGATAAGAGACGTACCAGATTTTAATGATTTTTTCGGAATTGTAGTACTGAAACTTCTGACAAACACTGTCATAAATCTAAGCAAAGCACATAATTTTTTCATAAAAAAATTTGATTTTCAAAGTCTCTTATGTACCCCATTTGAGTTTAACAAACTAAAATCAGGTGCTTCAATCGTAAGAACATTAAACTTTTTAAATATTTTAATAGTAACATATAAAATTTTGTATTTTTCTTATACTTTTTGCCTTTTACTCGTTCTATAGGTAAAAAAAAAATTCTTAATGTGGAAAATAACATTTTTTATACTGTAATACTATATTTTCGAAAAAATTATAAGAGATAGAGTAAAAAAATATGACTATGAAGTAACTTAATTTCAAAGTTACACGAAAGTCAAAAGTTTCTGAGATCTGCCCATATATGTTGTGATTGTGATATGTTGAGCTCTGATGTTTTCGAAAAATGTTTATATTTCATTTAGCCAAAATTCTTTCGTAGTTCTCCACTTTAATTGTCAATGCAATTTTTTCATATTTGCAATAAGAAATGGTAAGTTGTTGCTTCCTTGGCTGCAGTGCTTGCGAGGTCATTGATATGTGGATGACTTGGTATCCATATTAAAGTTACATTGCCATAATTCTATAGGTATACTGTTTCAGATGTTGTTTTCCCTTAAGGTTACTAAATCTGTAGGTAAATAATAAAGTTTTTAATGCTACCTTCTGAGCAATAGAGATAGCTTTTAATATTGTGTATTGTAAGTTCTGCTATGTAGTTCCCAACTGCTTGGGACATAGGGCATTGAAAGGTGATAATCCCTTCATCGTTAGGGTTTGGTTCAATAAATGTATATAATGATTAATTGTTGTTATAAGATCCGTCTGAGTACAGTATCTTCTCAGGCTTGATACATTCGACTTGTTTATTGTGAAGCATGTAAAAGATACATTTGTTGAAAAGTTAATTACAATATGTATCTAGTATTCTTACTTTGTATGGCGTTGAGGATTTATAAGGTTTTAGGCGAGTTTTAAAAACATGCATGGTCTACATATGGTCAGTCAATGAAATAAAATTTTTTTAAATAACTGCCAGTTTTAGTGCTTTAATCAACTTCTTTAACTTGCTGTCATCAAACAATAATCTGAACATTAAATTTTTGTATCTCTCCTTGCCCCATCACCCACAATTCCCTTGGTTTTCGAAATAACATAATGGATAACGCTAGTAGTAAATTGCATTGTGAAGTTTTTTGAGGATCCAAAAACGATATCATTATTGATAATTATCTGATTTGTTTTTTTTTTTTGTTTTTTTGTAATAGTGGCTGAGTCCAGGGCCGATTAGTTAGGATAATTGCAGGAGAGATGCCGCGTCGGCAGAGATTCCGCACTCAACCAAATGCAAACATTTAGTCATCCGGGAAAAAATTCAACAATAAAAGGCAGGAAAAAATAAAATGCACGACTGGATCGCACGAACTTGCTCTTATGTAAAAGTACTTTGGAATTTAAGATACATTTTATAAATATAAAACATGGATTTGATGAGATAAAAATGTCCAAATGCATAAAATTGCCGTCTGGTTTCCGGAAAAGTATGAATTTATGCAAATAAACTTTGAAAAATCGTTTTATTATTAAATAAAATTTTTATATAAGAAATTTCTCTAAAATTTTTCAAGAAAAAAATGTGGGATGCGAATTTTAAGTATTTAATAATATTGGTTTTCGGAAATAATTTCAAAAAATAATCGTTCATATGTTTTGAAGATATTGATTTAAACTTTTTTTTTTTTTTTTAAACCCAATAAATATTTTTTCGAATATTTTTATATACAATATTATTTTAAACTTAAGGGGACTCCTGCTTAAAATTTTGGGTTAAAATCCTTAGAGCCGTTAATGAGAAAGTCGAAAATCAAAAAAACGGGTCTATGGCAGGAACCCCTAATAACATTTTGCCCCAAAATGTTTTTTGACCAAAATGTAGTCCATGTCTATAATATCACACTTAATTTTTTTTTATCAAAATCGTTAGAGCCGTTTTCGAGATAAATAAGATTTTGCATTACGGGTGTATGGCGGGTACCCTTAGTTTTGGAGCTAAAAATAAAATTTCAATTTCTCCTCTAGGGAATCACCGAAGACCCTTAACTACCGAGATTGAAAGAAATAGGTCGAGGGGTTTAGGCTGTAGTGAGAGGTACAGACATACAGACACACTGAAACATGTTTTTTTTGTGTATCTACTAAATTTTCCTTAAAATTTTTATAAAAAAAATTGATATGCAAATTGTTAGTATTTAATAAAATACATTTTAAAACGTAATTTAAAAATTTAATCGTGTATCGGTTTTCAAGATATTGAATTTTCAAAAAAAAATATGTATTATTTTTTTAAAAATCCAAAAACTATTTTTTCGAAAAAATTTTTAGTTCATATTTTTTCAAATGCAAAGCAGCTCCTGCATAAAAATTTTGGTTAAAATCGTTAGAGCCGTTGGTGAGAAATTCGAAAATCAACAAAACCGTTCTATGACAGATACCCCTAATAACATTTCCCCCCAAATTTTTTTTCACCAAAATATAGTCCATGTCCATAATATCACACTTAATTTTTTTTTATCAAAATCGTTAGAGCCGTTTTCGAGATAAATAAGATTTTGCATTACGGGTGTAATTTTTCCTCTAGGGAATCACCGAAGACCCTTAACTACCGAGTTTGAAGAAAATACCTCCGGTAGTTTAGGCTGTAGTTCGAGGTACAGACATACAGACAGACAGACGGAACTGTCGGACCCACTTTTTTCGTCTTCGTATCATCGTAATGTCAACTTTGATCAAAATCTCGAGTTCGATTTTTTTTCCAAATGCAGAACTTGCCCTATAGTACCTATATCGCAAGTAAAATGGTAATATCGGATATGTAACGACATTTTTTTGATTTGTTTTCGCTATGGACATTTTCCGGTTTGTTGCAAGTAGTCGATCCGGAAACAAGTTATCGCGTGTTTTTTCCAGTGTAAGTATATTGTGTGGTGGTTTTTTTTTATTTCCCTTTTTTTTTTTAAGGTTTGAAATGTGGTGCGACATCTTTCCCACATTTCGGCGAGAGATGCCGTAGTTTAATTTGCTTATCTATTTTTTTAAAGGAATAGGTACTAAGCTTCGTTGTGCCCCGTAAAAATATTCGTAAGACGAAAGAAACGTTGGAAGAAGCCCGAAAAAACATTGAGGAGGCTATGTCTCTCCGAAAGGTGGAAAAGCTTATTTTTAAACTAAAGTTCAATAAATTTACTATGCGGCATCTCTCCCACACATGCAGGGACAGATGGCACACTTAATATATTTTCCTTTTTTGTTATTTTTTATGAAAATTGGTATTTTTTGTAGGTCAAGTATTTTTTTATGGTAGAATATAAATCCATTGTTAAGTTTTTTGCAAAACTAAAGTTTATTTTACTTTAATACAAAAAATTACGTTTATTTTTGAAAAAGTGCGGCATCTCTCCCGCAATTACCCTATAGCAGCATTCGGGGGCTTAGGAAGAATTGCCAAGAGATCATTTTTAAAAATGAGGAAGAGAGCCGGAGACGAATCGGAGCCCTGGGGAACACCAGCATTTATTTTGTGAAGACATGAATCCGTCCAATACAACATGTATTAAACGTTCTAGAAGGTAATTTCTATTCCAAATAATAAGGGTTTCGTTGATTCCAAAACACACGCATTTCGATAGGAGAGCCTGGTGCCAAACCCTATTAAATGTCTTAGAAATATCAAGTGCAATAATCTTACTTTTTGCAAAACAATGTAAATATCTGTTCCACTCTTCGGTAAGATATGCCATCAAATCATCAGTGGAACGTTTGCTGCGAAAGCCTTATTGCCGGTCACTAGAAAGCTTTGGAAAGCCTGGAAATAAAGTCGTAAGTGTAATTGGTGAATAGAATGAAGGGGAGGAAAGGTCGCCTTTTAGGAACAGCCTGGACAAATGCTTTTTTTTAAATCTTCAAGGGAATAAGATTCCAGAGCAGTAGGAGCGATGGAAAAGCTAACGCAATGTTTTTTCCAGCGGTGAAGAACAACTCTTCGCAAGAATGGGAGTATACCATCAGGACTAGTGGATTTGTTTATATCAGGATCTCGAAGGGCTCTTGGAACCGTACGAATGCGGAAAATACCTGCCCCATTAATTGATTTACGTTCTCATGTAGGGGCAATGTTGCTATCGGGCAACGTAGAGCTAGCAGCAAAATGAGCTGTAAGTACATTTGTATTATGTAAAGAGGTAGTTATCGGGTTGGCATCGTAGATGACCGTTGAAACCGAAGATGAAGTTGAATTTTGTACATTCTTGACAATTTGAATTTGAATTTTTGAACATTCTTTAGTTCAGCCGCCACCCCTGGAGATAAAAAATCTGAGACAACCACCTTCAGTCTCAACATCGTGCCACACATCTTTCCTATCCTTCTTTCTCTTCCGTAACTTCACGCCCGCGCTGTGTTGAAACATTTAAAGGGTAATCATAATCCCTTGAGCGCGAGTAAATTATAAAAAAAAAAAAAAAAAAAATGCCCAGACATTTCTACTGCCTTTGGTTTGGGATGCTGCAGAATTGTTTGCCTAAATTTCTGGTCAGCGTTGCAAATGTTCCTGACTTTTTTATACTTTTTCCGATTTTCCTCAGTTGGTTTCGCTTTGAAAGAGCGGAATCTTATTTCTATCAACCTGATAGCTTCTTTTATATTTATATTCTCAATTCTCTTATGAATAAAAGTACACATTCCAAAAAAAAATTACTTCTGTGATCATATCCGCACCGGCATCAGCGTTCCTATCGAAAAAGCATAATAACCATTTAAATATTCGAAAAAAGTTACGAGTATTTAGACCGTCCCAGTTGGCTTTCTCGCAATGCAAATGGTCCTAATAGGATGCCTCGCTTTATCTGGATGGATGGGACACGAGAAATTGGCTGATATTACACAATGGTCCGAAGTGCCGAATGGAGAGTTTACCATTATACTATATCAGGGTAAGAAGTTAGAAACAAGTCGATAGTTTTCGCACCTACAGTTGTCATTATAAGTAAATCAACTGCCCATTATTCATTTATTATCCTTTGCTTAAATTTTTTTCGAACTGGCTTATGTAATTCTTTTCCTATCTCTGTTAAAATAATTTAAATTTATGTACCAAAAAAAATTCAAAAATAACATTTCAGATTCAATCTTGCGAGATTATTTGTTAAATCTCAAAAAAAGTTGAAAAATAAAATTAAAGAATATGAGCTTAATAGATTATAACTGATGAAAGAAGAATTTCAACCAACTATATCACCATTAAATCAAACTGTTACAAATACCTAGTTATAATTTAAATACAAATTTAAAACACTGGAAGATTGATTTAAATGAAACAATACCATCTCCAAATAATTATTTAAAATCTATTAAAGAAAAACAAGAAAAAAATAACAACCAAGCAATAAAATTTCAAAATAAATTTTCAAGTTTATTACCAATAGAAAAACCATGAATTGATTATCCAGCCCAAAAAGCTATGTAAGGATTAATATTCTCTTTCATCTATTACACCAAGTTTGTCATAATCATCTAGTACACATATTTCAAAGAAAAGCATTCATTTTGATGATCCACTATTCCAGTACAATTTTTTGAAAAAGGAATCGGAAGTATGGCCTCAAAATATGTATTTATCTTACAAATACTTCAATAAGTTCGTTAAGAAATCAACTTTAAAATTAATGGATGTTGAAAATCTAAATGAATTTCCAATCAATCAATATGTCTGACTTCACGAAAAAGTTCATCCATATTTATGCTTTTAAAATACCGATACAAAATAAATTTTGACTGATTACAATTACATACCTCAGAATCATAAATTAGGTACGTAGGTTAGGTCATGATCTGCAACTCCATGGATTTGGTTGAAAAATATAACATTATTCATATTTGAGACAGCAAACAAATCAAGGGCGGTTGCGCTTGTGCGTGTAAATCGCGTTGGAAAATAGCTCACTATATTTAAGCCATAAGAATCAAAAACATTTTCCAAGTGTGTAGACACTGAGGAATTCACACAAACATCAACATTTAGATCACCACATAAGATTATATGTTCGTAACATGCACTTTATTTACATAGAAATGATTCAAATACTTCAAAAGGAAAGCTACCAAGATGCCTGTATGTACAGTTAAACCTTTTAATTTGACAAAGATATTTCAAGAAGAAAACTTTGAACTTGAATTCCTTCTTGCACATACACCAAGACACCCGAACAACGAACCTCACTGTCACAGCAAAGAAATACGCGATACCCTTTGATATTAATTTCCCGGTCTTCAATTTGATTTTTAGATTTAAGCCTAATACGCAGATCGCGCTCAATTTTATCTCCCATACAAAATTCTCTCCAAAATTTAGCCAAGCTAAAATTGTGTCAAGCATTTTAGCCGAGTGGTACGCTGTTTCAGCTTAAAAATCAAAATTTCTTTTCGAACTGTACATAACTTATCTGTCTGGCACATTTATTCTCGAGCTAACTTTCAATTTGAAATGGAATAATATTTAGAAGAATATTTGGTGACGGAATTCTTAAAAGATTTTCCACAGCAAAAATCACTCATAATTCATAATTCTCATTTATTCCCATTCATAATTCTGAAAAAAAATTGAACTCAACAAATTCTTTTAAATCTTTGGAAAAAATTAATTAACAGAACAGCTGTTTTTGTGACATATTCTCCACAAGATTCTTATGTAAAAATTTAGCTTTGAATTTAGCTGATGTTTGGAGAAAAATGTGGGAGATAAATTTTAGCGCGATCTGCGAACTAGGCTTTACCTGTTAAGTGCTTTACACATGAGCTGCGAACTGCGAATGCGAATAAATCTTTTTAAGCAATTTTCACAGCTAATATCAATTTTTGTTTTGTTTTAACTTTACGACGAAGTGAATTAATGATCGAATCAACGATTTAAAAGGAAAACACTGCATAAAATAACTATAAATTGAAATATTTTGTATTTTAACATTTTTTACGCGACCAACACGTATCTTCTGCGAACTGTCAAATGTAAATTCGCAATCCACAACTAGTGAACGCATTCCACAGACCGGCGACTAAAAAATTCGTTCGAACCTAACCTCAAATGTATAACATCTCTACTGTGTTGTGTTGCTAGACGGAAAATTGAAAAAAAAATGAGTGAATCTATGGAAAAAAGGGTAAAATAATTTAAAATAATATAATTGGTAACAAATGAAACTGCATAAAAACCTCCTTTTCTTTAAATATTTTGTCTTAGCACTCATTTTACATTAATTTATTTTGGTTTTGTTTTGTTGACAATTCGCACTGTTCGGCGACCAAACAAATTACTCATGTGAAAGAAATGTCAAAATTCGCGACCATTCGCAATTCGCAGTTCGCAGTTCGTGTCTCATGTGTAAAGCACTTTAGCCAAGTTTCAGTTAAACAAATAATATCTGTTTTGATTGATTGAAACATTAATCTCAATTGATCGATTTTTGATAGAACCGTACTCAAGTCAACAGCGGAAGTTTGACCACTGACAATGAATCGTAATTCAATTATATCAGGATTTATAAAATCTTGTAATTCAGTTGCGTTACATTTAAAACAGCATTATAAAAACATCACTGAATTTGTTCTTCGTGAAATTAGAAACTACCTTTGAGTTTGTAATTTAAAAAATAAATGCTGCTGTGCCCCACGGCACTGGTTTTGTCTCCGTCTATCTTTCTCATATTAAATTATTAAACTAAATTGTTTAGCTGAAGACAGTAATTTCAGCTTATCATATTCGTTTCCAGATTCATCTCCTTATTCTTCGTATGTGGATCTAGAATGGCAGCGTGTGATAAGCTCATTAAATTCTGATTTAAAAGCCTTGTCAAATGGAGAACTATAAGCCGCGTAGAATGCAATGCTTCAAAAATTCAATCTTCCTCAGTCTCTTTCCTTACAGCCGAACCCACTTACCATCACCATGCTGCCATCTATGAGCGGCCACTCGCGTTGAGGAAACCGAATAGTTTTCAGTTCTCGCTGTATGTTCAACACAGACCACTTGTGAGGAATGACGACATATTGGACGTTGCTGAAAACGTTGTTAAGTGTTTGGGTTACCTGCAATGTTGCAAGAAATCGTTCACCCCGATATGGCTGTAATCTGTAAGGGTTATAATTCTTCGAAAACTCGAGTATTGTCATATTTGGTCAAGTGCTCCAATAACCCACTTAAGTCTCTTTGATAGAATCAAAAAAAAATCTATTACAGAAACATTTGAATCTCTCGAGCAACGCCGCCGCGCAGTGGTGCTTTTGCGGAAATTTATTTTTTCATAGATACTCGTATATAACTGTTCCGTATGTTTTCCCATAATTTGGGAAATTTATATCGAGGAATATGCGAGATACAGTGCTCTACAGTTACCCTATCTTTAAGTTTTGAAATTTATGTAATTTCTTGCATCAACTTTTTTTTTCTTGAAAATTAGCAATTTTTTCTTATAAATAGTATGCTATTGACCTTTCAAAATAAAAAAAAAATTGTTTTAGTCTTTTAGTTGGGTTAGGACTGAGTGAGCTAGAATTAATATTTTAATGTTCTTTGCCTAGAGCTACAGTTTTAGCTACATTAAGCTACGTCTAGTGGCTACAATTTTTATAAAGCTACAATATTCAACTAACTATTTCCAAAAGAATTGTATCCGTCATGATCCGATTTTGAACACAGTGTACAAATTTGTTTCACTGAATCGGATTTGAAAAACACGGTTTTGACTTTGGTCATATTGCAAAAGTTGTAGTTTCATGGCTAATAATCCTTGGAAAGAATGCAACGAAGATTTTATTTTTGCCATAAATATATACATATCTTTCATTAAAATATAAAATAAAATGAATCCTTTGACGGATCTCTGATATATTCAATTTTAAGCTCAATCATTTTTCTTGCCTCAATTTTTTTTTTCAAATGCAAACAAATTTTTCTTGGAAATATGAATGACTTATCCAAGTTGCAATCGAAAATCCTGAATGAAAAAGCTCTTGTTCTAGGAATATCATCACTGCATGCACGGATTCGATTTATGGAGTACACATTGAACCTGGGATATAAGTTAAGCCTTGAAGCTTTGAAACATTTAAGAGTTATAGTGAAGAGACAGATAAGCTCGCGATATCGTTATATCTTTGTAATCACATGCACGCAACTATTCACTACACGGAGCAGAAGTAGTAGAAAGTGCATCCTTGCCAGTTGGATAACTTTCATAAGAGGCTCACAAGAATGCAGGAATAAGGACTACAAGTACCATGATGGGACCCAACACTCCAGGCAGTTTTACCGGTTATCAACGAATGAGGATATATTCCATATGACCCTGATATCATATATATAATTTTTATCGTATATAACTGACAAAATATTTTATCAATATAAATATAATAATAGATTTTTTTTCTCACTTTCTGTTTAATTTTACGCTTCCTCTCTGAACCACTATGGATTATATTACATAAATGTTAGCATAAAATATTTTTTCTTACCAGGCATTGCATCCGTCATAATATCTGCAGTGAAGTATGTACATATGTATAAGCCAACTTACAACATTAACTCTCACAAAATTCTCAAAACATAACGTCTACACTGTACATGGCATTACGTGGAAAACTAAAATATCCTTGCCGCTCTCTTAATACTTATTATGCATTTATATGTTTGTAGATTTGTACAGATCCATCCCATACCAATTTACTTAGGAACTCAGCCCCATTGGAATATTAAATCATCAGTCGGAAAAAGCAACACTCTAAAACTTACCAAATTCATCAGTTAATCTTACCATTACGTGTCAATCACTAATCTAATTTTAGATGCCGAATTGGTTTTAGTTGAAAGTAAGACTATGCAAACGCAATTAGGCACAAGCTCCTACACTAAGAAGCATGGAAGCGCGAAAACCATTTGCCTTCTATGAAACCAACTATATATTTTAACTCCATATCGGAGTAACTTATTAAAATTCACTCGGGAACGGGGAAAAACAACGAAATAGTTTTCCTATGTAAGTTCGTTCTTTAGGATATGTGAGTTTGCCTGAAAAGCTAGTTTTCCACGATGTGAAAACTCAGGCATAATAAAATTTGTTGCGAGAGGAAGAGAAACTGGGCTCAGAAGCAAGTATCCAATTTTCCACTCCACTTGGCAAAGGAAGTAGTTCATGCTTTTTTCCATCCGAATTTTTTCTTTTCTTTTGGTCTTCAATTCTCTTGAAGTTCGTTATTTATCCGACTATAGAACTTCGGTTCGAAAGGTTCATCTTAGTTTATTTTATATAAATCCTGTCTTTGAGACTAGAAAGGATGAGAAACATGTACATTGTTAGGAGTAAGTATGTATCTATTTCATTTGAATACTATACACGCTTTCATCTCCTCAAGAATTCATTAAGTACAAAAACGAATTAGCTTTTTAACCATTTCGGGCGATTGCCTTGGAAAGGAGCATGTAGGAGGTACGAGATGTCTACATACACAAACATGTATATTGTATATGTCGTGAGTAAGCTGTTGACTGTTGTGCTGTGAATACAAAAGGGTTCCAAACTATCAATCTACAATGCCAATATAATGAAATGAGGGGAAAATTAAATAACATACACTCCGTTTCACTTAATCCACGTTATTTGTTTGTATCTTTTTGCCTAATTTATAATTTCTAAATTAAGGGTAAAAGATGTAAAAAGGTTGAGGACAAATTCGTGGTATCCAATATTAAGATGTGTTTTGTGCTTTATTTGTCATATGCTTCAGTTTTTTTTAACGACGTTATTATGTTGGAGCCTTTTTGAGAATATCAGTACAAAGTCCTGATGCTGGAACAAGGTATTGTCAGGATATAAGCTCGTAGACAGACTAGCCAACAATTTGAAAAGGTTCATGAGAAAACATATTATAATTGCTTGGTTAGTTACTCATAAAATTGATTTTGCACTCGCTGTTGATGTATTCAAGATGTAGAAATGAATCGAACAAGGATATAATTGCTTGGTTAGTTACTCATAAAATTGATTTTGCACTCGCTGTTGATGTATTCAAGATGTAGAAATGAATCGAACAAGGACTTCGTTAATCACAATCCCAACTTTGGCCATTTTTTTTACTTACTTATCCTTTCATATCCATTAAGAGCAATTTTTAATTGTCTTCGGCTCGGCCAGAAGCACACTGCTTTCAATCCTCCAGGCCATGCGCTCTGGTATCTGCGATGGCTAAAAATTTATGTAGAGTTTTGAACTCGTTTGTTTAATATTGTTGATAGCAGAGGTGACGTTTTATCCTGTCAGATGCTTGTTTGTTTGTTGAAGACGAAAAGGTTCGGCTTCTCTTTCATCAATCATGTGACACTACATATTATTGTGCCAAATGTATTAAATTAAAAGTTAATTATTCTTTTCGAAACTCTGTTCATATTTGAAACAGTAAAGCTATTAGCTAGTTGGCCACCACACCACGTATTTTTCAATGTCACGCGGCAAATGATTATGTTGCTAAGAAGTCGATCAAAAGGTGGCGAGTCTTGACTTGAAATTAATTAATCTACTACAGTGATATATAGATTTATCTGTGTGGTGGGCCAGAAGCTATACTTATATTTGCTTATTGTTGTGTCGGAGAACGGTTTTACACTAACACAACAGCTCTTAGAGAAGGTGAACCTAGTGACCCACAACACTCCACAATTCATGTGAGAGAGTGTTCTCACCAGCAATGTAACGGCATAGATGAGAAGCTCTTTTCATTATGAGGTATGCCCTCTTCCTCGCAAGGACCAGTAGATACTCCTGAAAAGATGTTTTTTTAAGGAGGCAATAAAGATTATGCCAAGTGGTACTACGAATGCGCATTACGTTTAATAGTATTATATTTGCGGCGTTTAGTAATGAATGATCTAATAGTCAAGTCATCGGACATACTTGATTCCAACCATACTTCGTTGATGATTTGATGCACGCATCAGCTATGTATTTAAATAACTCTGCTGGTAAGCCATTAGATCTTGCTCACATCTTGATCGAAAAGTTCTGCGATTTCCTTGAGCTTGGAGGCTGCATATGCTATTTTTTCTACAATCAAGCCTTGAATATTTTCCAAAATTGAAAGTTTCCTAAGATCGACGAGGTGTGTGAAACCGATTTCACTTCTATTATGTTTAAAGAGCATCAACAAAAATGAAAGTAAGTCACACAGAAGAAGTTTAGGCTTAAATTGATTGAATTGAAGTGATTGTGTTGTGTTCAAGTTTTCTACCAATTTAATTCGAATGATGAATATGAGATATGTAGTACTAATCGAAAATCTGATCTGATCGGATATTTTTCTTTCTAAGAAAATATCAATAGACAATAAAATAAACTGTGGAAATAGTGATGATCACAGAAAAATGTTTTCTGAATTTAAATTAAGAACCTGGAAAATTTTAACGCATGATCTGCTATCGACTAGATCTTTTGAAGCTGCACTTGGGCTCGAAAAATTAAAACCGAACTTATTTCTCTTGGTTCGAAGTGCCATATTCATTAATGTACTACACTTAAAACTTTTGGAAGTAAGAGATAAAAACAGAATGCCTTGTGATTTTTTAAGAAAATACCTATTAGTTTATGCAAGAACAAAAATCTTAAGTTATTTTCTTAAAATAAGCTTTTATATAAATAAAAAAAAATTTCAAAACAAATCGACCCGTCTTAGAGATATCGAATATCGAATCGATATCATAAAGAAAATTGATTTTTTTTTTTTCAAAAATTTAGTTAATATTTTTTTTTTTATATTGAATTCCAATGTTTTTCAAACTTCAAACACTCTACACCTAAACGCACCATACACTTCTCTTCTCCAAACACCACCGCTATGCCACAATCCGATGAAGCTCTTAAAAAACAAAGTAATTACATCATATCACTTCTCTCGGCAAAAATGGACGAAGTCGAAAAAAGAATAACAACAAAAATTGAAACCGACACACAGTGTGTCGATTGTATGGCGGTAGTGGAAAAAAATCTGTTTTTCAAAAGTAAGGTAACTGTGCACAAAAATTGGTTATTAAATGCAATAAATAAGGGATTTTACTCAATTTGAGAAATTTTCACGCCCCTTGCCACGCCCACTGCTGACAAAAAGTTGGTTTAACGGAAACTTCCGTGCGATAGTGAATTCAAGTATTAATATTCTGGTTAGTTAAGAAATTGTAAATTGATAAAATCGTGAAGTACGCCCACTGCCACGCCCACTATTTCTATAAAATAGCTTTTTCTTAAACTTCTCGTAGGATTTTGAAAAAAAGTGTCCAGAATTGATGTGTGTGATAAAAAAATTAATTTGAACCGAAGTCCACCCACTGCCACGCTCACAATTTTATTATTATTAGTTGGAAGCCAAACATTACAAAAAATTTATGATTTTTACGTTATACAAAAGTTGCAATATTTTAAAGGTTAGTAGGAATGTATATATGTTCCCAAAGCACAAAAACTACGGAATATATCGGCATAAGAGATTTTGCAAAATAGAATGAATATTTTTATTGTTGACAAAAATAGTTATTCATAAAAAAAGTAATATCAAAAGGAAAAACTGAAAAATAAACAATTAAGAAGAAAGATTTTGATATATGGCCTGACATTGCTTTGGTCAGCTTTTAAAGGTCTTGAATCTGTCTGAAATAAAAGGATCAGACTTTAAAAGTAATGTTGTCAAGAGGTCTTCGTTTTTATTAATGATTTTCTTGTGTGAGGGAGGTGATTTTTCCGTAATTTTTTATGACTCGCCTCTAGTGCTTCTTCAGACAGTTGTCTTAAAGGTATTTTTAAAGATGAAGTTGTATAGAAAATCCTGAAGCTAAGACTCTTAATGCGATTGAAAATTTATGTATGAGTTCTTCATCAAATCTTATTATTTTTGCAGTTATTTTCAAATTCTGAAAAAAACTTCTAGCCGTGATTCCATAATTTGTTGACCCAAATCCAAACTTAGGCTTGTCAACAATGAGACCCAATCTACTTTTGAAGAATTTATTTATAAGATGATGAATTTTCCAGAAAATTAAGAATAATATTTGGAAAAATAAAAGAAGTTCTCAACCAGACTCCGTGGCGTCTCGCAAAATGATCGCCGTTTCGTGTACAAGCCTTCCACCTACGTTCAAGATTTTTGAAAAGGAGGCATACTTTTTCCAACAAAATCGTTCTTAATCTTTAAATCATTCAATATAAATTCAAAACACCTTCAACTTTTGTGTTTTTATTAAAAGAAATCCATTTTTTGATTTTTTTTAATTTTTTATGGTTTGACCTTGCCCTACAAAAAGTCATATATTTTGAAGGTTAGCAAGAAGTAGCAAGAAAAGTAAACATTTTCTCAAAGCACAATAATATCAAAACATAATGACATAAAATATTTTGCTAGTTTGCATATATTTTTGGTTTTGTTTTTTTTTCAAAAAAAAAATACTTTTCGTGCTTTTGCTCTTTTGCCAGCGCTTATAAATGTTTGAGCACAGAGAAAAAAGGTGACCTTTTAATTTAATGTCATCTTCAGGCTCCAAAATACCTTCTACATTAAATTTTCTTAACACAAACTGCAAAAGATTTGGAACTTTGATTGATGGAGCAGACAACCATACCTGAAAAATCTCTCTATTTGAACACATTCTGTTAAAAATGCATGAAAATAATAGGTTGTATTAAGGAAAAAGGCAGGTAAAGGCAGATGAATCTTACTTTTTTTAAAAGATCTTAATCTTGTCTTTATTTTCAGAAAATTTTTTTTACAACAAGTGATGACACGCGAAAAATAGGTCTATTCAAATAAAGCACTCTCTACGCAATAATAACCTTGATTTTGACCTTGATTTAAGACCCTACAACTTGCAGTTAACGAAATAAAAAAAACGTTAGAATAACTGTACTTATCAGAGATCATGAAAAAATTAAAACTCAATTTGTTATTCTTTATAAATCTTGAGCGCGACGCATATTGCTTCGCTCTATAGTTTTCTCTTATTTTGAGCTAGCCAGTTAAGGTGACATTCAGAGCTGCGCTTATAGCTGGTGGCTAAGCTTTATCATAAAAAACTTTTTGGATAATGTTCTCGGGATTGTTAGCTTCAATTTGGCTTATTTGGAAACAAGAAAGTAAACATTTTTTTTTTTTGATTTTTTTCCACTACCCAAAGCACTGTGCGACATCTCTGCTCTAAAACAATCTATTGATGACGTCACTAGCCGCATAGGATTTTTGGAAACGAAACTTAGCGAAATTGATGTAATTATAGAAAAAACAAAGCACTTAAAGAAGAATTAAAAAAAACACGATGATGCACTTCAACAAATAATCGCACGCATTGATCATAACGAAGAAAACCAACTTTATAAACAAACACAGAGCGATGCACTCATCCATGGTTTACCTCTAATAAAAAATGAAGATCTTAAATTAACTTTTGAACGCATGTGTAACACGATAGGAATGAAGCCGATGATTATTCGGGACGTTTTCCGACTCAAGGCAACGAATTCAACACCCAATCCACCTGTTATTATTAAATTTCATTCACCACGCGACAAAAGCACTATACTACGATCGATCGCTAATTACCGCTCTGTATCAAAAAAAGCACTTTGTCTTCGCGATTTTGGACTTTCTTCTGATAAGCAGGTGTTTGTGCACGAATTTCTCACAGTTAGGAATCGATTACTACTGCAGAGTGCAATAAAGATGAAAAACGATGGGAACCTGTTTTCGGCTTTTACTATGAGAGGTTTTGTTTACGTTAAAAAGAACCGCAATGATAAAGCTCTATTAGTGGAGAACTATGATGCACTAAATTTAATTGCCATTAAATCTCCTATGACAACAACTAGAACATCTGATTAACCGAACAACTTAAGAAGAAAGAAGAAGTAAACAAAATATTTTTTTTTTCGATTCTGTTTTGATTCTTAACTTCACTTTTCTTTTATTATTATATTATTTTCTTGATTATTTTTAACTTTCTTTTGATTTGTATATTTATATTGAAATTTCTTTTATATATTTTTTTTTTCTTACTTTGCTTTCTTTTTGTTTTTAAATCATTAATGAATATTAATTTTCATAAATATAAATTCATCACTTTCATTGTCATCATCGTCTCTCTATTCTTTAAAAATCTTTCAAACCTGGTCATGCAGCTTCTAAATATGTTTTTGCGTTGGACTATTTTTTGGTCTGATCGCTGTAATGTTTATAATAATGGCTGATTCTAATTCTAATAATCGTAATGGGGAGTCCTTATTTGGGGATGAACATGGGACTACGCGCTCTATGATACGAGTTTTAGGTGAGCAATATGATGGTCTGAAGGTCTGCCATATAAATGCCCAAAGTTTAACTCCTAAGATAGATGAATTTCGTTTTTTATTTGAACAGTCAAATATTGCTATTGTATGTGTTTGTGAAACTTGGTTTTCTCATGAAAGTTTGGTCCTTATTCGGAATCCCCCCCCCCCCCCCCAACAAAATGCACTTTTTTTTTATTGAATCGATAAATAAAAGTGTGCTGTTGATAAAAATCATCAAATTATGGAGGAGAAACATTTTTTTATGGTAAAAAAGTGAAGTATAAAAAAATTAATATAAGTAGGCCATAGGGTAAATTCAAAGTTTCTTTAAATCCAGATTCTGTAAATGCAAAAGAAACCTTGCATACACCCAATCTCGCACCTACCCCAAATCCTATAGTGTGCCCAAGCAGGGGGGCAGCATGCCCCCCATACATGTCTCACTGTTTATACGCCGTAATGCGTAAGCAAGCAAAAAAAGCAAATATCCCATACAAAAGTAGTTTTAGTTATAGTACTGTGGGTGGTCCGCTTATACTTCACTTTTTTACCATAAAAAAGTGTTTCTCCTCCATAATTTAATGTTTTTTATCAACAGCAAAAGCAAACACTCTTTTATCGATTCGTTAAAAAAAAATTCATTTTGGTGGGGTGGAATTCCGAATAAGGTCCGAAAGTTTTTGTAATATAAATGGTTTTAATGTGTTTCGCTTTGATAGAAGTGATCGTAAAGGTGGGGGTGTTGCAATCTTTACTCGAAGAGACTTAAACTGCAAAATAATTCGCAAGTCCTCACCAGGTAGTGAAGTCGAATATTTATTCATTGAAATACAGTGTAACAACAATAAAGTATTGCTAGGATCAGTATATCGCCCAAATCGGAATATTGAATTAACACCATTATTCTCAATACTAGACGAGCTAACCTTTGTGTCACCTTTTATAATTGTTGCGGGGGATTTCAATCATGATGTGCTAAGAAGTTCAGAACTTGTAGATAGAACGGGTTCACTTAATTTATTTCCTTTAAATATAGTTACTCCCACCCATTTTACAAGACATGGTAGTACTTTACTTGATATGTTTTTTGTAAGTCATAGTGAAAAGGTACTACTTTACGACCAACTCTCTGCAAATTGCTTCTCTAATCATGATTTAATTTATCTCACATTTGAATGTTCACCTATGGTCTCTTCTTCTACTTATTGCTATAGAGACTTTAAAAATGCCAACAGGTGGCAGTTAGAAACTGATTTGAATAGTATTGAGTGGTACCAGATATATAGCATGCATTCCGTTGATGACCAGGTATTATTTCTTCAAAACAATATTAATCATCTATTTAACCTACATGTTCCAATTGTAACAAAACAATTTAGTAAGAAAGAACAGCCCTGGTTTAACTACTACATTAAGAGAGAAATAAGAGAACGTAATTTAGCATATAACCGATGGAAGATTTATAGGCTTGAAGCATTGCATATTGAATACAAAATTTTAAGAAATAGAGTAATTGTTTAATTCGTGAATCAAAGAAACAGTTTTATGCTCCTAAACTTGATCCTTCTTTAGCCAAAGAAAAACTGTAGAAGAATTTGAAAGAAATAGGTGTTGGCAAGCAAATAAGCAACAAAACCCTTTCTATAAATTGTAACGAGCTTAACAAAAATTTCGTTACCTTAAACACTGCAGGTTTTGCAACCCAAAGCTGTGATTTGACAGAAATGCTTAACGCCCGTTTTTCTTTTACCGGATTTAGCTTTTTGCCTGTTAATGAGTATGATGTTCTAGAAAGCCTTTTAGCTATTAAGTCTAGTTCTGTTGGAACTGATGGCATCCATCCGGTTTTTCTGAAAGCCATTCTCCCATATGTAGTCAAATACATAACTTACATCTTTAATAATATTTTAATGACTAGTACCTTCCCTTCTGCTTGGAAACAAGCGAAGATCATACCTGTTCCCAAAACCCGCGATGGTGATGACTATCGACCCATAGCCATATTACCTTTTCTGTCGAAAGTTTTGGAGAGACTTATAAATCGCCAAATTAGAACTTTTCTTACAGACAATAAATTGATTTGTATCAATCAATCAGGCTTCCGACCCAAGCATAGCTGTACTACAGCCTTAATTGACGTCACTGAAAATATCAGAAATAATTTGGATAATGATAAGGTGACAATATTAACGCTTTTAGACTTTTCAAAGGCATTTGATACCGTCAATCGTTTTATTCTCTGTGAAAAACTTAAAAATCAATTCAATTTTTCATTTCCATCTGTCAAGCTTATTCTTTCCTACTTAACTGATAGAACTCAGGCAGTTTTTGCTAACAATGTTATGTCAACTTTTCTCCCTTTGCAGAGAGGTGTCCCCCAGGGCTCTATTTTAGGCCCTTTACTGTTCTCAATGTATATTAATGATCTTCCGTCAAGCCCGCTGAATTCTTCTGTGCACATGTACGCAGATGACGTTCAATTATACAATAGTTTTCATCTAGGTATGTTAGAGAATGGTGTGCATGAAGTCAATGAGGACTTAAATAATATTGTTATATGGTCCCGAAAAAACGATCTCTGTTTAAATCCGAAAAAAAACTAAATGCCTAGTCATCTCTAGAACTATATGTGACACATCATACTTTCCTGTAATATATTTGAATAACTGTGCTATCGAGCTCGTTGATTCTGTAAAAAATCTTGGGCTAACATTTAATAAAACACTTAGTTGGAACACCCATATTAATTTGACGTTAGGTAAAGTATATGGAGGTCTTCGATTGCTCTGGGCGTCTCATCATATAACGCCCTTGAAAACTCGGTTAATATTGGCCAAAACCTTAATAGTGCCCCTTATTCTTTTCTGTTGTGAGGTGTTTAGTAATTGTGACTTCGAACACAAACGAAAACTTAACGTTGCTTTCAACACTATTACGAGGTATGTTTATGGTCTTAGGAGATATGACCACATCTCAAGTTTTTCCAAGTCTATATATGGCATTTCATTCCATAGTCTATTAAAATTACGAACTTTAACCATGCTTCACAATATCATATAATCTCATCAGCCAGAATACCTATATAATAAAATTAATTTTACGCGTTCTGAAAGATCATGCGATCTTATTCCAGTGCGATACAAATTCTTGGTATCTGAACGGCAGTTTTATGTGCATTCTATTCGTTTATGGAACTCTCTCCCTCGCTATGTTAGAATTATAAGCAGCCCGATCTTGTTTGGAAAAATGCTAAGAGAATTCTTCTCCTAGCTCTGAGGTACTTTTTTACTTCATGTTATTGATGATGATGTTGATGGTGATTGTGATGATGAATTGTTATATCAAATTTTGAGTTAATTTTTAACTTTCAAATATTTTAATTTTTTTGTCTTCATAGATATTGTTTGTTATTTTTATAATGCATATATATTTCCCCTTGTTAAATACAACGCCCATTTTTTTGTAAAAATAGTATTAAGATACTGAAATTTGCTCTAGATTATAAGATATTGTGTCTTACAGAGTATAATTATACAATAAATAAATGAAATGAAATGAAAAATTGTATTAAAATCTATTATGCCGAAAATGAGAAGTTCAAATTTCAAAAAATATTTAATTAATTTTTAGTTAATTCTTATTAAATTATAGATTCTAATGTATCATAATTCGAACTTGAAATTTTTATCAAAGTTGACATTACGATGATATGGAAGAGGACAAAAATAGGTCTCGAAATTCTGTCTATCTATCTGTTCAACCACAGGCTAAATGGCTCGCACGATTTTCGTGAAACTTGGTAGTTTCTAAATTTATCCCCACACACATTTTTTACTTTTTATTTTAAGACCAAAAATAACGGTACCTGCCATACGAATTTTTTTCGAAATTTTATTAATATTTTTTTTTCTCAAAAAACTGTTCCACAAGTTTGAAAAAAAAAATTCATTAAATTAAAGCATTTTTTTGTTTTTGATTTTTTCAAACACGGTACAACCGATTTTGATCATTTTTTATTACTAAATCTCCCAAAAGTTTATATATTATTGTGTTTCAAAACATTTTTTTCTTGTATTTAAAAAAAAAAATTCAATTTCTTTTTTTCAAAACTCAATATTTCGAAAATCCCATGGTCAATTTTTCTTAAACTTGATTAATAAAAAAATCTTAATATAATCTACGAGATGTGAGAAAAACAAACAATGTTAAAAAATGGTTTTCGAAAATCGTATTTTTCTTGAAAACGGCTACGAGAATTTTGATTAATTTTTCGATCTATAATTTAATTAAAAAAATTGAAATTAAGAAATTACTGACTGTACCTACCATAGAACCATTTTTTCGAATATTGAATTTATCATCATCGGCATAACGGATTTGAGTGAAATTTTTTACAGAAAAGCTTCAAAGCAGTTTAAAAAAACATTGCAAGCTTAAAAAAAATATTTTTTGAATTTTTGACAAAAAAATATTTTTTTTTGGAAAATTCAATATCTCAAATAGGGCTCAAAATTTTTTTGGAAATTTATTTTTTATTCAAACAATAATGAAAACTTAAGTTGGCGTACAAACATTTTTTTATGAAACCACTACAAAGACTAATAATTTTTGTCTTGCATAAACTAATACTTGCTTCAATCACATGGCATCTTGTTTTTAGCTCCAACTTCTAAAGGAGTTGTTTTAGTCATTTAAGAAGTTAATTTTATGCTTATGAACAGCTTTTCTCTAATAACATTAATTTTTTAAATTCTTACACTCATATTAGTAAAGATGGTTTAGTGGAGTTGTATCGTTAAGTCCTGCACTAAGTGCGAAATTTCATTAATAAAACAAATTTTCTGCTAAGTGACGTTTACTAACTATGATTAAGCTTAGCCATCGAAGTAGGTAGTTTAGCGAAGGAATAAGAAATAGAATTCTAAAACTTGTTTTGTCTAATCAAAAAAAATAAACAAAAGTGCGAAGTACGTGTCTTCACGAGTTGTCAAAGCATTTGCCTTAAAAGCAAAGCAGTTTAATAAAATAAGAACTACGAAAGGGTTTAAGGTCATACGTGGATCTCAACAAGTCATAGGTGCAGGTGCATTTTACAAACGTTCAATAATATGTGGAATATAGGTAGAATAAGCGCTTTTTTTATTAATATGGCTGTTAGTCTTTTACATAAGAGCAAGTTCGTGCGATCCAGCTGTGCATTTTATTTTTTATTTAACCTGTTACTATCAAAGAGTTTTTTTTGAGATGTTACTACTCATACAAGAAAAGTTAAATATAATTCTTTGTATGATAATGTTTCCATTCGTTTCCCTGATAAGATAATTTTACATAAAAAGTTACCATTTTTCATAAAACGCACCATCATACACCTTAATTACTATTTAACATTTGCGCCATTATTTTTGTTTTTATTTTAATTTAATTAAGGCTTTCAATCGTAGCTTTTCGTTCAATTCAAACATTTATACCAACCCTATGTATTGACTCAAAAGACAATCTCATTCAACTTTAGAGTAGTAAGGTAGAATATCCTACCAATAACTGTAGGTAAATTGTGCAATATAGGTCTAATAAAAAAACAAGTGTAATATTTTGGCTACAATAAATTATATATACTTATACATATGTACATATATATAAATATGAAAATCTTTCAACATGAATATAAAAAAAAGTTTTCCTGATCCAATTCTCTATTGGATTTCTATTCCGGAGTAACATGGAACACATTTCTTGGATTAAAACTTATTCTCATTGAACGAGTAGGTATAGCAATAAAAAGGTAGCTATACAAAACAGAATCTCTCTGATCGAATACATGCATTTTGAATTTGTCCATCCCCCAAGTATACCCAATGAATCCATGGGAGAATAGTTTCAGTGAAGATTATCAAGCAGAAAAAATCTCAGCAAAAAGGATTACAGATTGCACTTAAGCCGTACTGTGGTAGTGGCACGATATGATAGCCTGGCACTTAGACAGTTTTCTATCCTTTAACTTTTGACCTGCTGTTACTACTTTTTACCGCCTCCTCCATTAGTTCAGAGGTGGACAAACAGCATTATTTATAACAAGAAAAAAAAGGATCTACTAACATAAAAAATAATACAAAGGAGTAAACGAATATTATGCAGGAAGTCGCTGAACAGCAACTTCTCCTCCTTTATTACTGCAGCAAAAAGTGTTGAACTAAGGCGTTTGGTATGCTTTTGCTTTCTGCGACATCGGTGTCAGTCGTCCAGGATAGGTGTTTTATTTTTATTTTGTTTGCATTATCGTGAACCCTTCTTTTTTGGGAAGTTGGGTGGCGTAGATAAATGATTGCAATACAACTCCTTTGGTAAAGCACCAACCGCAGAAAATACAACGCTGTGTACACAAAAGATTTTGCTTTATCCTTTTTTTGGGTTAAAAGAGCTGTTGTTCTGTACTACATACACGTTCAGCAAGCGAGGTGCGCTCTGTTGCTCGAAACACACTACCAAAAAAGATAGCAAGGCCGGCAGTGGGTGAACATCAAAAGCAAACTTTTGCATTTCGCTACTCCACAGATAAAAGACAACCACTTTGCATGTCAAAAGAAATAAACATTATTTCTAGGGAGAGAGATAAGGACTTCCGGGAGCAGCACCCGATAGGAAATGCCTTCCCTTCTTCGAAGTATTGTGGTTATGTGCGTGGGCATGGGCTGGGCATTTGGGCTTGAGCTTCCACAGAGGGCAGCCCTACGTTTCTTAAGTTCTTACGTTGGAATTTGTGATATTTCAAGATTTTTTTTGTTTATACATACATATGTAGGTATTCAAGCTACTCATTCGAATGGAAAAAAAGTTCCTTAAAAATGGTATAGTAGGTTTTATTGACTTTAGAATGTTCCTTCCTGTGGGTGTATTACATAAATTACCGTTAATATTTATTTTTTAAATATTTGTTCTATTGCCTGGATGAAAAAATATTCAACTTAAAATTTTGAACATATTTTGGGCTCTAAGATATTACTTTTGATTCTTATTTTTGTTAAAAACAATTAATATATCTCAATACAAATATTTTATATACGAGTAAGACAAAATACAGAATGGGAAAGAGTATTGAAAGTAAAAAAGGTGCACACTATGGTTAAAAGGCGGACAAAAATCATTTTGCCGAATATGTTTTTGATTTTGCAGTCTCATAAGGTAATAATAATCTCATTAGTAACAGCTCAAGACAAGAGCAGTGGCAGAAGATCCATCTACAAAAAAGGCGATTCTATGTCTTACAAGAACTATCGAGGCATACCCCTCCTATATATGTCGCATATAAGATCTTATCCAACGTGCCACGTGAACGTCTTAAACCGTTCTGTAATAATTTATTTGTAAGTTCTAGTGTGGCTTCCGGCCCGGCAGATCGACCATAGACCAAATATTCATATTGAGGCAAATCTTGGAAAAGACCAACGAATTTCAAAGGGAAATTTTACCATCTGTACTCGTATATCGACTTCCAAGACGCAGATTATAGTATTAATCGTCAAGAGCTCTGTATGGGACGCCTGCAAAACTGATTCAACTGTGTCGAGTGACATTGGTGTAATGTGCAACTAGGGATAGGGCAGCGGCGACGCGTGCCTAAAAAATGTAGTCGTTCAGTTTCAAAATTCTTATTTGCAATGCCAAGTCTTTTTTTTATATACATAAGTACTCGTACCTACATTATAATGTTTTTATTTTTATGTCAATAATAAATAGGTAGGTATGTGTTGATTAAGTACCAGCTAGCCGTTTTCCTCATTTCCTTCATTCCACAGTAAAAAAGCTTTCCTCGTTCAAAACTGATTTGAACGAAACCGTCCCTATGAACGACGCGCGTCTCATTTCTCATATTCGAAAAAATAAAAAAATTAAATATTGGAATATGTACCTAAATAAATAAATAAACTACTTACCTACGCCCTAGCTACCCGTTTTCCTCATTTCCACCATTCTATGTATTAAAAAAAGGCTCTACTCGTTCAAAACAGATTTGCACGAAATGCTCCCTACAACGAGCGAATTGTTTTTTTTTTTTCTTGTATGCTTTCTATGGGTCCATTTCGTTGCCAAATCGTATGAACGACTTGGGTAGATACTGATCGGTTGAGTGAAAACAAAACAGTGGCGGGTAGCTAGTTCGTTTTGTTTTGTTTGGGTAGTTCAGAGAAGGAATGCGCGAGTTGGAAAATGGAAAATATGTACGTATACATTAGATATAACTATAAGGAATGAACGAACAGTATAAGTATGAGGTGTGGGTTAATTAGATAGAAATTAAAATAATGTCGCCTGTAAGCTAGTCGTTCATGCACGACTTGAACAATATGACGCCTCGCCACTGGGATAGGGAGCCACTCCTTTGAACTTTTCCAAAAATGCACAGGGTTTTGACAAGAAAATGCGCTATCATGTGATTTCTTTAATCTCGTTCTAGAACAGATTGAGTGTGGGGCAGGCGTTATTACGGAGGTCACTATATTCAACAAATCTGTCAAACTGGGGTATGCGGACTATATCGTCATCATTGGCTGCTCCCAACGTTCTGTAATGGAGTTTTTAACGTCTATTGAAGATCAGGCGCAACTTGTTGGTCTTGAAGTAAATGAAAACCAAACCAACTTCCAGGGAGTTAAGGAGTTTATCTACCTGGGAGTTAATATTAACTCTACGAACGGCACCTTAGTGGAGATTCGACTCTACAAAACCCTTATGCTAAGCGACCAGTCCTGTCTAATGACGCTGACTCTCCACTCAGCGTCATTAGACAGGACTGGTCGCTTAGCATAAGGGTTTTGTAGAGTCGAATCTCCACTGGTACTGTGCTCCTTTGACAGAAAAATTCTTCGAAGGTTTTTTTGAAAGTTCAAAATTTGTATGAAACTGAAGACAAAAATTTATTCAATAAGCACAAAAAGAAAAGAAAACAAAAAAAATATAAAATCTTGAAGGAGTCAATTCAGAGAAAACCTTGGGCCTTAATAAATGTATTGGACTATCACCTTAAAATGAAAATGTTTTTTTTTTTTTCAGGGATGCTGCCTCTTTCCAGAAAATGAAATAATGTTGCCAGAGCAAAAATGTTTAATGGATTTTAAATTTTGTTGTATGTTTTTTTTATTTTCTAGGGAAAACTCTGAATAGTCAAAAAGGCCCAAAAAGAGGACGAGGTAAATATTTTTCATAAATTTGTTGTTCTTTACAAGACACTATTGCATTTCTATTTTATATTATATTTAAAAATTGATCTAAAAATATATCAATTTATTAAAAAATTGTCCCAAAAATTGGGCGTAGAAAAGCATTTTGTTTGGAAGAATTATTATTTAATCACATCACCTACAACTTTTCTTAAGAATACATTTTCATTTTTCATTATTTTAATAGGGTGACCCATAGTCACCACCCGCCTTTGGTTCAAGTTATCATTTTACCAAACTCGGTAAACCTCAATTTGTTGTTTTGTCTTAATTCATTTTGCCAATCATTATTTCCCGTTATCATTCTAATATTGGTCTTTTTAAAGCGATTGCTTCATTACGAACTTGCTCTTATGTAAAAGTACTTTGGAATTTAAGATACATTTTATAAATATAAAACATGGATTTAATGAGATAATAATGTTCAAATGCATAAAATTGCCGTCTGGTTTCCGGAAAAGTATGAATTTATGCAAATAAACTTTAAAAAAACGTTTTATTATTAAATAAATTTTGTATATAAGAAATTTCTCTAAAATTTTTCAAGAAAAAAATGTAGGATGAAAATTTTAAGTATTAAATACTCGTAATATTGATTTTAGGAAATAATTTCAAAAAATAATCGTTCATAGGTTTTGAAGATATTGATTTAAAAAAAAAAAATTTTCAAAAAAACCCAACAAATATTTTTTCGAATATTTTTATAAACAATATTATTTTAAACTTAAGGAGAATCCTGTTGAAAATTTTTGGTTAAAATCCTTAGAGCCATTAATGAGAAAGTTAAAAATCAAAAAACGGATCTATGACAGGTACCCCTAATAACATTTCCCCCAAATTTTTTTTGACCAAAATGTAGTCCATGTCCATAATATCACACCAATTTTTTTTTATCAAAAGAGAGATAAATAAGATTTTGCATTACGGGTGTATGGGGGGTACCCTTAGTTTTGGAGCTAAAAAACAATTTGAATTTCTCCTCTAGGGAATCACCGAAGACCCTTAAGTACCGAGTTTGAAGAAAATACCTTCAGTAGTTTATCTCGAAAACGACTCTAACGATTTTGATAAAAAAAATTAGTGTGCCATTATGGACATGAACTACATTTTGGCCATAGAACCCTTTTTTTTGATTTTCGACTTTCTCACTAACGGTTCTGACGATTTTACCAAATTTTTAAAGCAGGTGCGCCTTTAAGTTTAAAAAAATATTATATATAAAAATATTCGAAAAAATATTTGGGTTTTTTGAAAAAATCACTTTTTTTTGTTGGAAGATCAATATCTTCAAAACGTGTGAGCGAATTTTTTTTGAAATTATTTCCTAAAATCTATACTGCAAAAATACTTAAAATTGGCATCCCAAATTGTGCTCTTGAAAAATCTTAAGGAAATTTCTTATATTAAAATTACTCTATAATAATAAAACGATTTTTGAGCTTTGTTTGCATAAATTCATACTTTTCTGAAAATCAGACCCCAATTACATGCATTTACATTTTTATCTCATTAAATTCATGTTATATATACAGGGTGTCCCACAGTCACCGCACCAAATGAAAACCTTTTCTTAACCACAATAGCTCAGAAAAAGGTAATTTTGTATTTAAAAATTATTTTTTTCTTAAATTCACTCAGTTTGTTTATTTTTTGTTAATTACATTTAGTATTCTTTTTAGAGAAAAAAAAATATGTTTTTTAAGAAAATAAACTGGGCTTTAATAATAAGTGAAAAAAATTAATACTCATTAACGTGTTTTTTTGAATAAAATGATATCAAAGTGAAAAAACTACTTAAAAAACGAAAAAATTGGGTTTGATTCAAAATTGCGGAGAAACGGTTGTCCGCAGAGAAAATAGTCTTTGGACAAACTAAAACTGTAATCAATTCCTGATTGGTTATAAAAAAATCTTACGAATCGGACGTAGTTTGGCAAAGATAAAGCCAGTTACCTTAGGGAAAAATCATAAAAAGCGTTATAACTCGAAAGCGGGACGAAAACGAGAAAATGACCTCTTAAGTTTTTCGACTTAAAATGATCTCAGGAATCCATGGTTTTCATTTGCAGGGGACACCCTGCATATAATGTATTTTAAATTCCGAAGTACTTTTACAAAAGAGCAAGTTCGTGCGATCCAGACGTGCATTATATTTGTTTCTTGATTTCATCCTATGGAAGAAACAAATAATGTTGCTTAAACATGAGTTGCTTAAACATGAGACAATTCAAGAATATGGTTGAGGGTCTGAGTGCAAAGCTATAGACATCTTGATTAGCAAATGCCCAAGCACATCAACGAATGCCCACAGAATTTCATGCAAAAATAATAAAAACCTTATTTCGTACTTATTTATGCAGGTAATTTTTCTCAGAATAAGAATACACAAGCCTGGGGTGGTCCATATGAATAAAGGGGACAAACAATGTCAGGAAACTCTCGTTTTTGCGCATATGCATATACAGGGTGGCCCTTAATTCGGGGGCACAGGCCCCGGGCGGCATTTTTCTAAATACGTTAATGTAAATAGTTTTTGTATGTTATGTTTTTATATTTTTCCTAAGCTAAGTGTAAGCTTACTTTTGTAACAAATTTTAATTGTGAAAAAAATATACTGTCCTCTTCGGAAATATATTTTTTCCTTTTGAGCTGAAAGTTCCGTGTGTGTGCGTAGGACGTAGGTACATAATATACAAGATTTTCGCGCCACGGTTTTGCTGTCGTCAATGATACACGTCTTTCTCTTGGTTTTTTTTTTTTTGTTGTTGTTGTGTCATCGTCATGTTGTGTCTGAGATGTGTATTGCGCCAAAAGGAAGTGTGAAGTACAATAATCGAAAACGACTCTCATTTGGAACAGTAAATGATTGTTTCATTCTATGTGGGTCCTGGTGCAAAGCTTTTTCGTTTGCCTTCTTTCGACTACCACTCGTTCGAATCTTACTTCAATCGGAGTAAATTTACTTCAATTTTACGAAAGAAAATAGATCTACTTCTTTACTCCGTTTTTTAAGAATTAGATAGGTACTAATTTTTTTCCACACTGAAAAATTCAAAATTTCTTTAGCCAAACCACATGAAAGGGAATGACCACTGTATTAATAAATTTTGCAACCAACTCTGACTCTGAATTACTAAATCTAAATCTACTCTAGAAATTTTCAATTCGTTTATTTTTTTATAAGTCTGCTCCAAAATCTTACTACTGCGGTTCGAACTCTGCTCGTAAGCGGAGAAGTTGAGACAAAAACATTTTGTTTGTTTCGACTGATTCGATGTGATTTGGCTCATAAGAGTCCATGTATTCGTTCTCGTATATTGTTGTATCTTTTATCTAAGGTGTGTTAGT
Organism: Philhelius festivus; assembly: GCA_963931855.1. Lineage (NCBI taxonomy): Eukaryota > Metazoa > Arthropoda > Insecta > Diptera > Syrphidae > Philhelius > Philhelius festivus. The sequence continues at coordinate 125,759,134 of OZ007555.1, read as the reverse complement.
CAGTTGTATTTTTTTCTGTTTTATTTTATCGTAAAATACAGTAAAGTTTGCAAACATCCTAGTTAAATACAAAATTAGTTGCAGTTTAACATTTAACTTGTCTGTGTTTCGTGTGTTGCGAAAATTTTTTAAAATTGTGTGTACGGGTACAGTACCTACCTACATAAGCGCAAGATTTTCATTTTCCCCCTTTGGATTGATTACATAAAGTACCTAAGTAAATTGATGAAACGAAATACCTAGCTGATGGCTCGGAAATAATCCATTGATTTTTCGGAGTTGAAACCCCTATTTGGCTTTATTAAGAGTGTTTTTTTCCATATCTCAAGAACCATAAGTTCCATAAGAAACATTTTCACACATTTTTGTAAAAAATTGAGTTCTCTATTTTTGACCGAGAAATCGAAAGTTAATAAGTTATTATTAAAAATAGAGAAACGATTTCAAGAAAAATTTTATTAATAAATTAATCAATAAAAGTTAAATGATTTTTACTTGCGATATATACACAGGTAGGTACTATATTGCAAGTTATGGATTCGTAAAAAAATCAAACTCGACATTTTGATCAAAGTTGACATCGTAATCTCTATGGTTACGATGATAGCGAAGTTCAAAAAAGTGGGTCTTGCAATTCTGTCTGTCTGTCCTTTCGGCTGTAGCCTAAACGACTCGGTCGATTTTCTCTTGCTGCCTAGCGTTTTTTGGGCATTTTAATACAAAAATAACGGTAGGTACCTGTCGTAAATTTTTTTTTAACAAAAAATGAAAATCTTATTGTTCTCAAAAACGTGCCCACAACTTTAAAAAAAATTCAGTAATTTTTTTATAAAAAGGCTACCATTTTATAAAAAAATTCCCAAAAATGGTTATAAATGGTACCTCCCATAGAACCATTTCTTTGACCTCCGATTTTCTCAAAAACGATTCCACTTATTTTTCTAAAAGTTTAAAAGCATTGTATACCAAAATTTTCAAAAATCTCGAAAAAAAGTTGGTCGATTTTTACTAAACTTGGTACGCAACATTTTCTTGACATTATCTAGCAGATTTTAAATAAAAAATTTTCATATAACCAAAAATAAAATAAAACAAAATATTAAAAACCGGCATGGAAAATCTAATTTTTCTCAAAAACCACTTCTACGATTTTGATCAAAATTTTTGTGTGAGTTAACATACATTTTTCTTCTTTTTTTATATTCTACACACGCTCAAGGGATTATGATTACTCTTTAAATGTTTGAACACAGCGCGGGCGTGAAGTTAAGGAAGTGAAAGAAGGAAAGGAAAGATAATATTATTGTAAAAAAAATTTCTATCGTCTAATAAAAGTATCTCTCATGGAACCATTTTTCTTTTTCGAATATCTCCTTATCTGCTCAACTGATCTAATGATTTCTTTTTTAAACAAGAGCTCCTGTTTGAATAATATTGCATATCAAAATTTTCAAAAAATCAAATTTTGGATTAAAAAAAATCAATTTTTTTTTTTTGAAAATTCCATATTTCATAAATGGGTGGATAGTTTTTTTCAAAATTGATTCTTAACTCCGCATTAATAAGTACTAAAAAATGGCGTACCAATTTTTTTTTAATGTTTTCAAAATTTTATATACCTACATATTACCATGTATAAGTTAAGTAGCTGTTTCACTTTGATGTTTTTTAAAACAGCAAACAAAATTAAAGGCCCAGAAAAAAATTGCTAAGGGCGGCAAAATTGGCTCTGCCCCGGGATCAAAAACCCACGCTACGCCACTGCTTTGGGCTAAGTTTTCTCCAGAAAATGTGTAATGTATATTATGTAATTGCAAAATTTATTTTGCAATACGGATTATTGAATTCTTAAGCATATATTGTAGATCATAAATAAATATTATATTATTATTAGAAATACTCGTAAAATGCCATGATTTTCTATCAAAAACGCTGTTTTGGTAATATTATTTTTTTCAAAAATCAAAATCATTAACCTATTTAGCTTTTGACTCAACCAAAAACTAATAACTGCATAACTCTGGAAGTATCAGAGCATACACTGAAAACAAAATCTAGGTATATATGATAAAAATGTAGGTTGAGCTGATAAAATTTCTGTCAATATACGTCCAACAAATCTATCAATTTGATAGATGATTGTTGAGGCAACAAAAAATATTTTGTTGTATCGACAAAATTAATTTGTCAAGCTAACAGAAATAGAAAAAAATATTTTGTCAATATGACAATTTTTTTCGTAAAATTTACAAAATAAATTTGTCATATTAACAATTCTTTGTATCAACAAATTTGTTTGTTAATGTTATTTATTTTTTTTATTATTATCGGATTGACAAAATTGTTTTGTTAAACTAACAAAATATTTTGTCAATTTAACAAATTTCTTCTGTTGAATCCACTAAATTTATTTCTCAGCTTAATAAAAATGGTAACTTTTAATTTGACAATGTTTTTTTTTATTTCAAAAAAGTTTTTTTTGGGATTTAAGTCCACAAAAATTGGTGTTTCGTCCCTGCGATCTCACGTGAATTCATCTGTGAGGGCGTATTGACAATAAATTTTTATTAAATTCAGTTAATCTTACATTGATTTTTTGACAAAAACCAAATGTGAACTATATGATATACAAAAGATTTGTCATGGTCAAAAAAATATTCGCAAAACATCTTGTTTTCCTTACAAAATAGTTTTATCTATCTGATAATTTTATTTTATCAATATTCAATATTACAAAATAAGTCAACCTTAATAAAAAATATTTGTCATTTTAAGAAAAATGTTTTCATTTTTTGTTGAATTGACAAAAAAAAAAAAACTTTGTGACATTGACAAACATTTACAAAACAGAATTTTTGTAGATAAAACAAACATATTGTTTACATCACAAAAAAATTTGTGAATGCGTGACGAAAATCTCTGTTTTATTTTGTTTTATTAACAAAACTTGGTTTGTTAAACTGACAATATTACTTGTAGTGCATGTATTGTTAAACTGACAAAAAATATAAATTTGTTTTGTTGAAGGTCAACAAAAACGTTTTTATCAATATTAGCTAGGAATTTATTTTCAGTGTAGTATGAACGATACACAGTGGTTGTGAATGTCTGAATATCATAAAGGGAAGGAATGAAATATAGTGGCGGATAGAGCCATCCCACATTCGTGAAGTGCGGCTAAAGAAAGAATATCTGAATTTAACAGTACGTCCGAAGTTGGGCTCCAGGGTAAACTGATGGACACTCCCTGAAGCGCGAGTATTTCTGTTAAAATATTTAAGGGGAGGAATGCAACTGGCTATTTCATTAGAACACTGTTTATAAAAAAAGAAACGGTAAGATAATGAAAGAAACATTACGGCGGTACTCGAGAGATACAAAAGTTTCTGTTATAATTTTGCCTATAATTTTGAAGGCTATTTTTGTATTCCATCCAAAAGACTCCTGTGAGTTATTGGAGCACCTGCCCAAATATGGGAATTGTACTCGAGGCTTTGACGATTACATTATAGATTACAGCCACTTCAGAAGGGATGAAAATTTTCTTGCAACGTCGAGGGGAACGTGTGCACTTAGCAGCGTTTTTGGCGACGTCGAAAATGTCGTCATTTCACACAATGTGGGCTGTGATGCACATGCTGAGAAGTGAGAACGAGAACACCTTACACTATTACTCAAGAATTTGAAATTTTGTGCTGATACCTCATTTGATAAATTTATTTGTAAAGGCGTACAAAAATATCAAACAAATTATTTGGGACCACCCTTCCACCATCCGTTTTCTATTTTGGTGAAATTTGTACACCACATACTCGTAAGAGAAAATGTATGAATACTTGGTGCATTGGTGCCTTTGGTGTTGATGTACTCCAAGCTCCAACTTTAAACGCATGCATGCATCAGTAATGATCTGGAGACTCCTTATCTCAGGAAGTGCATGCGAGAACGGCAAATATTGGTTTACGTTTTCGGATTTAAGACCATATGTTACTTCATAAGAGGCATGCGAAGAGAATAACGATGTTATACAAAACATAAAACGGTTTTAGATTATATAGAATACTATTAATATGGTGTTTTCCTCTGTTATAACAGCATTGTTTATTATATATTGTTTATTGATGCCATTAAATAAGGTAGTAAGGTGGCGTTCCTATTCCCAGTTTTCTATGAAATGCATTGGCACAGGGTTATAGTTATGGAAGGCACTGTACTCGAATATGTACGAGTATAAACTGAATAAACGCTGGAAGATAGGTATTGGTTTACAATTTAATATGAGGGCCAGCCAATAGATAGAAAGTAGTCAATGAATAAAAAAGCAATTACAGGAACAATTGGATCTCACATAGTAGTTTCTTTTCTTCGTGACCTTTTCTTTTTTTTTTTGAATTATGTTTGTCCTTGAGTGGGCTCAAGGTCGATTTTTGGTTATTATTTCTTAATTTGTATGGTGTGACGTTTCGAATGTGATAACACTTGCTTTAGTTTCACTTACAATAGAAATGTATTTAATTATTTTTATCTGGAAACACCCCATCAATATTGCAATTCTGAGCTGAAGAGACAAACTAAATTTAATAAGTATGACATAAAATAAAACTCTTATTTATTCTAATTGCTTATACATTTACAAGCCACCTGTTTTTGCACTAGGAGAAATACAGGTTGATGCGAATATTAATATTCCAGAATATCGCCAGCCTGGCTATAACTTGATGCCAATGCTCTTTCCCCATTAATTGTAGTACATCAACCTCCAAATTGGTCCCAGCAATGCTGGGAATGCCTCATAACAATCACTGTCATATTTGTCATTTGCAATATTCGGAAAAGGAAAAAATCTTCCATTTCTTCTGCAAATGCCCTGCTATGGCCGAATTTAGAGCACAATTATTATGACAGGCATTTTTTGCCGACATTGACGAACTTTTGGAAATGAAGATCAAGGACTTGACTGGGGGCTTTAAGGGAAGTTTACGGTGCGATGGGCCGGATGATCACTCAATGGTATTATCTACGGGTTCAGCACCAGTCACAAAGTAGCCTAGGTTGGAATAGTGTAGATGGTGCCGAATGTGTGTGGTGGTCCAGTTGAGTGAGTGATCCAAGTACTTAACGATTGTGCAAAAACAAACACACATTAAGAGACTCTTAAACCTACTAGATCCTTTCTTATTTTTGAACTCAATCCAAACTAGATGACTCCGTCAGAATGTCATCAATATCCCATATCAATTCCATCCACAGGTTCATACGAGTTATGGTATTAAAATCGGCCACTTTACCGCAGGGCTAGACTGCCAGCGGTCGCCATTTTTACCTACCTACTATAGGAATGATAAATTAACACTTAAAATAATTTGATTATTCGACACAGTAATTCAAATTAAAATAAAAAAAAAAAGACAGAGCTTAAACCATATTCAACAACAACAAAATAATACAAACATTGGCTTTGACAACGTCAATTTGAGTTAATTGCCCGAGGATGGAGGTACACTCCGAATAGCGTCGCTAAACCAAATAATAATAAAATGTAAAAGTTGTGAAAATAAGTTGTATTGAAATTTAAATAAACAAAAGTGCAAGATTTTGTATTTTATTTGTATATTTACCATCATAATCACACAACTCGTAGACAAAACAAAATAAATGTACTATAGGTATCAATGACATGAAAACATTCAACTCTAAATGAGTTCGATCATTCACTACCTACAAATTTTATTGGACGGTTTAAAGTCTGATCTTCACAAAATAAATACGCTGTTCTCCTGGGTTCTTCGTTCAGCTTTTCACGCTCGCTTTCAAATTCACACTTATCTCTTCAGAAGTAGAATTGAATCGGTCATTTCAAAAACCTCATAAGTCATTCAATTAGAATTTTTCAGGAATCAATAAAAACTGTTTCATGCACAAACAAATGAGTTTTAAGATACTTTTGTATGCTTAATTAAGTATTTTTGTGGTGAAAAAATTAAAAATCGAAAAAAATTCACAGTTTACGAGTATTAATAAAAATAATGAAAAAAACCTAAAAAACTGTTCTTGACTTAAGTTGTTTTAGCAAGGACTGGGGTAAGTGGTATATAATTTAACCAAAACAATGATAGTAATCATATTTTGTATTGCTTATTATGAAAATTACACTTAAGAATAACGTTTCGTCATGTTTTAATATCTTTAAGGTACATAGATTGATTATCTTCAACATTTTCTTATTGATGGGTACTTTTAAAACATAAGCCTTGGTTGATAGAAGTGAAACAGAAGTTGTAACTTTCTTTATTAATAAGAATGAATGTTTAATCAATCCATCAATATATTCCTATGATAAAACCTTTTCTATGTGAAGCATACTTAAAGCTCATGTATGTCGAAGGTGCTTTTTTTCTGTTTTTGTGGTACTTTTTTCTATAAGATTCAGTGTTGACAAACATGTTTTTTTGTACAAATTTGGCCACTATTTCATGTATTCCAAAACATCTTCAGTTTTTAGCTCTATGACTATATTTTCTAAATTTCTAATGAGATGGACGAGACGGATAAGTATGAAAAGCTGAGATAGACAATGAAGTGCAAAAGATCATTCAGTTTCAGAGATCATTCATAAAAATGAGAAAGAGAGTCCGAGACTAATCGGAGCCCTTGAGGACCCCAGCATTTATTTTGTGAAGATCCAATTTGAAACCTTCCAAAACAAAATTTATTGAACAACCCAGTAGAAAATTTCTAATCCAACGAATAAGGGCTTCATTGATAGCAAACTCACGTATTTTCTATATAATAGGTTGATGCCAAAATCTATCAAATGCCTTAGAAATATCAAGCTCAATGATCTTACTTCGACATTATGATTCTACTCTTCTGCAACTTGATATCGACAGTTCCTCGGTTTTTCAAATCTGTTAGATAGTTAGTTTATGCTTGTCTTTCAAATTTATAATTTGTTAAAATATTTCATTAAGGTATACTTTAAGGAATTACACGTTCTCTTCTTTTTCGGCGCACCATCACTCTCTGTTTCACTTGAAGACATTTTTAAAACTAAAATTACTTTTCGCATAAAACAGTTGTGTGAAAGATGCAAATATGACATTAATGACGGTTGTTATCAAATTGAAGATTTGAATATTGTTGAACCAATCAGAGCAAGGCAAATTTAAAAAACTCTGTCATAAAACTACTCCGGCCATTTTGGTAGAGCATGCAAAAACCTCTTAAGTCACTGACTTATGTTGTTTTTGCAATGAACGTCTTTCCAACGGTATTATTTGAAGAGGAAGGAATGTACAGACTTACGTGGTTCTTTCCCAGAATGCGCATCTCCCTTAAAGGAACAATTTTCAGCAAAAAAAGCATTTTGGAAAAAAATGTGACTTAAGAGGTTTTTGAAATGACCGATTCAATTGCAATGGAACCGTATATGTTAAGCTCTTTAAACTCCCTCTTATCTGGCTCCGATTTATAAGGCGTTTATTCATCCAACCCTTAAGAAAACTGAGAGGAAACAGAACTATAATGGAATTATTCCAATGGCTTGAACACGTTCGGAATCCTTTATGTCTTTCCTTACATTGCTTCTTTTACAAGTATAGCCAGTTGCATTCCTCCCATCAATCAATTCACCCTTGATTCCCATTTGGCTAAGAATGCTCATCAGTTCACCCTCGAGTCTATTTGAGCCTCTTAAATGCCATTCGCTTCTGAGTCGCTCAACAGGATTATGTAATAATTTACCCTTTTTACGATTTTCCCAGATATGTGTTTTGAGATGATAAACAACGATACGAAAAAACGTAAAGTCCAAGCTTTTTGTTCGAGTCTTATAAGTTCTAGGGGTATTTAAAAAAATTCGATATATCAGATCGTGTTTTCCAAATTTTCTTACAAGATCCAGAATCATATGGACCAAAATGAAGAACCTGGCGTCCGAAGATGCTGACAAAGATACTGCGTTAAAATCGGGGAATTCTTTGCTCTACATTTGTGATGAATTGGAACTAGGCGTTTCAACTTTAACGGTTTTTCGTGTTTTCAAAAGAAGTGGGGGCAAAATAGCAGAAGCTTCAAACATAACATAACCTTATAAACTGAAAAGATTTGAACTTTCCCATCAAAACATAGACCGTAATTGGAATACCGTAATTTATTAAAATGTTCTTAATTAATTTGTTTATTCGTCTTATTTCAAATGTCAAAATCAACATGCACGATCTGAGAAAGAAAAACTTCTTCAGTGGCAGTGAGGATTTTTAACATTTAAAGTGTATGCCCATAAAAGGCAATCTTGCAATGAGCTTCAAGGGTCAACTCTGGAAGCATGGAGCTCCTTAGACTATTTCATGTAAAAAAGCTTGTCATGAATTTTTAAATTAATTGAAAAGGAGCAAAAAGATCTCTTACTAATTTTCGTGAAAAAGTGTACTTGGGTGATTCTACAAACAATGGAATAAAATGATACAAATTTCAGCACGACATGTTTGGATTCCAAAGTCGTAAGAGTTGTTCTAGATGATCATTAGAACGTCCCTTTGCGTTGTTGAAAGCGGCCAGTTAAAAAAATAAAAAATGACGATTTTAAGGACATTTTTTGAAAAAGGATGTTCAGGGTACTGAGTTTTTTTTTAAGGGAACTGAATAAATCTTTCGTTTTTTTTCTTATTTTCTCTTGGGTAAACATTGAAATATAGAAATTAAATTTAATTATTCTTCATAAACATAAAAATTCATGGTAAATAAATATTATTTAGCATTTTACTAAGAAAATATAATATATTATAATTAAATATTTTTTTTTTCTTAGAATCAATTTGAAATAAATTATATTCTTTTTAAAAATTTTAAAAATATTTCGCAATGAAGTTCGAAATTCAATATAACTAAAAATTTATCAGGTTTCTGAATAAAATATCATTTGCTCATTTATTAACCAGGGGACTGAGACCAGGGGACCGAGGTTTTTCATGGTTTTTGCGCAAAAAAGGTATTAAGGTCTTACTTTAAAAAATAAAAATATATATATAATATTACAGTTTTATTAAACCTATGCTATACTTCTAACAAATATGCCTTCTTACATACAAATTTGTTTTGTAAAACCTCACCAGAGGACTGCTAATCTAAAGGGACAATCCACGACTTCTTGCACAAATGTCTTTTTCACAGTACTAACAAAAGAAACAGAATCGATTTGCACCACAATTTTATTGTAAGGAGATTTGGTACTTTAAATTGCCAGTGCTGAAAATTCGATCGATATCCTAGTTATTGATTTTTTCGACTGTTTCAATATGCCAGGGGACTGATACAAAAAGCGGGGGACAAAGTTTGATTAAGTTTTTTTGTAATAAAATAAATTACTAAAAAATATGTATCTATTTCGTAGCAAAGATGTGTTATTTTCCGTAACTTTGGTACAATTCACCTGAAATAAGAGAACGGTAATAATTTTTCTTTGCAAAAACGCACTGGGGACACGTCAGGGGACTGAGAATCAGACACTTTGAAGAATTTTTTGAGCAAGATAAAATAAGGTCAACCTAATAATATTGTTAGGCCAGGTAGATATCAACAAGATTTAATTTTATAAAAAAAAATCAGATTAAATAATTGAACGGATTTCAAAATATTTCTTGGGCCACCGAAAATTCCATCGTTTGTAGAATCACCCACTTATGTATATTAAAAAAAAATGCAGGACTGGGTCGCACGAAGCGCTTTTATAAAAGACTTAAAATTTTAAAAATTACTGTTACTATAGAAAAATGTTCACGACCATAAAATTAATTTTTTAATGACTAAGACAGCACCATTGGTATTTGGAGCTAAAACTAGGATACTCGTACCATGTGATTTCTCAACCAAGTATTATTTTATGTAAGAGCAAAATTTATAAGTCGTTGTAGTGGTTTCTAAAAAAATAAGCTTTTATATACAAAATTTTTAAAATATTTTGGTACGCGAACTTAAAGTTTTTGTTATTGTACGAATACAAAAAATACTGACCCATTTTTGAAATATCGAAATTTCCAAAAAAAAATTGATTTTTTTATTTCAAAAATTCCAAAAATATTTTTCATTTAAGTCTTGAAATGCAATGTTTTTTAAACTTTTTAGAAGCTTCTCTATACAAATTTTCATTAAAATCCGTTATGCCGATAGTAAGAAATTCGCTTATTCGTTCGATAAAATAGTTCTATGGTAGGTACCTACAGTCAGTAATATCTTAATTTCAATTTTGTATTGTTTATAGATGTAAGATTAATCGAAAGAAAAAAACATTTTTTAACATCTGTATGGCGGGTACCTTTATTTTTAATAAAATACATTTTTTTCTCACATCTCGTAGATTGTATTTAAGAAATTTTAACTGTCAAGTTTTAAGAAAATCGAGCATGGGTTTTTCACAAGATTTAGTTTTGAAAAAAAAAATGATTTTTTCCTTAAATCCAAAATTTGTTATGGAAAACTTGAATAAACAGTTCTATCTAAACTTTTGGGGAGCCTTAGCATAAAAAAATGATCAATCATTGTACCGTTTTTTGAGAAAATTAAAAAAAAAACCATTGATAACCATTTTTCGGTCTTTTTTTTTCAAGCATTACCTAGCTTTAACTGAATGAAATGTTTTGATTTTTTTTTTCAAATCTGTGGAACAGTTTTTGAGAAAAAAAAATTATAAAATTTCAAAAAAATATCGAATGCAGGAACCGCTGTTTTTGGATTAGAAAAAAACGTGTGGCCGGAAAAATTTAAAAATACTATCTACCAAGCTTAATGAAAATCGGCCGAGCTGTTTAGGTTGTAGTTGAACAGACAGATATCTTCTCCATCATCGTAACGTTAAGTCTGATCAATATTTTGAGTTCGTTTTTTTTACGAATGCATAACTTACCATATAGTACCTATTTTTGACAAGAAAATTATAATAAAATATGCGGTCATATTTCTGCAATACGTTTCTTGTTTTAAATTTTGAATTTTTGCTTGATTTACTTGTGTTTTGATGCCATTGAATAAAAAAGTAGTAAGGTGTCGTTTTCAATCCCAGTTTTACGAGTATATAAAATTTATGGAGCATGCAGCGGTTATTGATGCTTATAACTTTAAACAAAAAAAATAATATGATATAATAATAAATATGTTTTCGTTTGGTCTGGTGAAAAAACTTTTGAATTCAACAACTAACACATAAAACTATATTTTAACTCAAGACAAACATTTTTAGGATTATAGTTATCTAGTTGATCTCTAGGTACAAATATGTTTTATTTCGAACAATTTGTGATTTATCAATTTAAATGGCGATTTTCTCACTTTTGTTTTGAAAAATATATAAAAACATCGCGTTTTCTTAAATTTTTTTTTCAGTTACTATTACAATGATAAATAACTATGTGGCTTAAGCCTTCTATTTAGTAAAAGTTTTCAGTGACTCAGTGCTGGTTATCACATTTCACTGCTTCAGCTTATCAGTTTAACCAAAAATGGCCTACGTATGATGTATGTAAATACAATGCAGACTCGATTTGTTATACATATACATACATATACATATGTATTTGTGGAGTTTATCAAAGCACGAAATAAGAATATTGGTTTAAGCCTAGTATGTAGATCGCGCTAAATTTTATCTCCCACATTTTTCTCCAAACATCAGCTAAAATCCAAGCTAACTTTGACATAAGAACCTTGTGGAGAATAGGTCCCGGAAAACAGCTGTTCTCTAAATGAATTTTTTTTCAAGGATTTAAAAGAATTTGCTTTAAAGTATGATTTTTTAAGAACAATGAATGAGAACGAATAATTATAAGTGATTTTTGCTGTGGAAAAATCTTGTAAGACTTCCGTCACCAAATATTTTTCTAAATATTATTCCATTTCAAATTGAAATTGAACTTAAGCTCGAGAATAAATGTGCAAGACAATTATTCCGTGCGCTAAATTTTGACAGATAAGTTATATACAGTTCGAAGAGAAATTTTGATTTTTAAGCTGAAGTAGCGTACCTCTCGGCTAAAATGCTTAACACAATTTTAGCTTGGCTAAATTTTGGAGAAAATTTTGTGTTGGGATTAAATTTAGCGCGATCTGCGTACTAGACTTTAAGCACAAACTTTAACCCTATGAAGCTTATATTAGGTCTCATATTTGAATCCGTGATAAATCCTGAGCTCCTAAGTTTCCACATGTAGTTAATGAAAAGTCATTATTGAAGGATTTTCCCTCAAATACATAATACTAATTTTCTAGCTCTGAAAACAAACGTTTTCATGGAAAGGTATTTCATAATAAGTACTCGTAAGTAATATATGGGGAAACAAGAAAATCATATCCAGAAACCTGTGTAATCTAACCTAAGGTAGGGTACTGATATGGTGGAAATGGTGGTTGCAAATTTATTGCAATAGCACCAACAGTGGAAAATCAAGAACTATGGTCCCGGCTGCAATCAATTGCGGTGGCAATCAAACTGTTTGGTTGAGTGACATTTCAAATATGTATTGCTTTAAATCCACATAAAATATAATGCACGACTGGGTCTTACGAACTTGATCTAATGTAATAGACTAAGAATTTTAGAATCGAATGTTGTTAAAGAAAACTGTTTATAAGCATAAAATTCACTTTTTTAACTATTTAAGTAGCGATGAGATAAAAACAGAATGATATGTGATTTCTTAAGCAAACATGAATTTATGCAAGAACAAAAATTATAAGTTTCTGTAGCGGTTTTCAAATTTTCAAAGAAGAAAAAGATTTTTTTTAAATTCAAAAAACATTTTCTTTAAAGTTTTGAAATGCAATTTGAATTTTTTTTTTGTTTTTTTGGGGAGCCTTAGCACAAGAAAAAATAAATGATCAAAATCGGTGGTACCATTATATTTATGATTTATATAATTTCGAAAAAAATCGTATGACAGGTATCGTTATTCTTGGTCTTAAAAAAAAGGAAAACATTGTGGGGGAGAATTAAAAATGATCTTCCAATTTTAAAGAAAATCGGCAGAGACGAACAGACAGACAGATTTTTTCGTCTTCGCTATCATCGTAATGTCAACTTTGATCAGAATCTCGAGTTCGATTTTTTGGCGAATGCATAACCTGCCTTATAGTACCTAAAAGTCGCAAGTAAAAATTATGCCATACATACTCGTACATATGTACGAAAAGTATGAATCACCTAAAAACTTAAATCGTTATTTGCCATGCCAATATTTCTACTATGGCACTGCACTTAGGTTACCTACATAAATATTTTATTTTCTCCCTCCTGCCATTAATCATACAGACTACCTAAGCTCCTATGTATGGTATCCTTCTTTCATTTGAAAAGTTCTTTAAATAGAATTTACAATTCATATCCACATTTTATTCATGTTTAATTCATGTCTCTCCAAGTACATAGTAATTATTATACAAGTGCATTGAATTTTCTATGCATCGACTTATAAATAAAAAATAAGATATTACTATCCGAACACTCATAGTTTGCCTCGGTGGAATTCAAATAATAAGGACGATCAAGGAATAATTTCAATAGCAAATAATGAAAAGAATTGCAATATCGACGACATATTCGCTAATGTAGGAATAAAATATTCCTTTCTAACGTAAAACGTCAATGACAAGAGTATAAAATTATCGCGGGAATAGAAAGCTTCAAGAAATTATATGTGCTCCCAGACGATGAAAATATTGATTCTGTTATATGTACATATATACATATACACTCAGAAAAAAAATAGTTATTTTTGTAACTATTGCAATAGTCATTTGATAATTTTCCATGAAATTTATGAAATGACTATTTTTCATCAAAAATAGTTAAATATAGTTAGAATTAACCTATGAAATAGTTAAAAATATAAATGACTATACAAAAAAGTAATGTGGTACTATTTTGAATAGTTATACTTTGATTGTAATAAACCACTACTAAGAATAGTTGAATGCGACTATGGAGAATTCCGACTACTTAATAGTAAGTTTTAACTTTTTAATAGTCAAAATAAGAAAATATCTACTTAAATAGTTACTGAATTCTTTAACATTTAATAACATTTATTAACATTTTAATAGTCAAGAAAATAATAAATTAGTTTCAAATAGGTAGGATAAATTGTTTTCACAAACGACTTCTTAAAATAGTTGAATACGACTATGGTGTAGTAGATATTAGTATGTAATTTCAAAAAAATATATGGTAACCCTTTGTCTGATGAAAGTTATAAATAAAATAATTTAAATATGCATCATTTTGAAGGCGCTTTGTTTTTTTCGACGTAAAATGTTAGACTTAGTAGATAAAATTTCAACCGCAGTTATATTTCGGTTCCCATATGTGCAAAATAATAAATATAATACATCGCTATTATAATATAATAATTTATCGACTTACAAAATAAATACTTTCACAACCATGAAGTTGTTGACTAAGCATATACACAAACCTAAAAGTATTTTGTTTCTTTCTTTATTCCGTTTACAAATACTCTGTTCTCTTTTTACCTACCTCTAGAGGTAACAACAATGTGCGTATAATAGTCAAGTTTAACTATATGTATAGTTATAGATAACTATTCGATATAATCAAAATAAACTATGTGCATAGTCAAGTTTAATTGGGATTATAGTTATTACCAAAATAACTATTTGTCAAAGTCGTATGTAACTTCTTTATAGTTAATATTAACTAGAAAAAAAGTTAAAAAGTGAATAACAAATAAAAATAGTCATAAATAACTATTTTGTAACTATTTTGCATAGCTGTCGCTATTCGGACTATGGAAATAGTCAAAAAATAGTAATTAATGACTATTTATTTCTCTGAGTGTACAGTCTACTCCGCTTAACTGAAAAATCACAAAATGGCTACTTAAGCTACTTTAACTTTTAGTAACTTACTAAATCCATATGACATCTGGCATTTTCCTCGAGAAAAATGCCTTGCTAATTTTATTTGAAAGAATTAAATTATGTAATATTTTTTTTGTGATTCGTTTGCTAATTGTTTTCAAAAGTAAATACAATAACAAACAATGTTTTCGGAAGACAAAGATTTGGAAATGTTTGAAGATTGAGCTTTGTGCAGAAAAGTGCAATGTTTTAAGTTCCCAGCAAATCTTTTTGAATCCAAGACCGAATTATAAGCCGCAGACTTCCGATTTCACGATAATTACAAATACTAGTTAAATTACACACCTTTAGGAGTCCAGTCCATAGTGGGGAAAATAATAAAAAAAACTTTTGAAAAAGGTTGTCACAAATATACAAATAACAAAATAAATTGTATGTTGTCACTTTGAATTCTAAGTTTCTGACATCTCAAATTATTAGGTCGGTTCCCCAGATTCAGTTAGAAGTGTTCAGATGCATAATTTTTATTAAAAGGAAATTAGTATTTTACTAATTAGTAAAATGAAAAAAAAAAGGATTACAATTTTCGAAGAGGTAGTCAATTATCGGTTATATGAACCAGGAAATTTATTATGGGACTTTTTCCAGTAGTTTGCTTGAAGCAAACTACTTCGGATGATTAATCTTGTCTCAAATGAATATTTTCATATATTAAACTCCGTATAACTGAAACTTTTTCCAAACCACCAAATTTTCAGTTGAACACACCATTTCAATTTTAAACGTCAACATATTTTTTTTCACGTATTTTCTGTAATCTCCTGCCGATGTTGGTTGTTGATTTTATATTTTTTTTAATAACTGGCTTATTCATCAAAAATAAAATACACGACTGGATCGCACGAAATTGCTGTTATGTAAAAGACTAAAAAATTCAAAAATTAATGCTATTAGAAAAAAACTGTTCATAAGCATAAAATTCTTCTTTTTTTTTAAATGGCTAATACAACACCCTTAGTAGTTGGAGCTATTAACAGGATGCCATGTGATTCAAGCAAGTATTAGTTTATGCAAGAACAAAAATTATAAGTCGTGGTAGTTCTTTTTAAAAAAAAAGCTTTTATGCAAAATTTTTCCCTTTTTCTTGGCGTTCGTTGGTGCAATATACAAGATCGGTGGCGTAATGGACCAAACTCTGTACGTTGGTATCTTACAAAATATGATGCTTCCGTACAGCCAAGAAGAAATGCCGCCCGAAGCAAACTAATATTAAAGCTAAAGAGTGGTTTCGGGTTTATCGTATATTCAAGTTATGGATTGGCCAGCACCGTTCCTGAATTGAATCCCATTGAAAATCTTTGGGGAGTCGTTAAAAGAGCAGTATACAATTCTAAGCCCCCAAATAATGCCCAACTTTGGGAAATAATCCATAGCGCTTGGTTAAGCTATACCACCAGAACGTTGCAAGCGGTTGGTGGAGTATATGCCTCAAGGAAACTCAACAAAATACTAACAAAATAAATTTTTAGCAGTTTGATTTTAACAACGTTGCTTTCAATTTTTATTTATAGTTAAAATAAAGCACTGCTATTTTCCTGTTATCCTAAAAATACATATTTTTTAGTTTCGCTTTCTTTAAATTGACTGCAGTTAAAATAATTGTTTATGTATTGTTTCTTCTGAATTATTTTAATGCAAAAAAAATAATAATGTAGGTATAATACAAACATTAATATATAATAATATATAATAATACATTACTAACAAAATATATCATTTTTTCGTTTGCTATTTTCGTGTTCGCAACTGTTTATTGAGGCGACAACTTCTTCATTTAGATAGTGGGCAGACTTTAAAATATTTGCTGGAAGCAATAAAAATGATCAAGAGAGAATGGTGGATAGTGACTTGAATGAAGACTTGAAGTGGCTGAAGTCTTATGGCATTGATAAAAGTATTGAAGTAATAAGAAATTCAAATTTGCACACTGTTCCATTAAATTTAATAAAACCAATTAATTTCTCTTGAAAAAACATTTTTTGATTTCGATTCTCTAAAAACAACACAGCTAATTTCTGCTTATTTAAGGTGGGAGCTGTAATTCGGCTGCACCAGGGCCTCACAATAATCACCCTTATTATGATAGTCATTTCACTTCAACGTCAATTGTCGTTTTTATAGTCGTGTCGCTTTTAAATCGTCATTGCGTAGCTTAAACGAAAACCTCCTCGTCGCTTTTAAACTCCACATGCGATCCACTAAAACAGCTGACATCTTGTCACATAAATTAACTGTCGCTTGGTAAAATTAAATATAATTTTTGTATTTTACAAACACAAATTCTTAAAATGTATAGTGTGGCCAGCTATTTTTTTTTGCTCTTTCGTAAAAGTACTTTGGAATTTAAAATACATTTTATAAATAGTTATAAAATATGGATTTAATGAGATAACAATATTCAAATGCATGGAATTGCCTGATTTCAGAAAAAGTATGAATTTATGCAAATAAAGTTTAAAAATCGTTTTATTAAAGTAATTTTTTATATAACAAATTTCTTTCAAATTTTTCTAGAAAAAAAAATTGGGATGGCTCCTGGTGAAAATTTTTGGTTAAAATCGTTAGAGCCGTTAATGTGAAAGTCGAAAATAAAAAACCACGGTTCTATGACACGTATTATCAATAACATTTTGCATCAAAATTTTTTTTTCACAAAAATGTAGTACATGTCTATAATATTACAAAGAATTTCTTTTATCAAAATCTTTAGAGCCGTTTTCGAGATAAATAGGATTATGCATTACGGTTGTGTGGGGGGTACCGTTAATCTTAAAGCTAAAAAAAAATTTCAATTTACCCTCTAGGGAATTACCGAAGACCCTTAAGTACCGAGTTAGAAGAAAATAGGTCCAGTGGCTTAAGCTCTATAGATTGAGGTATATACATACAGACATACAGACGGAATTGTCGGACCCACTTTATTCGTCTTCGCTATCATCGTAATGTCAACTTTGATCAAAATCTCAAGTTCGATTTTTTTTTTCAAATCAGAACTTGCCCTATAGTACCTATGTTTACATATGTTTATCGCAAGTAAAAAGATTTAGTTGTGTAGAGGCGATTGATTCGGTCCACAGATAATGAAATGGATTTGCCTGATTCAAAGTATTTAAACAAGATTTTTGTTCCAACTTGAACTAATCGAAATATTTTCCAGGTTAAAGATGTACTTTCGACTCAATAAAGAAGTCTTTTTTATGTATTTTAAATTTGAGGGAATGTAATTTTCCTGAAAGACGCTCTATCTCGTCTCAGTGTCAGTACTAATCATTTTAAAATTAGCTGTCGCCTTAAGGTTTTTCGCTGAGGAAGGTTACCAAAAAGGAATTGGGAATGATTTTAATTTTCCGAAATTGTATGTAATTCAAAGATTCCCTTATATCAGTGAACAATTCCTCTTGGACCGATGTTCGCTTTCCCAAAAGCTTGTGGAAAACTTCTTTTGCTTTTTTAGATGGTTTTTGTCTCACATCTTCCCTAAACTTCTCTGCACTTTCTATACGTGTGGGTGAAGGTGCAGAAGGTTGCGTAGATTTGGGTGTCGATTCATTGACATTTGGTTCACCTAAAATTTCAGAAAGAGCTTCTGAAATTGCATAATTTGAAGTTGAAGGCATAGAAGCGGTGATTTCTTTGCTTGGTGTGGATGGGGAGATAACCTGCTTACGAGACGCAAAATTATAAGAAGCGCCGACCACATATCCGATTGGATTTAGTACATTATGGAATGACAAAATCCTTACAATCGCTTCCTCAACTCCATTTAAACATTTTAGTTTGAAGCCCCCTCCAACCGTGGCTTCAATTTATTTCTCGTTCGATATCAATTTCTCTTTTACTTTGAATTTGGCATCAAACCAAACCTACAAGAAGCATTTGTACTTATTTTCAAATGCTTAACAATTTTCTTACTTTCTGCCATTCCTTTCCATTTCGTGTTGGTAATGCTGTTTGATTCCTTGGCTAAGGACCCCGACTCCAACTTTGTCTGCTGACTTGTGGAGATACCTCTTTTGCGAGGTTTTCATTTGATTCCATGAGCTGAACATCTGTTTGTTATTTGTTACTTTTAAACACTGTAGAAACTTGTAGTTACAATTTTCATAAGAACAAAAGAAAAATCTTTCATTTTTAATTTTGTAATTTTATGAAGGACAAAAGTTTTAAGAGACGGTTTAGTTTTAAAAACGACAATCGCAATAAAAAAAAATAACTGTAGTACGGCGAATGTCACTAAATGAACGTATTCCACATAACAACTAACGCTAGTTGGCGTTGAACGCCATAAGTGATACCAAAATCTTTTGCCGTGTTTTAGTATAGTATTCAACGACTATCGCAATAAGAGTGTATAGCTCTAAACTGTTTCGAACGTTAAGTTGGTTGAGGTTCTCTCACATTTGTGTGCGCTACCTGGATCACTGCCGTTCTCTAATGCGCCGTACCTCGGGATTGGATTCGAAGACTTTCCGGGTGGCGTATTGCCAAACTGTATATCAGTACAGAGCTCCGACGCTCTATAATAGACTACAGAATGCTCATTCAAATTAAGAGCATACTATATACTGTGTCAGATCAAAAGCAGATTTTTCTGTGTTGGTATACATTTTGCTCAGGAAACTAAGAGCAAAGTACCTGTGATTACAGAGCCATCGTTCACGTTGGTGTGGTTATTGTGTGTGGTGTGTGGTGCCGTGACATAAGGCCAAGTGATAAAAGGCCAAATTTGTTTGTGACTTAAGGCCAAACATAAAATGTTTTATCCTGAGCAACAGTACCTTGTGTGGCCCGCTTCGCGGGTTTTCAGGATTTTAACTCCCTTTTCGGGGCTCACTCCCGCTCACGCAACTCCGTTGCTCCGCTTAGGGTATGTTCAGTCGCCAGGCAGGCGCCTGTAGCAACAGTTTTCCTGAGCAGCAGTACATAACTGTTAGTTGTTTACTCCAATTAATGTAAAATACAAAACTGTTGCTACAGGCGCCTGCCTGGCGACTGAACATACCCTAAGCGGAGCAACAGAGTTGCGTGAGCGGGTGTGAGCCCCGAAAAGGGACTTAAAATCCTGAAAACCCGCGAAGCGGGCCATTCAAGGTACTGTTGCTCAAGACAAAACATTTTATGTTTGGCCTTAAGTCACAAACAAATTTGGCCTTTTGTCACTTGGCCTTATGCCACGGCACCACACACCACACACAATAACAACACCAGCGTGAACGATGGCTCTGTAATCACAGGTACTTTGCTCGATCTGAAATAGTATATAGTTTGCTTCAGATTTTTTAATATTTTACAAGCAAACTGCATGTGACAACAGAGCGCTCTGTGGTAGCATACAGTTTGCTCTACAATACTTTCAAATTCGGTGAGCAGAAAATGACTGAGCACAGACTAAGGAGATCTGTGCAGATATACAGTTTGGCAATACGCTTCCGGGTGGGATCATTTGGAACCATTTGCTCTACATGACCTAGCCATCTTAATCGTTGGACCTTATCTCGTTTGAAACGGTCGATTTCGCTGTACATACCGTACATTTTCTGTCCAGTTTTTATGGAACATGCTTGGACAGAAATCTGTGAAGTCGTTAAGGACAAAGTCAAGCTAGAACAAAAGAGTTTTTTGTCGGAAAATAATGGTACCCCACCACATAAATGAAAACAAAGTTTTCGAAAATCTTATCTTTCTCATATACTACGATACATATCCATAATTCTACATATAATTAAAAAAAAAATAAATAAATACATTTCTGATCTGTGGCTACCATACAACATTTTTTTTTTTATTTTTGACTTTCTCACTATCGACATAACAAACTTTAATTCAATATTTTATAAATAAGTTTCTAAAATGTTTAAAAAAAATTACATATTAAATCTTATAAATAATATTTTTGTTTGGACTTAAAAAAAATATTCTTTTTTTTTTTAAATTGAATGCAGGACTGGGTCGCATGAACTTGCTCTTTTATTTAAAAGTCTAAAAATTTCAAAAATGAATGTTATTAGAGAAAAACTGCCGATAAGCATAAAATTATAATTCCTTGTAGTGGTTTCTTAAAAACATAAGCTTTTATAAATAAAATTTTTAAAACATTTTTAATTAAAAATTTTGGCGCGCCAACTTAAAGTTTTTATTACTATACGAATAAAAAATAAATTTCCAAATAAAATATTGAGTCCTGTTTGAGATATTAAATTTTGCAAGATATTGTCGAAAATTCAAAAAATATTTTTTTTAAAGTGAACCTTCTCTATAACAAATTTCATTAAAATCCGTTATGCCGACAATGAGAAATTCAAAATTCGAAAAAATGGTTCTATGATAGGTACGGTCAGTAATAGATACATACATATATTAATTTCAACATTTTTTTTATTAAATTATAAATCGTAAGAATTAAGCGAAAGTAAGAAAATTTTATCGTTACCGTTTTCGAGAAAAATTACATTTTCGAAAACCATTTTTTAACATTTGTATACTGCGTACCGTTATTTTTAGATAAAATATTTTTTTTTTCTCACATCTTGTCGGTTATATTAAAAAAAACGTTTACTTATTAATTTAAAAAAAAAACGAGAATGAGGTTTTCAAAATATTGAGTTTTGAAAAAAAAAATTAAATTTGTTGAAAAAATCAAAAAAAAAAAAAAAACTATTTGAATACACAATAATATGCAAACTATTGGGGAGCTTTAGCATAAGAAAAATGGTTAAAATCGGCTGTACCGTTTTTGAGAAAATCAAAAACAAAAGAAATGGTTCGAGGGGCTACCAATAATAACCATTTTTCGAAATTTTATTTCAGCTTTTCTAATTTTTTTTTTTAAATCTGTGGGATAGTTTTTGAGAAAAAAAAATATTAATAAAATTTTGAAAAAAAAAATCGTATGGCAGGTAACGTTAATTAAAAAACAATATCAACCAAGTTTCACGAAAATCGGCCGAACCGTTTAGGCTATAGTCGAACAGAGAGACAGACAGATACACGGAGAGAATTTCGAGACACACTTTTTTAGTCTTCGCTATCATTGTAATGTCAACTTTGATAAAAATCTCTAGTTCGATTTTTTACGAATGCATAGCTTGCCTTATAGTACCTATTAGTCGCAATTAAAAATGGTGAGTCAATTCTTTTAAAATGTTTTGAAATTTGTATACAAAAATAATTTTTTTTAAACACCGCTACAACGATTTAAAATTGTTGTTCTTAAATAAATTCATATTTGTCAAGAAATCACTTGGTAATATGTTCTTTGTTTCAACTAACTAAAGAGTTGTTTTATGCGTTTAGACATTGAATTTATTACTTATGAAAATTTTTCTCTAATAACATCAATTTTTAAAATTCTAATTCTGTTAAACAGAATAGAAACAAGTTCGTGCGAGCCAGTCGTGCATTCAAATTGTTAAAGCCGTACTGTTATATAGAAGCGTAGAGTTGTACGTTCCTTATTTTGTATGTGTATAAAAATGTAATTTTCAACACAAGATCCTTCCGCAACACGCAACAAAGTCTCAAAATCAACACGTACGATTTTCATAAGACCTCATTGCTTTAGTGTATACAAAACCTTCCATAGCTTTTCTTTGTTCCATATAATTTTGTGCAATATCCTGTGATTTCTCTATGTTTTGTGTTCAATCGGAATATTAAAATACGCGTACATCTTACTATCAAAATGTCTTAAAATTAAAGCTAATAGATTTAAAACACTTCAAAAACTTCTGCTCATAAACTTCCAGTGAAGAACTTTATTTGACCTTATTAATATTGTCGAGAATAAGTGTTATAATTTTGTAGGAGAATCTTTCAATATGAAACTGGGAGTTGAACCCCTTATTTCAGCATGATTTTAGTGGATTAATTCATAGAGAGCATCATTAAAAATTCTTCTAACGTATTTCATTCTGAGAAATTTTTTTAGAACGATCAATTGGAATAAGTTTCTAATAAGGCTTTGTATTAATTTAAAATATTTCTCCGAAAAATAAACAAAGCAATCTGGTTTACTCCGAAGTTATCAAAGGCATCCCAGATCCCAGTTTCTATTTTTGCCTTTTAATTACTTATGTGTACAGACTTTTCTTCATTGCCCTTACCTTTACGCCTTACCTACCGTTGTATGTATTACGAAAAACAGCTCTTAGTTCAGCGAGTACCTTTACTTACATAATTATTGCCTTCGAAAGGTTTATAAAACAAATATTTTTGTTTATTTATTTTTTGTCGTACATTGTTAAACTTCTCATTTTATTCTTGAAAGGAGAAAAATAAGCACTTGCCTACTTTGTCATTTACCTTTCTGCAAAATAAATAAGTACTATGTACCTTTAAAAGATTAAATTCATATTTTTGCAAAAATACACCAGTAAAATAAATTTGTGTTCGGTTCTTGACCTTTTCCTTTGCCTTTTATGGACGATATTAATGAAATTGAAAAAAAAAAAAACATTCAAAGAAGTTTGCTTTTGCTAGTTTTGGAATGTAGGGACATTTGAGTAGTTTGGAACGGATGTTGGGGGCTGAAGCGAGAGACAAATCTTCGGTAAGTTTAAAGGGCATAAATTATATTTTAAACTTAAAATACCTATATTGCCGTTTATAGAACTTCCCTTGGGTACTACGAGTATAAATGAGTTTTCGCAATATGGAACTCTGCCTTTTTCATCAATTCACACATGTGAATTGTAATGAGTGGCGGGAGTGGTTGTCGTTGGGAAATTACAGAGTAGTTCTATCACTTGAAGTGCAACTAAGTTATTAGTGATTTAAATGAACTTTTCCTGCATTAAACTATCTGTAGGTATATTGCCTCTTGGGTGTTATTTTAAGAGCGAGCAACATTTCATGGTTTCAATTAGAAAATTGAAAGTTGATGTAATTTCGGTTATGGTTATTGGATGAATTAAAATAAATTGATATTTTTCGCGCAATAAAGAAAAAGAATTGATTTCGAGAGTAAACCAAACTAAGGTTTATAAAATTTAATATTATAATAATGGAGGATTAGAAAATTTGTTTTTATCATATCCATCTACATACGTGCGTCAGTTTGTCTTAAAGACAAAAAAGCTATTTCGGATGAATAATTAAAAAGTCCTTTTTAATAATGCTAAGTCTTCTAGTTGGCTGATTTATTTAAGAAGTATACATGTATAGAACAAACCTTTTTACTTCAAAAGTTAAATATTGTTAGAAAAAGAACGCACCAGCGTACTCCGCTACGTAACGTAAAATTTGTTAGACTTTTGTCTAAACAGAGATATCATTTGGTACAAGATCAAATTTTTCCAACTGCAGTCAAACTTCCTTAACCCTGGAAAGATAAGCATGCGTAAAATTGACGCATACACTTTTGAAAGCTTAATTTTCTAAGCTATTGTAAGAAAGTTGTTAAATTGATGTTAAATGGTTCTTTTAGTTAAATGAAATACCGTTTAAATATTCAATGGCATTGCTGGTTTTTTTTTTAATAAAAATTAAAATTAAATTAAAATAAAAGTAAAAAAAAATATTTAATTCTTAAAAAAAAAAATAATACAGCTTCAATCTTAAAAAAAAACTAATACTTAAAGTACATTAGATAAACATAAATGCTTATTAAAAAGTAAATAAACAAATATAATTAAAAACAAAACAAAAAAACAGTCACAAACATTGTAGGCACAAGTCAAGGTTTTGCTCTCACTTTTTCGCACTTTCTGCACAAAGAAAAAGAATGTGCCTTCCATCGTATCTTGTATGAACAATATGCAAAATAAGTTCGTTTTTTTGTCAAGGGCTGATCTGGAATTTCTTTTTGTAAGTTTGAGCCGCTTCCAGATACTAAATTACTAATATTATCACTTCAGTATGTCACCAAAGGTGGGATATCCAGTCTTTTCATAAATGGCGATGTCAGACTCGTACTCAAGCTTTTAATGAAGTATTTACGGCTCAAAAAACTTTCATCTTTCTTTTAAATATTATGGGAGTATACGACTAAGAAATTTATGCACTGAAAACATTTTTGTACATTCTTTTTATGAATGGCGATCATTCAGCCAAAATCATTAATTTTTAAAGATTATTCATATGAATAATGCACGAATTCATAAAAATTAATTTTTGTTTTATGACCAAGTCATGATTTTCATGAAAAACCATTCATAAAATCCAAATCAATGGAATTGTTGTTGGAAAATCAAATTATAATATTTTACATTTAAAATATGAACTATTCATACAAATTTTCTTTCAAAGTTTTATGAAAAGTTTCTTAAAATGCTTGAAACTGTTCTTATATTGTAGGAACAAAGTGACTGATTATATGAAACCACATTCATCAATACGAGCAAGTGACATTTCATGAAAAATTATTTTAAATTCTTGAAACTATACATTTTTTACAAGCAAAATATCATAAAATGCATGAAACCACATTCATAAACATTTATTTTTTTGTTGTGAATTTCAAGCAGGAAACTTTACATTTGAAATATGAACAATTCATACAAAATTTAATATGAAGCTGTATGAAGGATTACTTAAAATGTATGTAACTTTTCATTTGTTACATGCAAAATATTTTTCAATGCATGAGTAACGGACATTTTAAGAAAAATTGCTTTAAATGCTTGAATCCATTCATTTGATGCATGCAAAAATAGGCGGGCTAACATTCTCAAGAAAATGTTTGACAAATATATAGCTAGATGAATAATCGACGGATTGCGAATTAGCGTATACACATTCATCAAAGATGCTGTTAAACACAACTTCCTATTTGAATTTTCCCTGATGCGGATGCGGAATGAATGCGCGAATGAAATTATTTTAAAATATGCCGAAATTTGTAAATCTGCAGAAAACATAAATTTATTTCACAAATAATTTAATGCGGCTATGAAAGTGCCGTTATAGAAATCTGGTGTTTCAAGAACTAATTCATACAAAATAAGATTGATTTGGTGTTTGAAGAACTTATTCATACAAAATAAGATTAATTTCATATTTTGCATGACTAACACTTAAATTTTAGGAACAGCTTGATTTGGTTCACTATTGTGAAAGAATTTATTCCTGAATCGTAAGAATTTTGTTATAAACTCCAAGCTCATTAATTGCAATTTATGGAATATTTCCTTAAAGTGCAAAATATTACCGTTATTCACCTATGGCTGTAGTCTGGTGTTTTAAGAACTTATTCATAAAAAAAGGAACATTTTCATGTTTTGAATGACTGACTCTTTAATAGTAGGAAATAAGTCATAAACTTTGCGGTTACTATGCAATATACTTGTAATATCATATCAAGAGTTCATTTCTTGTTTGATATTATTAGTGTTAAAACGTGATCTTACAAAGTTCCCAAAAAGTTTTCTTTTATTTTAAAAATTGAAATTTTTCAAAGTGTTGCGCATTGTGGACGACGTTAAATTTATTCAACTACTTGATTTATAAAATTTGTAAGTATTTAGTCTATAGGTAGCGAATATTTTTCATAAATTCATTATGTAACACTATTTAATTTTTCTAGATAAACATGGATTTTGGTGTGTTGTTTGGAAATCGCCCAGCAGATGGACAAATCAAGCCATCCGACTTAATCAATTTTTTCTACAAGAAAAAAGGGACAAGGAGATGAGGGCAATGATGGAAAAAATAGATGAAGCAGATGTCCATAATGGTAATTTTAATTTTCTTAGTTCATATATTTATTTCAAAATACATTAAACGTTAACATTAAAATTATCATTTTTGATTGCCAAAATAGCTTTTGTTTTATTGATTACTTTGAATTTTTTGGAGACAATTAATTAACTTTGTATTTTTACTTTCGTTTTAGATAATGTTGCAGTGAAATTAATGTGGTGTCTGCATGGGTACCCCTTTCCAAATCAAAAATGCATTCAAGACAAAAATGATGGACAAAAAGATGTGAGGAAGTTCACCATTAAGATTACTTTATTAACTTAACTAATTGTTTAAATAACAAAAAAAAAATCGCAATGTTTCAACTTGTTAAAGAAAGGATAGAAAAAATCATAAAATCGTTATAAGTCGAAAAGAAAGCTAAACAGATAAAATTACCTCATACGTTTTTCGGCTGTATAATTTATTTATATGTTGTACGCAAGTATAAGATATTCAAAAATATATTCAATAAATAATTCTTCTTTTTTTTAAGTTTTTCTTTTCTTAAATTTTTCAGGTATACCATTTTCTTGAAAATTATTTGTCATCGGGGCTTTTGTATTTCAGGTGGACGTGCACGTATAATTATTTTTAATGATTTTTTTTCTTAAAACGAAAAAAAATCTTTGAAAAAAAAAGAAATAGTTCATTATTCTTATGAAAAAATAGCTTAGATTCCATGATTTCTTACATAAAACTAATGAAAAGATTCATACTGATATAAGAAAAGTAGCATTAAATTAATGACTTTTTCATTATTAAAAAAGAAACTTTTCTTACAATTATTGCAAGCAAATGATTAAAATCATTAAAAATAAAACTATCATTCATTGAATCAATGAAAAACGTCATACATCTTAGGAAACATTTCCTAGAACAAGTGTCAGAGTTTTTAAACTAATGAATAAAATCATTAAAAACACAAATCGATGTCATAAAATTAATGAAAAACATCATGAATTTCATGAATGTTTACAAACATCGTCTGAAATTACTTATACTTTTTAAGAACAATAACATGATTTTCATGATTTTTAACATTAAAACAGTGGACTGTTCCTTCAATTTATGTCAGAAGGTCATAAAATAAATGAAAAATATAGTAACATTGAATGACAAAATACATGAAATTAAAGCAAAAAATTATGAATTTCATGTTTAGGTACTTACTTACATCGAATGAAATAGTTCATATTATGTTTTGTGAATTATCGAGAGAATTTTTTAATGACTTCCAATCATTAATTTAATGCAGGAATCAATAATTTTAAGAACCTTTTGTAGTCGTAGGAACAAATTCATAAAATGTATGTTTAGGGTTTCTTTTTTTTAATGAACTCGATTCTTGGCCTATTTTTAATGAAGTTTTTCCTTCGAATCATGTACCTTTTTGGTTCAGTGTGCAAGCTATATTTAACATTGTAAACAAATAGGTATACCTAATACACTTATGTAAAATATCGAAATCTTAAAAGTCACACTAAAGATAAGCATGCGTAAATTTGACTCACACCGTGTGGATTTATCAAAAAGGGTGACACCTACCCCAACAAGCCATGCCCTCACCGATTGATACACACACTGACTAGGATAAATTAAACGGACAACCTGTTATTCGGGATACTTAAAAAGATAGAGCAATATTTCGTTTTCAAGTGAGTCAAATTGACGCAAGTTATCTTTCCAAGGTTAAAACGAACTTTCTAATAACGTAATTCGCTCTATAGCAAATTTCACTTAAGAAATATTACATATGAATTAGGTTTTTTTCTTAATAACGAAATTCTCTTTATAAGAAACTTATTTTTTTGGCCCGAAAGGAAAGTTGTTTCTGTATAACGAAAAGTCAATTTTAAATTTTGAAATCAAAGGCTACTTCGATTTTCGTTCCTATTTTTAAAAGGGAACTCCTCGTTTTGGCAAACATTTTCTAAAAGTTAAAGAATGTATGTTTGGATGTATGAAAATTGTGCATTGAGCTTGCATGTTGAATCGTTTATTCAAATAATGTGCAAGCGCAAGGATATTTCACTATCGGACAAACTGTCGATAATCAAAAAAGTTAAAAGGGGAGAAAAGAAGAAAGAAGTTGCTGAAAAATTTGGAGTATCCTTTAGTTCATTGTCGAAAATTTTGAAAAATGAAGTAAAAATTTAAAGTTTGGCGAAGCAAGGTCAAATAAAAGCCAAA
Source organism: Philhelius festivus (assembly GCA_963931855.1). Taxonomy (NCBI): domain Eukaryota; kingdom Metazoa; phylum Arthropoda; class Insecta; order Diptera; family Syrphidae; genus Philhelius; species Philhelius festivus. The sequence continues at coordinate 125,730,340 of OZ007555.1, read as the reverse complement.
AAAAAACTAAGAAAAACAAAATACGATGATGCGGACAAAGTAATGTTAAAATGTTTTTTTTTTTGTACCATTTTTTTAGCTTAAATTACATTTTCTATATATGTATAATGAATTTTATATAAAACTTCTTTATAACGAAGCAATTTTCTGTTCCCTTGAGGAGAAGCTTTTGAGTGTATATTCAAACAGAGATGTTATCTAATACGAAACTGAGTTTACATGATAACGATTTTTAATCTCTTTTTCTCTGTTGGCAATTTTTTAAAAAAAAGTTAACTTTGCTCAAGCGGAAAGGTCCTTATTCGGAATTCCCCCCGCCCCACCAAAATGCACTTTTTTTAATGAATCGATAAAAAAAAGTATGCTGTTTTTTTTTTTTTTTTTTATAATTTACTCACGCTCAAGGGAATTTGAATACCCTTTAAATGTTTCAACACAGCGTGGGCGTGAAGTTACGGAAGAGAAAGAAGGATAGGAAAGATGTGTGGCACGATGTTCTGAGACTAAGGTGGTTGTCTCAGATTTTTTATCTCCAGGGATGGCGGCTGAACTAAAGCGGAGAATTGCCGTGTCTTATTTCTATGTCCCTTATAATTCGCATTATTTTATTCGTTTTTCATCCTTGTTGGGCATACTAGTTTAACTCAATCACATGTTCTTAGTGTTATGCCTAAACAACATGTAATGAGTAAACCAGCATCCCATTGATGACAATTTATAGAAGGTTTTAATGGAATTAAAGAAAACATAGACGACGGCAGGAATCGAACCTGTTATATTGAGGTTGACAGGCGAGCACACAACCATCGTGCCAAGGCCACCCCCAAATGTTGATAAAAAACATCAAATTATGGAGGAGAAACACTTTTTTATGGTAAAAAAGTGAAGTATAAAAAAATGAATATAGGCCATAGGGTAAATTCAAAGTTTCTTTAAATCCAGATTCTGTAAATGCAAAAGAAACCTTACATACACCCAACCTCGCACCTACCCCGAATCCTATAGCGTGCCCAAGCAGGGGGTTGCAGAGGGGCAGCATGCCCCCCCATACACATCTCACTGTTTATACGCCGTAATGCCTAAGCAAGCAAAAATAGCAAATATCCCATAAAAAAGTAGTTTCAGTTATAGTACTGTGGGTGGTCCGCCTATACTTCACTTTTTACCATATACACAAGTGAACCAATTACCAATCGGTTTTGTTCTAAACAACAAAATGAATAACAACACATTCTTGGCAGTGTTAGGCAACAGTTGATTGCTGAAAAGGTAACGTTTTTCACTTACAACTATAAATAGAGAATTAACAGTTCAGTCAGTATTTCCGAAACTATGTCAGATTGCCTGAAGAAACATAATTATGTTGAGCTTCTTGGTTTGGTGAAACTGCATTTTGAAAAACAAAACAGTCGTTTACGAAAATATTTTTTTATGTGCATAGGAAGTTCATTATCTACTTGTACAGAAATACATAATAATGGTGCCTATAACAAATTTGTTTTATTCTCATTCTAAAACTGATTTTATTTAGGTATATTTTTGTATTGTTTGATTTTCTACATTAGTGCTAGAAATGATAATATCGTGGTTTTTTTTTATGTTTATCTGATTTTCATACCTAAAGTATTATTATTCGTAGGTACTAGAAAGATGAAATTCATAGACGAAATATTTTATTGACGTATATATGTACATATACCTAGATACTCGTACCCCAATTTATAATGATGCCTCCTAATGCTCCATTCTCTATTAAAAAAAAACTTCAAAAACTTCCCTGCCAGTTTCACGGCACTGCAAAACAATGTTCATTTAAACAGATTTCGCTTTTAAGCACACGTTCTTTTGATAACAACGAACAAAGAACACAGAAATTTCGCTTAAATCAAAAGGATCGTGCAGGGGGAGGCGTGTCAGGTAATTTACGTTAAGAGGACAACAAAAAGCAAAATTAAACTTTATCCGATGTTAATAGCAGTATGGAGTATTTGTTAATCGGTATAATGGGTAATGATTGTACTTAACTTCTACGTGCTATTTATATTTATTTTTTACCCCTGTTAATTGTCGTATTGGAGAGATTTCAATTGCAACCTTTAACATCCTAATATTCTAAAATAAAATATGCGTACTTACAATTTAAGATCAGTTAACACAAGGACATCAACTCATTATTTTGGAAGAGATGCAACATTTCTGGACTTATTTTTTGTGAGTGACATCAAAGACGTTGCTTTTTATAATGAGCTTTCGGCGCCTGCATTTTCAAAGCATGATTTAATATTTTTAACTCTTAGATTTGGAAAAATTTTGGAAAAATCTACATACAATTGGTATCGGTCAAGGATTGGACCGTTGAACTGGGATATTGAAGGCAACATCCTCAATAAAACATTTGTTTCCGTTCTATTGACACAATACAAGTCACATCGCTCAGAGCCGAAACCTTCCTTCAATTTATCAATCAGAGCGACCGAGATGTCCCGAAAATGCAAAACGAAATGATTTTAGACCTATGTATATCTGTTTTGCCCTTTTTGTCTTTGAAGGGATACTATAAAAAACAAATCAATGCTTATTTCACGGCCAACTCAATGCTTACCACAGAATAATTTGGTTTTCGTAAGAAACACAGTTGGATCTCAGCACTATTTAAGATTGCTGATGATCTAAGTCAAGCCCTGAATACAGATGAAATAGCGATTTTGGTTTTGCTCGATTTTTCAAAAGCTTTTGACATATATGTATGTAACAAACTTATGCAAGACTTCAATTTTTTATCTAGAGAAACCAAATTAGTTTTTTTACTTAACAGATAGAAAACAAGCAGTTCAAATTGGAGACAGTCTGTCGAATTTTCTGCCGAATGTAACTTGTGTCCCTCAGGGTTAAATTCTTGGTCTCCTTTTATGTCAGCTTATGTTAATGAACTTCCATCTTTGATCGCTAGCTGTTCCTCCCATTTGTATGCAGGCTATGTTCAATTGTAATATCTTTAAGCATGGATCTTAGAGAAATTGGTAAAAATTGATCTGAGTCAAATGGTTTTATTTTAAATCCTAATAGTCTAAATTTCTAAATTGTTTTGAGCAAAGCTCCAATCGAATACGTGGAAACGGCAAAAAATCTCGGTGTAACTTACAACCGCTTCCTAACTTGGCATAACCATATTAATGGACTTGTCGCAGTGGCGTAGCGTAGTGGGGGTGGCAGGGGCGGCACTTTTTAGGAGGCGGCAAATTTTAACAATAAATAACCGGAAACTCAAATTTAAATTTCAATTTAATATGTATGTGTAAGTACTCGTTCCTATTAAAAAAGGTCTTGACAGACAGACGGACAATGAAATGATCTAGTAAAAGTAAAGATAGATAAAGGTTCCATTATTTCCTTTTAAGGTACGAAACCCTAAAAACGGAAAATTTCAGTAAAGGAAGATTTTATTTTAATTTACTAGATATTTCTTTTGAAATGTCCGATAGTTTCATTTACAACTCTATCTTGTACTTTTATCATTTAATATTTTTTGATTTTAGCATTAAAAATGAAAAGAGTAAAAGAAAGTTGGGCACCTTATCGTAATAACAGAAGAGCTAAGTTGGAAAATATTAGAGCAAATGAAGGAGCTTTACTTAAATATGTGAAAAGTGTTGTTCCTGAGTCGTCAGATTCTACTTTAGGCTTAAATTAATCACAGAAAACTAGGCCTTCAAACCCAGAACAAGCTGAAAAAGTACAAGAACTTGATACTATTAATCTGCTACCTGTTAGAAGTGTTGAATTTGTTCCTAAAGATCAAATTCCAACAACATCCACTGAATTAGAGTCTCCATCTGTATGTCCAGATATGAACATGCATAGTTTCGAAACAGAGATTGATACAACATCGGCATTGCCTGCTATTCAATACCAAAATTTCGACGATATTGGAAAATGGCCTCACATAGACGTCAATATCCGATTGTACCTCATTCAGCAAGGACAGGAAATTGTTCTGCATATTGATACTAATTTCGCTGAATTTCCTGATCTTTAACATCAAAAGGAGAGATAAGCCGACTTACTAAAGAATGGTTTTACCTTAGATTGACTAACGGTGAAAAAGTTTTACGTACTTGGATGGCTTATTCTCCATCCAAAGCATCATTATTTTCTTTTTGCTGTCGTTTATTCGAGAACGTAGATACACCGAATGGATCTAAATTTTGCTCATCTGATGGATTTAATACTTGGTGGAAATTAAATCCTAAGGTTTCAAGTCACGAATCAAAAAAAATATTGCAAATGGAAGGACTTGGAGAGCGGACTTCAAAAAGGACAGACTATTGACAAAAAAGACCAAGACATAGTGGCAAAGGAAACAAAGAAATGGCAGGAAATTCTTATCAGAATGTTTGATATTATAAGATTCCTTGCCAAACAAAATTTGGCTTTACGTGGACAAATAAAAAACGACACCAGTACCAATAGAGGAAACTTTTTAGAATTGGTTCATTTCATTGCAGAATACGATCCTGTACTTCGTGAATATGTTGTAAGATCTAAAATGTCTAACAAAATTTCAATCACTTATATGTCACCACAAATACAAAACGAATTTATTGCCATTTTGCGAAATAATGTTCGCCAACATATCATCGGACAAATAAAAAAGGCTAAGTATTATTCGATTATATTCGATAGCACTCCAGACCTTTCTCATAGAGATCAAACAAGTCAGGTATTCAGCTACGTAGTAATTGAAAATCAGGAAATATGTAAAAGTAGTGGAATCCTTCATAGATTTCAGTGAAACTAAAGACAAAACTGCTGAAGGAATTTCAAAGATGATTTTGGACAAGATTCAAGCTGATGGGCTAGATATAAGCAACTGCAGAGGCCAAGCATATGATAATGCTGCTGTTATGGCTGAAAAGTATCCAGGAGTTCAGCAAAGAATTAAAAAAAATAAACCCTGAAGCTGAAATCGTACCTTGCTTAAATCATTCGTTAAACCTAGTTTGGTTACATGATGCCTCAGCTGAGGTGGATTCAATGACTTTTCGGCACTTTAGAACGTTGCTATTCTTTTTTTTCCACATCGACAAATCGTTGGGAAGTTCTGATAGTAGCTTTGGAAAAACTGACAGAGGCAGGTGAAAGCTTTAACACTAGGACAGATGCAGGTGCTTTACTAGTTACGATGCAGTCATTTTCATTTCTTTGTTTTTTGGGTCTTTGGTAGCCGGGTCTACACGAAGTAAATGATGCACAAAAATATTTACAAACAAAGGGACTTGACATAAGATTGTGCGCTCAGAAAATAAATTCTTTGCAAATGATATTGACAGAGAAACGAGAGGAATGGGCAGATGGCGCTGTACGTTATGCAATAAATATATGTGAAGAACTCGGAATTTCCATAAAACCTCGGAGGCGCATAACAAGAAAATATATTTTTGATGATGGAACTAGAGATGCTAACTAGTCCTGTGAAAATGAGTTGAGACGAAAGCTGTTTTCTTCGTTAGATAGAATCATTGTAGAAATTCGTGAGCGTTTTCAACAGCTACAGAATTTAACAGATAAGTTTGCTTATCTAACGCCGGCTATATTATTAGATCCAGACAATACTGAATGTAATCTAGACTATGCATCTGACGAAATTGACGAGCCGGATTTCAAGCTGGAACGACTTCGACTGCGCACTTTCGTTGCGCATTAATTAATGCAGACTCACTTAAATTATTTAAATTTATTGTTAAATCCAAGCTGGAAGATACTTTGCCCAGTATTTTAATAATGTTCCGAAATTTTTTTACAGTTGCCATAAGCAATGCCAGCTGTGAGAGAAGTTTTTCAAAATTGAAATTGATTAAAAATTATTTAAGATCGACAATGAGAACTCTAAGACTAACTAATTTGGCTATCTTGTCTATTGAGCAAGAGGTGTGTGATGCCATAGACATTGATGGTGCAATAAAAGACTTTGCTCTTATAAAAAGTAGATGTATATACATTTTTAATTAAAGACGGAAGTTTTGTTTTTAATTCTAAGAATTACTTATATTACTTTTCAATCAAAATATAAATATTACATTATACAATCGTTCTAGTTCTAATTAAAAATTGATTTGCGTTTTATATTCAATTTGTTAATTATTTAATCTTATCGATCGTAAAGGTGTACATAATCTTAAGTGGTAGGTACCTAAGTTATATCAATGTATCTAAGTGGTTGACGTATAAGAATTTTTGTATTAATAAACGTGATTGTAAAACTTAGATAAACTTTTATTTAAAATCTAACCTGTATTATGCAAAATAACGATGACTATTCTCTATTATTAATGTATGTAATGTATAGTATACATTAAATTGAAATACCTAAATAAGAGGGCGGCAAAATTTTCTTCCGCCCCGGGTAGCCGACACCCACGATAGCGCAACCACTGACTCGTCGGCAAGGTTTATGATGTGATTCCTATTTGATGTATGGTTGTGAAATTCACTGTAACTGTCACATTTAATTCCACTGTGCGCTATGTATTCCTTACACGCCAACCACACCACAATACTGTTGTGAAAAAAATTAGATTTGAAAACTGGCATAGATCTGTCAGTTAATTGTCCCTCGTTGCTCACTCTTAACATCTGGGCTTCAATTTTTTGTTAATTCCGTCCGTCTTTGAAACTCTTTACCACGAAATATAAAAGAAAGATTAAACGGAACTAGGGTCAAAAAAGACTTAAAATCTTGTTTTTCTGGTTTTGTTGAATTTATTTTTTAATTCCTTTAAATACATATATTAATTAAATCTATTTTGCTCAATTTTGTAAAATTAGCTTATAAGATATTGTTTCTTATATTGTTTCTTACAGTTGTTAAGCAATCACGAAATAAAAATAAATAAATAAATTTCAGACCTCCTTTGAATTTGAATTCGTTTTTAGTTCGTTGTTCGTTTTTATAATTTAAATTCCGTTGTTCAGGGTACGATTAACAAAGAACAACATACACAGAGTACACTGAAAGTCTAAATTCACATTGGCCATACATCACTTCTCATTAAAATGTTGACCATGGCGGGCCAACTCAGACTATAGATATAATTTTAGATAGGGAAATTTACTTGATTTTTATATTCCAATGCTGCTTAAAACTTATATATTAATCTACTTAAATTCACCTGAATATAAGCTGTTGCTTATAAAACTAATGTTGATATATTTTTAACTTCGCATAGGGAGTTATTGTAATCGGTCCGATTTGTCAATTGGAATTTTTGACATTTCTCGACGTTTCAAGTTCCCTAGAGGCTATATCAATCATTGCCGCGTTCACTTCGTAGACCGATAGGGTATCTAAGATACTTTAGTATCCGATACGTTGGCGAACGACCAAAACCGGATAGGTACCATTTACACTCAAAGTCAAAATATAAATATCAAAAAAAGACGTGAATCGTCCAGGGTTGGCCGATTCAACTACATGCCTAATTTACTACAATCTGTTACGTCTGCTACATACGTAGTTAATTCATTAAAAAAAATACAATAAAGGAAACCAAACAATTTTGCACATTTATGATCTTATAAAGGTTTGTACAAAAACTGAAAATGTTTCATTTACCATAAGGATGAGGAATTGTAGGAATTATGCATGATAGATGGGAAGTTTATTTTTGGAGACAAATAATTTTCTTTGGCATAATCAAAGGATTTGGATTATGAACACATGATTTAAGATATTTTTTAATGCTGAATTTATTGTACAAGGTATGTTGCGACGATTTAGTTGCAGCAAGAGACCATTTGCTAATCCGCAAAACAAACAATTAATATTATACATATGCACATATGTATACTGGATTACAAATCCTATGAATTTTTTTTTTATTATAATAATTCATTAAATATTTAAGAATACAATATGGTATAGCCCTTATAAATATATACGAGTGCAATACTGACAATGTCTCTATTAAGTTTTTTAGTTCAAATTTTTGATAATTTAATCCTGCAATGAGGAAAGGTAAATTGAAAAGGGAAGATTTTTAACTTCCCATAGGGAGTTATTGTAATCGGTCCGATTTGTCAAATTGGAATTTTTGACATTTCTCGACGTTTCAAGGTCCCTAGAGGCTATATCAATCATTTTTAGAGAGATGTCTGTGTGTGTGTGTGTACGTACGTTCGTAAGTTCGTACGTTCGTACGTCTATACGTTCTGGTACCATTTTTCGTCGTCGATATCTCAAGAACGAGTAAAGATATCGACTTCAAATAAATTTTGTTTAATAGATAATAACTTCGAAAGCGGCTGAAAGGGCGTTTATTAAAATTCAGTGAGTAGTTTTTTCACTATAACGGTTAAAAAAAAGAATAAAAATTTTGGTTAGTTTCAAATATCTCACGAAAAAATAATGCTATTGACTTCAAATAAAATTTAATGTACTCATTATAAGGTCATACAGATTTGGTATGAATTTGGAAAAAAATGAACATACCGTTATTTTTTTTTAAATAAAAAAAACTGAAAAAAAAAATTTTCATAACCCAGATATTCTAAGAACGGAAAACAATTTGAAACTCAAAATAATCTTATTTTACGAAAAATAATGTGTTTGACAACTGGTGAAAATTTCAAAAAAAATCAGTTTACAGTTTTTTTACAAAAAATAAAAAACTATATAAATTCTATTGAAATTGGTAAAAATTGTTTTTCGACTCAAATTTCTCGAGAACTAGTAGTGATATTGACTTCTAAATTGGTTTATTTTATACATAGTATAATTTTGTACAATTGATAAAATTTTGACAAATATTGAATTAATAGTTTTTTTTTTTTTTAATAAAAAAACTATTAAAAATTCTAGTGAAAACTAGTTCAAATTGTATTTCAAGTCGAATTTCTTGGGAATGAACACAGATAGTGCCTTCTAAAGTATGTTGTTTTATACATCGATACCTTCCCGTAAGAATGTATACTATAAGCGACATTTATAAAATTGTTCGGGAAACGAAAAAAAACGAAGAAAGTTCTAGTTGAATCATAGTGTGCTAAGAGACAATTTTGGTTAAACTAAGTGACATCTAACAAATTCTTTTGTTGCTCACGACAATGAGATCTTTATTAATGTCGCTTAGCATAATTTTTATGGCGGATAATACAAATTTCAGGGGGCAACATTATTTTAATGAGAAAACATGGCAGTTGATAAATTTTTTTATTTGTACTCTAGTTTCCTTTTCATGCATAATAGGTTGGCGAAACCCAGGCCAAAACGTGGCCCTTAACATATAGCATATTTCCTCATCAAAAAGTCGTTTTCGAAAAAAGTATCGCTTAGTACATTCTTACGGGAAGGTATCGACATAATACAATTATTAACATATGGTTAAATTTTGACAAGTATCGAATTGACAGTTTTAACAAAAATATAAAAAAAATTTACTAAAAAGTGGTAATATTTGTTTTTCGACTAGAATACCTTGAGAACGAGCAATGATATTGACTTTGCCATTATTTAATTGTATACATAATACAATTTGTAACAAATGGTTTATATTTGACATATATCGACGGTTAACTATGAATACCTCCTATGTCGCATTTTGTAAACTTTAAAGGGGACACAAAAAACTGATTATAGTGTCAAAATTAAAACGCATAATAATAAAATTTTACACATAATTATCAGTTTTGAATGTCTATGATGTGAAATAGTTTAAATTTTAAAAATTCAGCGAAGCAGATGGAAATTATTAACAAAACTGCATCAAAATGTAAATTTCACAAAAATATATGTTAGGAGATATTCATAGTTAACCGTCGATATCTAGTTTTAGAGCGGATATATTTTGTAAGTATCCTTCCATCAATAACCAAACCAAATCTTTTATATTTGAATATTTCGTTTTTAAATTTTTTTCAATTAAAATGTTTGGAACCGAAATAATAAAGTAATTTCTATAATATAATACATAATTTTATAATTTTACTATCAACTTAGTTTTTAGAAGAATGTATGTACTGTACATACGTATATGAATAAGGTTATTCAGTTGTACCCAAGTCCCACATATTCAAATTCTATTAATAGCTATGGTAAAATTGAAGAAAACGTCACAATATGTTTTTATCTTTTTGTCCATGAAAAAGATGTAAAATTCTACTCAAGGTTTTCTTATAGGTGTAGAAACACAGATATATTAAAAAATACGGAAATCTATAATTCAGTATATAATATCGTCGTCGTTCTATGAAAACTCCCTAAGTCCATTTAAAAAAAAATGTGATTCAATTCTTATTTAATTCATTTCGGATAAACCATTTGCAAAAAATTTTATTGAACAGTGGCTACGCCAAGCCCATTCTACAATTGAAGCCTGAGATCTTGCTATTCTGATAATTTTTGGATTTTTTTATATTAATTTCCAAGTTTAAATGCAAATATCTCAAAACACAAAAAATGGACTTAGGGAGTTTTCATAGAACGACGACGATATGTACCTACCAACCTTCGTAATTATTACAAGAAATTTAACATTTTGAATAGGAAAGTTTAACTACATTTTCTGTAAAAAAAAACATAAAATGAGCGACTAAGTATCCTCATCATCAACAAAACAAAGCAAGTTTCCTAATATTATAGTATGCCACAAGCATCATCGATTTTTAAAACAGGAGTCATTGTATATCCAGTGCAGATTACAGCCTTTCAATCCGGAAAAACCGCAACAACAATTACACTATGAAACCATCTACTTCGATCTTCCATCTACTGCTTAAAATGCTTAAAATGCTTTTCAATTTTAAAATAATGTTTGTTTGAATTTTACAGCTAAAGTTTGTTTCGCTGAAAATTTGGTTATTTGAAAAAAACTAAGTATAAAGTTTTCAAGACCACAAATGGGAAGTTATCAGTGTGGGTCGTACCCAGCCTCTTTTTTAACCACAAATTATCTCACGCCAACGAGGTTTCTTTTTTTTTTGAGATTTTAATTAGCGGTGAGCTTTAAGCCGACAGAGTTAAGCTACGATTTCTTTTAGTGCTTGTTCGCATTTGGTGAGCGGACGCTGTCGTTTCAAGGTACGTACATATAAATATTACCAAAAAAACTTTTTAAAAATAATAAAAACCAAGAACTGGTAATTATATTGAAACTGTTTATTTTTAAGGAGCGCAGCACACTTGTCGATCATTTTCCATTTTAATTGTGTTGTAAATCAACCTTCAGCACAATAATTATGTAGCTTTTTGACCAGCCATTTTCACTTCGCTTATTAAAAATGAATAAGCCCAACTAACATACTCTCCAAAGCTAAACTCTTGAAATCTGACAAAAAAAAAATCCCATTGTTATACCTATGTATTAATAGCTTGTTATGAAATTGAACTGGGTTTCATAACATTTTTATTTTAAGAGGTAAACACTTTTGCTGCTTAAAACTACTTAAATCTTATAGCAAAACTATTTTTTCTTCTTGCAATAAGATTATATAAGATTATTATTAATAAAAGAATCCTTTTCTGAAAACTCAGCTCTAAATATGTCCATATAATCCCATAACAAGTCATGTTTAAGAGTTAAGATCATTTCATATTTCTATGAAAACCCTAAAAAAATTGAGTTTAATACCTCCTATACCAAGATACAATCTGAAGTTCAAAGAATAAAAGCTTTGCAGTAGGATCCGAATGAGATCTTTAATGCAACAAACTTTAATTTTCTCAATTGGTAAATTAGTACTAGACGTAACAAATGTTAAAAAGAGGCTGGGTGCGACCCACACTGATAACTTCCCATTTGTGGTCTTGAAAACTTTATATTTAGTTTTTTTTAAATAACCAAATTTTCAGCGAAACAAACTTTATCTGTAAAACTCAATTAAACATTATTTTAAGATTGAAAAGCATTTTAATTATTTAAAGAGATTTGAAATTGAGATTGTTGATGTATAAGTTGTTTCAAAATGTATTATATTATAGAAATTACTTTATTATTTCGGTTCCAAACATTTTAATTGAAAAAATTTAAAAACGAAATATTCAAATATAAAAGATATGGTTTGGTTATTGATGGAAGGGTACTTACAAAATATATCCGCTCTAAAACTAGATATATGTCAAATATAAACCATTTGTTAGAAATTGTATTATGTATTAAATTAATTAATGGCAAAGTCAATATCATTGCTCGTTCTCAAGATATTCTAGTCGAAAAACAAATATTACCACTTTTTAGTAGATTTTTTTTATATTTTTGTTAAAACTTTCAATTCGATACTTGTCAAAATTTGACCATATGTTAATTATTGTATTATGTCGATAGCTTCCCGTAAGAATGTACTAAGCGACACTTTTTTCGAAAATGACTTTTTGATGAGGAAATATACTATATGTTAAGGGCCTGGGTTTCGCCAACCTATTATGCATGAAAAGGAAACTAGAGTACAAATAAAAAAATTTATTAACTGCCATGTTTTCTCATTAAAATAATGTTGCCCCCTGAAATTTTTATTATCCGCCAAAAAAATTATGCTAAGCGACATTAATAAATAAATTTTGTTAGATGTCACTTAGTTTAACCAAAATTGTCTCTTAGCACACTTCGTTTTTTTCGTTTCCTGAACAATTTTAGAAATGTCGCTTAGTATACATTCTTACGGGAAGGTATCGATGTATAAAATAACATACTTTAGAAGGCACTATCGGTGTTCATTCCCAAGAAATTCGACTTGAAATACAATTTTAACTAGTTTTCACTAGAATTTTTAATAGTTTTTTTTATTAAAAAAAAAACTATTAATTCAATATTTGTCAACATTTTACCAAATGTACAAAATTATACTATGTATAAAATAAACTAAATTAGAAGTCAATATCACTACTAGTTCTCGAGAAATTCGAGTCGAAAAACAATTTTTACCAATTTTCAATAGAATTTTATATAGTTTTTTATTTTTTGTAAAAAAACTGTAAACTGATTTTTTTTGAAATTTTCACCAGTTGTCAAACACATTATTTTTCGTAAAATAAAATTATTTTGAGTTTCAAATTGTTTTCCGTTCTTAGAATATCGGGGTTATGAAATTTTTTTTTTCAGTTTTTTTTATTTAAAAAAATAACGGTATGTTCATTTCTTTCCAAATTCATACCAAATCTGTATGACCTTATAATGAGTACATTAAATTTTATTTGAAACTAATAGCATTATTTTTTCGTGAGATATTTGAAACTAATCAAAATTTTTACTTTTTTTTTAAACCGTTATAGTGAAAAAACTACTCACTGAATTTTAATAAACACCCTTTCAGCCTCTTTCGAAGTTATTATCTATTAACAAAATTTATTTGAAGTCGATATCTTTACTCGTTCTTGAGATATCGACGACGAAAAATGGTACGAGAACGTACGGACGTACGAACGTACGCACGTACGAACGTACGTACACACACACACACAGACATCTCTCTAAAAATTATTGATATAGCCTCTAGGGACCTTGAAACGTCGAGAAATGTCAAAAATTCCAATTTGACAAATCGGACCGATTACAATAACTCCCTATGGGAAGTTAAAAAGTTACAGTTCGGCCAACCCTGTACTCGACACAAAAGAAAATAGATCAGCTGAATTGTCAGCTGTTCTTCAAAATTCCTCTTCGATAGTTAAGTATACCAAAAATTTTTGGATAGCTTTAGATTTCTGCTTGACATCAGCTGTTTCGTTAATCAGTTGTTTTTTCCTATGGGATTACAACAACACCAACAAATCCGGATACCTTTGGATACGTAACCGAACGCGACCATTTTTAGAGAGATGTCTGTGTGTGTGTGTGTGTACGTACGTTCGTACGTTCGTACATTCGTACGTGCGTTGGTTCATACGTCCGTACGTTCTGGTACCATTTTTCGTCGTCGATATCTCAAGAACGAGTAAAGATATCGACTTCAAATAAATTTTGTTTAATAGATAATAACTTCGAAAGAGGCTGAAAGGGCGTTTATTAAAATTCAGTGAGTAGTTTTTTCACTATAACGGTTTAAAAAAAAAGTAAAAATTTTGGTTAGTTTCAAATATCTCACGAAAAAATAATGCTATTGATTTCAAATAAAATTTAATGTACTCATTATAAGGTCATACAGATTTGGTATGAATTTGGAAAAAAATTAACGTATACCGTTCTATTGAAAATTAGTAAAAATTGTTTTTCGACTCAAATTTCTCGAGAACTAGTAGTGATATTGACTTCTATTTTAGTTTATTTTATACATAGTATAATTTTGTACAATTGGTAAAATGTTGACAAATACTGAATTAATAGTTTTTTTTTTTAATAAAAAAACTATTAAAAATTCTAGTGTGTTAACATTGTATTTCAAGTCGAATTTCTTGGGAATGAACACCGATAGTGCCTTCTAAAGTATATTGTTTTGTACATTTATACCTTCCCGTAAGAATGTATACTAACCGACATTTCTAAAATTTTTCAGGAAACGAAAAAAACGAAGAAAGTTCTAGTTGAATCATAGTGTGCTAAGAGACAACTTTGGTTAAACTAAGTGGCATCTAACAAAATTTTTTGTTGCTCACTGCAATGAGATCTTTATTAATGTCGCTTAGCATAATTTTTTTGGCGGATAATACAAATTTCAGGGGGCAACATTATTTTAATGAGAAAACATGGCAGTTGATGAATTTTTTTATTTGTACTCTAGTTTCCTTTTCATGCATAATAGGTTGGCGAAACCCAGGCCAAAACGTGGCCCTTAACATACAGCATATTTCCTCATCAAAAAGTCGTTTTCGAAAAAAGTATCGCTTAGTACATTCTTACGGGAAGGTATCGACATAATACAATTATTAACATATGGTTAAATTTTGACAAGTATCGAATTGACAGTTTTAACAAAAATATAAAAAAAATCTACTAAAAAGTGGTAATATTTGTTTTTCGACTAGAATATCTTGAGAACGAGCAATGATATTGACTTTGCCATTATTTAATTTTATACATAATACAATTTCTAACAAATGGTTTATATTTGACATATATCTAGTTTTAGAGCGGATATATTTTGTAAGAACCCGTTTTTAAATTTTTTTCAATTAAAATGTTTGGAACCGAAATAATAAAGTAATTTCTATAAGATAATACATAGATAATTTTATAATTGTACTATCAACTTAGTTTTTAGAAGAATGTATGTACTGTACATACGTATATGAATAAGGTTGTTCAGTTGTACCCAAGTCCCACATATTCAAATTCCATTAATAGCTATGGTAAAATAATGTTTGTTTGAATTTTACAGCTAAAGTTTGTTTCGCTGAAAATTTGGTTATTTGAAAAAACTAAATATAAAGTTTTCAAGACCACAAATGGGAAGTTATCAGTGTGGGTTGCACCCAGCCTCTTTTCTTACTATGTGGACAGCTCGAGAACTTCATGGGAAATTAAATTTGCTTCATGCATGACAAGCATGCCCATGCATCCATCTTATAATGTAAATTGTCAAAGTAAATATAAGCGGCATGGGTCTGACAGATACAGAACAATCTATATTTTGACTTATGTAGAATATTTAATTCGAAATTTGGCATTATGTGGTTTTGACAGAAACGGACAGATTAAATGTTGACGTATCGAGAATATTTCGTTGTAGGTGTCAACCGATTGCTCTGAAATGCATTTTCCGTAGCAGAAATCAATTTGTTTTTGAATTTCTTAAATGAAAGTGGTAATCGTCCATCACTGACATGAAGGGGATTTGTTTTAAGCATTGAATGAACCTGCAATGAAATTTGACACCAGTTGTTTCGTCTTTCGTCTTATTGACATATTTGTATTTGTATCAATCAATTGATACCATGGGCGAAATCTTTTTTAAGTGGCCTCAAAGTTTATAATGTAAGAACGATGTAGTAAGTACGCAATATTTCCAATGTAAACGGGGTCTTAATTGAAATCTTTTGCAAGGTAACGTGTTACTCAGAAGTGTAATCGTCCATCATATTTCTTTGAAATTTTGTGGAATCTATTATACTTTTAAAGTGCATACATATATGGGCAATTCTACAGAACTTTTAAACTCTGTGTCATGAGCATATATGTAGCTATATGAATATCTTAGCTCCAAGTTAAAATATACTTGAATTTCTTTTTTATTCCAGTGACTTACTTTATTAAGAATATGTATTTTCCAAATTGAGTCATCTAAGTATTTATCTGCGCTTTTATAGTTTCTTAAACAAGCTAAATTTAAAAAATCTAAATTGTAATAATCTCGTTTATTTTTAAATTATGCTCTGATGTACTCGCGGCCCGCAACTTGAGTCATTACTTAAATGTTGTCTTTACCTATAAGAAATATTATCGTAAGTTTCGTAAGTGTGCGCCAGTTTTGTGATAACTTATAGATCTTTCTATAAGTGTAATAACTTTTTAATAAAAATATGTTTTTTCGATGTTTCGTTGTTTTTTGAAAACGGCCCAAGGAATATCAAGTATGTGCGCAGAAAATTTTCGAGACTAGAAATGTTTTCAATCAGAGATCGAATTTCTACAAGAATGGAAATTTGCACTTAAATGTATAACACATAGATTTCTAGAAAAACAATGGGCCACAAAAGTAATTATTGTAGTTTTAAAATTATCAACCTTAATAAGAGTATTTATTCAAATAAATGAAATTTCGGGTCCTGCTCTTATAATACTTTATATATACCCTACCACAACGGCCCGCGATAAAATCGATGCACGACTATCTATTCAACATACTGATAGGTTCAATAAAAGTACGCAAAGTCTCAGTGATGTGCGAAGTATTTGAAAAAATAAAGTTTCAAAATCACAAGTTTAAAAGTTCTGTAGATATGCCCATATACCTACATGTAAAGTATGTACATTAATGGGTCTTGTGAATAAAAAAAAAGTTAAAGTTTTTTTTGGAGGAAGCTAAAGCCAACTAGTCATAGCTTTTACTAGCAGCTAAAGCTAGACAGTACTAGCTTAAGCTTTGTTTTATGTGAATAAAAAAATGATAACGCTAAATAGCTTATGCTGGAAAATTCTAGCTTAAGCTTCGTAATTTAAGGTGTTCGTTTTTTTATTCACATGTTTCGGCTAGTTAGCTTTAGCTAAAACTGGTACATGTATGACCGAAAGGAAGGTTTTTTGCCTCAATTTGTTGTCTGTTCTACAGGGCAACTATTGGTTTCGGCTAAAAAATGTTTTTAACATTTCGTATGTCAGTTTCTGGGTCTATACGTTCACAGCCCTATTTTTTGAGATATTCCCTTATGTTTAATTAACAACTCGCACAAGTTAATACTGAAAATAAGAACTAGTCAAAGCTTTCTAGACAGGTCGAAAAAATCTTGAAATTTTTGTAGCTTTAACTATAATATTCTAGTTTAAGCTATTTTTATTCACACAAATTGAAGCTTAAGCTAGGAAAACAAGCTAAAACTAAATGAATTTAGCTTTGGCTTTTTTTAGATAGCTATTACTAGAAAACATCTTTAACTAGCTAGCTTAGGCTTATTTTTATTCACTAAAAATCAAGCTTTTACTTAAAAATCCAAGTTTTAGCTTTAGCTTTTTTTTTATTCACAAGGCCCAATATGTACAGAAAATATGTATAGACAATATTTAATCGTACTTGACAAATTTCCGTACTTAAAACTAACAGTGAAATTCAGAATCTCTGCATCCTCTACCTGCGTATGTATATACGAGTAATTTACATATGTATATTCGATACTTTATCAAAAGGTTTAAATTTAATTATTGAAAATTCCAATTGCTTTGAAATAGCAAAGCAAAACAATCCGACCAAGACTGAAAAAGAGTAAATACAATCACAGAATACAATTCTTTAATAGGAATCAACTCAGAAACAATCCGTAGCAGAACGAGGATTACTTTGGCGAATGAAAAAAAGGAAAAAATCCTTTTGATGTAAAAAAATGCATACACTATGGATTAGAAGAAATTCCATTAGAATTCAATTTGAATGGGAGTTTCAAATCGCTAACTTCCAATAACATGGACTAAATCGTAAAAAACAAACAAGGTAAAATACAGATTCAGGCAAAAGCATGCAAAATCTGCCAAACCAACAACTTCTACTCCTTTAGCTGTTGTTGGTTAGTATCCGTAGAGAGAAGAGAATGTTGAGTAAGAGTGAAAGGAAATGCGGAAAGTAACACATCCATTTGGAGCTTTTATCTTAAAAAGTCGTTAATACTGGAATGGATAGCTATCTTAATTTAATTTCGAAAACCATTTGTTTTCCTAATATGTATCTGTTTTTCGATCTAAAATATAAATTCGAAAGATTTCGTTTCAGTTTCAGTGTCTCATTGATAGGGTTATCGGCAAATGCTCTGCAAAATGATTCTGTAAAAATACTATAATACAAGGTGGCCCAACCATAATGCACGATGTTAATTGTGAGTCAAGTTTTTTGCTCACCTTAATTTGGCAATTCAACCATGGAGAGGTACACAATTGGCAGCGCGTTAAGATTGTTGAAGCCTTTTACGAAAATGGGCGTTCAAATCAAAATGCATTTCGTGCACTTCGTGACTTTTTTGGTCAGCATAATCGACGAAATGTGTCCACAATCGGTATAATTGTGCCCAAATTTCAGCAAACCGGGTCTGTAGGAAATGTGAAAACATCTGTGCATGCTCGCTCAGTTCGTTCTGCGGAAAACATCGCGATAGTGTGACAGAAGAGCCGTCAACCTCGACTCGTCGTCCGTCGTGCCCAACAATTGAACATCTCACGAACATCACTGATGCGAATTTTGAATAATGATTAGAATTTACAC
Source organism: Philhelius festivus (assembly GCA_963931855.1). Taxonomy (NCBI): domain Eukaryota; kingdom Metazoa; phylum Arthropoda; class Insecta; order Diptera; family Syrphidae; genus Philhelius; species Philhelius festivus. The sequence continues at coordinate 125,711,512 of OZ007555.1, read as the reverse complement.
ACTAACAAGGTTCAATTGACTCAAGAGCTGAAGCCTACTGACCATTTCAAGCGTCGTCAATACGCCGAATGGTTGGTTGAACGACAGAAGTGAATGGTGACTTTACAAAGAAAATCATATTCAGCGACGAGGCACACTTTCACCTCAGTGGATTCGTAACAAGCAGAATTGCCACATTTGGGCAAATGAGAATCCACGACTGATTGTTGAAAAGCCGACGCATCCACAAAGAGTGACTATTTGTTGTAGTTTATGGGCTGGCGCCGTCATTGGACGGTACTTCTTCGAAAATGAGGTCGGCCAAGCAGTTACCGTGAATGGTGTTCGCTATCGCGAGATGATAACGGACTTCTTATGGCCAGAAATTGAGGATATGGACCTGGATATGTGCTTCCAGTAGGATGGTGCCACTTGCCACACAGCCAACGAAACAATGGCTCTTTTGCGCTAGAAATTCAATGGTCGTGTTATATCACCTCGGTCGTGGCGATGGACTTCTCCCTTTGTGGATATTTAAAAGAAAAAGTATACATACTTCAATAAGCCAAGAATAATTCAAGACAAGAGCTAAAGGATGAGATAATTCGGCACATTAACGACATTAAACATCAGTTATGTCTCAGAGTCGTTGAAAAATGGACCATCGGATAGAGGTATGCCACCGAAGCCGTTGCAAACATTTGGCCGATATTTTGTTTCACACATGATTGTCATAGATTCTTCTATCATAATATTAAGATAATTCTCTGAAAACATTTTGTTTTATTTACAATTAACATCGTGTGTTTTCGTTGGACTAAAAAATGTATACTCAAATTTTTGTTGTTGCATCAATGTTTTTATATATAAAACTTTTTTTAAAGAAAGCATGTTAAAAGCAACACCAATTTTAACATTTTGTGATTTCTAAAAAGCCATTTAAACTTTTTGAAAAAATAAATCAAATACACCATTCTTTCGGCCGACAGGTCTCTTAGCCTTAAAATGGGATTTTTTGGTTTCGGAAAAATTAAACAAGCTTTTAAACACCCTTCTAAGCTAAATGCTGATTTTTAGCTCATTAAGTTTAAAAAGTGTCATTGAAATGTTATCAGATGCAGTTAACAAGTATCAGTTCACTCGTGATACCCGTTTCGCTAGGTATGCTCATCAGTTCACCCTCGGGATTAGTTTTGGTCATACTGTTAAATATAGTGGTTCGTTTTTTAGTCGCACAACACGATAATGGAATAACTTACCCGGCACGGTTTACCTTATCATTTCAATGTGCAGATATTAAAAAAACAAAAAATCATCGACACCTCCTTTCCCTTTCCTTTCTCATACATTTCGCTTATTTAAAAAAAAAAAACGGATTTATTTTTCCAGGTAAGTGTAGAGAATTAAATTTCAACAAAAATGTCCCTTATATGTATAGATTGGTGAGAGTAAAAAAAAAAGAGTCTTTTAAAAAAATTAAGTGATTTTCAATAAAAGTAATTTTAGTGTTTGTTTATGAAATTGGACATTAGCGCCTGTATTTAAAATTGGTGCTAAACATTGAATATTACACCATACAAATTTGACTATACAGAAACAAAATTTATCAAAATTCTTAGAGCCGTTTCCATTTCAATTTTAAACTTTTGTATTACAGATACTGTTGTTGTTAAGGATATGGTAGTTTTTTCCTAATTGCTTAGATAGTGTGAAAAAACTAGATTGTGATCTACGGTCTACGGAATATTATTCGAACATTGGATTAAAGTGCTTTTCAAGGTTATAAATGGTTATAAAGGGTGGTCAAATACAAGTTTATTTTTAAAAATTCAATAAAATAAACAAAAATAAATGTCCATGTATTATAGCTTTTTTAGTAAGAGCAAACATTCCTATTAGTTATGGAACACAATGTGATTCAAGTGTATGTCTTGGCTGGCATCGCAGTAGCTCATTCTGTCACTCCAATTCTCCAAGACGGATTGCTTAAGGATAATATTGGCCTTAAGTGCTTGAATCGTTTGCGGATTGTCCTTTACGGTTCCCAAAAAAAAAAAAGTCCAAAGGAGTTAATTGGTAACTCCGAGGCGGCCAATTGGTATCGCCAGACCGCTGATAACCCGATATGGGAATTTGGTGCGGAAAAGACCGATTTTGGCATGAGCGGTATTGCATGGCGCGCAATCCTATACATGAACCAGAGGTCGACCAAATCAATGTCTTTAATTTCAGTACAAAAAAGTCGGTTAACAAGGCACCCGCACCGTTGACCGAAACTTTGTTCCCAGCCTTATTTTCGAAGAATGGTCCAATGATGCCACCACTCCACAATCCGCACCAAACTGTCACTCTCTGTCGTGTGAATATTCGGAACCCCAGATGGGGAAATTTTTTTTGTTAACGAGATGAAAATGCGCCTCGTCGGAAAAGATGATTTTTAGCCCAAAAGCGTGGACCACTTCAAGCTGCTCTAAGGCTCAAACTGCGAAGCGATAAAGAAGCGGGTGATCATGCGCCTTCAATTGCTGAGTCAATTGGACCTTGTAAGCGAATAATCCGAGATCTTTTTGTAGAATTCTCCTCAGGCTAGTACGTAAAATGTTGAGATGTTGAGATCGATGGCTAGTTTATGTTGGTGAATTGAATCTCACACTCTCGGCTACAGCAGTACGACGACTCAACTAGTATCTATACCAGTCTAACGAACTTTTTAAACAAACTTGCGTACAGCATGCGCGGTGAGTGCTTCATTTCGGCCAAAACTTCTTTTAGAAAAATGCACTGTTTGGGCTACACAGCACTCACTTTGGAAAAAAGTTTTCAATATTTCTCAAAGTGTTTCACGCGTAAAGCGACTAATTTTGTTCCGCGGAGGTATGATACTAACTGTCTGTCAAGATTTCGAGTGGGAAACCTGTCGGTGTTAAAATAACCCACGATTTAAAGAAGCCACCATATGGTAAATACTTTCCGGCATTATGATAAAAAAAAACTACCAAGTTTAGAAAAAAACAGACAGACACACAGAATTGCGAGACCCACTTTTGCATCTTTCATTGTGCATAAATTTGTCATAAAATATGTAAATTATATTGCTACATGCGAGTAGGTATATCCCTAAACCAAATGTTCTTTCTTACTATGTTTCGTGTTCTTCTACGATTATAGTAAATAATATTATCAAAAAACCTAGAACCCAAATATAAAGCTTTCAAAATGATTGGGTATCTTAAATATATTGTTTAACTGATATCCAATATTTTAATGTTCTCAAGTATAACTGCATCAAAATTAAGTATTTAGAGAAGATATTAGCTATACATAAAATACGTATACACAATATACAATTGTTCATATGTCAGTTTTGCTCATTAAGATCTCGAATCATAGAAATTAATAAAAAAAAGCTCAAGTAGAACACAGTAAAAGTAAATGCAACACATACCATGGTGTATTAATATAGCTCCCTTAACATCAGCCAGAAGCAGCATCAGCGAGGAAAGAGTTTTCTCATTAAAAGCAAAATTCAAGTATGTACGAGATTAGAAACCAACGAACAATGCATATACTTATTATTCGGTTTCCTCATTGTTACGATCCACTGTAGGGAGCTCTGGGGTCCTTTATTATTCCATTGCGCAAAATACATGTGTGTAAATTTTTAGTACATATCAACAACTGCCATAGCTGCACATGGCGCTGTGTCGGGGCGTTCTAGAGTGGAAAATCAAACAATGATTCCTTGTGAACTCATTGTTTCCCTACATTTTCATGCATTCGAAGAAAAAAACTGCTACTGGAGATGGTACTCGTATTACGAACGAATATTATTATCGTTTGAATGTGGTTATTACAATTTCTATACTTTAGTGGTGGTATTAAATGTTTGCGCTTGAAATTGTATTTAGGAAATAAAAGAGAAAATGGATGCCGAAATGAATATCTTAAATCTTAATGCAGCATTTAGTTAAAGATTATATAAAAGTGCATATATATTTGGTTGTTGCCGCAGCACTCTCTTTATAGGGACAATATAAGCCGATAATTACGATAAAATAGGAAATTCGTGCTCGCTGAGGGTAACGTACATAAATGTCGAGAATTTAATCAAACTTAACAATACGTTGATGAAGAAGTCCAGCCACCGCACCGTGCCGTCATCCATATGTCTACTCTATACATAAAGGAAGAGCGTAAATGGATCAAGCAATTTTATTTCATATTTGGTATATAGCATTTTCATATAATCCATCACTATCACTTACGGGAAGAACTTCGATGTTTACTTAATATGTAGGTTCTATAGGATTGGTAAGTTTTGGTACTGTAAATACCTAACCGATAATCAAAATCGACGTTACGATGGTAGCCAATAGTAGAAAGTTGGTCCGGTAATTCTGTGGATATTTATATAACAATTTTGGGATTTAAGGTTTGCCTTAACCCATTAAAGACCAAGTAAGGATTTTGTTTAATACTCGTAGGTGGAATATTTGAGCAAAATAAACTTGGCCAGAAATGTGCACTTCTAAATGTTGTTATGATAATTTTTGAAACACTGAAAAACTGATTTTTAATTTTGTTGGAAAATGTGCACCACAGAAATTGGTGAATTTGGTTTGTTCGGTGCTTTGGTTGATGATGAGCGTAAGTAAATCCATGCTACTGCCCTGCAAAATGAAACAATGCATCTTAAACAATGCAGCCGCCAAGCATTGACCATCATTGAATTTATCATTGCTACATGTGTGTAAAAATGGGTCATCACCATCACCATTTTTAACTTGCGACTTAGGTAAAGGTACTATGAGGCAAGTTATGCATTCGTAAACAAAATCGAACTCAAAATTTTGATCAAAGTTGACATTACGATGAAAGCAAAGACGAAAAAAGTGGGTCTTGCAAATCGCAATTCTGTCTGTCTGTCTGACATTTTCTTTGAACTTGGTAAAAATCATTATTAAATTTTCCCCCCACACATTGTTTTCTTTTTTTTTTATGACCAAAACTAACGGTACGGTATGATATAAATAATTTTTTTTGTCAAAAACTATTCCACAGATTCAAAAAAAGAACTCAAAAAATTTCATTTGGTTAAAGCTAGGTAATGGATCAAAAAAATTTTCCGAAAATTGTTAATAAAACAGTATACAACCGAATTTGATAATTTTCATTTGTGTATTTGCATAAATTTAAAAAAAAGTTTTTTCGTATTTTTAAGAAAACTTTCCAATTTTCTTTTTAAAACTCAATGTTTTGAAAACCCCATACTGGATTTTTTTTAAACTTAACAATTAAAAGTTTTTTATTATAATCTAGAAGATTTAAGAAAAAATGTTATTTTATTTTTAAATGTTAAAAAATGGTTTTCAAAAATTCGTTTCTTTTTCGAAAACGGCGCCTAGAATTTTAATACATTTTTTAACGATCTATAATTCAATGTGTGTAAACATAAACGTTCGTCCGAGTGCCGAATTTTTGTAATCGAATCTAGCCAATACACATACAATGCAATCGTAAGAACATAATTGTTTTTTAAATATTGAATTTCACTAAAAATCATAAATCCATTGCAACTTTTTTTTCTCTTTTAGTTTGTGTCCTCGGATATATACAAATCAAGCCACTTTTTTCCCACGATTTGTCCCTTTCACTTATACCTACTTAAATCCAAAACAGTCTTAAAATATCTCTAGTCTATATAGCTGTACATAACGTTTTCCCCCAAAACACACATGTATTTTTGGACCATGGCCCTGTAACTATCGCATCAATAGAAATATGGGAGACTAAGGCGTCAGTTATACACATTAATTTCAAGACAGTGTTCACATATTGGAATTGGACTTGCTTCTCAGACTTATTTTTACGTTATCCGATACGAAATAGATTGTTACACGAAACCGATTTGTAATCTCTGTTTCTCTTTTGGCTTCCTTTCGATTGCATGGATGCTTTTAAACACAGCCAGCCGTATCTATAAGATTTTCTTAAACTGCATCTTAGAGGTTATTTTGTTAAGCATACTTAAATATTTAATTTGGCTTTAAATGACTTCAATTCGTATCTATAATCGATTTTTCATTGGTACTTAACTAAATAATGGTTGTGTCACGTAACGCAAAAGAATGTGAAAATCTAGTACAGAAAAAAAAACAAATGTTGCTTCATTTTATACAACACAGCTGTTTTGTGACACCTTCTTTCAGTAAATAATTAGAAGACACATTTTTTTATTTGTGAAATCAAAAAAATGGCTTTCGAAAACACACCCACACTCGCCGCCACAAATAAAAGAAAAAGATCTGAAAATTGGGATGCCTCCTACAAGGAAACTTTTTATTTTAGAATTTGCAATAATACACTACAAAACAGAATTATTTTATGCACATATTCTCTTCCAACAACGAGGAAGAAAGTGTCGATACAAACACTTCAAAGGCTAAGCGGGAAGCGTGGACGAAATTTCTTTGCACGTACACATACTTTAGTCAATACAAATTTTATGTTTCTTAAATCGTTGCACTTTATAATTCTAATATAATATCACAAAAAACAATACCTACAAACTCACAATTTGAAACTTCAAAATTTCAAAGATGACAATCGATATGTCAAAATACATTTTAAAATGCCTTTAAGTGACCCTTAAACGCGGTTGATGATGGCGTTTAAGTTAAGAGGCCTTTAAGTAACGTTACTTAAATGTGAAAATTGATTATAGATACCTATTTCATACTTAAGAGCTGTTTAGAGGTATTTTAAAGTTAAGTAACCTTTAAGATTTGTTTAGATTCGCCTGAGCGATTTTTACTATTACTTAACTTTTAACTTTTTTCAAGCAAAAGGGAGTTATCTCTTCGCACTCCATACTCTACTCAGTTAAGCGAATTTTACTGAGCGACTGTCAAATAGAAAATTAAACATACTCCAGAAACCAGAAATAAAGGAAACCAGAAAGAAGAAAGAAAAAGAACCATAACTCGGCATTTTTCCCAACCTCAAATATGTCAAAGAGACGAAAAAAAGACTCACGTAATGAGGCTCTTGATGTCTTTTTCCTGCTATAGACGGTATTCACACTGAGCTAAATCCTCCGACTTTTTTTTTATGTTTCTGTACATCATTCCCACCTTGTAATGGAAATTGTTAAGGTAAATATGTATAAATGGGAAAAACTAAATTTTTTAATCCATTGAAGTCGTAGTATGACAGATAAGGAAAAAATAAAATTTTGACGTATCGAGAATATTTCGTTGCAGATGTCAACGGATTGCCCTGAACAACATTTTTCGATTTTTTAATATTAAAACTGAAAATCTATTTATTGGGAGCATAAAATAAAATGTAATGGACGACTAACTACTAACGACTAACATGAAGTGGATTTGTTACAAACATTGAATGAACCCGCAATGAAATGTTACACCAGTTGTTTTGTCTTTCTTCTTTTTGACATATTGGTCGAGAGGTGAAGAAATGTCGGGGGAGTCAATAATTATTAGTTCTAGCTAGCAATGCAAAGTACTAAAATCGAGATTTCAAAAGCAAGATGAAGTAACTAAAGAATATCTATTCCCAATGTAAACAGGGTCTTAAATGCAATCTTCCGTAAGGTAAGACGTGTAACCGTAACGGCTAACTTGGCCGCCAAGATTTGATGACGGATTTTTGTAGAGGGGTCAAAAATAAGCACTTTTTACTATAGGAGGGGGGGGGTCTATCTCCCCCCGTTTAGGAGGTAGGGGCACTTTTAGAAAAAATGGTTTAAATTGAAAAAAAAATATTAAAAAACAACGGCAACACCTACAATAAAGTGCTATACTGCGTTTGAATGCCAGAAGATTGTTCTATAATTCTGCATTTAAATTAAATTACTCATGTCAATGGTTTTTGAGAAATTCGCATTTAAAGTCCAAATTTTGATAAAATAACGTGAAAAAAAAAGTTTAGACCGATTGTTTTCAAAATTGTGAAATGAAATTATAAATTAGCTTACATGTGTTTCATGTATCTATCAGTTCTTAATCGAACACAAAAAACCGCATGGTTCTATGTCCTCTGGTTTTTGAGAAAATCGAAAATAACTAAAACTACTTTTCTACAAAATGTTTGATATTTTTTGCTTCCTTACATAAATAAATCAGTGCTAGCTTCCAACATTACAATATTATTACAAACAGTTAAGTATGTATGGGGGGCATGCTGCACCCCTGCAACCCCCCTGCTTGGGCACACTATAGGATTTGGGGTAGGTGCGAGGTTGGGTGCATGCAAAGTTTCTTTTGCATTCACAGAATCTGTAATTAAAAAAATTCAAATTTATTCTATTTATTCAATGTCCACTAAATACATATAAAATACAATAAACGATCTTGAAAACGAAAACAAACTTCCGACCATGTTCACCAATACATGGCACTATTTTTCTATCGAAAATACTGCCTAGAAAGGAAATATAAGGACGACTGGTGTTCGCAAATAATAGAGTTTTTATCAGATGTAAAAAAAGTTTACCCTTGTTATACCGATGCGATGGTGATATATGTGAGGGTTTACAGTTAAAAGACATCGATCCTCCCACTCTTCAGAGCGAAAATTTAGAAAGTGTTTTACCGCCAAAACATCCTCGGCTTCCCACCATAAAATAGTACGGACGATGGCTTTATTGACGAGACTTACACACCTTTTTAATACATTTTTACCATTTTTAACTAACTATGACTGACTAACTCCTGACTAACTGACAAAATAACTGACCCAGATGCAATTCTACCTCTTCATGGGGCATTCTGAGTAACGCTAAATGAATTGCGGTACTGAACTAACAAAGATTCATTATGTTTATTAACATTAATCCTTAAAATGGAATCACCGTCACCACCAAAAATCAAAAAAAGCAGTTTTGGTAATTTTCGATTTTCTCAAAAACTAGAAGACATAGAACCATGCGGTTTTTTGTGTTCGATTAAGAACTGATAGATACATGAAACGCTTGTAAGCTAATTTATAATTTCATTTCACAATTTTGAAAATAATCGGTCTAAACTTTTTTTTTCACGTTTTTTTTTATCAAAATTTGGACTTTAAATGCGAATTTCTCAAAAACCATTGACATGAGTAATTTAATTTAAATGCAGGATTATTGAACCATCTTCTGGCTTTCAAACGCAGTATAGCACTTTATTGTAAGTGTTGCCGTTGTTTTTAATATTTTTTTTTTCAATTTAAATCATTTTTTCTAAAAGTGCCCCTACCTCTTAAACGGAGGTTTTCTCAAAAATCAGAAGACATAGAACCATGCGGTTTTTCGTGTTCGATTAAGAACTGATAGATACATGAAACACATATAAGCTAATTTATAATTTCATTTCACAATTTTGAAAACAATCGGTCTAAACTTTTTTTTCACGTTTTTTTTTATCAAAATTTGGACTTTAAATGCGAATTTCTCAAAAACCATTAACATGAGTAATTTAATTATATATAAATCGAATAAGTTTAAAATCAACTCAGGAATTCCACAGGGTAGTCATTTAGGCCCTATCCTTTTTATTTTATTTATAAACGACTTACCATCTGTGTTAAGATACTCCAAGTGCCTCATTTATGCCGATGATGTAACAATCTTTAAAACTATTACAAACACTCGTGATTGTGAAGAATTGCAATGTGATCTTAATTCGTTTTTTGACTGGTGTACTCGTAATTGTTTGTTTCTTAATATCGATAAGTGTAAAACTATGTGTTTTACAAGAAAGTTTTCTTTTATTTCGTTCAACTATTTGTTTAATGGCATATCAATATCCCGTGAAACAGTTATATCTATTCTTGGCGTCACATTTGATCGTAAACTCGAATTCATTCAACATATAAACTCCATTTCAAACAAAGCTAATTCAATTCTTGGTTGGATAAAAAGAGAGTCGAAACAATTTTCCGACCCTTTCGTGACAAAGCAGCTTTTTATATCTTTTGTTCGACCCATTCTAGAATACGCTTGTCAGGTTTGGTCACCTCATTACGAATGTCATAAAAATAGACTAGAACAGGTGCAAAAAAGATTCATTAGGTTTGCCCTCAGGGGACTTGGCTGGGATAATCCTTATGATCTTCCACCTTATAATAACAGACTTAGACTTATTGATTTACCTAGTCTCGAGAATAGACGTTCCTATTTATGTTTCGTTTTCATTGTAAAATTAATCAACGGTAACATAGACTGTTTGCACCTTCTGTCTCGTATTAATTTTAATATTCCTAAAAGAACTTTGAGGAACATACCGGAGAGTATACTTATTTCAAACTATCGTACCAATTATGAAAAATTTTCTCCATTAAATAAAATGTTTAATCTATTTAATATTTACAATCTTAAATATAACAATTTGTTTGATAAAACAATAATTAATTCATGTCAATTTAAAACAACATTTTTCCATGAAATTGTTTAAGAATCTTAATTTACACCTTTGTAAGAAATTTTTTGTAAAACTAGCAATTTAGTTATGTAAATAAATAAATAAATAAATTTAAATGCAGGATTATAGAACAATCTTCTGACTTTCAAACGCAGTATAGCACTTTATTGTAGGTGTTGCCGTTGTTTTTTAATATTTTTTTTTTTTCAATTTAAGCCAATTTTTCTAAAAGTGCCCCTACCTCCTAAACGGGGGAAGATAGACCCCCCTCCAGTAGTAAAAAGTGCTTATTTTTGACCCCTCTACAAAAACCCGTAATCAAATCTTGGCGGCCAAGTTATCGTACTCTCCCCTGGTTACACATCAATAAATAAATAATAACAACAACAAGCAATTATGAAAACTAAATTTAAAAAAAAAATATAAAATTGAAAATAATTACAAAGAAAAATTATTGCAAACATATGACGTTACAAATGTGTAAAAAATGTGAATACATACTCTTCAATAAATATGTTCTCTCTAAATCGCAAGAATATAAAATTTCAATTGCAATTCAAAAAATTTCAGCAAAATTTAAATTAAAATTCTAGATATTCCTTCTTTGAAAGTCAAAACCCTGTTCTTTATTTTTGTTTTCCAATAGTTTTCGAAAAAAATGAACGTATTTTTTTTCTCAACAACAAATTTTGAAAAAAAAAAACAAAGTTTAAAGTCAGTCAAGATTTAACAAAAATTACATTGAAATGTATTTCCGGTAAAAAAGACTTAATTCATATTTTAGTGGCTCATAACTGTATTATGATTCTTTTTGACTTTTTTAACTCTTTTTCTTCTTACATTTAAATTTTATTATTTTTTTAATCGGCTTTGAAGTATTCTGAAAAATTTGTCTACCAAGATTTTAAAAGAAAAGCTACGTATAACCAAATTGACTTTTAGTATACTACTGCTGCTATGAATTCTTTATCGTACAATGTTAATTACTTTTTGACAAAATTGAAAATTAAAAAACAATTCTTTTTTTAACTTCCACTTCAACCTAAAAAGGGTGGTAATAGACCCAACGCATGATTAAACCAAATGCTTGTATTTCGTTTCTCTGGGAGAATCCGTTGAGACTCAAAATAAATGATCAGAATGAAGACCAGTGGTCATTATCCATATACTATAAGTGGCACTCAGTGATTTAAAAAAAAAGGTAAAAACGTTCCACCCTAATGTTCATTGTCCTATTGAAATAAGAAACACAACCGAAAGTCAATAGCAAAGGCAAAGTAACAAAGCATTTATCGCCTTCACGGCGAATAAGCAGCCTAACAAATTGAATGAGTACTCTACCACTATAACGGTGAATACACTAACTCCCCATAGTAAACAATTCGAATACAATAAGGACCCACTCATCTCCACTTCACAGTTGATGAGCATCCATCTACAATGTAAACAAAAAGCATTCAGGTGAACAAAAGCCAAAAACACCTAACACCAATCGCTTTTTCTGATGTTTTTCAAGCAACACAATGAACGATTCTCCTATATAGCTTCTTTCACATACATATACCTCATGATTGAATGGTAATCTTATCCTCATAACCAGGAGTTTTCTCTTGAATGCAAAAGATTCGCAAATAAAAACCAACTGCGTTATATATCTCGCAAAAGCTATTAGCCAAGTTTGAATGGCAATTTTCACGATTTACAAATAGTTTTGTAATAGACTTTTTTTTTACATTTTGAATCATATTATTTCACAATTGCAGAAACAAATCATGTTTAAGAAATAATTTTTCACACCCTATATAAAATATAACAGTTTTTTTTTTCAATTTAAAACTTTTTCCCTTTAAAATGGCGTCGCTACCTCAAATCCATCATTTTGTTTGTTAAAAAGCATCTTTCAAAAAGAACGCACTCTAATTTTAAGACAGAAAAATCAGTGCCGATCTGCATGTCAAAGCGCGCACGACACCTGTTCGTGTTGAGAAAGTGAAAGTCACGATTGTTCAAAAAATATTTAAAAAAGGTAAGTGATCTTAGCGTTGATTTGAGCAACATGCGGGGTTTGCGAATGAACTTCCATACTACGTACGTACTTAAAACAAAAGACCATCTGTTTTGGCACTAAGTGAAACTTAAGTAGGGGAAAGTTACTAACAATGAGACACTTTTTTTTTCAAATGACTATATCGAGAAAAGTATTCGAAGCAATTACATGATTTAAATTGCGTAAGGTATTTTTATTATTTGTGCAGTTTATTGCATACTCAAAATCAAATTTACCTTAACCGATAAAATAATTTAAATCAAAATGTCCCAGTACCTCTTTTGTCTCACTGTTTGTACCTATGCTCCAACAGTAAGACAGTCCTCCTCCTTCAGTGAGACACCTCCAACAAATATTTAATTAAAAAAAGTTTTGTTTAATAAACATTTATATTTTATTATTCAAAAAAATCTTATGAATAAAACTAACGAAAAAAAAATAAATAGCGCAAATAAAAGTTAACAAAAATGTCTTCAGTGACAAAAAAGGATATAACAAAAAAAAAAACGAATTCATTATTCATGAAAAAAAAAAAAAAAAAAAAATAGCGCACTTCAATTTGGTCAAATGTGATTCCCGAAATGAGCCATGTCTTAATAAAAAGGGATAAAGCATTTTTTTTAACTAATTATTCAAAGCTAACATAAAAACCAACAGTGAGACACTGTCTCACTCTTGCCAACAGGATTTTGTCTCACTGATGGTAAATCGCAAAAAATATGTAAACAAAATTAAAACAAAAAAACTATGCATCGAAATGCCTCAAAGTCAAGTTAATTGTTTTTTGCATAATCTAATCTACATTATATATAAAACATTGATGAAAAACTCACCTGTATAAAAAGATATTACTTTTTTACTAGGTAGTACCCTTAAAAATTTCTTGCGCCTTTGTTCACCACTGCACTACCATGGAGCGAATACTCTCCATCGAAACGAAATGCAAACTGAATTCATCGGTCGAATATTTGTTGAATGACCTATGACAACAAGCGCGACTTGTTTGTACATGTTTCTTTGGAGTTATTCGGAATGTCTCACTGTTAGAGGTGTCTCACCGTTAGTGACTCTCCCCTACGTGAAAATACCGATCAATCGAAATTTGCTCTGCATGGGTAGAGCTTAGTGCTATTATTCTTTCCACAGCACAGTCTCGCGATTTTTATAAGAAATGATGTTGCGTTCAAACTTCAACCCCAGTATGGTAAATGTTTAAATACAACCTTACATTTTATATGCTTAAAATTCATAGTACACAAGCACATCATACATACATGTTTGACTTATCGAAGTCCAAACCGTAGCAGAAATTCAACTTATAACGAATTTTATGTTCTGTCCGATTCCATCCAAAGAATTGTATCCCATTACCATCACACTGAAATCATCATTGTGGGCGATTTTAATGTATACACAATTCTAGTTGGCTTCCCTTTTCTGGTCAGACAACATCCGGAAAGAAGAACTGAAAATAGGTTTATAGTGAGCACCTGTCTAATAAGACCTAATCTCACTACTTGGCCTACCAAGTACTGCGATCCCAGGACATAGTCCCAGTTGGCAATGGCGTACAAAAAATGAAAACTATTTAGATTTCTTCGCACCGTGTGGCACATTGTTAAGTTGGTGTAAGAAACCATCCCAAACACGCAGCACACTCATCCACACAAACACAAATGTTCGCACAACTGCGGTGTAGTTAACGCGAATCCTAACGGTAACAATAACTCACACTCATTTGACCAGAAAGCAAAATGCTCTATTACCCATTACATAAAGCATGCCTTACTCAAGCGGCAGATTGACTGTCATTCGTCGTAATTTTGCGGGTTATTTGTTCGAAGTCAAACTAAGCTTTCCTTCTTTTTTATTGCCAATTTTTAGTGCCAATTAAGCCAATATCATCTGTTGAAACGTTTTCAAAAATACCTCGTTCCGATGTAGTGAGCATTGAGAATAAAAACAATGAAAGTTCCACAAGTGACAAACATTTTGAGCAATGTCCACCTAGTGAAGTCGAAAAAAAATGAGAGAACTAGATCCATCCCCCCCCCCCATAGCGAAAAACTATCTGCGCCACTGCTTTTTATCTAGATGAAAGGTAGCCACTCTCTTCCGGCAGGGGCCAGATCTTGATTCCTTAACAGAACAACTCCCCACCGCTACTAAATGCTTCGTACGGTCATGTCTCGGAATGCAAGCCAGCTTCCATACTATTCCAATTTGCACTGTGTAGGCAGTACCACCCTTGGTTCGGTTCGGATCTAATTTTATCCATCTATTGTGTGGTTACAATAGCCAATCGCGTGTCTCAATTGGTGTAACCACAGCCACCTCGAGCTCTCTTTACAGAGGGCCTACCCAGTGATAGTGAGTCCAATGTTTTTACACCATGGGGGCTCTAATTAGCGGGGATATCCAGACAAATTCACTATCCCCGAGGTACCCAATTAGGGTATTTTGTTCTTATTCTTGTTACTAATATTATGAAGTTATTTTAGAAATATGTACTTCCAATAATATGACAGGCGCTTAATAAATTAAGCAAATGGAGTGAAAACCCCATGGTGCAGACCATAGCTGACCGAAGCCAACCACAATCTGCACCAGTGGTACCACTTTACTTCAATTGAAGTAAATCTACTTCTTTTTTTCAAAATATTTTAAAATCTACTTCCTACTTCGCACGATCAGCAAAATATTGAAATCTACTTCTTTTTAAAAATCTCTGTTTCAATCTACTTCAATTTTACAAAAAAAAGTCCAAATCTACTTCTTTTTCTCTATTTCACTCTAATGTCGTTTTTATTTGGCAATCCGGAAGCCTTCTGAACTCTTCTGAAAGTGTTCACTTGGGAAAAAATGACAGTTCTGATTCTGAAAAGAAGAGAAATTTGCTTCTGGATTTGAAATCAGAATCGAAACCAGAAGCACTCACACATTCATATACTTAAACGTCAAACTCAACAGCTGTGATTTCTTGTATCTTTTGTGCGAGTGTATCTTTCAATAAACATTTTTTCTTGATTTTCATTGATGTCCATATTTGATGTTTCACATATACAATCACAAAAAACATCAGAACAAAAAAAAGTGTTCAGTTGGGATTGCGGATCGGTGAGAGATTCCGGATTGCCAAATAAAAATGACATATTATGTAAGTAGTCATCATCATCATCATCATCGGCTCGACAACCGGGTTCCGGTCCTGGCCTCCTTCAACAAGTCTCTCCACCTATCCCGGTCTCTAGCCGACGCCATCCAGTTGCGCACCCCAAGGCTTCGGGCGTCCTGGTCTACGCCATCTCTCCAGCGCAAGCATGGTCTACCACGCTGTCGTCTACCATAGAATGTACCACAAAGAACTTTCCGAGCAGGTTCCTCTTCGCTCATGCGAGCTAGGTGCCCTGCCCACCGGAGTCTACCGAGCTTAATTTTTGTCACGATATCTGCTTCAAGGTAGATTGCGTACAGTTCATGATTGTACCGTCTCCGGAATCGTCCTTCCTCACATACGGGGCCAACAATTCTCCTTAAGACTTTTCTCTCGAACGCAGCTAAGAGGTCGGAGTGCCTTTTGCTAAGCACCCAAGTCTCGGATCCATATGTGAGTACTGGCAGGACCATGGTCCTATACAGCAGCAGTTTTGAAGTTATGGTGAGATTTCTGGATTTGAAGAGCTTTGACAGACTATAGTAGGCTCTGTTGGATTTGAGAAGCCGCCCGCGTATTTCTTCTTCTATATTGTTATCGGCTGCTACTATTGACCCAAGGTATTTAAAGGTTTGCACCACTTCAAATTCGTGCTCCGCAACCTTGATTGTTTGACCAACTGTTCCTCTCGCATTCGACGCCACCATGTACTTTGTTTTACCTTCACTAATGTGCAGCCCCAGATTTAGTGCCGCCTGCTCAATCTGGATGAAGGAATCGTGTACAGCTTGTTCGGTTCTTCCGATGATGTCAATGTCGTCTGCGTAAGCTAGTAACTGGCTGGACCTGTTGACGATGGTCGCTCTTGTTGCCGTGCCAGAGTCACGGATTGCTTTCTCCAACGCCAGGTTGAAGAGGAGGCAGGCCAAACCGTCCCCTTGTCGGAGTCCATTAAAGATGTTGATTGGTCTGGATAGCAATCCGGCTATTTTTACTTGGCTTGTTACATTGGTCATGGTCAACCTACATAGTCGTGTCAATTTATTTGGGATGCCGAATTCTCTCATGGCTTTGTAAAGTTCTACCCTGGCTATGCTATCATAGGCGGCCTTAAAGTCTATAAACAGATGGTATGTTGGGATGTTAAATTCTAGACATTTTTCCATCGCCTGCCTAAGGGTAAAGATCTGATCAGTTGTTGATTTGCCTGGAATGAAACCACACTGATATTGTCCGATGACGGTTTTAGCGTATGGGGTTATCCGGTCTTGTAGGATAGAGGAGAATATCTTATAGGCGGTACTCAACAACGTGATACCTCTATAATTGCTGCACGTTGTGACATCTCCCTTCTTATGTATGGGGCATATTATGCCTTTTCGCCAGTCTTCTGGCATTTCTTCCTGCTCCCATACGTGCACTATAATATCATGAATTGCTTGACGTAAGGCTGGCCCGCCGTGATGAAATAATTCGGCTGGTAAGCCATCGGCTCCCGGGGATTTGTTCTGATTAAGCCGGCCTATAGCCTTCTCAACCTCTTCTATGCTTGGTGGCGGCAACATAGGCAACATAGGGTATTCTTCTTGAAGTAGTGGAGCCTCCACTTCTGCAGTGAGCTGACCATTTAGCAATTCATTGAAGTACACTTCCCATCGCTCTAGTATGCTTTCAGGATCGGTGATCAGATTTCCCTCCCCGTCCTTGCAGTATGTGCAGCGTGGTGTGTACTGCGTCATGTTTCGGACGGATTGGTAGAACTTCCGCGCCTGGTGCGGACCTCGCTCTCTGCTGTTTTCTATTTCACAGATTAGGTTCTTCTCCCAGGCTGATTTCTTTTGTCTGTGAAGCCGTTTTTCTGTTCTTCTGAGCTCTTTATATTCCTCTTCGCGTGCCCGCGTTCTATGAGATTGTTGCATTGCTCGGTACGCAACATTCTTACGTTCAGTCGCTAGCTTGCATTCATCATCAAACCAGTCGTTCCGATTTTTACGACTGCTGCCTAAGATGGAGTTGGCAGTACTAATGACAGTATTTTTAAGACGTGTCCACTTTTCATTTACGCCCAGCATACTGGCTCCAGGACTTACTCTCCCTAAGTCAGGTGTTTCTAGGGCGAGTCCTAACGAATTACCAAAGGTGTTACTGGTGTTTTCATTGCGCAGGGTAGCCGTGTTGATTCGAACCTGATCGGCGGATGCAATGCGTCTTCGCAAGGCAATCCGCCCTCGGAAAACCATACCAACAAGATAGTGATCCGAGTCGATATTGGCACCTCGGTACATTCGTACCGTCATCAAGTTCGAGTAGTGGCGACGGTCTATCAACACGTGGTCTATTTGGTTACGAGTGACTCCATCAGGTGATACCCAGGTGGCTTTGTAGATATCTTTACGCGGGAACCTGGTACTCGCAACGACCATGTTTTTCGATGCTGCCAATTCTAAGACTCGAAGTCCATTGTCATTAGTGTTCTCATGCAAACTATGGGTGCCTGCGTAATGCCTGAATACCGGCTCCCGACCTATTTTTGCGTTCAAATCCCCAAGGATGATTTTAACATCATACCTTGGACAGGCATTGAGGGCCCTCTCGACTTGTTCGTAGTAAGTCTCTTTTTCTTCGTCTGAGGACTCCTCCGTAGGTCCGTGAACGTTAATGAGGCTGATGTTCGTAAATTTGCCTCGCACGCGAAGGGTGCATAGCCTTTCGCTTATAGCGTTAAAGCCGATGATGGTAGACTTCATTTTTTCGCTGACTAGGAAGCCTACCCCGAGCATATGGTGTTTTGTATGACAGCTATAGTATATGTCATATTCTTTCTTCTCTAAAACACTATTCCCTGTCCATCTGATTTCTTGAAGAGCTGTTATGTCAGCTTTATATTTTGACAGGGCATCGGCTAGCTGCTGAGCAGCTCGAGCTCTATAGAGCGATCGTACGTTCCATAAGAAAATTCGTAAATCGTTTTTCAGTTTTCGTTGCGTTGGTTGTCGTCGTGTGATCAGTACGTTTCCGAGGCTTGTTGTCGGTCTCGTAATTCATAAGTTTTACGGGACAGGGAATTAACCTGTCGCGAACCTGAGGAACCAGCCTGATCATATTAGCCAAACCTTTTGTCCCGAATAGTTACGGCACGTGCATGTTTTCGTATGCTACATGTTATTCCCCCTATTCGTCTGATGGCTTACTTATGTAAGTAGTAGCTGTGTTTTATTTTCCCCCAGATCTGATCCAAATTGGATCTTCATTCAAAAATACATGTATAACAAAAACAACACAAGGCTCAGTTTTGTTTGTATTTGTTGTTTTACATGTTATTTTGAAAACAAAATCCAATCCGGATCAGATCTGGGGGAAATAAAACACAGCTAGTATGTAGCAAGAGAATTACAAAAAAAATATATGTATATGTCAACACAATAAAAATAAATAAATAAATGAGAAATTTTAAAAGCATAGAAACACGAATGTTATGAAAATTTCGCTTGCGTGTGTTTTATTAATAAATTAATTCTTTACAGCTATACAAATTTCTTTAAAATTAAAAGAAATATATTGACAATTTTAAATATTTAATAATATACATTAAAGGAAAAAATGTTTTGTATACAATATTATTTCAAAATCAAAGAAGCTCCTGTATGAAAATTTTGATTGAAATCTGTAGAGTCAGAAATGAGAAAGTAGAAATTCAAAAAAACGATCTATGACAGATACTCGTACCATTAATAACATTTTACCAAAATGTGGACTGCATTGTTGGTATGGTCTGAATATAATTTTTTTTACAAAAACTATTAGAACCGTCTTTGAAATAAATGTGATATTTCATAATGGCTGTATGGAAGGAACCGAGCTAAAAAAAAAAACATTTCAATTTCTCATTTAGGCTGCAGATTGAGGTACAGACCTGCAGACAGACGGAATCTCTATTTTTTCGTGTTATAATGTCAATTGATGAAAATCTCGAGTTCTAATTTTTGAAAAAGGAAGTAAAAAGTCATTTTAAAATCTACTTCGACTTTTCTCAATTTACTTCACTTTTTTCTTCAAATCTACTTCGACTTTTTTTCCGGAAGTGGTAACGCTGATCTGCCCCGATATTTTCGATTAGTCTTTCTTTCTGCCCTACAGCAAAATAGGAGAGAAACTCCTAAGCAATCTTTTAATTTCAGGTAGTATGTGGGACCATCAATTATGATTGCTATGCTTTGGAATACGCGTGTGTTGTATGGAATCCGTTAACTCAATGTGACATAAATAGGATCGAAAGCGTTCAAAGGAACTTTTTGCGCTTTGCTTTAAGAAAATTCTTCGGAAATGTTAACACCTTACATCATTCTTATAGGTCTAAATGTTTGTTGTTAGGAATGCAAGCTCTCCATTCACGCAGGGAAATGTATAGTGTAATGTTTGTTCGAGATATTCTTTGCAGTTTTGTTGACTGTGAAAATTTACTTGCTTTATTGAACATATACGCTCCATCAAGATCTTTAAGACATAGGCCGTTACTATTTGAGGTTGCGCATAGAACTTGTTATGGATTACGTGAGCCTTTAAGCCTTTGTTGTAGATTTTTTAATGAATCATATTACAACCTAGATATAAGTTTAAAAAGAAATATATTTAAAAATTTATTGTTGGCCTATTTAACCCACAAATATAATTCTAGTATTTAAGAAATTGTAATTTCGAATCTGTTGATTAAGAATATATCGTAGATAAATGAATAAATAAATAAGTTTTAATGAATTCCAGTAAAATCAAAACGTCCTAGCAAAAGAGGTTCACTCAGTTACGTTTCTTACGTTATGGCCGTGATTGCCCCAGATCACTATTCAAGTTTTATTTAAATATAAATAGTGCCAGAGATCCGTTGCTCAGATTGCCTGAGATAGGATATAGCACTAAAACTATTTTTATTTATTACGGATATAGCCTTGAACTACAACTGATATCCTTTTGATATCTTTTTACTTAGCAATCTTACTTTCCTTAAATCAATTCCATGGACTGCTAGGCCAATACACCGAGCAAAACAGAATATCTCAATCGCTTTAATTTATGTATGGTCACGGCCCATTCTGGTCTTATTTATTGAGTTTTCTTAGATGTCTAAATCCCCAGCAAGCCGGAGCATTAGACGTAAGCCTCCCCACCAAGACAAGGTAAAACTCATCGGGGAGGATCCGGAAGGAAGGTATATTGAAGTCTTTGCTGAGTAAAACCACCTAATTCAGCTTGTTTATGTGCCAACTCGAATTTCTAACGTTACAGGTCAAACCGCAAACACTCTAGACTTGTTCCTTACATCTGTTCCTGATAAATAAATCATCAGTGTATTATCGCCTCTAAGCACATCAGACCACTGTGCCATATCCGCGAATTTCTGTGCCAAACAACCTCAGTTAAAGAGAAAACGTCTAAGAGAACCGTTTGGCAATACGAGATATAATACGAAGCCAATTTCGACGGTCTCAATGATTTCTTCAGGAACTTTAACTGCTCATTATGCTTCCTTGATAGTGAAGTGGATTCCAGTGCAGATACGATTACAAATTTAATTCTTATCGGAATGAGAAATTTAATCCCGAATAGGGAAAAATCTATTAAACCGAAAGAGAATTCATGGTTTGATTCGAGCTGTAAATAGGTTATCAGGGAAACATGTTTCCGATGTTATAAAGCCAACCATACTGAGGAAAACCGGAATAAGTTTAAACAAGCTAGAAAGACATGTAAATATCAATAAATATCATTACCCTAATGGTAGACAAAATTGGCGGTCCCAACCCTCGTTATCAATGACACTCCCTTTGTCAGCTCACTTGATAAAGCCAATTTGCTTGCAGCACAGCCTGCTGTTGATTCGATGCTGCCAGAGAGCGTTATAAATCCTCCTGATGTGCTTGAGAACACAAACTTTTCCATGTGACCAATCTTTTTTCATAGTTGTTCTGTTGCAAGAGTCCTGAAAGATCTTGACATACACAAATCCACTGGCCCGGATACCATCCCTCTAATTGTTCTGAAGAGGTGTTTTTCAACGCTGCTAAAGTCACTGCGTAAACTTTTTCATCTGTTCTACTCTACTGGTCTAGATGGAAACAGTATTTGCCCAGCCTGTCCCTTAAAAAGGTGAATCTAACAATAGTCTAATTGCACTTACACCCCTTCTTTCCAAATTCATGGAAACGCTGATAAATTATCAGCTCAATAAATATCGCAAAGAACGAAAACTTCTCAATGACCGGCAGTAAGGCTTTCGTAGCAATAGGTCCGCTGGTGATCTGATGGTATATCTCACCGAACAGTGAAACCAGTCTTTACATCGTTTTGAAAAAAGTAAGATTATTGCACTTGATATTTCAATATCATTTGATAGATTTTGGCATCAAGCTCTCTTATCGAAAATGCGAGCATTTGGTATTGATGAATCTCTCAAGTCTGAAATTCATAAAATAAATGCTGGTGTACCCGAGGGATCCGTTTTGTCTCTGACTCTCTTCTCCATGTTTATCAACTATCGCCTATCTGAAACTTCGAATACATTTATTTGTTTTCTTGATGAAAGTACCCTCAGCTTCTCATATTCGTTTCAAGATTCATTTCCTTGTTCTTCGGAAGTTAAACTTGAACGGAAGCGTATGATAAGGTCATTAAATTATGATCTTGACAGCATTGTCCGTTGGGGAATAAAAAAAAACCCTGTAGAATTTAATGCTTCAACAACCCAATGCTGTCTTCTATCGTTAAAGTGAAATCCTCCTTTTATGTCACTATCCATGAGTGACACTTGCATTGAGCGAACCGCACAGCTTTCAGTTCTTGGTATGTGCATCACAGATCACAATTTCTATAAACAGTGTTCTAGTGAAAAAGCAAGTTGCATTCCTCCCCTTAAACAATCAGTTTACCCTCGAGCCCAATTTCGGACGTACTGTGAAAGTAATACCCCCTTGAGTACGCGCTAATTTAAAAAAAATTGTATATAATGTGGCATCCACATTGTATCTTCGTCGCGGTCTAGTTGAAATTCTATTGCAATGCCCATAAACTTAAAAAATAATGCCTGCGTATTCTTCGTTTGTAATTGTAAACATTTCAAACACTAAACAAACTAATGAATTAATTTCGTTTTCTAATCTTTCATGCCATTTTTGTAAGGTAGATTTTCCAGACAGGCCTTCATAACCCAAACCTTAATCTTTTTGAGAACTTTTAAGGAATAGTGAGAGGAATTGAGGGTTTTCACAGGTACTCATTCTCATATAAATATAAAAATATATTGTAAAATTCTTGAAAAGCCACTCTTATTGTCAACTGTGGTTAGAAATGTATCCAAAATCAGGAAACCCCTTTTTACCCAAAAAAAAAGCCAAAAAAGTAAAAACTTGGCATTGAGTTTTATTTTTATTATTGTTACATTCTTTAAAAGAAAGTAGTGAAACGGTATGTTTATTACGCATTGTCTAGAGAAAATTAAGAAAAGGAAAAAAATAGCGTGGACAGGAAAAAAGGAGCATGCTAGAAACATGATATCTCAAGACCGAGACAAGATTTCATATTTGTTTAAACGCAATTAGATAGGCTGGTATTCTAAAAATAAAGGCCTAAATGAAGTTTCTGTCATTAGTACTAACAGCGTTAGCATGGGTCAGGGTACACCAAAACAGGCCTTTTCTTAAATCCCAGATGTATGATATAAAAATAACAGACCTTTTTTGATGTTTGTAAATGTCAAAAGGTCATGTAAAGCAAGCTTGATACTAAAATAATAAAATAGCTATTTGTTGATTTTAAATTTAATAAAATTCTTGAGAAGGTATGATGATAAACTCAATTAAAATTTGCAAAGTTTTAGTTTTAACCAAGTAACATAGTAAATCAATTAACATCGTACTAATTCGACAAAAAAGTTGCGCCATTGATTTTTTCGAATGTTTTTATATACAATATTAATTTAAACTTCAGGTAGCTCATGTATAAAAATTGGTCAAAATCGATTGAGTCGCTAATGAGAAAGTCGAAAAAAAAAACGGTTCTATCACAGGTGCCGTTCATAACATTCAAATCTTGGTAAACTTGCCCTATAGAACCTATATCGAAAGTAAAAATTGTATAGTAGGGGTTCTATTTAGAAAATTTCTTTAAATAAAAGAAAAATTTGTTGAGGCAAGCACATTATTTTTAAGTCTTGCCGTTGTTTTTTAATACATTTTTTGAGATATTTTTCTTATGGAAAACCTCTTCCACCTCTTCTGTGAATCAAAAACATTCTTCTTACCTAGATATTTATATGCGCCTCTTCATTCTCACTACTAAATAATTTTTTTTGCACACTGTAATAGAGAAATTTTATTATTTAATGATTAATTTGATGGGTTCACTGGTCAAGTTTTTAAAACCTTTCGAATTGGGCGTAAAAAAAACTTGCCAAGTGAGCCCATCAAATTTAAGTCAGTAATCATTAAATAATAAAATTTCTCTATTACATTGTAGCTGTTTCAATATTATTCTACTTTAAATATTCGGTATTTAACCTTCATGAAGTAAGAACTTGGCGTATTTTTAGATCTCAGTACTTTTCACGGCTGACTTGTTACACAAAGGTTTTTGTATAGAAGAACTTGGCTCTTTTTTTAACATTTATGTTTTTGGTCTGATCTCACTCCTTTTTGCAAAGATTTTAATGTTTTGCCATGTAAAAATCTCGAAAGATACGGAAAAATAGAAGGGTGGAGTCTACCTTATCAAATCAACTTAGTTTATAGCTCCCTATTTTTTTTTTTTTTTTGTATATTTTCTTTTTGTTATTGGTTGTTTTGATTTGCGCTTCAATTGTTTCTTCTTGTCCTGGCAAGATACCTAACACTAACATACCTACTTTAATGTTAAATACTAGTACCTACATCCGCTCAAAGCCATAAAAATGCAATAATTGTTGAGGATGCGATGATGTTTTTGTTACAATTTTAACTCCTTTTTTTAAATGAAGGTAGACCACCAATTAACAGCCTAATTAGTGGTTTAATTATAGTTCACATCACAGTTAAGAGTTTTTTTTATGTAAACTCATAATTTTTTCAGGTATGCAAATGTTTTCTTTTTTCATTCATGTTAACATAACATAGAGTACCAAATCGAGCACTCTAGTTCTAAGAAAAGGTATGAAATTTCAAAATGCATGTATAGTTTCAAAATGACAATAAAAAGACACTTCGAATGAAAAATCTTAGATTTTCTATTTTTCCCTTTGAATGTACATTAAGCTATACCCTTCCACCAAACTTCATCATTCTACAGCAGTCGGAAGTGCTCCATATAAATCAAACTTTTTCTCGGAAAGCAGAAGGATACCACGCCTCCTGAATGGAAAACCTCAATTTTTATTGTTGGTTCTTCATATGCAATTTGAGCCCGATCGTTCTATTAAATTTTATTGTTCTACTGCAATCGGAAGTATACCATATAATTTACATATCAGTTCTGAGAAAGTGGGTGGATACCACGCCCCTGAATGCAAAACCTCAACTTTTATATTTTTTTCTTTGTATGCAATTTAAGCCATACCACATTACCAAATTTCATCGTTTTACAAAAGTCGGTAGTAAAAGTGGGTGTATTCCACGCCCCCTGAATGGAAAACCTCAATTTTTATTTTTGGTCCTTTATAAACAATTTGAGCCCTACCGTTCCACTATGGGACCAAATGGTGCAAACCATCTCAAAAATCCATAACTTTTTCGTTTCTCAATATTTTTTTTTGAAATTTTGCACACTTATACTTGTATAACCAAGAATTTAAAATATTAAAACGTTTTATATAGAAATAAATTATTTTATTTTTTTTAAATAAAATAAAATAACAAATTTGTGGATTTTGTTTAATTTATATGGTCAAAATTTATTGGAGAAAGAATTGTTGCAACAATTTGGATGAAATTTGTACAGTTTTTTTCTTTTACCGGTGAAAACATCTGAAAGTAGTTTTTGTGAAATCCGCTCACTACCACGCCCATATTTTTTTGATTTTTGTTATTTTCTTATCTTCAGTGACCAGGAAGCCGAACATTTTTGTTTGAGGTTTTTTAAACTCAAGACATCAGATGCATATTTTTTCTGCCCACTTTCACGCCCCTTTTTTTAATTTTCAGCTTAAAGTTCATTAAAAGCAGGCCTTTTTTTTGATTAAGTTTTATATGTAGATATTAATTTATGAAAAATATTATTTTTTAGTAAGACCCGTGAACTGCCACGCCCCTTTTTGATATATGAAAGTGTTTTACCCTTAAGATAAAAAAAAAAACAAAAAACGTAATTCAAAAGTATCTTATTACTAGGTTATGTATCGATATTAATGTATGTTTAAAAGTTCTTTAGCCTCGTCAAATTTGGGTTTACCAGACTAGATATATGCGGATCAGATGTATATAATAAAATGTGTAGAACATCTTCGTTCGTAGCTGATCTTGAACATTTCCCTTGCAAATAAATTCTCTCATTTTAGTTTTTTTTTTTTAAATTTAATGCGAATCCTTCAAACGCTTTATTGAGAATAAAAGCTTAGTCATCTCAATACATTATCTATGAATGTTGCCTCTTGATTGATTAATGTTACAACAACAATTTGGCTGTCCCATACCAACTCTATTACCTTTTAGACTATTTTCACATGCTTTTGTTGTTGCTTTTGGTATTGTTTACGATTCAGTTTACATATTGTATGCAGTTCTCTTTTAAGTGAACTGTTAACTTTTTGTTTTCTTCTGTTTTCTTTTATTTATATGTATCTACATTTGTATTATATGCAACATACCCCCTCCCACCCTCAAATGCTTGGCATTTATTTTTATTTAATTATGATTTTTTTTAATATAAATATGAGTAAGTAAGTTTAAAATTGGAAAACAAATATTTTATTCTAAAAATGAAATTTTGAATTTTAATAATATTGGAAATAACTGATAAAAACTTATAAATTTTGTGGAAAGATAGTCACTTATATGATGTTTATGAAAATGTGTTGCACATGTTTTAACAGTTATTTTTTTGAATTTTTGACAAAAAATAACATATTTTTTTTTAATTTTGAGCTAAAGTAATAAAATAATGGTCTAAAACTTTTTGGAATACATATTTATGTGCATCAATAAAGGTACCACATTTTTGCTAAATTTTAATTTTTTTCATCACTTAACAATAAAGTTATAAGAATACGAACTTTTATTGTAAAAACTTATTTTTCTTTCTCATCATACGTTTCTTCTTCTTAAACAAAAAGGCATGAAAATGCGAAAGTTTTTATATTTTCTTCCAAATTAAAAATATTTTTAGAACACAAAACAGCCATTAACTAAACGGAGGCAGCCGGAGCTAAAAGAGAAAACTTTAATTGAAAACAAAAAAATGAAAAAGATACTGCACCTTACTCATTTTTTTTATTAATTTACTAGTGAAGTAAATTAAAAAAATATATAACTTTTTTGTAAAGAAGAGGGTTTGGGCTTTTCAAAAAGGTTTAATACTTATACATTCTGTCCAGAAAAATACGAAATAATTGACTTCAAACTCTCACTTCTAATAATTCTAAAAAATAAAAAAATCGAAATGTCATTTTTAACGGTAATTTTAGGTACCTAGAACAAAAGTAAGATACAAAACATTTACTGTGTTTGGAAGAACCCTATTTCTAGTATATAATCCCATCATTAGATTTTTCAAATTACGAAATTCACCAAAACCATTTTTGAGATGGATTTCATCATTTGGTCCCATAGTGCGTTCTACCAAATTTCATTGTTCTACTGCAATCGGAAGTTTGCCATATATAATTTACATCAGTTCTGAGGAAGTGGGCGGATACCACGCCCCTGAATGGAAAATCTCAAATTTTATATTTTTTTCTTAGTATTTTTTTTTTTTTTTTTTTTTTTTATAATCTACATACGCTCAAGGGAATATGATTACCCTTCAAATGTTTCAACACAGCGTGGGCGTGAAGTTACGGAAGAGAAAGGAGGATAGGAAAGATGTGTGGCACGATGTTCTGAGACTGAAGGTGGTTGTCTCAGATTTTTTTATCTCCAGGGATGGCGGCTGAACTAAAGCGGAGAATTGCCGTGTCTTTTTTCTATGTCCCTTATAATTCGCATTATTTTATTCGTTTTTCATCCTTGTTGGGCATACTAGTTTAACTCAATCACATGTTGTTAGTGTTATGCCTAAACAACATGTAATGAGTAAACCAGCAACCCATTGATGATAATTTATAGAAGGTTTTTTAATGGAATTAAAGACGATATAGACGACGGCAGGGATCGAACCTGTGATATTGAGGTTGATAGGCGAGCATACAACCATCGCGCCACGGCCATGCAATTTAAGCCCTGCCACTTTACTAAATTTCATCGTCTCACAGCAGTCGGAAGGGCTCCATTCAACCAACACCAATTCGGAGAAAGTGGGCGGATACCACGCCCCCTGAAAGGAAAACTTTGGTGTTTATTTTTGGTTCTTTATATGCAATATAAGCCCTACCGGTTCACCAAATTTCATCGTTTTACAGCAGTCGGAAGTGCTCCATAATACGATGTCGGGAAGTGCTAAAATGCGGAGAAAATGGGCGGATACCACGCCCCCTGAATGGAAAATTTCAAATGTTCGATTTTTTCCTCTGCTTGCATGACAAGACCTACCTTTGTGCAAAATTACAAGATTCTACGATGTCGGGAAGTGCTCCATAATTTTGATGATCTGTCAGTCAGTCAGTCAGTTACGGTTTTTGTGATTTTTGAGGCCTTATATCTCAGGAACCGCTTATGCTAGAAAATTGAAATTTGGTGAGGCGCCTGTGCCTGACTACATTAGCAAATATTCGGAGTTTTAAGTTTCTGACTTCATTGGTACTGAAGATAGAGAGGGATCA
Source organism: Philhelius festivus (assembly GCA_963931855.1). Lineage (NCBI taxonomy): Eukaryota > Metazoa > Arthropoda > Insecta > Diptera > Syrphidae > Philhelius > Philhelius festivus. Next base: position 125,682,980 of record OZ007555.1, on the reverse strand, counting down.
AAAATCGCCTGAGTTTGTTCCTGTAAAAAGGGTGTAGTGCCAGAACTTGGCTGGGCACTACCGTGCCCTTTGATCCACATCTTATTTCTCCTCAAAAATACACCCTTTCACCATTGACATTTTGCTAGGTTCTGTTGATCTTCTTTCTTTTGATTAAACGTTTTTACGAAGATTCATGGACACGTCAATTTTTCATTTGATATGTCCTATTTTGCAGGGTGCAGCAACACAAAAAAAAGGTGCAGGCCTACGTTTTGAAAAAGAAAAAGTTATGTAATGCACAAAACATATTTCGTGACCTTTGGGCCGACTTTCTTTAAACTTCTCAGAATATTCATTTTTGATTTTTTTGAAACTAGAAATATATTTTATAATACGCTTTGATTTTTCTACTCTTTATTAAAATTATAAGAGTGAATACAAAATCTTTATTATATAAAAAGAAATCGAAGTCTTTTGTTCAAGTTAAAGTCACGCCTTATAATTTTCAATATACTCGTACCATTGCAATAAAAACCATGGCACCCATTAAATTTAAAGTCATGACCAGCACTTTATGTTTCTTAACCTTTAGCTTTTCTTAAATTACGAGCACGACACTGTAAGGCTTCGCCACGTTCTCACTTTCATTTATTCTCCAGAAAACGATGGTCGAAAAAAATCGTAAACCAAAACCCCCTCCATGATATACTTCCTTTCTTTTGTAAGAACGTGTAGGAACAGCTTTTATACATGTATATGCATATATCAGCCCTAAGCCCCCTTTTTCTTATTTCATATTTCTGTTCTTTTTCCTGCATCTGAATTTTGCTTTCTATTATAAATTCACTTGGCACGTCCTGAGTACAAAAAATGACATGCTCGAAATTAAAAAAGAAAACAAAATTGAGAAAAAAATGGAAATTGCGAAAGGACATCTAAAGTTCCCCCTGAGATTTAGGTCAGGTCAGGTCTCTCGAGGTTAATTTAGTTATGACTGCACACAATTTTGCAAAGTGCGGATGTTAATGGTTTTAAAAATTACACAACAAATTCAACAGTTCGGTGGCGGCGTCGGCGGTGGCGGAGCAAATGACATCGAAATCCTACTGGCAAAGGAATGATGTTAAAGGTTATTTATGACTTAAATGTCTAATAATATTCAGAACTGCGTCGTTTTAATTAAAATAATAATTTTTTTTTGAGTTCATTAGTACGCTGAGCCGATAAATAATTTAAACACGCAAACATTGCTCGTTTTGGGAATAAAATCGGCAATTAATTCCTTTGTCTTGCTGCGAAGCCTGTGACCGATTTCACCAACTTACAAATTGTAATGTACAAGAGATTTTTTGAAAAGTTAGTAAAAAAATCGATTAATTTTATTTCTATTACGTAATTGTATTTGTAATTTACAGGGGGATATTTATTGAAAAAACAAATATTTTTGTGGTTTAAAATTATCAAACTATTGGAAATTCAGATGTTTTGTAATTTTCTGTTTTACCAACTAACACAATAAATTAAACAATATTGTGCAATTGTGAGAATTGTAACGTTTTTCAAGAACTCGCATTTTGGGTCCGACATTTTTATTACATACTTAAATGTTAGATTTTATTTAAAATTCAATAGGGTTTTATTAAACAGAATTTACTGTGAAAAATAAGTATTTTTCGCATTTTTAGACTTTTTAGACTTTTAAAGCCGTATTACTGAACAAAAGATAGATAAAGTTCATTTATTTCTGATTAGATTAGATTTCTGTTTTCACTATTCTAATTTACCTTTATCGAGAACCTTCTTTGCTTTAGGTCTTTGCTTTATGTCTTAAAAAAATACCGTAAAAAGTACTAATGGAAATTATTTATTTTTAATTGCGTTTTATAGGTATGTACTACATTTATGTATAAGGAGAGTTTACATTCGTAAAAAAAAATCGAACTAGAGATTTTGATCAAAGTTGACATTACGATGATAGTGAAGACTAAAAAAGTGGGTCTCGCAATTCTGTCTGTCTGTCTGGTCGGTTCGACTACAGCCTAAGCGGCTCCCCCGATTTTCTTTAAACTTGGTAGATATCATTTTTAATTTTTTCCCCCACACGTTTTTTTCTTTTTTTTTAAGACCAAAAATAACGGTACCTGCCATACAATTTTTTTCGAAATTTTAAAAATATTTTTTTTTCTCAAAAACTGTTCCACAGATTCAAAAAATTAAAATACAAACAAATTTTATTTAGTTAAAGCTAGGTAATTGTAGAAAAAATTTTCCCCAAAATTGGTTATTGAGGGTCCCCCCATGGAACCATTTTTTTTGTTTTTGATTTTCTCGAAAACGGTACCACCGTAATTATTTTTTTTTTTTTGAAAATTCGATATTTCAAAAACGGCTTAATATTTTTTTTGGAAATTTAATTTTCATTCGTACAATAATAAAAACTTAAAGTTGGCGTACCAAATTTTTTTTTTAATCTTTTAAAAATTTTGCTTATAAAAGCTTTTTTTTTAAGAAACCACTATAACGACTTATAATTTTCTTTCTTGCATAAATTTATATTTGCATAGCATTCTGTTTTTTCTCTTACTACTAAAAGAATTTCAAAAAATAATTCTATCCTTATGAACAGTTTTCTCTAATAACATTCGTTTTTAAAATTCCTAGTCTATTACATAGGAGCAAGTTCGTGCGACCCAGTCGTGCATTTAATTTTTTTTTGAATCAGTACTACAAAAGTCAGTAATTGCTAATACAGAGATGTTCCTTTGTACATATTGTGTTTGTCTTTTATTTATAAACCGGACTTTTTTAATAAACGCCTCTTAATCTTACTTTTCTAATATTAATTTTGTTTCCACGATACTTGAAAAGATACTAGAAAACTGATTTATGTTTTGTAAATACGGCCACGGTAATTTCAATTCTAATAATCTAAATGTTATTATAAAATTGAAACATCTAGTTTTGGGCCTTTTTTTAATGACCTTTTTATCGCATACCCAACGAACATAATAGTACGAACAGTTGCAAAAGTTTCTTCCCCCATCTTCTGCAGCAAAATCAAAACGAAACGCTGCAATTGCGCAGCCCTCTCATACCCATCTGTTGGGCAATCAATGGTCCGTCGATAAGAGGAACCATTAGAAAATCAGAACAATGTAATAAATTCGCCCTCGGATTTCGGGGCTTGCTAGTGCAAAACATATATTGGTTAAAATACAGCAAAACGTTAAGGTTTCCCAAGATTGTGTTAGAACTTTTTTTTCTTCAACTGATCTGATTTAAATTTATGTGGTATACAAGGTTTTTTTTAAACTTGGCTTGTATAAATTCATACTCTTCTAGAAATCAAACGGCAATTTACACACGCTCAAAACTACAATTTCCATATCCCTTTTAGTAAATTTCAAACATTTTACAGTAATTCCATAGAACAGATTTTTAAAATAGGGAGCTGATAGATCAAATTATCACATATCAAATGTCACAAAATGTCTCTTTTCTCTCATTGTTATTAAATTAAATTATTTCTAATAAAACTATAAAACTATGTTAAGTGACTGATCAGAAAAAAACTAAACTCTAAGACACTTATTGCCGAATTTGTTTAAATAAACATATTGTTTGGTTCAGTGGCTCAGGTAATACAACAATAATAATTCGTACCGTTAATACAATTTTAATCGAACTTAAGGTGTAGCCCCGAGAATTATCTGGACTAAGTTGAGTCTAAGAAGTAGTAGTTTTGTATTGTCCCTACGTGAAAACTACTCGGCTACAATATCTGTTTTTTTATTCAAACCACGTCTAATAAAACCTGCACTGCTGGTTTTCTTAATATATGTTTATATACAGGGTGTCCCACAGCCACCGCCCCAAACAAAAACCATGGATTCCTGAGGTCATTTTAAGTCGAAAACTTACGAGATCATTTTCTCGTTTTCGTCCCGTTTTCGAGTTACAACGGTTTTTATGATTTTTCCCTTAACTGGCTTTATCTTTGCCAAACTACGTCTGATTCGTAAGATTTTTTTTATAACCAATCAAGAATTTATTACAGTTTTAGTTTGTCCACTAACTTTTTTTTCTGCGGACAACCGTTTCTCCGCAATTTTGCATCAAACCCAATTTTTTGTTTTTTAAGTAGTTTTTTCACTTTGATATCATTTTATTCAAAAAACCACGTTAATGAGTATTAATTTTTTTCACTTATTATTAAAGCCCAGCTCATTTTCTTAAAAAAAATATTTTTTTTTCCTTAAAAAAAACTATTTTTTACATACAAAATTAATTCAAATGAATTAAAACTTTTTCTGAGCTATTGCGGTTAAGAAAAGGACAAACAAACAGTCAAAATCTTTTCTTTCAATCGAAATTCAAGCTTGACACTTTCCCTCATAGAAAGGCGGATAAAGATTTACAAACTTCAAGGTAAGATGAAATAAAAATGATCCAAAAGTATCGAGAAATATTTAAGGAGAATCTATAGTTCGATGATGAAAAATTAAAAAAGGGAAATACATATACACAGTTACATATGTTTCACATAGTATACTCGTATCAACCCAACACACTAACCCCCATGGCCATTACACCAGGACCTATAATAATAGATACGCACATACCTACACGTCCTTTCATATTATGTTTGTTAGTTCGAACTTATATATACACATCCTTGCAACCAAGCAGCATATTTTTTATTTAATAACAAACCATAAATAACAAAGCTAGCTGGCATATCTTCGCCTTCCGCAAGAGATTCCTCTCAATGGAGCGAAATGATAAATTACTCTTGGAGACTTTTGTGTTCCGGATCGCTAGGCATGCTTCTGGATTTATCCCAGGAATGGAAGTATCGGACATGCTTTACTAAGAATAATCCAGCTATACTTTTCGAAGATGATGAAGGTTGAATAGGTGTATGTTTCGTTTCTTGGGTATGTTTATGTTGTAAGTTAAAACCCATGTGGGTTTTGTTGTTGTTTTGGATATCGGTAAAGGTAAAGTAAGAATTTTCTGAAGTAACGAGTAAGTACATACTTTGTTGAGAAGATATATTCAACGAGATAATAATATCCTTTAGACAAAATTTTAACCCGACCGTGAAGCAGAAAATCTTTGCAAATTAAAACTTAACTATGTTTTTCCGATCCGTCTGTCTTATATTGTATTGTCTAAAAGTAGATGACAAAAAGTTCACATCTTTTTTGTTTTACATAACATTTTGTTTTTAAACGTGATTGGACAGATTAGTTGCAAATAGTGTCCTCGGTGTAAATGTCTGCCCTAGGTACTGAACAATCACCCCTTGGTAGATAAGAAAAAGTTATTGGGGCAAAATTTTAAGCAAACCTATTTTTAAAGACTTAGCATGTTTCTAGTTAGCAATTTGCTAAACATTTAGTAATTTACTAGCTCTTCGAAAATATAAATCCTTTTTTTTTTTCGTTTTACTAAATAGTAAAACGGTGCACATGAACACGTTCGAGAAAAACAAGCAAACCTTAATTTGGAAAAGTTTAACCTAATAATTTAAAATGTCAGAAACTCAGAAATGAAAGTGACAACCTGCAATTTATTTTTGCAATTGTTTATTTGTAACTGGACTATAAGAGTAATTATTGTACATATAGTCCGGGAGCTGGCGACACAAAAAATTGTAAGATTTGCGTACTCATGATTTTATGTTTTTTGTGTAATTTAGGTGCCCGACAAACAGAAAACCGACTGCTGCAGGCTCACCCGGGTGGGTTGATTTACTGTGAATTTTTGAAGTTGCAAAAAAAACCGAAAATTTGTCTAAAATGCGTACTCATGAAACCAGTGACATATGTTAGTTTAACATTTAAAACGATGAAAAAACTTGTGCTTACACCTGGGGGGTGGTGGAAAGTACCGCTGCCAGTTAAGGGAAGTTGGGCCCCCTCGTAATGCACTGTAACCTAATTATTTTTTTCCTGGCCTTAAAATCTTGTAGACAAAATTTTTTTGATTGAATTTCATAAATAATTAGACAAAGATTACGGGAAAAATAGCACGTGCTTTAAAAGGTCATCTTTTACCCTAAAAAAGGGGCAAAAGGGGGGAAAAACACTCTTTTGAAAGTTTTTTTTTTTTTAATCTCAAAAACTACATGCATTTTAATGAATCTGATAAAGAAATTTTAGATTTCATACAAACATAGACCAAATGATAAAATTATAGAAAAAAATGGGGGGTGCCGGGGTTAAATGTTCCCTTTTTACGCATCTCAAAAACAAAATGTATTTTGAAGACTTTTCTTCTGAGGTTTTCTTATTCACAAATTCATACCTACTTGATTATACACATATGTATAAAATAAGGGAGGCGGCTTGGGGAGGGGCATACATTTTTCGTGTTTTTGTCATATCTTAACGAAATTCATTTTTAGTGATCCGCTAAAATGAGGTTTATTCTGTACACATTCAAAATCAAACAAATTCAAAACAAATCGAAAACAGAATTAAAAAGATGGATAAGAATATTCACAAACCAATATATCTACCTAAAGCTAACATTTTTTCCTATTATAAGTTCCTATCCGTTTTAATCCTGTTTCTAATTAGGTACTAGTTACTTAAAATTTCCCCGTCGGGAATTATTATTAATTAAACTGTGAATTTTTGAAGTTGCAAAAAAAACCGAAAATTTGTCTAAAATGCGTACTCATGAAACCAGTGACATATGTTAGTTTAACATTTAAAACGATGAAAAAACTTGTGCTTACACCTGGGGGGTGGTGGAAAGTACCGCTGCCAGTTAAGAGAAGTTGGGCCCCCTCGTAATGCACTGTAACCTAATTATTTTTTTCCTGGCCTTAAAATCTTGTAGACAAAATTTTTTTGATTGAATTTCATAAATAATTAGACAAAGATTACGGGAAAAATAGCACGTGCTTTAAAAGGTCATCTTTTACCCTAAAAAAGGGGCAAAAGGGGGGAAAAACACTCTTTTGAAAGTTTTTTTTTTTAATCTCAAAAACTACATGCATTTTAATGAATCTGATAAAGAAATTTTAGATTTCATACAAACATAGACCAAATGATAAAATTATAGAAAAAAATGGGGGGTGCCGGGGTTAAATGTTCCTTTTTTACGCATCTCAAAAACAAAATGTATTTTGAAGACTTTTCTTCTGAGGTTTTCTTATTCACAAATTCATACCTACTTTATTATACACATATGTATAAAATAAGGGAGGCGGCTTGGGGAGGGGCATACATTTTTCGTGTTTTTGTCATATCTTAACGAAATTCATTTTTAGTGATCCGCTAAAATGAGGTTTATTCTGTACACATTCAAAATCAAACAAATTCAAAACAAATCGAAAACAGAATTAAAAAGATGGATAAGAATATTCACAAACCAATATATCTACCTAAAGCTAACATTTTTTCCTATTATAAGTTCCTATCCGTTTTAATCCTGTTTCTAATTAGGTACTAGTTACTTAAAATTTCCCCGTCGGGAATTATTATTAATTAAACTGTGAATTTTTGAAGTTGCAAAAAAAACCGAAAATTTGTCTAAAATGCGTACTCATGAAACCAGTGACATATGTTAGTTTAACATTTAAAACGATGAAAAAACTTGTGCTTACACCTGGGGGGTGGTGGAAAGTACCGCTGCCAGTTAAGAGAAGTTGGGCCCCCTCGTAATGCACTGTAACCTAATTATTTTTTTCCTGGCCTTAAAATCTTGTAGACAAAATTTTTTTGATTGAATTTCATAAATAATTAGACAAAGATTACGGGAAAAATAGCACGTGCTTTAAAAGGTCATCTTTTACCCTAAAAAAGGGGCAAAAGGGGGGAAAAACACTCTTTTGAAAGTTTTTTTTTTTAATCTCAAAAACTACATGCATTTTAATGAATCTGATAAAGAAATTTTAGATTTCATACAAACATAGACCAAATGATAAAATTATAGAAAAAAATGGGGGGTGCCGGGGTTAAATGTTCCTTTTTTACGCATCTCAAAAACAAAATGTATTTTGAAGACTTTTCTTCTGAGGTTTTCTTATTCACAAATTCATACCTACTTTATTATACACATATGTATAAAATAAGGGAGGCGGCTTGGGGAGGGGCATACATTTTTCGTGTTTTTGTCATATCTTAACGAAATTCATTTTTAGTGATCCGCTAAAATGAGGTTTATTCTGTACACATTCAAAATCAAACAAATTCAAAACAAATCGAAAACAGAATTAAAAAGATGGATAAGAATATTCACAAACCAATATATCTACCTAAAGCTAACATTTTTTCCTATTATAAGTTCCTATCCGTTTTAATCCTGTTTCTAATTAGGTACTAGTTACTTAAAATTTCCCCGTCGGGAATTATTATTAATTAAACTGTGAATTTTTGAAGTTGCAAAAAAAACCGAAAATTTGTCTAAAATGCGTACTCATGAAACCAGTGACATATGTTAGTTTAACATTTAAAACGATGAAAAAACTTGTGCTTACACCTGGGGGGTGGTGGAAAGTACCGCTGCCAGTTAAGAGAAGTTGGGCCCCCTCGTAATGCACTGTAACCTAATTATTTTTTTCCTGGCCTTAAAATCTTGTAGACAAAATTTTTTTGATTGAATTTCATAAATAATTAGACAAAGATTACGGGAAAAATAGCACGTGCTTTAAAAGGTCATCTTTTACCCTAAAAAAGGGGCAAAAGGGGGGAAAAACACTCTTTTGAAAGTTTTTTTTTTTAATCTCAAAAACTACATGCATTTTAATGAATCTGATAAAGAAATTTTAGATTTCATACAAACATAGACCAAATGATAAAATTATAGAAAAAAATGGGGGGTGCCGGGGTTAAATGTTCCTTTTTTACGCATCTCAAAAACAAAATGTATTTTGAAGACTTTTCTTCTGAGGTTTTCTTATTCACAAATTCATACCTACTTTATTATACACATATGTATAAAATAAGGGAGGCGGCTTGGGGAGGGGAATACATTTTTCGTGTTTTTGTCATATCTTAACGAAATTCATTTTTAGTGATCCGCTAATGAGGTTTATTCTGTACACATTCAAAATCAAACAAATTCAAAACAAATCGAAAACAGAATTAAAAAGATGGATAAGAATATTCACAAACCAATATATCTACCTAAAGCTAACATTTTTTTCTATTATAAGTTCCTATCCGTTTTAATCCTGTTTCTAATTAGGTACTAGTTACTTAAAATTTCCCCGTCGGGACTTGCAGGTCACCGTAATCCCTCAAAGAACAACATACCGTTTTTTGAAGTATAAGTTCCTACCTGTGCCATATTCTGTTTCTAATTATGCATAGAAGAAGTTAACGAAGTACCACGAAATATTTAGCTTTTCAGTACAATTCTTTTTTTCTTAGATAAAGACAGTAAACAGTAATCAGTTTGTGCGATGGCTAATTCTCGACCAGTTTGTGTTTTTTGTGGAAATAAAAAAGATAAAATTATTTTATTCACTCAAGAACGTTTAGATAAATGTCTTGTAAGTTTGAAAATTCGTCAAGAAAATAACTTGACCGGGCGCGACATTAAATTGCAACCAATTTTAAGCAAAAGTGTTTAATGAAGTAAGGAAAAAATATAAACAATGTGATAATGAACCCAGAAGTGAATCTAATATATCGGGACTTTCAGCTTCTGTGATCACAAAGTAAGTGTACCTAAATAATTTCTAAATTATAATTTATCTATTTTCACAAAATCATGCAATAACAATAGTTTCGAATCTAAATGTTTTGTACTAAAATTCTATTAACGTTCAAATTTCCATATTTTAAAGTGAAAACATTGAAGTAACTGAATTATCCGAACATTCACAATTTTGCAAAACTCTCCTCAATTCATCGAAATCTTCTCAAGACTACAAAATTATCCAGATGTTGAAGCAGATGTATTCCAAACGTTGGAGAAATTTGTTTGCTGTATGTACGGCTACAAACAGCTTAGCGACGTGAATGAAGCCCGAATGTCAATTTTTACAAAATCAATTACCAACTTCAGTCAGAGAAGTTGTATTCGAAGATCTTTCGAAAATCAGTTATGCAGGTAATTACAAAATAGACTCCTTCTTCATTTTATACTTTTTTTGAAATTATTTCTCAATTTTATAGACTCTAGTATCCAAAATGATAGTGAGGAAACTGATGCTGAAGGAGAATCAAGAAACACCCAAGTCAGCACAAGTGAGGATTTTGATGAAGAAGATTTATCCTGTTTAATGGAAACTTTTGGATATTCAGACGAGAGTATAATGTTATAATTTCTAAAGAACACGAAATTAAAAAAAAAGAAAAACATATACAAAATTGCGTTTTGTATTATTTGTCTTCTGAATAAAAAGGGTATGTTGTTCTTTGAGGGATTAAGGTGACCTGCAAGTCGCCACGGGGAAATTTTAGGTAATTAGTACCTAATTAGAAACAGTATTAAAACGGATAGGAACGTATACTAGGAAAAATGTTATTGGTTTGTGAATATTCTTATCCATCTTTTTAATTCTGTTTTCGATTCGTTTTGAATTTGTTTGATTTTGAATGTGTTCAGAATAAACCTCATTAGCGGATTACTAAAAATGAATTTCGTTATGATATATGACAAAAAACTCGAAAAATGTATTCCCTTCCCCAAGCACCTTCCCTTATTTTATATATGTATAATAAAGTATATATGAATTTGTGAATAAAAAAACCTTAGAAGAAAAAAGTCTTCAAAATACATTTTGTTTTTGAGATGCGTAAAAAGGGAACATTTAACCCCGGCACCCCCCATTTTTTCTATAATTTTATCATTTGGTCTATGTTTGTATGAAATCTAAAATTTCTTTATCAGATTCATTAAAATGCATGTAGTTTTTGAGATTAAAAAAAAAAAACTTTCAAAAGAGTGTTTTTCCCCCCTTTTGCCCCTTTTTTAGGGTAAAAGATGACCTTTTAAAGCACGTGCTATTTTTCCCGTAATCTTTGTCTAATTATTTATGAAATTCAATCAAAAAAATTTTGTCTACAAGATTTTAAGGCCAGGAAAAAAATAATTAGGTTACAGTGCATTACGAGGGGGCCCAACTTCCCTTAACTGGCAGCGGTACTTTCCACCACCCCCCAGGTGTAAGCACAAGTTTTTTCATCGTTTTAAATGTTAAACTAACATATGTCACTGGTTTCATGAGTACGCATTTTAGACAAATTTTCGGTTTTTTTTGCAACTTCAAAAATTCACAGTAAATCAACCCACCACTACCCAGGTGGCAGCAGTCGATTTTCGTCGTCACCTACCTCAGAACTACAAGAAAAAAAATATTTCATGAGTACGCATCTTAGACATTGAAAAGTGTCGCTAGCTCCCGGACTAATAAGTATATCCTTTGTATTTCATTAGGAAGTTAACTTACCAACATCAACCTGATGGATATTTCTCCAAAAAGTTTATTGTTTGTAATTCGGTCTTGGATGTTTAGGTTTTCAATCAAGAACCGAACTATTGTCTTGTCACACCTTTACATGGAGTAAAATTCTCCATCGCCCAGTTCTTCAAATGGATTTGCTTGGAACTTAAAAAATCGCACTTTTCTGCACAAAACTAAGACTTCAAAAATATCCAAATCTTCGTCTTCCGAAAACATTTTATATTATTTTAATGACTTTGAAAAACAATTAGCTCAAGATTCATTAAGAAAACACAATTTAGCTCTTTCAAATAAAATTGCGAATAGATTTTTTTTTCGTGGAAAATGTAGATGTCATATGGATTTAGCAAGTTGCTAAAAGTTAAAGTAAATAAAAAAAAAATATGAGATAGTAAGCAGTTAAAATCGTTTAAAATTCGCAAAAACGTTTTTTAACTTAGTAACTTAATAAAATTGCTTTAGCATTTTACTAAATCGTTTAAAATATTTCGCAGTATTTTTTTCAGTATCAAACAATCAGCCATTCCAATATCAAATTACTTCTGAATGTGAGCTCATAGAATAAAAGCTCTGGTATATCATAAAATTAAAAACAAAGCCTATCATCTCAATTTTTCAAAATATGGTGCAAAATGTTGTATTTACTACTAACTAATTCATCAACTAACATAACGTTAATATTCATTTGGTATAGATGTAGCGTATTTAATAAGTGATTCGAGGTTCAAATCTTCGTTGAAGCTTTTTTGTATTTATTTAATATAACAAAAATATCATACTGATTTGATAATCATGTTAATTTTAAATTTTTTAAATGTTAGACGACTTTTATCACCCAAAAATATTAATTTTATAGTTGTATTATCATTATTTTTTAAGTGTACCCTCATGGTCATTTTCACAAGTCTTCCCACACTTGCTTTGTGCTGAAATGTTTTTTAAAGATTTCCCGCCTGCACGACTGGATCGCACGTTCCTGCTATCATGTTCAAGGGGCTCAGAATTAAAAAAAACTAATTGGTATTATAGAAAAATGTTCGAAACCATGAAATGAATTCTTTTTTAAATTTCTTAAACGCCTCAGCCATCAGAAACGCGGTCAGCCATCAGACGAATAGGGGGAATAACATGTAGCATACGAAAACATGCACGTGCCGTAACTATTCGGGACTGGTGGAAGTGTGATCATAGCCTCTCCGCGGCGGCCGCTAGAAACAAGCCTTTTAAAAAAGGTTTGGCTAATATGATCAGGCTGGTTCCTCAGGTTGGCGACAGGTTAATTCCCTGTCCCGTAAAACTAAAAGAATTACGAGACCGACAACAAGCCTCGGAAACGGACTGATCTCACGACGACAACCCACGCAAAGAAAAAGGAAAAACGATTTACGAATTTTCTTATGGAACGTACGATCGCTCTATAGAGCTCGAGCTGCTCAGCAGCTAGCCGATGCCCTGTCAAAGTATAAAGCTGACATAACAGCTCTTCAAGAAATCAGATGGACAGGGAATGGTGTTCTACAGAAGAAAGAATATGACATATACTATAGCTGTCATACAAAACACCATGTGCTCGGGGTAGGCTTCCTAGTCAGCGAAAAAATGAAGTCTACCATCATCGGCTTTAACGCTATAAGCGAAAGGCTATGCACCCTTCGCGTGCGAGGCAAATTTACGAACATCAGCCTCATTAACGTTCACGGACCTACGGAGGAGTCCTCAGACGAAGAAAAAGAGACTTACTACGAACAAGTCGAGAGGGCCCTCAATGCCTGTCCAAGGTATGATGTTAAAATCATCCTTGGGGATTTGAACGCAAAAATAGGTCGGGAGCCGGTATTCAGGCATTACGCAGGCACCCCTAGTTTGCATGAGAACACTAATGACAATGGACTTCGAGTCTTAGAATTGGCAGCATCAAAAAACATGGTCGTTGCGAGTACCAGGTTCCCGCGTAAAGATATCTACAAAGCCACCTGGGTATCACCTGATGGAGTCACTCGTAACCAAATAGACCACGTGTTGATAGACCGTCGCCACTACTCGAACTTGATGACGGTACGAACGTACCGAGGTAGGTGCCAATATCGACTCGGATCACTATCTTGTTGGTATGGTTTTCCGAGGGCGGATTGCCTTGCGAAGACGCATTGCATCCGCCGATCAGGTTCGAATCAACACGGCTGCCCTGCGCAATGAAAACACCAGTAACACCTTTGGTAATGCGTTAGGACTCGCCCTAGAAACACCTGACTTAGGGAGAGTAAGTCCTGGAGCCAGTATGCTGGGCGTAAATGAAAAGTGGACACGTCTTAAAAATACTGTCATTAGTACTGCCAACTCCATCTTAGGCAGCAGTCGTTAAAATCGGAACGACTGGTTTGATGATGAATGCAAGCTAGTGACTGAACGTAAGAATGTTGCGTACCGAGCAATGCAACAATCTCATAGAACGCGGGCACGCGAAGAGGAATATAAAGAGCTCAGAAGAACAGAAAAACGGCTTCACAGACAAAAGAAATCAGCCTGGGAGAAGAACCTAATCTGTGAAATAGAAAATAGCCGAGAGCGAGGTTCGCACCAGGCGCGGAAGTTCTACCAATCCGTCCGAAACATGACGCAGTACACACCACGCTGCACATACTGCAAGGACGGAGAGGGAAATCTGATCACCGATCCTGAAAGCATACTGGAGCGATGGGAAGTGTACTTTAATGAATTGCTAAATGGTCAGCTCACTGCAGAAGTGGAGGCTCCACTACTTCAAGAACAATACCCTATGTTGCCGCCACCAAGCATAGAAGAGGTTGAGAAGGCTATAGGCCGGCTTAAACAGAATAAATCCCCGGGAGCCGATGGCATACCAGCCGAATTATTTCATCACGGCGGGCCAGCCTTACGTCAAGCAATTCATGATATTATAGTGCACGTATGGGAGCAGGAAGAAATGCCAGAAGACTGGCGAAAAGGTTTAATATGCCCCATACATAAGAAGGGAGATGTCACAACGTGCAGCAATTATAGAGGTATCACGTTGTTGAGTACCGCCTATAAGATACTCTCCTCTATCCTACAAGACCGGATAACCCCATACGCTAAAACCGTCATCGGACAATATCAGTGTGGTTTCATTCCAGGCAAATCAACAACTGATCAGATCTTTACCCTTAGGCAGGCGATGGAAAAATGTCTAGAATTTAACATTCCAACATACCATCTGTTTATAGACTTTAAGGCCGCCTATGATAGCATAGCCAGGGTAGAACTTTACAAAGCCATGAGAGAATTCGGCATCCCAAATAAATTGACAAGACTATGTAGGTTGACCATGACCAACGTAACAAGCCAAGTAAAAATAGCCGGATTGCTATCCAGACCAATCAAAATCTTTAATGGACTCCGACAAGGGGACGGTTTGGCCTGCCTCCTCTTCAACCTGGCGTTGGAGAAAGCAATCCGTGACTCTGGCACGGCAACAAGAGGGACCATCGTCAACAGGTCCAGCCAGTTACTAGCTTACGCAGACGACATTGACATCATCGGAAGAACCGAACAAGCTGTACACGATTCCTTCATCCAGATCGAGCAGGCGGCACAAAATCTGGGGCTGCACATTAGTGAAGGTAAAACAAAGTACATGGTGGCGTCGAATGCGAGCGGAACAGTTGGTCAAACAATCAAGGTTGCGGAGCACGAATTTGAAGTGGTGCAATCCTTTAAATACCTTGGGTCAATAGTAGCAGCCGATAACAATATAGAAGAAGAGATACGCGGGCGGCTTGTCAAATCCAACAGAGCCTACTATAGTCTGTCAAAGCTTTTCAAATCCAGAAATCTCACCATAACTTCAAAACTGCTGCTGTACAGGACCATGGTCCTGCCAGTACTCACATATGGATCCGAGACTTGGGTGTTTAGCAAAAGGCACTCCGACCTCTTAGCTGCGTTCGAGAGAAAAGTCTTAAGGAGAATTGTTGGCCCCATATGTGAGGAAGGACGATTCCGGAGACGGTACAATCATGAATTGTACGCAATCTACCTAGAAGCAGATATCGTGACAAAAATTAAGCTCGGTAGACTCCGGTGGGCAGGGCACCTAGCTCGCATGAGCGAAGAGGAACCTGCTCGGAAAGTTCTTTGTGGTACATTCTATGGTAGACGGCAGCGTGGTAGACCATGCTTGCGCTGGAGAGATGGCGTAGACCAGGACGCCCGAAGCCTTGGGGTGCGCAACTGGATGGCGTCGGCTAGAGACCGGGATAGGTGGAGAGACTTGTTGAAAGAGGCCAGGACCGGAACCCGGTTGTCGAGCCGATGATGATGATAAACGCCTCCGTACACAAAAAAAAAAACATCATAATGAATTCGAATTTATGAATGAAATTTGTCGAAATATAAATATAGAATTTTTAAAATATCGAGTCTTTAAAATCAAAATTATTTTTTTTTAATCTCAAAATTGTGCTTACATACATAGTTTTATCAAAATTCTCGCCGTGCGTCGATGGAAAAAAAAATTGATTTTTCCTTAACGGGTGTTAACGTTTCCTTAGCCGATACCATTATTTTTGAATAAAACAAAACAATTTTTTTTACTCTTAGATAGTGTTCAAAAAACGCAAGGTGTCAAGTTTCAAAAGGTTTGAGTATGTTCGGACAAAATTGCAACAACTTTTGTTGTCTTTCGTTTCGTTTATCCAGTTCGATCAAAATTTTCAGTTGATTTTTGTTACGAGTCCATAACTTTTCATAAAGGGCCCCTATCGTAGGTAATTAGGTAAAATATAGAGCAAGCTAATTTAAATAAATTCAATCAAAAACTTTCAATTATGTTTTGTTATCGAAGCTATCTTCTCAATTATATAAATCTGAGTTCGTGAACAGAATGACTTCTAAATAAAGCTTTCTCTTTTGTAACTTATGGTGGTCGAATCATAAATGGTGTTTCAGAAAAGATAAAAGGCAACATACCAAATTTAACTTTTATCTCAAAATGAACAAATATTTTATTCAAAGCTTTATATAATATTCCTCCTAATGCCTGCATCCATTCGGCATTCGAGCTATGAAAAGTTATCCCTTTTTAATTATTTTTTATTAATTATACTTCCGTCCCTACAGACTATGCACAATTTCCTATAATTTTCCGTTAATCTTATTATTTCCCGATTCCTAAAATTATGTTGGTCGTCCGTCCAATGGCACTCTACAATGTTTCGCTACCCCATCATCAAATATTCTGACCTTTTCGAAATGTATTTTAAGGTTATTTATTCTCCAAATATTTTGCCTCATATTAAATGGGCGAATTCAGGAAGTTTGATCAGATATAAAAGTTCCTATTCAAATGTGTTTAGTTCCTCCCTCGTCTACGCCTTATCGGAAATGTAATCAAGCTTTACGCTTAAAACTTTGTCGTTGGCAATATGAAACTGTCTTTATACACATCCATATTTGATATGTGGTTTGCAAAATAAAGCAAGAAATCTTAAAGTTTTGAGGTTTGTCATTTACAAAACCACATATGTACTAGAACTTACTTTTGAATGGGCATAGGCGGTTTTTGTCTTAACATCGCAGTGCACTTCTAAGAATTTAGCCTCATAAAACGTTGTTTATTTTTAAGCAACAGCAAACTTATTTGAAATTAAATTATTTAACATACGGCCGCCAATTGAAGTCTGCATTTCAAGAAATCGAACGTGTCATACAATAGAGGGATTTGACGCAGGATGCCGCCTTGCTGGTAAATTTCATTTCGATCACTAAAACGGTCACACCACTATATTGTTTCTATTGTTTTTAGACAAAAATATAACTCAAAGTCATCAAAACCCCGCCAAACTGTCACTCGTTTTGAATGAGGAGGTTGTTGCACTTTATTTGTTTGCTTTTGCGGCCACAAGATGCGACAGTTTTGTTCATTACTGACGCGACGGTGGAAAAATAGCTTCCGAAAAGTATTTAATTAAATAAATAAATAAAATAAATGTGTTTTGAAAGTATTAAAATAAGTTTTGAATAATCAAACGCAGCTTGGCAAAATGTTTAACAACAGTAACAGACTGTTACTGTTGTTAAACATTTTGCTGTTACTAACAGTAACAAATTACAAAATCTTAAATGCTTTTCCTTGAAAATGACTGAAGAGGTTTCGAAAATGGCTCATATTTTTAGCAGTTCATTCCCTATCTTCATACATTAAATGGCAACAATTTAACATGTATATTTAGATTAATACAACGTGTATAACAAGAAAATGAAAAATTTTCTTTTTATAGTTTTCACGGTGAACACGAGCGTCAATGAGTTGATGGGGCCACCTTTTCCTAAGATTCATCTTTGGGAAAGGGACAGCCCATTCGACTTAATCAGCACTACTGATCATATGATGAACGAACATATACACCAAACATTGAACTATCAGATGTTGCAAGCAGCCACATGCTCCAACGGACCTGGTGATGGAATCATTTCTCAAGTTGGGGCTTAAGGAAAGCATCGCGCCAGGTTATTTATGACTATAGACATTTCTTCAATGGCTTAGAAGTACAGTCCGACATTTCCCTTAACGGGAATGACATGAGACTATCATAATTTTTAATACATGGGAGTCACAATCCCTAGGATATCACAATTTACAATGGATCTACATTGATCTAAGTGTGATCTAACAGTCAGCCCATTGACATAACCCAACCAACTTTTTTATGATAAAACTAATTAAAAAAATAAGTAGTTAAATGGAACAAAATTTAAATATTCCAGTCATTTTTATTATGATAGGTAGATATGTTGATAGATAGATTTATTTTTATTCTGTATTGAATATTATTTACAAAATTATGTACATACGATAAAGCATGGCATTTGCCGTCTGCCAGATTGACAATTATATTTTCATTCTGTTAAGCACCTGACATAATACATTCTGTTATATTTAATGTTATTTTGCTTAATGTGCATCAAAACATTTATATCACTAGCAATTTTCTAAAAAAATTACTTTAAATATGAATTAATGAATTTGAATTTAAAAGTAAAGTATGAAGAGTTAAATTTGTATACATATTATATGAGAAATACTTTTGTCTAAGATAAAGTTTGTTCGTGGGTATTTAACGCATTGCACCCGTATTTTTGTATCATAAAACTTACTGAGTTTTAGTTTTGATGTCCCTTAAATCCAAAAAATGGACTTTTTTAGTTTTAAAAAATGTATAGGATTATACTGTAGACGTAGACTTTACATTTCATTTTAAATTGTTTTACATTTAAAGCATTAGTCTTAGAAATTTGCCCCACATTGGGTAATACACCCTTGATTTTTTTTCTTGTCTCGAACTTACCCTAATGATCTACCATTTCGGTTCATTAAAAAAAAATAAAATACCCTAATATTGACTGTTCGCTTAAATATTTTTCGCACATTAGATTTGTGCTAGAATAGTAAATCACAAATAAGTTTTTAAAGTTTTCTGTCAAAGTGGCTTTGTTCAAAAAATAAGTCTATCTCTATTCTCCCTTTGAACTGAAAATTGTTTTAATCCTCAGCGACCTTTTTAGAATTCACAAATTAGAAAAGACAAATTTGAACTCCAAAGATGTCACATTATTACACGCATTCTTCTAAATGGAAAATAACTTCGAGGGTTTTTCTATTTGGAAACAAGACCCTATTTCTGTTTCACATTACCTTATTTTGAATAAACAAGTTCAAAAAAAAAAAAAAATAATAGTACATTTAAAAAAAAAAATTAAAGAAATTTTCTCAAAACTGTTGACAAAAAAAAGAAAATAGTACATATTTCTGCCTTACGAACCGCGTACGCAAACTAATTACATTACCCTTTATTTGTAAATAGCTTTATATTCATTTGAAATAAGCTTTTAAAAACTTTGCCTAAACGGTAGAGAGGGACCTCCCTTCAATACAAAAACTTATTGAAATTTATATTTCCGTTTTTATTTTTGCAGCCCGAGTATCTTTCCTGACAATTGATATGCACACTTTAAGAAACAGTTTCGTATTTCGAAAATAATATATTAAAAAAAAAAAAAATGCATGACTTGATCGATCGAACTTGCTCTCATGTAAAAGTACTTTGGAATTTAAAATATATTTTATAAATATAAAACATGGATTTAATGAGATAAAAATGTTCAAATGTATTGAATTGCCTCCTGATTAATACTTTTAATATTAAAGTAATTTTGTATATACCTAACAAATTTCCTTAAAATTTTTCGAGAACAAAATTTGGGATGCCAAATTTTAAGTATTTAGTAGTATAGATTTTAGAAATAGTTTGAAAAAATAATCGTTTTAACACGTTTTAAAGATATTGGTTTTTCAAAAAAAAACTTGGAATTTTTTTTTCAAAAATCACAAAAAAAAATTTCGAATATTTTTGTATACAATATTATTTTAAACTTAAGGGGGCTCCTGCTGAAACTTTTTAGTTAAGATCATTAGAGCCGTTGATGAGAAAGTCAAAAAATCAAAAATCGTTCTATGACAGCTACCGTTAATAACATCTTGCCCCAAATTTTTTTTTTGACCAAGATGTCCATATTATCGCACCTATTTTTTGTTTACCAAAATCGTGAGAAGCGCTTTGAGATAAATAAGATTATGCAGTATGGGGGGTTACGTTAGTTTTGGAGCTAAAAAAAATTTCAATTTCCCCTCTAATAGTCCAGTCAAAGCGTCATGAAAAAGGGCCTGACCTTGCGCGCAGAGGCATGGTCTATTTTTTTTCATGGATCGATAGGTGCTTATGAGAAAAGCTTAAAACCAAATTTGCACTACATGACAACTTTTTTTTACCAAAGTTATTGGTAAAAATGTGTTTTGTGTCATTTTTTGTTCATTTGCGAATATCTCGGCTCCACTATCTCCTACAAACAAAAATTAAACATATATTTATTCCTAATAACATTATCTATTATGTTATAAAAAAACATATTTGTTTAAACAAATGAAAAAAAAGTTATAGTAAGTTGAAATAATTGTTTGTTGTTTAAAAATCACTTTTTCGTGATTATTAAGAAAAAAGCTCATTTAACGATGAAATTTTTATTTTTTATTATTAAAGTTCTTGTAATTCCCTACAATATAAAAAAATCAACACTCTACGATGAACCAAAGCCGAGTAATAAATTATTGAACATAGGTAAGTCAGCGTACCCACGCATTTTATGATTTTATGTTTTAATTAATATCTCAACCCCAGTATGTCGCAAAGTGAAAATAAAAAAAATGCACGACTGGATCGCACGAACTTGCTCTTATGTAAAAGTACTTTCGAATTTAAGATACATTTAATAAATATAAAACATGGATTTAATGAGATAATAATGTTCAAATGCATATAATTGCCATCTTATTTCTAGAAAAGTATGAATTTATGCAAACAAACTTTAAAAAACCGTTTTATTATTAAATACATTTTTTATATAAGAAATTTCTCTAAAATTTTTCAAGAAAAAAATGTGGGATGCGAATTTAAAGTATTTACTAATATTGGTTTTAGGAAATAATTTCAAAAAATAATCGTTCATAGGTTTTGAAGATATTGATTTAAAATTTTTTTTTTTTTAAAACCCAATAAATATTTTTTCGAATATTTTTATATACAATATTATTTTAAACTTAAGGGGACTCCTGCTAAAAATTTTGGGTTAAAATCCTTAGACCCGTAATGAGAAAGTCGAAAATCAAAAAAACGGGCCTATGGCAGGTACCCCTAATAACATTTTGCCCCAAAATTCTTGTTGACCAAAATGTAGTCCATGTCCATAATATCACACCTAATTTTTTTTATCAAAATCGTTAGAGCCGTTTTCGAGATAAATAAGATTTTGCATTACGGGTGTATGGGGGGTACCCTTAGTTTTGGAGCTAAAAAAAAAATTTCAATTTCTCCTCTGGGAATCACCGAAGACCCTTAACTACCGAGATTGAAAGAAATAGGTCCAGTGGTTTAGGCTGTAGTGAGAGGTACAGACATACAGACACACTGAAACATGTTTTTTGTGTACTAAATTTTCCTTAAAATTTTTATAAAAAAAATTGATATGCAAATTGTTAGTATTTAATAAAATACATTTTAAAGCGTAATTTAAAAATTTAATCGTGTATCGGTTTTCAAGATATTGAATTTTCAAAAAAAAAATTTATTATTTTTTTAAAAATCCAAAAACTATTTTTTCGAAAAAATTTTTAGTTCATATTTTTTTAAATGCAAAGCAGCTCCTACATAAAAATTTTGGTTGAAATCGTTAGAGCCGTTGGTGAGAAATTCGAAAATCAAAAAAGCCGTTCTATGACAGGTACCCCTAATAACATTTCCCCCCAAACTGTTTTTCTACCAAAATATAGTCCATATCTATAATATCACACTTAATTTTTTTATCAAAATCGTTAGAGCCGTTTTCGAGATAAATAAGATTTTGCATTACGGGTGTATGGGGGGTACCCTTAGTTTTGGAGCTAAAAAAAAAATTTCAATTTTTCCTCTAGGGAATCACCGAAGACTCTTAACTACCGAGATTGAAAGAAAAAGGTCCAGTGGTTTAGGCTGTAGTGAGAGGTACAGACATACAGACACACTGAAACATGTTTTTTGTGTACTAAATTTTCCTTAAAATTTTTATAAAAAAAATTGATATGCAAATTGTTAGTATTTAATAAAATACATTTTAAAACATAATTTAAAAATTTAATCGTGTATCGGTTTTCAAGATATTGAATTTTCAAAAAAAAAATTGTATTATTTTTTTAAAAATCCAAAAACTATTTTTTCGAAAAAAATTTTTAGTTTATATTTTTTCAAATGCAAAGCAGCTCCTGCATAAAAATTTTGGTTAAAATCGTTAGAGCCGTTGGTGAGAAATTTGAAAATCAAAAAAACCATTCTATGACAGGTACCCCTAATAACATTTCCCCCCAAATTTTTTTTTCACCAAAATATAGTCCACGTCCATAATATCACACTTAATTTTTTTTATCAAAATCGTTAGAGCCGTTTTCGAGATAAATAATATTTTGTATTACGGGTGTACGGGGGGTACCCTTAGTTTTGAAGCTAAAAAAAAATTTCAATTTCTCCTCTAGGGAATCACCGAAGACCATTAACTACCGAGTTTGAAGAAAATACCTCCGGTAGTTTAGGCTGTAGTTCGAGGTACAGACATACAGACATACAGACATACAGACATACAGACAGACAGACGGAATTGTCGGACCCACTTTTTTCGTCTTCGCTATCATCGTAATGTCAACTTTGATCAAAATCTCGAGTTCGATTTTTTTTCCAAATGCAGAACTTGCCCTATACTACCTATATCGCAAGTAAAAACTGTATTGCTAATAACAATATTTTCTATCAACTTGCATTTAATTTAATATGTTTGAGCAAAAACATAAAAAGTTACTTCTGGCAAAATAGAGGAACATTTAACATAGAACCCGCTGTCCAAAACATTATACCTGCTTGCTAACGTATACTTTATTGTACGAGTATGTATCTATGTTTTCTGTTTATAGTTGGTATCTGAATTAATTTCTTCAACAACGCTTCTTTTCATAATAATCAACATCAAGATCACAAATAAAATCCACCTATACTATTCTTCTATTCCTCTGCCGTCAGTCCTGCCTGACTCATTTTCAAAAGGCCTTAACATTAGTTCCACCATGTTCCGTCGAGGCAGTTGGAAAATTGTTCGCTGAAGAGTTTTATGTGAATTAATTAAATCTGAATGCGCTTTGTTTGCGACGATGCTCTTTCCTTATTTTTAATTAAATAACAACCACTTAACAAAGACAAAGAAATCTATAAACACAAGAAATATGAATAATAAAATCACGGGTAGACTTAGTAGAATTAAGAAAAAAAATGTTTTTATTATACAAAAATCACTTTCACTGCAAATAGTTTTAATTAGTTATGAAGGTAGAGATAGAGAAGTGAAGACTTGATGATTTGAAACGAAAACATTTTGTTTGTTGATGTTTTTGTTCAAGTTTTAATTTATAGAAATGGCTTTATTCATGAAAGAATCGTAACAGGCAAAAATTGCTCACAGTAAAATATTTTGTATTTAATGGAAATAAGGTCATCAGGGTGCAGAAAGAGCCAGAATTCAACATTGTTGCGTTTAAAATCTAATGCTTGTTGGAACTCTGATAAACGACTTGAGATGTGATCCAAGAAAATCATCCTTTATATTTTCGAAGTTCCTATCGCAAAATTGAATAATTAATGTTATTGTAGGCTAAGAATGTGGTTTCCAAATTGATTTGATGCAATAGTGGCTGTTTAGTTTCATTTAATGATTTACTGAAATATTTAGAAGAAGAAGAAGAAGTATACAGGCCAGTCGTAAGACTACTAGTACAAGCAATAGGAAATAATCTGAAAAATATTTTGAAGAACTCCAAGCTGCATTTAAACATGGACTTCTTCTTGTACGAGAGTTGCTTTCAAATATATATGTATTTCATTTTGTTGTAAATTTGGCCTTGCGTGGCTCTGACTGTCTTGAATCTTGTTTCAGATTTCGTCTCTTTTTCAGTGTGATTTTACAAAACAAAATTAGATACTTTTTGTTGTAATTTACACTACCTACAAAATCCTATACAACAGTAGTTTGTAGTGAAGCTAAACGAAAAACTAGTAGAAAAATAAAGCTTAATCATATTTATTTTCGAACTGCTCACAAACATGGAAACTCTTTACTTGTTCTATATGACAAGTTATTGTTCTTATGCCAATGAGAAAAATCTCATTTATCTCGAAAACGATTGAATGTTAACGCTAGACTCCAACCCCAAAATCTGCGCAAACGCAAAGCTCCAACGAATAAGGTTAACCTCGCGATGTTAAAAAACTATGCCAACATTTCCTGTTATATATTATGAAACAAAAACATTTTGGATTAGTTTCCACAAGGATTTTCATAATTTATGTTGAAACGAAAAAATGCACCTGTGAACTGTGAACCATTTGGTTTCTTTCAGTTTTAAAAGTGCTCTTTTTTTTAAATTAAAATAAAATCTTGGTTTAGGGTCTGGAGCGCAGACGTTCTTATTTATGTTTTGTTTTTATTGTTAATCTTATATTGATGGTAATATCGATGCTTTGAATCTAATCGTAATCTAACAGGATTTGTGACCCAATTTACATAAAACACTATCGTACCAACTATGAGCAGAATTCACCATTGAATAACATGTTTAATTTGTATAACGTTAATCATAATTTATGTATTAATAAATTTTTCTGATGTATCAAATACTGGTGTTAAAAAAATATTCTATAATAATTTTATAATTTATAAATTCTTAATTCTAAAAAATATTTTTGTACGCTAAAAATTAATTAGCTTGATTCAAATACATAAATAAATAAGCCAGAGGTCGGCGAATTTAATTAGTATGCCTGAGTTGCTGAGTGAAATCCCCGGTCACTGATTGGCTGAGAGTACGGGGGAAGAGAAAAGACCATCCAAGCATGCTGAAAGCCATGATAAAATAAAATTTTTGAAAATTGGAAAAAACTAAAATTACGGGTAGCAGAATTTTTAATAGATTTGGTGGAAAGTTTTGTGGAAAATTTGTTGACAAATTTAATTGCTTTGTGGAGAAAAATGAACAACAAAAGTAAATAGTTGGCGGAGAGAGAAAAAGCTAAGTAGATAGATAGATAGATAGATTTAGATTTATTTGTTTCAAACATTATAAACATCCGATTTGTGTGTACAATATTATAAATAAATCAATTTAGACATGGCTTTGCCGTCTGCCGATAATGCTTTTCAATTTGAGCTAGAAACATGAGTTGTGAATTAAATTCTAAATTATAGGCTCAAAAGCTAAGTATAGAAGTATATGTAAGTATAAGATAAGAAATCGTTGTTTTTTTTTTTGTGTTGTTGAGTTAAATACTCAAGTTTATAGCTTGCGTTTCGTCTCGCAAAAATCGTGACCGGTTTATTTTACCACTTACAATTTAATAAAAAGATTTCAAGTCCAGATTCGGAATCATACAAATTTTGTTTTCTTTCGTTCTAAATAATTTTACTGTCGCCGTCGGTACCGCTTCAGAAGGTTTGTGATTTCCTTCCTCAACAAAAAAAAAATATTGGCGACTTTAATTTTTTTTTTTGCTCCGCCACTGTGGTCATATAATATATAGGTATTTTGTTGGAGAAGTAGGAATTGCTGTTTTATTCATTACTTTTATCATTTAATTATTTTTTTTTTTATAATCGACCAAAAATTAAGAACCCACCCCTTGCTGACAATAGTTGTGGTGGCAGCACTTTTTCTCACATCTTAAAGATTATATTAAGAAACTTGAGCATGGACATACTATGAAACAAAAAAATGGAAGTCAATAATATTCAAACTTATTGGAAACTTTAGCATAAAAAAACGATCCGAATCGGTTGTACCGTTTTTGAGAAAATCAAAAACAAAAAAATATTTCCAAGGGAAACCATTAATAACCAGTTTTCGGAAATTTTGTTTTAAACTAAATAAAATTTTTTTAATTTACTGTTGAACAGTTTTTGACAAACAAAAAAATTTTATAAAATTTCAAAAAAAATCATATAGTAGCTACCGTTAGTTTTGGTCTTACAAAAATAAAAGTAAAAAAAACGTGTGGGTGGAAAAAAATAAAAATGATATCTATAAGTTTAAAGAAAACCGGCCGAGCCGTTTACGCTGTAGTCGAAAAGACATACTCACAGACAGAAAGACAGAATTGCGACCTCTATTTTCGTCTTCGCTACCAAATGCCAACTTTGATCGAAATCTCGAGTTTGATTTTTTACGAATACATAACTTGTCTTATAGTACCTATAAGTCGCAAATAAAAAGAATAATGTGGATTAGTGAATAGTATCAAAATTAATAAAAAAAATTATTAAAAATCGCAGATTTGTCAAGAACGATTGAGCAATTTCTTTATTCTATCAGTATTAAGTATATGCTATTGCAAAAAGTATTGATGTAGTCCACATTTAAGAGATTGTATCTATTTTTTATGTTATATTTTATATTTTGTATTTTTCCCTTCCTAGACAAAAGTGAGTTAGAACTATAAGTTTACGCTTAAATATAGTATAAATAGGTACTTAATTCAAATATACTCTCTAAATTATTTAGTTACTTCCATGGACCATAAATCCTATGTGGGGGCGGGCGGGTGCTCATGGCCCTATAGCTCCGACGCTGACTTTTTTATAATTCACACGCGCTCAAGGGTTTATTAAGGACCCTTATAATGTTTAACACAGCACGGGTGATGGGGAAATTAGGGGGGGTGAAGGCAGTACTGTAACTCTCAACGAGTGTTTTAAGACTAATATTGTCTTCAAAGTTCAAATGACCAAAAGGTTTAATACTATTGGTAGGTTGTAGAATTTAGATTTCGGTAATGTAAGACTTCCCTGTACTGTTTCCGATTTTCCACAAAGGGGTTTGTTTTGTCGGAAGCTTATAAAACCCTTGCATCTATAACTGTATCAAGAATTCTTTCGGAACTAATACCTTTAGTCTTGTTTTGGATACAATGAGAATAAAACCTTTTACCATATCGGCACCCTAACTCTCCTAAGCTTCTTCGTTTCAAGAACTATTAAGTACTCGTATGTACAAATAAATAATAATTGGAGTAAAATTTGTTGGGCGGTTGCCAATGCACTTACAAGTGTGTACATGCTTTAGAATTCTTTTTATTCATATTCTAAAATAAAATAAATAAAATGCACGACTGGATCGCACGAACTTGCTCTTATGTAAAAGTACTTTGGAATTTAAGATACATTTTATAAATATAAAACATGGATTTAATGAGATAATAATGTTCTAATGCATAAAATTGCCGTCTGGTTTCCGGAAAAGAATGAATTTATGCAAATAAACTTTAAAAAATCGTTTTATTATTAAATAAAATTTTTATATAAGAAATTTCTCTAAAATTTTTCAAGAAAAAAATGTGGGATGCGAATTTTAAGTATTTAATAATATTGGTTTTAGGAAATAATTTCAAAAAATAATCGTTCATAGGTTTTGAAGATATTGATTTAAATTTTTTTTTTTTTTTAAACGCAATAAATATTTTTTCGAATATTTTTATATTCAATATTATTTTAAACTTAAGGGGACTCATGCTAAAAATTTTGGGTTAAAATCCTTAGAGGCGTTAATGAGAAAGTCGAAAATCAAAAAAACGGGTCTATGGCAGGTACCCCTAATAACATTTTGCACCAAAATTTTTTTTGACCAAAATGTAGTCCATGTCCATAATATCACACTTAATTTTTTTTATCAAAATCGTTAGAGCCGTTTTCGAGATAAATAAGATTTTGCATTACGGGTGTATGGGGGGTACCCTTAGTTTTGGAGCTAAAAAAAAAATTTCAATTTGTCCTCTAGGGAATCACCGAATACCCTTAACTACCGAGATTAAAAGAAATAGGTCCAGTGGTTTAGGCTGTAGTGAGAGGTACAGACATACAGACACACTGAAACATGTTTTTTGTGTACTAAATTTTCCTTAAAATTTTTATAAAAAAAATGGATATGCAAATTGTTAGTATTTAATAAAATACATTTTAAAACGTAATTTAAAAATTTAATCGTGTATCGGTTTTCAAGATATTGAATTTTCAAAAAAAAATATGTATTATTTTTTTAAAAATCCAAAAACTATTTTTCGAAAAAAATTTTAGTTTATATTTTTTCAAATGCAAAGCAGCTCCTGCATAAAAATTTTGGTTAAAATCGTTAGAGCCGTTGGTGAGAAATTCGAAAATCAAAAAAACCGTTATATGACAGGTACCCCTAATAACATTTCCCCCCAAATTTTTTTTTCACCAAAATATAGTCCATGTCCATAATATCACACTTAATTTTTTTTATCAAAATCGTTAGAGCCGTTTTCGAGATAAATAAGATTTTGCATTACGGGTGTATGGGGCGTACCCTTAGTTTTGGAGCTAAAAAAAAAATTTCAATTTTTCCTCTAGGGAATCACCGAAGACCCTTAACTACCGAGTTTGAAGAAAATACCTCCGGTAGTTTAGGCTGTAGTTCGAGGTACAGACATACAGACATACAGACATACAGACATACAGACATACAGACATACAGACATACAGACAGACAGACGGAATTGTCGGACCCACTTTTTTCGTCCTCGCTATCATCGTAATGTCAACTTTGATCAAAATCTCGAGTTCGATTTTTTTTCCAAATGCAGAACTTGCCCTATAGTACCTATATCGCAAGTAAAAATGTTGTAATGTAACTTCACGGAAAGATCTCATAAATCTCGACACTTAAATTATTATAAAACATTTTAAAACAATTATGAAGAATGAAAAGTAATTTTGTCCACATTTTCAATCAAAATACCCCAATGTTGTAACTTTAAACAAGTTGGAAAATGTGTTTCTTTCAGCATCACCTTGAAAACAAATTTTCTGTGGCCTATGTCGAAAACAGTTAATTTTTATTTTATTAAGTACGTACTTACGGGTAAATCCATCATCTTCAATTATTTTGTTTCCATTTAATAAGACCAAGAACATAACTGCATTATCAACCATATTTTTGTTATTATTATGTGGTTGAAAAAAAAAAATAGCAAATACTCCTTAATCTTGATACATTAAAAGGAAATTTTTCATCCATTTCCTTCCTCTAATGGATTAATAAAAAAAAGTCTCTGGGTGGAAGAAAACTAATAAGAACCCATTAAAGATACAAGCGCAAAAATCAATGTTTTGATTGATGCACCGTGAGTGTATGAGAAATTTTTGTTAGAGTTTTTATACAAATTCGTCAGAAGACAGTTGCCATTGACAGTGTCTTAAATGACAAGATTGATTAGGGGCTCTTTATCAATCACACAATATAATTGATTTCTTTCTTAATTGCTTTGATTAACTTGTGTACATCAATTAGGGCTTTTACAGGTCAAACATGATTTTGCTCAAAATTTTGTTTCCAAGAATAACAAATTCTCTTTTACATTTGTTTTGCTTATTCTATAGGGCAAGTATTGGTTTCGTGTGAGAAATTAGGATTTTAGTGTTATTTTTTTTTTTTTTTATAATCGGCGCACACTCAAGGGGTTTGTATACCCTTAATATGCCAGAGACACAGTGTGAGCATTAAGAAAAAAGGGAAGGGTTAGAAAGGAGGTGTCGGTGTACATTGGTTTTGAATTCTTGAACATTGCAATGACTGGGAAAGACAGAGCGTGGCAAAGAATTCCACATTCGCGTAGTACGGCTGAAGAACGAATCTCTGTACTTCACAGTACGGCCGAAGTTGGGCTCAAGGGTAAACTGATGGGCATTCCTAGAAGTGCGAGTATTACGGTTAAATTGTTTAAGGGGAGGAATGCAGCTGGATATTTCACTAGAGCATAGCATAGTAGCTCTTCTTTGAATACTGTCCAAGAGACTCAAGTTTTGGACGTATATAGGTTTTATAGATTGTAGCCAGATCAGAAGGAGAGAAAAATTTCTTGCACCGTTTCAGAAAATCCAAACATCTTGCGGCATTTTTGGCAACATCGCGTATGTGAGTGTTCCACAAGAGGTGGTTCGTGATGCACATACCCGGAATATCGAGATGTTCAGTTTCATTGATGCAAGTGCCACTCCTAGATAGTGGCAAGGGGGGTATATCTCGCTTTAACGATATAAGACAGCATTGGGTTTTCGAAGCATTAAATTCGACACGGTTTCTTATTCCCCATTGCACAATGCTGTTTAGGTCGTAATTTAATGTGCTTATCATATTTTGTCGTTGCAGTTCCACATCCGAAGAGGAGGGATGTGAGTCTGAAAACGAATGCAGAACGAATGCAGAAACATGGGACCTACTTGCTCCTTACTCCTGATTTCAATCAAACATGATATAACGTTACGATAATAGAGAATGCGAAAAGGGTTCTTCCTGATATTTGGACTGTCTATCTGTTTTTTAAAAACTATAGGTAATTTATTAGAGGGAAAACCGGGATTTTCTTTAACTCCAAGAAGATCAGGTACTTGTCACACAACCGTTAGGAAAAAGATTATTTATTTCGACATCTCGAAAATATCTCTAATAATTTTAATACATTTTTTCGGCGTACCATTGTCGCTATGATGTTTATAGACCGAGAGCCCACAGCAATTTTTGGGTGTGATTGATAACAAAAAATAATTAGCATAATTAGTTAGGCCTTTAGTAGTTATTTATAAATGTGAACGTCTTGCATACTCTAGTGGGCGCAATAGTGCATTATAGTGCATCAAGTATGCAGTTCTTTCCTTATTCTAAAATATTGGGCAAAAAAATTTGCCATAACTTCAAAATGAACAGCTAAGTGCCCTGATTGCAAATATCGAAGTTCATGACGTTTTGAAGGTGGCCTTCTTAGTCCAAGAAGTTGCCTATTCTTATCGCGTCTGGCAGGCAGAAGGCTGTCTTTAAAACGTCTTGGACCTCGATATTTTCAATCAGGGGGCCTAACTCTACATTTTGGCAAAGTTGTTATCACAATTATTTAGATTTGGAAAGAACTGCATACTTAATGCACTATAATGCACTATTGCGCCCACTAGAGTATGCAAGGCTTTCACATTTGTAAATAACTATAAAAGGCCTATCTAATTAAGCTAATTATTTTTTGTTATCAATCACACCCAAAAATTGCTGTGGGCTCTTAGTCTATTATTATTACTTGCATTAGAGCAAGTGAAATAATTTCAAAAACAAATTGTTCACTCGTTTTCAATATATGTATTGATTTAAGAAAACTTGTTTTTTTTTTTTTTTTCAAAATACAAAAACTATTTTTTCGAAAATTTTTTTTATATACAATATTTTTTCAAATTCGAAGATGCTCTTGTATTAAAATTTTAGTTAAAATTTGGTTAAAAATGAGAAAGTCGAAAATCAAAAAAGGTTAAATGACAGTTACTTCAAATACAAAGCTTAAAGAAAATCGCAACCCATTTCCGGTGGCTACCAGTTCCAGGTGTGGAATCGATTTCACGGTTTTCACAGACATGTAAATATGCTTTTATAGATAATTTTGAATCGATCTCCTGCCCTTGACATTTTTTATCACATCATATTACGCAGCGAAATACTGGTTGATTAGAATAATAAAGATCCAACTGGGGAACTGTATGTATTCCCAAAAAAGAAACATTGAAATTTGTTTTGAAAGTTGGATTATCTTATAATATTGGAAGAACAGCATATATTATGAATATGTATGATAAATATTGTAAGCTTACCGAATTTTGTCATAAATTAATCGTATCTTGTCATTTGATACGTCTGTTGGAATTTTCGAAAGTTAGAAAATTCAACACGCCGTGGCTTTTAGACTACTTTGGCATGTCATACTGGAAACATGGTAATGCTTTTTTTGATGTTGAGGCGATATTTTGGGATCTTGATGCACTGTTAAAATCATCGTATTTATCCTGTGGCTTTTTAGCACTTATATCATCAAAGGTGTATTCTAACTCAATTTCACCTGCTAATTCTTTTGGAAACATGTTTCCATCTTCCAAAAGATGCACATTTTCATCGATTTCTTCCTTATCACTAACAGCATCATTTTTAGATGGCAAAATTATAACTTTTAAAATCTAAATTTAACTTGATTTCGTCTGAGCTTAGATTCATCAACAACTCTTCAAGTTCTTTGGCATTTAAAAATCTTTTGCGATACAAATTTTTTTTTTCAAACAAGGAGAAATTTTTAAAAGATAACTTTCACTCACAAATCGTGGCTTATAAATAAAAAATAAATCAAATTCAATTAGTTTTTCCAACACACCACGCATTTATGATTTATTGGTTGAATTTTTTTTAGGAAAAACAATGAATTTCCTGTGAGTTCTCTTATAAGGACACGCTCAAAATGACCTGCGCCTTGAGTTTTCTTATAACCAGTGTGTACTCTCTAATTATTTCTAAGAATGTGGTCGCGTGGACGGTAAAGGGTTTTCCAATATAGCTGTTGAATGAATTTTCGGTTCTTTTGTTTTAAAGATTTTTTTTTATCAAGCACACACTATTTCGAGGAAACCACATTTTATGTGCAATGAAAACGCAACGTAGGACTTTTACCTCACCTACCAAGCAAGCAACTCGTATGAATTGCTTCAAATGTATATTGAAATATAATTTGAAAATTTCCTTAACAGTTTTTGAAAAAAAAAATATGACGTTGGAAAATTTTCTTAATCCCCGAAAAAGGTACCTCAAAATTTCCAAAATTTCGGTTTTTCAAGGAGCTCAAGAAACTAGAAAATTAAATTTTCGTAAAAAATCCAAGAACAGGTCGATTAGATAATTCAATTAACTTTCAAAATCATTTGTTAGTCCATTAAAATAAATGATCATTTAAGCTAGAGACGCTTACAAACATGACGTTGCGTTTTCGCAACGTTAGCCGAAAATGGGTTAAACTGTTTAGGCTGTAGGTCGACGCATAGACACACAGACAGGCAGACGGATCGACGGGACAAAAAAACTTTATTAACGGTACCTGTCATAAAACAGTTTTTTTGATTTTCAATCATCACATAAACGGCTCCAACGAATTCGACCAACATTTTTATACAGGGGCTCTTTTGAAATAGGAAAAAAAATATTATTTAAAAAATTTAGGAAAAAATATTGTTTGTATTTAAAAAAAAAATTAAATTTTTCTCAATCAATATCTTGAAAACGAGTGAACGATTTATATTTGAAATTTATGAAATTTATGTTATTAAATACTTGAAATTGAGGTCCCATTTTTTTCAAATTTTAAAAAATTTCTAATATAAGCAAACATTTTATAATAAAATAATTTCTTAAACTTTGTTTGCATAAATCTATTTTTCTTCAAATTACACGATATTTGTACACTTTTTACTTGCGACTTATGGGTACTATAAGGCAAGTTATGCATTCGTAAAAAAAAATCGAACTCGAGATTTTGATCAAAGTTGACATTACGATGATAGCGAAGACGAAAAAAGTGGGTCTGCCAATTCTGTCTGTCTGTCTGTTCGATTAGAGCTAAACGGCTCCGCCGATTTTCTTCAAACTTGGTAGATATGGGTTTTAATTTTTTACCACCAGATGTTTTTGGCTTTGATTTTTTAAGACCAAAAATAACGGTATCTGCCATAAGATTTTTTTCGAAATTTTATAAATATTTTTTTTTTCTCAAAAACTGTCTCAACGATTAAAAAAAAAATCAAAAAATTTAATCTAGTTAAACCTAGGTAATGGTTGGAAAAAATTTTCCAAAAAATGAGTAGTTTTGGTACCCCCCTTGGGACCATTTGTTTTTGTTTTTGATTTTCTCAAAAGCAGTACCACCGATTTTGATCATTTTTTTTATGCTAAAGCTTCCCAGCAGTTTGAATATTATTGTGTATTCAAATGTTCCAACAATTTTTTTTTGGATTTTTAAAAAAAACTTTCAAAATTTTTTTTGAAAACTCAATATTTCGAAAACCCAATGCTCGATTTTTTCAAAACTTGATAAATAAAAGTTTGGAGAAATAATCTACAATATATGAGAAAAATAAATTCATTTTACTTAAAAATAGCGGTACAATCCATACAAATGTTAAAAAATGGTTTTCGAAAATCGCATTTTTCTCGAAAACGGTTCCGAGAATTTTGCTTGAATTTTTTTTCTTTCTATTATTTTTTAATATCCGTAATTTAATGAAAAAAAATTGAAAACAAGATATTACTCACTGTACCTACCATAGAACGATTTTTTTAAAATTTTGAATTATTTCATTATCAGTACAACTGATTTTAACGAAATTTCGTAGAGAGAAGCTTCTAAGAAGTTTTAAAAACATTGCATTTCAAAACTTTAAGTAAAATATTTTTTTGAATTTTGAAAAAAAAAAAATCAATTTTTTGTTTTTTGAAAATTCAATATCTCGAAAACGGCTCAATACTTTTTTTGTTAATTTAATTTTTATTCATACAATAATAAAAACTTCAAATTGGTGTACCAACATTTTTTCTTAAGAATGTTTAAAAATTTTCTTATATAAAACCGTATTTTTTATGAAACCATCACTACAAAGACTTATAATTTTTGTTCTTGTGTAAATCTATATTTGCTTGAATCACATGGCATCCTATTCTTACCTTTAACTACTAAAGAAGTTTTTTTTAGTCATTTAAAAAATGAATTTTATGCTTATGAACAGTTTCTCTAATAACATTCATATTTGAAATTCTTAGTCTTTTACATAGGAGCAAGTTCGTGCGACCCAGTCGTGCATTTTATTTAAATTCCACTTTTACATTAGAGAAATTACGTGCGATGCAGCCGTGCTTTTTATTTAGGTTTCTCTAAAAGATGCAAGAAATATTTTTCTCCTTCTGATCTGGCTACAATCTATAAGGCATAGGTACATACATCCTTACAAAACAACTCTCATATCTGGGCTGGTGCAGCCATTACTCATTTGGACAGACTTCAATTGAGCCCTTAAACTTATAGGAGACACATACATTACGGAAACTTTTGTTTCTCTTGAACACCATCGTAATATCTCCTGTCTTTCATTGTTTTATCGCTTTTTCCACTAATAATGTTCAATTGAAATAACCAGTTGTAACTGTCGACTAGCAGTTAATGCTCTACGCTCATCAGTTTTCCCTTGTAGCTAACTTCGGACGTACGGTTAAATATAGAGGCGCAAAATTTTAAACAGTTCTCGTTTAAGGAATTAAACCGACTCTACTTAACGCAGTCGTTTAGCTTGGAGACTTGGTCTAACTTTTGCATAATTTTAAACACTTTAGACAACTCTTCTAACTGATGTGGGTTTTACAACAGAACCTAAGCGAATTTGCGTTGAACAACCCTTAATATGACAGATACATAACTCATACAACTACAAAAACACAAAAAAAAAAGAGTAAAAAGAACAGAAAAACTTTAAACCAAATAATTTTTCGCCGAAAAAAGTACATTTTATATACTACCTCGGTACAGATTTTGATCGTTTATAAGTGATTTACATTATTTTAGATGGAAATAAAGCATAAAAACTCAATTTGTTGTTGCAAGGTGCAGATTCATTTAGCTATACTCGTCTCGGCCGGCGGCGGCGCGGCGCGCGTGCATACATAAGATATGTATATGTACCTACATACATTTGTATTTACAGATTTGTTCATCGTAGAGCACTTTCGTACGATTGTTTCGAATTTATAATATTCAGTTATTCAGTCTATTTACAAAAAAAACATCTTTAAAAAATAGAATAAAACATCAGTAAACATTTTTTCTTCGATTTACTTTTGTATGAAATGATCACTGTCAATATGGATAAAGTATACTTTTGAAAGATAAACTAGCTATTTGCTGCTGTTAAAGTAAGACGAGCTCTTTAACTTTAAAGTATAGTTTATGTCCTTTAAAATTAACAAAAAGTCGGTTCTCGTTTTATACTCAATATTTAGAGTCGACTCCCATTCTAAAATTGATTTAGAGTAGGTTTTAAATGTTTAAAATTTTGCGCCAGAGATTCTGTCTTTAAGCATACTACTCGTACTAGAATGTGGAATACTATAAGTATAGCCCTTTCCCCTTTCGACTTTCCTCCTCATTGTGATCTACACTCTGTCAAGACCACTGTGTTACATCGTAAAATTATAAGGGTAGACATAATCCCTTGAGTGTGCAAATTATAGACATATAAAAAAAGTGCGTAAACACGTCTTTAAGAGATGAGATTGGGCAAAGTTCAGATTGAATCGGAATAACTTGAAATGTGGATGTACTATTAAAAAAGATATCGCATCTTTCAGGGGTAGAAAAAGATTAATAAATTCTATTAAGACTCTTTGTCTATAAGGCCGGAAACTTTGCAATACACTTTTGTATTTACGTGTTTTTTTTTTTTACACGTATAAGATCCACAGCTTACATTTTGTTGTATCGTAGTTCGTATAGGCTTTCCCTAAGTTTCTTAAATAAATTTGAGAAAATAAGGATAAGAGAAAACGCGATTTCTTTATTTTCGTTCAATTTGTATATTTTTTGAAATACATTTACAAACAAATATGAACCAACCATGCCGTAATGTGAACTTTTGATTTTACTCAATTAAATGTTTCCACGTGATTGCGAGAGCTTTCACACTCAGTTGAATTTATTTTCTTTCTCTCAATTTTGTGTTTATTGAACCGCAGAAGCCAAGACAAAATATTGCAAAAAAAAAGGAAAAACCCAAATCAAATTTAATTACTGCAAAATTCACGGATGTGTTAGCAGTTTGGCATTGTTCAATGCATGTTGTGTGCTCTTGCTGTGCTGGTCTCAAAAATATCACGCGTAGATATCGGTGAAGAAACTACACGCTAGATACATACATTATGTACTTACACATACAGAACTAGATGGAAGAAGAGAATGTAATAATAACACCATTTTCGTAAAAATATTGAAGGCCTTAACTTAACAGTCTTAGTAACATTTTAATTTATATTTACGAAAATTCATCCTGGTGGCTGAAGTACAAACCCACTGATGTTGAAAGTAATCCAAAATAATTAATCAATTATATATTGTCTTTGCCTTGTTTCACCTTTCCCAAGGGATTGGAATTGACGCAAGCTATTCGGAAAAGACAAAAAGGAAATAATTATTATAAAAAAAATTAAATCGAGTCATGAATAATATAATTTTCTCTTTTTCATTGCATTATTAGCGTTCATTAATTTTCCATCGGAAAGGAAAAATCAATTATGGATAATATCGTCCTGTGTCGCGCAATATGATGATGATGGCTCAGAGTTTATATAATATGCAAGAGATTTTTTATTCGAAAACATTCGATTGAGTCTTTTGACATCATTGTATGTGGTGAGATTGAATGGCAAAAGATATAGATATGACAATAATCTTGTCTAGACATTTTTATTTCTATGAAAATGTATTTCATGTGTTTTTATTCGTATTCAACTTGTGCAACTAGAACATGTTTCCACAGGTTTTAAGTGATGAAGTACACATCATGATCCTATGATATGTAGAATTTTCTGTTATTGTATAAAATAATATGTTCAAAGTCTCCAAATATACCAACGAGAAACACGAGGTTCTGTGAGCGAATTGAAAATTAAATTAAACTCTATCTTCTTGCCGAAAAATTTGCATAATTGACCGCATCTTTTTTTTTTTTTTTTTTTTATAATTAACGCGCACTCAAGGGATTATGATTACCCTTTAAATGTTGGTTGAACACAGTGCGAGCATTTAGGAAACAGTGGGAGGATTGAGTAGGAGAAACCGATGTACATTCGTCTTAAATTTCTGGACATTGAAATGGGGAGGAAAAACAGAGTCGGTTAAGGAATTCCACATTCGAGTCGTACGGCAAAAGAAAGAATCTCTGTACTTAACTGTACGTCCAAAGTTTGGCTCAAGGGTGAGACTCCCAAGGCTTATGGTTTATTATAACTGTGGTTGGGACTCAAAAATGGTGCAAGGAATTATGGTAAGGTCACTTAAATATAATTCTCCGGAACCTAAAAAATCTGAATCCCAAAAAGAAACAAATTTCACAAAAAGCAGCCAAATTCTCATATGTACATATGTACAAAAACCCTGTCAGCCTCATTTACTAACTCGTTTTAGCGACGGAGTAAAGTTACTTCGACTTTACAACGGCTCTAATCCTGAAAACCTTATTTATAATGAAAATTCTCAGGAATAGCGGTGGAATAAGCTAAAACTGGTTCATACGAGGTTTAAGGCCGTTTTAGTATCTAAATGTCATTTTGAGATGACATCTTGTGAAATTTTCAAAAAGGAGTGTAAGCAATTTTTTTTTCGTTTCTTACTAAGACAAAAAGGATAGATATTTTGTATAAACTATTTTTATTTTCCAAACGCTTTGTACAGTTGTACTTGTACGGTATTGGGAACGCAATGGTTTGGTTGGTACATTCATTTATTGGATTTGTACTTTACAATCCAATTTTAAATGTATCCAATTTCAAATATGCATACAATGATAATAAAATGAATAATAATGGAAATCAGCTGGGGTTTGCTGGGGTTTTTGTTTGTGTATAATAACCAGAGTTTTAGATTGGTATATTTGACATAAGGAAGGCGTAGCTAATACGGCTAAGAAAATATATATTAAATAAGGATTTGTTTGACGTAGTGTAAACTCGAAGTGCTTCAGCTCGGTTTAACTATTCCTAGGTTGAACCCAGTATTAGTGAAAAATAATAAATAAGGCTGTGTGTCACAACTCAGCTGTGAAAATAAGTTGTGGGATCTACTTAAACTACGCCAAGTTATAAGTTTATGAAGTTTAATATCATATTTCTTAAGTACCTACTTAGAGTAATATTGAAACAAAAAATTTTGTTTATATTATTACTGACTAAAATTGGGAAAGCTCACTGGCCATGTTTGCACACCCTTTTAAGTTGCTTCGAAATTTAGTCAGTGATAAAAATATTAAAATGTTCCTTCATAATTTGGAGTTGTTTCGATTAAAGGCCACTGTAGTGCCCAGTCATGTTCTTTGTATATAATTTATATACAAGGTCATGTTCGTGGCACTACACCTCTTATACAGGAACAAACTCATGAGATTTTCGATTTTTACTTGCGATATACAGGGTTTCCCACAGTCACCACCCCAAATGAAAACCATGGATTCCTGAGGTCATTTTAAGTCGGAAAACTTAAGAGATCATTTTCTCGTTTTCGTCCCGTTTTCGAATTATAACGGTTTTTATGATCTTTCCCTTAACTGGCTTTATCTTTGCCAAACTAAGTACGATTTGTAAGATTTTTTATTATAACCAATCAAGAATTTATTACAGTTTTAGTTTGTCCAAAGACTGTATTTTCTGCGGACAACCGTTTCTCCGCAATTTTGCATCAAACCCAATTTTTTCGTTTTTTAAGTAGTTTTTTTCACTTTTATATCATTTTATTCAAAAAAACACGTTAATGAGCATTAATTTTCTTTCACTTATTATTAAAGCCCAGTTCATTTTCTTAAAAAAATATTTTTTTTCCTTAAAAAGAATACTAAATGTAATTAACCAAAAATAAACAAACTGAGTGAATTTAAAAAAAAAAATAATTTTTAAATACAAAATTAACTTTTTATGAGCTATTGTGGTTAAGAAAAGGACAAATAGACTGTTTAAAAGTTTGAAAAAAATTGTGAGTTCAAATTTTTCAAATTTCTTGTGATTAAAAAATTCTGTTTCGAAAACCCTGTGCTTGGTTTTTTTAACCTTGACAGGTAATAGTCCTTTAATACTGTTTAAAATATGTAGGGGAAGATGGACTAAATTGGCCCACCAAGGTAAAATGGCCTCCTTGCTAGAAATTGTAGAATCGAACAGAATTAGAAGGTTTTGGTAACACAATTCTTTAGTTTATCTGCCATCACTGAAATAAACGAAATATTAGCAGTTTCAAGCTGTTGTTTGAAATTTTACAAGTCAAACTGTCTCTAGCCATCTACAAAAGCAGAACCAATAAAATGTTGTAATAAGTTTGTTGACAAAAAAATTATAAAAAACATTAAATTTTGGAGAAAACAGTAAATGCATGTAAGTACCTATTAAGTATTTCTTATTAATTTACTGAAATTAGTTGGCCTATAACTATGTCAGTGTGTTCGGAATTAAAACTTAAATAAAAGAACTTTAATGCGCAAAATGGCCTGCTAAGCACTCGCCTAAGATGACATAGTGTGCC
This sequence comes from Philhelius festivus, assembly GCA_963931855.1. Classification (NCBI taxonomy): domain Eukaryota; kingdom Metazoa; phylum Arthropoda; class Insecta; order Diptera; family Syrphidae; genus Philhelius; species Philhelius festivus. Next base: position 125,642,759 of record OZ007555.1, on the reverse strand, counting down.
ATTTTTTACTTACCCTTACATTTTCATTTTCCTTATAGTAAAAATGGTTGGAAAATATAAACGATGTACAGAAAGGCAGTCCTGAACTGATAATGCATTAACAAAAGCCCTAAATGCCGTCCAAAAAAAAATACATTTGTAATATTTGCAATAATTGAGTATTATTATAATTTCTACTTTTTCTTATTTTGTGTTAAGTGAAGTTGTTTTAAATTATTGTTGTTTTTATTTTTTTTTTGTTAAGTACGAGTATGCCATTTTAACCGGACAATTTTGATCGTTGGAATTTGAAGAGTTTTATGAAAATTAAATACTTTAAATACTTTTTGAAACATTTCAAACTCTTAAAGCAAAAACATGTAAGCGTTATTGATTTAGCTTTAAAAAGAATATAACATTTAAGAGTAAATGTCACATTTTTGCGAGATATGACACATTTTCCATAGGGGGTGCCATTTTAGGCCACCTTCTCCTATTACATAACTGAGTGTACCTAACATAAAACATTTTTTTGAATGTTGTCTCCCTCTTTATCGGCATAGAAGACTTTATTGAAATTTCTTATACAGTTTTTATTCAGTTCCTAAAAAGTTTGAAAAAATTGCATATCAAAACTTAATTTTTTTTTTTTGATTTTTGGAAAAGTTTCAATTTTTTTTTTGAAAATGCAATATTTTAAAAATAGGTTCATATTTTTTATTTTGAAATTTAAATTTTATTTGTACAGTAATAAAAACTTATTTTTTTTAAATGTTTGAAAAATTGTATATACACTATGAAAACTTATTTTTTTAAGCAACCGCTTAAATACATGGCATTCTGCTTTTATCTCCAACTTTTATATAAAGAGTTGTTTTAGTTTTTAAGAAATTAATATTTTTCTTATAAACATTTTTGTCTAATACAATTAATTTTAAAATTCTAAGCCTATTACATAAGAGCAAGTTCGTGCGACCCATTCGTATATTTTCTTTTCTATTTATATAGGTACTTGAAGCCCTAGCGCTATGCCAATTTTCATCGTTCTACAACAATCGGAAATGCTGCACAAAATTTATAAGAATTTTTGATAAAGTGGGTGGATGCCCCGCCCCTGAATGGAAAATTACAAATGTTCGCTGCATTACTTTGTTTGCACGACAAGACCTACCAGTGTGCGAAATAACAACGTTCTAGGGTATTGGGAACTGCTGCATAATTTTGATAAACTGTGAGTCCGTCAGTTACGGTTTAAGCGATTTTTAAGTCCTACATCTTAGAAATCACTAATACTGAAGAGTTGAAATTTGGTGAGGCGGCGTTTGATCAGCTTAGAAAATTTTACGAATTTGTGGAATGGGGTCGAAAATTTCCTGAATTTGTTCCTGTTTCAAGTGTGTAATGTCTTGAACTTTGTTGGGCACTACAGTGTCCTTTGATATAGTTAAATTAGATTTAAATCAATTTAAGGAGATACCGCGGTATTTCCCACACTTTTAGGTGGGAGAGGCACTTTCGTGATATCCATGCCACTTTGAAATATAATTCCAGGGTAGATCATTAAAAATAAAGCAATAAATTTCCGCAGCAAAGATTTTATTTAATAAAAATACAAAGTTTATCGATTTAAACAACATTAAGAATATTAAAAAAAAAAACGGTATAGAAACTTGTAAAATTAAATAATCTTAAACTAATCATTTGTAAATTTAAGGTTTTTAAATACTACAAGAGTGGTATCCGAAAGCCGTTGCTGACATTATTCATTATTATCTTTCAAGGGATTACAAGAGCATTGCCATTAAACTATTTGCGGAGTCAGTTGATTAGTTCATTAGATAACAGTTAGTTGTATATGTGAGTGTCTATGGACAAGTATGTATTATATAAAATGTATAAATACATCATCTAATATCCAAACGGAATGCCTTATAGTTGATTTTTGTTTTGAGAGCGATAAATTCTGCAAATAAGTAAAGGATGTGTAAAATATGTGGTTATTAGGTTAAACCGATATACTGGATTGATCGGCGAGCAGAAAAAACAGTTGTTCCCTTCTAACTCTCGATAATTGTAACTCAAAATCGTAATTTGAACGAGAAGGAGCATATAGTTTACAAACCAAGCACATTTTCATTTCAATAGCTTTATTAATTAACATAACGTGAGATACTGGTGCAACAAAATTATGGTGTGAAATTTCTGCCAAGGAGATGGGCCTTTAACAAGGGAGAGACTATCACTGCTGCCGCCAAATGATGATGAGGTCTTGGTACCGTAACTGTAGTTGTTTGCCGAGTTCAACTCTCCACCCTCAGTTCCATTTTAATACTTTTAAATATTTAAAAATATTTTCTTGACAATTTAAACACACGATTCCATTTAAACATGGAAGTTTTATTAAAAACTATTTTTCGGAAGTTTGTTTGCATTAAGATAGAAGTTTCTTTAAATAGTATAAATGTTTTTTCTAAGATACAAAAGTGCATACGTTTTTCGCGGTTTGATCGAAGAATTCTTTCTGTGACTCAAACCTGAACCTAGTGACCTATAAACCGTATAGTTCAAATGCATGTACGACCACGCAAACAAAAAGTTAAAGGAAGCATTTGATCTTAAACCCTTGCAGTTTCCCGTCAGACTTAAATTCGCAAAGACTTTAAAGCTATCACAAGGGCAGTCGTTTAATAGTCGCTATCCAGTACAGTGAGATTGGGAGATCAGGCCAGTAAATTGGTCCATTTCTGCCCATCCATCGATCACCGTATTCTTCATCCAGCCAATCCGTAACGTCACGACCATAGTGGTCCGAAGCACCATCTTGTTGGTAATATGATGAAGCTAGTTAAAGCAACGGAATATTCTCCAATAGATCTGGTAGATTATTTTTGGCGGCTGAACTAATGCGGAGAAATGCCGTGTCTTATTTCTGCCAACCTGTCAACATATTGACACTAAATCTGTGCTGAAACGATATTTGCCGTCTTGAATGTGGATTGCTCGAAGCCCATGTATGGAGACTATGGAAATTCGCAATACAATCTTTTGTGAATTAAGATTCGTCTGTCCAAAGAATTCTGTTTATAAACTGGTTGTCATCCAAGCTTCTCTCTAGCAACCAGTTACAAAATTCGAGTCTCTTTTCAAAATCATCGGGAAGCAGTTCTTGCGTCTTATGCCGATGGAAGAATCGATTTCAACAGCTGCCAGTATTCTTTCATCGACATAAGCTCTAAGCTCTAAGCTAAGGTATTTCCAAAAACATTTCAAGAAGGAAGTCGTCTGTTAGGATAAAATTCCTGGTTTCTTCCTTATGCTCTTCTTGAATTTCCATTGCATAACCCATAAACGACGAAATGTCGATTCTTCTCTCATAGATGAAGGCATTTCAAAAAGCGCTCTTATCCAACTGTTATCTTAACTTAACTTGATAATCTGATGAATGAATTTGTTTTTCAATTCTTTTATACCACTTATTTAGTTTATTTACCCATTAAACGTTCATACCCCAAATTTTACTCTCCCTGTGAAGAGGTAAGGTAATTAGGGTTTTGACAGCAACTCAAGTAGCCATAAGTACACTTTTAACCCTTTTCATGAGTGCAGTCTTAAAAATTACCTAAAAACTATCAATTCTTGGAAAACCACTCCAATTGCCAAGTGCTGCAATAAAAGTAGGTAAAAAACTCAAAATTCGTTTTAGTACCTGTTTTAGATTTTCCCAAGTATCATGAAATGTACTTATTAATGAGTTTGTTTTTATTATTGTTTTGATCATCAGGTAAATATAAGAAAAATGTATGTTTATTACGCATTTTTTTTTTTTAATTTACCTCAAAGTCAAAATTTTGCTCGGGCAAGAAAAATTGAACACCATTTAAAATTGAATATCTGGCAACCCTAAAAACATATCAGCATTCAAACGTAGTTGTGTTTAGCGTTATTTTCATTTTGATAAATTGTGGTCCAACCATAATGCACGATGTTAATTTTGAGTCACACCTTAACGTCAAGTTTTTTGCCCAACTTAATTTGACATTTCTTTGTTTCAGTGTTTGACAATTCAACCATGGAGAGGTATACAATTAAGAAGCGCGTTGAGATTGTTGAAGCCTTTTACCTAAATCGGCGTTCAAATCAAAATGCATTAATGGCACTTCGTGGTTTTGTAGGTCAGCATAATCGTCCACAATCGGTATAATTGTGCCCAAATTTCAGCAAACCGGGTCTGTAGGAAAGGTGAAAACATCTGTGCATGCTCGCTCAGTTCGTTCTGCGGAAAACATTGCTGTAGTTCGCGATAGTGTGACAGAAGAGCCGTCAACTTCGACTCGTCGTCCGTCGTGCCCAACAATTGAACATCTCACGAACATCACTGATGCGAATTTTAAATAAAGATTTGAATTTACACGCTTACAAGGTTCAATTGACTCAAGAGCTGAAGCCTACTGACCATTTCAAGCGTCGTCAATACGCCGAATGGTTGGTTGAACAGACAGAAGTGAATGGTGACTTTACAAAGAAAATCATCTTCAGCGACGAGGCACACTTTCACCTCAGTGGATTCGTTAACAAGCAGATTGTTGAAAAGCCGACGCATAAACAAAGACTGACTATTTGGTATGGTTAATGGGCTGGCTGGAAAATGAGGTCAGCCTAGCAGTTACCCCGAGATGATAACGGACTTCTTGTGGCCAGAAATTGAGGATATGGACCTCGACGATATGTGCTTCCAACAGGATGGTGCGCCTTGTCGCACAGCCAACGAAACAATGGCTCCTTTGCACTAGAAATTCAATGGCTGTGTTAACTCACGTCGTCCGTCGTGGCGATGTTAATTGAATTCTCTGAAAACTTTTTGTTTTATTTACAATTAACATCGTGCGTTTTCGTTGGACCACCCTTTATCTTAAATTAATGACTAGAATGTAACACAAAAAATGAGACGAAACAAAAGATGGCTAACAAGCCATTCAACTTAGTACTTGTATTTTATGTGTATATATGTATATTTGATGAAACTTGGGCATTTATCCTCTTAAGTTGGAGCATGACGCTTTTTCGTAAAAAGGTATCAAGAAGTCCCAGTTAATGTCTGGCTCTATTAATGGTATTGATCTCTCATGAAAAATATTATATGGAGAGAGATAATAATTGTCACTCAAGCTGTCCGTCAGGTTTAAACTAAATAAGAATCTTATTATAAGTTAAACAACGGATGATGTTCAGTTCGTTTAAGTTTGATTTTTGCAAGGTTTGTTAAATATTCCAGGAGCGGCGTTGTTTTGCAATCTTCATAAATTATCTTATTTGCGTAATATTTTTTATTAGCTCTTCTAAATTTGCCGCAGCAGAATTAGAATTTTCCTCTAAAATTTTCAAGCTCCTTTGCTATCGTAGGCGAAAAGCGAAATAGTTAACCAGGAGAAAAACCCGTATTAAAAGATCGGCCGAATCAGAATTTTATATATTCTGTATTTTTAGGCATTCCTTTAGAATGCAATACTGACAAATTTTGCTTTACATAGTGTTTTCCGAGCGTGTGCCAGTCGATGGCCTTTTCCACTAGCGTTTAGGAAACATGTTAAACTACATTTTTCAATATTATTTAAACCCCACTCTTGGAAGTATCCTACAAGTAAGGGTACTCAAATCACCATTAGGTTCCTCATCTGCAAAGTTTTCAAATGGAAAGTCATACAAATATAGATATAATGTATTTATTACATAAAATTGGGCCTAAAATTGGTACCTGAGGGATTCCTGACAATACTGGGAAAGGATCTGATTGTTCAAATTTAAAAAGAAATTGAAGAGAAACGATTTTCAAGAGAGTCAAATGCCTTTTCAATATTTTTATTCAGAGGAATCGTGCATTTTTTAGATCTCAGGTTTTGAATAATTTTATTGCAAAGAAGAAGTGTTGCTTGTTCAGTGGAATGTTCTTTTCTGAACCCAAATTGAGTTTCAGCTACTTTTACGTTCCTAGGTCAAACAATCTTCAGATAGTTCCCAAGAAGGTAGGGGTAACTAGTGGAATTCTTTTTAAGGTGCTTCCATACGATTGTATTCTTGTTATAGTCCAACTTTCACATTTCTACCATTTTGATGCATTTAATGCAAACCACCCTATTTTTTATTATCCTTCTCTATACCATAATGATTAAACTTCTACATATTGCCTCCAAAAATTAAGTAAGCAATGCTGAAGCTTGCTAGTACAATAAAACCTTACTTTGTTTTAAGATTTTTACGACCGGTCCAGTGCCATAGCGCCATTTCCGATGTCATAAAAACATTCAGATTTAAAAGCTTTCCGTATTTAACTCGAGTTCGGATAAAAGGTAAAGTTGTTAAATATTTTAATAAAGTACAAAGTTGGAAAAAAAAGTCAGATTATCACCAGCGCCGGCCGCACTGCGCTCCGCATTATCATCTACCGCTTAACATACTTACTGCACTAATAATCCCGTTAATGGCTCTCGTTGCTCACGCTTCGACATAACCCTTCGAATCATTACTCGCGCCCTACTGTAATCTTTAACATGCAACGCTTCTAAAGCACGCCAGGAAGATGAAGTATGCTTGCACGAAGCAGCTGCCATATTTTATGTAAGGGCACGCGGTAGTCCTTGAATGTCCTGATTTTAATTCAAATTGCAGTACTCTGATGATGAAAACATTGAAGTGAGTGATGCTGGCTTTATGGTGTACACCCACAACCGAATTTGTGACTTTAAACAGAGAAATAGGGCATGCAAGAAAGAGTTGCTTCGGGTGTTCCAAGTAGCAAGTAGGAAACTATGTTGAAACTTTACTGGGACGTGAATGTTTTATAAAACTTATTTTTCATGCTTTGGGATGCATTTTTCTAGTAACAGAGATAAAATATGCAAACACTGTTGTATAAAGGTGATAAGGGAAACGGACGGTGAGGTTAAATTTTCTTTTGGCGTTTAGATGGTGACGGAAATTATATTCTCGTTTAAAAATTACTTTAAATAAATAAAATTCATTGATGTATCGAGGAACGTTTACCAAAGTTATGAAAGTCTTGAGAATATCAGAGCTCCAAATTTTTAAAAGGGCATTGACTTTAAAGTTTAAAGTTTTTTTTTTTTTTTGGTTATACTCACCCTAAAGAGTTTCCGAGATTTCCTAAAGATTTGGAAAACTGTCTCAGAACGCTCTGCACGGTGTATAAATATTTAATAATCTAACTGCAACAGCTGCTAAATGTATGACAATATGTAGTCAATTACGTACAATAATTGTATAAAGTATTGTAACGAGTGATTTTTTAAGAGCTATCGGAAATTTAAAAAAAAAAAAAAACCATACAATTCAGAAAAATGCATGAAATCTTTATTTGAATCGATAGTGCGGTTAATATTATTTAATGTTTGAAGATTATTTAATGCAATTGTTGGCCGCGGCTGCGCCTCAAATGGTCCATCCGCTTAGTCCAATTTTGGCATACTACTCTAACATTTTGGCCGGTATCTCACGAATAAATGCTTCAATGTTGGCTTCCAGTGCCTCAATCGAAACGGGCTTGTCGCTATAGACATGAGCCTTAACATAGCCCCACAAGAAATAGTCTAGAAGCGTTAAATCGCATGATCTAGGCGGCCAATTGACCGGCCCCAAACGTGAAATAAGCTGTTCACCGAACTATATATATGAAACCATATGTTATGCAGGTCGAGCTCTTTTGGGAAAAAAAAATTATTATCATCGCACGGTAGCGCTCACAATTCACATCATCTTTGAAGGAATACAGCCCATGATTCCGCCAGCACATAATAATCCGCACAAAACAATGACTTTTTCTGGATGCATTGGTAGCTCTATGGAATGCTTCTGGTTGCTCATCACTCCAAATACGGCAGTTTTGCTTGTTCACGTATCCATTCAACCAGAAATGAGCTTCGTTGCTAAACACAATTGTTTGATAAAAAAGTGGATCTTCGGCCAACTTTTCAAGAGCCCATTCACCAAAAATTCGGCGTTGTGGTAGGTCGTTCGGCTTCCATTCTTGCGAGAGAATCACCCATTAGAAGTACACAACCCCTTGAACTGTGACACTCGAGGTCTTAAGGACTATTTACATGAGAGCGACCATGCATGTGAACGTAATGTCAGAATGGGCGAATGTTCGTTCATTCGTCGGTCGTTGGTCGCTCTCATGGGAATTGTCCTTTAGTTCTATTTCCAGCCACCTAACCACCTAAAACAAATTTGTTTTTTTCCAGCGGAGCCTATAGTCTTGTTTTGTTCGTAATCCATTCGTTTGGAATTCTAAGGCTAGCCGCGCACTAGCAATTTTTAGTTGCGAAACTGCTTGGTTCGAGCAACTAAAAAGTTTGTGTTTTGACACAAACTAAACGATTGCCTAAAGTAAGTTCGCCATTTTATTGAACATATAATTATCTGCAAATTCACCGACATTCAACCAAACAGTTCATCTGTTTTCCATAAGTAACCAAACAGTTTCGCAACTAAAAATTGCTAGTGCGCGGCTAGCCTAAGTTAAGAGACTTTGGTTCTATACCTACCTAGAATTTATTTGTTAAGCACAACTTTTTTTACAAATCCCCACATGCACAAATACGAGTAATGTAGGTGCAACAATTTTTTTTAACTTAAGCTTCAAATATTTATATGTATATCTCAAGAACCTGAACTTAATGGGCAAATCTAAGGGCGAATTCATAATTTTCTTTTTACGTCCGTGTTGCCTTTTGCAGTTTCGGGGACAAAATAAAGCAAACTGTGTGTGAGATATCATTAAAATCTATTTTAGATAGCCCATACAGCCCAGAGGTTATTTTGACACTGACAGGTGTTTCCCGCTCGAAATCTTGACATAAATGAGTCGCTTTACGATTGAACAACGTTGAGAAATATTGAAAAGTTTTTTCCAAAGTGAGTGCCCAAATGGTGTTTTTTGAAAAGAAATTTTTTTCGAAATGAAGCACCCACCGCACAAGTTTGTACAAAAAGATCGTGAGACTGTCATGCTAGTGGACAACACTCATGGTCCCCGTCGTCGCACGGGCGCAAAGACGAGAATGTGGCTGTTGTAGCCGAGAGTGGGAGATTCAATTTCGAACATCACCTGGCCATCGATCTCAACAGCTCAACATTTCACGCACTAGCCTGAGGAGAATTCTGCAAAAAGATCTCGGATAATTTGCTTACTAGGTCCAATTGACTTAGTAGTTGAAGCCGCACCACCATCCGCTTCGTTATCGCTTGAACGACGCTGTGTTCCATTATTAATGGGAATGTTTGCTAATAAACCCATAATACATGGACAAAATTTAATTTTCCGATTTTCTTAAAAACGATACAACCGCTTTTTAGCAACTTTTCATACAAAAAAACATCTTAAACATTTAAATAATTATTATTATATTAAAAAAAATTGTTTGAAAGCTCAATATAGATTTCTAAGAACAGGTGTTAATTTTTTTTTAACTTGGCACCAATCATTTTTTTTTTAAATCATCTAAAAATTGTTATTTTATCCAAAAAAACGTTACTAATCATACATAAATTTTAAAAATCATATCTGTCTATAAAACGGCTCCCAGATTGTTCCAAATATTTTTCTGTAACTTACTTGAATAACTTGCGAGAAAGTAAAAGATTATTAAATAACAACATTTCATCAAACATATATATATATATATATTGTCACGGCCATGATCTTATAACGTTACATTGTACGTTTTTTTTTTTTTTTGCTTATTACTCGAAAAATGCAATTCTAGTTTAACTTTTAAACACACATCTGATAGATCTCTTTAAAGTCTAATTTTTGTGGAAAAAGTTTTTATTTATCTCTTATAGATTTGTAAATATTGTCCTTGAAATTCGCTTATAACGTTACATTTTTTGGAAGTAGATTTTGAGGTTGCTGTTTGCTGTATATATTCTGAAAACTCTGCGAATTTGATGTGCTAAGTTAAGTTTTTCTTTTTAGAGAATTAAGATGAAATTCCAAATTATAGCTTACAACTTTTTTTTTTAAAGAAAAAGTTATATTATTTCCGTTATTTCAACTCAAATGTGTGTCTTATAAGTTATAACGTTACAGAAAAAAGTCTTATAACGTTACCTTTCGAATTTTTGTATGAAAAATGGGAACAATATGGCCGAAAGTAATATACTCGTAAATCCATAAAAACCACGAAAAGTAAGCAAATAGAACAAAGTTAATTTATTTATTATAATGTAAGTACTTCATTTGTAAAAACATTAATCCATAAATAAACAAAAAAAAATAAATATTATATCCCAATCTTGAAGTATGGTAAGTTCTTATTTTGCCACTATTAAATTGGATTTCATGAGCAGATGACTTCAAAGTGTTATTAAATTTCAAGATGTCGTCATTGTGGACTTCTTCTACGTAAAATGTTGAAGAAGTGCGGCTAAGAGCTTGCACAAAATCGGATGCGTTTTTCACAATACAGTCTCGAGCCCGTACGTGCTTTCGCACGACAGTTTTTGCGATGGCACCAATTCCTTCAACGCATCCTTTGCCATGGGAAGTGGCAAAATAGTTCCAAGAAAATTTTATCCCAAATTTGGATTCAAAGACAGAAGGCTGCAATGAATTTGTTTTTGAAGTGGAAAGATGGCCAAATCGCTCCAAATTCTCAAAACTTTCAACTTACTTGGAAGTGTTAAAGAAGTTTGTACAAATAGGGGATAATGGTATCTTTAGTATGCGTAAAATTGTCTGTTACAAGAACGCGCGATTGAAAATTTTCATTGAAATAAAAAACAGAAATAAAGAAAGTGGCGCAAAATTTTAATCAGTGCTCGTTTAAGGAATAAAACCGGCTCTGCTCAATGCAGTCGTTTAGCTTGGAGACTTCTTCTAACTTGTTCATAGTTTTAAACACGTTAGACAACTCTTTTAAGTAATGTGGTTTTTTTTTCTTTATAAAAATAAAACATCAGTAAACATTTTCACTTCGATTTGCTTTGGTAATAAGTATAAAGTAGATCTTGGCGATCGTGTTTATTGAATGTTTCTGATTATTCACGTTTGATAAAACAATGTTTCAGAAACTCTATAGAGTGGAAATGAGTCGAATGAATATTGAAGTACTTCTTATTACCTTCAGCCCTACTCAAGGTCACCTTAAGTCAATAAAGTTTCAAAAGTTAGATACACAACTTCAACTTTATTGGTTTCAGCAGAAAATGTCTTATAACGTTACGTCTTTCAATATTGTTTAAATAAAAATGGTCGCTTAATTTGAATGATTTTTTAATAGTTTTATTAAATAAATACAAAATACTCAATAAAATTCTAAAAGTTCAGTTTCCAAAACTTTCATATCATAAGTAAGAAAACTTTTAAGAAATTTGGTCTTATAACGTTACACGAAAGTAGAGAGCTTTTGTTTTCTAAAATTTACAGGTTTGAATATTTTTTTGACCAAAAAAACGAGTTACATATTTAGTTAAAGTAAGACTTTTCCATAAAAATTATAGTTGAAGGTAAAAAAAAACAAATAAAAGGTAATTTATATTACCTTTCTTCGAGTACTTGAATTTCCGGCTATGTGTGAAGAGATCAACAAGCAAATTTAAAGTGTGGCTTAGGACACACCAAAAATGTTTTTGCTGTTGATAATGATATCAACCATTAGTATGAGATATATTCTTTCTAAAAATGATCATAGTAGCGGTAAATTCTAAAAAAAAGAAATTGTGGCTTGGTTTCATTTCTCATTGCCGTGACCATATGCATGTAGATGGTTTCAGTAGCTTTTTCATCAAAAAAAATTAGTAACCTCATTATTAACCCTTTAACATATCTTGTGGTGAATATTAACTTTCAAAAAGGTATTTTCCCAGAGTGTTTGAAAACTGCAATAATAGTCCCCATACATAAAAAGGTAACATGTTCTATCCAAACAACTACAGACTGATTGCCTTATTATCCGTATTTTCCAAAATTTTCGAAAAACATTACTAAAAGAATGATGAAATTTTTTGATAAATATAAAATTCTTCGTAAATCGCAATTTGGCTTCGTAAAGCGGAAGTGCTCTGAAGAAGCTATAGTGTCTGTAATAGAACATATACATCTGGGAATAGATAAAGGAAGCAAAACATCTGCTCTATTCCTAGATCTAACAAAGGCTTAGCTGTTCACGAAGCTCAGTCATCGGACCATTGCTCTTCCTTATTTACTTAAACTCCATTTTTACATCAATTTATTAGGTTAGGTTAGGTTAGATTAGTTAGCTGACAGTTGATCTTGTTACCATCACACTTAGATCAATGTAGATCCGTTGTGATACCCTAGGGTTTGCGACCACTTGTATACCACTTGTGACCTATGATAATCGTATGTCGATCAAGCCCGTTAAGGGTATCAAAGGGCACGGTAGTGCCCAGCCAAGTTCTGGCACTACACCCTTTTTACAGGAACAAACTCAGGCGATTTTTGACCCCTCCCTATCTTCAGTATCAATGAAGTCAGAAACTTAAAACTCCGTATATTTGCTAAGGTAGTCAGGCACAGGCGCCTCACCAAATTTCAATTTTCTAGCATAAGCGGTTCCTGAGATATAAGGCCTCAAAAATCACAAAAACCGTAACTGACTGACTGACTGACTGACAGATCATCAAAATTATGGAGCACTTCCCGACATCGTAGAATCTTGTAATTTTGCACAACGGTAGGTCTTGTCATGCAAGCAACGGAAAAAATCGAAAATTTGAAATTTTCCATTCAGGGGGCGTGGTATCGCCCACTTTCTCCGAATTTTGGAGCACTTCCCGACATCGTATTATGGAGCACTTCCGACTGCTGTAAAACGATGAAATTTGGTGGACTGGTAAGGCTTATATTGCATATAAAGAACCAAAAATAAACACTTAGGTTTTCCTTTCAGGGGGCGTGATATCCGCCCACTTCCTCAGAACTGATGTAAATTATATATGGCACTCCGATTGCAGTAGAACAATGAAATTTGGTAGAACGGTAGGGCTCAAATTGTATATAAAGGACCAAAAATAAAAATTGAGGTTTTCCATTCAGGGGGCGTGGTATTCGCCCACTTTCCAAGAAAAAGTTTGATTTATATGGAGCACTTCCGACTGCTGTAGAATGATGAAGTTTGGTGGAAGGGTAGAGCTAAATGTACATTCAAAGCGAAAAATAGAAAATCTAAGGATTTTTCATTCGAAGTGTCTTTTTATTGTCATTTTGAAACTATACATGCATTTTGAAATTTCATAACTTTTCTTAGAACTAGAGTGCTCGATTTTCTATGTAATGTTAACATGAATGAAAAAAGAAAACATTTGCATACCTGAAAAAATTATGAGTTTACATAAAAAAAACTCTTAACTGTGATGTGAACTATAATAAAACCACTAATTAGGCTGTTAATTGGTGGTCTACCTTCATTTAAAAAAAGGAGTTAAAATTGCAACAAAAACATCATCGCATCCTCAACAATTATTGCTTTTTTATGGCTTTGAGCGGATGTAGGTACAAGTATTTAACATTAAAGTAGGTATGTTAGTGTTAGGTATCTTGCCAGGACAAGAAGAAACAATTGAAGTGCAAATCAAAACAACAAATACAAAAAAGAAAATATACCAAAAAAAAATATATTAAGCTATAAACTAAGTTGATTTTATAAGGTAGAGTCCACCCTTCTATTTTTCGGTATCTTTCGAGATTTTTACATGGCAAAACATTAAAATCTTTGCAAAAAGGAGTGAGATCAGACCAAAAACATAAATGTTAAAAAAAGAGCCAAGTTCTTCTATACAAAAACCTTTGTGTAATAAGTCAGCCGTGAAAAGTACTGAGATATAAAAGTGCGCCAAGTTCTTACTTCATGAAGGTTTAATACCGAACAATGTTGTATAATATTGAAACAGCTACAATGTAATAGAGAAATTTTATTATTTAATGATTACTGACTAAAATTTGATGGGCTCACTTGGCAAGTTTTTTTTATGCCCAATTCGAAACTTGACCAGTGAACCTATCAAATTTTAGTCAGTAATCATTAAATAATAAAATTTCTCTGTTACATTGTAGCTGTTTCAATATTATTTTACTTTAAATATTCGGTATTAAACCTTCATGAAGTAAGAACTTGGCGCACTTTTAGATCTCAGTACTTTTCACGGCTGACTTATTACACAAAGGTTTTTGTATAGAAGAACTTGGCTCTTTTTTTAACATTTATGTTTTTGGTGTGATAGATGGATTACAGCAAGCTATAGCCTAAATTTTAGAGGGTATTTCTAAAGTATTGAAGTTACTGTCGTCACAAAATAACTTGGCTAGGGAGTGGTATACGCCTTCTCAGGGCGTGTTCCTATACTTTATCCCCACTTGAGCTATCATCCCCTCCCACCAGGCCCGTAGGAGCATGTGGATCCTTGCAACGTCTGGTAGATGCGTTTGATATGTCAGTGTTTGGTGTATATGTTCGTTTGCTTGGTCGTTAATAAAGTCGAAGAGGCTGTTTTCATACCAAAGAGGATTATACCAATCTCAGATACGGGTGGCCCCATCAACCCACTGATGCTAATGTTCAACGTAGGAGCAGCAATCGCAGGTGTATAGGCGAGGTGCCCATTCTCCTTTGGTGCTGCTCCTACAAAGAACACGTACGTCGTTAAGTCGTTTTCGCTCGTACCACACTATCGTACTGTAGTTTTTGTTTTTGTTTTGTTTTTTTTTTTTTTTTTATAATCTACACGCGCTCAAGGGATTATGATTACCCTTTAAATGTTTGAACACAGCGCCGTCGTGAAGTTAAGGAAGAGAAAGAAGGATAGGAAAGATGTGTGAGATGTTCTGAGACTGAAGGTTGTTGTTTCAGATATTTTATCTCCAGGGATGGCGGCTGAACTAAAGCGGAGAATTCCGTGTCTTATTTCTATGTCGCTTATAACTCACATTATTTTATTCGTTTTCATTCTTGTTGGGCATACTAATTTGCATACGCAATTACATGTAGTTAGTGTTATGCCTGAACAACATGTAATGAGTAAACCAGCAACCCATAGATGACAATTTTAGAAGGTTTTTAATGGAATTAAAACGACATAGACGACGGCAGGGATCGAACCTGTGATCATGAGGTTCACAGGCGAGCACACATCCATCGCGCCACGGCCACCCATCCTATTCTTGATCCTATTCTTGCAAGCTCGTCAGCGCTTTCATTACCTGGGACACCACTGTGACCAGGAACCCAGCAGAGTCTAAAGTTGCCTGTGTACCAAGAACCCTAAGCTCTTCTTGACAGCATGTTACAAGCTTCGATTTGATTTCAATGGCAGAAATCGCTTTTATTGCCACTTGGATTTCAATGAAAAAGCTGATATCAGCTTGTGGTATTGCCATCATTGAGACTTGTCTAGCATCTGTCATCACTGCCAGGACCTCAGCTTGAAAGACACTGCTGTAATCAGCAATGAGCTGGCTAGTCCAAGGGCTTCTGAAAAGAATTCTGTACCAACACCAGTTTTCATCTTGGAACCGTCGGTATACATTGATGTCATCGATTCGCAGGTAGATGGCTTGTTGGCCTTTCTCTACTAGGAAAGGCGGTCTTGAACGACTTGTAAAAGTCTAAGCGGGATGTTATGTAGTCAGTACATACCCTATTTCCAGTGTATTTCTGTAGTATCTGCGCATGACCTATCGCATTATGTCGCCAGCTACCACTTGTATAAATAAATCTAGGAGTTTTAAGTTAAGTAGAGCTTCCAGACCCGCTGTCGGGGTGGACCTCATTGACCCAATGATACCAATAAATGCCATTATTTGAACCTTGGTCATGATTTTAAGGTTGGTAAGTTTGTCTAATGCATTCCACCAGACTACGTTACCGTATGTCAGTATACAGGGCTGACTATGGCCGTATATACATCCACTTGATAATTTTTGGGCTTGGTCCCCAGGTTTTACAAAATATTCTCTTGCAGGAGTAGAAAGCGAACATGACTTTATTTGTTTTATCCTCGAGAGACTCGAGTTCAATTTTAAGAGTCGGTAGTTTCCTTTTATTAGTAAAAAAAAGGTTCGTTTTTTTGTGGGTTAACAGCTAAACTGCATAGGTTTTAGTCCATGCATTCACTATAGATAATTCTCTACCTATTCGCTAATTGTAATGCTAGTCGCTCGTAATGCTAGGTCATCAGCATATGCAATTACTTGGACTCCACTATATTTATGTCTCATTAGAACTGTGTTCATCACGAGGCGGGAGTGGCTATGACTTTCTCACGGCCTAGGAAGTTCTATTTTGAATGCTTAAACGACTTGACACCTGTATTAAGAGCTCGATGTGGAAACGCATATGAAATAATCTTATGTGGGGAAATAGTCGGAACTTCCTATGGTAATCAAGAAATTGGTGAGCCGAGACAGTCAAAAATAGTTACATGTCTTAACAGCCTCCACGTGGCGACCGCTGGATAAGCCCAACAAGAAGAGAGGATGACATTTGTCAGAACTTACCTCTTCTTAAAGGGACGACTAATAGTTAAGACCAAATAAGGATACTTAGTTTTAAGCCCAAACTAGTATTCAAAAAATCTAGTACCAAATCCAATCCTAGGACATACTCTGGGTAACGGATCAAAAATTGGTGCTAGATAAGTTAAAAGATTCTAGAAGAAAAAATCTTGGGCTAGTGATTAGGGGAGTCACGCCCAAAACATATGAATTAAAGCAATTGCAGTTCAAATTAACTCTTTTGCTGATGTTTTGGTAATGGCAGTCTGGAGTACTTATAGTCCTGTCCAAGCTATAAGAATACGAAGGTCTGTTTGGGAGTATCTCTCCCACTTTGTTATAGGACAAACAAGACCAAGTCAAAGTGATTTGGTTGAGTGGATGTAGTTGGCCTACCTGTG
Organism: Philhelius festivus; assembly: GCA_963931855.1. NCBI lineage: Eukaryota > Metazoa > Arthropoda > Insecta > Diptera > Syrphidae > Philhelius > Philhelius festivus. The sequence continues at coordinate 125,625,851 of OZ007555.1, read as the reverse complement.
GGTCGGCTGCATTCACAAAACAAGCTGAAATTTAAGGAAATGATGTATAAATCAGAAATGGAAATGACGGAAGAACAATTTGTGGATGTGGCTGGCTCACTTGTGGGTCGGCTGCATTCGCAAGAAATCTGAGAAATCAGAATCTGATAATTGAAATTAAAGGAAATGACGGCAGAAATTACTTTGTCAACGGCAATACCCTAATTGGGAACCTCGGGGATAATGAAGACCGAGGTTACCCCCGCTAATTAGAGCCACTTCATTATCATTGGGCAGGCCCTCTGTAAAGAGAGCTCGAGGTGGTTGTAGGTTGTCTACCGATTCGTGGTAGCTGCTGCTTCACCAGTAGATAGATAGAAAAGACACTCACCAAGTGGTGTTGCCTATATAAAACGCAATTGGAACAGTTTGTATTTTGACTTGAATTCCGAGACATACTATGGCAAGATATTTAGTGGAGTGGATATTGAGCTTGGTAGTCTGAGAATCAAGATCAGAAACATTCTGGAAAGGTTTGGCAAACCTTTCACAGGTCTAGAAAACATGCTACTGGGACTTCGGTCCTGGGGCTTTGTTCATAAGCTTGTCTATGAACCCGACATTTCTGGTATGGCCAGAAAGTGAAATTAAGCGTTACTCGTAGGTGTTCACTCAAAGTTACTATAAGAACTGTGTTCATCACGAGTGTCCAGAGAAGCGGAGAAAGTACCCCACCTTGTGGAGTCCCTCTAGAAGTAGATACTTTGATCTGTACTTCTCCTAGCTCCGAATGGATCTGTCTGTTTTTTAAAATGCACATTATCCAGCTGATAATGGTATTATGCACATTCGTTTCGGACATTGTTATAAGCTCCTTCAATGTCTAGAAAGGCAGCAGGGGTGCTTTGTTTTTAAGAGGAAAGATGTTAGACTAATGAGTCCGAACTCTTGAGCAATCGTGTAACTAGACTTAGCAGCTTTCGGAATAAATAAAACTTTGACTTCTCGCCACGCCTTAGGCACGTATCCTCATTTCAATTTATTCAATTTTTCAATTTATTATGCGTTGGCCAATTCTCGTTTGGAATATGGTATCTCTTGATGGGGAAGTGCATTCATTAGTAATCTGAAACCTATTATCAGAGGCTAGAAAAAGATAATCAGATTAATGCTTTTCAAGTCTAGATGGGAACCATTTTTTCCATTATTTAAATCTATTAACTATACGTATGTAATACGTATATAAAATACTCAGACTGTCTTACCTGCGAGGTGATTTTAACAATTTAACTATTAACAATTTTACTCATTCATTAAGAGCCTCTAATACTCCTAGAGCTAGAACAGAACATGTTAGACGATTTGCAAATAATATATTTCCTTAAGTTCTAATCAGACCAAAAAACATAAATGTTAAAAAAAGAGCCAAGTTCTTCTATACAAAAACCTTTGTGTAACAAGTCAGCCGTGAAAAGTACTGAGATTTAAAAGTACGCCAAGTTCTTACTTCATGAAGGTTTAATACCGAATATTTAAAGTAAAATAATATTGAAACAGCTACAATGTAATAGAGAAATTTTATTATTTAATGACTACTGACTAAAATTTGATGGGTTTACTGGTCAAGTTTTTAAAACCTTTTGAATTTTTATTTTTGGTCCTTTATATGCAATTTGAGCCCTACCGTTCTACCAAATTTCATTGTTCTACTGCAATCGGAAGTGCGCCATATACAATTTACATCAGTTCTGAGGAAGTGGGCGGATACCACGCCCCTGAATGGAAAACCTCGATTTTTATTTTCGGTCCTTTAAATGCGATCTGAGCCCCACCGTTCTACCAAATTTCATTGTTCTACTGCAATCGGAAGTGCGCCATATAAAATTTACATCAGTTCTGAGGAAGTGGGCGGATACCACGCCCCTGAATGGAAAACCTCGATTTTTATTTTTGGTCCTTTATATGCGATTTGAGCCCTACCGTTCTACCAAATTTCATTTTTCTACTGCAATCGGAAGTGCGCCATATATAATTTACATCAGTTCTGAGGAAGTGGGCGGACACCACGCCCCTGAATGGAAAACCGCTAATTTTATATTTTTTTCTTTATATGCAATTTAAGCCCTACCACTTTACCAAATTTCATCGTTTTACAGCAGTCGGAAGTGCTCCATTTAATCAACACCAATTCGGAGAAAGTGGGCGGATACCACGCCCCCTGAAAGGAAAATCGTGGTGTATATTTGTGGTTCCTTATATGCAATATAAGCCCTACCGGTTCACCAAATTTCATCGTTATACAGCAGTCGGAAGTGCTTCATTCAACCAACACCAATTCGGATAAAGTGGGACGATACCACGCCCCCTGAATGGAAAATTTCAAATTTTCGATTTTTTCCTCTGCTTACATGACAAGACCTACCGTTGTGCAAAATTACAAGATTCTACGATGTCGGGAAGTGCTCCATAATTTTGATGATCTGTCAGTCAGTCAGTCAGTCAGTCAGTTACGGTTTTTGTGATTTTTGAGGCCTTATATCTCAGGCACCGCTTGTGCTAGAAAATTCAAATTTGGTGAGGCGCCTGTGCCTGCCTAGCTTAGCAAATATTTGGAATTTGAAGTTTCTGACTTTAGTGGTACTGAAGATAGGGAGGGGTCAAAAATCGCCTGAGTTTGTTCCTGTAAAAAAGGGTGTAGTGCCAGAACTTGGCTGGGCACTACCGTGCCCTTTGATATATTTCAACAAACTCCCAGGCGAAATATCAAATAATAGACCTAGACTTAACAAATTCTTAATAAACCTCAGAATCTAGCTATTGTCAAGATCAAATGTAGAAGATTTAATTCAAATAGTTACTTAATTCAGCGTTCATTACTTGCTTAATTAATGAATATTATCAGCCGTATTTATTAGAATTCTCTAAACGCGTGAATAGTTATGCAATGCATAAGGACTTATTCATCCACTATTATTTATTTATTCATATTTATAAAACATTTGCCTACCCTGCATAGTTATAATGAGCTTGTGTCAAATAAAGTACCAAAAAGTAAGAATCTATTACATTTAACCTTCATAACACTCAGCTGTTTATCAAAAAAAAAAAAACATCTTGTCTGTCTATCGAATTTAATAAACAAAAACGAAACTACCAGAAGCTAAAAGAATTCCAACAATTAACATTGATTCATCAGATAAAGTATGTTATTATCTCTAGCACAATACTGGAAATCAAATTGTTATTCGTTTCATTATAGCTGGAATACTCCTCAGACAAGTTCTTGAGGATACAATTCAATAATGCAAGATAGTAATTACAACACTAACACACCGGATGAAGAAGGATGCGTGGAGATACATCACCAACAAGTATATTTATCTATTTAATTCTAAACAATTTTCAATTCAATTTGTTTTTAGTATATTAGTATAACATTTTTGTTTCACTAAATAAAAATAACACAAAGTTTTAGTTTCAATATCAAGTCAAAGGCATTCTTTTGTGTTGATAATCTTTATATTTCAATGTGATGTCAAAGAGAATGTGACAGTTCAATACTAAAATGTCCTTATGTAGGCACTATTCAACCTCCAAACGCGTTTAGCTTATAATGCCTCTATTCAACGTCACATAAGTTTTATAAAATAAATAAATTAACTGGATAAATTGGGAATATTTATTGAAAAACTACTAAAATCAGTAGGCATTGGAATTCTACTGCGAATATCTTTTGAATGGCTTGAGTAATCGATTAACTGCGGAGATCTTTTTTGTAGAGCGTTCAATTTCCTATAGAAATAATTGAAACTCATTTGACAATAATTATTTTTTATTAAGTTACAAAATTAAAAACGAAAAAGTTACTTTCCTTAAAATACTTCAATCTTTGACGTTGAATATCTTTTAAATGGTTGGATTAATGAAAAAAGTATATAAGACAATTTTTGTAGAGCGTTCAATTTCCTACAAATATTGACTATACGATTGGTTAAACGATCTATTGTTGATAAGATATGACCATTTTTATATGATACTAAATTGAAAATGGAAAACTATGATGAGCATATTCTTCCCGTTAATATTAAGAGCTAATATTTGGTAAGTACTTTCTACAGGTATCTAGGAACTAGTTTTCATGTGTCGGATCCAAAAAAAACACAACTTGATTTTTTTGACCCACCCTAATCCATATGTATGTAAATATTGCTGGTCTTAAATAATAATGGAAGCCTTAAATGCCTTCTAACAACTGCTAAAGGTTCAAATCCTAAGGCGATCGCGGTCTCTTTTCTCTTCTCAGATTTGAACATTCACAAAAACGCAAGTTAAATATTGCAATCCTTAACAAATGCGAAGCACTTAAATTTGTCCACCTTTTAAAGTGAACGAAGTGACAAGTTAATAGCTTACAAGAGGAAGAAAAGAAAATTGCCTGCGGTGTCTGAGTGGTTGACATTTTACACGATGTAAATTACCCAATGTGTCATTTTTTGTCAGCTATTATGCGTCAGAATGTCGACCGTTGTCGCAAACGGTGCAAGCAAATTAATTACCTCCATCGCTAAGGAGTATAAATCTCCTGCATAAGTCGTAAATTTCATTCGTTTAAAACGTAGTGGACAAAGTTTCGCTGTTACTCGTATTTGAAAACAAACCCGCACACCCGAAGGGAATGGCGTTCTCCGTCAGTGCGTTTTTTCTATTCCAGAGTATTTTGTTCGGTGCTTATTCCTGTCTTCAAGTGAAGTCCTTTGGCGATTTTCTAGAATACAACCAACTCAAACATGGTATCATTATAATGTGCAGCGATGTTGCATTTCCGATAGAAGACCTCAAGGCGATTTCGAAAAAATCCTTTTGGTTGTCATACATTCATGTTGACAGAATGCACAAAACGAACAACTCTAATTTTAAGGATTTATTCTACTACGGAGGCCCAAAAGTTGGAGTTTCCCTTGACATTGATTGCCAATCAGAGACAGTCCCCATCTTAGAGTCTGCATCAGCCAGCAACTTTTTCAATTCATCACAAGCATGGTTTATACTCGCTAACAGCCTTGGGGTGGGTCTGGAGGCTCTGGCAAAACTGGAAATAAACCTAGACGCAGATATAACGCTTGGTATAAAAATGCGAAAGTAAGTTATGTGTAGAAAATTCAATTAGTTTTAAATCGGTTTTCGAAATTCCAATTTCACCATCCATGCGCGTCCTTGCAACTTTTTGTGCTCTCCAGGGAAGACATTCTGCGGCTATATGATTTGTACAAAGTGTGTCATCAGTGTGGCACTCCTTTTCAGAGTTTGGAAAAAGGCAATTGGAGTGACAGTGAAGGCATGCAAGTTTTACCATATTTTTGGCAAACGACAGTACAACGCCGAAGGAATTTCAGTGAAATAACCTTGGGTGGCAGTATTGTGGTGAGTTGAATTTTTAATTTGCTAATAACAGTTGGAGGTTGAATTTTATAATAATACATCTGACAAGTTTTTTTTAACAAGAAACAAAATGTGGAATCGATCTGATTTCGAATATGAAAATTTTTTATTTTGAATAACCATGGGCACTTCATTTAGTCTTTTACGATTTTAGAGTTGTACTATAAAAAGTAAAGAGTATGTAATGATGTGTCATGTCACACACGTCGTGAAAACGAAATATTGGTTTAAATTATTAGACATTTTAATACATTAATGTAGATCCCATTATTTTTATGAAAATTGATGTTTTTTTTTAATTTTAATTTTCCTGCCTTAAAAAAGTCAAAAATGACTTGTTTTGCGAGCGCTATAGATACGTATCTATCCATCAGATTTTTTTAATTATTATCAAAGAATATATAACAAAATCATTGCAAGATACTTGCATTTAGAATGAAATATTTCAACACTTTTTTGCTCAAAACATAAAATTGGCATCTGATTTCTATAAAAAAGTACCTATAAATGTATGCAACCAAATCTTTATTATTAAATCTATTTTTGAATAAGAAATCGCTTTTAAATGTTTCTTAGAAAAATTTGTGATGCCAATTTTATGTATCTTACAATACATTATGCATTTTAGGAAATAATTTCAAAACCTTATCGTTGACTCGTTTTCAAAAAATTGTTTTTCAAGAAAACAATTATTTTTTTTTTCCATAAAAAGCATAAAAAGTATGATAAGCGAAATTATCAAAATCTCTAAAAGCCAAAACACCAATTTTTTGCCAATATTGTTATAATACCAGTGCCTAGCACTAGAAAAAGTCATTCCGAAGGAAATAGTGAAATTCTTAAATTACGGTATAACTCATGTAAAAAATGATGTTTCAACCCAACTCGCAAGCGAAGTTCTCAGAAGAATACTCCCAAAATTATCAGAACTGATGAATGGCTTTTGGTTGTACTGCTTTGAAATCGTTGGACTTATACGCATAGTGCAGTGAAAGTTTAAATTGAGTTTGCGCACAATCGTGAGAATTCTTCATATACGGTTGAAGTTTGTAATATGTAATGCGTTCAATGATAAGAACAAATACCTCAAGGGTCAAGGCCTGTGTAGAGACTTAATGCAATAATTATGAATATTATTACTCTTTCCCAGTGTTCCCAGGTTTTCAAACAAAAAACCCCTTTTTTTTGGTACAAAAACCTTTTTTTTGTTTCCCCTTTTTTTTCTTTGAAATCCCCTTTTTCCCCGAAGAAAAAAACGAGTTTTTAATTATTGTTTTTCATATATTTTTTTATTCCTTATACAAAAAAAATTATTATAATCCATGAAAAATAACAAAAATTAAAAATAAACATACCAAAGGTCGTCAGGACTAAAAACGAAATCACAAAAACAAAAAATCAATTTTAGAATGGGAGTCAACTCTAAATATTGAGTATAAATGAGATCCTACTTTTTTTTAATTTTAAAGGACATAAACTATACTTTAACGTTAAAGAGCTCGTCTTACTTTAACAGCAGCAAATAGCTAGTTTATCTTTTAAAAGTATATAAAGTATTTTTATACGAAGAAAAAATGTTTACTAATGTTTTATTCGATTTTTTTAAAGATGTTTTTTGTAAATAGACTGAATAACTAAATATTATAAATTCGAAACAATCGTACGAAAGTGTTCTACGATTAAGAAATCTGTACCCATGTTCTGTAACTATCGCATCGATAAAATTCTTCGAGAAACGGTGAGAATCGGTACAAAAATCAATTTACCGCATCATCGGGTTTCTGTATCTTTTGACAGTCGATTTCACTGAAATTCTTATAAGTGTTAGTTGGAAAACAATGTCACTCGAAAAGTACTTGCTCGATTTGGATAATTCAAACGCTTCTGAGTCACAAATTAAGTGTTATGCTGAATTTCAAAAGCAATTTTTAATTTCAACAAATATTTCAAAAAAACATCATATGAAAATAGTTTCCTCATGCTCAAGGATTGTATATGAAATGACGAAACTATTCCTATACGGAATTTTTTTGTAATTTCTGCTAGAATCGAAAATGGATTTTAGTACCACGTATAGGATCTAAATTAAGACTCAAAAGCGTTTGAATTATCCAAAAGAAGCGATTGGTTTTAAAATGACATGTACATTAGGGCGGAGTGATTTTTTTATTTTTGGAAATTCAAAAACATACCCCCCGCAAAAGTTGCGTATGGTTAAAAAATAAATTTTAAGAATTTTTTTATTTTTTTAAATTCACCGCTAGGGGTCGCGCAGTGCGAGAGAAAATTTTGTTTTTGATTTTTTTTTCGATTTTTTTTTGTTTTTTTTTTTTCAGTGTATCCGTCGCTCCATAACTTAGGTATGTATCAATATGAACAAATTGAAGAAGGTTCTATTCATTGTTTAAAAGTTTTTCGTTTTTTTATCGTTTGGTGTCAGGTTTTCAACGTTGGAAAACCAACAAAAAAGCAATCAATTTTAGTTCATACAAAAAATTTAAATGACAAATTTTTTTAACATTTTTTGAAGGCTATTTTCAATTTAATAATATGATTTTTGTCAGTTCAGAAAATTCAAAACTATTTAAAATGAAAAACAAAGTTGCCTTCTATTTTCAAAAAAAAACCGTTTCGGTTTTAAATAAAATAAAAGTAGGCTTTGCATTTCGTGTTATTTGAATTCAATTTAAATCGAATTACCTTTCGCTTTCACTCGCGTTTTTTGTTAAACAAAAGAATATTCGAACATTAAAGTTTCACCTTGGATTACTCTTTATTTATATCAACTTTATTTTAAAAAAAGGTAAGTCTTGTAAAGTAATTTCAAAAGTGCCCTGAAAAACAAAACGTTGCAATGTTTGAGTGAATTTAATACATTTGCTGGAATTTTTTTCTAGAGATTAAATGGATACTCGTTCACAAAAAAAACTTGCCAGGTATTTGGAATTGGGAAAATGTTATCGCTGCGTGTGCTGCTAACGTACGAAGATGTTTGTCGCTACCTTACCTTCCTCGAAGATGAAGAAAACTCATCGATGAAGCGAATATCGCTCGCAGCTACGAAGGTCATGGAAATATACGTGATTTCTTCAATTCCAACAGTTGGTAAGTTCAGTGTTGAAAAAATGATTCATAAACTCAACGATAAAAGAAGTGCTCTCATAAAAATACCGAAAGCCAGAAGAACCAGCAATGCATTTCAACAACAGTTAAAGGAATTCAAAATTCCTGTCCAAAAGACAAAAAAGTTCCGGTAAAAGAACGCTCCTTCCTGGAAGATCAAAGATCTCAAAGAAAAATGGCTATTGGGACAGTTGATGTTCCTGGAACCATTAAGCTCCAAAGATCTCTCGCAAGAAGATTTGCAAGCTCTACATCTTCACCTTCAGACACTTTAAACACCCAAGCTGAATGTATAACCGAAGACGATGGAACCCAAATTAATTCCGACATCGAATCTGTGATCCCAATGTCACCCTCGCCAGAAAAAAACCACGTTTAGAGAATGAAGCGGTTTGTAATTTAAATCGTAAATCTCTCCCGAACGTTGCGAAGGTCGTAGACAGATTTAAGATATCTGATAGGGCAACAGCAACTATTGTTACAGCCGTCTTAACGGATTATGGAGTTATTAATGATATGGATCGGTCAAATATTGTTGATAGAAGCAAAATAAGGAGGGAGAGATCCAAACAAAGAATGGAAGTGGATCAGAGTTCTAACCGGCATCCCGTGGGCATTTACTTCGACGGTCGCAAGGACATCACAAAAACAGCCAAAGGCAATGTGGTTGAAGAGCATATGGTGTTGATTGGAGAACCTGATAGCCAGTACCTGGGTCATATCACACCACACAACGGGAAAGCAGAGACAATTACCAATGAGATACTAAACTTCTTGGAAAAATCGTGTATATCAGTAAATAGTCTCAAACTTATTGGATGCGACGGTACCAATGTTAATACCGGGGTAAGAGGTGGAATCATTCGGCAAATTGAGACGAAAATACAGCGACCTTTGCCATGGTCTATTTGCTTACTTCATGCCAACGAGTTACCTTTGAGACACTTGTTTGAGAAACTGTACGGTAAAACAACTGGGCCAAGCGCATACTCCGGAGAAATTGGAAAGGACTTAAAGAACTGTCAAAATTTAGGCGTCGTTCAGTATCAAGCAGTTCGAATAAATTTACCGGAAATACCATTGGCTTATCTGAGCTCGGACCAAAAGTATTTTTATGAAATATGCAAAGCCATAAACGATGGTGTCCGAGAAGGCTCAATTTTCGAGAAAAACCCTTTAACAATGGTACATTCGAGATGGCTTACGACTGCTAACCGCATTCTTCGAGTGTATGTTGCAAAACAATCCCCGGATAAGCCATTAAAGCAAATAGTTGAGTATATTGCTAAAGTGTACGCAGTAATGTGGTTTGACATAAGATCTCAACCTTCTTTCGTGTATGGTGCGAAACCAAATGGTTTGAAAGGAATCGTAGATGGTGTTTTCGCACGGAATGGATATTTTGGAAACTGCGAAAACATTTTAGTAGCTATGTTGTTCGATGACCGCAAAAATATTCGAGAGCTAGGTCTTCGCCGCGTACTTAAGGCTAGAGCAGCAGTTAACAGCAACACCAGTGAAGAACTTGTCCGAAAGTTTCAGCTCCCAAACTTTCAATTCGAAGCAGGTGAATATTTCGAGTTAATAGATTGGTGGAAAACTGAAAATAACCGTTTAACTGAGCCTCCAGTACTAAAAGATTTTACCGAAGAAGAACTTTGGGATATTGTGGGACAAAAAGAAACTACCAAATCTAACTTTTTAAAACAGTTTCCTTGTCACAGCCAAGCAGTTGAAAGAGCGGTTAAGCTGGTGACTGAAGCTTCCCAAACTGTTTGTGGATTTAAGAACAGGGATGGAGTCATTAAAAATACTTTAATTTCACGAAAAGAACTTCCAAATATAGAAACAAAAAAAAATTATATTAAATAAAACTTAAAAAAAAAACAAATTAAAAATACAACAATTGTACTTGGTTTTCTTATAATCTAGAATTTTAAAAAATAAAAGCGTTTCCTAAAATTAATAGATACTAAAGGCGTTTGTTTTGTTCTACCACGTATGGTTTTTTTTTTTCATTTAAGTGCGCGCCCCCTAGTGGACATTTAAAAAAAGTAAAAAGTGCTCTTAAAGCCAATTAAATGACCCAAACGAAGTTATAAAGGGGTATATAATATATTTAATTTTTTTTTGTTTTTTTAAATTGCGATGCGCGACACTAGCGGTCATTTTAAAAATTAAAAAAAAATCTTTAAAATATTAAAAAGACTTGACACAACTTTTGCGGGGTGTATGTTTTTGATATTCCAATTTAATTTTTTCTCCATACATCAGCGCTCCGGCCTAATGTACATATCAAAAACTTACAAGAACTTGAAGAGAAAATAATATGAAATCAATGATGATTTTCTATAATTTGTTTTTTTTTTTTTATTTAGTAATTTTTTAAAATAGGGTAGTGTTTGCTTAGTAATATTTTCAGACATATTAATTAAAATTTCTCTTGATGCGGTCCCGAATCACCGTGGCTGCTCGTAGATGGGCTGAAGTATTTTCGTGGAAAGAGCTTTCATCTCCAGCATCATTTTCGTCTTGAAAATTTTCCTCTTCTAAAAGGCCGTGCCTTAATCGGAAGTTATGCAGTATACAGCATGCATTAATTATTCTTAATGCTGCTTGCGGAGAATAGCATAATCCCAATTTAAGGCACCGGAACACAGATTTTAAAACTCCGTTGAGCCTTTCGACACAGTTGCGTGTTCTTGAATGAATCAAGTTGTAGGATCTCTCATCAACAGCAGAAGAAGAGCGGTATGGTGTCATGAGATAAGGGCGAAGTGGATAGCCAGAATCACCTACATAATTAAAAAAAAGATTTAAAATTGTAGTGTAAGCGTCTTGTGAAACATAATTGCTTACCTAACAGCCAAGAGCTGTGTTCCCCCGGTTCAGAAGCTTCATAGCGTCGTTCAAGCAAAGATTTCACTTGAGATCCATCCCATATATAGGAATCATGTGAGGATCCTCCAAACCTTGCTATCACACTAAGAATTCTCAGGTTGAAGTCACATACCTAAAAGCAATTTTCATTAAAACTAAGATTTTAAGTTCTTAAGAATATATTTACCAACTGGACATTCTTCGAGTGGTATCCTTTTCTGTTGAGGTAGCATGCTTCGATTTCAATATTTGGTTTTTGGATCCTCACATGGGTGCAGTCAACAGCCCCAATAACTCCGGGAAATCCGGTCTCATTGAAAAATCTAATAATAATTTACATATAATAATAAGTTCAAAAATATTTTTGAAATTTACCTTTGCTTTATTGAATCGTATTCCTCTTCTCTGGGGAATTTTATCCACTTGCCCGCTAGCTTGTCCTGAAGTATTTTGGATACTTCGGCTACAATGCGGGACACCATAGTTCGGCTCATTGCTGCTGAAAAGTCCTGCCCAACGTCCCTTTGGTAGGACCCAGACGCAAAAAAATGCAGTGCCGCACAGATACGAAAAGGGATGGGGATAAAGGTTGTCCTCTGTCCCTGCCTCATATGTGGACGCATTTCTTCAACGAGAACGCGAGCTGCATCCCGACTAAGTCGGTACAACTCCCGAAATCGTTCTTCCGGCATTTCAAATGGGTTAGTATTATCCCGAAGTCTTCGCCTGTGTATTCGCATTCTGTTGCGTCGTTGGTCCATTTCCGACAATAAAATTATTGCAAACATAGTAGATATATTTTATATATTAATATTTCTTCAATTTTACTCAATCTCAATTATTTTAGAACTCTCTTTTTTTTTATTTGACAGAAGATTGACAGTTCAACGTATCGCCTTCCAATGGATATTCCAGTCAGAATAGTTTGGAAATTGAACTTATCGCGTTCAATTACAGAAACCCGATTTTTTCCAGTGGCGATAACTGAGGAATGAGTTGTTTCATTTTTTAACGATGCGAAAAGTTATCGCCTGAGTTACAGAACATAGGTACTGTATACATAAAATGTACAGCTAGTAGACGAGTATTGCTAAATGAATCTGCACCTTGCAACAACAAATTGAGTTTTTATGAGGTGAATTTGCGATTTATACTTTATTTCCATCTAAAATAATGTAAATACGAGTAACTTATAAACAATCAAAATCTGTACCGAGGTAGTATATTAAATGTACTTTTTTCGGCGAAAAATTTTTGGTTTGAAGTTGTCTGTTCTTCTTACTTTTTTTTTTAATTTTTGTAGTTGTGTGAGTTTTGTATCTGTCAAATTAAGGGTTGTTCAACGCAAATTCGTTTAGGTTCTGTTGTAAAACCAACATTAGTTAGAAGAGTTGTCTAACGCGGTTAAAATTATGAAAAAGTTAGACAAAGTCTCCAAGCTAAGCAATTGCGTTAAGTAGAGCCGGTTTTATTGTTCAAACGAGAACTCTTTAAAATTTTGCGCCATATTCTTTAATTATGATGTTAAAGTTGGATTTTTTGGTCAAATTGTTTTAGATGCAAATAAAAACAAATTATTTCATCTTTCCCAACGTTTCGTCGATTTTCTCGACTTTTTCAAGGGTTTAATTTATAAATGTTTTTTGATTATTTTTAAAAAAATGAATTAATAATACACATTTTAGTAAATTAACATAGAAAACAATACTAAATAAACTATCATTTATAAAATGTCAAAAGAATTAATAGGAAGTTGCATGCGCTGTTTTCTAGAGCATGTTGTTTTTTATATTTTCTAATTAGTTGTTTAGATTTGTAAATTTTTAAAGACTGTTTTTGATAAGGTTATATTTTCCCCGTTTAGATTTTTTTCCCCTTTATTTTCCCCGTCCCCTTTTTTTCCCCTATTAGCGTAAAAAATCGGCAAAAATGGTGGTTTTCCCCTCAACCTGGGAACACTGCTCTTTCCTTATGTTAAGCTAGCCCTAAACGACGAACATGCTTGCCGAACTTGTTCGTTTGCTTTACCCCCTACACGGCGAACACATTTGGCGAACATTCATTTCGTGTTGATTCTTCACAGAGTAAGCATGTGTGACGCACAGTGGCTCCTGTTCATACGTACTAAGCAGTGCTCAAAATTCAGTCTTGTTTAAAATACTAAAAACTGTTATAAATAGATACTAACTGCTGTTGAAAATTAAAATGTTATTTATAATGAATATAGTTCTGACTTTTAAAAATAAAAGGAAACTGCACAAAATTAAAACTTCCGCATGTTTAATGAAAAACCAATGACACAGAGTCAACTTAAATGTACCGTAACTTGGCCATTAGACAGAGAGGAAAGATAATACTTGCGAATGACATGTGTTATAATATTTATATTGATTAGGCATTTTTATTTTGTTGTTATTGACAAAATTGAAAATGGTATTTTGAACATTGTTATGTATGAAGAGGACCCACTGTGTGACGTTCACAGCAAAAATAAAATTTGCTCGCGAACATGGCCCTACACGCCGAACATCGAAGCCAACGAACACGACAAAATCGAAATTTTTCGCCAACAGCGAGCGGCTCGCGAACCAGCCCCTACACGACGAAAACATAGCGAACACGAACAAGTTCGGCGAGCATGTTCGTCGTTTAGGGCTAGCTTTACTGTTATTATTACAAATATTTGAAAAAAATAATAATATGATTTTATTTATGACACGCCGCCGTTTAGTTAAAAATAAAACATTTTGAAGGACTTCACGCAGTCTACGATGTTTAAGATTTCTAAAAGTGAAGTAAGCTATTTTGCAGAAAGTCTTAAGACCGTTTTCGGTAAAAGTTTGAAAATATTTCTTTTGGTATTTAATTTATGTGTGTTTTACCCTGAGCTAGATGAGTTATCTATCGTTAATTAAAATTAATGAAGATATAAAAATTATTTCGGTTTAATTGAATTTAATCAAAATGGAAACCAGATTATGTAAGAACCGTTATCAGAGGAAATTTGAGGATATAGAAAAGTTTGTAAATACGTCTAGGTCTACAACAGTAGCCGTTTTAATAAAAAAAAATTAAATACAATCGTTTTTATTTAGCACTAAGTAGACTTAGTTTCCTTATATCATTTGAATCAATGTATCGTTTATTAAAATGACACATTTTTATTTGTATACCTATGAAGGTTTTTGTAATACAAACTCTATATACTACTGAAATAAATCAGCCAAGTAGAAGACTTAGCACTATTATTGGATTTTTATTTTTGTTTTGCGGAATATCATTCATTATACTTATACATGTCTTTTTTAATATTTTTGCTAAGTGAAAATGTTTTAAAATTATTATTAGGTGCGAAATTGGGATTAGTACCGTAACTTTCTCACGCAATGTATGAAATATTAAATTTAACTGATTATTGTTATATACTCAAAATTATTGAAGATGTTGCCCCCTCATCGGAATCCTGTGTATTCCCTTGTTTCTCAGAAATTTACAGAAATTTATTCACCAGATTACTGCCGCTCCAAAAGGAATACCAGTGGCTTCTTACATTGAAAGCTACAAGGCCAAGCACCTAGATGCTATGCAACGTAAAACTTATCATCTGCTGAAAATTATGAAGGACATTTACAATTTCCGGTAAGTAGCAACATTTTAGATTTTCTTGCTTATTTAATCAATAATCAAATTTCCCAGGTTAAAAATTGTCGTTTCCGACTCATGGGGTGTTTATGGCGAAGATGGGAAGTGGACCGGGGTCATGGGAAATATTGCTAACGGAGAGGCAGCAATTTCACTATCCCCATTAAGGTTTACTCAAAAACGCGTTCTTGCTGTTCGTTATCTATCTGTAGTACATGTGGAAATGTGCGTATGAAATAGTATTTTTTTTTATCATCACAAGGTTTTCTTTTTGGTGTTCAACACAGAGTTCGATTTTTATTCCGGCATCCACGACGATCTCCTATTCGCAACAAATTCCTGGAACCCTTTACATCTGCTGTATGGTACACTGTTTTAGCAGTCATCATCGGTGGAGTTTTCCTAATGGCAATTACAATGCACCATGAGTGTGAAAGCTACCGGAATGTCGATGGTTCTAGCGCTGGTGCTGAAAATAAATTGGATTTTTTTACTTTGATCATCCTAGAGGCGATCTTTCTTCAAGGACCAAGCCAAATGTTCCGATTCGTTTCCACTCGCACGCTAATTATATCAATTTGCATATTCGCTGTGATGCTGAATCAATTTTACTCAGCATTCATAGTTGGCTCTCTATTGGCAGATGTTCCGAGGACCATCGTCAGTATGTCGGCTCTATTCAACAGTAGCCTGGATGTGGGCATGGAGAAGATTGCATATAATTATGAATTTTTCATCAATACTTCGAACCAAATGGCAAAGGATATTTATGTTCATCGCATAATGAGAAATCCTCAAACAAATATATTGCCACTACAGAAGGGCTTGGAACGAATTGCCAGAGGTGGTTATGCATTTCATGTGGCTGTGGTCAGAGCGTATCGTATATTAAAAGGTACATACTGAATTTAATGAATTTATAATTTTGATTTATTTTGTGGTGGAAAATTTTTTTGTACACGAAATCAATGATAAAAAAAAAACAAAACTTGCAAGATAATGCAAACATTATTAAGCATTACATTTGCTTTAATTGTTTTAGTGTTTAATCCTGGATATATTTAAATAAAATACACGACTGGGTCGCATGAACTTGCTCCTATGTAATAGACTATGAATTTTAAAAATGAATATGATTAGAGAAAACTGTTCGTAAGCATAAAATTATTTTTTTTAAACTCTCGATGATGAAAAATTCGAAATTCGAAAAAAATGGTTCTCCGGTAGGTATACAGTCAGTAATGTTTTAATTTAATTTTTTTGAATTGAATTTTGTGAATTATTATAAATTATGAAATTTTTTTTAAAAATCCAAATAAATACATACTTTTAATAATTTGAATACACAATACTATTTAAACATTTGGGGAGGTTTATCAAGACCGGATGTACCGTCTTAGGGGAAATGAAAAACAAACAAAATAAAATGCACGACTGGGTCGCACGAACTTGCTCTTATGTAACAGACTAGGAATTTTAAAAACGAATGTTATTAGAGAAAACTGTTCATAAGGATCAAATTATTTTTTAAATTCTTTTAGTAGTATGAGACAAAAACAGAATGCTATCCAACTATGAATTTGCGCAAGAACAAAAATTATAAGTCGTCGTAGTGGTTTCTTAAAAAAAGAGCTTTTATAAGTATACAAACTTTTTGGTACGCCAATTTAAAGTTTTTATTATTGTTCGAATAAAAATAAAAATTACAAAAGAAAAAATAGATTTTTTTTTCCAAAATTCAAAAAATATTTATTTTAAAGTTTTGAAATGCAATGTGTTTTTTGCACTTTTTAGAAGCTTCTCTATAAAAATTTTCATTAAGATCCGTTATGTGGATAATGAGAAATTCAAAATTCGAAAAAATGGTTCTCTGGTAGGTACAAGCTGTAATATCTTAATTTCAAATTTTTTTTTATTAAATTAAAGATCGTAAAAATTAATTGAAAGAAAAAAAATTTTATCAAAATTCTTAGCGCCGCTTTCGAGAAAAATACTATTTTTGAAAACCATTTTTTTTTTAATTTTTTAGCATTTGTATGGTAGGTACCTTTAGTTTTAGGTAAAATAAATTTTTTTTCTCACATCTTGTAGATCATAGTGAGAAACTTTTATTTATCAAGATAAAAAAAAAATCTAGCGAGGGGTTTTCGAAATATTGAGTTTTGAAAAAAAAAATTTTGAAGTTTTTTTTTAAACTCCAAAAAAATTTTTTTTGAAAATTTGAGTAAACAATTCTATTCAGGTTTTTGGGGAGCCTTAGCAAAAAAAAAATGATCAAAATCGGTTGAACCGTTTTTGAGAAAATCAAAAACAAAAAAAAATGGTTCCATGGGGGGTACCCTAAATAACCATTTTTCTGAAAATTTTTTTCAACAAATACCTAGCTTTAATTAAATGAAATTTTTTTGTGTTTTTATTTTTAAAATCTGTCGAACAGTTTTTGAAAAAAAAAAAATGTTTATAAAATTTCGACAAAAAAATCGTATGGCAGGTACCGTTATTTTTGGTCTTAAAAAATCAAATCAAGAAACATCCGGGGGGAAAAAAGTAAAACCCATATCTACCAAGTTTGAAGAAAATCGGCCGAGCCGTTTAGCTGCAATCGAACGGACTGACAGACAGACAGACAGAATTGCGAGACCCACTTTTTTAGTCTTCGCTATCATCGTAATGTCAACTTTGATCAAAATCTCGAGTTCAATTTTTTTTCCGAAAGCATAACTTGCCTTATAGTACCTATAAGTCGCAAGTAAAAATGGTTCAATGGGCGTACCATTAATAACCATTTTTCGGAATTTTTTTTTCAACCATTACCAGCTTTAACCAAATGAAATTTTTTGATTTTTTTAAATATTTATAAAATTTCGACAAAAAAAAACCGTATTTTTAGTCTTAAAAAAGAAGAAAAACGTGTGGGGGGAGGGTAATTAATAATGATATCTAAAAAGTTAAAAGAAAATCGGCCGAGCCGTTTAGGCTGTAGTCGAATAGACAGATAGAATTGCGAAACCCACTTTTTACTTCCGACTATAAGGCAAGGTAAGGTACTATAAGGCAAGTTATGCATTCGAAAAAAAAACGAACTCGAGATTTTGATCAAAGTTGACATTACAATGATAGCGAGGACCAAAAAAGTGGGTCTCGCAATTCTGTCTGACTGTGTCTGTCTGTCTGTACTACAGCTAAACGGCTCGGTCGATTTTCTTGAAACTTGGTAGATATCGGTTTTATTTTTCCCCCCGGATGTTTTTTTATTTGTTTTTTTAAGACCAAAAATAACGGTACCTGCCATACGATTTTTTTTCGAAATTTTATAAATATTTTTTTTTTCTCAAAAAATGTCCGACAGATTTTTAAAAAAAAATTCAAAAATTTTCATTGAGCTAAAGCTAGCTAATGGTTGAAAAAAATTTTCCAAAAAATTGTTAATTTTGGTACCCCCCTTGGAACCATTTTTTTGGTTTTTGATTTTCTCAAAAACGGTACAACGGATTTTGATCATTTTTTCTGCTAAAGGTCCCCAATAGTTTGAATATTATTAGGCATTCAAGTTTTCAAAAAATAATTTTTTGGTTTTTTTAAAAATATTTCAAAATTTTTTTTTGAAAATTCAATATTTCGTAAGCTCCATGCTAGGTTTTTTTAAAACTTGATACAAAAAAGTTTCTTAATATAATCTACAAGAAATGAGAAAAAAAATTATTTTAGCTAAAAATAACGGTACCCTCCATACAAAAGTTAAAAAATGGTTTTCGAAAATCGTATTTTTCTCGAAAACGGTTCCGAGAATTTTGCTAACATTTTTTTTCTTTTGATTAATTTCTACAATCTATAATTAAATAAAAAAAAAATTGAAATCTAGTTATTACTGACTGTATCTACCATAGAACGATTTTTCCGAATTTTGAATTTCTCATTGTCGGCATAACGGATCTTAATGAAATTTCTTATAGACAAGCTTCTAAAAAGTTTAAGAAACATTGCATTTCAAAACTTAAAAAAAAAAATGTTTTTTTGAATTTTGAGAAAAAAAAAATCTAGTTTTTTTTGGAAAATTCGATATCTCAAAAACGGATCAATATTTTTTGTGTTGATTTAATTTTTATTCGTACATTAATAAACACTTTAAATTGGCGTTCTAAAATTTTTTCTTAAGAATGTTTTAAAAATTTTGTATAAAAGATTATTTTTTTAAGAAACCACTACAACGAATTATAATTTTGTTCTTGCATAAACTAATTTTTGCTTAAAGCACATGGCATACTGTGTTTAGCTCCAACTGCTAAAGGAGTTTTAGTTATGTATTTAAAAAATGAATTTTATGCTTGAGAACAGCTTTCTCTAATAACATTCATTTTTGAAATTCTTAGTCGTTTACATAGGAGCAAGTTCGTGTGACCCAGTCGTGCATTTTATTTTTTATTCGCTTTCGATTTTTTTTACTAATGGGGCATTTCACGTGAAGCGGACAACGAAAAAAGTGGTCGGTCATGAAATTTCTTGATATTTGGTACACGTACACTTCATTCGATTCTAAACATACATCTAGAAGGATTTTGAATTTTGACGCTTGTAGCTGCAGCTATGGACTTGCAAAGTTATGGAAAGCTGTATGTAAGGGTTCTTAAAAAAAAAATTATAAATTAAATTAAGGGATAGCCAAATTATTTTAACTGTGGAATATATGACAAATTAAATGTTCTTATCAATTATGAAATCAAAACCGGAAATAGATTATTTCTTTGCATTAAAAACCGGAAGTGAACAGTTTAAACCAGATTTAAAGAAGATTTCTTTTTTTAGTATCAAAATTAAGCTTATACGATTTAGAAACTACATGCCAAGTTTCAGAGTGGGATCTCTATCAGCCCTATTAATAAGCACAAAATACAGGCGAAACAACTTTAACGCGTATTTTAACTTATAATTCTTAATAATAAATGTGTGTTAGTCTTAAATGACGTTTGACAATGAGAGGATAGTTTATCTCACCGATTTTGGTGATTAACGAGCGGATATCTTCAACTTGCTCGTCAAATTTGACAGAAATATTTTATTTAATAATACAAATTCCACTTAATATCCATTATCCAAGTAATGCCTGCCATACGTTATTCTGTTAACTAACCTTGTCGCCAGAACTCAAATTTTCAGTCATTTTTTTTCTTTTCTCGCATATCTATTTTTTACAAATTAATTTGAACTTTCACACAAAAATTAAATAACCGTTTAGAATTTGTTTGACAACAAAAATTATTGTGTATGTCTGAGATGACATGCCGGCTTTCAATAATGGAAAAAGTACTAGAATATTTAGTAGAATTGAAGGAAGTGCTGCCAATTTTTCCTTCTTATTCAGTGAATAGATAAAATAAAGAAATGATAGTTTTATTAATATTTTAATTTATCAAAGGGATAATTTCATTATCCGTGTGTTGGAAAAAACGTGTGTTAACAAGCAAATTGTGTGTTTTTATTAATACGGCTGTATATGTTTAGAAAATACATAGTTTTTAGTGCGGCCCTCTCGCGCAAAGAAAAACATTTTTTGTATAGAAAACCGGAAGTACGCAATTCATTTCAAATTTTGAGTAGGTTAAACCATTTTATTATTATTGCATGTAAAATATATGTATGTAAAATATATTTACAACGTACCTACTTTGAAGATGAGGTCTCGAATTGTTAAAAAGTTGCATATTTCTAGATGCTGACGCTGCAAAGTGTGATCAGGCGAAAAGCCTTACTCTGTCCTTTTCCCACTTTCTTCCTGTGCGAAGACACGCTTTCTATTGTCATTAGAGAGAGTAACTTAAATGCCAGAAAAAGATCGATACAATTTGATATCACGTGACGCCATTTTCTTTTGCCTTTTTTTACTGTTTAATTTGAGTTATTGTTCTTAATGAAAACAACGTTCGCGCTAAGACTTTTTCTGTAATAAGATTTCATTTAATCATGAATAAGTACGGTGACCGTTGCTACAATCCTTTTAAATTAGCTTTTCATAAAAAGGTTAAAAGTTTAAGAAAAATTTCTTACAGTCTCTCATAAAAGTGGGGTATTAGTGAAAGTGTTTACGCGTGTGATTCTTGTCGAAAACGACTTTTATTTGAATTGCCATCGCGTTTATTTCAAAAAGATGTTGTGCAATCAAGTGAATCTCCGAAAAATAGTCAAGATGATCCCTTTATCCCAAAAACTAGTCCATTGCATAAAAATAAAACAACTCAGACAGACAAAGACATTGACAGTCATGAAATTTTGAATCAACTGAAAGATAAATTTAATGATCCCAGTACCTCTAATTCATTTAAAACAATGATTTTAACAGCTGCACCAAAACACAGACTTGCAGAAGAATTTGGAACATCAAGACGGCAAGCAAAAAAAGCCAAAGATCTGGTAGACAAGTTCGGGATTTTGTCAACACCACGTGATGTACAAAAAGTATCAGCTGAAACTTTAAATTTGGTAAGGTGTTTTTATTTAAGAGAAGATGTGAGTAGAGTTATGCCAGGAAAAAAAGACTTTGTGTCTGTTAAACATGATGATGGCACAAGAAGTCAGCTACAAAAACACCTAATTTTGTGCAATATTATTGAGCTGTATCAGCAGTTTAAAACTGAATATTCCGATATAAAATTGGGGATAACGAAGTTTTTCACTTTGAGGCCCAAACAGTTTATTTTAACTGGCGACCCTGGTACACATGTCGTTTGTGTTTGTACATATCATCAAAATGTCAAACTAATGCTGAACGGAGGAAATTTAGCTTCTCTCACAGCTGGAACAAGTATTCCTATTTCTAGCTATAAGGACTGCTTAGAAAAAATGATGTGTTCTAATCCAACATCAAATTGTTATTTAATGAACGAAAAATCACCCCCAAATGAACGTTGCGATTCTTGTCCTGGCTTAGAAGTAATTCGGGGAAATTTAAAATGTATTTTTGACGACAATCAAGTTACAAGCCTCCAGTTTGAGACATGGGTCGGTACAGATCGTTTTACGATTGCTACCCAAGTTCTCCCAAGTGATGATTTTGTCGATAGCCTTTGCAAAGCCTTAGACATTTTAAGACCACACGCTTACATTGCTGAACAACAAGCGAGTTATTTTAAATCATTAAAAGAATCCATTAAAGAAGAAGAAATTATTGTTCAGTGTGATTTTGTTGAAAATTATAGCTTCGTGGTTCAAGATGCTGCACAATCTTTCCACTGGAATAATAACCAAGCTACTCTTCTTACATCTGTGTTTTACTATAAAGACGGTAGTGATATTAAACATGGAAGCATTGTGATGATTTCTAATGATTTGAAACACGATACTGTTTCGTTCTTTGCTTTCCAAAAATTACTTCACCAGCACCTCCTCCGTAAAGTCATACCCGTCTCAAAAATAACTTACATTACTGACGGAGCACCACAACACTTTAAAAACAAATTTAACTTTGTAAACCTTTTTAAGTATAAGGATGATTTTAAGGTCGATGCCGAATTTCACTTCCAAGCCACTTCTCATGGAAAGGGCCCATGTGATGGTCTTGGTGGAAACCTCAAGCGCTTAGCTGCACGTGCAAGCTTACAATTGTCTTCTGACAGAGCAATTACATCAGCTTTAAAATTATATGAATGGGCAAAATCATCTTTACCTCAGACTTCAGTTTACTATTGCCCCAAGGACAATATTATACAAGAAAGAAATTTTCTGCAAACGCGGTTTGATTCTGCTGTCACGATTCCAGGAACTAAAAAGTTTCATGCATTCATTCCAACGACCAATGGCCTTATAGAGTCATTTTTTTTTTGATCGTTTGAAAAAAAATTTTTTTCAGTTTTTCTTGGGTTTTAGTTTCTAAATCTATAGTAAACAAGTAGAAAAGGAGTTCTCCGAGTTGCGCAAAAATAATTTCAAATATTTTCCATTTTACGAGTATTTTTTGATAAAAATTTAAATTTTAAATTTCGAATGTACTAAAAATGTTCTTTTCTTGCATAAAATAACAATAATCCACAAAATAAATAGTAACAATAAATAGTTGAAATTTTGTGGAAAGCAACTAAATTTAATAAGATAATTAATAAAAAAGTTGTTTGTTTACGAAATGATTTTGTTTAAAAGAATGAAAGACAAAAGAAAAATAATTTTAAATAACGGCACATAACTTTCTTGGAACTTTTACGGTACCAATATTGTAAGGAATGATGAAATTCAGTATATTTATCTAGAATATAAAAAAATTAATAATGATATGAGCCATTATAAACTAAAAGAACATTTATTAAGAAACAAATACGAAAATGGCCACGGAGATTACAGGCCACGGAGATTACAAAATCGACTATTTCTTAATTTTAATATAGTAAATGTAATTCAATCTCATCCAAATTATATTAGGTTCAAGTATGAGTAAATACCTTTCTTTTGGCGGTGGTTAGACTAAAAAATATTTATACGGTACAAAGATAACAAGGCCACGGAGATTACACTGAATTTTTACTCGGATGAACAAATTATTTTGTATGCAAATTTTAAAGGAATTAACTGCAATAATTAAATTATAATAAAACATGAAATTAAAGGTTTTTTGACGTACTATAAGATAATGCATCGTAAAAAATTATTAAAAATTGTTTAGTTGTGTGAAAAAGCGAAAATGTTTAATTAGGTTTTTTTTTCCAAATCTTGTCACACTCGTTCAACTAAATATTCGGACAACAAAACAATTTTTTTTTTTTGGCATATCATAAAATTGAAGTTTGAGAGAAGGCCTTTCAAACGACAAGGCCCAAAATTAAATAAAAAATCATTTTCATCATTAAAAATATTAATAAAACTGATTAAGCATGAAAATCACATCCCAAAAAGGCCACGGAGATTACACATTATTAATTACCATGGCTATTCGTTACCATCAATCGATCTGCAAATTTTGTCATATAATGCTGACAAACAAACACAGTTCCATGCCAAATTTCAAGTCTTTAAATTGAAATGCAAAAAAAATAGAAGCTATAACGCTAAAAATGTAATTTTTTTAAAACGACCCTATAGTTAAAAGAAAAAGCAAAGCAATCGATAGCAAATTTATTAAAATGAATAAATAATTCCGAGTATAAGTTAAATAGTTAATGAAATTAGTTGATTTTTTTTGCATGGATTTTTTTTCTGCATGCTGCTTCAACGTGGATTATGCCTACTGGGGAAACCACATAAAAAAACGCGCTAAGTACCTTACCTCAGCGGTGGTGTGGAAAAAAGTACATTTAAACAAAAAAAAATTGTATTGCTCTTAGTTAGATTGAATTAGGCTTTTCGCATGGCCCACGTTGCAGCGTATACAACTTTTAAACAATTTGAGACCTCATCTTCAAAGTTGGTACGTTGTAAATATATTTTACATACATATATTTTACATGCAATAATAATAAAGTGGTTTAACCTACTCAAAGTTTGAAATGAATTGCGTACTTCCGGTTTTCTATATAGAAAAAATGTTTTTCTTTGCGCGAGAGGGTCGCACTAAAAACTATGTACTTTCTAAACGTATGGAGATCCCGCTCTGAAACTTGGCATGTAGTTTCTAAATCGTATAAGCTTAATTTTATACTAAAAAAAAAAAATCAAAAGTGTCGAAGTTTCTTGAAATCTGATTTTAACTGTTCACTTCCGGTTTTTAATGCAAAGAAATAATCTATTTCCGGTTTTGATTTCATAATTGATAAGAACATTTAATTTGTCATATATTCCACAATTAAAATAATTTGTCTATCCCTTAATTTAATTTATAATTTTTTTTTTAAGAACCCTAACATACAGCTTTCCATAACTTTGCAAGTCCATAGCTGCAGCTACAAGCGTCAAAATTCAAAATCCTTCTAGATGTATGTTTAGAATCGAATGAAGTGTACGTATACCAAATATCAAGAAATTTCATGACCGACCACTTTTTTCGTTGTACGCTTCACGTGAAATGCCCCTAATGCATAACTTGCCTTATAGTACCTATAAGTCCCAAGTAAATATGATGAAATATAATTTTTGTTATAAATTGTTAAAGTAATGCAGAAATAATGCCATTGTGCTGGCTGTGTAAATCCACATATTCTGATTTATTCAAAATCATTTACACGAAAAATATCTAAATCTGAGGATATGTATATCCTTATTTGAAAAATAATAATTCAAAGTTCTAAGTTATTTATAAATGAGAGCATAATGCTATCAGACGACTTTCTTAAAAAAAATAGGAGGTCGTAACGGTTCGTAGAGTGCCTAAACCTAGTGACTAACAACTCTCAACCATTGCATGTGGAGGGGACCTAGAATTTTCGGACAGATAAAATTAGAAGTACTTCTCATGACGCGAGATACTCTTAAAGGATTTATCAATTCCTGGCAAGACGCAGTACACACATGAAAAACTTGTTTTAGCTATAGCCATCTTCTGTACCTAATTTCACACTACGTTTCCGAGTGTTTTAGATTTTGTTTCATTATTGGATGAATGTCTAAAGTAGCATTTCAGATACTCACGAATATCAATCAAAAATTTTGTCTTCCGTCAACAGTTACATTTATAAGTTTTGATAAACCAGTTTTCCACTATTTTTTAGGTCATTCAAGCGAAAATTTCATAACATGAACAAGTTATATGTTCATATATTTTTAATAATTTTTAACTTTAGAAAAGGGACTCAGAAGTTAACCAAAATATACTGTAAAAAGAAACTTATTTATAAATTAAAAAGATACAAAATAATTCCTAAGAAAAATACTAGCCAACATTTTTTTAACTACTCCTTGAAGAATGATTTTTCATAAGTTTTTAACAACATCATGTTAGACAGAAATCACTCAAAGATTCCTCATTTGTGGGATTATTTTCTTTAAATTTGTTCAACAATTAATTTCTATAGAAAAAAAATGAATAGGTAATCTTTCCAAGACTCTTATTCTTTTAAAAGGACATTTGAGAGCGCTCAGAATTATACATAAAATGAAAGAACTTCCTAACATATTAAACTGAATTTCGAAGAGAAGCCTAGTACTTCTAGTACTTTAACAAATTTGTCATCATAGGAAAATTCTTACCATAGTAATAATGTATTACCATTTTCTGCTCTAATGCGATTCGAAGGTATGAAGATTAACATTAAATAATTGATGATTGTTTTTCTTAACAATACCGTAGGGAAATAAAAAGAAGCATTTACTGCCTTTGTTGTTCAAGTTGATAAAATTCTAATGCCAACTTAAAACTGAAACTCGTATATCTCTGTTTATCTTTGCAAATAAGTTTTAAAAATATTTTGAACTCGAGCATTTCCTCAATTCTTCACATTTACTTAGAACTGGATCTAAAATTATTAATTTTAAGAACCTTGGATCTAGTTCATATGAAACGAAATTTTGACAGACTATATATGTACATTTTGTAAGCCTATATTGGAGAGCACTCACTTAAGCAAGCGAATTAATATTTATACTTCGTCACTAATTAACAGCAAAACTGGACAAATTTTGCTGAGCCTATTGAGTTCTAGGTTTCGTTTTGAAGGAACCTTTTTTTTGGGATAAAATTTATTTTATTCTGTTAAATTTTAATTAGGTGATCATTTTCACAAAATATATGATTTTTCTGAAAAAAATAGTTAGGGAAGCAACGCTCTCGGATTTCTGAATAAAATAGGTTTGTGGCAAAAGATTAAGAAAAATAGTTTTTCTTTTATTGCGCTATACAAATGCTCGGTTTGTGTTTTTTTCAACTCTAAAAGCATTTATTTACATATAAGCTCACAAATCAAAACATCCAAAATATAATTCAAAAATACAAACAAAACAACAGCAACAATATTAACCAACAAATACTAAGCAACAAAATTGATAAAAAAGATAAATCAAACAAATGACAAAAAAAGTAGGTACCTGATAATACAAAAACATTTCTTAGGTACGAGTATTTATGCAAAAAACTATCGAGTTAATCGTGTTTTTTCAAAGATGGGTTGAGATTTAGAAACGTCTGTGGTAACCATATTCGTAAATATATACAGTCAAGGGCTTTTTGGGTGTGATGCATTTGAAAATTGAATTGATTGCCACCAGTAATTTCTGGAAAATTTTACCTTTGATGGACTTAGTTTACGAAAATTGCACTACGTGATGGTAGAGAATCACATCCACTTTCACTTTGAAGGTAAGTAGCAGCAACATTGATACGAGTATATTCTGGTTTCTTTTCATGCCAAAACGGTCTTAGACCTGTCCGTCTACGTGATTCGTGTTGACATTTCTGGTTGCGATATGACTGTAAGATCAACATAGTAAGTTATGTAAAATTATAACCCACACAGATGAACGTAAAAACACTTCAAAACTTAAATTAATTCAAGTTATAATTTTTCTATAAACGGAGTTTAAATGGTTAGAATGTTGTCAAGTAATAAGACGTTAGAAAAATGTAGCAAAGATACGGAATCAATAAAAAAGCGTCATCTATTATATCGTTCTGAAATTAAGTTAAAATAAAACACATTTTTTATTTAGATTTCGATCAACAATACATACAGTGACCAATTGGGAGGGTTTTTATTAGGTTTTACTTTCCCACATTGGACATTTTTTTGTAAACCTATTTACAGGGTGAAAACGGTAAGGTAAGCCACCTTCGTGAGTGAATTTTATAAGATGAAAAAAATACAAATGTAAATACGCTATAATATGTCGCAAGGAAACCCAATTGACGTCCCTGATAGATTTGGATCATCTTGAATCTTCTATAATGGATGGTCCTTAAGAAATTCGAAATTTGGCTTACATTTTTGTTCAGATTTTTTTTTTTTTGTAGTGAGTTTTCAAAATTTTGACAGGATCTGTGATTGTCGAACTGTACAACATGTATTGACATATTAATGATGAACTTTAAACTGTGTGATTGAAACAAGGATGTCAAATCCAGACCATGACCCTATAATAGGTTTTCTTAGCCTGTGAAAGACTGCTACATGTACCTATATTATATTGGACAAGGGCATTTTTTCTTTGTGTATCATTTTCTTGGTGGTTGCTGCGTTTCTAAGGTTCTAAGCATTCAAAAGAGTAGAAAAGTTAAAGTTCTTCATACCTAGCTTAAATAATGGTGCATCAGATAAAATATTCTGCAGTTTATTGTTACAAAATCAAATTCGGTATTGATTTTTACTACAGTTCAATAAATTGTCCAATAGGAGTGTTTCAAATTTTCTTACCCGTTTGTATCAATAGATAATGTTATGTGTGTAGTCCAGACTTGTATACACCTAAGGTAGGGGGGCCAAATAAGGCCCACCTAACGGATTTTTCGAAATATCTGCTAGATTTTTGAGAGTATCCGAGTAAACTAAAAAGGTTATGATTCTTTGTCATTTTATCTACATGAAAACATAGATTTTATTGTTTTCGTAAGATTGAAAAGTATATTTTTTTGAAATTTATAAAAAGCTTACGTTGTTCTTAATAAGGCCCATGGTGTCTTAATAAGGCCCACGCAGTTTTCTTAAGAATATCGCAATTAAAAACACAAAAATTAAATTTATTTCATAAGGAAATAGTCTCTTTAGTTTAACAAAAAACACAAATTAAATAAAAAACTTAATTTTACCAAAAAACTTAAATAAAAAAATATAAACTTCACTTCTTCGTAAAAAAGTAAAACTAAAATACGAGTATTCTTTAACCTGCAATGCGTCTTTTTATGTTGGTTACTGTCCTATTAGAAGCTCTTTTTTTTGGGAAAAGTTGACATTTGGTCTGAAACACATTAAAAATATAAAATAAAATATATATGTATAATATAAAACCCAATAATTAAAAGCAAATTTGCGTGTGCCCAATAAGGCCCATCCCTTATTTTTGTGGGCCTTATTAGGAACATGCAAGACTTAAAAAAAAAAATTATTTAAAACTAACGATCAAACATTTTTTACAAACAAATAATGTTGTAATTTACTCAAAATATTATATATTATACGGGAAAAATCAAAAAATAGGTACTTACTTGGTTTAAATTTGTTAAAAAAGAACACAAAACACACTACTTTTTTATAATTTGCTAGTTTTTCCCCCCAGACGAACTTCATTGAGCTGTAGGTCAAGACATGAATCGCGCAGCTGGCTTTTTTTCCTTTGTATGTGTTCTTATAGACATGGTTTAAATATGCAAAGCAAAAAAAGTCCCGTTATTTGTTCGTTTCTGTGTTTTCTGACAAGTGGGCCTTATTAGGAACAGGGCCTCATTTGGCCCCCCTACCTTACAGTATGTATCAATCGCCTCTCATTATATAAACTCATATTTATATGTCTATTCACCCCAATTACCTATGTCGTCTCGTTTTTTCGACGTCTCTCGTTTTCTCTGTCGTCTCATTTTTTAAATGGCATTCCATAACTTTTTCGACGCGATGATTTTGTAACAGATTTAAAAACGATGAAAAAGTAACAAACATGTGTCAAATTCAAAGGAAAGTCTACATACGATATTATTGCTCGATGTTCAATGAATGAACAAATGCAGTTTTTTTTAATTATTAGAAAATAAATAAGTAATTAAAATGATAAGTGTTGAAATGTATTACATTTATTAGTTTCTTTTCATCCCAAG
This sequence comes from Philhelius festivus, assembly GCA_963931855.1. Lineage (NCBI taxonomy): Eukaryota > Metazoa > Arthropoda > Insecta > Diptera > Syrphidae > Philhelius > Philhelius festivus. Next base: position 125,596,141 of record OZ007555.1, on the reverse strand, counting down.
TTTATAAATTATAAGTGTATCATCTTGGATCTTAAGATGTGTTGTGTCTCTCCTAGCAGTGTGCTCCTTTAATTTGTATGACTTATATTCCTCTCTTCTTCCTTTGTTTATACTTTTGTTGATACCATTTAAGGTTATTTCTTGGAGTACACACTGCTTCTCCAAAAGCTTGGCTTTTTTTCAAAAGAACCCTAACTGCTCGTTCATCAGATCTACGAGCGTCTGAAATTGGTTTTCATTTGTTAATTACAACATTTTAGTATATAGTATAGTATAGTAAAAAAAATATAGACAAATATGTACTTGTCTTATTTATTGTAAATAAATTATTTAACAAGAATACTTGCAGTTTTCCGACCTTTTATTTCTGTGTCGTGTGTAAATTTTTGAACGAGAGATATCGTGGTTTTTTTTCTTAGTCGTCGTATTTTTCCGTCTTACAGAATGCAAAACGAAAGTGTTCAACGACGTTTGACATTTACAGACGACAACAAAACGAGTGACAAAAGTTGGAAACGACTTATGGAATGCAGATCGTATCAGGTCGTATATTTCGCTGTCGTTTACGACATCGGTAATCGGGGTGATTATGTTCAATATATTATCAAGCCTGTAGTATTCTTTATACTTTCTGAATAAACCTCCTACCAGCAAAACATAAGCTATCCTTAAGAAGGATGTAACAGATATGAAAAAATAAACACTAGGTATCGTTTAACAAAAACTTAAAAAACCTTAAGTTTCTATATCTTATAACTTATATTTTATCTTTAGCTCCGAAGACTTTCTCCAACATGAGCGGTTAAACGCTATTGTCAATATATTACTGCCATACGAAGTTTATCTAACACAGTTTAAGCTGCGATTATATGTTTTAATTTTTTAATAAAATAAATGCAATTAAACCATCAAAATCTATCTTTGAACTCATTGCATAAAACGAAATGCCATCTAATAACCTAAAACTTGAAAATGTGATTATTATTATTTTCTTTTTAGACCGACTTACCGAACCAGAATTCTGTGATCTGCAGGAAGTGGCAATGGACCCACCATTTCTTACATGTCCAGCCATTCCGCACGGCTCACCCTACAAGGAGCACTTTGCTAGTGCAATTTTACAATTTCGCGAAACTGGTTTAATGGCCTACCACGACAAATTGTGGTCGGTTGAGAAACCACAGTGTAGTCAAGAAATGATTGAAAAGGACACGACAGTCGACATGGAACACTTTGTACCAGCACTGGGACTTTTAACTGTCGCAATACTAACGAGTTGGGTGATCTTTGGAGTGGAACACTTAGTGCACTCTTTGGGTACTAAGAAATAATAAGAAAGAAACAACCAACATCAAAGAAAAAGGTGCAAAGTTCATTCATTTAAATTGACAACAAGGCACCAAATAAATGTGAAATAGAAATAGTGGGTATTACTGCGGTTGTCTGTCATTTCAATCGAACTACTTATTTCTTGCCTGCATTTTCGTAGCTCGTCCTTCAATTTATCAACGTATTATGTTAGGGTTCTAAAAAAATCATATGAAGGACATTAAATCGTCACTAAAATGTAGTTCATAAATGAAATAATAGCTGTAGAGTGGGAAATAAAAAGTGTCCCAAAGATATAAAAATAAAATGCATGACTGGGTCGCACGAACTTGCACATATATAAAAAACAAAGAATTTAAAAATAAATGTCATTAAGGAAACGTGCTTATAAGCATAAAATAAATTTTGTAAGCTCTTTTAGTAGCAAAGGATAAAAACAGAATGCCATTTGATTTCTTAATCAAATGCACGAACAAAAATTATAAGTCACTGTAGCTCTTTCTTAAAAAATAAGCTTTTATATAAAATAAAATATAAATATTATTAAGAAAAATGTTGGTAAGCCAACTTAAGGATTGTACGAATAAAAATTAAGTTTCAAAAAAAAAAAATATTTACCCATTTTTTGAGATATCAAATTTTCAATTTTTTTTTTCAAAAATTCCAAAAAAAAATTTTAATTTTGAAATGCAATATTTTTTAAACTTCTTAGAAGCTTCTCTATTAAAATTTAAAATCCGTTATGCCGATAATGAGAAATTAAAAACTCGAAAAAATGGTTCTTTGATGGCCAAGTAAGCCCATCAAATTTTAGTCAGTAATCATTAAATAATAATAAAATTTCTCTATTACATTGTAGCTCTTTCAATATTATTCTACTTTAAATATTCGGTATTAAACCCTCATGAAATAAGAACTTGGCGTACTTTTAGATCTCAGTACTTTTCACGGCTGACTTGTTACACAAAGATTTTTGTATATAAGAACTTGGCTCTTTTTTTAATATTTATGTTTTTGGTCTGATCTCATTCCTTTTTGTAAAGATTTTAATATTTTGCCATGTCAAAATCTCGAAAGATACTAAAATCAACTTAGTTTAAACGTAGCTTCCTATATCTTTTGGTATATTTTCTTTTTGTCATGGGTTGTTTTGATTTGCTCTTCAATTGTTTCTTCTTGTCCTGGCACGATACCTAACACGAACATTTCTACCTTAATTATAAATACTAGTACCTACATCCGCTCAAAGTCATAAAAAAGCAATAATTGTTGAGGATGCGATGATGTTTTTGTGTCAATTTTAACTCTTTTTTAAATGAAGGTAGCCCACCAATTAAAAGCCTAACTAGTGGTTTGATTATAGCTTACATCGCAGTTAAGAGTTTTTTTTTTATGTAAACTCATTCATAATTTTTTCAGGTATGCAAATGTTCTCTTTTTTCATTCATGTTAACATAAACATAACATAGACTACCAAATCGAGCACTCTAGTTCTAAGAAAATTCATGAATTTTCATGATGCATGTGTATATGGTTTCAAAATGACAATAAAATGACACTTCGAATGAAAAATTTTAGATTTTCTATTTTTCGCTTTGAATGTTCATAAAGCTATACCGCTCTACCAAATTTCATCATTCTACAGCAATCGGAAGTGCTCCATATAAATTAATCTTTTTCTCAGAAAGTGGGCGGTTACCACGCCCCTGAATAGAAAAACTCAAATTTTATATTTTTTTCTTTGTTTGCAATTTAAGCCCTGCCACTTTAGCAATTTTTCGATTTTTTCCTCTGCTTGCATGACAAGACCTGCCGTTGTGCAAAATTACAAGATTCTACAATGTCGGGAAGTGCTCCATAATTTTGATGATCTGTCAGTCAGTCAGTTACGGTTTTTGTGATTTTTGAGGCCTTATATCTCAGGAATTGCTTATGCTAGAAAATTAAAATTTGGTAGGCGCCTGTTCCTGACTAGCTTAGCAAAAATATTCGGAATTTAAAGTTTCTGACTTCATTGGTACTGAAGATAGGGAGGGGTCAAAAATCGCCTGAGTTTGTTCCTGTAAAAAAGGTGTAGTGCCAGAACCTGGCTGGGGACTACCGTGCCCTTTGATATATCATTTTGACATTTTAATATTTTTTCAAAAGGAATTTTATTTATTTTGTACCCAAATTTCGGGTAAGCTTATGATATAAATTAATTTCTTTCCATCAGAGGCAATTTTTATTTTAGCAAAGTCAAGTGCTTCGTCTATGTTTATAAAAGGAAAATTTTCTGTTTTGAATATATCTGCTTGTAATTTAATTTTTGTGTTTGACAAAATGTATGAATTAATTACGTTGGCCTTCGCCCAATGGATTGCATATGCAATATTTAATAATTCTTCTTTGATTACATCCAATTCGTATTTGATTTTAAATATTTTAGTGCCTTTTTCTTTAATTTCTTTATTAAAATTTTTCAAAATTACATTTTTCATATTTGTAATTTCGTTAATCTTAGCTAAAGTCGTTCGGTTGATAACTACTTGTGTCTATTTTTGTTTTCTAAAACATTATTTATCTTTTCTGTAATTTCGTGATCATGCCGTCTGGGTTTCCTGCGATCCACTTCCATGCACTATCGTTGAAGTCCAATGATCTTTTATTTGGTCTTCTATTGTTTCTGAGCCTTATCAGCTGATCTCTTATTTTTTTTTTAGTTTTTTTTTCTTAGTTTTTTCTATGTTATTGACTAGTTCCTCATAATCTTATTAATTTTTATCAGGTTTTTGTGTACAGTTTTACCAGATTTTGTTAAAACTGTGGAATTCTTGTTTCTAGATACTACCTATTTCTTTTTTATATTTTGCAGTAGGTTTATTCCCAATCCTCTTATTTATTCTAAAATAAATACTATCTCCTTCTAAATAACTTTTAAACTGATTCCTTTTCTGATTGTGATACATAAAGTCTGTTTCCTGTTTCCTGTTTGTTTTTGATTTTGTTTCTAACAGTTTCCCTTTCTTTTTCAAGCTCTATAGTATTGTTTAAGAGTTGTCTCGCGAAAAATATACAGGGTGTCCCACAGGCACCGCCCCGAATGAAAACTATTTTTTTAAGTCGAAAAACTTAAGAGGTAATTTTCTCGTTTTCATCCCGTTTTCGAGTTATAACGGTTTTTATGATTTTTCCCTTAACTGGTGTTATCTTTGCCAAACTACGTCGATTCGTAAGATTTTTGTTATAACCAATCAAGAATTTATTACAGTTTTAGTTTGTCCCAAAACTTTTTTTCTGCGGACAACTGTTTCTCCGCAATTTTGCATCAAATCCAATTTTTTCGTTTTTTAAGTTGTTTTTTCACTTTGATATCATTTTATTCAAAAAAAAACACGTTAATGAGTATTAATTTTTTTCACTTTTTATTAAAGCCCAGTTTATTTTCATAAAAAAAAATATTTTTTTTCCTTACCAAAAATACTAAATGTAATTAACAACAAATAAACAGACTGAGTGAATTTAAAAAAAAAAACTTATTTTTAATGCAAAATTAATTCAAATGAATTAAAACTTTTTCTAAAACTGTAATAAATTCTTGATTGGTTATAACAAAAATCTTACGAATCGGACGTAGTTTGGCAAAGATAAAGCCAGTTAAGGGAAAAATCATAAAAACCGTTATAACTCGAAAACGGGACGAAAACCAGAAAATTACCTCTTAAGTTTTTCGACTTAAAATGACCTCAGGAATCCATGGTTTTTGTTTGGGGCGGTGACTGTGGGACTCCCTGTATATCTCATGGTTTTTTCCCGGTGTGGTTGAGCGAATGGAGTTATTGTATTCAAGGATTGATTTATCCAATAATTCAGAGAATGTGCTGAATATTCGTTCGTATTTCAGGCAGCGCATTACATCGGATAAGGTCCAGTGGAATCTCTCAACTTGGCCGTTCACATAACTTACATAGGGTGGTGCTTTAAAGATTTTGATATTGAAAAAGTTTACTACCATGAATGATATAGAGTTGGATTTCAGAGCCTTTTCGTTATCGACAACGATAAACTCTGGTACGCCCAAAGGATAGTATTAGCTCTCTTAGGCTAGGCGCGCACATTCAATTTTTAGTTGCACAACTGTTTGGTTGCTAAAATGAAACATATGGGCTTATATGGGACACAGCGCACTTAGAGAAACTCGATTCGAGCATCTTAAAAGTTTGTGTTTCGACACAAACTAAACGATTGCTGTTTTCTATAAGCGCAAGAGAGAAAAGGAGCGTGGGCGTGAGTAAAGCGTTGCCGGTGCGCGGTACTCTATCAACTGGTGATTAAACTATTTGATTTTGATCACAGTTGCCAGTGCGCGTCTAGCCTTAGAGGTTGTTTAATGTCCTTGGACGCTCTAGATGGTATGATTCTCGCCATTCTCGTGCATATTTGGAGAATTTATCTATTGCTGTAAGTATAATCTTTTTGTCGGCGAAATGTAGGTCTAAATGTAAAATTTGCCCCGGATATTGAGGAATTGGAGTCGGTTAGAGAATTACCTTGCTCGGGTGTCTGTCGTTTTTGTGTTCTTTGCAGATTTGGCATGAGTCTGTTATTCTCTTAATTTTCTCTTGCATTTTAAGAAAGTACCATTTTTGCAGTAATTGGATTTTATTTTCTCTATTGTTTCTGTGAGCTCGATTGTGCTCCTTTATAATTTCGGCTTCTTGTCGATCTAAGTCTGTTAGTTCTGCAACCATTTTTCTTGCAAAACGTACTCTATATGATCGGAAGTGTGAAGAAAATATCTCTTGAATTTTCCTTAAAATAGGTTCTTCTGTTCTTATGCCATTTATAATTGAAGGATTAAGACGTTTTTTTAGAATATCTCTAAGCTTTTCCTGAGTAAAACAAGGTTCCGCAATTGTATGACGATGATACGTAGGAAAAAATATTTCAAACTTATAGTCCGGTGTATCTCCTAAACTAAGAAAAATTTGATTTTTGAAGACATTTATAGGTTCATTCGAAATTTTAATTAAATTTTGGGTGGAACTTTTATTGCTGTGTTGGGTTGTCGTAAGTGCATTGATTTGCTCGTTCTTCGGCCGTCTAGAAAAAGCGTCTGCGACCACGTTACCTTTACCAGGTGTATACCTTAACTCATAGTTATACTCTACATAGTATAGCTTTCCATCGTTTCATTTTATTATTATTATTTTGGTTGCTTAAAGCATATGTCAAGGGCTGGTGGTCAGTAAAATTTTTTAGAGTAGTAGGTCCATAGAGATAGTTTCTGAGATTTTGCTAAGAGTTGTAGATATGTATGTATATGTTCTAGATAGTATGTTATAGTCGAGGCACCTGCGGTAAGGTGGAATTCCTTATCCGGATATCTGAGTATGACGTCTTCAGATATGAGTGAATTTTTAATTTTATCAAATGCATATATATGTTAGCTTCTTTGTTCAACTGGATAATTTTTTTGCTTGAAACTTGTTTAGATATTCGGCCATCCTCCCCTCTTAAAAGGACTGTCAATGGTTTTGCCAGCTTGTCGTAGTCCTTAATAAATCTGCGGTAAAAACTTGACAGACCTAAAACGGATAGCAAATCTTAAAGTGGGGTAGAGTAGGGGAATTTAGCTATTGCTTCTACTTTGGTTGGATTTATTTTAATCCCTTCAGCAGAGACAATGAATCCAAGGAACTCTACGTTATTTTTCAAAAATTCGCATTTACCGGCCTGCTCGTTTAAATTTGCGTTTTGCAAAGTTCTGAATATAGTGGCCAAATTTTGGAAGTGAGTATGAGTATCTATGTACATCTCTGCTGAACACGACTATGTCGTTGATGTAGAGGAAGCATATTTTACTTTTCCAGAGCCCTCTGAAATATTGAGGGGGCGTTTTTTAGCCCGAACTGTAGTCGTACGAACTCATATTTTGCGTTATTGACAGAGAACGCAGTTTTTTCTATGTCATTTTCCTAAAGTGGTATTTAGTGGAAACCACTTTTACGATCTATCACCCAAAAGTATTTATTTTGTCCTACTTGTGTTAGTACTCCGTTTATTTCTGGGTTTGGATACCGATCGGCAATAGTTTCAGCATTAAGCTTCCTGTAGTCTATTACCATACTATATTTTTTTCATTAGAAGCGTCAGTTTTTTTGGCACCACCCATACCGGTGCGTTAGAAGGTGACCGAGATGGTCTAATGATGCCATCGTTAAAGAGTTGGCTTCCTTGATTTTCAACCTCCCCTTTAAGACTCATCGGGTAAGGAGAATGTCTGGAATATATTGGTTTTTCGGTTTTTGTTCTGATTGCGCCTTTGACATTGGTAGTAAACGATAATTTCTCGTCAGGATCGAGAAAGAGATTTGAAAAGTTATCAGTCAGAATTCATAATTTAGTTTTTTGGTCTTCCGAAAAATGACTGTTGTTGCGGGTGGTTATGTTGGTTTTGATTCGAGTTTGAAAATTGTGGTAATTGTGGCCTAAAATAACCGTTATTTTGGTTTTGGTTAAATGAAGCATATTGTGGTGTTCTATATTGGTAGTTGTTATTTTGATTTCCTTGAGAATATTGTGATATCCTTGGTGGATAATTGCTATTTTGATTTTGTACCCTCTGCGCACCTTATGAAATATTGAGGCGCTGTGTAAATCTGGGTGTATTATTCAGAAATATTCTATCAAAAGACTGTGGGTGTCCTTGTAGTGTTAAAGACGGGTATGAATTTTGTGGTTTTCTTACCAACGTACTATTATTTGTATGATTGGATCCCGTGTTTTTATTTTCTAATTTTCTACATAAGTGGAGGACGTGTGGGAGACCCACGGTTTCTTTTATTGCTAGCAATCTTGGCAAATCGCCTCTAAGCCCTCTAATAAAGGTGTCCAGAGCTTTGGTTCTGTACGTCTGTGTAAGCTCCTTAATGGCTTCGTGAATTACATCCATGCAGGATATGTTATTTAGTATTAGTGACAGATGAGAGTAGACCAATTGGTAAAACTCCTGGACAGTTTTGTTCCCTTGTACTAGGGAAGCCATTTGGTACTCTAAAGTATTCGTATCTCTCTTGTCTGCATAATGCAGTACCAAGCATTTCGAGATGGAATCCCAATTAACTATAGGGTGTTGTAGGATTCTAATGCAATGCCCGCGTTACCGATTATTTTATTGCGTATAACACTTAGTATCGCAAAATATTTAGGCGTGTTCCTTAAGTAGTAGTAGATTTTTAGTATACGTTCTAGGCTCTTTTCCAGGACCCAAATTCACTAGGATCCCCGGAAAAAGTTTTCAGGCATTTTACTAAATCAGGAATTCTATACATATTGGACAATCTGGGACTGCGACTAGTAAGATTTCTTAAAAAATCTGCTCCTTGGGTTTGAAGGACGCGACTAACTAAAGCAGTAATTAGTGAGTCTAGCTCTGGAGTTGTTGCTACAGTAATTGTGTCTGTCGCACCTGTATTTTGTCCATCCGAAATTTCGGATATGTCGTTATCTTGAGCACTGGTGATGGTGACCACGGGTTGAGGAGCAGATTTTTTTGGGGCAGTATATTATATGTTACTTATATTATTTTAAGATAAATAATGTTTAGGAATGTTCAAATTGGTTAGTCATTTTGATAAGATTAAAAACAATATGTTTATGAGTTTTTTTTTTAATAATGTAAATTTTGTACTTAAAATTGATTTTTTACATAAAGTTTAAATTGTGCGAGTATATATGTATGTATGTATATATATGAAAAAAATTGTTCAAGCTTACGGTATTTCTAATTTTGTCTTCTTTTTTTCACTTTAAAATCTTAAATCTGGCAGGGGAAGGTTATTCCTTTTTGTTTTGCTACTGGGGACTTCTCTTCTTGCCCTCCCTCGTTGACTCGTTGTTGACTTTATTACAACGCAAAAGTCCTGTGGGTTGTTGTTAAGTGCTGCTTCAGGTCGGCTTATGCTATGCTTGTTTTTATTCGATTTTATTAACTCATGGCGAACTAACTCAGGTCGGCTTACGCGAATTTTTTATCGAAGAACTAATTTATTATTCCTCACTTAACCACACGTTGTTGGGTGCAAATTAATCTATTCTATTTTTATTAATTAAAAAAAAATAATTTTTTTAGATGAGAACCTCTTTCTTCAAATGCTTTATTCAGATTAAAATTTATTACAATTTGTTTTCTTAAAATATGTAACTTACCAACCTGTTCGCGGCTCAAGTGTCATCCTAACTTTATTTTCCTCCAGACACCATGTCAGCACATTCCTTCACATATTTCGTTGTTGTATCGTGTAACAGATATGAAAAATTAAACATTAAATATCGTTTAACAAAAACTTAAAAAACCTTACGTTTCCATATCTTTTATGTATTTTGATATTGATATTTATTGTAGCAAAATATTCATTCTATTTTCACAAAATGGAGGTATTGCGCAATTTATTCTACCTTACTAATGTCAATTATAAATTTTGGTTGTTAAAATAACTATGAATTAATTTTTTGTATTCGAAGGAAAAACTACTTTCAAAACCTTCATGCAAAATTAGAAAAAAAAACTTAAATGTCTAAAACTACATCTACGAGTATTTAGAGATAAGATGAGAGAAGGGGTGTAAAAAAATCTCATTCAACTTCATTGCAAGTTAATTATATATAAATAGATAATTTTACATTATACATAATAAAGTGAGAAATAAATTAACAAAAATAAATAAATAAATAAATTCACAATAATTTTTAACAAAATCAGTCTTAATACTAAAAAATAATATCACAGTTGGATTTATCACTTAATAAATTAATAAAAAATGAATAAATGTATAAATAAACAAATAAATAAATAAATAAATAATAAATAAATAAACAATAAAAAAAAAACAATAAATAAATAATATATAGGAAAATAAATAAGAAATTAATACATACATAAATAAACAAATAAGTAATTAATTATATAAACAAACAAATAAATTAACCGAGTAATAAATAATGAAATGAATTATTATACAAAATATGGAAATAATAAACACGAGTTATAAACTTGCTATAAAACTAAATAAGAAATCAATATACGATATACGATCATAATGATGTTTCACAAGAAAGTTTGTATATTTCGTTTAATTTCAGAATTCTAGAATTAGCATATTGTATTTTAGTTAAAGTGTGCAGTTCTTCTGTAGAAAAATGCCATGGCAATCTTAACATTATTTTTAAAATATTGTTTTGGCTTATTTGAAGCCTTCTTATTTGGGTTTTCGCACATTCACCCCAAACTGGAAACCCGTAAAACATTAAAGCTTGAAATATTGATTTGAAAATAAGAAGTTTGTTTTCAGTACTTATGTAACTTGGAACGTCGATTTACAAATGGATATAGAATCTTTATTGTGATACCTACTTTCTTTATTATTTGTTGGATATGTATTCCAAATGTAAGTTTCGCATCAAGAAGTACTCCAAGATATTTAGCACTTGTATCCCAATTAACCTTAGATCCACCAATTTGAAGGCTATTGCTTGGTAAGAGGCAAGCTTTACTTTTACGCGTAAAAAATACGGCCTGCATCTTAGAAGCATTTAATTTGATTTTCCAATAAATTATTGAAATATGCCTGTATTGTTTGTAAATCAAATTACAGGCTGGTTTCTATTATGGAACCAACTGAATCTGAAGTATAGATGCTGGTATCATCTGCAAAAATACCCTTTTCACAATACATCAAACTAGGGAATCTGAGGTGCATAATATATATAAGATTGGACCAAGAACCGATCCTTGAGGTACACCTACATCAATATTGAAAATTTCGAACAGACAATTGTTAACCAGATACTTTGAATTTTCTTGAAAGAAGAAATGACTTTATCATTTTTATCAGGTACGATGGGAAATTAAAAGTAACGAGTTTGTGTAGAAGACCATTATATCAGACGGTATCAAATGCTTTTTCAATGTCAAGTAGAACCATTCCTGTACTTTTTCTAAGTCTAAAGTTATTTTTAACATACCTTGCTCTGAACCCGAATTGTTCCGGAAGTAACAAACTATTTCGATTTATGTGAGCTATTAGTTTAATTTTAATAATTTTTTCGAAGCATTTGCTCAGAGAATTAAGGAGACTAATAATTGGTATGTAATTGAAGGCTCACTTGCATTTTGACCTGGTTTTAAGATCGGTTTTATCTTTGCTGTCTTCCAGTCCAATGGAAAATAACCAATTTTAAAACAACAGTTAAACAATTGTTTTAAAAACCTTATTCCAGACATTGGAAGATATTTTAAATACATATTTTTTAGTTTGTCAAATCCTACAACTTTTCTCGTTTTTAAACTAGATTATAGATTAAATATCTCTTATTGAAACAAAACTTTCGTCCATGTTCATTGAAGTTGTATCTATTAAATCAACAGATCTATTTACTGCAGCTTCAAGTAAATTATTACCAGGGGCCTATTGCACCAACTACAAATTACAAGTACAAATTTGTGATTAAAAAAAATTACTTATGAAAAAAACTCGATTTTTTACAAATTTGTTAAAAAATGCTTGTAATCACAATTTTGTAAGATGGTGTAATAGGCCCCAGGTATACCCATATTGTTAAAAACTGAATGTTTGGCACAAAATTGCTCGGCTAAGGCGTTCGCCTTATAACTTATATTTTATCTTTAGCTCCGAAGACTTTCTCCAACATGATTCAATCGGTTAGACGCTATTGTCAATATATTACTGCCATATATGAAGTTCATCCAAAACAGTTTAAGCTGCGATTATATGTTTTTATTTTTTAATAAAATAAATGCAATTAAACCATCAAAATCTATCTTTGAACTCATTGCATAAAACGAAATGCCATCTAATAACCTAAAACTTGAAAATGTGAATATTATTATTTTTTTTTTTTAGACCGACTTACCGAACCAGAACTCTGCGATCTGCAGGAAGTGGCAATGTACCCACCATTTCTTTCATGTCCAGCCATTCCGCACGGCTCACCCTACAATGAGCACTTTGCTAGTGCAATTCTACAATTTCGCGAAACTGGTTTAATGGCCTACCACGACAAATTGTGGTCGGTTCAGAAACCACAGTGTAGTCAAGAAATGATTGAAAAGGACACGACAGTCGACATGGAACACTTTGTACCAGCACTGGGAATTTTAACTGTCGCAATACTAATGAGTTGGGTGATCTTTGGAGTGGAACACTTAGTGCACTCTTTGGGTACTAAGAAATAATAAGAAAGAAACAACCAACATCAAAGAAAAAGGTGCAAAGTTCATTCATTTAAATTGACAACAAGGCACCAAATAAATGTGAAATAGAAAGAGTGGTTATTACTGTGCTTGTCTGTCATTTCAATTTATCAACGTATTATGTTAGGGTTCTAAAAAATTATATGAAGGACATTAAATCGTCACTAAAATGTAGTTCATAAATGAAATAATAGATGAAGAGTGGGAAATGAAGTGTCCCAAAGATATAAAAATAAAATGCATGACTGGTAAAGACGTGCAGAGAGACAGACGGAAATGCGAGACCCACTTTGTTCGTGTTTTCTATCATCGTAATGTCAACTTTGATCAAAATTTTGAATAAAAGAACAACTTTTGCTTGGATCTTGTATGTTGTTTTAAATATCTGTTCAATGTCGAATTTAAAAAAAAAATCAAGCATGTTTTTTCTGAAATATTGAGTTCAAGAATCAACAAAAATAATTTCGAACTAACACCTTGCAAATTTTAGTTAAGTCTAGCATCCTTAACATTTTATTAAATTTCAAATAATCAAACATTTACAATCGTCAAAAAAGGCTGTTTACGTAGTTTTTTGCACGAACTGTCACTGTCATCGTTTAAGCTGTATTCAGAATTAAAAGCATTGTTTCAGTACGATACTATAGTAAAAAAATGTTTATGATTAAGAATGAGTTAGTAAACTACTTTAAAGTTAGAAAATTGTTAAGTAGTATACCTTAATAACTTGCGCCATCGTACTAATTCAACTTAAATTTTGCGCTAATCACATTAAATAAATGGCCGCAAAAAACATATGTTTTTGATCACCATGATCGTTAATATTTTAATGAATTCCTATGGTTGTACATAATGTATTTACTTTTTGTAGCTTATAAACTATTCAAAAAAGTTAAATAAAGAAACATTAAACCAATACCTCATTTTGTTTTTTCCTTTAGTGTGTTATTTTGTGGATTTTATAGGTTCAGAGATAAAGTTTATAAAGGAGGGGTTTGTCATGTATACCTACCGTAAGTATTTTGTTTTCATATACAATATAATCTAATCACTGTGTAGCTGGCGGTGGATGTTTGGGAATTTAGCCCAGAACTCCGTAACGCTTGAACCATTACGTATTGGGGTACTACTACTGATTACCCAAGTTTTATTTTATTAAATTATAATAGGTACTATTTAAATATTTAATAAAATCAAGAGCGTCAGTGAAACAGCCTTATCCATGTGTGTACGCTATCTACAAAGATTTTAGCAAAGCTTTTACTTCTGTGAATCATGGCACTCTATTGCAAAAGCTGAATATTTTTGGTTTCCATTCTTAGCTCCCTAGTAGGATTTCATCTAACCTCACTAGCAGGGTCTAAAAAATCTTCATCGATAACTCTCTTTCAAATTCTTCTGCATCTTCTCTGGTGTCCCACAGGGTAGTCATCGGGTCCTCTTCTTTTTTATATATTAATCAATGACAGCGCGTTAACTGTAAAACTGATGATGATTTAAAATTATTTTCGAAAATAAAAAGTATTGTCGTACAATCTGATATTAACCAAATTGCGCAATGGTGTAAAAATAATAGCTAAAAGTTAATTATAAAAATGTAATGTGATCTCATTCTTCAAATCTTAAATCTACGTTGACTTTAACTAAAGAGTCAAACCCACTTTTTCGAGTGGTAAAAATCAAAGACTTTGGTATAATGCTTCATTCAAATTTTTCTTTCAAAAGTCATATTGACTACTTTGTGGGTAGGGCTAATTAACTTGTTGGTTCATAAAGGGGAAGAAGAATTATTCATGACATGATGCATGAGAGAGATGTGTTACGTTACCACATAAGATGCACCCAACTGGTTTCGGTAATACCTATCTACGCACCGCTAAGATCTTTTAGGTCAATGGATTTGCTTTTTGAAAAATTTTACAGGGCGAGCTATGATTGTAATGTCCCAGTCTCTAAAACTATGAATAATTTTAATGAAGTTTGCATTTATATTGGCTTAAGTTGTTCAAGTTAAAGCTAGTGTTTTTCTTTTATTTATTTTTTAAATTGTAGTATACAAAACTCGTTGTCATTATTAATTAATTAATTTTAAGTCATTATCTGTTAGCTGTAAATTGCTCGTTGATGTGAATAAATAAATACAAATAAAAAAACCGGCCTATACATAGTTAAACAAAAGACTCGCTAACACAAGTTACCTCATTATTTTAATTTAATACCAAATCACCCAAAGAAGCCCAGCGTACCATCAAGCGTAAAGTTAATATCAGAGTTGGTCAAGGGAAGAAGAAACCAATAATAATTAGAAGGTTGAATCTAATCGCTTACATTAATTATGATGAATAAATTATTTAAAATACGAAAAAGTCACGCTTATTGCGAAAAATCACATTTTATTGGATTCGACCAGTATAGATACTTTTAACAAGTAACACAAAATACATATGTTAACATCTAATAATAAATAACAAGATTTTGTACAAATTTGGATATGAATGGATTTGTGCTAGTAAAATAATTTAATTCTTCCAGATAGTTTAGTAATTAATGATATTGAGCAAAAACCTCACTTATGATTTGGACCAATTCGGGATCAAGTTTGGCATTTCCGAAATTCAGCGTTGAACCATGCTGTGGGATTGCCGTATAGGAAATCGAAGGATAACTTTGTATTATACTCGAACCAGCTGTAGACAGTGGCCTGAGTGATGGAGAAGCTGATTTCTGTTCATTTGGATGGGCGTGTTCTACACCAGCTGCTGCTCTTTGCACCGGAACAGACACGTAACGCATATGAGTGGAATGCTGATGGACTCTTCTCTGAGTTACTGGGTTGTAGTATTGAGGAGTGGACACGAAATTTGTATGATGATGCTGGGCCACTGCTGCCACAGGTTGTCTTACTATACCCGCACTGTAGGTTTTTGGAGAAGGATATTGGGGGTGGTTATAAGTTGTGAACTGCTGGGGTGGCCGATAAATTGCCGTCTTAGGTTGTTGCACTTGAGGTTGCAGCTGATTTGAGGACTGATGTGTTTTTTGATGGACTGCGGAATATCCGTTTGGTCGTCGGACTGGATTTACAAATGACCTTGTAGTATTAATATAGCCGCTTACATGAGTGTAGGGATTGGAATGTATGTGATTTCGACGATGTAGTTGGGGCTGCTGGACTTTTGGTCTCGTGTCATCCCGATCTGATTGCCCATCTATTGGTGGTGGTATTAACCCAACCGTATAATCCTTGATTGGATTCTCAAATGTCGGTGGTAGAAGACTTTGTGTTGGCGAAGGGATCCTTGAATTTAATGGTAGTTGTCGGTTAATGCTCTGACTGATATCCCCGTTGCATTGCAACAGAAGTGTAAAAAGGATGGATGTTAAAATATTCTGTCAAAATATAAATTTTTTAATATCAGTTATATTATCATTATAGTTATATAAAACTCACCTTCATGATCAAGTATTGGGTATTGCTTTTGTTAAATGAATTTGTAAATACAAAACTGTTTCTGAAGTGCGGCTAGCGCTTGTCAACTCTTTATATAGTCTCGGTTTAACTGAAAAATTTCCATTATGGAAATTAGGATTGAAGAATCGAGTTCTTGGGTCCGTAAAAGAAACGAATAATTTATAGGTATATTTTGATATGCCGGCCGTCGCTCACCGGCCGGCGTGTGACTAAATGATCTGATAAATCTTGTTTTTTTGGTTTTTTGATGGGTCATTTGTAACTTAAATTTTCATTCAAAATTTGTTCGGAATAAGTCGTATAAAAGTTTTATTAGAGTTAGGCTTATTAGCTTTCAGAACCATTGAGACGAATGACTCACTGACATCTGTCACCATTAACATATTAATATTTTTTCATTATATTTAGTTTGCTTGGTATAGATACCCACACATACATATACATATAAACATAGGTAACTTGTTTTTTTTTTCAAAACTTAACTGGTTTAAAATTACCTAGGATTATAATTAATTCGATTAAGAGGCTTAAAAGAGAACTAAAATTTAGAGTAATTCGGATGCAACAGTTTCGCTGATTTTTCAATAAATATACCTACAGTAGATATGTAAATTTAATTTTTAAAATTAATTAACTAGTGTACCCGTGCGGGAACTCCCGCAAGCATTTTTTTTCTGCAACTAAAGTTATTTAAAGTAAATCATGTGTCTGGAAGTTTCTATAGATTCCCTCAGTTTTTCTTGAGTTTGAAATCTTGTGGAAAGCAAGGAATGTTGTTTTGGGTGTTTATTTTACGTAACGTAACGTAAGAACTGTCGCAACCGATAAACTTTCCCACATATCGTTATGAATTATGTTAGAAAATAAAGATTATTTGTTTATATTTCTCAAACTGTACTATACTTTATATTTATAGCGATTACTACGACTATAGACGCTTCATGAACACACCCTTTATGTAAGAGCTACGCCGAAGATTTTTAGTTTGTTTCTGTAATAATTTTTTGAGACAAAGTTTGAAACTTATACGACAACGACAAAAATACGAAGTTTTATGGAATTGCATAAAATAATTATTTAATAAGAAGTTAAGTCTTTCAATAAATAATGAATTCATATTCATTCAAAATACAATTTGCATAATATCCCAGATAACAAAAGTTAGTCCGAAAAATATTTAGCTTTTTTGTAGATTTTGGCTGATAAGCATATTTTCCTACTAGCTACACAATAAAAGCTTATTTGAAATAGAAATTTGGATACCTATCTTAAATTTTCTTTAAGAAATACAAATTTTGAGTCGACTTGCTTCGGTCTTTCATAGTATAACAGCTGTTACAGCAACTAAAATTTTGATCTGCACGTTCTTAGAAGAATCTCACGAAATCAGGAAAAATAAAGTGCACGACTGGGTCGCACGAACTTGCTCCTATGTAATTTTTTCAAATTCATTGAGTAGTAAGAGATTAAAACAGAATGCTATGGAAATATATATTTATGCAAGAACAAAAATTATAAGTCGTTTCTTAAAAAAATAGCTTTTATATAGAAAATTTTTAAAAGAAAAAAATTTGGTACGCCAACTTTAAGTTTTTATTATTGTACGAATGAAAATTAAATTTCCCAAAAAAAAAATACTAAGCCGTTTTTGAAATATCGAATTATCCAAGAAAAAAATGATATTTTTTTTTTCAAAAATTCAAAAAATATTTTTTTTTAAGTTTAGAAATACAATGTTTTTATAACTTTTCAGAAGCATCTCTATAAAAAAAAATTCATTAAAATCCGTTATGTCGATAATGAGTAATTCAAAATTTGTAAAAATGATTCTATGGTAGGTACAAGCTATAATATCTCAATTTCATTTTTTTTATTAAATTAAAGATCGTAAGAATTAATTGAAAGAAGAAAATTTTTATCAAAATTCTAGGCGCCGTTTTCGAGATTTTTGAAAACCATTTTTTAGCATTTGTATGGTGGGTACCTTTAGTTTTAGGTAAAATAATTTTATTTTCTGACATCTTGTAGATTATATTGAGAAACTTTCATTTATCAAGTTTTAAAAAAAAATCTAGAATGGGGTTTTCGAAATATTGAGTTTTGAAAAAAAAAATTGATTTTTTTTTTAAATCCAATTTTTTTTTTTTGAAAATTTGAATACACGATTCTATTCAAGTTTTTTGGGAGCTTTAGCAAAAAAAATATGATCAAAATCGGTTGTACCGTTTTTGAGGAAATCAAAAACAAAAAAAAATTGTTTTTTGGGGGGTACCCTCAATAACCATTTTTCGGAAAAATGTTTGCAATCATTGTCTAGCTTTATTTAAAAAAATGTGTGGTTATTTTTTTTTTTTAAATCTGTCAAAGTTTTTGAGAAAAAAAAATATTTATAAAATTTCGAAAAAAAATCGTATGGTAGGTACCGTTATTTTTGGTCTAAAAAAAAATAAAAAAACGTGTGGGGGGAAAAAATTAAAAATGATATTGTGGCAGACTGACCAGTGAACAGCGGACAATGAACAACACAGCTAACAGGCAGTTTGTCAACAACGGCAACGCTGGTTGATTGAGTGACAGAATTCATCATCGTCTATGTGCTTTCTGCTTGTCACGCACTTCGACATACCACTTCATTTTCCACCTTCGACGAAGCCAGTCGCCATTTTTCGATCGCCTTCAGAGAAAGGAATTATTTAAGAATAATTATATTTTCAATGAAAAATAGTTTAATTTAATTAGAGGAATCCTTTTATTGAGATAAGAACGAAACCTCTAAAATATCTACCAAGTTTAAAGAAAATCGGCCGAGCCGTTTAGGCTATAGTCGAACAGACAGACAGAATTGCGAGACCCACTTTTTTAGTCTTCGCTATCATCGTAATGTCAACTTTGATCAAAATCCCGAGTTGAATTTTTTTACGAATGCATAACTTGCCTTATAGTACCTATAAGTCACAAGTAAAAATTAATTGAAAAGATTCAAACCTGCTCTTGAACTTGGCTTAGAATCTTATAGATTTATGTAAAACATAGATATACGAGTATGTAATTAGGAACATTCTTGAAAAGCATGAAATTTGTGAAATTATTTAAACACATCCTTAAATAATTCTCAATGCCATTACATAAAGTCATGTAACATAAGGCCACATTTAGAAAAATTAAGCTTTGAAAGAGTGTTATTACGCGATTTTAGATTATTTTGGCTTTTTGTCGCTTTAATTAAATAAAACTATGCAATAATGCAACACTAAACTCTTCATTAATAAGACTACAAGCGAATCATTTAGAATTTTAAATCTTTAAATTTATATTTATTAGATATTGGTAAGTATAGACAATCGGTCATTTAGATAAAACACATTTAACAAGAAGTACATACTCGTACCTATCAAACTTGAAATTTCTCAACTATTTTTAGAAACATTTTTGTATGAAGAATTGTAATTATAATTATAACCTTTTTTGCATCAATGTGAGCTGAAAATTTAAACTTTCAGTATTTCCTAAGGGAAGATGATAATGAAAGGAAAAGTCAATTTTGGAATTTTGTTTTTATTTTTTAAATTTGAAATTTCATTTTAAATGTATTGACATGAGTCAGACTGATACCTAGAAATAAATAGCATTGGAGTATGTGGAGCTTATTAACTTCACTCCTCCTTCATATGGGATGTAGCATTTTCTAAAACATTGACTTAAATGTAAACAAAATTATTAAAAAAAATTACATTTCTGTGCTATAACTGTTTTTAATGTCGGAAAAATTTCCACAAAAAGTCGTTTTTAACTTCAACATTTTGAAGAAAAAAATCAAAAAAGTTAATATTCATTGATTTTATTGAAATTATTACTAGGCGAACATTTTTCAGAATCACAGTTCATTGCATCCATAGAGAAAAATTCTTCAATTCGGTAGAAATCTTGAAAACAAATTCTTTGAAAAGTTCATATAAAATTTATTTTATATGATAAAAAAGGATTTCAGTTGAAGGAGAAATGTTGGAGTTCAAATTCAGACTGATCTGCGTACTGGTATTAGAGGAGAATAAGACTTATATTCAGTTAAAAATGTGTTTTATCAAAAATTACTGTTTTTAAGAAAAATGGAGTAATCATAATTTGAAATTTTATAAAAAAAAATAATAGACATGTTGTTATCTTTCCATAAGCGATTAATTTAAAAGCACTTGTAATTAAACAACTATTTATCATTAATTTGAAAATATTTCCATTTTTGAACCTCCAGATCAACAATAATACCCGCTGTGACTTATTTTACCACACTATATAAAAATAAATCACCTACACATTACATGGAACATTTTACAGTTATTTAGAAAAAAACTTGTGTGAACTTCTGTCAGACGATCACCATCGATCGATCATAATGGCCACAAGCATTTTTGTGTGGCTTTTTGAAATAAATTTAAAAATGTTCTTATGCAGTTAACAGAAATATATTTATATACATTTTTATAATCATGAAAATTTTGTATAGTCATGTTAACAGTTATGAGACTCTTGGTCAATAAAAGCAAACGCATGCGACCCGCTCGTGAACTCTTTATATGTCGATATAAATCCTTGGAATTTTTGCTCTTAGACGCAATTCAGCGGCAAAGAGGAAATCCCGATAGTGAATATTATCTCATTTGCAAGCATTCTAACCAAATAACTGAAGCAAAATTAGATCCATAAGTGCTATTGAGCCAGTGTTGTGTCACCCTTTTGACCTGTTCCTCAATCTGGCATTGAATATTTTATGGGTGCCCATAACCCGTACTATGCAAGCAAAAATGGAAATGAGACGAAAATGATTTGAAAACTTTTCTCGAATGCCATACCATAGACCATACACTTGTTTTTGTTTTTTGGTATGGACTTTCTAGTTGACCTTAGAGTTGTTGGTTTCTGCTACGAAATGGCCAACCACTGACCACCAGCAGCTGAATGAAAATCATTCAAATTAAATTTTAAGAAGCTAAGCATTGCCGCGGCTGCTGTTCGGTTGGTTTTAGGACAAGATATTGGCCGTATTTTAAATTTCGTTCTGCCCTTTATTATAATAATGGGTGAATCGAAAATCTTACTAAGGGTTGCAGTTAAAGGATTAAGGAGAAATCACATATTAAAATTTAACGCTTCTGTTCTTACTAAGGGTTGCAGTTAAAGGATTGAGGAGAAATCACATTATTAAAATTTAACGCTTCTGATTGTTAGATTAGGATTTTTTTTTTAATTTAGAATTTTGGAGAAAGGTATAGTAATGCATGTGATATGGAGATATATAATACTCGTATAAGTACTCGCATGATTTAATGGTATAATTAAAAGCTTTCAAAATATATTAAAATTGTATAATGAAATGAACAAACAAAATAAAACAAACTACGCGGATAAAATTATGTAAATAACGGGTTCAAAATATTTTATTTTATAATTTTCTTGTTTACATAATATCTATATCTATATCTATACTATTATATAAAAGCGAAACCATTTTAAAGTTTGATACGCACGATCTCAGAAAGTAGTCAACCGATTTATTTGAAATAAATTTTATTATTTTCTATATTGTTATAAGAGTGTTTATGGCTATAATGTTTTTTCATTAATAATTTGTCAAACTTAAATATTATTGATTTTACATTTTTTGTCCATTTTTTTTCATTAGTTGTTTTATACAACCACTCATATCTTAAAACCTATACAATAATCAACAAAGATTAGCATTGCTTCATAAAGTCAATATTGTTGCGCAAATTTTAAGCCCAAAATCACTCCTCAGTTAAACATACAACCTGAGAAATAAATAAAAACAAATTATAAAATTATAAACTTTTTGAATTTATTTTATCCAGGAATTAGATTTCATCACAATCGTGAGGTCGCTGCTTTGTTTCATTTCATTATCATTCCAACAATTTTAATTTTCTTTTCTTCCCGCTCCCATACTCTCTCTCATTCTCTTAATATCTGTTCCATTCAATAGTTACGTTTTTTCTCTTACCTACCTACCTACATATTCAATTTTTCTGTATTGTATAGTTTATCTAATTAATCGACACACACACACACATTTTTTTTGTTTCTCTAATTCTATCGTCACATCGCTGAGCAATGTGGGGGTGGGCTCTTTTTACTTGCGATATAAGTAGGTAATAGGTATCTACTAACTATAGAGCAAGTTCTGCATTTGGAAAAAAAATCGAACTCGGGATTTTGATCAAAGTTGACATTACGATGATAGCGAAGACGAATAAAGTGGGTCCGACGATTCCGTCTGTTTGTCTATATGCCTGTATGTCCGTATGTCTGTATGTCTGTACCTCGATCTAGAGCCTAAGCCACTGGAGCTATTTTCTTTAAACTCGGTACTTGAGGGTCTTCGGTGATTCCCTAGAGGAGAAATTGAAATTTTTTTGTTTAGCTCTAAAACTAACAGTACCATCCCATACACCCGTAATGCATAATCTTACTTATGTCGAAAATGGCTCTAATGATCTTGATAAAAAAAAATAGGTGTGATATTATGGACACGGACTACATTTTGGTAAAAAAATGTTTGGGGGAAATGTTATTAACGGTACCTGTCATAGAACGGTTTTTTTGATTTACGAATTTCTCATCAACAGCTCTAACGATTTTAACCAAGGCTTTTTTTTCGAAAAAATAGTTTTTTGATTTTTATAAAACTAATATAAGTTTTTTTTTTTGAAAATTCAATATCTAGAAAACGAATACACGAATAAATTTTTAAATTACGTTATAAAATGTATTTTATTGAATACAGCCTTACCCACTAGACATATGTTCTTCAATCTCGGAAGTTAAGGGACTTCAGTGATTCCCTAGAGGAGAACTTGAAATTTTTTTTAGCTCCAAAACTAACGGTACCCCCCATACACCCGTAATGCATAATCTTATTTATCTCGAAACGGTTCTAACAGTTTTGATAAAAAAAATTAGGTGTGATATCATGGACATTGGACATGGATTACATTTTGGTCAACAAAAATTTTGGGCAAAATGTTAATAACGGTACCTGTCATAGAACGGTTTTTTGATTTTTTGACTTTCTCATCAACAGCTCTAACGATTTGAACCAAAAATTTTCAGCAGGAGCCCTTTAAGTTTAAAATAATATTGTATATAAAAATATTCGAAAAAAAAACTATTTCTAAAATTTATACTACATAATACTTAAAATTTGGCATCCCAAATTTTGTTCCCGAAAAATTTTAAGGAAATTTGTCATATGAAAAATTACTTAAATATTAAAAAGATTAATCAGACGGCAATTCCATACATTTGAACATTTTTATCTCATTAAATCTATGTTTTATATTTATAAAATGTATTTTAAATTCCAAAGTACTTTTACATAAGAGCAAGTTTGTGCGATCCAGTCGTGCATTTTATTTTTTAAGTTACTTGAATACACTCAATACCATTTCAAAAATGGACATTCAATTGACTACAGTGCCGTGCACATGAACTATTCTATAAAAGCGAAACCATTTTAAAGTTTGGGTTGAATGATTTCAGAAAGTAGTCAACCCGTTTATTTGAAATAATTTTTATTATTTTCTATATTGTTATATTTATAATATGCACAAACATGAACAAGCTCTTTTTTTTCAAGTGTGAAAGAGAATCTAATTCGATACGGTATGTTATACATATAAACTAAAATTAATATTATTGTAGCAAATATGCTCAGTCCCATTGAGAAATGTTTTACGAGTAATATGCTAATATTAATATTAAGAAAATATTCGTAGTTACAATTTGCGAAGCAACGCGAGTACGGGTCGGCTAGTCTATACTATTATATAAAAGCGAAACCATTTTAAAGTTTGATACGCACGATCTCAGAAAGTAGTCAACCGATTTATTTGAAATAAATTTTATTATTTTCTATATTGTTATAAGAGTGTTTATGGCTATAATGTTTTTTCATTAATAATTTGTCAAACTTAAATATTATTGATTTTACATTTTTTGTCCATTTTTTTTCATTAGTTGTTTTATACAACCACTCATATCTTAAAACCTATACAATAATCAACAAAGATTAGCATTGCTTCATAAAGTCAATATTGTTGCGCAAATTTTAAGCCCAAAATCACTCCTCAGTTAAACATACAACCTGAGAAATAAATAAAAACAAATTATAAAATTATAAACTTTTTGAATTTATTTTATCCAGGAATTAGATTTCATCACAATCGTGAGGTCGCTGCTTTGTTTCATTTCATTATCATTCCAACAATTTTAATTTTCTTTTCTTCCCGCTCCCATACTCTCTCTCATTCTCTTAATATCTGTTCCATTCAATAGTTACGTTTTTTCTCTTACCTACCTACCTACATATTCAATTTTTCTGTATTGTATAGTTTATCTAATTAATCGACACACACACACACATTTTTTTTGTTTCTCTAATTCTATCGTCACATCGCTGAGCAATGTGGGGGTGGGCTCTTTTTACTTGCGATATAAGTAGGTAATAGGTATCTACTAACTATAGAGCAAGTTCTGCATTTGGAAAAAAAATCGAACTCGGGATTTTGATCAAAGTTGACATTACGATGATAGCGAAGACGAATAAAGTGGGTCCGACGATTCCGTCTGTTTGTCTATATGCCTGTATGTCCGTATGTCTGTATGTCTGTACCTCGATCTAGAGCCTAAGCCACTGGAGCTATTTTCTTTAAACTCGGTACTTGAGGGTCTTCGGTGATTCCCTAGAGGAGAAATTGAAATTTTTTTGTTTAGCTCTAAAACTAACAGTACCATCCCATACACCCGTAATGCATAATCTTACTTATGTCGAAAATGGCTCTAATGATCTTGATAAAAAAAAATAGGTGTGATATTATGGACACGGACTACATTTTGGTAAAAAAATGTTTGGGGGAAATGTTATTAACGGTACCTGTCATAGAACGGTTTTTTTGATTTACGAATTTCTCATCAACAGCTCTAACGATTTTAACCAAGGCTTTTATGCGTGAGCTTCTGTACACTCGAAAAAAGATAATCTAAAATTTTTTTCGAAAAAATAGTTTTTTGATTTTTATAAAACTAATATAAGATTTTTTTTTGAAAATTCAATATCTAGAAAACGAATACACGAATAAATTTTTAAATTACGTTATAAAATGTATTTTATTGAATACAGCCTTACCCACTAGACATATGTTCTTCAATCTCGGAAGTTAAGGGACTTCAGTGATTCCCTAGAGGAGAACTTGAAATTTTTTTTTAGCTCCAAAACTAACGGTACCCCCCATACACCCGTAATGCATAATCTTATTTATCTCGAAACGGTTCTAACAGTTTTGATAAAAAAAATTAGGTGTGATATCATGGACATTGGACATGGATTACATTTTGGTCAACAAAAATTTTGGGCAAAATGTTAATAACGGTACCTGTCATAGAACGGTTTTTTGATTTTTTGACTTTCTCATCAACAGCTCTAACGATTTGAACCAAAAATTTTCAGCAGGAGCCCTTTAAGTTTAAAATAATATTGTATATAAAAATATTCGAAAAAAAAACTATTTCTAAAATTTATACTACATAATACTTAAAATTTGGCATCCCAAATTTTGTTCCCGAAAAATTTTAAGGAAATTTGTCATATGAAAAATTACTTAAATATTAAAAAGATTAATCAGACGGCAATTCCATACATTTGAACATTTTTATCTCATTAAATCTATGTTTTATATTTATAAAATGTATTTTAAATTCCAAAGTACTTTTACATAAGAGCAAGTTTGTGCGATCCAGTCGTGCATTTTATTTTTTAAGTTACTTGAATACACTCAATACCATTTCAAAAATGGACATTCAATTGACTACAGTGCCGTGCACATGAACTATTCTATAAAAGCGAAACCATTTTAAAGTTTGGGTTGAATGATTTCAGAAAGTAGTCAACCCGTTTATTTGAAATAATTTTTATTATTTTCTATATTGTTATATTTATAATATGCACAAACATGAACAAGCTCTTTTTTTTCAAGTGTGAAAGAGAATCTAATTCGATACGGTATGTTATACATATAAACTAAAATTAATATTATTGTAGCAAATATGCTCAGTCCCATTGAGAAATGTTTTACGAGTAATATGCTAATATTAATATTAAGAAAATATTCGTAGTTACAATTTGCGAAGCAACGCGAGTACGGGTCGGCTAGTATTATATAAATCGGGAACTAACCGGCTGCTTTTCTGCTGATTCCAAATTAATGAGAGCGAATAGAAACGAGTTAGCTGGAAATATCTCATTATCGTTTCCAATTATTAACCAAAGAAGACAATTGATGAAGCAATTCAGATTTCAGAGGAAATAGAGAAACCGAATCAAATAAATTCGGTGAAGATACAACTTTCAATAGAAACTATTTTTTGTGATCTTTAAATTCATTATTGTAATAGTTTAAAACCTTTGCAATAAGGCAGAAAGTATGGCCACTCTCTTATCAGAATATTTATAGTTGATTAAAAGGAAGTGGGAGCTTAAACTGAACATTTACTTAATCGGAAAAAGAGTTTAGACTTTTGTTTTAACTATTTCGGTTTCACAATGGAAAACAAAAATCGAGTTGAAAGAACTAGTGAAGTACTTAAAAGTACTGATCAAGTACTTTGGTCATAATTCTTGTCCCAGTAGACAAGCACTTTATAGTATGGTGAACAAATTTGAGCATACATTTTCACTACTTGATTTCGCCCTTAAACCTCGTACTCACCTAGCGTGAAATGAAAAATAAATACGTTCCAAATTACACGCGGAGAATAAAAATGAAAATAAAATAAGCTTTTCCACGTGAATTTTTGATACTCACCTGAAATACTGAATACTTTCATTAAGTAAACTCTCGAGAGTAGTATCAAAAAATTCTTTATCCATTCTTTATTTTTGTTTATAAATTTTCAATTTTTTATTTTGAAACAAAATATTTAAATTAACTGACAAACGTCACAGTTTTCCACGCTGCCTTAAACTTTTTCCTGGTGGTTGTACATTGAGAAATGAAAATTTTGCGTGAAAAAAGTTGTGGAACATAATTGTTTTTCCAATCCACATTTTGGTACTCACCTCTCGTTGGGGATTTCATGCGCGTGAACCAGCCGCCACATTTATATTAAATTTTCATTTTCACTTGAACTGAGTACTAGGCTTTACGGGTGAGAAAACAGGTTTACAAAAGCGCCGAAAATATTTCTGTCTTTCAAGGATCCATCGCAAACATTCGGTTCCACGCCTTCTCAAAAATTGGGTACATGCAAAATTTTGTCAGCACCTTTATAAGATTAAGTTAACTTTAGAACGTTAGCGAATCCATCGTAGCAGTATAAAGCAACGTGCGTGATTGGGCTCTAGAATTATTAGAAGAAGATGCACAATTTCATCGAAAAATCATCTTCAGTAATGGAGGGCATTTTTGGCTAAAGGAATTCTTTAACAAACATAATATGTTGTAGTCGTTGATGTAAATGACCTTCACGTTACAGCCAAAATAGTTCGCTACAGAGACTTGTTGCAACATTATTTCTTTGGTCAATTGCATTGACCAGACATCAATGATATGTGGTTTAAGCAAGACGGTGTCACAAGCCACATAGCCGGTATCTCAACTGACTTATTGAAGCTTAATTTGGAGAAATGGTCCTGTCGATTGGCACCCTAGATCGTGTGAATTACCACCCCTAGACTTTTTTGTATGGAGCTACGTTAAACTGGAAAGGTAAATCTACTGTATCGTATTTATATGGTCGTTAACAAATTGTTGTTGTAGATAATATTAGAATATCATCTAAGGAAAAGTTTGTCACTTCAGGTGTTCCAGAAGGTAGCCACTTGGGTCTTTTCTTGTTCTTATTATATACAAATTATGTAGGTACCTGATTAACAAAGTTTCATGTGAGATAGATCGTTTGCTCTTACAGAAAGATCCGAATGCATTTTGTCGCTGGATCTCACATAACGATTAAAAACTTAATGTGAATAAATGTTCTTCTATGTCTTATAATCGTTCTTTGTTCTTCGTACTCGTATTAAAATTGTTCATGATGTTAAAGATCTTGGTGTTATATTTGGTGAGAAGTTCACTTTCCAACTTCACATAAATTATATAGTTTCAAAATCTAATTCCTTGTTACGGTTCTTAAAAAGGAACTCTTCCTAATGATAATATCGTTAAACCTTCTTTGGAATATGCACGAGCAGTTTGGAATCAAAAAACTCAGAAAGATATTCATTAAATTACATGATCCCAAAAAAAATTGTTGGCGTTTTGTCCTTAGAAATATTTTAAGCAATGTTGAAAATGTAAATGCTTATTCTTACCGCTCAAAGGGTCTTTTGTTAGGAATGCAATCTCTTGAATTGCGTATAGAAATTAATAGTACTTATTATGTTTGTCAGAAACGTTTTGTATAATTTTGTTAACTGTTTAAATTTACTTATTCTATAAATGTATATGCTCCATCGGGAGCACTTACGATCAGGCCATTATTATTTGAAGCTTCGCATCGAACTAACTATGGTTTTCAAGAACCTTTAAGTCATTGTTGTCCCTTGTTTAATGAGGCTTACTTTTGTTTAGATATAAATTTTTAAAGAGATAAGTTTAAAAAATTGTTAGTAGTGTTTTTTTAACTCATAATTTTTTAAATAACTAGCTATTAAGATTTTTTTCTAGTATAGTTTGTAAGATAACATCTGTGTAGATAACGTATTGTAGATGAAATAAATAAATAAATCATTGGATCTAATACGGGCGGGGTTATTCCATATGAGTATATGCGAGAGCTGTCCAATTTTTGTTTTATCTGAGGAAAAACTGTTGTTCATAATATGTTATTCGTATAAGAAAGCACGGCTTAATTTCTTGCTGTAATCCCCATTCATCAAGGGATCAGCCATTATAAGTATTATTCATATACCCTTTCTATGACCTGTCAGACCTCGATTTAATTGAAGAACAATAATATTTTATACTTGGAAAATTAGATTTTTACTTCGAAAAAATTCTATTCCGGTAAAGCTGAATGCCAGCTTTTCTCTCAAAAAATGTATTCTAAAATTATGAGATTTTTTTTTTAATTTTATTTTTATTCATTCGTTGTAAGCTTTAAACTAGAGTTGAATTGAGATTCAATGAAGTAAAATAGTACGCATTGTTTAAGTTTATAATAGTAAGTGTTGAATGACACGTTCCTAATAAATAATTAACAAGTTTGGTCTGATGTACTTACGTGCTTACTTAGGTCCTCGGACCTGTTACGTCCGTGTGGCTCCTCTTTCAGGGCATAGGGCCTCCACTACTCCTACGCGCCATCGTGTACGGTTTCTGGAGATGTACCTCAGCACTTTCCAACTTTTCCCCAGTTTTGCTAATTTCTGTTCGACCGTTCTTCACCAAGTACTTCTGGGTCGGCCCACTCCTCTTCCCGATTCAGCTGGTTATATCTAGTTCGGTCCCGCCATTAGTAGAAATAATACTCCCAAGGTATTGAAAACTCTCTACCGTCTCTTCTGGTTATCCAGAAATATCTATTTGAGTAGATGAGGAAGTTTCAAGGCTGATCCTTTTAGTTTTAGCCGTATTGATCTTAACCCCGACGGCGACGGTTTCGGCTTCTATCTCCACCCTTGTTGTCATTTGATGGAGATCCATGATCCTATGAGAGAGTAAGCACAAGTCATTCGCGTAGTCAGATGTTTCAGGTGTGATAGCAGATTCCGCTGAATTCCTCCATTTAAAGTCGACAAAGCTGCATGCACTTACTACCAACAGGAACAGTATTTGTGACAGTATACAACCTTGTCTAACACCACTTTGGATTTCAAACTCCTCTGACAACCTTCCTTTGTACAGAACGTGACATTTGGATCCTTCATATGTAGCGTTGATAATAGCGATCAATTTACCCGGGATGCCCCCTCTTGCGCAAGGCCATCCAAATAAATTCTCTTTTGACACTGCCAAACGCCTTTTCAAAATCGATGAACAGCAGGTGAAGTGGTGATCGATATTCAACGCACTGTTCGATGATGATCGTCAAGGTGTTGATATGATCCAAACAGGAAGAACCAGTACGGAAACCTGCTTGTTCGGCATCAAGCTTGTCTTCTAGGTGGTCTTTTATTCGACCTAGGAAGATTCTTGCTATAACCTTCGCTACAGCAGGCAGCACGCAGATTCCTCTCCAGTTTTCGCACTGCGTAAGGTCTCCTTTCTTTGGAAGCTTGACAATCATCCCCTTTTTCCACTCCTCAGGAAAACTTTCTGTTTCCCAAGCTCTTTCTATGAGTGGGTGCAGGAGCTCAGACGATGTTGTTGGCGCTGCTCGTAAGAGTCTGCGGGAATACCGTCAAGTCCAACCGCTTTGTTGTTCTTCAGTGCTTTGATTGCGGTTAAGATTTCTTCTCTACTGGAGGATACAGTGCTACGAATTTGTTACTACGGACCAATCGTTGGGTGTTAGGTTGACTTCGCTGGTGAAAACGCGATTTAAAATTGCAGAAAAGTGTTCCTTTCAGCTTTTGAGCTGGTCCTCATCCGAAATTAGCAGTGATCCGTCTATGTCCTTTACCAGGTGTTGTTTAGAGCTTTGGACACCTGTTAGCTCTTTGGTAATTCTGTAGACGGTCCTACTGTGGCACCTACTTGCGACCTCTTCTGCTTCTGTTGCCAATGCGTTGATATAGTTACGCTTGTCACGTCGCACGCTACGGTGAACTTCTCTCATCTTCATGCGGTACGCAGACTCTAGCTCGTTTCTGCCTGCTGCTGATGTTGCTGCAATGCGAGCTTTGAGCTGTTTTCTTTCTTCGATCCTAGGCCAAGTTTCTTCGGAAAGCCAGGCACTATTTCTTCCTTGCGACCGACCGACTATACTTTCAGCACCTGATATGAAAACATTTTTCACAGCACACCAATGGTTTTCAATGGAGGTGGGTTCCGTGCTACTGATTGCTCTCAATCCTTGTGAAAGATGGTCCCCTAGTTGTTGGCGGACTGCGGGATCCTTGAGTCTATCGGTGTTGAACTTGCGCATTCGGGTGTTTTCTTGGGATCTCCGAACCGCAGCTGTTCGTAATCTTACGGTAGAAACCATTAGATGGTGGTCCCGGGCAATTCCCATGTCTGCACCTCTTCTGTTTCGAACGTCCTGGAGACTGCTTCTTAATCGCCGACTGATCGCGAAGTGATCAATTTGTTTGGAACTTGAAAGTTGCTTGTCTGTCCGTCGACACCCAACTGATTTTGTGGCACGTCTTGTGCTCAAACATGGTTCCTCCTATAACATGGCGGTTTGCGTTAACATAATCGACAAAACGTTCGCCATTGTCGTTCCGGTTTCCAACACCATGCTTTCCCATAGCGTGCCTGAGCCCATCATTATCATTGCCAACCTTGGCATTCAAGTCTCCCATTACCATTATGATGTCTCCACGTGGTGTACTATCATATGTAGCACTCAACCGGTTATAAAAGGGCTCCGTTGGGGCGTAACACTGTATGATGGTGACGCGACGACGTACTCTAGTCCAGAACCTAACTTTCATGATCCTGTCATCTAACGGCTCCCAGGAAATTAAGCTCTTGAGAGCTGTTTTAGAAAGCAGCAACGCCAGATTCACGGCTACTTCCAGGTGCCTTTCCGGAGTAGAGTAGTACAATGTTACGGGTTGGAGACTTATATTTCCCCCAGCCCAAACATCTCACTTCACTGATCTCTAAGATGTCCATCTTAAACCACATGCACTCACTCTCTGATTAATGGTACCCACCTTGAAACCATTTCTTTTGTTTTTGATTTTCTCAAAAACGGTACAACCGATTTTGATACTTTTTTCATGCCAAAGCTCCCCAATAGATTGAATATTATTGTGTACTCAAATTTTGAAATTTTGTTTTTTGATTTAAAAGAAATCAATTTTTTTTTTCAAAACTCAATATTTCGTTTTTTTTTAAACTTGATAAATAAAAGTTTTTTAAAATAATCTACAAGATGTAAGAAAATAATGTGTTTTACCTAAAAATAAAAGTAAAAACTGGTTTTCAAAAATAGTATTT
This sequence comes from Philhelius festivus, assembly GCA_963931855.1. Classification (NCBI taxonomy): domain Eukaryota; kingdom Metazoa; phylum Arthropoda; class Insecta; order Diptera; family Syrphidae; genus Philhelius; species Philhelius festivus. Next base: position 125,563,971 of record OZ007555.1, on the reverse strand, counting down.
TTCTCGAAAACGGCTACGAAAATTTTGATATTTTTTTTTATTTCGATTAAGTTTTACGATCTATAATTTAATTAAAAAAACATTTTGAAATTAAGATATTACTGACTAAACCTACCATAGAACCATTTTTTCAAATTTTTAATTTCTCATTAATTGCATAACGGTTGAAATGAGCTTAGCTTAGGCCACGAATACCGAATATTTAAAGTAGAATAATATTGAAACAGCTACAATGTAATAGAGAAATTTTATTATTTGATGACTACGGACTAAAATTTGATGGGCTTACTGGTCAAGTTTTTAAAACCTTTTGAATTAGGCATAAGAAAAAACTTGCCAAGTAAGCCCATCAAATTTTAGTCCGTAGTCATCAAATAATAAAATTTCTCTATTACATTGTAGCTGTTTCAATATTATTCTACTTTAAATATTCGGTATTAAACCTTCATGAAGTAAGAACTTGGCGCACTTTTAGATCTCAGTACTTTTCACGGCTGACTTGTTACACAAAGGTTTTTGTATAGAAGAACTTGGCTCTTTTTTTAACATTTATGTTTTTTTGTCTGATCTCACTCCTTTTTGCAAAGATTTTAATATTTTGCAATGTAAAAATCTCGAAAGATACGGATATTTTGCAATGTCAAAATCTCGAAAGATACGGAAAGATAGAAGGGTGGACTCTACGACTCTTGATTTGCGCTTCAATTATTTCTTCTTATCCTGGCAAAATACCTAACACTAACAAACCAACCTTAATTACAGCAATCGGAAGTGTTCCATATAAATTAAACATTTTCTCAGAAAATGGGCGGATACCACGCCCCCTGAATGGAAAACATCAATTTTTATTTTTGGTCCTTTATATGCAATTTGAGCCCTACCGTTCTACCAAATTTCATTGTTCTACTGTAATCGGAAGTGAGCCATATAAATTAAACATTTTCTCAGAAAGTGGGCGGATAACACGCCCCCTGAATGGAAAACCTCAATTTTTATTTGTGGTCCTTTATATTTAATTTGAGCCCTACCGTTCTACAAAATTTCATTGTTCTACTGCAATCGGAAGTGAGCCATATATAATTTACATCATTTCTCAGAAAGTGGGCGGATACCACGCCCCTGAATGGAAAACCGCTAATTTTATATTTATTTCTTTGAATGAAATTTAAGCCCTACCACTTTACCAAATTTCATCGTTTTACAGCAGTTGGAAGTGCTCCATTCAACTAATACTAATTCGGAGAAAGTGGGCGGATACCACGCCCCTGAATGGAAAACCTCGATTTTTATTTTCGGTTCTTTATATACGATTTAAGCCATACTGTTCTACCAAATTTCATTGTTCTACTGCAATCGGAAGTGCGCCATATAATTTACATCAGTTCTGAGGAAGTGGGCGGATACCACGCCCCTGAATGGAAAACCGATAATTTTATATTTTTTTCTTTGTATGCAATTTAAGCCCTACCACTTTACCAAATTTCATCGTTTTACAGCAGTCGGAAGTGCTCCATTCGACCAACACCAATTCGGATAAAGTGGGCGGATACCACGCCCTCTGAAAGGAAATTTTTGGTGTTTATTTATTATATACTAGCCGACCCGTACTCGCGTTGCTTCGCAAATTGTAACTACGAATATTTTCTTAATATTAATATTAGCATATTACTCGTAAAACATTTCTCAATGGGACTGAGCATATTTGCTACAATAATATTAATTTTAGTTTATATGTATAACATACCGTATCGAATTAGATTCTCTTTCACACTTGAAAAAAAAGAGCTTGTTCATGTTTGTGCATATTATAAATATAACAATATAGAAAATAATAAAAATTATTTCAAATAAACGGGTTGACTACTTTCTGAAATCATTCAACCCAAACTTTTAAATGGTTTCGCTTTTATAGAATAGTTCATGTGCACGGCACTGTAGTCAATTGAATGTCCATTTTTGAAATGGTATTGAGTGTATTCAAGTAACTTAAAAAATAAAATGCACGACTGGATCGCACAAACTTGCTCTTATGTAAAAGTACTTTGGAATTTAAAATACATTTTATAAATATAAAACATAGATTTAATGAGATAAAAATGTTCAAATGTATGGAATTGCCGTCTGATTAATCTTTTTAATATTTAAGTAATTTTTCATATGACAAATTTCCTTAAAATTTTTCGGGAACAAAATTTGGGATGCCAAATTTTAAGTATTATGTAGTATAAATTTTAGAAATAGTTTTTTTTTTCGAATATTTTTATATACAATATTATTTTAAACTTAAAGGGCTCCTGCTGAAAATTTTTGGTTCAAATCGTTAGAGCTGTTGATGAGAAAGTCAAAAAATCAAAAAACCGTTCTATGACAGGTACCGTTATTAACATTTTGCCCAAAATTTTTGTTGACCAAAATGTAATCCATGTCCAATGTCCATGATATCACACCTAATTTTTTTTATCAAAACTGTTAGAACCGTTTCGAGATAAATAAGATTATGCATTACGGGTGTATGGGGGGTACCGTTAGTTTTGGAGCTAAAAAAAATTTCAAGTTCTCCTCTAGGGAATCACTGAAGTCCCTTAACTTCCGAGATTGAAGAACATATGTCTAGTGGGTAAGGCTGTATTCAATAAAATACATTTTATAACGTAATTTAAAAATTTATTCGTGTATTCGTTTTCTAGATATTGAATTTTCAAAAAAAAAAACTTATATTAGTTTTATAAAGATCAAAAAACTATTTTTTCGAAAAAAATTTTAGATTATCTTTTTTCGAGTGTACAGAAGCTCACGCATAAAAGCCTTGGTTAAAACCGTTAGAGCTGTTGATGAGAAATTCGTAAATCAAAAAAACCGTTCTATGACAGGTACCGTTAATAACATTTCCCCCAAACATTTTTTTACCAAAATGTAGTCCGTGTCCATAATATCACACCTATTTTTTTTTATCAAGATCATTAGAGCCATTTTCGACATAAGTAAGATTATGCATTACGGGTGTATGGGATGGTACTGTTAGTTTTAGAGCTAAACAAAAAAATTTCAATTTCTCCTCTAGGGAATCACCGAAGACCCTCAAGTACCGAGTTTAAAGAAAATAGCTCCAGTGGCTTAGGCTCTAGATCGAGGTACAGACATACAGACATACGGACATACAGGCATATAGACAAACAGACGGAATCGTCGGACCCACTTTATTCGTCTTCGCTATCATCGTAATGTCAACTTTGATCAAAATCCCGAGTTCGATTTTTTTTCCAAATGCAGAACTTGCTCTATAGTTAGTAGATACCTATTACCTACTTATATCGCAAGTAAAAAGAGCCCACCCCCACATTGATCAGCGATGTGACGATAGAATTAGAGAAACAAAAAAAATGTGTGTGTGTGTGTCGATTAATTAGATAAACTATACAATACAGAAAAATTGAATATGTAGGTAGGTAGGTAAGAGAAAAAACGTAACTATTGAATGGAACAGATATTAAGAGAATGAGAGAGAGTATGGGAGCGGGAAGAAAAGAAAATTAAAATTGTTGGAATGATAATGAAATGAAACAAAGCAGCGACCTCACGATTGCGATGAAATCTAATTCCTGGATAAAATAAATTCAAAAAGTTTATAATTTTATAATTTGTTTTTATTTATTTCTCAGGTTGTATGTTTAACTGAGGAGTGATTTTGGGCTTAAAATTTGCGCAACAATATTGACTTTATGAAGCAATGCTAATCTTTGTTGATTATTGTATAGGTTTTAAGATATGAGTGGTTGTATAAAACAACTAATGAAAAAAAATGGACAAAAAATGTAAAATCAATAATATTTAAGTTTGACAAATTATTAATGAAAAAACATTATAGCCATAAACACTCTTATAACAATATAGAAAATAATAAAATTTATTTCAAATAAATCGGTTGACTACTTTCTGAGATCGTGCGTATCAAACTTTAAAATGGTTTCGCTTTTATATAATAGTATAGATTTATATATCTTTATATGCAATATAAGCCCTACCGATTCACCAAATTTCATTGTTTTACAGCAGTCGGAAGTGCCCCATTCAACCAACACCAATTCGGAGAAAGTGGGTGGATACCACGCCCCCTGAATGGAAAACTTCAAATTTTCGATTTTTTCCTCTGCTTGCATGACAAGACCTACCGTTGTGCAAAATTACAAGATTCTACGATGTCGGAAAGTGCTCCATAATTTTGATGATCTATCAGTCAGTCAGTCAGTTACGGTTTTTGTGATTTTTGAGGGCTTATATCTCAGGAACCGCTTAAGCTAGAAAGTTGAAATTTGGTGAGGCGCCTGTGCCTGACTAGCTTAGCAAATGTTCGGAATTTTAAGTTTCTGACTTCATTGGTACTGAAGATAGGGAGGGGTCAAAAATCGCCTGAGTTTGTTCCTGTAAAAAGGGTGTAGTGCCAGAACTTCACTGGGCACTACCGTGCCCTTTGATATATGTATATGTAAGGTTACTCACGACTTTCACGTCCCTCGACGTCCTGCCGGCAGCACAGATCAGGAACTGATGAGTCACTTTCACTTTTAACTAAATTATTTTCTCAAAAAAAATATCAATATTTAACTAAAAAAGCAGATGAAGTTTTTACAGTAAATCTCTTTACGTTAATGTTAACTATCGGAAGTTGAACATTTATAATTATTTCAATCAAAAAATGTTCATTTACGTTACTCATTTATGTAAAATAAAGGAATATATTTCACTAGTATTAGTTTTTTTTTTTTATTATTTCATGTCTTTATCCATTTTATTTTTACTAGACCTCTTCTTAGACAATTTTTAAACGACTATCCAGAGCTCAAATATTGAGATTTATGCTTTTTGCAGCTTAACTCTAGTAAATCCCTTTTTTTAAATGTTGATTGGGTCAGAGCTTCTGTACCAAAAGCAGAGGCACTTATTATGTCCACTATACAATTTTAGTAACCCCAAGGATCACTAACAAGTACCTACAGGAGAACACATTGCACAAATTAAATCACTAAAATTTCTATGCCGGATAGAACTACATACCTCTGCGTAATATACAATATTTAATTGATTATCCTTTTGGATAGGTAAGGGTTTCCCAAAATTCAAAAAAAAAATATTTTTAACTTTTAGTGTCTTTTTGATTATTGTTCACTCATATCATATATCTGTAATTTTTCTGTTTTTCTTCGACTTTTTTTTTTTTAGTTCTTTTATATTAATTAAAAAAATTTCGTATGAGGATTGCACTTATAATCTACTCTCCAGAACTTTCGAAATATTAAATAAAAGATTTCACAAACTGAACTAATGTAAATCTATTAGACGTCTGACTATCCTTTGTTTCGTTAAATTCACAAAGACCCCTATTTCTCTTCTACACTTACCGTATTAGCTACACTAACACAATAAAATAAATAAAATTTCTAATAAATAATAAATAATAAATATATTTCTCTAAATCTAATATCACAGGATCATTATTATAACAGACATCTCAACCAAAAATTGTTCATTTTATTTTCTTTAAAAACTACCCTCTTCATAAATTACATTTAAAAATGTAACAGACATTTGGGCTTTATTTCCTGTAAGTTTTAAATTTCCCTATAAAAATCTATTACATCCTCAATATGCCTTGATTAAATTTATTTATTTTTATTCGCCGCAAAGAATATGTTCGTTGCACGAGAGTCATGTATATCTACACTCCTTTAAGAGTGAGAAAAAGTATATGATATATGTCAAAATTTTTCATTAATTTTGAATAAATGTGGCGGCATCTCGACAAAGTCTTTCCTCGTAAGTATTATATATTTGTTTTTATATATACATTACGAGTATTATCAATAATATCAATTATCAAATTTTGAACCACAAGTAACAAAAAAAAATTATTATTATTAATAATTTTTATTGACCATGAAGAAAGCTAACCACAGATGGACCAGCACCCCAACTTGCCGGTCTACTAAACTGATTTGGCCATTGTTTGATGCTAAACGCTCAAAATAACTAATTTCTATTGGTAGATTGCTTCTTAGCTCCGTTATATAGGTGTCCTTACTGGACACTGCCTAATAGGAAGACATGCTTTTCGTCTTGGAGTTCCTGCAAATGATTTTTGCAGAAGCTGAATGGATGAAGAAGAAGAGGAGTCAGTTCCTCATCTTCTATGTTCTTGTCCTGCCCTAGCGCAAAGACGTAGACTCCACTTGGGAGACTACTACTCTAACGATCCTAGTGATCTAAATAATTCCTATATTCACTGTCTCAAACGCTTCATTACTAGCTCCAAATGGTTTAGAGTAAGGGTGATTTTTGAAATCCTTGTGGTATCACAACGAACCAAATATTGGCCTAAGTGTGTTGACCTTTTCCGGTCAGCAGCCACTTTAACCTAACCTAAACTATACATAACCTAAAATAATAATCCCATATCGATAGGATGTAAACAAAAAAAACTTGGTTTTGAACTTCATATCTGAACCAGAGTTTAGATGATTTTTTGTTTTTCTTTGCATCTTAAGAAAAGAGTTCATTATACCTTTATATATATTTAATTATTTGTATTTTTTTTCAGATCTATGGAACTTCATACAAAAAGAATAAAATGCACGACTGGATCGCACGAACTTGCTCTTATGTAAAAGTACTTTGGAATTTAAGATACATTTTATAAATATAAAACATGGATTTAATGAGATAGTAATGTTCAAATGCATAAAATTACCGTCTGGTTTCCGGAAAAGTATGAATTTATGCAAATAAACTTTAAAAAATCGTTTTATTATTAAATAAATTTTTTATATATGTAAGAAATTTCTCTAAAAATTGTGAAGAAAAAATGTGGGATGCGAATTTTAAGTATTAAATAATATTAATTTTAGGAAATAATTTCAAAAAATAATCGTTCATAGGTTTTGAAGATATTGATTTAAAAAAAAAAATTTTTTTTAAAAACCCAACAAATATTTTTTCGAATATTTTTATATACAATATTATTTTAAACTTAAGGGGACTCCTGCTGAAAATTTTGGGTTAAAATCCTTATAGCCGTTGATGAGAAAGTAAAAACAAAAAAAACGGGTCTATGACAGGTACCCCTAATAACATTTCCCCCCAAAATGTAGCCTATGTTTATAATATCACACCTAATTTTTTTTATCAAAATCGTTAGAGCCGTTTTCGAGATAAATAAGATTTTGCATTACGGGTGTATGGGGGGTACCCTTAGTTTTGGAGCTAAAAAAAAATTTCAATTTCTCCTCTAGGGAATCACCGAAGACTCTTAAGTACCGAGTTTGAAGAAAATACCTCCAGTAGTTTAGGCTGTAGTTCGAGGTACAGACATACAGACATACAGACAGACAGACGGAATTGTCGGACCCACTTTTTTCGTCTTCGCTATCATCGTAATGTCAACTTTGATCAAAATCTCGAGTTCGATTTTTTTTCCAAATGCAGAACTTGCCCTATATAGTACCTATATCGCAAGTAAAAATGAAACGAAAACGACATAAGAAAACAAAAAAATGGATTTTTTTTCCATAAAATTGGATTTTTGTTTTTCCAGGGCCAATGCCTTAGTGAAACACATACAGGTAGAGCGGGTGTGTATGATCACCTCTTCCCTTCATAGGTATTATGATGGATGCTTAGTATGCCTAGTTTGTATGGAATATTCTTAGTTTTGCTTCTTATTACTAACATCGTATGTATTATTGATTTAATTAATTACTAATACTTTGTGAATATTATGAGATGAGTCATAGCTAGGCAATTTGGCCACGTTACACGGTTTCAATCAAATTTTTTATAGAGAAGCTCCTAAGAAGTTCGAAAAGCATTGCATTTCAAAACTTAAAAAAAAATATTTTTTTAATTTTTGAAAACAAAAATAAGTTTTTTCTTGGAAAATTCGATATCTCAAAAACGGCTCAATATTTTTTTTTTTAATTAAATTTTTATTCGTGCAATAATAGTTGGCGTACCAAATTTTTTTTTTAAAATGTTTTAAAATTTTGTAAATAAAAGTGTATTTTTTTAAGAAACCACTACAACGCCTAATAATTTTTGTTCTTTCTAAATTAATATTTGCTTGAGTTACATGGCATCCTGTTTTAAGCTCCAACTACTAACGGAGTGGTTTTAGAGATAAAAACATTTTATCTCTAATAACATTAATTTTTGAAATTCTTAGTCTTTTACATTGATTCTTTTTTACGTTCAAAGTGTTCAGAGCTTCGAATTTTCGTTTCTTTGTTTGTTCTGAGCATATTCTGAGTGTGTTTATAGTGCGCTGTATGAGCTCAGAATAAAATAACTGAGCAGACAGAGTTAAATGCTTAACACAAGCATTTGAAAAGATGGATATTTAAAAAAATGGTTACAGCTAAGTGTTCAGGTGTGTTTCAAAAACTACTCTGAGTGCTTAGAGCACGTTTGGTTCAGATGACGTTCAGAACATGCTAAGCCTGCTTGAACTCTGTTCGGCATTTAATGAAAAAAAAAAATTTGATAAGCAATACTTTACTTTTAAGTAATTAAATCGGTTTAGCCTTTAGCCGACAGTAAGAAAGTCAAAAATAAAATGAAATTGTTTAAGACAAGTAACCTTATTTTTTGATCTTAAAAAATATGAAAAAAAAAACGAGTCGGTGACGTATCGATAAAATGCAAGGTTCCAGGTTTAAATAAAATTTAACCATTCTCTTCAGTCATAGCCAAGCAGTCAATCAGACAGACAGATGAAATGGCGGAACCTACTGCTCGTATAGTTTTAAAAATAAATCTGTGCCTTGGTTTTAGAAGAGGCAATCCCTGTAAAGTTTTTGTATAGTGCCCCTTGTCATAATGGTAAGTGCGTTGGACTGTGTCATGCAGAAGGCCTCGGGTTCGGTTCTCAGCCGCTCAAATTCCTCTTGCGAGGAATTGACAAATCCTCTACGAGTATTTCTAGTCATAAAAAGTGCTGCTTATTAGCCGTTCGGAAACGGCAGAAATATGTAGGTCCCCTCCATTCCTGGTATCACACACAAAAGTATGGTTCTGAGTTCTAAGTCACTATGCCCTGGTTCTCTTTAAGCTGTTGCACCACCAATTATAACAATTATGACGTAAGTACATTTGATTTAACATTAATGGCAAATTTTTTTCCATTAGACCATTCCAAGATACCAATGATTATACAGGGCCAATTTTTTTTTTTCTATGGGACAATATGAGACGAAACTTTAAATTTCCCAAAAATTAATAAATTGGTCATTAGCTCTTTTATTTCCAAGGCACAGAAATAAAAAGAAATGGATTTCAATGGATTGTTTCATAATGTTTAGAAGTGATTCTTCCACTGTTAATTTTTGATCATATAATAATCAAGGTTAAAATTACAATATATTTAATTAGAGCAAAACTTTATGTGGAAAAAATATACAAACTTTATAAGTAATATAACATTCATATTTAACTATAGATACTATAGATTGAATACATAACCAAATAATGCATCGATTTATTGAACAATTCTACACCTTTCAAATACAAATAACTTTACATATTGACATGAACCATAAGTATCAAAATTAATAATAATTTTTCTGAGCTATATTCCTCCTGCTTCATCAACGGCGGCTTATAGTAAACATATAAACAACATAGAAAGCATATTATTCAAATTTGACTACGGCGAAACCAAAGTGTGTATTCTCGGCGACTTTAATCTTAGTCGTTTAAAGTGGATTCCAATTGAAAACGAAGATAGGATGCTTCCAGCTAATTTATCAACTGATACTGAAATCTTATGTTTTGATACTTTGTATTCTAACGGTCTTTACCAAATAAATAATGTTCTTAATTCATTACATAATTTATTAGATTTTGTATTTATAAATGAAAATTTAAATGCTATTTTAAAAGAATGTTCACCATTGTTAAAAAATTCTGTTCATCATACTTCCATTGAAATTCAAATTAATGATATGAAATTTAAAAATTATGAAATGTTTAATAATTCCGTTGATTTTAAATTTAATTTTAACTCAAACAATTTATTATCTTTGAATAACCAATTCAATTCTATAAATTGGTGCTCTGAATTTTACAAAAAGCCATTGTGTGAAAAATTTAGTTCCCTTTTGAACATTTTTAAAAATGCTGTGTTGAATACTGTTCCAAGAGTAAAAAAGAAAGTAAATTCCCATCCTCCATGGTATAATTTTCGACTAAAAAACCTTAAAAATGCAAAAACACGTGCTGGCTCATAAGTTATTTAAAAAAACTAACAATGAAATAAATTACAATAACTTTTCTCGGCTCCGGAAGGAATTCATTTTTTTGTCCAAATTTTTAGCATGTTCTTATGTACAGTCTTTAGAATCAAACTTGAAGCGCAATCCGAAAAGTTTTTGGAACTATGTAAATTCTAAAAGGAAAAGTGTGGGATTTCCCACACTTATGTGGTACGGCAATATATCCTCAAATGATCCCCAAACCATTGTAGATATGTTCGCGGATAGCTTTAGAAAAGTATATTGTACAGCTGCTCTTTCAAGAAGTGTTAATGATTTCAGTTTCTTACCATCAGTTACTAATTGTTGTAATATGAAATGTGAACAAAGTGATATAATCCAAGCTTTGAAAGAATTGGATAGTAATTGTTCCGTCGATATTCATGGAATTTTTCCTATCGTTTTAAAAAATTGCGCAGAATCTTTATGTTTACCTTTACAGATAATTTTCAATCAATCCTTAGGTACTGGAGAGTTTTTAGAGGCTTGGAAGCTTTCAGAGATTAGTCCTGTTCATAAATCAGGAAGGAAAGATAAAATTGAAAATTATAGAGCAGTTTCCAAGTTAGCTACAATTCCAAAGGTACTCGACAAATTGGTGCAAATGAAACTATGTAATGTTATAAAACACCATATAACTGAATTCCAACATGGTTTTATAAGTGGTAGATCCACATGTACAAAACATAGGCAAATAGATGTTGTGTACACTGATTTTGTGAAAGCTTTTAGTGGAGTTAATTTAAATATTCTATTAATGAAGTTAAAGGCTTATGGTTTCGATGGAAACATTTTGAAATGGCTTTATTCATATATCACAGAAAGGAAGCAAATAGTGAAAGTTGGGAATTTTTTTTCTGAGTTTATTAATGTATACTCCGGTGTACCTGAGGGAAGCCATTTGGGTCCCCCCCTTTTCTTATTGTATATTAATGATGTACATTTTATTTTACGACACTGTAGATTTCTTTTATTTGCTGATGATCTGAAAATGTTTATGGAAATAAAATCTATTAACGACTGTATTTTGTTCCAGAATATTTTGGTTTCATTTCAAGCCTGGTGTCAAAAAAATGATCTGCAGCTTAATCTGAAAAAATGTGCTGTTATGACATATAGTCGAGCTATTCATCCCATCTTGCATAACTATAAATTAGCTAATCAAACTCTGCCAAGAGTGAATGAAATGAAGGACTTGGGGGTCATTTTTGATTCCAAATTTTCATTTGATCAGCATATAAATGGAATTATTTCGAAAGCTAATTCAATGCTCGGTTTTCTTAAAAGAAATTCCAAGGATTTTAAGGATCCTTATACCGTAAAAACTTTGTATTGTTTTCTTATTCGTCCTATCTTAGAATATTGTGTTGTCGTTTGGTGTCCATACACCGTCAGCCACACAAATCGATTGGAAATGGTTCAAAAGAAAATGTTACGTTTTGCTCTTCGAGGTTTTTCTACTGATAATGAAGTTTCTCTTAACTATGATAAGAGACGCCAGTTATTAGGCCTTGAATCTTTGGTACGGAGACGAGAAGAGTTCAGTATCATGTTTGTTCGCGACATTTTATGCTCAAAAATTGATTGTCCATATCTTTTAAATAATATGAATGTATATGCTCCTGAAAGGTCATTACGAGAACGACCGTTTCTTTTTGAAATTTCTCATGTTACCTCGTTCGGCAAAAGAGAACCTCTTTCAAGATGCTCAAGTGTCTTTAATTCATTCTACAGTAATATTGATATATGCCTTAGCAGAGATATGTTCAAAAAGGAATTAAAATTAATTTTATCGATTAAATGATTTTTGTTGGTTGGTAATTACTCGTATTGTATTAAAATTATATAGGTATTTAAAATTTGTTTGAATTATTATTATATATTCGTGGAAAATCTGTTGATATAAATCGTAGATTAAATAAATAAATCTAAAAAAAAAATATCAGAAAATTTAATTAAACTTATACTGTTCACTACCCAATATTTAGTTTAAGAATAACTTATAAATTCTACCCAGTGTAAACACATCCAAAACCACTTCAAATTATACTGAGTGCACACTTTCTTTTGACGGTGAATGTTTCAAAGAGAAAATAGTCGTTCTACCTTCTGCAACGTTTTATATAGATACGAGTACATCGAAGTTTCGACTGATTTATTCTTCTTTTTAGTTTTCTTGTCATTGCGAGTAGATGTTAAGATTTTTTCGTCACCCTATAAATGGTTACTGTTTATTCTTCTCTGGTGGGCTACAAACATATCTATGTATATACCTAATGTAAAGGACCTCATCATCATGTCGTCCTATACCCCAAAGATGTGTACCATATTGTTGGGCACCCGCCACCACCAAGAATATAGAGCACCTGAAGATAGAGAACTTTTCCGCACTTACTATTTTTTTTTTTGTTTTCTTCTAGCAAAAATTTATTACTTCTAACAAGGATATCCTGCTGGTTTCCTCCTGCGCGTGCAATTTAAAGACTAATTAGTATTTTTCTCTACCCACATAGCCATTAACTATTCAAACAAAGCCCTCAACCTTAAACTTATTATGCCATCATTTATTTGATTAATTTCTACCCCACATTTTGAAGAGCTGAAACAGCCTTGCCAGCATCCTTTCACGTAGAAATGTATCGTATGGAGTATGCAATGGGTGCTAGATTTTCTGTAATTATTTACAATATTTTTGAAAGAACAAGGTGTGTATGTTTATGTATGTACACATGTGACTGACTTCGCCCTATAAGGTGAAACTCATGCGTTAAGAGTACTTTGCAACCAGGACGATGATATGTTTTGTAATTAACAAGCTTGTTTAGTTCTGTATTCTGTTCAGCTTCATAAACCTCTTTCGTTATTTAGTGTTATTTTCTAGTGATTATTTAAAGAAAGCCTGTACTGCTTCTGAGAAACTTCACCTTAAAAGCATTTTAATTTGCAAGCGAGGTTCGTAATCGTAATTATTTCCCACAAAATACAATGCCACAAAGATTTAAACTAGTATGATACTATGTACTTAACAATTTTTAATAGTTTTAAACTCTTTTTGACTATTATTATGCTAGGACTATTTTACTTATAATACACCTAAAACAATAGACATATTTTATTATCGCCAATGATCCATATAAATCAACCCTAGAAAACAAAACGATACTGATCATTATAACAGCTCATCTTTTATGTTTGTTAATTTTAAAATTATTTTTGTCTTTTTCTCCTTACGCTTTAGTTTAAACTACCTTACACGAAGCCGCCAAAGTAACAAATAAATTTTGGATCTTTGAAACACAAACTTTTTGACATTTTTAAATGCCAATTTTAAGGGCCGATGTTGAATGTGAACCACACCTAAACGTCAAGTTTTTTCTGCATTTCATTTTACATTTCTCAATTTCAGACTAACTCAATATGAACCATGGAAAGATACACAATCGAGCAACGCGTTAAAGTTATTCAGGCTTATTATGAAAATGGGCGTTCAAATCAAAATGCATATCGTGCACTTCGTGATTTTTTCGGTCAATTTAATCGTCCAAATGTGCGTACAATCGGAAAAATCGTGCAAAAATTTGAGCAAACCGGGTCCGTAGGAGATGTGAAAACACCAGTGCATCCTCGTACAGCTCGTACTGCAGATAATATTGCTGCTGTTCGCGATAGTGTGGCTGAATAGCCGTCCACCTCAACTCGTCGTGCGTCGTGCCCAACAATTGCACCTCTCACGCTCGTCGTTGATGAACATTGTGCATAAAGACTTGCATTTACACGCTTGCAAGGTGCAATTGACTCAAGAACTAAAGCCTCTTGACCATTTCAAGCGTCGTCAATGGTGAGAATGGTGGCAAGAAATGGCAACAGTCGATGATCAATTTTCGAAGAAAATCATCTTCAGTGATGAGGCACATTTTCACCTCAGTGAATTCGTCAATAAGCAGAATTGCCGCATTTGGGCGAATGATAATCCAAGAGTGATTTTCGAAAAACAAATACACCCACAAAGAGTGACTGTTTGGTGCGGTTTATGGGCTGGCGGCATCATCGAGCCGTATTTTTTCCAAAATGAGGCCGGTCAGGCAGTTACTGTGAATGGTGTTCGCTGTCGTGAGATGATAACGAACTTTTTATGGCCCGAATCGGAAGATATGGATCTGGACTATATGTGGTTTCAACAGGACGGTGCCACTTGCCACACAGCTAACGAAACAATGGCTCTTTTGCGCGACAAATTCAATGGCCGTGTTATCTCACGATCAAAATCGTTTTAGTTCAGTGAGCAGATTCGCTGAACTTCTGAATATTCATTGGGAGCACTCACTTCTTAGAATTAAGGAACAAGGAACAACCTCGACCCCATAGAAATACTAGTTTAAAGAACATTTACGGACACCGTAACCATGAAACAGTTACTTGCTTCATTGCATCGATCTGCCATTTCAAAGTCTTTTATAAAATTAAAAAATGAGTGATCGATGAGAAACGTTGAAATTCATATAAACATCATCAAGGAATCTTGCTCTTAGTTAACATTTTAATCCTCGGAAAATCGTTTTGTGAGCCATGACTTATGCGATTAATGAAAGCACGAGTTTTATGCGGATAATTTCCGGGTAGAGTGCTTTGATGTCTATATTCTAACTGAAATGTCAGCTTAAAATTTGTATTATTTAACAAATAAAAATCAAATTACCAAAAAATATCGAATTTTCAAAAAAAAAATTGTTTTTTTTTCAAAAATTCAAACAAAAAATTTTAAGTCTTGAAATGCAATGTTTTTCAAACTTTTTAAAAGCTTCTCTATAAAAAATTTCATTAAAATCCGTTACGCCGATAATTAGAAATTCAAAATTGGAAGAATTGTTCTATATTGTTTTTTTTTTAA
Organism: Philhelius festivus; assembly: GCA_963931855.1. NCBI lineage: Eukaryota > Metazoa > Arthropoda > Insecta > Diptera > Syrphidae > Philhelius > Philhelius festivus. The sequence goes on along the minus strand of OZ007555.1, from coordinate 125,548,785 downwards.
ATATTTGGAACATGGGAGGTAGCATTATTTTTGTTCTTACAAAAAGAAAAATATTTGTGGGCGTGAAAAAAAGCTATCTACCACGTTTATAGAAATTCGGCAGCGTCTTTCAGGCTGTAGTCGAACCGACAGCCAGACGGAGTTGCTAGACCCACTTTTTTCTTGATCTCTATTATCGCAAAGTCAATTTTAATCAAAATCTCGAGTTCAACTTTTTTACGAATGCATAACATAACATATTAGTACCTACATATGTCGAAAGTAAAAATAATGTTGATGTAAAACTTTTATGTTTTGTACGTTTAGCTAACATGTTATGAAAATTTAAAACTGTATCTCTACTCAAAATTCAAAGAATAAGTTTAGGGGAGGAGGGCATGTGGTGTCCGGCCACTAATGTATGCATATGCATATGCTTCTAAGAGGTTTAATAAATGAATTTGCATACCAAAATTTATTTATTTCATATATGTACATAAGCACATATTTAAAAAAAATGTACACAGAAAAAAAAAAAACAAAATAAATATAAAGGAGTGAAAATAAAAATTTGTATCTATGATATGATACAAAATAATTCACGCAGATAAGAATAAAGAAAAAATCGAGATTTTAGACATTCAAAGACGTCTTTAATTTAGTATAACTTTGATCCCTTGTCTGATTATTCGATGGAGCAAAGTACATTTTTAATTATAAAAGCTGAAGCCTGTATAGGGAAAAGCAGATTTTATAGTATCATTTCCCACAAAAGGATATTTCGACTAATAGTGTCTTAACGCAAAGTGATGGTCATACGACATAATTATGACGAAACCAACAACGATCTTTGTTTCCACCATGTCGGTAAGCTTCAAAAACGGTTAGGTAATTTTACAGAAAAATGCAAGAGAAATTTTTTGTAGACAATTTCACGACAAACAATTTTTATAATGACCTTTATTGACCTCTGAGCAATAGATCGCGTGATATTTGCGAAAAACTGATTTTCGTGACCTTTTGACCCTTATAACTTTTTTAGCCGGCAGGATATCAATGTCGATTTTTCACATCTTCATTACAATGCCGTAATAAAGGTGTATACAAAAATTCAGCTCACTAGGAATTTTTCCGCAGATAAAACCTAAAATGACTGGACTATATAGCAGACAATTATTTGTTGCTTATAGTATTTGCAGGTGAACACCAATATTGATGATTTTAATTAATTCCAATCCATTCATTATCCGCGTATTCGGTAAAAGGGCCAATGACAAAACCATCAGCAAAATGACCTTAATTTAATCCCTTTACAATAATCACAATGAAAGATGAACTCCATTTTGTATTTTTTCTAAACCGCACCAATACTAACACCACCTACCTCCCCTGTGTTAAATCTTTTCATGGGAAAGAATCAAGACGTCACATACGTAATTGCAAACCATTTAAAACTGTTTTGTTTACAATTGCTATTGCCATCTGTAGACTTGCATCGTAATCACGTAAATGATTTCCTCCATTGCCAAGCAACAATGCATAGTTTTTGAATGGTAGAGAAGGGAGAAAAGGATTCTTGCCTGCCTTCTTGGCGAGCAGCAGTCTTAATTTTCATCCATGAAGCTCACAATCACCCGAATCGACTGCCATTACAAGTATATCTGCTGTACATACATATTATGTAGTAAGTATTTCTGCCTTGGGGACTGTATGTATGTATATCTATCAACTTTTACTTCGAGTGATTCTACAATCCTGGAATTAAACTGTATAAACTAGAATTGCATTCAATTTTCCTTTTCCACTAAGGTATATCTGAACACAAGCAGCAAGGAGAACCAGTACCGTACTGAGCTGCAGCCCCCAACCTTGCCAACTCAGTTCCGTCTTCCATATCAACGCTGGCTGGTGATTCCTAATATGCCAGCTGAATACATAATAGCAAGGACTTTGAGGGAGGAAATGAATGCAATTGCGTCCTTTACGAATGACAGCATTCTTTTTTAAGTATGGGTAAACGGGGAAGCTGAAGGAGCCGCCGACGACGACATCGACGACGACGACGACGACGGAAGTGAAGAAAGAAACAGGGAAAAACAGAATGGGGAAATCCTTCTTCCAGAGGGTCGTAAAATCCCAGCTACGAAGGTATATTCTGGGTATTTTTTTTTTATATTTTCGTTTTTCAGAAGGAACCGTTTCAATTCTCTCTTTCAATTTTTTTGCTTAATTCCTGTGCGCCTTTAGTTTCCGGGGGATACATGGGACAGGATGCGATAACTACTGGAATAGAAACAGTACCTACTTTAATACTCGAGGAGAATGCTCTTGGATGTCGTTGTACGTCGTTGTTGCTATTGCTTACGGGCGATCGGAACTTACAAAATGAAGGAAACTCACGAAAACAGTTCTTCGTGCTTGGAAGCTAAATTACGATGCAAGTAGAACAAAGGTTTATGTGCGTGACACTGATTTTCAGTAAACTCGGTGATTTGATGAAACAAAATTTCCCACGGACTGAGCGCTTTCTTCTCCATGTACCTATACTTACTTATTTTCTGATCTCATTTCTTTTTCATTGTTTTGTATCGCACTGTTTCCTTTTCTGACGACAAGCACAAGACTATACTTTATACTTTTTTAAGCTAGATATTTCATGTTTTACTCTTTGAAACCAGAGACTCAGTATTAATTAAAATACCCATACCCCATATTAAAAATATCAATTTAATTAAATGCTAAATCCAGACATAATGCTTACACATGTTGGTGGTACGGATATGGCCGCTTATCCAACAGTAAATTATGCAATATTTGAACAATATATAAATTGGAAATACATATTATATTTACATGCTTTCTCCATATTTTCTTCAAATATTTTTTTTTTGAAAGTGAAGATAAACGATAAACATTGTGTCCCCTCATTCGCCAAGGTTATCTGAGGAATATCTGAATTCTGAAAACTCAAACAAGATTATCAATTTTATTTAAACGCAGTTCAAAATGAAAAACGATTTTTCTTATGGAATATTCCCAAGAATTATATCCCAAATTATCCTTGAAAAATAAGGCCACACCATGTACATACATAATGTAAATATATCTATGAATATATAGTTTAAATATTGGCGTTACAACAAAATTAATCCCGCAAGGTTCTGTTCACTCAAAAACTTTCGTGTGTAAATATTACTAATTCATGTGTACATTCTACGAATTTTATTCGTGGTTTTCAGCCGAGAATAGTATTCGTAGAATGGACGTTTATTAGTACATTTTACGAATATTTTATTAGTATTCGTAGAAAAACAAACATTCGTATATTGTACGAATATTATTGTAGAACTTACTACCATAAATATGTTCTCTGAAATTTCCTTAAATATCCATTGTAAGAAATAATAACAAAAGGTAATGTAATTTTTAAGTTAAAAATAGTTTTTTAATTAATTTTATTGTCATACATATACAGTACAAACTCGATTTACGCAACTGATAGAAATTAAGGCAGTTGCAATAGCCGAGGTTGTTGCACTTACTGGATTATATTTTTTAATACAAAATTATAGTTGGAATGGCTTATTTTTCTTAGAGATAACGAAATTGTCATAAAACAACATTATTGAAACCAAACAAATCGTTTTTGTTGGTTTGATGTTTTGATTTTAATGATAAAAATAAATAAATTTGGTGGTGCAACAGCTCGAAGTGAACCAGGACCTAGTGACTTACAAGTCTTTACCATTCCTGTGTGCGTGTTACCAGGAACGGAGGGGACCTACAATTTTCTGCCGATTCCGAACGGCTAATGAGCAGCACTTTTTAGGACAAGAGAAACTCTTGAAGGATTTGTCAATTCCCGCAAGGAGGCAGTACACCCCTGAAAAAAAACTTTCTTGCAGCGGCTGAGAATCGAACTCGAGACCTTCCGCATGACAGTCCAACGCACTAACCATAATGCCAAGTATTGATTTTAGTGAACAGATGCATAAACAGAAGAAGTTGCACTAATCGATGTAACATTTTTCAAAAGTAGCACTTATAAAGACAAGATGTCCTTCGATTTTAGTGCTGCGAAAATCGAGGAGTGCGCGAATCGGGGGTTGCGTTAACCGAGTTCGTACTGTATATGAATAAATTAATTTATTATACATAAATATAATTAACAATCAAAGTAATATTTCCAAACTCCTTTTTTTAAAGGACCACTGAAAATAAATTTAACATTTGACATTCAAAATCTTGCGAAAAAAATTTGTACTTACATTAAAATTCCTTTAGTAAAAAATTCCCACATATATATGTTCTGTTGCTTCTGGATGTTGTTCAATATAAAATAAGCTTTAAGGCATATGTATGTCTTCTTTGTTAACTTCTTATTTACGAATAAAATTAGTGTATTATTAATAAAACTTTACAAATGCATTCGTAGATGCAGCACTGTACAAATACTTCGTTCAACTTACGAATATTCGTACAATGCACGAATATTTTCTTCACGAATATCATTCGTAGCCATTTTACTAATAAATTTTTTGAGTGCTGCCAAAACCAGATTGAATTTTGGTAGTGCAGAATGCCAGCAGCGCTTCTCATGACAAGAGATACTCTTGGAGGATTTGTCAATTCCTCGCAAGTTGCAGTGCACCGCTGAAAAACGTTGCAGCGGCTAAAAATCGAAGCCAAGACCCACTGCATCACAGTCCTATGCACTAACCTTTTTGCCAAGGCATATTACTTGTGGGGATATCAGACTAGGTTGCCCACATACTCAGACAAAAAATTAATTTAATAAAATTAATTTAATAAAATTAATTTAACATTTTATAGCGAACATAAGAAACCCAAAATGTCACCTAGCATTCCCAAATGAAAATTTAGAAGAATGAGTAGTTGATCACCAGCTGGTCTTGTTGAATAAGTTTTGGATTGCATACGCTGACGATATTGCCATTGCCGTATCAGGAAAGCATCCTCAAATTCTAATAGATCTCATACAAACCGCTCTCAACAAGCTACTCAAATAGACAGATCGCTGTGCACTAGGTGTTAACCCCCACAAGACTGAACTAGTCCTCTTCACAAGGAAATACAGAATTCCTCAACTAGACCCTCCATCGATTAAAGGTGTTCCACTTACTTTCTCAGATGAAGCCAAATACCTGGGTGTTATTTTAGATAAAAAGTCAAGTTGGAAACCTAATATACAGGAAAGAGTAAGAAAAGCCACAGTAACTCTCTTTCCTTGTAAGAAAGCCGTGGGGAACAAGTGGGGCTTGTCTCCACAAATCACTGGCTATATACTGCGGTCATCAGACCGATACTCACTTACGGGGTGACCGTATGGTGGACGACCATAGATAAAGTGACAAATCGCGATGAACTAAGCAAAGTACAACGTTCCTCGTGTATGTGCATCAGCGGAGCTCTCCGCTCGACACCTTCCGCTGCACTAGACATACTTCTCAACCTGACGTCCCTATACTCTGTCCAACAAAAATTGTCAGTACAGGGAAAATAGGACGTTTGTCTCTCATTCTCATTGCATTGCCATGCATAAGTGTGTCGCCTTTTAAAGCTCTCACAGGGATTCCGTAGTTTACATTACAAATCGCCGCAAATGAGAGTAAAAAACGCGTAGGGCTACCGTCTGCCAATTCAAAACGACTGAAAACAATATTCAATTTACCTTTTCCCACAACGCCAAGCGGTAAGATAATAGGCGCGTCTTTATTAAGTTGAAAAGTAATACGACAACACTCAACATACTCATCTTCTTAAAATGTGTTCTCAAAAGCTTAAAATCCCAAAAGTTCCTTAATAAAAACCACTGAAAAAGCTCCTTGCTTGCAATTGAGAATGATAATGGTAACTCTGTTTTGATGTAGATAAAGAGCGCACGATCGCATTGAGTGACACTTGACACATCTTGATACTCTTGACAGTATCTCATCAGCAGTGGGATACGACGGTCGTGTTAGGGTGTACAACTTTTTGCAAAGAATTACAACAACAATTCCTTAAGAAAAGTCAGTGGCTTGCTCTTTTTTTAGTGGCATTTTTCTTAACGCATTGTAGTGAGGCGCCACTGCTTTAGAAAAAGCTCTCCCATAAGGCCTGTACTGACAATTTTTGTTGGACAGAGTATAGATATTTACAGCAAACAAATGGCCGCGAGCACAGCCGTACGTCTCAAAGCCATCTCTCAATGGATCAATAACTCTACTGGCCACACCACCATTCTGAATTTATTCGGAACTTTCCCAAGTCACTCCGACTATATCACTCCCTTGTTGGTTTTCGATAAAAACTTTGAAGTCACAATTCCCTCAAGGTCAGCTTGGGAGGAAGGGGCTCTGATAGAAAACAAATCAGTACATTTTTATACAGGTGGATCGAAGACTGAAAACGGAGTAAGTGGTGGAGTGTACTCAGATGGACTAAACCTTAGTCTCTCCTTTCGCCTACCAAACCATTGTAGCTGTAGCGTATTCCAAGCGGAAGTTCTGGCGATAAAGGAAGTACTGTCTTGGCTTAAAGAGAACGTGATATCTAGCACGGATATCCGCATCTTCTCAGATAGTCAGGCTGCTTTGAAATCCCTCGCATCAGTCTCTTTAAACTACATTACAGCCCAAGACTGTCAATCGTCTCTGGTGGAGATGGCCAAACAGTTTAATATTCACCTATTCTGGGTGCCGGGTCACAGGGACATTCCGGGGAATTGTAAGGCCGACGAACTCGCCAGAATTGGAACGGAAATGCCTATCTTGCCCGATAAGGTAAATATAAGTATACCTAAGTATAGCTACAAGTAAACTTATGCTGAAACGAATTGCTCTGGAACAATCAAACACAAGATGGCTTAACACTACTACTTGTATGGCGACCAAACAAATCTGGCCTAAACTGGATTTGAAACGATCAAAATGTCTATTGTGCCTCAGTAGATCTCAGATCAGTTCCGTTATAGGTGTCATAATTGGACACTGTCTCATAGGTAGACACACCGCCGCCGCCTCACGACTCGGTGTACTATCAAACGATTTTTGCAGGAGTTGCTTGGACGAGGAGGAAGAGGAAACAATCCGACACCTTCTTTGTACATGCCCTGCTCTCTCTTACAGACGCAAACTTCATCTAGAAGAATACTCGTATTTCTATAATGAACCAAGCGATCTTATAAACACAGACATTAAAAGTCTCTCGCTTCATCAGAAGCTCCAAATGGTTTTAACTAGTAGGGAACCTTTTTGTTCTCTATTAGATCGTGGTATCACAATGGACCTCTACTGGTCTAAGTGTGTCAAACGCTTTAATGACAGCCACTTTAACCTAACCGCATTGAATTTTTGAAGCACTAAATTTTGCGGTTTATGGTTCTTCATTTCACAATTCTATCGAGATCACAATTTAATGAGCTTTTCATACGCTGCCTAAATTCAAACCCAATGATGTGAATATGGAAAAGAATATGAGAAGATGGGAATACTGACGTCAGCAAATCAAATTAATGGATTTGAAGTTTCAGACAAAAGATCATTGATGAATATGAGAAGAGAATCGAAGACAAATCGGAGCTCTGGGGCACACCAGCATTTAATTTGTGAATAAAAGACTTGAAACCATCGAATTATTGCATTAATTGATTAGAAGTTTCAGACAAAATATTATTGATGAATATGAGAAGATAATTGTAGACAAATCGGAGCCCTGGGGCACACCAGCATTTGAAATTGAAACCATCCAATTGTTGCACTCCAACAAGATGCGAACCGATTTAGCCGATTTATAAATAAAAAAAAATCAAAATCAGAACGAAGCTATGTTTGAATACGAATTAAGTTCAACAGGTAGCAATTGGAATGCTTCCACCAAGCCTAGCTTAGGTTAAGGGATGGGTTCAGTTAATTAATTGTATTGGGTCGATTTTTTTTTCTTCTTTATGATTATGAGTTGATAATTTAATTGAAATGCCGCAGGGCGAAGTACCTGTAAATATAAAAGGTCGCCAGTATTTTTTTTTTCGTAAATAAGGAAATTACAAACCTTCCGAGCACAACCGACACGGTGAAAGCAATTTTAAAGTAAAAAAATCAATTTCAACTTGAAAAGTTGAAAATTGTTTATTCGTTTGGAAAACCTTTATAAAATACAGGGCAAAAACCAAAAATCTTTTCAATAAAATTATTGAACAACGCAATAATGCACTAGAGCAATTATTAATTTGCTGAGATGAGCCCTCGTTGTTGAAAGCCAGTGGTCTCGCTGAACGCACTTTAAACCTAGCTATGCACTGTCTTCATTGAATTCGCTAACCGCTGGTCTAAATGCCAGAGGCTGAAATGGAAAAGGAAGGAACAAAGACTTTGGACGATTGAAAGACAATTTTTGTTGCGGTAAATTTTGCCGTGACACAATGCAACTTAAATTGAGCGGTTCAAAAGGCCATATCTAATACAACAAAGAGGGGAATGATGCAAATGCATGCATTTTAAGACAGCTATGCCAAACTCAATCGAATGCTTTTAATATATCATGTACCTAGAATAATTTTACTTTCTCCAAAGCGATGTAGGGAATTGTGAACCTATTGCTACAAAAGCCATACTTCCAGTAATTGAGAAGCTTTGGTTCTTCAAGATAAATTTTGATTTGCTTATTTATCTGCCTCTTCTTATTCACAGACTGAACAAATGCATTTTTCCATCCACTCGAAAACAGACCAGTTGAAACAGAATCTAATCTTAAAATAATGGGAAGGATACTATGTGGACCAGTGGACTTATGTACTTCGAAATCTTCCAGTATTCTTGCAATTGTACGAGTACGAAAGAGGATTTGACCCATAAAATCGTTTTAGCTCTTTTTCCCCTCTTTGGAGTTGGAAATTTCTATGTTACCAATACCCCTTCCAAAACTAGAACTACAAAATTTTATGCTATACATATGATACTCGTAGTCAGGTCCTTTTCCGATCGAAGGTCTTATACTGCCACCAGTGAAAACATTGCTTTGTCTACTTAGCATTGGATCACGTGATGAGTTTTATACAACCACCACAACAAAACCCCTCGTTTAAAAGGTACATGCCGGTAAGTACATGCTTGTAAAGACAAACCAAGTAATACGAGGGTTACACGGGAGCTAGATGAGAAGATATAGAAGAAAATAAATTTATTTCAGCAAGAACGAAGCGAAAGTCTGACGATAAAATAAAAAGAATCTGCCTAGGTAACAAGGCTCGAATTGAAACATACCAAGATGATCAAGTACAAGGACAAGAATCAATGGTGATGCTGAGGAAATCAACACATTTCTGCAAACATTTAAAAGTGCGATGCTGAATTGAACTCCTCTATCAGAGGAGGTAGACCAACAATTCCGCTCACCAGAACCCGACAAAGTAAAAATAGCAAGGACATTTAAGTCCGATATAGCTGCTGGAGCTGACAATCTTGCTGTTCCAAATGTGAGACAAAGACTTCGTTGAAATATCAATTATCAACCAGCTCATAAATATGGTGATAAGGAAAGCTTGGTAATTAGGAACTGAATGTTGTTTTTGGTCCCTCAAGCACTCACAAGTGAAAGAAGACCTCAGAAAATGTGGGATACAAGATTGGACACGTCTAGCTAGTGACCATCCATTGTCCATTCCGAAATCTAGCGGAACTTAAGTAGGTATCTGAATAATGGATAATAACTTACTTTAAAATATCGGAATTTTTAAGTTTGGTATCCTAATAGCTTGGACGCTATAGTAAAGTACTAAACACATGAGCTGCGAACTGCGAATGCGAATAAATCTTTTTAAGCTATTTTCACAGCTAATATCAATTTTTGTTTTGTTTTAACTTTACAACAAAGTGAATTAATGATCGAATCAACTATTTATAAGGAAAACACTGCATAAAATAATTATAAATTGGAATATTTTGTATTTCAAATTTACATTTGACAGTTCGCAGAAGATACGTTGTTGGTCGCGTTAAAAAATATTAAAATACAAAATATTTCAATTAATAATTATTTTATGCAGTGTTTTCCTTTTAAATAGTTGATTCGATCATTAATTCACTTTGTTGTAAAGTTAAAACAAAACAAAAATTGATATTAGCTGTGAAAATAGCTTAAAAAGATTTATTCGCATTCGCAGTTCGCAGCTCATGTGTTTAGCACTTAAGAGTGTATACTTGCTTTTCTGACTTGCTCTTTTGACTGTGTATAATCAATATCTTATGCAATCGTCACGATTCTTTCAGAGGCTTTTTCTTAAAACTGACTTCAATCCGTTATCCGCTAACAGTTCAGATACCGAAAATAAGAAAAATCACTATTTTTGAAGTTACCAACAACAAGGGCCCCAGACTTCAAAATTCAGTTTAAATATTTATAATTTTACTATTTATTTATTTAAATCTACTCAGCCTAACACTTAAAGGTTTCAGAAGTATTTAATCTATACTCGTACAACTAAGTTGATATTTTGAGTGTTTATGTATAACTTATGTAATTTTCAACCAATTTACTTGGATTTTCTTTTAAGCTATTCAGAAAATCAATTAGAAGGACATAGGCCTTTTTTTTCAAAAAAAAAAAATGTTGACTTTTTCAATCAAAACAATGCAGAAAACAAGTGCATTTCGATCATTTTCGAACCTTGCGTGTTCGGTTAGAAAATGATCTATCAGCCAATAATTTTCGAAGCAGTTTCTGAAAAATGCCGATAGATAATGAAACTGGCTTAATAACGTTTGTAAACAATTTTTGCAATGTACTTCAATCAAAAGAAGAGTTGATTCGAAAAGTTTTTCCATACATTGTAGAGCAATACAAGACACATGTTTGCGGCTGAGCGAAAGAGCTACAAGTAAATTAATGAGGCCATTTTAAAAGAGATACCTGGAGAAGTTTAGTATTCACATTCAAGTCAATCGATAATCTTATGAATGAATATGAGGTGGTCAATTATCCCACAGAATTTTTAAATTCATTGGACTTACCACCAGGCCTGCCACATATTGCAATTGAAAATTGGAGTACCAATCATGCTTCGTAGTATCAACCAGCCAAAGTTGTGCAATGGCACAAGACTTGCGGCTAAGAAGCTAATGACCAACGTTATTGAAGCCACTTTTTTAAATGGGAAATTCAAAGTTGACGATATTTTCATTCCTTGTATCCCGATGATACCAAAAGTCATGCCATTCGGATTCAAACGGTTGCAGTTTCCAATGGAACCGGCTTTTGTAATGACCATCAAAAACGCAGGCAAAATATTTGCAAGCGTGTGGTTTGAATTTGCAAAATAATTGTTTCTCACATTGACAATTGTATGTAACCCGTTGATTCGTTTGTGTTCGCAAATGAAGGAAAAACCAAAAATATTGTTAATAACAATAAATTCATTTGAAAGAAAAAAAAATAAATGTTTTCTAATTTAACAAACAAATAAAGGAAACGCCTAGAAAAGCGGATAAGAAAGAAATAAGGTTTTAAGAGCAGCAAAGCGGGCGACAGTACGTTTGTATTAATGATATTTAGTCACTAACATTAGGAAAAGTTAATTCTAATAAAATATTTTTCTTTCCAAACGAAATAATTGACATGTTGAATTTTTAAAGGGTTACTCTCATATAGTAATACTTAACCCATCGCATGTTTAAAATTGTTGGTTAAGTTTAACCTACCTCAATTAAGGTATTTTTCATTTTCAGAAAGTTCTTCTATGACATTCACTTATATCGGTTGACCATACTTTCCATTTTTCTTCACAAAAATAGAAACTCAGCCATTATTTATATTGCCCCATTCTGTGTTTTATAACTGTTACGTTTTTCAATAGTGCCTTTTTTGCATTTGGCCAGCACCAAGATTTACGAGCGACCGCCCTGTTTTTTATTGCCAGTTACTCTACCAATTTTACAGACATTAAAATCTTCCTCAGTTATTCCTGTAAATTTCCCAAAAGCCACATAAATTCCATTTTTACCCACATAAATACCCATACATTATGGTGGCAGGATGGCGAGGTCGTATAGGACACACCAGAAAATGAACGTATCCTGCCATCTAAGCCCATCGCGTCTAACGTTTTCAACAATACAAATACAAGTCTGGATTTTTATTTTCATTTTTACTATTGGGAATATGATAGCCTGCTCCAAATGGTCAAGCAATGATTCTAACCCTTGGAGGCTATAAGGATGGAATCAGCTTGGGTCACAACTCTCAAATAGCTAACGAAACAGAATCTATTCGGGATCTCTTTACCACCGCTTGTACTCGTAACTCGTATACACTTTAATTGCAATGTACACATTCAAATCAAGGATCAAATGAAAATGTCATTAGATGGAACTACTTAATACCGCGGGGCCTGGTACCCACTATTAGTTTCCTTTTTACCCACAAAGAATACAACAATAGAAGCCGATGCCAAGTCATTTGTACATTATTTATAGAATCACTTCGCTCGCATTTGTATTGTGTGATGTGCTTCAACACTCTTTCAAAATCGGGGGTTTTAAGAGGACACGCTTACCCATGTAAATCCTAGTTACCACGAACACAAGGATAATGACTTCGCAAAAAAAAATACAGCTCTGAATAGAAAGGACTTCTCACGAGTCGTTTGCATCCTGCAAAATGCCACAGGAGTCTTAATTTATTTTGTATTTATGTCCCACACGAATGTCAATTGTACTCAAGGGATGAATGAGGCGGCAGTCAGTGAAAACATTGCTTAAAGGCTACATCGGAGCCCAACGTGAAACCACTTCTACAATGATGAATTGCTGGCAACATGGAATTTTCACAATGCATTCCCTTCTTCTGCCTTCTTCCAATTGTTGTATGGAGACGATGCGGCGACGACGATAATTGAAATCAAACAATTATAATTCCAAGTGCTAAGGAAAGGGAAGCGGTTTCGCCGAATAAGGAAAGTTCCATCAAGTGTACCTGACACTCAACTTATACATATTCAGCTTTATCTTGCTGGCCGAACTGTGATAATTGTGCATACGATTTATATCGTTATTATCCAATTAGTTACTTGATTGTGGGATCCTTTAAGGATTCCGAACAATTTTCCTCCTCAAAACTGAGTTTATATACAAAACTGAACTGCTTTTTTATGAAAGTTAAATCTGGAAGATTGGTAAAGGTAGTCGTAGATGGAAAATTCTGCAGGCAATCAGTAAAAGCAGTGTTATGGGGATACGTTTGTTTGTGGTTGGAAAAGCTTTTTTTCTACCGTTGGCATAGTGTATGCACTCTGTTCTTTACCAAAATGTGTGCACATGAATATTTTATAGGTGCATATTAGCACTTTTGTGTGGGGAAGGAACGAACTTGAATATCATTACAGGTTCCGTGTTGCTTTAAAAAAGTTGTTCTCTTCATTGAATGTTATTTGCTAGAATATTGAATTTCAATCGAAATAAATTAACAATTTAAATTAGATGAATTAATAGTTAAGATTTGGTCCTGATTCCTGAAGCAGTGTTGTACAGAAAGGGTGGAGAGAGGATTAGGTTGTTCGAGCCTAAAGTATAACACCATTATTTGAAATATTATTTGCGCGAAATTTTAGTTGAATTAGTATGATGTTAAATTTGTTTTAGTATGAAACTAGGTTAAATCAACTATTTTGCAAATTTCAATCGAATATAGCTAGCATCATACTTTCGCTACCCTTTCATTGTTTTAGGTGTGTTCAGAAGAAATTTATTAAGAAAATTGCTTTAGTATACTATACTAGTTAGAAAATGATTAAAATTAAGAATAAGTTCGTAAACTAGTTTAATGTAAGCTAATTGTTAAGTAGTGTCCTATTTATTCCTTAATAATAGACCGTTTAAAAATTTGCGCCATTGACTTTTATAAATCAATTGAGCAACACCATAACTTGAAAAAATTAAATCAGAACGTGAAATACTCAATGCCAAGAGAAAGGATTATTTAATTATAACAATTAATGTACGTATATATCTCGCCTACATTAATTACAATACAGTAAAACCCGCTTAAGAGAAACCCGCTTACCTGCAACACTTTTTTCATTATATATATGAAAAGATAAAATAAACAAATTTAGTTTTAAATTATTTTATACTTTATTAAACTAATATCACAACTTAAATTATTATTTATAATCGCTACGCGTTTCGGAAACTATGTTTCCATCTTCAGGCGGATTTTTTATTTGATTTTTACTTGTCATTTATGTTTACATATTTAATTATTATATATTATATAATTTGTGTTTGTCTCTTTTCATCTTGTGTTGAATGTAAGTGCTGTGTCATATAGTGCGTTTGGTTTTAAAGTTAATTTGTCATTTAGTAATTTGTCATGTTCTATTTTTGTTGATTTATAGATTTCGTACTCTTCTAACGTGTCAAGTATTTTCCCTTTTTTGCAAAAATGCATTGGGCTTAAATTGTTGTTGAAGCTCGTGTAATTGTGTTTGTTGTCGATTAAGTGTAAAGCATAGTTTGATTTTGAGTTGGGCCTTGGTAAATGTTCTTTGAATCGTTCGTTAAAAGCTCTTCCTGTCTGTCCTATGTAGTATTTTTCGCAATCATCGCATTTTATTTTGTAAACTCCGGTGGAAGTTTTTATGTCGTTTTCTCTTTTAGGTTGTGTCAATTTTTGAATGTTGTTACTCGTTTTAAATGATATGTTTATGTTATGTTTTTTCAATTCGTTTTGTATATAGTGTGGTAGTATGTTTGTGTATTCCATTGAGATGAATTTAAAATCTTTATTGTTGTTATTTTTCTCGTTGTAGTTGTTGTTGTTGTTTTTGTTTTTTATTTTCTTTTTTCTTTTATTTAAAAGTTTTTCAATGGTATCGTTTTTATATCCGTTTGCTATTGCGATTTGTTTTATTATGTTGAGTTCGTTTATAAAATCTTGTTTGTCCATGGGTATTGTTAATAATCTATTGATGAATGCAATATATGCTGCCATTTTTTGAGAATGTGGATGATGCGACTCTTTATGTATAGTAATGTCTGTGGTGGTAGGTTTTCTGTATATTTTGTATTTTAATTTGTTGTTGAATTTCTTGATATTTAAATCTAAGAAGTTTATGTTATCTTCAAATTCCATTTCCATTGTGAACTTAATTTTGTCGTTTACACTGTTAATGTATTTATGTAGCATATTTATTTGTCTATGTGTTCCGTCAAAAATTATAAAAGTATCGTCAACATATCTTGAATATGATATAATTTTTTGATGTTGTTTGTTGTTGTTTGATAATATATATTTGTTTTCAAACCAATTTAAATATATATCAGCCATTAATCCACTAAGAGGTGAACCCATTGCTAAACCTTCTTTTTGTTTATAAAAACTATTGTTAAATGTGAAGTAATTTTGTTTTAGAACTATTTTCAATATAGATAGTAATTCATTTATTTGTTGATTGTTGAGTGTTGCCTTTTTGTCCAAATTTTCTTTTAATATTTTTGTGGTTTCGTCAATTGGTATATTAGTGTACATGTTTGTCACATCGAATGTTTGTCAACAAAAATAGAACATGACAAATTACTAAATGACAAATTAACTTTAAAACCAAACGCACTATATGACACAGCACTTACATTCAACACAAGATGAAAAGAGACAAACACAAATTATATAATATATAATAATTAAATATGTAAACATAAATGACAAGTAAAAATCAAATAAAAAATCCGCCTGAAGATGGAAACATAGTTTCCGAAACGCGTAGCGATTATAAATAATAATTTAAGTTGTGATATTAGTTTAATAAAGTATAAAATAATTTAAAACTAAATTTGTTTATTTTATCTTTTCATATATATAATATACACGCAACTTGGAGACCAAAATACCACAATGACTTTTTTCATCCCCAAGTATTTTCCGACCAATTTCCCTTAAAACACTCCGCTTAAATGAAACTCGCTTAAGTGAAAAACCCGGATAACTGAAACATATTTTCAGTTAATTTTTAATATTTTTTATTAAAAAAAACTCTCTTAAGTGAAAAAAAAATTGAATCGAACAGAACAAAAATTTGCTAGTTTTCGTTTTTCAATAAATTATTTTTGTGTTGTTTTATTTAAATTCTTTCAAGGCAAGCCCAAAAGATAAAAACAATATTGTTTCTAGCATTAAATCTCCGCTTAATGGAATTTTTAATTCCGCTTAAGTGAAATTTTTTTTTCAGTTATCCGAACTCCGCTTAAGTGAAATTATTTTTCACTTAAGCGGGGTTCGCTTAAGTGAAAAACCCGCTTAAGTGAAAGAAAAACTGTGATATTTTGCCGTTTCTCTTATATTTATTCTACTTATATTTACTCTATTGATGAAATCAGCTAAGAAATAAAGAAATTTTTGTTGCCAGGAATGAAGAGGACCTACAATTTTCTGCGGATTCTGAACGGCTAATGAGCAAAACTTTTCATGACAAGAGATACTCTCAGAGGATTTGTCAATTCCTCGCAAGTACATCTCTGAAAAACCATTTGCAGCGGCTGAGAATCGAACCCAAGACCTTATGAACGTGAAAGTCAAACACCAAGGAGTAGTACGATAAAATCAACTGTCTCCTGTAGTTTAACAATAGCAGCCATACAAACGGTGCAGCAGTATTTTTAAGCAGCTCGGCGATAAAATATTTGGTATCATACCAAAATTCTTTTAATATTGTACTTATCCACTTGAAGGTTGCGCCAATATTTGTTTACAAAAATTATGATATTTTATATCATTGAAACGTACAAAATAATAACTTAAAAGGAAGAACAAACAACATAATCAGCGAGTAGTAAACAATGGTTTTTAGAAAAAGTCAAACTTATACATTTGGCAATGGTCTACACCTTTACAAGATCAATTTATGCAGGATGTAGCGCGTTCTTGTTTGTAGCTCGCAAGAAGCATTTTGGCCTGCCTCAGTTATGGGAGTTCTGTCCATATTTTTGATCTTATTTCTTATGGCCTCCTCTTCCGTTTTGATTTGGGTCTGCCTGTTCATTTCCGAAGACGTAAGACCTACGTAACACGTACCCAATGAAGTGTCCCACTATTATGTTTGCCAAGGTCATTTAGCCTACCCCTATAGTTACATACCAGTTTAGAACTAATGACATAGCAGCTTAACGCCTTGAGTGCTGCTTGGATCTCTGACATGATGGCAATGTTAATTTCTTTCAAGATTTCCTGCGCCTGGGAAAAGCCTGTGAACTGCCCCATCGACAGACAAAGTTTGGTTATGGACCCAGAAAATTCTGCACTTATCCCTTGAGAGGTTCTCGATTTTTGGCATTTGCGTTGAAAGAGTAGTTAACTGTTTTGCCTACCCAAACTTTCTTGCTAACTTTTCAATTGTTTTAATTTAATCTAATTAATTAATACCCCGCGCTAAAATCATAATCTCTCTGACAATAATGTGTTCTTTGTACGTGACTATCCTTTAATTAGTAGTTACATTCTATCCCCAAAAGCAATCTCATTTATAGCCAGAAGGCCTGTATCATTCACAACAAACATAAACGAAACGACAACTACACATAGCGCACCACACCAAGGGAAAAATAAGTGGTTTATACGTTTAAGATTATCATTAACGTAGATATGAACATACATAGGTCAAAGGATTTTCTCCAAAATATCAAAACACATCGGAAAATGAGGATATGAAATAAGACTATCTTTGGATTCAAAGGGTCCTCATTCTTAAGTTTACCATATTTAAGTTTGGAAAAGTTATAAAGTTTAGAATTTCACTTCCGCTAGATATGTAAACTGAAATTATATTTAAATGTTTAGTGGTCCTGCAGATGAAGACTTTGCTTTGTTTTTTTGGAAATCAAAATTACAAATAATCCGTTAAGGAATATAAATCGGTTTTATATATATATTCATTTATAGCTAATTATAATAGTTCTAGTTTTAACAGTTTTACAACATGGCATAAAAGCACATGGATACCCAAGGCCTTGTGACTTACAGTTAGTGTCAGAAATTGATATGCAGTAGCAGTAACTATTCGGCGGCATCGCTGCTACGTCCTTACTAGGACGTGATTTGTTTTTACTTAATTAAGTTTCTTCTGTTATTTATTTTTTATCTTGAAAAGGATTAGGCCTACTGGGGATACTCTCGAAAAAACGCACTTGCTATCTTATATCTTGGGGGCCGATTCTGGTTCTGTGAAAAAGTGAATCGAAAAGCTTTTCACTCTTTCACATATAAGTGCGATTCTCGTTCTGTGAAAAAGTAAAACCAAACGTCAAAAACATTCATATGAATAATTTGCTTTCACGCTCTTATTCGATGGTGAATGTTCAATGTGAAAAGATGAAAGCGGAAAATATGGAGATTTAAAAAAAAAAGAATAATAAAGGAAAGAGTGTGACACAGGCACAAAAAGAATTTTTGATTAGTTTCTTTGGAAATAAATTTGGAGATTGCTCATGATAGGTACGAAAACAAGTTTTGAAAATTTATTTCATCGCGTCTTAATTTTTTTTGTAGATTTGTTTCAGTTGACGTTTCAGTTGATACAATTGTATGAAATGCTCCTCCGTGATCATTTCGAAAGGATTTTCGTTGTCTCTCAAATTTCGCCTAATAATCCTCATATTTCTCCTACAAAACAAAAATGTATATTAATACAATACAAAAATACATCTACAGTGGATCACAGCTTATTTGACCCACCCTTTACTCAAAATTGTAAAAGAGAATATCTCTTCAACGAAGCAAGTAATTAAGTTTTTAACTCTTCAATTCCCAGTGTCACCTATGGGTGACATATACATATATTTTTTTTCCAACCATACCGCAATGGATTTTTTTATTCTTCCTTCACTTATGCAAAGCCAATAGGTTCTAGTAGGCCATATTATTTTTTCAAAATACTAGCTTTACGTCATTTCTTCATTTCAATTCATTGTTTCGTGTATAATTGTAGTGTTCTTACTTTTTGTGATTTAGTGGAATATAAATTGAGATAAAAATGTCTAAACTGTAAGTATTGTTTTTTTTCTAATTGAATGTGGTAAAAGAATATATAAAGTTGTATATAAATGCATTTCAGGACAAAAATAAAAAAAAAAGTGATTATTACAACGGTAAAAATGTTAAGTGTCACCTGTAGGTGACACTGGGCATTGTGCGTATTAGTAGTAGTAGTATTAGAACAATTACTGAATCATTGATGGCGATGGGATTTTAGAGCTATTGTACGTCTTACAGATTGACTTTAGATGAGATTGTTGAGGACTTGCACGCTGGAGAGGATCCAGGTGATATTGTCTTATTTTCACCGAAAATTTCCACTTAAAAATAAATATTCTTGTAAGAAACGTGATGTTTTATTTCTGCAAGCAAAAAGAGGAAAACAATACACGCAGTGCCCAGTGTCACCTATAGGTGACGCCCCCTTAAAAAAAGGGGGAGGAAGGTGTTTTGTTTTTATAATTTTTTTTTGGTCTTTTTTAAATCCATTTATGCTATTAAGAAGAAGAAATCGTTTTTTTGTTCATAAACATAAGCATGGGAATTGAAGGGTTAACTAAAACATAACAACTTCATTTATTTATTTTTAATTAAAACTAGAAAACAAAATAACAAAAACAAATTAAAATCAATATTTCAGGGTCACAGCTTATTTGACCCATTTCAAAAATCGAGTAAAATTATTATTATTTATTAATAAAAAGACACATTTTGCATAATTTTAGTATTTGGTGTGTCCTCTCTTTTGATTTATAACTGCCTTAAGCCGATTTTGGTAAGAATCCACCAGTTATTTTGGTCGTTTCCATAGGTATTATTGCCCATTCTTCAACTAAAGCCGTCTTTAGGTCATTTTTGTTAGAAATATGGCGCTCGCGTATTTTTGTGCCCAAAATTTACCAAAGGTTTTCGATGAAATTCAAATCTGGACTCTGTGCTGGCGGTTTCATGACGTGAGGGCAGTTATAAATTAGCCAAGTTTGAACAATACCCGATGTATGTTTCGGATCATTGTCTTGATAAAATCGAAATATATCCTTTATGCCTAGTTTCTCTGCGCTTTGGAGCAAATTATTTTTGAGAATATTGCGGTACACTAATTTATCCATGGTACTCTCAATAAATTGTAGCTTTCCGACTCCAGCTGCAGACATGCAGGCCTATACCATGACATGCCCTCCTCCATGATTCGCTGTTGCTCTAAAGTTTTTATCTTGAAGCTCTGTATTCGGTTTTCGCCACACATAAGACCGCCCGTCGGATCCAAATATATTAAATTTGGATTCATCCGCGAATATAACACTCTTTCAGAACGTGGAATCCTTTGTTATATGCTCCTTTTCAAACTGAAAACGGCTAAGTCGATTTTTTTTATTGATAAAAGGTTTCTTGCGTGCTACTCTTCCATGCAAATCATTATCTCTAATTATTATCTCTTCGCACAATACGAGTATATCGTTCATCCGATGCACTAAATATTTTTTTCGAAGGTTTTCTTCCTTTATTTTCAATTCGATTCTCGAATAGAGAACGGTGGATAATAGCTTTGACCGTGCCATCTGGTATGTTAACAATTTCGGCTATTTTTCGCCGAGAAAGTCCATTTTTATGATGATGAAGCACTATTTCACGCTGTTCCACTGTTGTTCGTTTTCCCATCTTCATAACACGTATTGCTTTTATGAAAAATAACAAAAACTGTTAAGGCGTTATAAAAACGTATATACAAACAATTTAATATATTAATTTATCATAAACAAATTCAAAAATGTACACAAACGTTTGGCAAAATTGAAACAACAATGAAAAATAATAATATTTCGTTTTGAAATAAAGCATTCACAATAGTAGATAAATTCAGAGACAGCAAAAAATCATCCACCACGGCAAATGATAATGAATTCACCACACCATTTTCATTCACGGAACCAGAATCGCTTATTTGCACCAAGTGAATCGAAAAAGTGAAAGCAATGCATGACAGCGAAATGTGAAAACAATTTATTCGATTCACTTTTTTACAGAACCAAAATCGGCCCCCTGGTGTTGTGGAAAAAGTCTATTTATTTAATTTATATTTTTTATTTGTTTTTCACTATAAAATGTGCGTATAGTAATATATAGTTGGTAACTCTATCGATATTTTTGGAGATTTGCGGTATTTTTAAATGTTCACTACGGCAACCCTGTAAGAGCTTTAAAATAAAGAGAAAGCTTATTGAAATCCATACAAGTTAATCTTAAAGGCAAATATAATATCTTCCCTGTACTGCAAATATAAATTGACGAGAGTATAGTATACGGTAGGGTGTGTCACTTTTGTATGGCCGCAAAAAAGTACTCTTATTTTTAAATATAATAGTGCTCGAAAGTTGTATTAGGGTCTGAGGTTTAAGAACATGTAAAAAAAAAATAAGATATCGTTCGTCTTTGGCTCGCTCAAATCGGTTGAAGTTGAAAAAAAAAATGTACATAATTTACAGCATTTTTTTTTTTTTTACGTATACTTAAAAAAAAACTAAACAAAATACAGAAAGAATTTTTGTCTTTACAAAAAGATATACCACGATATTGTAGGTGGTATTACATTTGAAAATACCATCGTTGAGCACTTTGACACACCCTAGTATACAGTATACAGTCTTAATCAAAACAAATTATTTTTATTCTTTTAGATTTTTCGAAAGTTCTTAATTAATTATTTTGGTATACATGTATGTACATATGTACAATTCAAATGTGTTGTACTTTAATTTAAAGTTGAAGTTGGACACAAAACGGTACAACTTGATTTGGCCGTATGTATTCGAATTTATCTGTCTAACTATTAGGCAATTGTTGAAGTTGAAACTATATGTATATATTTTTTTTTTTTATAATCGGCGCACACTCAAGGGGTTTTTTGTATACCCTTAATATGCCAGAGACACAGTGTGAGCATTAAGAAAAAAGGGAAGGGTTAGAAAGGAGGTGTCGGTGTACATTGGTTTTGAATTCTTGAACATTGCAATGACTGGGAAAGACAGAGCGTGGCAAGGAATTCCAAAACAATATCAAAACAATTCAAGGAATCTTTTTTCTCGAATTTTTTTCAAACGCTGATCTTTTCACAACGAGCGCACCTAGAAAACTTAATACTGCCAGGAATGCAATTAAAAGGTATTTAGCTCATAGCAAAAAGATTGAAAATTGAATCATTTGATACCGCGGAATTGGATTTTTATATTTCCATTCTCAAGGAGGAATGGTTAAAATTCGATCTCGCTTAAGAAACAGTTGAATACACATGTTCAGAAAAAACGCTTTCCGCTCAGGAAATTGTTCTTCGTTCTTCCAGATGAACGATGGTACACGGAAGCTAGAATGGTACTTATGCGTCCAAAACACTAAAGGACCCAGAAACTAGCCCTGTTAAAGAAGAACAAGTTTTCACGTGCTGTTCGAGAGGACCTTCAAACATTGGAAACCTTTCCAGAATTAACTTAGTTAATTCGTTCCTCCTTTCTAGTACTAAAAAACTGCATTTCGTGACTATCCAACAAAGACCTGCGCCTCAGGTGGTCAAAGGATTTCGCATTACAAACAACAATTACGAAGAACTCCTGAAAAGCGGTATGATGCGGAACGCATAATAGTGGATTCACATTTTCAAGCTCTTTTTGCACTAAAAAGATATAAAATGAGTCATATACAGGCATACAAAATCTTGTCGATGTAGTTCTAGAAAATCGTTTAGTACATCTAACTATAAGTAGGCTGGATATCGAACCCCGTAAAAATGCGACAACAAAGCAACTGACTTCGGGACTGTGATCAACTCTCTGGGAACAAGATGTCCCTCGCAAAACCTCAGCAAGGAAGAAGTAAACAAACGCCTTCCAATTCTTATCACATCGGATCAATTAAAAAACAACAAGGTTTTCAGAAAACCATATTTTTACTTGCGATATATATGTATGTAGGTACTATTGGGCAAGTTCTGCATTTGGAAAAAATCGAACTCGAGATTTTTATCAAAGTTGACAATTACGATGATAATGAAGACGAAAAAAGTGGATTCAGAAATTTCGTCGGTCTGTCTGTATGACCTTAATCTACAGCCTAAGCTACTGGAAGTATTTTCTTCAAACTCGGTACTTAAGGGTCTTCTGTGATTCCCTAGACGAGAAATTAATTTTTTTTAGCTCCAAAATTAACGGAACTCCCCATACACCCGTAATGGCCAATCTTATTTATCTCACGGCTCTAACGATTTTATTAAAAAAAAAATAGGTTTATGTGCCTGGACTAAGTTTTGGTCAACAAAAATTTTAGGAAAAAATGTTGTTAACGGCACTTGTCATAGAATTCATTTTTTGATTTTCGACTTTCTCATCAACGGCTCTAACGATTTTAACCAACATTTTTTAACAGCAGCTCCTTCAAATTTAAAATAATATTGTTTATACAAATATTAGGAAAAATATATTTTCGGTTGTTGGAAAAAAAAATTGAAAAATGTTTTTTTGAAAAATCAATGTCTTCAAAAGGACAAAAGGACCTACATATGTACATATATTACTAGGTAAATACATAAAATTGGCATCCCAAATTTTATTCTTGAACTGTTTCAAGGAAATTTTTTATATAAAATAATAATTTAATAATAAAACAGTTTTTGTATTTTGTTTGCATAAAATCATACTTTTATAGAAATCAGACGACAATTTTATTCATGTGAACATTTTTTTTCACATTATATCCATGTTTTATATTCATTTCTACATATTTTTAAATTCCAGTCGTTCATTTTATTTTTTCTGCTCGGGTAATCATCAAATGTCATGCTTAAGAAGTTCCAAGATATGTCTCAATTGCGTAAAACAATATCTTTTGCTTCAATTGCCAATTTAGACATATTCAAAATATAAATTTGATAGATCCCTATTTTAACACACCCGTTTTAATTGATGTTTTACCAGGATCGGATGAGCTAGGACAGTTTCTCTATGCCAGACTAATCAAAGGCCCTATTCCTACTCTTTTCACACAAAATTCTACCTTAGGGCGGATTCTTCAAGGGAAAATCGATGATTCAACGCCTACAACTCTCATCAATCTGTTTGGATAGCGAAACTGCTTTGACGAATTCCGGGAAGTAGAATCATTTACTGATGTTAAGCATATTACTATCGAGGAGGAAAAGTAAGTGTAGTTTCAATCAAAAAAGCTGGTAAATCGTTACGCACAATATATTTCTTGAATTCAAGAAAACACTTAATTCAAACTTATTCAGAAATCCAATGACCAAGAAATGGCACCAATTCGAATTTGGTTGCATACGGTTTATAATGTGCTTAGTCATTCCGTACATCGATCCCAATAAAACTTTTTATTCAAGAAACCTATGTATTTGAAAATTTGTTCGCTCAAAAACTCTCTTACTCTTTCCCCTCAAGTTTTTTTTCTTTTCAAGAACGTCACCTGCTTCAAATTTGATGCTCACCTATTGATCCATTACATAAAAGTTTACAGCACCTGGTCCTTGAATCGCCTGACTGACCTTCAGCCCTTATCCCTCAACGCATCAGTGATGGCAAAGGAAAATCAATACCTCATCCGACCAATACAACCACAGCTTGGAAAAGAAAAGCGACGGGCACTTGCAATCCATTCCTGTTCTTCATCTCCATTTTTATCCCAGTCCAAACTTAAAGATATCCAACTGAAACCTTTCAATCTGAACAAGTCCAAGAAAACGCAAGACAACGATGACGATAGACGACTAATAAAAACAAGACAAATGTAAAAAGCAAGCAAATAAACAGGAAAAGAGATAAAACTTTGCGAAACACCTTCAAACTTTTTATTCTCAGCAGCACTACCAGCTCCAGTGGCACAAACATTTCTCAACACAATTTCAATCAAGTAATGGCTTGGCTTCACCTCAAGTGCACCAAATTTAAAGTTGAAGAGTTTTTCCTTTTTCCTTTCCAGTTCTAGGTATATCTCGACTTTTTCCACATCCTTGCAGCTTCAAAGATTTCGTTTCATTTTATCTTTTCATTTTGTATTTTATTTTTCAAAGCCTTTATGGTTCCTTGAGATTTGTGTCAGTTTCAAGTTTTCCAGCACAAGAACGGCACTGAAAATGAGTATCAAACTATAACCTTAGAAAAGACGGTACCGAAAAGACTTTTGGAAAGTGTTCACATACTTAATATTCTTTATGTACCAACCTATTATTTATATAAGTGGGGTATATAAAGTAGAAACGTACATATATGATTATGTATATAAAAGTTTTTATTTTAAATTGTTTTGTTAGCTATTGTCATCGTTAACATAAGGACCCATTAATGAATGGATGAC
Organism: Philhelius festivus; assembly: GCA_963931855.1. Taxonomy (NCBI): domain Eukaryota; kingdom Metazoa; phylum Arthropoda; class Insecta; order Diptera; family Syrphidae; genus Philhelius; species Philhelius festivus. Next base: position 125,523,438 of record OZ007555.1, on the reverse strand, counting down.
AAGGGGCATGGTAACGTTTTCTACTTCAAGCGTTTAAAACGCGCAAAATACTTTTCGTTACCTTGCCCCGTTTCTTGCCTTTCTGAATTTCTTACTTTATTTAATATACCGGAGTAGGACACAGTTTCATTTTCCAGACCTCACTCTTGTTAAGAATGGAACAAAAATAAATGTTGAATGGAAGTTATAAAGTTTCATAACATTGTTTGTAAATATGATTATCTTAAAGATTTGTTATTTATTCAGATGTAAGTTGATAAGGGGCGAAGATTTCCTCTTTAATTCAAATGGTGACATTTTGTTCCTTTAATTGAATGTATCTACAGGGTGTTTCACATAATAGGATTGGGGTCTATTTTCGCAGTTTAGTCGGGAGGGTAATTTTCTTAATTTGATTATACTCGTAGTATACTAGAAAATTGAAATTGATTTTATTGAATTAAATATACATACATACATAAGTAACTACACAATTATTAATCATACAAAAATGTTCATACCTTCACAGATCACTTTTTTGTATGTTTTATTTTTAGTTTTAAAAGGTACACAAATGCTATAAACTTTTCGATCAAATTCTGAAAGAAAAGCTAATGTAAGATTTGAAAACAAATTTTAATGCAAATAGATTTAACCCAAACTCAAATAAATTTAAACTTTTAGCAAATCAAATTAATCTAAGTGCAAATCAATTTGAACTTTTAACATATCGATTTAGCCAAAACACAAATTAATTGAATATCATTTTCTTATTTTGCGAATTGTATGTGTACATATATTAAAGCATGTATGGCAATATAATAACAAATAGAATAGCTTTAACGTGAATTCCCTTATTTTTAAAAATATTTTTCCATAGAGTTGACCGTTGGAGAGTAGGGAGGTAAAAATTTAGATGTGAGGTTGGAGATAACAAGTACTGTACTTCTTGACTCTTATAAATTTCGGCATTAACTTTTCTTGCTTAGTTAAGTTTGCTAGATTTGTCTTTGCTAAATTTAATAATAAAATATTCTCTTTTTTACTTCTTGTTTTGTATCTTATCCAACTCTCCACCAGGCTAGAGTTCGCAATACAAAATCACGCTCCATGATAATTCTATATATATGCAAAGGTATTACAAAAATCAGAACATACATTTTATTTAACTTCTTTTTGTGCAATAGGTGTTGCGTTAAATGTATCCAGTATCCTTGATATAGCTTTCTATATAACGAAATGTAGATACTTATAGAATAAGAATTTAACATAACGTCGATCCGTTAACAGTTAATTTAAATATTGAGTTTCTTTTTCGAAAGAATAATAATATCCAGTAAATTCACTGTTTCTTTCTGAATATACATATGTAGATATATATATATATATATTCAGAAATATATATATATATATATATTTATATATATATATATATTTTTATATATATATAGATGTATATATATATATATTCAGAAATATATATATATATATATATATATATATATATATATATATATATAAATCTATGATCTGAAGCCCACTTATGGACATATTACTACTGCATGTATGTAAAAAACGTGGGGTCCATGTATATAATCCTATATCCTATGAAATTATCAAAGGAAAAACTATAAGGGCTTAAGTGTTATCATCCAATATCCTTACCTTACATTTACATTACTTTCCTTTTCATGGTGAGTTTCCGTGGAATTACCCAAAATTATATTATAGTTAGTGTTGCTACTTTCCTTTATCCTTCCGCCAAGAGTATTTCTTGCCATGAAGAAGTTTTTTGACGTTTCACATTTGTATGGAGAGTACCGTTAGTTTTAGTTAAAATAATTTTGGATTTCTCACAACTTGTAGACTTAAAAAACTTTTATTTTTCAAAGTTTTAAAAAAAATCGAGCATGAGGTTTTTGAAATTTTAAGTTTTGAAAAATTTCAAAAATTTAAAAAAAAAATTTGGAAAATTTGAATACACAATAATACTCAAAGTGCTGGGGAGGGAGCCTTAGCATACAAAAATTATAAAAATCGGTTATACCTTTTTTGAGAAAATCAAAAACCAAAAAAAATGTTTCCAAGGGAGGTACCAAAAATAACCATTTCCTAACTTTAACTAAATGAATTTCTTTGAATTTTTTTAAAAAAAATCTGTGGGACAAAATATTTATAAAATTTTGAAAAAATCGTATGGCAGGTACCGTTATTTATGGTCTTAAAAAAAATAAAAAACCGTATGTTGGGAAAAAATTAAAAATACTGTCTACCAAGTTTAAAGAAAATCGGCCGAGCCGTTTAGGTTGTAGTCGAAAAGACAGACAGACAGAATTGCGAGTCCCACTTTTTTAGTCTTCGCTATCATCGTGATGTCAACTTTGATCAAAATCTCGAGCTCGTTTTTTTTTCCGAATGCATAACTTGCCTTATATGTAGTACCTATAAGTCGCAAGTAAAAATATAATGATATGCATACTCGTACAAAAAAAATATTATTAAATTAGAAGTACGGTAATTTTTGTTTTCAAATAATTATGTCGATCCAGCGTCAAAGGCAAATGAAACCAGAAAACAAAAGTTAATAACCTTAAATTTCATTTTTTAAATGACTCAAACAACTCCTTTAGTAGTTGGAGCTCAAACCAGGAGCCATGTGATTTCTCAAGCAAATATTATTCTATGCAAAAATTAGAAGGTCAACTACAAATTTGTGTTACTGTATGCATAGAAATTAAATTAAAAAAAAAAATGACTCGTTTTTGAGATAAGATAAAAAAATATTTTTGTCTTAGTTTAGAATTGCATTGTTTTTCATTAAAATCCGTCAAGCCGTTAGTAAGAAGTTCAAAATTCGAAAAATGGTTCTACACATGGACTATAATTTAGACCTTAAAAATTCATTGAAATAAAAATAATTTTATCAAAATTCTAGGCTCCGATTTCGAGAAAAATACGATTTTCAAAAATCATTTTTTGAAATTTGTATGGTGGGGTATCGTCATTTTTGATAAAATGCATTTTGTTCTCGTATCTTAAAGGATGTATTGAAAAACCTTTGATTATCAAGTTTTAAAATTATTGAGCATGAGCTTTTCGAAATATCGAGTTTTGAAAAAAAAAAATATAATTTTTTTCTGAAAATTTGAATACACAATACTGTTGGTGAGCTTTATCATAAAAAAATGATCAAAATCTGTTGTACCGTCTTTGTTTATAAAATTTGCTATGACAGGTACCATTATTTTTATTTATGTTTTTTTTTTAATTTTGTTTTATTTATTTTCCAAAACAAAAAAATGGGTAGTAGGGGAGACCGGGGACAAAAGTAACAAACACGTCATGAAAGTAACAATCCCATTTACAGCGTGAATGAACGTGTTACAATAAAAAAAAAAGAAAAAAGTGCATAGTTTGAAATTTTTTTAGCTGCCAATTTTTTCAATAAAAATAGCATACAATATCGATATTTTAAGGTAAGTTTTTCTGCCAGCATTATTTTATATATTGTTTCACGATCTCTGCACATCATTTTAAATAAATTTAAGAATTTGAGTGAATTATTTAGTTTTTTCCAAAAAATGAGGGCATGTGGACAAAAGTAACATTTGAGCATGTTTTATGGACTTTCACCAAAAGAGGAAAGGCGCTTGTCCTATCAATTGGCAGTCAGACATAAAAAAACAATTCCCGACTTCGTGGAATAAAAATGAGCTAGCTGGAGCAGAGTGGTTTGGCGGATTTTTAAGAAGACATCCTACCTTATCTCTCCGCTCTCCTCAAGCAACAAGCCTAGCTTGTGCAAAGAGTTTTAACGAAACTAATGTCAACAAGTTTTTTGACAAGTTGGCTGAAGTAATGGACCGATATAAATTTGAACCAAAAGACATACGGAACGTAGATGAGACCGGAGTTACAACAGTCCAGAAGCCAAACCGTGTGTTAGCCAAACGAGGAACAAAACAAGTTGGTGCCATCACATCTGCTGAGCGAGGAAGATTAGTAACAGTCACCATTGCCATAAATGCACAAGGAGGTCATACACTACCATTTTTTGTATTCCCACTAAAACGATATCATGAACACATGATTAGAGACGGACCGGTGGGATCAGTGGAAGCAGGTAACGGTAGCGGATGGATGCAAGAAGCAGAGTTTTTGGTTTTCCTCGAACATTTTAAGAAGCAACCCAAACCAACACTAGAAAGTAAATGTTTACTTTTGCTCGACAATCATGAGTCACATCTATCCATTAAATGTCTAGATTTCTGCAAAAGCAATGGAATCGTATTGTTGTCTTTTCCACCCCATTGCACGCACAAATTACAACCCCTTGATCGGGCAGTATATGGGCCTTTCAAAAAAATGATAAACACTGTAGCTGATGCTTGGATTCGCACTAACCCTGGAAAGACCATGACTATTCACAACATTCCCAGCATTGTTAGAGGAGCTTTTCCATTTTCAATCACCGATGCAAATGCAATCGCGGGCTTCACACCGCCCACTATCAAACACCATTGAAAGCCAAAACAACACAAATCTTGAAAATAATTTATCATCATCAATCAATAATGTTAATGTAAGTATATGAAATGACGAAAGTTTACAAGCAAATTAAAAATATTTACCTTATACAGATCATTCCTTTATTTGACACTGGTTCCCATCTTGACCCCAATTTACCTTCTTCATCCCATCAGGTGAATGTAAGTTATAGATTTTTTTTTAAATGGGTTGTCACTTACTAAATTGCATTCTAGACTATCTTACCTTCATCACCAATGCAGTCGCCTAGTACATCAGTACCGATCCCATTTTCACCACAAGAAGTTCTTCCTTTTCCTACCAGAAAAACTAGAGATCGAGCTTGAATTTCAAAATCGAAACAAAGCTAAGAAAACTGTCCTTGGAATCAAAAGGCCGATTGGGCAGACCAAAAAGAAGAGGAAAAAACTATCGAGGAAGACTTCTTCCAGTGATGATAAAAACGACTGTTTATGCTTGGTATGCTTAGAATGGTTTAGCAGAAGTTGTGAAGGTGAAAAATGGGTTCAATGCCAGGAATGTAAGGGCTGGGCCCACGAAGTTTGCACAAAGGGTAATGCCTTTTATATGTGTCACAACTGTCCTTCCGAATGAAGGACTTCTTGTTTTAAACAGTTTTTATGTTTTTTAATTAAGCTTGAATTTGAAGTTTTTATATTTGTTATATCTTTTCTCGTAAGGATAATTTCGTATTTTAAAATGATCTCTCATGCATAATCTATAAGATGAACTGAAAAATATTTATGTTTTTATGTTACTCGAAACGAGTATCGTTCTATTTTAAAGAATTTTGTTTATGTTTATTCGATTATTCTTATCATGTTTTTTTTTTAAGTTCTCCAAAATATATACGTTATATACTATTTGTTATATTCCCAAGTTAAAATTAGAATTTAACACAGTTAAATAAATATAATGAATGAAGTATTTAATTATTTTGCGTAGCTATGTTTTTTAATCATTACGTTACTTTTGTCCCCAGAGCGTGTTACTTTCGTCCTGGATATATTGGAGGAAAGTAACAGTGGCAGAGTCTCAGAAAAATTGTCACAGCTCTGTGAATTCTTTTATTTACTAAATCTTAGCTGCACCTCTTTATAGATAAATAATCCATCTAAAAGATGGCATTTTTTGATTTTTGTTTTTCCAACAATTGGAGAAGCAGGAACTCGAAAAGTAAAAAATGTTACTTTTGTCCCCGGTCTCCCCTACAGTAAGAATTGATTTCTTTTAGTTTAATTTAAAAATACTTCCAAGGTTAAAGAAAATTGGCCGGCTGATCCGTTCGAACATGTCTGTCTGCGAGATCTACTTTTTTCGTCTATCATCGTAACATCAAGTCTGATCAAAGTCTCGAGTTTGACTTTTTTACGAACGCATAACTTAGCATATAAATAGTACCTATATGTCACAAGTAAAAACGTGCTGAAAAAGAAAGACACAATCGAACAAATTTCGTCACAAATGGGTTTCAGGAATCGGTAAATCGATAATATATTGGAAAGTATAAAATTGGAAAAAATTGGAAATAAAACGACTTTTCGTTTTGAATGTCAACCAAAGAACACGAGCCACAAGCTTAAATTAAGGAACTAAATACTTTGATGCATTCAATATCGAAACCTCAAGTGCCGATATTGCCAGAGGTCCGAGCTGAGGCATTCGTTTCTTAATCAATAAGAGGAGTATAGCTAAGAAGTTGCTTACCAACTTCACCCTCAAACATTTTATCAATTCTCTTCAAATGCTAAACAACAGAATGTTTTGAGTATTTCTCGAGAAAAATTAAGTTAACCGAAATTGTACCTTTTATTTAAGAAAGTACATTTTTGTTTTTTTTAACCAAATGGAGCATAAGATACCCAATTGCCGTTTCTCCTTCTTCAGTGCTTCCTCTCAATATGTCATTTTTGGCTTGCAATACTAAACCGAGGTACTTCTGCAACGTGACTATGATATATTTTGCGACTCACTTCAATTCCTAGATTCGACTGGTAAAATGCTTGTTTGTATATAAATATGTAAAGAGATTGAATTTGTGGCAGTTGTAAAAGTTTAAAAATACTGCAAATTGCCAATGCGCGTGTCTGACGTGTTGTGGATGGTAATTGTGCAAGAAACTGAAATGGCCAGCTTACCTTTATTCCAAAATCATACTGTTCAGTTTTAGAATATTATTGATTTGTAGTTGGATAATGAAGCAATCTTTTAGACGAGTTTCAAGTTGAAGTAATATTTTCTTTGATTGTAGGTGTAAACGAGATGGAAATGAAACATTAACGTTTAGAACCTAAGCTTGCAACGGTTAAATGTTCGAAGTTGAGCAAATATTTTCCATGACCTTTTCAAATTTCTAAGTCATTCCAATGGTATTATACCAAGAATTATAATTATGTTCTATTCTTTATGTCGAAAGTCGACAACAAATAAATATTACGTCCTTTTCTGTTCAAGACATTTGTGATGCTTCAAAGAAAATAAATGTAGTAAAATGTATAATAACGTTCTCGAAATACTCCCTGTAATGCGTGAAGTTTTCCATTGTGCTCTATCCATTAATAGACTCGATACTTCAAAAGAGATGTAAACAGGTGAACACCTTGTATCAAGCGTTAGGCAAGTGTATTTGGATTATTGCCATTTCTGTTTTTCTTGTGGACAAGAAGAACTACTGCTTAATTTAACTGTTGTCGTATTTCCTAGTTTCGAATACTATATTAAATGCTATCTTATTTTAAAACTTCTTCTGTTATTCCATCAGCATATCGTCGGTTGACAAGTAAAATTCACTAAGTGCGTTTAGAGTGTATTGGAGAAAATGAGGTTTAATGGCTTTTTCCTGCCGTAAGAACGTAAAATTTTACAGTTGATGATATTTTTAAAATTTGAAACTGGTGCTTAGGACCGTTTAATGGACATGAATGAGTTTTTCCAGCAATAGTTTACCAAAAAATTAAGTTATTAGCTATATGAATTAATTTTAGCTCAAATTTCCAGTTGGTGAGTCTTACCTGTTAACCTGTCAACGATGTTTTGCAATCTTGGAGCTTAGTGGTCATGCAACGTTCTTCATCATTTGTAAAAGAGGAATAGGACAAATTTTGAAAGTGCTCTATGCAATAAAAATTGACAGTTTCTTTACTGGTAGCAAACTTTTATTTTTTTTAAGTGCTAATAATGTTTGCATTTATTATTATTTAAACTTAATTGTTTTGATTTCGATAAAAACAAACAATAAAACTGAACATTTATCCTTTTACGTGGAGTATCTGATGTGTCCAGTTGCTTGCTTATACACCAGCAACACCCAAATAAAAAATATCGAAAATACAAAATTCTACCACACTGACCTTATTAGAGCTCAGACAAAAGGAAACACGGTTTCCACTTTAATGGACACACAAGCGGCGCCAGCTACAGATGGTGCACCAGCAGTGGCAGAAGCTCTGCAAATGCAGGTCAGTAAGCAAACACAATTTTAATTAAATGGTCAATTGATTGTGTTTTTGTTCAAACCTTACTCCTGCCTTTAAGGATAGCAAGACCATAGTGCAAATATATTTTCCTTTTATTTTACCGAGAAGAAAAAAATTTAAAATTCCGTATTCTTGTGCATCTTTGATAACACTTACAGGTAGAGCCATCAGAACCATTATCAAGAAGACATTGCACTGTTCAAACTTCGAATGAAAAGTCTATTTGACGAAGTAAACTTAAAAGCCATTAAGCTTTTAGTCGTACTTTTTACTTGATTTATATAGGTAGGTACTACATTATATAGTAAGATATGGATATGGGTCTCGCAATTTTGTTTCTCTGTCCGTTCGACTACAGCTTAAGCAGCTTCGGTTTTCTTTTAACTTGGTAGATAGCATTTTATAACACACTTTTTCTACTTATTTTCTTAAGACCAAAAACTAACAGTTTCTGCCACGCAATTTTTTCGAATATTTTGTTTCCCTAAACTGTTTTAAAGATTTCTTAAAAAATTTCTAAAAATTTCATCTAGTAAACCTAACTAATGGTTGAAAAAAAAATATCCGACAACTAGTTAGTAATGGTACCCCCCACCCCCACCCCAAAGAAGCATTTTTTGTTTTCGATTTTCTCAAAAACGGTACAACTGATTCTTAGCATTTTCTTATGCTTCAGTAATACTGACGGTTCACAGTTTTTTAATATTATCTTCAAGATGTATGAAAAAAAGTTAGTTTCTCGGAAAATAACGGTACCTACCAACCATGCAAATATTAGAAAATGGTTTTCGAAAATCGTATTTTTCTCGAAAACCGCACATAGAACTTTGATACAATTTTGTTTGTTTCGCTTCGTTTGTACGAAGTATAATTTTATAAGAAAAATTGAAATTTAGACATTACTGACAGTTTCTAAACACAGGGTGTCCGGTAATTCGTGTGCAATTCTTTGGGATGTGATTCTAAGTCAAATTCTAAGAAAAAAAATGTTCTGCAGTAAAGTCTGATTTTCAACTTTGACATCACTGTTTGACCATTTAAAAAACTGCTAACTTTGGTGTACTCTGACCCATTTTAATGTCAATTTCTATGTCAATACTAATGGTAGAAGAAATATAAACCTTTAAGACTACCTTTAAATTGAGCTGATACGTGTTTAGGGTTGCCAGATATTCAATTTTAAATGGTGTTCAATTTGTCTTGCCCGAGCAAAATTTTGACTTTGAGGTCAATTTTTTTCAAAAAATGCGTAAAAAACATAAAGTTTTCTTATTTTTATCTGATGAACAAAATACAGTCTTGTGCAAATTAATTGGGACAAGCAGATTTTTGAGCATTTTTTTCATTTATTTTGAATAATGTTTATAAATAAGTATATAAATATGAAATTAGTACTTTAAATGCCCCCCTTTAGCATCTATGAGTTCTTTAACTCTCTTCGGCATTGAAGAAATTAACTTCTCGCATATATTTTTCAAGTTTTGGTAGTGGAACCATACCTCAATAATTGCTGAAATCAGTTTGTTTTTAGTCATACAGTCTTTTTTCCTGAGCCTCGCTTTAACAATAGCCCATAGATTCTCAATCGGTTTGAGATCAGGTGATTTGCCAGTCCACTCCAGCACCTTAATATTTTTCTCCGCGAACAATTGCTTCATTTTTTTGGACGTGTGACGCGGAGCAAGACCTTGCTGAAAAATGGTTTCCTGCATCAAAGTTCTTCTTTGGATAGTAGGAAGGAGCATATGCGTTAGGACATCCGCGTACTTGGCGCTGTTCATCATGCCTTCGATGGGCTTTAAGCTTCCAAGACCCTCAGACTGAAAACATAACCTTTGGCGGGTGTTTAGGGCCTTGAACGATATGTCCAGGTCGGAGTTTTTCTTTGTCACGACACTTACCCTGTATTCTTGGACCTCGAAATGGCTCTAGTCCGAGAAAATTACTTTTTTCCAGTCCTCTGGAGTCCAATACTTATGCATTTTGGCTCATATTAATCTTTTTTTGCGCATAGCGTCTGTCAAAAGCTGTTTCTTTAATGGTCTTCGAGCCTTTCGGCCCACTTCAAGAAGACGCCTTCGAACTGTTGATGAATCCACATGTACTCCAGCTGTCTCCAAGTCCCTTTGAAGGTCACCACTTGTCTTTCCAGGATTTATGACGCTGTTTCGGACCAACATTTTGTCGTCATTGGCCGTTGTTTTCCGTTTTCGAACACATTTGCCCTTTCTCCATGTTTCAACTGATTCTGTTGCCTTGTGCAATGCAATTATCCTACCGACGCTTGATTTTGCTACACCTACAGCAATCGATATCTCTCTAATGGTTTTTCCTATATGTTCATCTAAAGCGATGACTTTTGCTCTGTTTTCCACCGAGATATCTATATTTTTCTTGAAGCCGAAATATTGATAAATAGAGTACCTAGTAACATGATTTCAAAAATAATGCCAATCTTTCCAAAACCCTTAGAAAAAATACGACCTACCTTCAAAAATTCAACAGAAAAATTTAGATAAAACTATTTCAGGGAGCACTTACCAAAATAATCAAAAAGTTAACGCAAAAATCAAAGCCTACTATACCAAGTTCATTTGAAAATTTGTTTGTCCCAATTAATTTGCACAAGACTGTAATAGTAAAAAAAACTAGAATTGTTTCACAAGTAACAAAAAATAAAATATTACCACTTGAACAATTTGGGTTTAGGGCCCAGCATAGTACAGTGCATCAAGTCGATAGAATATCAAAATATATTAAATCTAACTTTAGAAGAGGCAAAAGTACAGGAATGGTTCTGCTTGATGTTGAGAAAGCGTTCGATACAGTTTGGCCGATGCTCTATTACATAAACTGTTTAGACTTCGTTTTCCAATGTACTTAGTTAAAATGATTCAATCTTTTTTATCTGAAAGAAAATTCAAAGTTTCAGTCAATAATTGGTACTCTCGTATTTACAATATTGTAGCAGGTGTCCCTCAGGGATCGGTGCTAGGCCCAATCTTGTATACTATTTTCACTTACGACTTTCCATGTCTCACAAACTGTGAAAAGGCTATTTTCGCAGATGACACTTGCATCTTTTCATCGGATTCAATTGGTTTCAACATTGAAACCAACTTGCAATCTGCCCTGAATGTTATACAAGATTATGTTTTCGATTGAAAGATTAAAATAAATGCTTCCAAGACACAGGCTATCTTTTTCACTCGAAAAAGAAAAGCCTGTTTCTTGCCAAGGAACAATCTTAAAGTAAATGGTTTAAGCACTGAATGGCGTTCAAATGTTAAATACCTTGGTATACACCTAGATACGAAAATAACTTTTACAACACATGTTCAAGAAGTAATTAAGAAGTTTAACATAACTATCAAAGTACTTTATCCGTTTATAAATCGGTAAATTAAGTAATGAAAATAAACTCTTAATTTATAAAGCCGTAAGTGCACCCAAAAACCCATACATTTTATGATACTTGGTAAATCTAAGACAGGTAAAATTAAAAAAAACAATGATTTTTTGCCCTGAGGTGTAAAAGGTTTGAATAAAACAATAATTTGTGTAGTTTCAGGTGATTTTTTATTTTATGTACACACAAATACAGTCATGATAAGTGCTCAAAGTGCCTTCCTGCGTTTTGAATGCATGCTAGAGCCCGTTTTTGGATTTCATTTTGAATGTTTATTCTTGATAGCTATTACCTTACTTTTAGTTTTCTTTTGGAAATACGTTGTTCTATTACAGTTAAAGTTGTTATTTAAGATGAGTAAACGATTTCTTTCATTCGTCCCCATTCAAAAAAATCCAGTACAGTGAGATCGGGAGATCTTGCAAGCCAGTGAATTGGTCCATTTTTGCCTATCCATCGATCACCGTATTCTTCATCCAGCCAATCCTAAACTTCGCGACCATAGCGGGGCGGAGCACCATCTTGTTGGAAATATGATGAAGCTAGTTGAAGCAGTGGAACATCCTCCAATAGTTCTGGTAGATTATTTTGTAGAACCTCCAGATAGTTAGTACTCGTAGAATTAAGTTGGGGTGGTAATTTAAAAGGCCTAATTAATTTATTTCCAATTAAACCTGCCCACATATTGACACTGAATCTGTGCTGAAATGATCTTTGCCGTCTTGAATGTGGATTGCTCGAAATTCGTAATACTCGTACCATCTCTTGTGAATTGAGATTCGTCTGTCCAAAGAATTCTATTTAAAAACTGGTTGTCATCCAAGCTTCTCTCTAGCAACCAGTTACAAAATCATCGGGAAGCAGTTCTTGCACAGGTGTATGGTGATATGGCTACATATTTTCTCCATGCAGTATATTGGAAATTCTGTGTTTGAAAACATTAAACTGTAGAGCCAAGCGCCTTAGGCTGATGGAAGGATCAATTTCAACAGCTGCCAGTATTCTTTCATCGACCGAAACTCTTCTTGTGCTTGCACTTGCCTTGCAGTTGAAACTGATCCAATTTCTCGAAACCTTCGAAATGTATTTCCAAAAACATTTCAAGAAGGAAGTCGTCTGTCAGGATAAAGTTCCTGGTATCTTCGTTATGCTCTTCTTGAATTTCCATTGCACAACCCATAAACGAATAAAATGTCTGCGTATTCTTCTCTCATAAATGATGGCATTTCAAAAAGCCCCCTTATCCAACTGTAATCTTAACTTAACTTAACTTGATAATCTGATGAATGAATTTGTTTTCCAATTCTTTTATACCACTTATTTAGTTTAGTTAATTTACCCATTAAACATTCATACCCCAAATTTTACTCTCCCCCAGAAAAGGTAAATAATTAGGGTTTTGACAGCAAGTCAAGTAAGCATAAGTATACTTTTAACGCTTTTCATGATATTGCACAGTCTTAAAAATAACCTAAAAATTATCAATTCTTGGAAAACCACTCCAATTGCCAAGTGCTGCAATAAAAGTAGGTAAAAAACCCAAAATTCGATTTTGTACCTGTTTTAGATTTTCCCAAGTATCATAATTGTACTTATTAATGAGTTTATTTTTATTATTGTTTTATTCATCAGGTAAAAATAAGAAAACTTCTTGTTTATTGCGCATTTTTTGAAAAAATTGACCTCAAAGTCAAAAGAAAAATTGAACACCATTTAAAATTTAATATCTGGCAACCCTAAAAACATATCAGCTCAATTTAAACGTTGTTTTGTATCAAAAATGAGTTCCCTACTATTAGTACTGACAGAGAAATCTACCTTAACATGGGTCAGGGCCCAACAAAGTCATCTTTTTTTAAATCGTCAAAAAGTGATGTCAAAGTTGAAAATCACACTTTACTGCAGAACATTTTTTTCTTAGAATATGACCAAGAATTACATCACAAGGTATGGCACACGAATTACCGGATATCCTGTTCCACAATTTTTGTTGAATCGGCATAACGGAATTCAAAGAATTTTTGTGTAGTTTGAAAATGATTGCATATCAAATGAAAATTTTACTTGTATAATAATAATAAAAACTTAAAGTTGGTGTACTGAAAAATGTTTTAAAAGTTATGTAAATATATATGTATACAAGAACTTATTGTTTTTAAGAAATCCATTCAACGATTTATAATTTTTGTTCTTGCATTTGCTTAGAAAATCACATGGCATTCTGTGTTTATTTCCAACTTCTATAAAAGTTGTTTAAGCCTTTAAAAAAATAATTTTATGCTTATGAGCATTTTTTTCTAACAACACTCATTTTTAAGACACTAGGTCTCTTAAGAGCATGTTTGTGCAACCCAGCCATACGAATTTAACTACTTGAGAGAAGCTAGCGGTAAGTTGACTTTTCACTCTCGACATTCGAATTTTTTGAGAGTTACTCGCAAGTGGACACACCTTTTTATTACTATCGGAGATGAGCTCGCAGAGTTCCAACATAGTTCATATTTTGCGATTAGCTGTCCGAGAGTTGACATGTCAAAACATTGAACAGAAGGGAACAAACGAGCTTATAGAAAAATATGAGTCTTTCGAAGTTTTGTGGAAAACTACAGAAAAGTCGGGACAGAAATAAAAAAAAAATGAAATATGTATAAGCAACTTTTAGTACCGTTTTCATGCACTGAAAATGAAATCAAGAGAAAGCTTCATAATTTGCGAAACCAGGTAAAGAAAATAATTTTTGTCAATCATGTTGAATCTATTATGTAGTACATTTAATTAATAATCTTGAAAATATTAACGGATGTCACAAGAATTGAAAAAAAATAAAAAACGAAAAGTGGAGCCGGAACTGATGAAGTATAGCACTAGCTGGCCAGTTTTTGATTCCATTTTTAATGGCTGCTTAAACTAAGTCAAATCTGGTACGTATTTGATTTCTTAATTATTTTCTGTGATGTGCCTGTACTGCCAAGGAACTTCACCTCATGGGCTCATAAAGTAATTTTTGAATTCATCCCTGCAATCCTTTTGAGAAGTATTATAGTTGTGCCTTCTTCCATTTTGAAGATCGAAAAATGAGTTTTCGAAATTGTTGTCTAAACGCCAACTTCCATTCAGTACATCGTGAGTTTCTATTTGTTCGGGCAAAATTATAGTTTTGCAAAAATATATCAAGTGGACACGGTTATGAAAGTACTCTCAGAAAATCATCTCCCAAAACTTAACTAGTGAACTCGCGAGTCGCGATAGTAAAATCTCAAAAAAATTACTCTCAAATGGACAGACACCCGAGAGCAACTCTCGAGAGTTTACTAGCGAAAGAACTCTCAAATGGACACGCACCTTTATGTACAAGGACTTTGGAATTTAAGAAATGAATTTATAAAAATATGAATGTACTCGTAATCAATGGAAAATGCATAAATTTCGTTGTTTCGTTGAGATGATTTCGAGAAAAAATATGAATTTATGCAATCGAAATTTAATTAATCGTTGTAAGAGTTTTATTAATAAGCAACCTCTTTTTAACGAAATTTCTTAAAAACAAATTGGTGTGCGAATTTTTAAGTTAAAATAATATACACTTAAATAAATAATTTCAAAAACAATCGATCAATCGTTTTCAATATACATATACTGATTTGTTTTGTATTTTTGTGTTTTTTTTTTTTCAAAAAATCAATAAATATTCTTACGAATATTTTCATATACTCGTACAATATTATTTAAAATTCAATTGAATTCGACAGAAGCGTTAGTGAAAAAATCGAATAAAAAACCGTTCTATAATAGGCACCGTGCGTTAGTAACATTTTTTCATATTTTTTTACCACATTTGAAATTGTACTCATAATTTTTTTTTATCAAAATCGTTGGAGCCCTTTTTGATACAAATATTATTTTTCATAAAGGCTGTATGGCAGGTACCGTAAGTTTTGTTTTTTTTTTTAATCTTTCTTATAAAACTAATGAAAACGTTTTTTGGGTTACGCACATATATTTATTAGACATTAGATATAGGCCATAGGGTAAATTCAAAGTTTCTTTAAATCCAGATTCTGTAAATGCAAAAGAAACCTTGCATACACTCAACCTCGCACCTACCCCAAATCCTATAGTGCGCCCAAGCAGTGGGGTTGCAGGGGGGCAGCATGCCCTCCATAGATATCTCACTGTTTATACGCCGTAATGCGTAAGCAAGCAAAAAAAGCAAATATCCCATAAAAAAGTAGTTTTAGTAATTTTCAATTTTCTCAAAAACTAGACAACATAAAATCATCTAGTTTTTAGTTTTTGAATAAGAATAAGTTAGAGCAACGAATTTTAGAAAAAAGAATAATATAGAACTTTGCAGTTTTGAAAAATTAAGCTTTAAACTTTTTTTTATGTTTTTTCCCCAAAATTTGAGTTTAAAACTCGTTTTGTTTTTCAGAAACTGTGCATAGATTTCACTTGATTTAAGAACTATCTAATAGAACAGAGTATTGGCTTTAAAAAAAGTACAATACTTAATTGTAAGTATTACCGTTATTTTTTAATATTTTTGTTTCCATTTTTATAAAATTGCCCCTCCCGCCCAAACGGGGGAAGATAGACCCCCTTTCCTATAGTAAAAAATGCTTTGATTGAACTGTTCTACAAAAAACCGTTATAATTTCTTGGCGCCTAAGTTATCGTACTCTTGTCGTACTTTAAATTTTACGTATCTTCTTCTTAATTTTCAATATATATTAATATGTAATAAATTAAATTATTCATTTTGTAAAAAATTAACATTGGGAACATTATTATTGGAAAAACTTGGCATTGGGACAAATAATGATTGGAAACCATTGCCTTGGGAATGACAAAAATTGGGAAATTACATTTTGGGAAAAATGGACATTGGGACACACGGATTGGGAATTTTGTCCTACAATAGTCATATGTACATAAGTGCACAAAAAATGATCAAAACGCTATTAAATGATTTGCACATCAAAAATAGTCGTCGTAGCCTATATACATATGTGGAGTTAAGAATTCATTATAAATTAAAGTGTTTATAAAAATAGCATTTCCGTTTCTCTAAGTGGAGAAACAGGATGTTTCCTCTTTTATAAAATTCATGTTTTATGTAATAAAGCCCTTTGTACTTCTTTATTTGCATATTCTTCCTTGCTTTGGTTTTGAATAGAGAAAAAATCAAGAATTAACGTTTCTTGTTTACAATCACAGCCAAGTTTACATATTTCAAATACTTTTTGTAGATGTGTACATATAAAGTTTGTGTTCTGTTTGAAAAACACAATGGTTATACAATGATGAAAAGATGTTTTGGTAATGCGGAAAATACTCGGATCAAATGCTACTTTATATTCTTAAGCCAAAAGAAGAAAAATCTAAGGCTTACATAGTTCAATATTGTGAATATTATAAATCTCTAGAGGTATAAAAATAAAAAAGGTTTTCGATCTTCAACATATCGCACCTCCAGTGCAATAACGACGTAAGTGCAATTTTCCTAAATGTTGAGGAATCACGTTTAAAGTTTTCTTGATTATCAAAATACCATACGTTTCAGCTTTTGTGTCCATACAAAAAAGTGGCTTCTTTTGGGCAATAGCAAAAATACAATTACGTCGATTTTACCACTTATAAAACTTGACATTTAGGTAATTATGTCAATCTTAACTCAATTTCAGAAAAAATTGCAGTTACGTCGATATTGCACCGGAGGTGCGATATTATTTTCAGCTGCTGTGTCCATGATCTTGGAAAAATGCGACGCAACCACATACATATGTGTTAGGTAAAGTGTCATCCAGTTTGTGCTCTGGGTTTCACATCTATGTTTCAATCATATCCGTCAAAATGAACTGTTATCCGGGACTGTATATTTTACAGTATGGATAATTTAACACGAGGAACTTGTAAAAATTGTGAAAGTTTACTACAAAAGTTGTGTAGTTTCATTTCGCGAATTATAAGCGAATTATATTGTGGTGGTGATAATTGTTCGTCATACTCTATGCAAAAAAGTAAAAAAAAAATCAAAGAAACTGACTTTGTTTTAGATGTCTTAATGGCCATAATATCATCGAAATGCATGTTCTTAAAATAACTAATATAGATACCTAGTACCTACTTATGTTTCAGTTTTTAAATCACTCATGAAAACACTGGTGTTCGAACTTTAAATTTAAGACACATGTACTCGTATTCCGATGAAATGTGTACATACTGTGACTGTCAAAAGTGAGTAAACACCTAAATGATTTCTTGAGTTACATGGAATTGAAACCAAAAAATAAACAAAAATCAAATTCCAATAATACAAAATAAAAGTTTTATTTAATAGCAATAAATCAAAACCAAAATAAAAATTCAAAAAACGAACTATTGCTTTTTTACCCAGTAAAAACTAAATAAACTTCATATTTTACGCGTCAAAAGTAAGTAAACATCTGTTATATCTTCAAATTATTTATAAATATAGTATCTCAAGTAAAAAACTGGGTATTTCATTTGATCAACTTTAGACTTCATAACATCTCTTAGTCAGCGTGACATGAAAACAGCAATGTTATTTCTAACATCGGAGGATATTTCGGACAATTTTTCAATTAAAGCCTTTTAAGGTCATCTTTGTTCTTGATGGCCCGTTTGTGAAATTTTCCGGTCCAAATGATCCCATAAATGTTGTATGGGGCTTAGGTCCGGCTATTGGGGAGGCTGGTCGAGGTGCTTTGAAGTCCTATAAAGTATTAATTCTTTAAGGAACCGCGAGATACGCTTAGGACCATTGTCTTACTAAGAGATCCAATTGCTAAACATACCTAATTTGTGTAAGGTCGGTTGAAAGTTATTGATTAGGATGTTTAGATAGTCTTGATTATTCATTGTACTTTCAATGAAAACAAGATTCCCGATCGAATATGCTACCATACATCCCCGCACCATCATGTTTTACTGTGCTCTTTATATTCTGTTTATAATGTTTTCTTACTTCTGATGCGTTAATATGAATATTTTTTTATAATTACAAATAAACAATGGATTCTTATAATAAAAATCAATAAAAATAAATCAAAACACAAAT
Source organism: Philhelius festivus (assembly GCA_963931855.1). NCBI lineage: Eukaryota > Metazoa > Arthropoda > Insecta > Diptera > Syrphidae > Philhelius > Philhelius festivus. The sequence goes on along the minus strand of OZ007555.1, from coordinate 125,504,945 downwards.
AAAAATTCAAAATATAGCTTCTTACAATTTTTCCTAATAAAAACTAAACATACTATTACTATCCATATTAACGCATCAGAAGTAAGAAAACATCATAAACAGAATATAAGGAGCACAGAAAAAACATGATGGTGCGGGGATGTATGGTAGCATATTCGATCGGGAATCTTGTTTTCATTGAAAGTACAATGAATAATGAAGACTATCTAAACGTCCTAAGCAATAACCTTTAACCAACTTTACGCAATTTAAGGATACTTAGCAATTGGATCTCTTAGCAAGACAATGATCTTAAGCATGCCTCGCAGTTCCTTAAAAAATGAATACTTTATAGGACTTCAAAGCACCTCCACCACCCTACCCAATCGCAGCACCTAAGCCCAATACAACATTTATGGGATCATTTGGACCGGAAAATTTCACAAACGGGCCATCAAGAACAAAGATGACCTTAAAAGGCTTTAATTGAAAAATTGTCCGAAATATCCTCCGATGTTAGAAATAACATTGCTGTTTTCATGTCACGCTGACTAAGAGATGTTATGAAGTCTAAAGTTGATCAAATGAAATACCCAGTTTTTTACTTGAGATACTTACTATATTTATAAATAATTTGAAGATATAACAGATGTTTACTTACTTTTGACGCGTAAAATATGAAGTTTATTTAGTTTATACTGGGTAAAAAGTTCGTTTTTTGAATTTTTATTTTGGTTTTGATTTATTGCTATTAAATAAAACTTTTATTTTGTATTATTGGAATTTGATTTTTGTTTATTTTTTGGTTTCAATTCCATGTAACTCAAGAAATCATTTAGGTGTTTACTCACTTTTGACACTCACAGTATATTTTCCCTCACTCAGAATTTTCAAAGCCTACAACACATACCTATGCACTTATTTTAGCAAAGATCAAAGGATCAAAGAAAAAGCGGAATCGCTTGTGGCAGTTTACTGTGCAGGTACACCTCTCATAGTGATCGGACGAGTTGAGTAGCAGAAAGCAAGCGAGATTATTATTTTCGTCTTGCATTCTGAGAATGCAAAATTGTACATTTACTTATTCCTTTGAATTTTAAGTAGGAAAAGTCTCCTGTTTCTCTTCGTTCAGTCCATCACCTATAGTCACTTTGGTTTTGCCGTTGCATGAACTGTTTGGGTCATGCCATGCATTGTGTCTAACCGATTGTACCAAATTGCTGGTACTTGTTTTGGGAATCCAGGAGTGGATCAATACATTTGCTATGACATAACACTTACAGTGCGGTTCACATGAATAGACGCACCATTGTTCTCTCAATAAATTGCAGTTTTCTTTTTGTTTTTCTTCATGAACTACGAAAGAATTGCATTCATTTAAAAGGTTATTAAATTCTCTGGGAAAAAAACCTAAATTTAAGATTAGTGAGAGACACTTAACGGTTGTTTTGATCTCTTTCTTCGCAGTAGTGCAAAAAAAGCTCAAATAAATCGGTTCACTTGATTAGGCGCACCTGTTAAAAGTTAAAAAAAAGAGGTTGATCAATTTTTAACATTTTCTATTTACTTTTTTATTGTTATTGAAGTTATTTTTCACAGTTTCAATACTTTGTACATCCTCTACGATTTGAAATTACATCAAAGATTCTACTTCTAAGAGATTCATACAATTTTCTTAATAATCTACTGAAATCTTAGACAAGGCTTCTTTAATTGCGGCAATAATCTCCTCACACCTTTCATACTGCTTACCTTTTTCATAAATTTGATGGGTCAGCCATGCCGAAAGGTTTTCAATGATGTTTAGATCAAGTGAGTATGGTGGCCACTGCAAAAATTCCACATTTTCACTGGGGATAAATGCTTTTACAACGTGCTTGTTGTGGATCGGAGCATTGTCTAGTTGTCAGATCTACTGGATAGGTCCAAAAAGCTCTCTAATGGCTGGAAAAGCTGTTTGCATAAGAGCTTTATAAGAAATTTCTGTCATTTTGTGAGACACAAAACCAACTCAAAGGCGCGGTAGTACGAAATGCCACCCCAAACCCATACTTCTCCTTTCTTGGAATGATTTCGGTTCAAAAAGCATTCGGATGTCATAGAAATAAAACTTATACCCATCAGGATAATCGAGGATGAACTTTTTCTTATCAGAAAATACCACATTTCTTCAATTTAAAACACTTCCAACCTGCGTATACCATGTCATGTGAAGACGCGTGAACTCCAACCGCTGTTCTTTTCTTGCAATTTCAAGTGTTGAATATCTAAAAAAGCTCGAAGAACAGTTGATTTGCTTGCACTTACCTCCGCTAATTGTTTGATTTTCATCATGGAGTTAATTAAATTTGAGGCAATTCTTATAATTTTTCGCTTCTCGTTTGGTGTAAAGGGTGTTTTTGTCCTTCCTTTGTTGTTTTTTCCGTAGGTGGCAGGATTTGATAAAACATTTCGAACAGCTTTATCATTTCGTCTTATTTTCTTTGCAATTTTCGGCTTAGAATACCCTTCTGAGTGGTAGGCCTCAATTTTTGCTATTTCCACCCCCGTTAACATTTTCTTTTTACCCATTTTCACTCTAAACACTCGGAAAAGCTTTAATAACGTACACTCATTAACCAAATTTAATTTGTATTACCCATCATTAAGAAACTAACTGAATTAATTCGTGCGTCTAATCAAGTGAACCGATTTATTTGAGCTTTTTTAGCACTAATGCGAAGAAAGAGCTCAAAACAACCGTTAGGTGTCTCTCACTAATCTTGAGTTTAGGTTTTTTTTCCCAGAGAATTTAATAACCTTTCAAATGAATGCAATTCTTTCGTAGTTCATGAAGAAAAACAAAATGAAAACTGCAATTTATTGAGAGAACAATGGTGCGTCTATTCATGTGAACTGCACTGTATATTCAATTAGGCCCCAAACCCGACATCAACATACATAGTTTATTTGTTGATTTTGTTTCTTAGTAAGTTAAGTTAAATTAAGTTAAGTTAAGTTAAGTTAAGTTAAGTTAAGTTAAGTTAAGTTAAGTTAAGTTAAGTTAAGTTAAGTTAAGTTAAGTTAAGTTAAGTTAAGTTAAGTTAAGTTAAGTTAAGTTAAGTTAAGTTAAGTTAAGTTAAGTTAAGTTAAGTTAAGTTAAGTTAAGTTAAGTTAAGTTAAGTTAAGTTAAGTTAAGTTAAGTTAAGTTAAGTTAAGTTAAGTTAAGTTAAGTTAAGTTAAGTTAAGTTAAGTTAAGTTAAGTTAAGTTAAGTTAAGTTAAGTTAAGTTAAGTTAAGTTAAGTTAAGTTAAGTTAAGTTAAGTTAAGTTAAGTTAAGTTAAGTTAAGTTAAGTTAAGTTAAGTTAAGTTAAGTTAAGTTAAGTTAAGTTAAGTTAAGTTAAGTTAAGTTAAGTTAAGTTAAGTTAAGTTAAGTTAAGTTAAGTTAAGTTAAGTTAAGTTAAGTTAAGTTAAGTTAAGTTAAGTTAAGTTAAGTTAAGTTAAGTTAAGTTAAGTTAAGTTAAGTTAGAGAAAGTGTACCGATTATGGAATACCAAAATAAAAACTAATTTTTAAACACAAAAAAATCAATTTTTATTCAGTCTTTTGAATTCAGGTTTATTAAAATACTAAAGACTACTTAAAAAACTAAAGAAAAACTTAAAAAAAATATCACACTTCATTCAATAAATAAAAAATAAAAAAAACGCAAAATGAACACTTTGAAAAAAGTGACCCTAATATGGACCACTGGTGTTTTTTGTAAAAAAAACCCATGAAATTCAATTTAATGTGCAGAAATCACAAATAAAATTATTGGTTTCTGCGCCAGAGCAATCTACGTGATACCATTTCTGGCAGGGTAACATTGTATCTATTCTTCGCCGACTTTATCTTCAGTAAACAATCCCAAGCAATAACCGGACTCTGCCTCACCGTCCGGTGTTTGCAATGAAGATCTAAAATCGTCAGTAGTGGAATCGGATTCAAAAGAAATGTCATCAGGTTCTGATGAAAAAGACGAATCTAAATTCTGTTTCTTCTTAGGCTTTTTTTTTATCTTGCTCTTTTGAAGGCCGCTTATTGATGGTTTATCAAATGTAGTTGGTTCTTTCATAGCTTCATCTTTTTTCTTCGAAATTGATTTAGAAATCTGCGGTGCATCTATACCGAGCGAATGTTGATACAATGACATCACGTTCTGGTGAGAAAGGCGAATCCGACTACTGGTTCTTCTAAGACTTTTTCATATTCTTCTTCTTTTGAAGCCTGCTCGTTGAAGCTTGGTCAAATATATTTGCTCCTTTCTTCACCTGATCCTTTTTCTGCTGTGTTGCTTTAGATATCTCTAAGTTAGCTTTGTATGGCGATACTGTGATCTTTCATGTGAATGCGGATTTCCTTCCACGAGCTGATGTTCTTTTCTTGAGAGAAGGATAATATGAAACTAGTTCCGGGCTTACAAAAAGACTTGGAGGGTTTTGTTGGCTTTGAACACTTTGGAGACTTTGTTGGCTTTGTGGGCTTTGAAGAGTTTGAGGACTTTGGGGGTTTTGGAGGCCTTGGGGACTTTGTGAGCCTGTCCTGGAAGGGTTTGTATCTTCAACCTGGGGGACGTTTCCTTGCTTCAAACCTTCCTGCTCTTCATCTGTGAAAATATTTCGGTTCAAAGGATAGATTCCTGTAGCTTTGAAACCTTAATCATGGCCAACTTGTCCCAAATCTTTCGTTTTTTTCTTTTGGTGCCATTTAAATATTTTTAAAAAAAACCTATGTAAAAATTTAAACAAAAATTTTAGCTGGTTCCCAATATGGAATATTATTCCATACTAGGAACACTCTGATATTCCATATTAGGAACAACACGATTCACTGAAATATGTAAAAATTCACTTTTTATTTCACTGAACTTACCTAAATATTTTTTTTATTCCAAAGTTAAAGCTTTTTCTTAAAGACGCGACAAATAAAATATGTAAAAAGTTAAAAGGATAAAAAAATATAAAAAAAATAAACTTACAATAATATGTCATGCACTTACACGAAAATCAACTTTTATTAATTGCGCACGTCCACACCACCCGGCGTTTACAAGGATAATAACAACGAATATGCGCATGAAAAGAAAGCTTGAATTGAAATAAACAGATACATACATAGTGTGGTTCTCAGAATATTGCACTATTTCATATTAGGAGCGTATTCCATAATTGGTACACTTCCTCTAAGTTAAGTTAAGTTAAGTTAAGTTAAGTTAAGTTAAGTTAAGTTAAGTTAAGTTAAGTTAAGTTAAGTTAAGTTAAGTTAAGTTAAGTTAAGTTAAGTTAAGTTAAGTTAAGTTAAGTTAAGTTAAGTTAAGTTAAGTTAAGTTAAGTTAAGTTAAGTTAAGTTAAGTTAAGTTAAGTTAAGTTAAGTTAAGTTAAGTTAAGTTAAGTTAAGTTAAGTTAAGTTAAGTTAAGTTAAGTTAAGTTAAGTTAAGTTAAGTTAAGTTAAGTTAAGTTAAGTTAAGTTAAGTTAAGTTAAGTTAAGTTAAGTTAAGTTAAGTTAAGTTAAGTTAAGTTAAGTTAAGTTAAGTTAAGTTAAGTTAAGTTAAGTTAAGTTAAGTTAAGTTAAGTTAAGTTAAGTTAAGTTAAGTTAAGTTAAGTTAAGTTAAGTTAAGTTAAGTTAAGTTAAGTTAAGTTAAGTTAAGTTAAGTTAAGTTAAGTTAAGTTAAGTTAAGTTAAGTTAAGTTAAGTTAAGTTAAGTTAAGTTAAGTTAAGTTAAGTTAAGTTAAGTTAAGTTAAGTTAAGTTAAGTTAAGTTAAGTTAAGTTAAGTTAAGTTAAGTTAAGTTAAGTTAAGTTAAGTTAAGTTAAGTTAAGTTAAGTTAAGTTAAGTTAAGTTAAGTTAAGTTAAGTTAAGTTAAGTTAAGTTAAGTTAAGTTAAGTTAAGTTAAGTTAAGTTAAGTTAAGTTAAGTTAAGTTAAGTTAAGTTAAGTTAAGTTAAGTTAAGTTTGGTGGTGCAACACCTCGAAATGAACCAGGACTTAGTGACTTACAACTCTCAACCATTCCTGTGTGCGTGTTACCAGGAACGGAGGGGACCTACAATTTTCTGCCGATTCCGAACGGCTAATGAGCAGCACTTTCCATGATAAGAGATATACTCTTAGAGGATTTGTCAATTCCTCGCAAGAGGCAGTACACCCCTGAAAAACTTTTTTGCAGCAGCTGAGAATCGAACTCGAGACCTTCCGCATGACAGTCCAACGCACTAACCATTATGCCACGGGGTACTCCCAACTAACATTTCAGCTTCGGTTCGGTCTAACTAAATATATTTTCGAAGTTCTTTAATACATTTGTAAAGGTTGTTTAAGAACAAAAAGGAGAATATTGCACAAGCTCACAAAACCTTATATGTACTCGTACTTCTATAAGTGATTTTGAAAATCCTCTTAGAAGTACATGGGTATAGCTTAGTGCCATTATTCTTCTCACACCACGGTCTCGGAATCTTTATTAGAAATGATGTTGCGTACCAACTTCAACCGCAATATGGTAAAAGTTTAAATACGAATTTCAATTGTATATGGTTAAAATTCACGGTACATAAGCACATCATACATACCTGTTTCATTTATCGAAGTCCAAACCTAGACAGAAATTCAACTTTTAACAAATGTGATGCTCTATCCGATTCCATCCAAATGAATTGTTTCCCATTATCCTCACACTGAAATCGTCATTGCGGGCGATTTCAATGTACACAATTCTAGTTGGCTCTTGGCTTCGCTTTTCTGGTCAGACAACACCCGAAGGAAGGTATGTTGAGGTCTTTGCTGCGTTAAACCATCTGACTCAGCTTGTTAATGAGCCCACTCGAATTCCTGACGTTATAGATCAAACCGCCAACACACTAGACTTGTTCCTTACCTCTGATCCTGATAAATACACCATCAGTGTATTATCGCCTTTAGGCACATCAGACCACTGTGTCATATCTGCAAATTTCTCGTGTCAAAAAATCTCAGTTGAAGAGAAAACCCCCAAGAGAACCGTTTGGCAATACGAGAAAGCCAACTGGGACGGTCTCAATGATTTCTTCAGAAACTTTAACTGCTCACTATGCTTCCTCGATAGTGACGTGGACTCCAGTGCAGATATGATTACAAATTTAATTCTCATCGGAATGAGAGACTATATCCCACATAGGGAAAAATCTATCAAACCGAAAGAAAATTCATTGTTTGATGTGAGCTGTAAAGAGGCTATCAGGGTCAGAGAAGTAAGTTTCTGATGTTATAAGGCCAACCTCACAGAGGAAAACCGGAATAAGTTCAAACAAGCTAGAAAGACCTGTAATGATATATTCGACAGACCAAGATTTTACATGACCAACAAATTAGGCAAAAAATACTACAATGTCCCAAGGGTAGTAAAAATTTCTGGTCATTTGTAAAAAATATTCGAAATACTACTTCGTCCTCGGCCCCAACGCTCATTATCAATGACATTTCCTTTGTCAGCTCATTAGATAAAGCCAATTTCCTTGCAGCACAGTTTGCTGTTAATTCGACGCTGCCAGAGACAGAGAGTGTTATGACTCCTCCTGTACTTGAGAACACAAACTTTTCCATGGGACGAATTTTTTTTCGTACTCGTACAGTTGCAAGAGTCCTGAAAGATCTTGACATACATAAATCCGCTGGCCCGGATAGTATCCCTTCCATTGTTCTGAAGAGGTGTTCTTCAACGCTGGCAAAACCACTGCGTAAGCTTTTCTATCTATCCTATTCCTCTGGACTCTTTCCGAGTGGATGGAAAACAGCATTTGTCCAGCATGTCCCTAAAAAAGGTGAATCTTCTTCCCCCTCTAACTATCGTCCAATTGCCCTTACGTCCCTTCTTTCCAAGGTCATGGAAACACTGATAAATAACCAGCACAAGAAATATCTCGAAGAACGAAAGCTTCTTAATGACCGATAGTATGGCTTTCGTAGCAATAGGTCCACTGGTGATCTGATGGTATATCTCACCGAACAGTTGCACACATCTTTACATCGTTTTGGAGAAAGTAAGATTATTGCACTTGATATTTCTAAAGCATTTAATAGAGTTTGGCATCAAGCTCTTTTATCGAAAATGCGTGCTTTTGGTATCGATGAATCTCTTCTTCGTTGGATTAGAAATTATCTTTCAGGCCGCTCAATATTGTAGTGGATGGCCTCAAGTCTGAAATTCATAAAATAAATGCTGGTGTACCCCAGGGCTCTGTTTTGCCTCCGACTCTCTTCCTCATGTTTATCAACGATCTCCTATTTGAAACTTCTAATCCACTAAATTGTTTTGCTGATGAAAGTACCCTCAGCTTTTGAAGATTCACTTCCTTGTTCTTCGGAAGTGGAACTTGAACGGCAGCGTATGATAAGCTCATTAAATTCTGACCTTGACAGCATTGTACAATGGGGAATAAAAAACCGTGGAGAATTTAATGCTTCAAAAACCCAATGCTGTCTTCTATCGTTAAAATCCTCCCCTTTTGCCGCTATCCATGAGCTGCACTTGCATTGAGGAAACTAAACAACTTTCAGTGCTCGGTATCAAAGGGCACGGTAGTGCCCAGCCAAGTTCTGGCACTACACCCTTTTTACAGGAACAAACTCAGGAGATTTTTGACCCCTTCCTATCTTTAGTACCAATGAAGTCAGAAACTTAAAACTCCGAATATATGCTAAGCTAGTCAGGCACAGGCGCCTCACCAAATATCAATTTTCTGGCATAAGCGGTTCCTGAGATATAAGGCCTCAAAAATCACAAAAACCGTAACTGACTGACTGACTGACTGACAGATCATCAAAATTATGGAGCACTTCCCGACATGAAATGATGAAATTTGGTGAACCGGTAGGGCTTATATTTCATATAAAGAACCAAAAATAAACACCAAGGTTTTCCTTTTAGGGGGCGTGGTATCCGCCCACTTTCTCTGAATTGGTGTTGTTTGAATGGAGCACTTCCGACTGCTGTAAAACGATGAAATTTGGTAAATTGGTAGGGCTCAAATTGCATACAAGGAAAAAAATATAAAATTAGCGGTTTTCCATTCAGGGGCGTGGTATCCGCCCACTTCCTCAGAACTGATTAAAATTATATATGGCGCACTTCTGATTGGAGTAGAACAATGAAATTTGGTAGAACGGTAGGGCTCAAATCGCATATAAAGGACCAAAAATAAAAATCGAGGTTTTCCATTCAGGGGCGTGGTATCCGCCCACTTTCTCCGAATTGGTGTTGGTTGAATGAAGCACTTCCGACTGCTATAAAACGATGAAATTTGGTAAAGTGGTAGGGCTAAAATTGCATACAAAGAAAAAATATAAAATTAGCGGTTTTCCATTCAGGGGCGTGGTATCCGCCTACTTCCTCAGAACTGATGTAAATTATATATGGCGCACTTACGATTGGAGTAGAACAATGAAATTCGGTAGAACGGTAGGGCTCAAATCGCATATAAAAGACCAAAAATAAAAATCGAGGTTTTCCGTTCAGGGGCGTGGTATCCGCCCACTTTCTGAGAAAATGTTTAATTTATATGGAACACTTCCGATTGCTGTAATTAAGGTAGGTTTGTTAGTGTTAGGTATCTTGCCAGGACAAGAAGAAATAATTGAAGCGCAAATCAAAACAACCAATAACAAAAAGAAAATATACCTACCAAAAGAAATAGGAAGCTATAAACTAAGTTGATTTTAGTAAGTAGAGTCCACCCTTCTATCCTTCCGTATCTTTCGAGATTTTGACATGGCAAAATATTAAAATCTTTGCAAAAAGGAGTGAGATCAGACCAAAAAACATAAATGTTAAAAAAAAGAGCCAAGTTCTTCTATACAAAAACCTTTGTGTAACAAGTCAGCCGTGAAAAGTACTGAGATCTAAAAGTACGCCAAGTTCTTACTTCATGAAGGTTTAATACCGAATATTTAAAGTAGAATAATATTGAAACAGCTACAATGTAATAGAGAAATTTTATTATTTAATGACTACTAACTAAAATTTGATGGGCTTACTTGGCAAGTTTTTTTCTCATGCCCAATTCAAAAGGTTTTGAAAACTTGACCAGTGAGCCCATCAAATTTTAGTCAGTAGTCATTAAATAATAAAATTTCTCTATTACATTGTAGCTGTTTCAATATTATTCTACTTTAAATATTCGGTATTAAACCTTCATGAAGTAAGAACTTGGCGTACTTTTAGATCTCAGTACTTTTCACGGGTGACTTGTTACACAAAGGTTTTTGTATAGAAGAACTTGGCTCTTTTTTTTAACATTTATGTTTTTTGGTCTGATGTGCATTACAGACCACCTTGTGTGGAATGACCCCAAAAACGCTGCCAAGTGTTAAGGTTTCCTTCGACGTTGCAAGAAATTTTTCACCCCTTCTGATCTGGCTATAATCTATAAGGCTTATATTCTTGCAAAGCTTGAGTAGAATTCCCATATTTGGGCAGGTGCTCCAATAACACACTTGAGTCTCTCTAAAAAAGAGCTTTAAAAATGATAGGTGATAGAAGTATAACAGAAACATTTGAATCTCTCGAGCACCGTCGCAATTTTTCTTGTCTTTCATTATTTTACCGTTGCTTCTATAGACAAAGCTCTAGCGAAATAGCCAGTTGCATTCCTCCCCTTAAACAATTTAACCGCAATACTCGCGCTTTTAGGAATGCTCATCAGTTTACCCTTGAGTCCACATTCGGACGTACTGTGAAATACAGAGATTCTTTCTTTAGCCGGACTACACGAATGTGGAATGCTTTACCCAGCTCTATTTTGCCTTCCCATTGTAATGTTCAAAAATTTAAAACTAGTGTGCATCGGTATCTCCTTTTAAACCCCTCCTTGTTTTCTTAATACTCGTACTGTTTAAATCATTTTAAGGGTAGTATTAACCCCTTGCGTGCGCGCTAATTATAAAAAAAAAATGTTAAATAGGAAATCTTACTCGTAAGCCGCGTAGAACTTAATGCTCCAAAAGCTCAATGTTGTCTTCTCCCGCTAAAGCGGATTTGTCACTTCCTTGCAAGAGCCAGTACATCCTGGAAATCATTTTTACAGCGTCTGGGAATCGAACCCAGGTATTCTACATGACAGTTCAAAGCACTAACAATTATGCCAAGTGGTACTACAATATTTTCTAGAATTCTATAACTATTTAAGATTGCGAATATTAGAGTTTTATTACTTTTTAGTTGCGATATATGTACTATAGGGCGAGTTCTGCATTTGAAAAAAAATCGAACTGTAGATTTTGATCAAAGTTGACATCAGTGTATGTCTGTACCTCGATTTAGAGCCTAAGCCACTGGAGCTATTTTCTTCAATCTCGGTACTTAAAGGTCTTTGGTGATTCCCTAGAGGGAAAATTGAAAGTTTTTGTTTAGCTCCATAACTAACGATACTCCCCATACACCCGTTATGCAAAATCGTTTTTATCTCGAAAACGGCTCTAAAGATTTTTATATAAAAAAATTATGATTGATATTATGGACATGGACTATATTTTGGTCAAAACAAATTTTGGGGGAAAATAATATTAACGGTTCCTGTCATAGAACCTTTTTTCGATTTTCTCATCAACAGCTCTAACGATTTTAACCAAAAATTTTCAGCAGGAGCCCCCTCAAGTTTAAAATAATATTGTATATAAAAATATTCGAAAAAATATTTTTTGGGATTTTTGAAAAAAAAAAAGTTTTTTTTTTTTTGAAAAATCAATGGCGCAAAATTTTAAACAACCTTTTATTAAGGACTTAACAATTTACTAGTTAGCAACTTGTTAAACTTTTAGTAATTTACTAACTCTTCGAAAATTTTAAACCTTTCTTTTCATTTTACTATCTAGTAAATTACTAATTGCCTTTTATTAAAAATGGTGCATCTGAACACTTGCAAACAATGACAGTTCGTGAAAAAATACAAATCAAACAAAACTAAATCTGATGATTTGTCAACCTACAATTTATTTTGTGGTTCTTATATTTATCGTGAGAATTTTGTCGTCCGCCGTGGTTCGTTGTGCTGTCAAAGTGGGAAAAAAAAAAAAAAAAAGAAAAAAGTTTCAAGCTAAGGGCAAAAGGATTATTTTTAATAGAGCAAAAATGAACTCCGATCTATTAAAGCACCTTGAAAATATGCAACTCCAAATAATTTCGGCGGTAAATCAGAACACCAACGATCAATTTACCCAAATTAAAACAGAGGTGACTACCACAAAACAGCAAATACTCTTAGTAGACAAAAAAGTATCAATTATGGACAGAGAACTACGGAGAAGAAATATGATCATAAGAGGTCTTGCAGAATCAGAAAACAACACCGAAGAACTCGAAAACGTTATACTAACCCTCCTAAACGCATGTGCAGATAATCAAATCACACTGTCTGATATTGATTATACTATGCGCATAGGATCAAGACAGCAAAATCCCCGCCCTGTCAAAGTTGCACTCATATCATATAGAGTCAAACTCATTGTCATGCGAAACAAAAAGAAGCTTGCGAAAGAACATCGATTCGCAAAAATTTATATTGATGATGACTTCAGCAAAGAGGTAGCAGAAACCAGAAAAATACTACGCAAAAAGGCAGAAGATATCAGAAATGAAGGAGGAGATGTTAGCATTAAATATAATAAAATCATTATTAATAAGAAACCGTTTACACTGAAAGAGCTAGAAGATGAGGAGAGAAAAGAAAATTCTGTACAGAAAAAAAGAATAAGGTCCCCGGACGAAAAAAACCCTTACACAACAGAGAGCTCTGAGCAGAGTACTTCAGCCCAACCTACAGGCAACCCTAAGAGGCCGAAAAATAAGCCAAGGAATACAACAGCAGTGCCATCTATCGATAAATTCTTCACACCAATCAGGTCACATGATAGCAGAGCAACAACAGCTGACGAAGAACTCCCTCGAGGAATTCTCTCACAGCATAATGAATTAGCATAGCTACAAAATAAAAATAACCATATTAGTCTTAGAGAAACACAAGAAAAGAATTTGAAAATTAGTTTTTGGAATATTAATGGAATAAAAAATTTATGTAACTTAGATAACAATGAATTAAATTTGATCCTTAGTTTTGATATTTTATGCTTAAGTGAAACCTGGGTCCTAGATAATTCACAACAAGCTCCATCTAACATTTTTGAAAACTACAACATGTTTTACTCGAACGCAGTCAAAGATAAGTCAAGAGGAAGAGGAAAGGGTGGTTTGCAAATTCTTGTAAAAAATCCTGCAAAATACGATGTTTTGAGAGAAATTAGTAAAACAAATTTATGGATAATACTAGAGATTGTTTTTAATAGCTCGAAGTACATAATATACTTTTCTTATCTTAGCCCCTCTAGAAAAATGCATGATAACGCATGCTGTGAACTTCTACAAGAGGAATTAGAAGGCCTGCAGAATAATTACCCCACGCATACAATTATTATAGGAGGAGACTTAAATGCTCGTTTTGGACTATCGAATCAATTAGACAGTGACATACTGGAAGGCTCTCAACTATCCCACACAAGAAAGAGTAGAGACACAATTATAAGTAGGAGAGGTAAATTACTTGGTGAGATATTTGAAAACGCTGGTCTGTTACTTATAAATGGAAGAAGTAGAAGCGATGCATACGGTGACTTTACTTTCGAATCACACCAGGGTAGAAGTACCGTGGACACTGTGTGGGTAAATCTAGAAGGGGCGGCAAACATTGATGACTTTGAGATATCTCCGATTTTGCTACACTCTGATCATATGTGCTGTATCTTAAACTTTCTGTGCCCGTCTGCAACAAGTTTAGATATTAATCCAATTATACTCTCAACTTGGAAATTAGTTTGGAATACGTCTGCAGCGGAAAACTACATCTCGTGTATGCAAGCCAAAGCTGAAAGTTTACAAATGAATGGAGATACAATTGGATATCAACAAATATTCCAAAACATCAAGCTTGCTGCAGAAGAAAGCGGAATGATAAAATATTATAAGATTTATACTGCACCAATGTTCCAAAAAAATAAATGGTTCAATAATGACTGCAGATTGAAAAAGCGAGAAATGAAGCAGAAAATGAGAAGTTATCGCAAAGCCCCTAATAATACAAACAAAAGATCAGAATACATCTCCAGCAGAAAATTATACGTGGCAACCTTGAACTCCGCTAAAAAGCAATCCAATAAGGACCTAACGCAACAACTTCAAAATACAAAAAACAGCAAAGATTTTTGGAGAGCTATCAAAAGCATCCAACCGAACTCTATTGCACGAAACCATATTACAAAGGAAGTATGGGACAATTACCTCCAGGATATGTATAGTGGCAATGAGGTAGAGTATAGACTTTTTGCAGATACGTATCATCCATTTCTTGATAGAGACATAAGCATAGACGAGCTTATCACAGTTATATTTGGGCTGCGCAATAATAAATCCGCGGGTCCAGATAAGATTGTAAACGAGTTCATTAAGCATCTACCAAACCTATGGTTTGAATATCTGCTCTCTTTCTTTCAAAGCCTGTTCGATAACAATGAAAGAAACCTATCAAGCATATTTAGAGCAGATATCACAATGATATTTAAGAAAGGTGATAAATCTCTACCAACGAACTATCGACCTATAGCGATTGAAAATGCTTTAATGAAAGTTTACACCCAAATCCTAACAAACAGGCTCCAAGAGTGGGCAGAAGAAGAGCAACTAATCCCTGAGTTCCAGAATGGTTTCAGAAAAGGACGAAGTTGTGCTGATAACCTCTTTATCCTAAGTGCAATCACAGATATTACTCTTGCAAAAAAGAAAGGAAGTTTTTTTGTTGTTTTTGTTGATCTTAAAGGAGCATTCGATAGTGTCAATCACGATAAGTTATGGACCCACCTTAGGTCCATTGGAGCAAGCGGGAAAATAATACATGCATTTCAAAACATATACATGAAAACCAAAATTGCTATTAAGACAACAAGTGGCCTAACAGAAGAAACGAATGTCACAAAAGGTGTTCTACAGGGTGATCCATCAAGTGCACTACTATTCAACTTATATATAAATGATTTGGAAGAATTCTTAAGAATCGATGGCCTTACAGGAATAGACATATCGGAAATAACAAATGTTATCCTGATAGCATATGCTGACGATATTGCTGTCTTCGCTCAATCTCAACTTGATTTAAGAAAAACCTTGAAAACACTCGAAAAATATTTTGCAGCAAAAGATATGACATTAAATACTGAAAAATCGAAGATAATAAACTTTGCAAAAAGAAAAATAGTATCATGCCCGGAAAGATTTACATATAAAGAGGATTCAATTGAAGTTGTGGATAGCTTCGAATATCTGGGAATAACCTTGAGTCGCACTGGATCTTGGAATGAAACCATGAATGTCTTCAAAACCAAGGCAAGAGCAGCAGCAGCAGTAACCGAAAAAGCTATGAAGAGCCCCTACATGGAAAACTGGGAAGGGAGAATCAAAGTTTATGATTCAACAATTAAATCAACTTTACTATACTGTGCTGAGATATGGGGTCTGGAAGCTGGCGACAAAATTGAAGTTATCCAAACTACAGTTTTAAAGAAGTTGCTTGGCCTAGCTAAAAACACGCAAAGCAATGTGGTTCGCTTAGAAACTGGTACACTTCCATTAGTTTACGAAATAGCGAAAAGAGCTTTGCATTTCTGGGATAAACTGTTGAATGCATCTGATGACCGTCTAATTAAAAAATGTTACAACGAAATCTTGAGAACCCATGACAACACTCAACGACCAAACTGGGCAACAAAATTTAAGGCCACCTTAATGAGTAATTTTATGGATGTATGGGAACAGCAAGACTTAGTACTTGTTCGACAATCTTATGTAAGTATCCTTGAAGACAAGAAGAGAAGCCTGATAGATGAAGATTTCAGGAAGGCATCTAGCTCCTATTCTTGCTGCTACTATGCTCCTTATTTGGCGAACATACAAGAACCAGAATATAAACCGGCTCCGTACCTGAATTCATCCTGCAAACCATACGTACATAAAGTCTTAGCGCAAATTAGGTGCGCAAACAGATATGCCCACAGAATAGTGCTGCATGGTGATAGACATATTTTTGACCCAATGAACATTTGCACATTGTGTAATACATATGAAGATGATACAATTGAGCACTTCCTTTTAAGATGCCCAATTTTTAATGCAGTTAGAAACCACTTCCTATCCTCTATGAACTTAACTGACATGAATAGTATAATGACAGTGGAAGATCAAAATGTTGCACTGAATTTTTATAAATATGTTAGAAACTCGCTTAACTTAAGAGCTTTTATCCTTAACGAATGATAAATCCAGGTTTCATTTCAAGTAATAAAAGTAATTATTTTCTATTATTTTTTATTATTGTTGCTTCATATCTTACCTTATTGTCCTGTTAGATGAATTAAAATAATACTACACCTACCTTATGAAATAATATAATGTGTACATATTGCCAATCACTTTGTAGAAGCAAAGCTTATAAACAAATAAATATATCTATCTATCTATCTATCTAAGTGGGAAAATAAAATTTTGTTCAGAATAATCTCCCTACTATCACCGTTTATGATTGTGTTTTGAATTTGAATATTGAATTAATAAAAAAAAGAGAAAACATATTCAATGGAATTCCTTAAATGGAAAACTTCCTAAAACAACCTTTTGTGTGGTGTTCTCTGAAATATTGATTTCAAAATCGACACTGACGAATCAAGGACATAACAACTCTTTAATACATGTAGACTGAAAGACTTCATCCTGAGAAGAAGTGAGGCAATAATGTCCAGAAGGAGGCAGTCAGATTCGAAACCATTACTCCAAAGTGAATGCCAAGCCATTGCGGAAGATATGACTGTGGAAAGAGAAACAAAAGATCTAAGCCCAAGCTAATTGAATGAGCAAACCGATCCGGTGGCTTCGGCTGCCATTGATCTATCAGCCCAACCAACAACAGAATCCCTAATGAAGGAAGAAAATTGTCCGGCTTCGAGTTCGCCTAGAAACCTATCACCACCCTCAGAACCAGAAGTTGATGAACGAAATTCTCCTTCAGTGCAATCAGATCTCCCATCGGAAGCAAATTCACCCTCAGAACCAGACGACTCCTCATTAATAGTTCCTGCTGTTGCGATAAACGTGATTCCTAATTTGACTGAATGCACTATTAACGTCTGATCCTGCTCTCAACTCGGATGCGAGAAATTTAAAAATACTTCACGAGGAATCAACAAAGAATCGCCATCAGGTGGAGGAAACTTTACTTTCACCTGCCGATCAGAAGACTTCTGCTAAGAGCCAAATTCCAGCGGCTGTACATAATTCACAGCCACAGTATGAAAATTTTCATGTGTCTTCCCTGCGGAATTGGAATCTCGTCAAGATCGACT
This sequence comes from Philhelius festivus, assembly GCA_963931855.1. Lineage (NCBI taxonomy): Eukaryota > Metazoa > Arthropoda > Insecta > Diptera > Syrphidae > Philhelius > Philhelius festivus. Next base: position 125,487,544 of record OZ007555.1, on the reverse strand, counting down.
TTGGAAGCGCATTAAGCTTACTACTGTTCACACAGGTAATTTTTGATTATATTTAGTTTCTAAGGCATAAATAGTTATAGATCTTATTTTGTCTCTCGCAAAAAGGAAGTCGAAGAAGATTCGACAGGAGGTGGTGGTGGGGTAATTGAAGCCGGAGCTGGAAGCACATCATCGGGAGATAAATCCACCATCACATCCAGTGGTGAGCCATCAGCGAAAACCTTTAAGACTGGCAAGCAGTACGCTTGCACACAGTGCTCCTACAGTGCCGATAAGAAAGTCTCGTTAAATCGTCACATGCGAATGCACCTCAGAAAACATTTTGTATTATTTTATTTACTTTTCAAAACAATTAGCTCACGAATAATAAAAAAAAACACAATTTAAGTCTTTCAAAATAGATTGCCAAGAAATTTTTTTCAAGGAAAATGACAGAAGTCATATGGATTTAGCAAATTACTAAAAGTTAAAAAGGCCAGTGTGTGATTTTAACTTTAGTAAAATGTTAAGAGATAGTAATATGTTAAAATCGTTTAAAATTAGCAAAATCCTTAGTAATTTACTAAAATGACTTTAACATATTACTAAATCGTTTAAAATTTTGCGCCAATATCTTTAAAAAATGTGAACGATTATTTTTTGAAATTATTTCCTTAAGGCCAGGCGCGCACATTCAATTTTTAGTTTCGCAACTGTTTGGTTGCTAAAATGAAACATATGGGCTTATATGGGACACCGCACACTTAGAGCAACTCGATTCTCGAAACTAAAAAGTTTGTGTTTTGACACAAACTATACGATTGCCTTCGCAACAGTTGAGCTGTTTTCTATAAGCGCAAGAGAGAAAAGAGTGTGAGCGTGAGTTAAGAGTTGCCAGTGCGCGGTTCTCTTTCAACTGGTGATTAAACTATTTGATTTCGATCACAGTTGCCAGTGCGCGACTAGCCTAAATCTATACTAATAATCTGTAATCTGTCATCTTTCATTTGCCATTTGTCATCATAAACTACATTACCGATACTTCGATTTATGGTTTGTGTACTTACTTACTTACTAACCTATACTCGTTGTACACTACGAGCTAAGTTTTGGCAAGTAATAATAATTATTTGTAACTTATAAATTGAAAATCGCGGTAAATTCAATAATTATCACTTATCACCTTCAAAAATCTCCAATACTATTATGTCTGCTTGCGCTTTATGTAATAATATCGCCGATTACCTCATTGACGCTACTCGTATAATTTGTCATGGCAGCTGTCGCAAATTATTGCACGTATCCTGTATTAAAGCTCCGTTCAGTACTATTAATTTGTTCAAAGAGAGAAAATCTTTTTATTTCTTTTGTGAAGAATGCGACTCGTTTGCATACACGAATATTGTTCGTGACGTACTGCAAAATAAGCAAAATCTTGATAACCTTCATAACCAATTACTCCAACTTAACAAGAAAATTGAAGATATTACCTCCAATCAACAATCACTACAAAACTTAGTTCAAAATCAAGATTATTTAATGGTAAATTATCCATCTACATGTCATTCAGCGCCTTTGAAAACTAGACGAAATAGATACCGAAATATCTGAAAACAGCAATTTGACAAAGAAACCTGCTAGGGTTATAATGACTAATACGTCCCAGGATTCGGATAATAAAACACCTTGACAAGAACAACCTATTGAACTTGATGCTCCTAATGAATTTTCTACATCTAGTCAATGTAATTTCTCATCATTACATTGTGTAACAGCTTCAAATACCACATCAACAACAACTACTTCTTCGATATTAATTGACCGGCATTCATCAGAAATGACTACAACTCCTGTCAACACATTTCCTCATACGGACTCTTCCACTGATGAAAACTTTATATCACCTCTTGAGTCGTGTTTAAAAATAGTTAAAGGACATAAAACACTGTTTATTTCGAAACTTTCTCCATCTACGAACGCCCTTGATGTGAAATGTCATATAAAATCTAAGATTGGAATACTCCATCGAAATTTTTCTAAATATTCATCGTTTAAAATTAAAGTACCAGACTCAATCTTCTACCTCCTTAACTAAATTTCATTTTGGCCAAAGGGAATAGACATGCATGAATATGAAAATAGAAAATCAAACTACAACTCTCACCATTTCAAAAACGATTGACAATGCGCAGCCTCAACCAATGCAGCTACAAAAAGTACTGATTTACTATCAGAATGTAAACGGCCTCCGGACAAAGACCAACAAGGTCTATAAAAATGTTAATAATATTCCCCATGATGTTCTCATACTCACAGAAACATGTCTGAATACTTCTTTTGCTGACACAGAGTTATTCGATTCCAATTTTCAAATTTTTCGACGTGATCGCCATAATGACCCGAATATATTAACTGTTGGAGGAGGTTTGTTAATAGCTGTTCGTAATCATCTGTTTTGTAATCTTGTCGACGATTTCTTGGACTCCGACCTTGAAATAATTTGTGTATAAATATATCAACTCCGTCTGGATTTTTATATGTGGTTGTTTGCTATATCCCTCCTTCTTCCAACTGTGATGTCTACAACAAACTTATCGATTGCTTAGAAGCTATAAATGACAAAATTGAACCTTCTGATGAAATTTTTGTTATTGGAGACTTTAATCTACCAAATCTTGAATGGGCAAAATCACGGGAACTTGAATGTTATCATGCCGTCAATGCATCAAGCAACAACGAAGTTCTTTTTATCGATGGAATGACTTCATTTGGACTGAATCAATTAAGCAATGTCAAAAACCAACTTGGTAAAATTTTAGACCTTGTGTATTTTTCTGACCTCAATAATTCTGACGGAACTGCATTACTCGCTGATACAAAACTCATTGACGAAGATCGACATCATCCCGCATTATCTATTTCGATAAACTTAAATATCATTAATGTAACTTATCATTGTAAGAATATGCATGAATTTAACTTTAGAAAGTGTAATTTTTCCGAACTCCACCGTTTATTGAATGATATTAACTGGAATAGCTTATTTCTAAACGTCCGTCAGTTTTGACGAAATGGTCTTTCGTTTTTATAAAATTTTATTTGATTGTTTTTTTAGAAACCATTCCGTTACGGAAAATAAGGCATTTAAGTAACACTCCACCTTGGTTTGATCAACATATTAAAGCTCTTAAAAATAAAAGAAACAAGGCTTGGGTGAAATTGAATCGATCCTGGAGTAATGAAGCTCAAATTGTCTATGCTAGACTAAGAGATGATTTTATTAACTACTCTAATTTTCTTTAATCGGACTTTATATCTAAGACTGAAGATGACCTTAAATCTAATCCGCGAAATTTCTGGAAATATGTTAACTCTAAAATCTGATGGATACCCAACCAATATGAGTTATCAAAATTCAGAAAGTCATAACCTAGATGACATAGCAAATATGTTTGCGGAATTCTTTCAGTGTGGTTTTGAAGTATCTTCTTACGATGTAAATAATACTTCCTCCGTTGATGAGTTCTTACATCTTAACTCGATTAACTTTATTATTTCTGAGGCGACCCGGTCCCGATGGTCTTCCCGCTTTTATAGTAAAAAAATGTGCAATATATATGTCATATCCATTATTTGTACTGTTTAATCAGTCTTTAAAAACCTGTCAATTTCCGGCCCTTTGGAAAAATGCATTCCTTATACCCATTCATAAGAAAGGTAAAAAAAACTTAGTTTTAAATTACAGACCAATCGCTAAACTATCTGCTATCCCTAAAATGTTTGAATCTATTATTTGTGATAATCTGTCTTTTCACTGTTCCACCGTTTTATGTGACAACCAACATGGCTTTGTTAAAAAGAAATCTAGAATTACAAATTTGTTACAGTTTACCACATTCTGTATTGATGCGTTTGATAAAAAACAACAGGTTGACTGTATTTTTACTGACTTTACCAAAGCATTTGACAAACTTAACCACCGTGTACTTTTAAAAAAACTACAAAATATGGGTCTTAACGAAAGATTTGTGTTATGGATTTCTTCATATCTAAAAGATATGTTATATAGTGTTGTTTTTAAGAGTGAACGTTCTAAATGTTTTACTGTTAATTCTGGTATACCTCAGGGTAGCCACCTTGGCTCGTTATTATTTGTACTATTTATTAACGATCTTCCGTCCGTCCTAGTTAATTCTATGTCTCTTATATGTATATGCTGATGATGTGAAAATTTTTCGTACAATTAACTCTATTGAAGTCTGTTATCTTCTACAAAGAGACCTTAAAAGTTGCTGGGAATGGTGCAATATTAATGGTTTAGTTTTAAATATTGACAAGTGTAAGACGATGTGTTTTACACGCAAGAAAAATGTGATTATCTATAGATAACTATGCGATACTTTGTAATTTGTCAAGTTTTACTGACCTTGGGATAGTGTTGGACTCGAAACTAACTTTTATTAACCATTTTGACTTTATAATTAAAAAGGCTAACAAGGCTCTTGGTTTTATTAAAAGATTTACTCGAGAATTTCGTGATCCTTATGTATTAAAAACTCTTTATGTCTCATTCGTAAGATCCATCTTAGAGTATGGTTGTGTTGTATGGGCGCCATATTATGCGGTTCATATATGTAAATAGATTGGAGTCCGTTCAAAGAAGATTTATGAGATTTTGCTTAAGATTTCTACCATGGTCGAATCGAATTACCTTGCCACCTTACGCTCAACATTTTCAACTAATATATCTTCCATTACACACCACATTAACACCACACACGACACACGTTATTATCATGATTCATGAGTAATTTCTTCCACACTCGGGTTATAGTTAAGAACTCTCCCTGGATAGAACAATGTTAATTTTCTTTCTCTGTTTTACTTATGGTTTTTCTGAGTTTGGGTCGACTCTGTCTAACGCCCGCTGTCTTATGCAAAGAAATAACACGCTTTTCTTCGACTTATTTGGTGAATTTTGTGTTGTGAGGTGAGTGTACCCAATTCCAAAACCAAGTCACTTGGTCAATGGTGGTTTGCGCAGAGAGAGCAAAAAAAATGGTGCGCTAGGAATTTAGTGAAGAACTGAAGCTGAAGGAGAAGGTTATTTATTTGTATTTGTTAAATTTTGTTTTATAAGTACTCTTCTCTGCTTATGCAAAAAATAACTGACTTTTCACCAACTTATTTGCTGAATTGTGTGAGTTTTTTCTACCGATGCACTTTCTTGGATTAATTGAGTAGGTCATTCATTCATACATATTTAATGAATTCTCAGTGAGAAGACTGAGAAGACAGGCTTTCAGATTTAGCTCTCATTTCCACAGAAAAGCGGCTTCTTTTAAAAATAAGGAATAGACCTGACTTCTATGAAAGAGTGTTAGCAGATTTTTTGGGGGTGGCCGTGGCGCGATGGATGTATGCTCGCCTGTCAACCTCATGATCACAGGTTCGATCCCTGCTGTCGTTTATGTCGCCGTAATTCCATTAAAACCTTATAAAGTTGTCATCAATGGGTTGCTGGTTTGCTCATTCCATGTTGTTCAGGCATAACACTAACAACATGTAATTTAGTAATTTATCTCATACTTAAATATACTTTTGTTTTGAAGTTCCTTATTTTTATTTTTTTCATAACATTACCTTAAATTTTCCTTAATGTACTGCATTTGCATTTGCCAGAAACGGTTTCTTTTGAAGCCACTTTTATTATGCTTTAAAATTTTTTATAATTTATAAATTAATGATTTAAAGTATACAAAATTGGCATGAATTGCTTCGCTTGTTTGTTTTGGAAATCAGAAATGCAATACATTTTTTAATTAAGGATACATATCGATATTAGAATAAATTATCGTTTGCAGGTAATTAGTCTAAGCTTCGACTTACCATTTGAAATTATTCACGCCACGCCACTGGTACGTATGTATATGCGGCTTTTGGTGAAAAAGTTCCTGAACCATATATGTATGTTAACAAAGCCAGGAGACTGATAGTTTTAGTTTTAAAGGGTCATTGAATAAATAAAAACAAAAAGAGAAATCGTTTGCTTTAATATAACACCTACAACAGACTATACTACTCGTAAAAAAAAAATCAAATTTCAGTGAAGCCATTTCCTTCTCATGGTAACACTTAAAGTTTAAACATGAGTTTGTTGGAAACATAAATAGGTACGTCGAAGAAACTTTAATAATTGTCATTAACATTTCATGTGCAGAGTTAGTTCAGTTTTGACATAATAGTTAACATGATATCAACCCCACATACACATGACTACCGCATCAAAAATCACCACGATGCTACCCAAGCCCAACTTACTTTGCCACAACCTGGACAAGGGACAAAAGTCTTGTATCCATTTTCCAACTCGAAGTTATTTCGACCAACAAAGGAACAACCAGGTTGTGTGCATACCTACCCTTTATTTTGGTCTCGCTTTGTTCCGAGAACATCCCCTTGGAGGCACATTCTGATTAAAAATTTAGGAGGCTGGTCACGTACCGGACGATGGACTTCACGGGGGATCGGATACGATGAGAGTGTTTTCTGAATTTCCCGGAAGCTTTGTACGTTACACATAGCCTACTTGGTGAACGACAAAATTTAAGGAGCAACTTCCTTGCCCGGTTCTATCACATTTCCAGGATTTTAGTTTAACTTTCTCTTATTCTTGTTTTGTATTCCCAGGATGGTTCACACTTTCATAGAATAGCTTTAAATGTAGCTCGGGTTTTGGCAACTGTGTTCGCATGTTTTTTTTAAGAGTGAAACGGGGCTGTTTATTGTGTATGATGAGGAATGCTGCCGCAGGTAATGAAGTCGCGTGCTTGTATGTAGAATAAAGTGCAGAGGAACAGTAATATGTATGATCCTGGGGTTATTATGTTTTCAAAAAACAGAACTCTAGGCACAAATTAACCACGTGTAAATGAGGCCAATGGTCGTGGTTGGCATATCCAGTGGCTAGGTTTCATTAATAGCACGTTTACATTCAACATTTTGAAATCTTAAACATATTATTTAGCTTGGGTTTTTTGTACTATTCTTTTCATATTAATTTGTATCTATGTAATTATTTTTAAGGAAGGCCATAACTTTTTTGGTTATGATATGACTACTTAAACATTTTTAATTTAACCTACCTCATTTGCTGAGTTTAAATGGCACTGCTTGCAGTGTGGGCCTGGGCCTCATCTAATAATGTTATCCAGTCAATTCAGTTCTAAACAAGGTGCCTCCACTATTGTACACTATCTCTTCACCAATAGTCGCTTAGATTATTTTTTTTTTAATATATGTACCTACGTGACCTATGTGCCATATGGCAGGACTGCTATCTTAAGGGCCTTGTAAAGAGTCATAGATATCCGAGAGGGACCTTTTATATTACGCCCTGTATTTCAGAGTGTAGATCATCCCATGCATTCTGATTTAATGCGAATTTACTCGTCAAGAAATTTGGTAAACTACAATTTACTTTAAAAAATGTGGTTAACTGGGCATTAAAAGGACATTTACTTCTGACATAATAATGTGCAAAAACTATCGAAATTGAAATGCGCCCCGATGTTTCGATACAAAATTGTTAAGCTGTAAAAAAAATATTTTTCTCTTCAATAGCTCTTACACATTTGTATCTAAACTAGGGCTCTTGATACCCGCATACCCGGGTAATTACCCGGGTACCCGAGTACCCGCACTTACGGGTATTACCCGGGTACCATAATTTCGGGTACCCGCTTTCTTGCGGGTACTCGGTAAAATCCGGGTACCCAAACCATATTCGTGTATAGTTATAAAAAAACACTTAAAGAAAGATTGAAGAACATAATTATATTATTTCTCTGCTGCTTACCACTTATAAAGGTTGGTTGAAGAAAGATGCACGATGTTAATTGTAAATACAACAAAAAGTTTTCTGAGAATTATCTTAATATTTTTCATTATGATAGAAGGATCTTTGACAATTATGTGTGAAACAAAATTGCGGCCAAATGCTCGCCACGGCTTCGGTGGCATACCTCTATCCGATGGTCCATATTTTCAATGACTGTGAGACATAATTGATCGTGATTTTTTTGGTCAGCATAATCGCCCAAATGTGTCGACAATCGGTAAAATTGTGCGCAAATTTCAGCAAACCGAATCTGTAGCAAATGATAATCCACGAATGATTGTTGCAAAGCCTATGGATCCACAAAGAGTGACTGGTTGGTGCGGTTTATGGGCTGGCGGCGTCATCGGGCCGTACTTCTTCGAAAATGAGGTCGGCCAAGCAGTAACTGTGAATGGTGTTCGCTATCGCGAGATGATAACGGACATGGATATGGACATGGTCAATATGTGCTTCCAACAGAATGGTGCCACTTGCCACAGAACCAACGAAATTCAATGGCCGTGTTATCCCACATCGTGGCGATGTTAATTGGCCTCCACGATCATGTCATTTGACACCGTTGGACTTTTTTCTTTGGGGATATTTAAAAGAAAAAGTGTACGTCAATAAGCCAAGAACAATTCAAGAGTTAAAGAATGAGATAATTCGGCACATTAACGACATTGAACCTCAATTATGTCTCAGAGTCATTAAAAATATGGACCATCGGATAGAGGTATGCCACCGAAGCCGTGGCGAGCATTTGGCCGATATTTTGTTTCACACATAATTGTCATATATCCTTCTATTATAATGTAAAATATTAAGATAATTCTCAGAAAACTTTTTGTTTTATTTACAATTAACATCGTGCATATTTGTTTAACCACCCTTTACAACATACATAGATAAGTAGTCGGGTCTTGATTCGACTAAGTAGCCCTGGTTAAAAAAAAATCACAGTAATATAAATATAAACACATTCATAACAACATTTTTAAACGGATTCATAACATTTTTTTTTTTTTTTTAATGTATCTTCATATCAAAAACGTTATGATTTATGAATGCATTCTCAAACATTATATTTTGTAGTGTGTTTTACATTCGCGTCTAAGATATTTTGTCTCAGAATATTGCTTTATTGTTGGGCAGTAGAGCTGTGCAAATCGTTCATTTCAAATGATCGAATCGTCCAACAATCAATTACGAAAATGATCCGATCATTTCAATCAATCGATCATACGATCATTTTCATTTCACTGAAATGATTCAATACTGTTCCTTTTCGATTTTAATTTCGATTTCGATGATAAGATTGACTTGTGGCTTTGATAGTTCTCACAAAATACTCTGTTAATGTAAACCATAAATTGCCAAATAACATCGAATGATGGCTACTTTGTACATGGAATAAAAAGTGTCAAAAAATTCAAGAAAAAGATATTTTATTTGTTGCTTGGGAAAAGAGCAATTTTAGGGCTTTCCGCTAACATTTGGTACAAAATAGTCTTTGTACATCAAAACTGAATTTGTCCTCTATTCTTTAAGTCATAAACTGTCAAATTACATCAAAGGATGGCTACGATGTCGATGGATTAAGAAACGTCTAAAAATACAAAAAAAAAAGAGATTTTATTTTTTGCTCCGGAAAAGATAAATTTTAGGGCTTTTTCGGCTGACATTTTGTACGACATATACTTTTTACGTCATAACTGAATTCGTCCTCTATTTGTCAAGTCATAAACTGTCAAAATCCATCAAAGGATGGCTACGATTTCGATGGATTAAGAAACGTCCAAAAATCCACACTAAACATACCGGATCCTGATACAGCAAATAACATCAGTTCAACAATTGTTTTTGCGGCCTCGGAATAAATGGAATCGAGTAAATCATGATAAATCGAGTCAACTGATATCGAAAATCGAGACTCATTGAAATGATTGAGATTGAAATAGAAACTTGAGAATCCAGAATCCAGAATCATCTAAATGTTTGAGATTGAGATCGATTAAAATGATTGATTTTGATCATCAATACTTTTCGATGATCGGATCAAGAAAATTGAATCAATCCTGATTGACACAGCTCTATTGGGCAGGGATTAATTAATTAATAATTATTGAGAAATCATTTGGATTCTGGATATTTCTTTTTATAGAAAAGAATGTAAAGATGCAGATCTAAGAGCAATGTGAAGGAAATTAGTGAAAACTTATTCACATCAGTGTATTTTCAATAAAATTTAAGTACAACATGATGCTTATGGATATAAAAACACATTTCATTTCTTCTCTGCTTCCTCTTTCTGTGAAATATTATTTTAGCATTTTTGAGTACTGGGTACCCGTAACACGACATTGTCGGGTACCCGCCAGTTGACATATCCCGGGTACCCGCAAATTTGGGTAATACCCGCATTACCCGGGTACCCGGGTACCCGGGTTTTTGATGAAATGGTTATTACCCGGGTAAAATCAAGAGCCCTAATCTAAACAATCAGTTTAACCCTTAAATATATATGATTTTTCATTTTCTTAATAAAATAAAATGCACGAATGAGTCGCACGATCTTATTCTTATGTCATAGACTAAGATTTTTTAGATTGTTTATAAGCACAAAATTAATTTTTTAAACTCTTAGTAGTTAAAGATAAAAACAGAATGCCATGTGACTTATATAAAGCAAATATTAATGTAAAAACACAAATTATATGTTGTCGTCGAGGTTTCTTAAAAAATAAGCTTTTACATACATACAAGTTTTAAAACATGTTTAAGAAAAAAATGTTGGTACGGCAACCTTAAGTTTTTATTATTGTACGAAAACAAATTGAATTTAAAAAAAATATTGACCAGTTTTCAAGATACTGAATATTAAAAAAAAAATATGATTTTTTTAAAATTACAAAACTCTATCAGCCTTATTTACTAACTCGTTTTAGCGACGGAGTAAAGTTACTTCGACTTTACAACGGCTCTAAACCTGAAAACCTTATTTATAATGAAAATGCACGTGGAATAGCGGTGGAATAAGCTAAAACTGGTTCATAGGAGGTTTAAGGCCGTTTTAGTATCTAAATGTCATTTTGAGATGACATCTTTTGAAATTTACAAAAAGGAGTGTAAGCAATTTTTTTTTCGTTTCTTACTAAGACAAGAAGGATAGATATTTTGCATAAACTATTTTTATTTTCCAAACGCTCTAACAGTTGTACGGTATTGGGAACGCAATGTGGTTGGTACATTCATTTATTGGATTTGAACTTCACACAATCCAATTTTAAATGTATCCAATTTCCAATGTGTATACAATGATAATAAAATAAATAATAATGGAAATCAGCTGGGGTTTGATTTAAGTGTATAATAACCAGAGTTTTAGATTTGTCACTTTTTTTCCCAGTATATTCCCAGTATATTTGACATAAGGAGGGCGTAGCTAAAACGGCTAAGAAAATAATTTTAAATAAGGATTTGTTTGACGTGGCGTAAACCTGAAGTAAGTGCTTCGGCTCGGTTTAACTATTCTGAGGTTGAACCCAGTATTAGTGAAAAATAATAAATAAGGCTGTATGTGCCGTTTTCGAGAAAAATACAATTTTCGAAAACCAATTATTTACATTTGTATTATTAATACGTGCATAATACTTTAGAGCGTGGTTCTTGGGTATATTTTAGAAGAAAATCGTTCTACCGTGAGGGCCTATCTCCAATTTTTATATCATATAACACCTTTGTAATTGCCTTAAGAGAAATATGATATCCAATCTCAGTCTTTAGGTATCCAGTTTCTAGCATGTTCCATTCTTCCTGCTCTTGTCAATTTTTTGTCTTTTTTGAATTTTTTGAATTGGGCTCAAAAGTGAAGCAGCAGCTATCATAATAAATATTTGCAGTGAAATTCAAAAACGGGCTCTAGCAAGCAAGGAGACACTTTGAGCACATGTTATAACTGTTTAAGTACATACACAAATAAAAAAAAAGGCTGGGTGCGACCCGCACTGATAACTTCCCATTTGTTTAAAAAAAAAATATTAATTCAATATTTGTCAACATTTTACCAATTGTACAAAATTATACTATGTATAAAATAAACTAAATTATAAATCAATATCACTACTAGTTCTCGAGAAATTTGAGTCGAAAAACAATTTTTACCAATTTTCAATAGAATTTTATAGTTTTTTTATTTTTTGTAAAAAAACTGTAAGCTGATTTTTTTTGAAATTTTCACCAGTTGGAAAACACATTATTTTTCGTAAAATAAAATTATTTTGAGTTTCAAATTGTTTTCCGTTCTTAGAATATCTGGGTTATGAATTTTTTTTTTTCAGTTTTTTTTATTTAAAAAAATAACGGTATGTTCATTTTTTTCCAAATTCATACCAAATCTGTATGACTTTATAATGAGTACATTAAATTTTATTTGAAATCAATAGCATTATTTTTTCGTGAAATATTTGAAACTAACCAAAATGTTTACTTTTTTTTTAAACCGTTATAGTGAAAAAACTACTCACTGAATTTTAATAAACGCCCTTTCAGCCTCTTTCGGAGTTATTATCTATTAAACAAAATTAAATTTTATTTAAAGTGGATATCTTTACTCGTTCTTGAGATATCGACGACGAAAAATGGTACCAGAACGTACGGACGTACGAACGTACGAACGTACGAACGTAAGTACACACACACACACATACATCTCTCTAAAAATGACTGATATAGCCTCTAGGGACCTTGAAACGTCGAGAAATGTCAAAAATTACAATTTGACAAATCGGACCGATTACAATAACTCCCTATGGGAAGTTAATAAAAAAATTTTGGAGCTTAAAGCAAAAAACCACTTTTTTTTTAATTTTACATGTCTCAGATTTTCCCGTATCGTAAAATCTATGGGTTTTTCCACAAACTTGTGATTGAGTTTTATTTAAATTATTTTTACGTCCATTAAAAAAATAGTAAAACGGTATGTTTATTATGCATTTTCTGGGAGAAAATTGAGCCCAAAATCAAAAAATTGGCAAGAGCAGGAAAAATGGAACATGTTAGAAACTGGGACTCGTTTTGAGCTAACAAGGAAGCGTTGGAGACAGTGAATGTCGGAATTATTTAGATCACTAGGATCGTTAGAGTAGTAGTCTCTGATTCGACGTTGGCGCCCTCTATAATTCAGCCAAAATTCGAAAATTTAAAAACAAAAATTGTACTTTTGACGCATGTATTATGCATAAATGAAAATTCTTATAAAAATAATTAGGCAACTGCATAAGGAAAGTACTTACAGTCGCTAATTTTATTTTTTTTGGGACTCAATCCCCCTCCAAATCTTCTTGACAGTAAAATATGAAAACCGTCAATTTTACTAAATAACAAAATTTCCTTTTGTCAGTGAACATACAAATTACAAACAACGGTTCCAACTGTGTTCAAAAATTTGTCCCTATGGTTCGAAAAAGAGCGTATGTACTTGCAAATTCTATGGAACTTGATTACGAATACAAAACTATGTGCAATCTTTTTAAATTTTTTTGTAAATCAAACTATAATCTATAATGTAAAATGAAATAAATTGTCAAGTTGATTTTGATTGTTTTATTTTGACAGATCAAGAAGTGGAGAAGCTGTAGTGCATTCGATTCCTCCCCTTTTATTTTCTTAATGTGGTGGGGGGGAATTAAAAAAAAAAAAGTGTGAGTGCCAGGACTCACGGTTAAGATGTGTAAACATCAACGTTCGTCCGAGTGCCAAATTTTTGTTATCGAACGTACTCAATAAACATACAATGCAATCGTACTATTTAGTTTGTGACTTTAGATATGTATAAATGTATATACATAATATATTCAAATGGAAGCCACTTTTTTCCCACAATTTAACCCTTTCACTTGTACTTAAATCTAAAAATATCTCTACATATGTAGCTTTACACATAGAAACTATAGACATCTATGATTATTCCTTATTAAAAAACAGAGCCTTTTAGTCAAAACACAAACCTTTTAGTTGCTCGAGCCAAGCAGTTGTGAACTGCCGTGTCTGCACTTATTCATTTCACACAACGCAAAAACCTTATCGACAATATGCTTCGATGAAGTAGTTCGTGGCGTGTGTTAGGAGTAAGTGGACTCCGCTGCGTAACGTAAAGTTTGTTTGACTTATGTATGTTTAAACAGGGATGTTGCTTTTTGCACTTACATATATTCAAACAGGGATGTTATCTGATAGAAAATAGACTGTTTTTACACGAATCCGATTTTAATCTCTGTTTCTCCTTTGGCTTAATTTCGAGTACATCAGTGCTTTTAAACACAGCGATTTTTAATGTAAGTTAACTTTGTTCATGCAAAAAGGAGACATCTTTTCACACTCCTTACTCTACTCAGTTAAGTGAATTTCACTGAGCGAACGCCAAATATAAAAAAAGAAAACCACAAAGAAGAATGAACGATAACTCCGCCTTTTTCTCAACCTCAGTAATTGCGTTTAAAGCTAGATATACATTGTTCAAATGCATGACAAGCACGCGTGTAAGTATATTATTGAAAAAGTCACACATATAGATCGAATGTAGGCTTGAAGAAAAATCCAAATCCTTTCAATCTAGCGTACTGCATAGAAATATTGTATATGCAAGATTGATGATTGATCATGCATTTATTGGTTCATTTGCGTATAGTACGTCGAAGAGATGAGAACACAGCATAATAAGCACTGATTAAAATATTAAAACACCAAACGAAAATTATATGATGAAATGGACAGACAAAATAAAACAAATTACTCGGATAAAATTACAAAAATCCCAAAGAAATTCGTAAAAACAAAATTTTGCTGAAAAAAAACCACAAAGGGCAACGTTCTCTCGCCACTGAAATAATAGAATTGTACGTGATTTTCATGCATTTGAACAATGTATATCTGGCTTAACGCCGCCAACAAATATACTTGTCATGCAGCGAAAATGTCAAAACTTTTTTTTTGACAATCCTAGATGGAGCGTTCACCTTATCAAAATCAAACCAATCCCTTAACTTTTTGTTTTAGGTTTCTGTACTTTATCTTTCTCCCTCTGTCAGAGATTTACAAACCAATTGACATCATTCCCACCTTGTAATGGAATTATAAGTGGCAAAAACTAATTTTTTTAATCCATTGAAGTCGTAGTCATCATCCAGTTCATGGCTTGACAGATGGAGAACGATCTATATTTTGATATAGTGAATGCCAAAAGTATAGTTTGATATAATAAAGAATATTTAATTCGATAATTAAAATAATTATATGGTATATGACAGATATAGAGGACAAATTAAATTTTGACGTATCGAGAATATTTCGTTGTAGATGTCAACTGATTGCCCTGAACAACATTTTAAATGGTTTTTGGAACATTTTTTTAAGTTTTTGATTTTTTCGTAAACGGTACAACCGAATTTGATCGTTTTTTTTTATGGTAAAGCTCCTCAAAAGTTTGAGTATTATTTTTTTTGTATTTAGAAACAAAATTCCAAATTTTTTCTAGAAAGACAAAGATGCAAAATTTTAGTCGAATAAGTACGATATTAAAGCTGTTTTACAATGAAACTTGGTTAAAACGACGATTTTGCAAATACATAAGAGCAAGTTCGTGCGACCCAATCGTACATTTTATTTAATGTCAATTCTGAAAATACATTTTCGGGAGCATAAAATAAAATTTAATTGTCCATCGCTAACGTGAACTGGATTTGTTTAAAAAACATTGAATGAACACACTATGAAATCTTTCGTTAATGGATTGAATTTAGTTTTAGCCAGCAATGGAAAGTAATAAAATCGAGATTGCAGTACTCAAAGTTTCCAATAGGCGCGTTTTATTGTTAATCTATATCTAGCGCAGTAATACAAGCACCAAAAAAACGCTTTATTCACTCTTTAACTCACTCTTCCTTCCTACTTGTTGAATTAACTTACACGGATGTGTTCGAAAGATCTGTATCTCGTTTTAAGGTGGAGTTGAAATATTCATGAAAATGCAGATCGAGTTGATTTAGAGTTTTTCTCACTGTTAAATTTGATTTAAAACTTACAAAAGTGCGAAAATATATATTTTTTCTACAATCTACTCAAAATGTTCTCACATATATGTATTGGAGTATTGGAGAAAAAAAACATTGTACTCAATAAAATAATATTGGCGCAAAATTTTAAACAGCCTCTTATTAAGGTAGTAGTATTATACTTCTTATATATTTCCTAACTTTAAAGTAGTTTTCTAACTTTAAATATTTTTTAACTAATATCATCCTAAGGCTAGGAGCGCACATTCAATTTTTAGTTGCACAACTGTTTGGATACTTATAGGAAACAGATGACCAATTTGGTTGAATGTCCGCGCAGGTGCATATTATTATATGTTACACAAAATAGCGAACTCATTTTAGGCAATCGTTTTGTTTGTGTCAAAACACAAACTTTTTAGTTTCTTGAACCAAACAGTTAGGAAACCGCCTAGCCTAAGGCAATTTCTTTTAATAAATTGATTCTGAGCAACCTTAAAACAATGGTAGTTCGTGCAAAAAACTAAGAAAACAGACCTATTTTGACGTTTTTAAATGTTAAAGAGTCATATTATGAGAGATTATTTTAAAAAATCTCAAATTGATTTGAACACAAGAAAAGTATATTGAATTATTTTATGCAATATTTCTAAATTAATTAAAAATCAATGACTTCTTCTTTCAGCAAAAACTTTATTAATAATATATGTAGTCAATACTTGAATGAAAGATATTACTAAGTAATACAAAATAATATATTTACATTAATGTTAAAGTGTATGAAAATGTCTTACAATATGAAGTTAGAACGATACTAACAAAATAAAATAGGTACCTATTCTGAGAGTTTAACTTCAATAAAAGTGTAGAGAAAGTATGATGCTGTGTCTGATTAAAATTTTGCAAAATCATTGTCTTAAGCTAGTTCCATACTAAAACAGCCCTTACATCGTATTAATTAAACCAAAATGTGCAATTTTTTCAGTTGTTATATAAATTCAACATAATGCCGCAATTACATGACATTTTTGAACAAATGCCAGTGAACTGATAAAATATATCAGTCGAAACCAATCGCCTTCGCGTAAATTGATTCAATATTTTATGACAAAATTAATGGCAGTAGTGTAAAGCCGGAATTATGGTATGAATTAAAGTTTTGTATTTGAAAAAATATTTGTTCTGTAAATTTCGGAGCGATCACACTTTGGATTAGTAACGGCAAAGTATAACAAAATAAATACCAACGAACATACCCTCAAGTATGCCACATATACTTTTTCGGACACCACCTAAACACCTCCTACATTTCAACATCCGAAACTCTATCTTCACTAAATTATCCATTTCAATTACTAGCTTATTTTTATTCACTAATCGTTTGTTGTTGTTTTCAATGTTAAATTTTGATATGTAGTGTATTCACTAACCAATAAAACACGGCTAATGTAAACACGATGTCGTAAGTTCGCAATATTTCCAATGTAAACATGGTGTTAAATGCAATCGTCGGTAAGGTAGGTTGCTAAACAGAACCTGTAACCGTAACGTGTAACCGTAATGTGTAACCGTAACGTGTAACCGTAACGTGTAACCGTAACGGGTTACAAGTTTTACCCACGTTTTGGATTCACTCTACCGCCGGGAAAGATGTTTACACATCAATAATATCTACCAAGTTAATCGGTTGAGCAATTTAGGCTGTAGTCAAACTTTTCGTCTTCGCTTTCATCGTAACGTCAACTCTGATCAAAATCTCCAGTTCGATTTTTTTACGAATGCATAACCTGTCTTGTAGTAATCTATAAGTCATAAGTAAAAAAATATATTGATTCATTCGAGACAAAAATCAGTTGGTAACTAGTGGTAGATTAAAATTAAATTTGGACCAAAATTTTCCCATAATTCCCAGAATGTAAATGTGGAAGAAAGTACCAACACATCTGCGTTCAGACTTCAGAGTCTCAACAGCGACGTTTGGCAGATGAAGAACTTAGGGTCATCGTCTTGCTAAGAAAGTACGTCTCACAAAGGCATTGATAAAAAAA
Source organism: Philhelius festivus (assembly GCA_963931855.1). Classification (NCBI taxonomy): domain Eukaryota; kingdom Metazoa; phylum Arthropoda; class Insecta; order Diptera; family Syrphidae; genus Philhelius; species Philhelius festivus. Next base: position 125,469,587 of record OZ007555.1, on the reverse strand, counting down.
AGACGTTTGTTTAGATCTCGGGGTCATCTTCACATGACTATTGATGACTGTACTAGGGTGGTTACTAGTGCAATTATCTCAAGAAATAAAAAAGATATTCAAAATATAATTTTCTTATATTTAATGTTGTTTCCTTTTATTACAGGTATGTTTCTACGATGAGTCATCATTTGAAATTTTGACTGATAAGGGCAGTTTCGTGCACTACTGCCGCCCTGCTATTAAGGAATGCACTTAAAACTGCCAAAACGTATCCAAGCAGTTATTGAGGCAAAATAAAACTATCCTAAATATTGATTTTTTTGTAGTTTTTAGTTCCTTTTTATTAAGAGCTATTTTTAAAGATTATTAATTTAAAAAATACTATTAAATAACCTTTTTTGATGTAATAATAACTACAAAACTACCTTTTTGTCAATGTATAAGACCTACATAAGATTTTCATTATTTTGATGATGAATAAACATAGGATGTAGGATGTGCCACTTATTACGCCACCACCAAATACCCAATACCAAGGAAAAACTTATCGGCAGAGAGACGATAGAACGATCACGACCACGCAACGTCTACGACATCGCGAAGCATCTACCCTTTTAATATTCTTTTTTTTTATTATTTAACTTTAATTTGTACTTTAAGTTTATTAATATAAAATAAAACTCTTAACTCAGTTTTTACTGAATAAACTAGTATTTGTCTGCGCACCCCTTCCACATAAACATATAAATACATAAATTGATAAATATACATAAATAAATAAATAAAGGTTAATCTAAATTAAACAGATAGCGTCGCTTGGGTTAATGTTTGTCGTATGTTACATTTGGCTACTTTTGGGAAAACGACATCAAAGTTTAGAATTTTTCTCAAAAACCCTAGGTCAGATTTTCTTGAAAATTGTATGACTTATGTAAAACAAAATTGTTAGTCCAATAACGTTAAAATAAAATCGAAATATTTGTTAAGGAACAATTTAGAGCCAATTTTGATCAGAATGCCCTTGTCGTATGTGACTACTTCACCAAGTCTCCTAGTTTCGCAAACACATACGACAAAATTTTTACACATGCGACAAAGATTTATCAAATGTTTGGATGGAATAGTCTTCTTCATACGACAAAACGACATTTATTAAGTAAAATAAAAAAAAAAAAACTTTTTTTAATTCATTTATTTTTATTAACAAAAACTTAATTATTAACATTTAAATAAAAAAAAAATAAATACATCTATTTATAATAACAAAACCTTACTTCTAATAAATTAAATACAAATACAGCACATCGTTTAATTGATAATTATAAGAAAAACATAAGAAAAAATGTATTCGTTTTTTTGAAAATAAAAATAAACTTAAATTTATTTAGATGCTTTGTTTAACTTAAAAATGGCTCGATAAAAACTTTTATCCTCGGCGTTTTCAAGGAAGGGTATCATGCTTTTTAAATCGTTTTTCTTATTCACATTTATATTTTTGGTTGAATTTATTCGAAGTGCTTCATTCCATAGATTTGTTTTTGAAGAATTTTTTAAACGAGGTTTTATTACTAATTTAACGTTATTATAACATATTTCTTTGAAAGTTGTTTTTATCCCGATTTCATTGATATTGTCTTTGTGATAAAAGATTGATTTGTATTTAAAATATTGAACTTGTTTAAAGTTCAGTTTTTCAGATTTTAAGGCATAATATTTAAAATCCTTCTGGTTCATTTGCAATATTTTTAACGAAACATTTGGAAAGTTCATTTTTTTTTAAAAGACGGATTAGAGTAAGCTGGCTTGGTATTTCGATATTTCTCAGATATTTTTCGATCACGCTATGGACGCAGTCCACTTCCTGCAGGGACGAGTGTCCAGGTTCACTAAATTTTTGTATTACTTTTTCGACTAAATTTTGGTGATCGTGTATGAACTGTAGAATAGCGGTTGATGTGATGCGGTTTCGATTCTGTGGAACACATGAATCACTCCATAAGATTAAAGTTTTTATATTTGGATGTTCTTCCATAATTTTGTTTAACATTTTAATGAGTGCACTTGCTATATCATTCCCAGATCTTCCGCAAACAGTTTCATTCCACAAAACACAATAAGTAACTTTACCAAATCCAGGAATAATAAGCGTGCCAGTGATATTGTAAACACAGAGTTTGAGTTTTCTTTTATAATAAAAGTTTGAAGTGTACATTTTAGGCAAGGTGAAAACATTTTCCAAGTCATACAATAAAGTGGCAGTATTCTGATCAATATTTTCTAAATCTTTGTCTCGCTCTGCTTTAGTATACCTTTTTTCTTCCAAATGCTTTTCATAAAGTGAAGTTTCAGCTTCTGCACAGCTTCTCTAATTTGCTTTGTAGAAAAAGCATTTATCGCATAAGTCTTTTTTTGGCTGGTGGAAAGAAAGATTAAACTCTGTATTGAAAATGTTGCGGTAAACGTCAATCGAAACTGGATTTTCAAATTTGACTTTATATAAATCGTATATCCGTTGTAAATTTAAGTGCGATTCTAAGTATCGCCTAGAAGTCGTCGAACGACAATAATGAGAATCGACAACGGCGAAACTAGAAATATGACCTTTAACATTCCTAATACGATCCTCATCAGTACGCTTTCGCCCGCGCTTTGTAGTTGGTTTTGTATGCTCTTTATTGTAATATTTTGAGAAAAAATAGTAAATGGTTCTTTCTGTTATGCTAAGCGTGCTTAAAAAATACTTCTTGCATACTTGTACGATCTGATCTCTGACTTTCAAATAATATTTAAAACTTCCCTGTTTTTTTGGAAGAATTTCTAGCTTTTTTTCTGTTCGCCTTCGTTTTATGTCCATCTTTTTAACGAAATTTCCATAAAAAATCTTTTTTCCTTCAGACGTTAAACTCCAGAAATAGGTGTGGATGTCCTGTCTTTGATTATTATCGGTAATATTATTGCAACAATCATAGAAATAAAGGGATGTACAGGTCGGGCCCAACGCTCTAGCAGGTCTTGTTATGCCATTTTTTCCATCATACGAAAGACCCTGCTCACGAAGACTTTTTCTTAAATTTTGTTTCCATAACGATGGTTTCCTCTTTCTTTTTCTTGAGGTTGCTGGTGTTATACTGCATGCTATTGAAATGAAATTGCTACCTATAATTTGGGAAGAACAACAAATCTGAAACTTACATGAACTACTATAATCGGATGGCAGATTTCGGGTTTGGATTTCATTGGAATCTGGAGTTGGCAAAATCAATTCATTTGCATGCTCATAAAATTTTTTTAATGTGTTCCTATTGTCTGTTGTTGGAGGTTGGTACGATGGATCATTGTCTTCATCGTCAGCTGAAAAATCCTCGCCTAATATTTCGGCGCGCATGCTAAACAATTAACGAACAAGACAAAAGTAATTAAAACATAAATTTATTGCATGCATTATCATAGTCATTACGCATAAATTTCTTCCGACAAACTCGGAGCAGAAGACTCGTCTTCCGATACCTGAGACATCATGATTGCAACTGAGCCCAAAAATTACACACGGCTGTGTTAATTGTTATGGGACATACGACAAACGCATACTAAGCAGTGTTGTCACTTTACCACAATTGTGGTAGATCTACCACAACTTTTTAAGATTTACAAAATCTACCACATCTACCACGGTAGTTCAAAATTCTACCACTATTTTTTACATTCCCTCCAAAAAGAAAAAATTGCAAACAAAAATCTGCTATTACTATTACAACACAACTTGTCTGTCTTATTTTTTTTTTGAATGCAGCAGTCAGCCTTCTACTACATTTTCTGGACAGGCTTCTTTACTCATGAACATGGTTTTATTTTCATTTTATGTATATTTTACTATTTTCAATAAGAGATTTTATGTTACAATTTCGTTTGCGTATAAAAAGTATAGCTAACACACACTGCAAGGAATTAAGCTTTAGAAGCTTATTTCTACTGTTTTTATTATGCCTTCTGTGATATCGATAAAAACGGTTAATTTTTATGTTATAGCTGAATCTTGAAGTGAATTGATCCTAAACGCAGGCTAGTTAATAATATCAAAACTGATGAAATTTAGAACAAGAAAATCAACTGAAACGTGTCTAGATAATTTTTTTCCATTTCCAATCAGACTTATTTGGATTTTTGATTTCTTAACCAGGAATCTTTCATGCGGACCATCAACTTCTAAACAAAATGAAAGCGTAAAAATTTTTCAAAAGGACAAAAATAATCAACCTTGCAAATTAGTTTCTTTAATATTTTTTCATGTAAGAATAATTATCCTTAGGATCCAGATTGTTAAACAAGCATATTATTTAGTAAAGTAACAGAAGTAACAAAATTCAAAACAAATATACATAATGTTCAGCAAACAGCTTCTCTGAAAAAAAGAAATAAAACCAGAATATAGTTGAACTTTGTCTACCAGAGCATCAATTTTCCATCTGGTAATAGTCTGCGGATCAGTGTTCGCTAGGGTTCTTTTTGAGAAGATGTATGTATGTATCTACATTAAGTTACATTAAAGCAACCTTAAGTGCTTTTGGGTGGCAGACAAGGATTGCGGAAGTGTACGAAATGTGGTGATTGAAACAAGAACATAAACTATCGTTTAGTTAGTTTTAAAATTAATTGTTAAGTTAGAAAGAAAGTAACTACGCTACTATTTAAGATTCATCAAGAAAATGCTCTACGTACTACAAAAAGCTTGCTTGTAAAATTCCCCAACTAACGGGTGATTTTTTTGAGGTTAGGATTTTCATGCATTAGTATTTGACAGATCACGCGGGATTTCAGACATGGTGTCAAAGAGAAAGATGCTCAGTATGCTTTGACATTTCATCATGAATAGACTTACTAACGAGCAACGCTTGCAAATCATTGAATTTTATTACCAAAATCAGTGTTCGGTTCGAAATGTGTTTCGCGCTTTACGTCCGATTTATGGTCTACATAATCGACCAAGTGAGCAAACAATTAATGCGATTGTGACCAAATTTCGCACTCAGTTTACTTTATTGGACATTAAACCAACCACACGAATGCGTACAGTGCGTACAGAAGAGAATATTGCGTCTGTTTCTGAGAGTGTTGCTGAAGACCGTGAAATGTCGATTCGTCGCCGTTCGCAGCAATTGGGTTTGTGTTATTCGACCACATGGAAGATTTTACGCAAAGATCTTGGTGTAAAACCGTATAAAATACAGCTCGTGCAAGAACTGAAGCCGAACGATCTGCCACAACGTCGAATTTTCAGTGAATGGGCCCTAGAAAAGTTGGCAGAAAATCCGCTTTTTTATCGACAAATTTTGTTCAGCGATGAGGCTCATTTCTGGTTGAATGGCTACGTAAATAAGCAAAATTGCCGCATTTGGAGTGAAGAGCAACCAGAAGCCGTTCAAGAACTGCCCATGCATCCCGAAAAATGCACTGTTTGGTGTGGTTTGTACGCTGGTGGAATCATTGGACCGTATTTTTTCAAAGATGCTGTTGGACGCAACGTTACGGTGAATGGCGATCGCTATCGTTCAATGCTAACAAACTTTTTGTTGCCAAAAATGGAAGAACTGAACTTGGTTGACATGTGGTTTCAACAAGATGGCGCTACATGCCACACAGCTCGCGATTCTATGGCCATTTTGAGGGAAAACTTCGGAGAACAATTCATCTCAAGGAATGGACCGGTAAGTTGGCCACCAAGATCATGCGATTTGACGCCTTTAGACTATTTTTTGTGGGGCTACGTCAAGTCTGAAGTCTACACAAATAAGCCAGCAACTATTCCAGCTTTGGAAGACAACATTTCCGAAGAAATTCGGGCTATTTTGGCCGAAATGCTCGAAAAAGTTACCCAAAATTGGACTTTCCGAATGGACCACCTAAGACGCAGCCGCGGTCAACATTTAAATGAAATTATCTTCAAAAAGTAAATGTCATGGACCAATCTAACGTTTCAAATAAAGAATCGATGAGATTTTGCAAATTTTATGCGTTTTTTTTTTAAAAAAAGTTCTCAAGCTCTTAAAAAATCACCCGTTACTTCAAATTTTACAAGTTATATGTATGTACTTAAACTCAAAATACTTGAAACAGCGCATTTTTAAAACAAAAACAAATTAATTAATTTTTTTGAATGCTGTATAGACGATTCAAATTAGGATTCAAAGATGAACAACTGTCAAACATTTCGGTTTCTAACTCTATATTTAATCATCCTCAATATTTTATAAAATTTCTTCTATAACTCTGAATTGTTGAAGTCATTTTCATAGGACTTTTTCTTCTAAGAATCTACAACAGCAGCTCCCGAAAACACACTTGCAGCGTAGGTTTTGTATGAGATGAAACCATTTTATTAAAAAACACATACAAACATAGTGGCTAGCTAAGAGATAATTTATTTTCTTGTTCCACGCTCCAGAAGCCCAATCTTCGTCATGTTTCCATACACTCATTAGTTTCTGCAGCCCTGGCACTGTCACATAACCATTAGCACCTGCAGTAGCTGCAATGTAACTTAAAACAAATCTTGTCACATAGCCACAGAACTCTAGCGAACACTGATCCGCAGACTGTTGCCAGCTAGAATCTCTTGTTTTCTTCAGTGTACCAGAGTTAAGGGTTTTTTTTTAAACTCGAAGGCACTCCCGCAGATATTAATGAGTCTGTCGCAGCTTTTTATTTAGTTTCATTTGGCTCATTCTGATGATTCCCTCCAATTAGATAGGATCAAATTCTAAGCATTTGTTCACTTTTGGGCAGGCAAATTTAAGAAAAATCACGAGTTTTCATTTGTAGGTTGATTTATGTATATTTGGTTAAATAGAGTTAGAGCAGACAGTGACGTCAAAATTACAAATCTACCACACAAAATCTAAATCTACCACTGTTTTTCATCTCAATCTACCTCGGGTTTTGAAATGGAAGTGACAACACTGATACTAAGACTTCAGTAAATTATTGTCGTATGCATTGACATACTAGATATGGACTGCTAGTAGCTGATTACAGAATGGTCCAACGGATTACCAAACGACACTAGCCCTCGTGCCGACACTGACGGCAAATTTGAGTACTATGAAATGGAACCAGTGCTAAAGGGGCTAATGTGCAAATAGTCCAATTGCCAAATCTGAAAATTTCCCTTTTTAATTTTCCCTTTTTCATTTTTGTTTTCAACGTATAAATATATACTGCAACACAGTTTTCGTTGCATTTACTTGTATTATCTATTAATAAATATTATTATTGTTTGTAAAAATACTTTTATTAAAGCAATTAGTTTCACTTTTACAAATAATTTTAATTTTTATACTAGAAATCAAGAGATAAGCTAAGATCTTTTTGGCTAGAGCGAAAATATTTGCAAAAAAATTAGTTATGCAAATAAATCCTAATTTTGATTTAAATTAACAACTCACTTTAGAGAAAAACCAATCCTACAATTTGTATCAAATTTACAAAAACTTTCTTTAGGTGCTTTTTATTATTCACAAATCTATCTGGATCCCGATTTGGATCTTCCTTTGAAAATAAAACGATACGGATCTTAGTGACAGCAGTGTTATAAGCCCGTCTCTTTTTATCCTTAAGTTCGTAAATATAAAATTATGTCTTGTCTTTTTTCTTTACACTATAGCTTACACTACCTTATTGCCATAAAAAGCCATCTACTCGCCAGTGTAATAACTGATTTTTGGATCTTTGAAATAGATCCCGATAGAAAACAGGATCCCAAATTGTTATTGTAATACATGTTAAAACTTAATCCAGATCCGGATCCAGATAGATTTGTGATTAATAAAACGCACCTTATCTTAAACTAGAACTGTAAGGCTAGGCGCGCACATTCAATTTTTAGTTTCTCAACTGCTTGGTTCGAGCAACTAAAAAGTTGCTAAACTAAACGATTGCCTAAAATGAGTTCGCTGTTTTGTGTAACATATAATTATATGCACCTGCGCGGACATAAAATCATTAAGTAAACCAAAATGATTCATAAAATATTTTAAAGGGGATTTTTTTTCGAGATCCCTTAGCACTATTCTCAGCCGATTATCTCTCTAACCATAGACTAGCACCGTTTCTTCAAAGCAATGTCAATAGATGTCCTTAGTTTCTATGAGTAAACATTTCTGTTGGCACTAGTAGAACAAGAGATGGCGTTTAATATGTTGTTCATTTTTGCCACTAGTGTCGGCACGAGGGCTAGTTTCGATTGTATCCGTTGGACCATTTTGGTTGGAAATTTTGTTTGAGAATTATACACAACTAGCAGTCCATATATAATAAGTCAATGGTCGTATGTGTTCAAAGAAAAGGCATAAACGACAATTATTTTCCGAATCGACGCAAAACCGGTTTTGCATGGGAAAAATTGTCGTATGTTTAAAATTTGTCGTATGTGTAGCTTTTTTTGACACATACGACAAAAAAAATACTCAAATCGTTAATGACCTTGGATATACGACAACAGCACTTTGATTTTCTCGGGAACTAAAATAGGGGTGGCCGTGGCGCGATGGATCTGTGCTCACCTGCAGAGGCGTAGTTAAGGATTTGGCGTCCCGGGCTGATAAATTTTGCCGCCCTTTAGAACAATGAAAATAAAGTAATAAAAAAAACACAAAATGCATAATATTTGATGTTTTAATTTTTTTTTGTGTGTATATTGATTACAAAATTCATTAACAATAGATTCCTTATCTAAATTTTTCGTCAGTTCAGCTTCTATATTTAATAGACTAAACTATTAAGGCGTTCTTCGCTAATGTGAGACCATAAATAGGTTTTTATTCGTTTCAATACGGAAAACGATCTTTCTGCACTACAATTTATCACTGCAGTGCACAAGTATATTCTTAAAGCAACCTCAAAATATGGAAATGCTTCCTTCAGTTCTTTTTCTCTTATATGAAGGTTAAGCTGCCTTAAAATGATATTTTCAGTGTTGTTTTGCTCCAGAAAATGTTTAAGTAAGACACACTCTTGTTGAAAATCTTCCCCAAGATCAACCGGGTATAATTTCTGAAGAGTGGTTGCATTTCTATGAATTGCTTCTTCACTCATGTGATCAAGTTTAGATAAAAAAAATAAAACCATTTGTTATTGCTTCATAGGATGAATTTCTTCCCTTCAGCGCACTGAATAATTGGTCGCAAATAGGAATGAATGGCGCAAGATTTTACTTATTATTTTTTATTATTAAGGTATTAGTAACAATTTGCTAACTTTATAGTAGTTTACTAACTCATTCTTAATTTTAAACATTTTCTAACTAGTATCGTACTAAAAGAATTTTCTTAATAAATTGCTTCTTAACACACCTAAAACAATGTCATTTCGTGTAAAAAAGTAAGTACACGAACCTTTTTTGATGTTTGCAAATGTCAAAGAGTCATATGAAGCTAGCACGAGGTTTTGCTTTTTGCCATCTCTTTAAAAACATCAAAGCATTCTCGTTTTTCTCTCACAAACAGTTTTTTAAAATTGCTTATTCACACCTAAGACAATGACAGTTAGTGCAAACTGCAAAAAGCTAAGTAAACAGACCTTTTTTGACATGACATCTGGAGTTTGACATATGAAGTTAGCACGATACTAAAAAGATAAAATAGGTATTCGACGATTTTAACTTTAGTAAAAGTGTTAGAGATAGCATGATGCTAAATTTGATTAAAATTAGCAAAATCGTCTTTTTAACCTAGTATTATACTAAAATAGTTTCAACATCGTACTAATTCAACTAAAATTTTGCGCCAATAGTTTTTAAAATAATAGGTAATGATTGTTTTTTGTACAATAGTTAATAATGACGGATAAATAAAAGGATAAGTACCTATATTGTTTCACAAGTCGTTCAAAACTATTGACGAAGGGAAGGGTATTTGTATATAGGGACACGAGTCAGCCAAAACAAAAAACAATTGAAGCATGATTTGCTAAGAATAAAATTTTGTGTGTCACTTTATATCCAAAATCCGGCTTCATGGATTTTTATAATTTTTTTTTTAATAAAAAAGGACTCTTTGTAGATGGTTTAGAAACAAAAAATTAAGATCCGTCAGGCCGAAATTTTTCCAGCCCATTGTTTTAGAGCTACATAGCAACAAGAATTTTTTTTATAATGTTTTTGTTTGATTGGAATTTGTTCCAAAGAATAGGTACATGTCTGTGAATATTTTTATTATGAGTTTTCATTATAAAGTCTTTCATAAGAAATAAGAATAGTAAATGGTGAACAAAGTGAGTGACATGTTAATGTGAACTCTCTCACAGACGGACACTCACGGCACTAAAAAAAAATTGTCATGCTTGAAAAACTCAAAAAATCGCATTTTTTTATATTTTGTTTATTCTTCAAAAATATTTCATTTCAGACAATTGTTAGGGGCGGCTTGCCCTCTTTTGCTTGTATGTTTTGAAAGTTCAATCGCTTCAAAAAATATTATAAATTGGCCAATTGCTAGGGGCATCTTGCACCCTTTTGCTTACATGTTGTGAAAGTTCAATCGCTTCAAAAATATATTATAAATAGGCCGCCCCTAGCAGCCTTGCCGCCCCGAGCTATAGCCCTTTTAGCCCTAGGGTAAATACGCCCCTGTCACTTGTGAACCTCATGATCACAGGTTCGATCCCTGCCGTCGTCTATGTCGTTTTAATTCCATTAAAAACCTTCTGAAATTGTCATCAATGGGTCGCTGGTTTACTCATTACATGTTGCTCAGGCATAACACTAACAACATGTAATTGAGTTAAACTAGTATGCCCAGCAAGGATGAACACGAATAAAATAATGTGAATTATAAGCGACATATAAATAAGACACGGCATTCTCCAACAAAGTTCAGCCGCCATCCCTGGAGATAAAATATCTGAGACAACAACCTTCAGTCTCAGAACATCGTGCCACACATCTTTCCTATCCTTCTTTCTCTTCCTTAACTTCACGCCCCCGATGTGTTCAAACATTTAAAGGGCAATCATAATCATTGAGCGCGTGTAGAATATAAAAAAAAAAAAAAAAAAACAAAAAAAAAAAAATAGATAAAAAAAACGTATTTCACAGAATTGTAGACAAAAAATCTATTACCAACACATTTCACTTACGACAAATGTTTATCCAAGCCACGATAGGTATAATTCTGTACCAGTACAAACTAATATTTCAAATGGCTGATAATTTTTATTAAATTGTTAAATTAAAAATAAGAAGGAGCAAAATTTTTCACAGATCTTAGGCATATAGCTGGTTAATGAGGGGGTTATCAGAAATATCACAGCTATAAAAAAAAGTTAATTTGTATTCCTTTTATTATAATACTTTTCCAAAATTAAGAGCGAGTTTGTCTGATGAAAATATTCCTGCCTCATCTACAAAAATAGCTGATTGATATTGCGGAATAGTTGCAAAATCCGATGTGGTATAATGTTGGGCCAAGAATGCTCCTTTGAGAAACATCATAATTGAATGTAAGCATCGAAAAAACTCCACAATCTATATAAGCCTCAGAACATCTATCTGATAAGAAACTTTTTACGATTTTACACAAGTATAATGGAAATTAATGAAAAGCCTTTTATATGTCTAATAAAAGCATTTAAGGGGATTTATTTGCTCTATTTTCTTTAAAGAAATTATAAAATCTTTTAACTTGATGTGAGATGCAGCGAAATCTTTTAAATACAAATTCTTCATTGGGGAATGTTTGTTTCCCATATACTACTTTTTGTATTATTTGTTCTCTCAGAACTTTTTCGTAGACTTTACTTTTTACCGCTTAGCAAACTAATTGGTGTAGAACCACCGCCACTATTAAAGTTTTAAACATGCATGTAAAATAAAAGTGAAATATTGTATACCACTTCTTGAAAGATATTTTCAAGAAATATTTTCTTGTTTGATAAAAACCTCCCGTTTTCTTAAATTTAAGCTTGTTTATAAGACATTTAACATCCTTAACCCCAACAAATGTATATGAAGGTGTCAATTCATTGGGAGCAACTAACATTTCAATTCTTCTATCCACTTAATTATTTGGAGGGCTCACAGCTGTACCGAACCAAGTCATTTTAAAAAAATCCAAAACCAACCCCAAAATTTCCGCAAAATTGACCTCTATTTAGAGATGTAATAAACTATGTATAGTTCATTACAGCTCTAAATAGAACTATGTAGCTCTAAATGAACTATGTAGTTCAGTGTTTTTCAAACTTTTTGAGTACGCGACCCCTTTGCTAGTAACAAAATTTTGACGACCCCTCCATTATAATGTGTCAGTTATTTAAAAAGCTACATACACTGAACACCTTTCAAGCCTGGTCTAATTACACAAGATTTTTTTATTAAGTGCGCATCAGAATTGTCATTTAATTTTTTTCAACTGAGGGTAAGTACTTATTTAAAAATTAAGTATTGTGTTGTGTTGTTTACGAGTGATTATGGACAAGTTTCTCAAAAGACCGTTGCAGCCTTGCACATCCGGTGCAATTGCAAGCGGAGGAAGCAGCGAAAAAATAGACTTTATAACGTAAAATATCTTAAATATGGTTTCACAGCTTTAAATAATAAGCCTCAATGTGTTCTTTGTTATGAAGTTTTATCTGCCGAAAGTATAAAACCATCAAAATGTATGCGACATCTCTCAACTAAAAATTCCAAAGAAGCAGATAAGCCGTTAGAATTTTTCGAACGAACATTTCTTTTACCTGCGGTCTTTGATATGGTTGAAGTTCCCGGGTAGAATTTACGACTCGATACTGCCAAGGCCCCAGCTAGTTTTTCTTAGTTTCAGTCATGGCCCTACCGAGCAGTATCTAGCTTGTCCCTCGCTAATTTGTTAATGCTCTGTATATGGGCAAATCTCAGAAACTTTCGTGTAACTTTGAAATTAAGTTACTTCATAGTCATATTTTTGTACTCTACCTCTGATAATTTTTTCGAAAATATAGTATTACAGTATAAAAAAAGTTATTTTCCCCATTAAGAATTTTTGTTTACCTATAGAACGAGTAAAAGGCAAAAAGTATAAGAAAATACAAAATTTTAGTTTGTTAAACTCAAATGCGGTACATAACACATAAGAGACTTTGAAAATCAAAATTTTTTATGAAAAAATTATGTGCTTTGCTTAGATTTATGACAGTGTTTGTCAGAAGTTTCGGTACTACAATTCCGAAAAAATCATTAAAATCTGGTATGTTTCTTATTATGTGAGCAGCATGTTTTGCACCGATTTCTAAATTACATATTCATTTTCTATAGACAAAAATGAATAAAATAAGCTTTGGTAGAGGTGTGTGCTAAAGTCGCAACCTAGTTAAAAATAGCTTATACTGAGTTAAAATAGTGCGAAACTTTTTTCATTTCAAGACATTTTCGATTAGCACTCTAATAATAAGCAATATTTCTTGTTCTTAACTGTTGTTCCCTCTACTAAATTTTATGAAAAAATATAAGCTTCGTCGCTAACACTATATATTTCATAGATCTTTAGATTTCAACATTCAATTGAAAATTAAAATTACTAATTTTGTTAACACTTTATTTATTATTGATCAAAATTTTGATTAAAACTACGAGTTATTTCTCAATAAAATCATAACTATAGAATAAATAACTTCAAAAAAAGATGAGGTGTAAAAAAAAATTTATTCGTTCTAACAAATTTGAAATTTCGCGCTCACAACTTTACTGGAGTTCAAATATTTACGAATACAAGATTATAGTGTGAGCAGTGAAAGAAAACGAACCTTGTCACATAGACGTCTTATAAGCAAAGTTAATGACAAACCGATGTAGTCGGACGCAGTGTTCCCAGGTTTTCAAAAAAAAGAAAAGAGAGAATAAGAACACTAGAAGCACGTCGAATCGGCAACTTAGGAGTAGTGAAAGAAAAAAAACAATAAAAATATGTTTTTCTAATCTACCTAAAATTTGTTTATTTAGTTAATATTTTCAACTTTATTTTTATTGTATGTATTATGTTCTATACACATTATTTTTCTTTTGGAGAAATCATAATTTAAGAGTTTTATAACTGTTATTCATTGTTCATTGTTTTATAAATCTTTAATAAATTGTTTATTCAAATGATTATATTGTATATTTTAATCAATTCCATTTATTAAACCAGTAAAAAGTGTAATTTGTAAGGTTTTAAATTAATTTGGAACCTTAACAAAAATATATAATTAAATTTTTCAAAATGCAATGTAAATTTTTAGAGTAAGTTTTTAAGCACTACGTGAAAAAAAGGGAACACCATCAAATAAGTTTACTGACGTAATAAAGATGGTATTAACCAAATTTCAAAGGTGTGCTTAATTCTTTTCACTTCCTGACATTTCAATAGTGAAAAATCAAAAGTTTGTGAGATTTGCCCATATAATGGGCCTTGATAGATATTCCTATATTGGTCCTAGATGGGTCTTCACAAGTAGCACAAGAGCTTTACGGCAATTCTTAAAAAAATTATTAGAAACAATAAAAATAAAGTTTGGTTCTTTATTAATGTTGATTATTTATTATGGAGTTCTCTTCATTTTTTCTTTGCCTCCCTATATTCCCCTTTATGTGATTTTTTGCTGGAATGAAAGAATTTTTTTTTTATTTTATTTACCACTGTGCTCTCCACTGAGATTCAAACCCGAGTCCTCTCGCTTGCCGTGCTTGTGCTCTACCTATTGTGCCACTGTGATACATAAAATATCTTGTCTCAAAGTGCTTCTCAAATAACTCTCTCGTGTTTTTGATTATACTGTTTAAGAAGACTTAAATACGTATTAAAGAATCTGAAAACATTGAAGAAGAAATTTTATTTTGCAAAGCTCTTCCTGCTAATACTGACCAGTGTTTGTACGATATGTTTTTAGAAAGCCCTCGCGACTACTAGATTGATTGGACAAAATGTTTTGCTATTTGTAGTGATAGTGCTAAAGCTTTGCCGGTCAACAAAAGTGGGCTCATTGCAAAATTAAAATTTATAATGCCAAACGTTTCATGGACGCACTGCTTTCTTCATCGACAAGTGTTACCTTCTGAACTAAATGATGTGCTTAAAGATGTGATTAGAGTTGTGAACTCTATTAAAGGCAAGGCCTTGCAAAGTCGGTTGCTTAGGATCATTTGTGATGTTCACTCCATCAAAATCTCCTTTTTCACACAGAAGTCAGATGGCTGTCAAAAGGAAATGTATCGACACGAGTTCTGGAATTGAAAGCCGAATTATTGATGTTCTTACAAGATTCAAAATCTGGAAATTTTTCTGATCCCACCAGGCTCTTAAAATTATCATTTCTTGCTGATCTTTTCAACCACTTAAACATATTGAATAATAACCTCCAAGGGAGAGAAGAAAGCATTATAACTGCAAAAGATAAAATCAGAGGATTTCTCGCAAAACTTCGTTTGTGGTCAGATTCTTTACAAACAAACAGTTTTGATTATTTTCCCTGCTTTCAAAAGATCCTCGAAGAAATTTCATAAGATGAATCGATATTATTAAGCTCTCATATTCATCTCATAGTACAGAGTTTGCATAATTTAGAGAAGAAACTATTAAGTTACTTTCCGGAACTAGATTCTGAAAGTGGAGATGGGCAAAAATGTGTATTAAATACTTTTTTGAATATGTCAGTCAAATTCGCCAATCTACCATCGGTAAAGATGAAGGAAAATCATAGATTTAGCTGCAGATGGCAGTTTCTGGATAAAGAGAAGAGGAGAGTATCCTAAGCTGGCAAACGAGGCTTTGAAGTTGTTACTGCCATTTGCCACTTCATACCTGTGTGAAGTCACATTCTCTTCAATGTTTGACATTAAAACTAAAAATAGAAACAGACTAAATTTGGAAATTGATTTAAACTTAAAAGTATCAAAACCTAATCCAAGATTTCAACGTTTATTAAATAATAAACAGGCACATATGTATATCGCACTAAAAAAATTTTCGTTTTATTTAATTTTTTTTTAGCACAGGACTTTTGTTTATTAATCTTACCGGCTTGCGACCGCGATCCCCCAAGGATCTCTTCCCACAGTTTGAAAAACACTGATGTAGTTCATTACAGCTCTAAATAGAGGTCAATTTTGCAGAAATCCTGGCGTTTGTTTTGGATTTCTTTAAAATGACTTGGTTGGGTACAGCTGTGAGCCCTCCATTTATTAACCTGTCTTCTAGATTTTGTGAGACCAAATGTTTTGTTGAAATGTGCCTAGCAAATAAATTGGCTTCATCTAAGTACACTTGTGCAAACCATTTGTCCTGATTCTTTCAAAAATGGAATTTTAATGTTTTTGTTTTGAACTTGTTTTCGAATGTTTCAAAAAAGTTCTCCATTTTTTATTCCATTTTTCAGTTCGGAGTTTTTAGATTTCGCTAGAAATTTGCTGATTGAAATGAGAAACCATGTTTTGATAGAAAGGCATGCGGTATTTTTGACATCTTCTTCTATGAATATTTCTCAATTTAGTTACAGGAAACTTTTTTCAGATCAGTGGATATGTTGTATATATTTCAATTTTTTCCCTCGACCAAGCCAGACGATATAAAAGAGGGTTATGGTCTGAATTCAATTCACTTTCTTCGTTGCCCTTGTGGCGATTGATGAAGGAAGCAATGGAAAATCGGTCATTGAACCATAGAAAACAGGTAGATATGTATTTGCGAGGAAGTTTAGGCATGTTGTGCAGATAATGGAGTTCTTGGTCCGAAAATTAATTAAGTACGAGAAGGTAGCTTTATGATTGCTGTTGCAATGGGAACACTTATAAAAACAGACATTATTGCAGTCTACTGTTTTATGTGGTCCGGCACAGATTGCATTTAATGTGACACTTTGATTCGCGGTTGCCACTCATTTGGCAGTTATGACATTGCCTTTGAGTTTTATTTGACAACTCCGAATGTCTAAATAAAGAATAATACTTTTCGTTAAGCTCATTAAACTTAACCATTTTCAATAGAGATTATATAGAATATGTAACTATACTCGTAGTATCTGTTTTGAGGTGTTGAATGTTTCAATAGATTACAATAATATTTTTATTTTATAGTTTCTTAATAGAATAAATCAGGTATATAACGATTTTTCAAGAATAAATAATAAGCTGTGTGCTAATTATGATATACATATGTATATAGGGTTTATTACAGAACTTGTGAAGATGGAGATTTTGTTTGCAATTGAAAGCTCCGAATAGAATGTTATTCATACTTTAAAAGAGATTCTACTAAACACAGTAGTCACATTTCTTGATCATAATTTTAACCTTCCGATAACAACACATTTAAAATATACATACACCAAAACAGGGCTGGCAGAACATCCCAGCCAGAAATAAATTTAAAAAAAATACTTTCGAGAACAACATAAAATTTTTATTCAAACACAACAATTCATATACTTTATCAAAAACAGAAAAAAACAAAATTACAGTTAAAATAAAAATGCCTGGGGTGGTAGGTATAGCACCCCTGATGTGATCGGAAGGTTAAACCTTAGAAAATAAAATTGCATTTTTTTTATTTGTTTTGTTTATGACTGCAGAAAGAAATATCTACATACAATCGAATCGCGAGGGCCGAGGAATTGCATGACCAGTTTTTTCGTCATGTTAATTTTTATTTAATTTAGATCTTGATTTTTTTTACTGATCTGAGACTTGTCCTAAATTAGGGGAAGGGTGCGAACAGGCAAATAATGTTAACAGTGAGATAATATTATTTGCTTCCAAGAACTTAGGTACCAAAAGTAATTTTCTTTAATGTCCTTGAAATGTTCAATTAAATGAACCAATTATATTGTACCGGTCGCTTGCTGATTAAGCTGTAGAATGGGCCTTAAGCGGGCAATTCAAGATTTTTTATTTTTAAGATCAAAAATCTTTCATTATTGCATTTCAGTAGGTAGGTATATCAAATGTCAATTAAGTGTCTACAACCTCTTATTATCTGGAGCTCGAATGAACAATCGAAATAAACATTGTTCACCCTTCTCACCGTGTATCCTTTTTTTTATACACACTCTTACATAAAATAATCTTAGCTCTTTAAACTTGTAATGAATATAACGGCACCAGGATAACTGTTTTTAAAGTACGAATATAAACTGCAAGACTCACAAGAAGAGCTCTAATCTTCTCAAACTCGTCCATTATCTCAGTAAGACAATCTCTTAGATTGTGATGAAACTAAAAAGTCCAAAAGGGCATACACATATGACACATATACATATACCTACATAAATATGTACATTAATATAAATGCAGACTTCTGCATCACTGAAAGGAAAATATATATAGGTATATAAAAGATACTTACACTTCAGGAAGGTACGTAACCAATACCAACTAAAAGACATAAGTATTTACCACATGCTAGTACGGAGAACACTTTTGGTGGCATACGTGAATAGCAGTCTTCTCAAGCAAATCACATTCTTACCTTACGTGCTAACGGCAACATAGTGCGGTAAGGATCCCCTCTCTCCCCCAACTCTAATCCCGTTTCCTGGTATAACTGAGACCACTGCACGGGCGGCGTATCAACAGCAGCATAAGACAAGGCAGTTTTCATATCTAGATGACGTTTGAAAAGTGGATCGTCGCGAATTGCGAAAGTCATTTCGTGAAATCTAAATTTGGCTCGTCGTCGTCAGGACTCAGGAAGCAAACAGCGCACCCCCTCTTGTGTGGGAATATCAGCTTGGTATTTAGTGGGCTGGTTGTGGTGGTTGGTCCGTGGAAACGGAGTTACCGTCGAAATATGAACATATCATTAGGCATCGTCGTCGGGCGTCCTTGATACAAACTTCAGTGTAGTGCCATAGTTGTCGTCACAGTTGTGCATTTCTGTGGATACAGAATACAATGGCCAAGGATTTTGTATTTTTCTTTTTTTTTTTAAAGAATGCGTTCGTGTATGTATGTAGGGTCTGCTTTTGTTCCAACAATGCAGCGCATATATGACGACTTGAAGAAAGCATTAAAATGTTTACCATAGCTGTCATGAATTCCATAAGGACCTGCTCCAGAAAATCTTCTTCTGTCGTATGAGCCGATGCTCGGCTGCTGCGGTTGCTAGTGCCAGTTGCATTTTCCCTCTGTTTGCTGGCTGGCTTTTGCAATTCTCTCCCCCATTCATAGTGCACTTTAACTTCAAAATACGCCATCTTCTTTTCAATTCCCACTGTGACTTTTCATCATCTGAAAGGATCTTTTGTGGCAAATTAAAATGCTATGCAATGTGCTGGAGTAAGGAACCGGACGAGAAGGATACGAACGTGGAGAATGAAGAATTGAAGCTAAACATTTCTTGTATAGCGTGTAGATGACGGCTTTTGTATTATGTGCGCAAAAGATCAAAGACATGCCATGAAATTAAATTGCATAAATGGTTACTTATGTATGTACCTACTTATATGTTGTACGGATTCAATGATGCTCATATGCACAAAACATTCACAAACGCAAGGTGTGATGATTATACGGTGGGCTTTTGTTTCTCTAATGTATTAGTTTATGCTTATGCATTTATACCTTGAAAGTCTACACTTTAAACGTAAAGGATAAAGGCATGAGATTATTCAGAAGCAGACAAAAGCCAACAAACGATTTCAATGATTTAATTTCATTTTTCATTATTTGTTCCGTTCCCTTGTGGTCTCTTGAAAAGGAGTCATAATTTAAAACAAAGTCCCACTTTACTGTAGCTTTAGTCACGTCATAATAAAAGATTTTTGCACAAAAAATGCTGCATTGCCGTTGCCGGGTCTTACAATAGAAAATCGATTTTTGGTTCTGTAAGATTTTTATCAATGAAGTGAAATATTGCGCAATAGGAGAAAACTTTCGCTAAAATATTATAAAAAAAATAATAATTAGATACATTTTGATAAAATTCCTCATTTTATTTCCTAGTTTACCAAGTATCGCTTTTTATTGCTTCTGTCTACTAAATTCTATAATATTTATGCTTTTAACAGGTACACAGATCTTTTTTTTGGCTAGTGCCTCGGTGGGATATAAGTTTTCTGCGGACTTCGATTTCAAGTAAATTTTCTCATCTAAAATTCAATTTATGCTCTTACAGTACCTTGCCATATTATTAGGCCCAAGCGAAAAAATTCAACATTAGTGTTTACTTTGTTTTATGGCAAGAAGCACCGTCGTGCATGAATATTGGACCTTCATGGCTCAAAAACCACTTCCGCATTTGAGGCAGCAAAACGGTTTCAAGCACTTTCTTGTACTGGTCCTGCCTCATGGTATTTTCCACAACTTAAAAAAGACCTTTTCTTTTCTCTGATATTAAAGACCAAACAATTATGGA
Organism: Philhelius festivus; assembly: GCA_963931855.1. Lineage (NCBI taxonomy): Eukaryota > Metazoa > Arthropoda > Insecta > Diptera > Syrphidae > Philhelius > Philhelius festivus. The sequence goes on along the minus strand of OZ007555.1, from coordinate 125,449,254 downwards.
TAGATGGTGCTTGATTGTTGGAATAATGTGCTCTGGTTCTTCTTTTTTTTTTAATTTCTAAAAGAACTTCTCGAAACTCCGACTGTGACCGCAATTTCATATTGGGATAGGTTAGTAGCCTTTTGAAGTCCAGCTACTTGCCCAACTTTCTTTGGAGAAAGGTCAGACACTCTTCCCATCTTCAAACAATAAATAGGTTTTAAATTTAAATAAACATAAAGTACAAACAATTTAGCACTCAAAAAACAACCATTTTGTTACGATTGCATTATATGTTTAATGGGTACGTTCGATAACGAAAATTCGGCACTCGGACGAACTTTGATGTTTACACATCTTTACCGTGAGTCCCGTCAATCAAACTTTTTTTTTAATTAATTATTGATCAAAGTTTTAGTTAATTTGTGAATAAGAAGCAGTTTTATTAATAGACACTAAAAATAATATTCTTCATAAAATTATGAAATTAAATTAAATGAAACACTTGGTATAAAATACAAATTATTTGATGAAAGTTTCATTGTCTCAATAATGAAATAATACTCGTAAGTATAATTGTTACACTTTTTCTGTTTATTTTTTCTTTATAATATTTTTTATAATTTAAGAATTGAAAGCATACAACTAGGAAGTGACAAATCCTTACACATACGCCCATAGAGAAGTTGAACCTAGTGACTTAAAACTTTCAACCATTCCCGAGTACCTGTTGTCGGCATGAATGGAAGGGACTTTAGATTATGTCGATTGGAACATCATATTTTATTTAATTTTTTTTTTTGGGGGGGGGTAGGCGCAGTGAAAAAAATTAATAAAAATTTTCATTCAAGGTATCACTAAAACTATCAAAAAATTAAAGCCATTCTTACTATCAACCACCTTATATATGTATGAATAAAGTTACGAGTATGAAATGAATTTTATTCATTTATTTCTTTGTAAACTTTTTTTTTATATTTTTCATTTAAAAAAACAGATTTAAGTATGATAATTTGGTGAAAAAATTAGATCTATTCTTCTTTTTTTTTTATTTGCAAATGCATTCACCTCATCTTCAGGTTTAACTTCGATTTCTTTGTGAATGTTGAACAAAGCTAATCTGTTAAGCCTGATCTCAGTTGTTGTGGCCCTCAGCCACGTTTTTAACCGTCTCAAAGTTGAAAATGAACGTTCTGGCTCAGCAGACGTCATTGGTAGCACACAAAGAACTTCAAATGTTTTTCTTAAATGAGGATACAAATCCCGATTGCAAAATGGAAGCGACGCTAGAACAGTTTCTGGTATTGCACTTTCGGTTTCATCCTTCCACATTGGTTTTCATATCTAAATAAATATTGAAATAAAACTAATTTTAAAAACTTTGCCTGTTATATAACTCCTTTCACCAATATCGTCTAAACATTTACAACAGCTGTTTTTTTAAAGAATAAAACTTTATTTTTCAAGTTTTAATGACAAATATCGAATTTTATCGAACCAATTTAATCAACGGTAATAGGGGTATATGAAAATTTTATTCATATTTATATACATATTTATATTTATAGAATTTCCTTTTTTCTGTGTGCTACAGTTATGTATGTTATGTTTTATATTATAATTTAAAGTGGCACAAGCAGTTGTAGCTAATACAATAAAAAAGACAATTTAAAATTTTCAAAGGAAATTCTTTTAATAGGTACGAATTATTATTTGGGTCTTTTCATATAGTGTTTGGCTAAACTCGTGTTTTACTTAACTACAGTTAAAATAAGATCAATTAATACAAAATATTCCAAACGTCAAAAATAGTCATCATCATCATCATCATCGGCTCGACAACCGGGTTCCGGTCCTGGCCTCTATCAACAAGCCTCTCCACCTTTCCCGGTCTCTAGCCGACGCCATCCAGTTGCGCACCCCAAGGCTTCGGGCGTCCTGGTCTACGCCATCTCTCCAGCGTAAGCATGGTCTACCACGCTGTCGTCTATCATAGAATGTACCACAAAGAACTTTCCGAGCAGGTTCCTCTTCGCTCATGCGAGCTAGGTGCCCTGCCCACCGGAGTCTACCGAGCATAATTTTTGTCACGATATCTGCTTCTAGGTAGATTGCATACAGTTCATGATTGTTCCGTCTCCGGAATCGTCCTTCCTCACATATGGGGCTAACAATTCTCCTTAAGACTTTTCTTTCAAACGCAGCTAAGAGGTCGGAGTGCTTTTTGCTAAGCACCTAAGTCTCGGATCCATATGTGAGTACTGGCAGGAACATGGTCCTGTACAGCAGCAGTTTTGAAGTTATGGTGAGATTTCTGGATTTGAAAAGCTTTGACAGACCATAGTAGGCTCTGTTGGATTTGAGAAGCCGCCCGCGTATTTCTTCTTTTATATTGTTATCGGCTGCTACTATTAACCCAAGGTATTTAAAGGATTGCACCACTTCAAATTCGTGCTCCGCTACCTTGATTGTTTGACTAACTGTCCCTCCTCGCATTCGACGTCACCATGTACTTTGTTTTACCTTCACTAATGTGCAGCCCCAGATTTAGTGCTGCCTGCTCGATCTGGATGAATAAATCGTGTACAGCTTGTTCGGTTCTTCCGAAGATGTCGATGTTGTCTGCGTAAGACAGTAACTGGCTGGACCTGTTAACGATGGTACCTCTTGTTGCCGTGCCAGAGTCACGGATTGCTTTCTCCAACGCCAGGTTGAAGAGGAGGCAGGCCAAACCGTCCCCTTGTCGGAGTCCATTAAAGATGTTGATTGGTCTGGATAGCAATCCGGCTATTTTTACTTGGCTTGTTACATTGGTCATGGTCAACCTACATAGTCGTGTCAATTTATTTGGGATGCCGAATTCTCTCATGACTTTGTAAAGTTCTACCCTGGCTATGCTATCATAGGCGGCCTTAAAGTCTATAAACAGATGGTATGTGGGGATGTTAAATTCTAGACATTTTTAAATCGCCTGCCTAAGGGTAAAGATCTGATCAGTTGTTGATTTGCCTGGAGTGAAACCACACTGATATTGTCCGATGATGGTCTTAGCGTATGGAGTTATCCGGTCTTGTAGGGTAGAGGAGAGTATCTTATAGGCGGTACTCAACAACGTGATATCTCTATAATTGCTGCACGTTGTGACATCTCCCTTCTTATGTATGGGGCATATTATATCTTTTCGCCATTCTTCTGGCATTTCTTCCTGCTTCCATTATAGTGCACATAATATCATGAATTGCTTGACGTAAGGCTGGCCCGCCGTGATGGAATAATTCGGCTGGTATGCCATCGGCTCGTGGGGCTTTGTACAGCTTAAGCCGGCCTATAGCTTTCTCAACCTCTTCTATGCTTGGTGGCGGCAACATAGGATATTCTTCTTGAAGTAGTGGAGCCCCACTTCTGCAGTAAGCTGACCATTTAGCAATTCATTAAAATACACTTCCCATCGCTCCAGTATGCTTTCAGGATCGGTGATCAGATTTCCCTATCCGTCCTTGCAGTATGTGCAGTGTGGTGTGTACTGCGTCATGTTTCGGACGGATTGGTAGAACTTCCGCGCCTGGTGCGGTCCTCGCTCTCGACTATTTTTTATTTCACAGATTAGGTCCTTCTCCCAGGCTGATTTTTTTTGTCTGTGAAGCCGCTTTTCTATTCTTCTGAGCTCTTTATATTCCTCTTCAAAAATAGTGCATGACAAAAATTAAAATAAATGTTGGAAAATTCAAGTTTAAGTTTTCTTTTAACCAAGCAATAATTAAAAGGGACTGTGAATATGGCCCGTTGACTTTATAAAATAAGTATGAGAAAATTGTCTACATCCGTTTCAAGTTGAAGGCAGCTTTTCGAAATATCATGGTTTTGAATTGACTCCACAGCTTTTTCAATTTCTTGTGTCGTAGCACTGATAATAAAGTTCGGCAAAAAAGTCTGCAGTTGACAGATATTTAAAAACTGTGCTCCGAAACGTTCACTGAGCTCGAAGATACAGTGGTCAAGAATTGTTTGAATATTCAGTTGTTTGAACGTATGTGGTATGCCCGATTGCATAGAACTTTTTTTTTTAGAATTTGTGAATACTGAGATTGTCAAATGTCAAACAAAATCTATATTAAGGTTGGTATTAACTAATGATTTTATAACATTATACATACTTACCTACCTTCCTATAGTTTTTCTTTAAATTAAAATTGAAGAATATTGTTAAAGCTAAAATTAAACAAATATAAAATTTAAACGATAAAATAACCGTCGATATTTTACATATTATACATATTTTACAAAAAATTTGCAAAGTATATCATTTTGCGTGGGGGGGGGCTTGTTCCCCTTAAGCCCCCCTCTGACTACGCCACTGGCCAGGGGGTACTACAAGTTAAAACAGTAATTCAGTATTATTTTTTTATTTAATGACTCGTTTTGAGCAAAACTAGGACGCTTGAACTTGATCTTATGGTTCAAAGGCAGGTATATTGAAGTAATTGAAGATATTTGTAATTTTTTTTTAAATAACGTAATGATATTGTTAACAATACAGTGTGGACAACATAAAAAAGTGTATACGAATCTGAATTTTTTCTTTCACTTTTTTTTTGCTTAAAATGTTGTTTCTGTTAAATTGTAACTAACTGTAATGTTTGAATTAAAACTTTTCAATTAATTTAAACGTTAGAATTAAGAATTTCGAGTTTTTATTTAAAACCAAAATTGTTGTAGGCGTTCTAATCTAAGCAAACATAAAGTGCTCTGCACCAAATCTTTTCACCTAGAAACACAGACTTAAAGACCGACAAATCGAATAAAACACTTTTTTGGATTTCTCCACATCATAATGTATTTAATTGAACCCTTGAAGTTTTTTTGATACGAAACTTATAACTACCCAATAAAGAAAATAAAAAAGGTCAGTTTTGGATTAAAAAAGGGAGAACGATAGTTATTTCCACCTAATGTGACTTTTAGTGAAATTCTGTCTTGCTGCTTTATGATGTGCATTTAGGGGTAGCTTCTTGAGTTTTGTTTTTTTTTTTTTCTGAATTGTGTAACGTGTCTAGTTGAAAGAACTAAGTCAAGCTTAGTCTTTATTTATTAAGAAACATCTGGTTCCCTCTCTGGGAAAGGAATGAATAATTATTGGACTCGAGTTGCTATGCGACAAATGTTACATCTAATACAAATACATACATACATACATATGTGAAACTTAAATGTTATTTGTAATATTAAGTATATAATAGATGGTTCGACTTCACTGTTTTATTAAAAGTGTTTGTATGTGAGTTTATGTGTCTTTATACTGAATGTATATAATTATAGAATGTGCATGAATCCAGTGTTGTTATACAGAATGCCTACACCAATTATGCAGAAAGTACAATATATTATATACGAAAAAGTGAAGTGGTTTTATGGGAACTTCGTCTAATGTTATAAGTTTTTATGTTTCAAATCGAATAGTTTCCAAGCGACATCGTTGGAGCTAAATGTTGTGTAAATGTTTTTAACAACTCTGAGAGAGATAAATGTAAAGTCCAAGCTCTTTATCAAAACTGATTGGAGTTCTGATGAACGAATTTGAAAATCTATCTTTATAATAAAGTTTCTTAAAAATCTTCAGCTCTGTTACATTTAAAAGCTTTCTGCTCGATTAATATACCTCCAGTTACGAAACAATTGCACTTACGTTCTTCTTTCCAGGGTCATGGAAACTCTGATTAATGATCATTGATCAGCTTATAGGAAATATCTTGAAGAATGAAAGCTTCTTAATGACCAGCAAAACAGAAGCATTAGACTAATTGGAGACACTGACTACGGAAACTTTCGTTTCTCTCGTAGTAATGTCTCTTGTCTTACTTTGTTTTATCGCTTCTTCTATAAACAATGCTCTAACGATATAGCCAGCAGCATTTCTCCCTTGAAACAATTTCGCCGTAATACTCGTCCTGCTAAGAATGCTCAACAGTTAACCTTTGACCGTAATTTGAGCATACTGTAAAGTACAGAGATTCTTTCTTTAGCCGTACTACTCTAATGTTGAATACTTTACCCCACTCAATTTGTCCCCTTCATTGTGATGTACAAGCAATTAAAAAAAAAACTATGATGCGAGAAAACTATTATACGAGGAATATTTCATGCGAAAAAACTACTGTGCGAAAAAACTATCATGTCAGAAATAATAAACCATGCGAGAAATATAACATGCAAGAAATATGTCATGCGGAAAATCTATAAGGCATGAAAACAATCATACAGAAATTTATCATGCGAGAAAACTATAATGCGAGTTAACTACATGCTGAAAAGCTCTCCGATAATGCAGCAGGGAGTAAGATGTTTTATCGCCAATTCTTTTTTTCCTGACTAATGATGATGTACATATTTATATGCAGTTTAAGCACAGATGAGAGACAATATATCCAGAGACCGATTCAAAAGCCGATTCATTGGAACTATTCCAATTAAAATGTGTCTCCTAGCAAGTAACATCAATATTTTCAACGGGATGTGTCAATTATTCCAAGTAAATAGAAAATCGATTGATCTAAAAATAAAGATCTGTTTTGTTGCCCCAAGTCTGGTCTACATATCAACGTATTAATTTCCATGAAATGCCAATCGATGAGGTCAAACAGTTTAATACTTTGGAAGTATTGGTGCAGATCTGGACGATAAATGCAGAATGTTTAAAGCTCACCCTCCCTTCCGTATTTTGTTCTCTAACAGCAACATCCCTCCCTCACCTTGTCGCAGTGATGAGGTTTACGTTTGAATCCTAAGCTGGCCAGCTAAGAAACTAAGAAACCCAAAGCCTATGAAAAACCATGATTGACGCAACAAAAGCGAACAAAAATCTAGTGGGGATATACGCTAAAGTGTCGGCAGTAGTCACGACTGCCGGCTAGAACTTGGCTTCACAAGAAGCTACAAAGGAGAGGGCGGCCTCCTCAATGACTCAAGACAATGACTGACACCCAACAAGAACCAACTACCGGATTATCGAACTCACCTGCCAGACGTTGTATGGAGCATTCCGCTGCTATGGGCCTGAAGAGTAAGAAGATATCTCTGTGAGAGGTAAGTGTGGAGGTGAGCCTACATGCAACTTATAGAAACACACCACTAAGCTTCCCAACAAAACAAGCAGACGTTGCATGGAGCCACTTGCTCCTGCGGGACTGGATGGTGTGAAGGTAGCCCCTATGATGCTTAGAGAAGTAGGAGGCATTCGGGAAACATCCTGGACCCCAGCCCTACCTGCAACCTAAATGCGTATTGCTCCTCCCAACCAGGTGACTGCATTGGGAACTTAACTCAAAACAATGACATAACTGACATGACAGTCGTGGAGAATCCAACTTTGCAATTCAATGCAGGGCCTGCAATGCGACGCAAGGCGAAGAGATTCCTCAGCGACAGGGAACTTCAACGCCGACAAAAACGGAACGATGCGAGTACTGTCCAGTTCCTAGCTAACAAAAATCCTGAAACCTTAACGGTTAAGGAACGGCTGGCTCTGGATCCAAACAAAGACTCCTGACAACACTGTTAACTTCAAAACACAAACAAACTACTGACAAATGCGACAATAGAACAACAAAGTAGATTTCTTGGAATACTGAATTAGGAGTGTCTAAGAAGAGTCACATACTGACCCATCAGCTAATTCAAGTATAATGCAGTGAAAAAATCAAAAAATCTCCAAGGCACTTGTAGTAGGCCAACAAGTTGCAAGGAAGGAAAGGTACAGCCAATTCGACTTAATCAGCAATACTGACCAAACGAACTGACATATATACACCAAACACTGACATATCGGACTCATCTACCAGGCGCTGCAAGGAGTCACATGCCCTTACGGGCCTGGTGGAGGGATGATTTTTCAAGTAGGGATAAGGGAAATGACCACGCCCTTAGAAGGCGTCTACCTCCCCTTAGCCAGGTGATTATGTGACGACAGACATTTTTTCAATGACTTAGAAGTACCCTTCGACATTTCAGGCTATAGCTTGCTGTAACCCATCAGCACCCTTAACCGGCATGAATGCAATACAAGGCAGTCACAACCCCTAGGGTATCACAACGGATCTCTAAGTGTGACGGTAACAAGATCAACTGTGAGCCCATTAACCTAACCTAACGACAACATCGCTATGTAGTGGTGCCAGTGGCGAGGCGTCATATTGTTCAAGTCGTGCATGAACGACTAGCTTACAGGCGACATTATTTTAATTTCTATCTAATTAACCCACACCTCATACTCATACTGTTCGTTCATTCCTTATAGTTATATCTAATGTATACGTACATATTTTCCATTTTCCAACTCGTGCATTCCTTCTGTGAACTACCCAAATAAAACAAAACGAACTAGCTACCTGCTACTGTTTTGTTTTCACTCAACCGATCAGTATCTACCCAAGTCGTTCATACGATTTGGCAACGAAATGAACCCATATAAAGCATACAAGAAAAAAAAAAACAATTCGCTCGTTGTAGGGAGCATTTCGTGCAAATCTGTTTTGAACGAGTAGAGCTTTTTTTTAATATATAGAATGATGGAAATGAGGAAAACGGGTAGCTAGGGAGTAGGTAAGTAAGTAGTTTATTTATTTATTTAGGTACATATTCCAATATTTAATTTTTATATTTTTTCGAATATGAGAAATGAGACGCGCGTCGTTCATAGGGACGGTTTTAGTCCAGTCAAAGCGTCATTTGACCTTGCGCGCAGAAGCATGGTCTATTTTTTTTTCGGGGATCGATAGGTGCTTATGAGAAAGGCTTAAAACCAACTTTTCACCACATGACATCCTCTTTTACCAAAGTTATTGGTAAAAATGTGTTTTGTGTCATTTTTTGGTCATTTGCGAATATCTCAGCTCCACTATCTCGTACAAACAAAAATTAAACATATATTTATTCCTAATAACATTATCTATTATGTCAAAAAACATTTGTTTAAACAAATTAAAAAAAAGTTATAGTTGAAATAATTTTTTGTTGTTTAAAATTCACTTTTTCGTGATTATTAAGAAAAATGATGAAATTTTTATTTTTTATTATTTAAGTTCTTGTAATTCCCTACAATTTAAAAAAAAATCAGCACTCTACGAGGAACGAAAGCCGAGTAATAAATTACTGAACATAGGTAAGTCAGCGCACCCACGCATTTTATGATTTTATGTTTTAATTAATATCTCAGCCCCAGTATGTCGCAAAGTGAAAATAAAAAAAACTGTATTGCTAATAACAATATTTTCTATCAACTTGCATTTAATTTAATATGTTTGAGCAAAAACATAAAAAGTTACCGTTGGTTTCAACGTTTTTTTTCTTGTTTTTAAGACCTTTTTTTCATAGTTATTGAGAAAAAAACTGTATTTCACGGTAACTATTTTTCAGTTTTGGATTTTTGTCTTATAGTCCTGCTAATTTTCTTCAAATTAAAAAAAAAAAAATTAGTACATTACGACAAACGGGAGCCAAGGTATTCATGATTTAAAAACTTAGGAAAGCTTACAATTTAGTATCTTAACCTTGTAGCTTGTAAGAAGCAACAAATATGTGTAAGTATGTGTGGGGTGTTTGAAGGATACCAATATATCTTGTTGCTGGCGACAACAAAATTACAAGCTACAAAAGGTTAATCAACACATACCTATTTATTATTGACATAAAAATAAAAACATTATAGGTAATGTACCTTTATATAAAAAAAGACTTGTTTGACTTCTTGGCATTGCAAATAAGAATTTTGAAACTGAACGACTACATTTTTTAGGCACGCGTCGCCGCTGAGTGGTGCACGGCAGCTTGGAAGATGAAGAACAAAGTAAACGTAAGTATCAACTCTATGAGCCGAATCAGAATCCCAGAGAAAGACGTAGTTATAGTGGAAATGTCCAACTGCAGACCATGAAGGATGAAAGCGATTCATCGGCACCATATGTCCAAACCGGGGTTGCTGGAAAAAATGATGATGATATACATACATACCTGTAAACTCTCCCAAAATGATAGTTTGATATCTAAAAATTATCAAGATATTATTCACCTAAAAACTTCTAGTGAACAACAATTTTGAAATTCTACTTGCAGAGAATTAATAGCTAAAAAGTGTTTCAGTCATTGATTTTCAATTGGTATAAAAAATAAATTTACACTAATACAAACAAATGTATGTATCTATAAATTATATTGACATTAAATCTTTAAAAATATTTTATATGAAAGTCGTCTTTAGGAGAGAGAAAACCTCAAATATATTTGTCTCTCTTAAATTTCCCATTATTCGAAGATGGAGAACTAGAAAAGCTCAATAAGTGCGCAGTCTCTATTTATATTCCTGTTTTCGAAACTTTCAAGAAATAATTGGCGTTGTAAACATTATGAAGAAAGTCTCTCCCTAAGAGCTCTATCTCAGATTTAAAAAAATCTCTTATACAATGAGAGGCGAGCGAATATTCTTTCCTTTTAAAACCGAACAATCTATCTCCATTGATTTTCAGTAGTGTACAGAATTTTCCTTGGGCTAGGTTAAGAATAAAAATTAGAAATGTAGGTAACGAGGCAAAATCAGTCCTCGTGGCATTTGCAGTAGCCTATACCGACATAGGCCTTTGAATAAGTAAAATGTGAGGAAAATGAGGGTGCATAGAGAGTGGGATTGGTAAGAGTAGGTATAAAGTATTGCAAACCAAGGCAATGCCACACAGTTCTGTTTTTTTTTTTTTTTTTTCATTTCCATACAATTGATTTAGCCCCACTGTTTGTTGAGTAGCCTTCATTTACGCCTACCCTCCCCGACTCAAAAAGAAAACGTCCTTCATAACTTCCATGCACATTATACTTATTTCCCTTTGGAAATTTCTCGCGGAAGTTTATTTACAATTCCCAGTACCTACTTATGTAGGTTTTGACCAACAAATTCCCTTTGAAAGCCCAATGTCTCTGGAGGCTTACAAGGTTTTAAAGGATCTCGTAAAATAATAAAAATAAGAATTATAATGTCAGTGTTTTGTTCCATATCTACCAATATTTTAATTGCGCTATTTTCACGCCTAATTGTTGAGTGCTCATAAAAGTCTTTAAACACGGCATCAAATATGGGCGGTCCAGCTTTGTTACCGGTTGACCTCGTCCTGGGATGGGTTTCTGCATTTGTGTCTGCGTATTCATTGTTGCGGAATAATGACTGTAGAAGGCTGCCTGCTCCTAGACATTGGTCGGCTGAGTTTTATGTTCCGTGGTAAAGGTTATTAGAGAAGGAATTGATGGGGCACATAAAAATTGTCCCTTTTGAATTCTTATTGTTTTTGCTTTCTAGTTCTCTGCACATCATAGCAATTTCTTCTGATAGCAAGCAGCACTGTTATGTTACGCTCTTAAGATATTTCCGTCCTGTTGCCTCGTTAGGTTTAAAAGATTAGATTTGTGGCCAAGCATCCGAGGGCTGTCATTCCGCAAAGTGCGTTGACATTCAAACCATTTTAATTGGATCCATTTTCAGTTGATAATAATAGAAGTCGTTAAAATTTGTTTCGTTCTTTATCTGCCATTTATCCGTTAATATACCCTCTTGTTTTGTATTTTTGGGTATCGGTTGGGGTGGTTTTGTATAAAATATTTATCACAGGAACGGGGCGTTGAATATAAATCAAAATTTGTTTGAGCAATCGTTGTTCTATAGCCCTTGAAAATTTCAATTTATTGATAATGGTTTTACTTTTTGAATGGCTCAGAGGGTGGTGGTGTCATTGTTTAGAGGTTAAACCGATTGACTTTTCGCTGCAAATTACTGGTTAGATATAATAAATCTAAAATAATATCTATTCAGTCGATTAAGAATTATAATTTGCCATAACTTTCCATTATCTTTTTAGACATTTTTCAAAAAATGTCCATGCCCATTGAACCTAGCATCGATTTATTTCCTTATTTGGTAGGTACTTTTGATATTTAATTTTATATGATTAATGTTCAAATAATATTGTTTAGAAAAAAAGCTATTTCAAGAATCTTATACGAGGATGTATACATATCAACTATGATCATTTAGTATGTATAATCTACCTTATCCGAAAAATTAATAAGAATTTGTGAATATTACCAAATTGATATATTAATTTTTTGTACTAAGACCCATTTTACCCAAGAGAACTGAGTTTCTTGAAACTTTTAGCCTTTCTGCGATTTGAAGATATTACTTTCTATATACTAGCAAGGCTGCTAGGGGCGGCGGGTATGTTTCAAAACATATAAGCAAAAGTGCGCAAGACGCCTCTAGCACCTGGCCAATTTATAGTTTTTTTTTTGGAGCGATTGAACTTTCAAAACATTCAAGCAAAAGGACAGAAGCCGCCCCTAGCAATTGGCCAATCAATAATATTTTTTGTAGCGATTGAACTTTCAAAACATACAAGCAAAACAGGGCAAGCCGCCCCTAACAATCGTCAAATTTACAATATTTTTGAAGGATAAACAAAAAATACAAAGATTTAAAAAAAATGCGAGTTTTTGAGTTTTTCAAGCATGACAATTTTGTCAGTGCCGTGAGTGTCCGGCTGTGAGAGAGTTCACTATAACATGTCACTCAATTTTTTCATTTACCTAATTTTTGAAACAAATTCAAAAGAAAAGAAAACATTATCAAAAAAATTATAAAAATCCATTAAGCCGGATTCTAGATACCTATAAGGTCACACACAAAATGTTAAAATGTTATTCTTTTTATATACCTAGCAAATCATTCCTGATTCCTCAATTTTTTGTTTTAGTTTTGGTTGACTCGTGTCCCTATACAAACATATACAAATACCCTTCTATTCGTCAATCGTTTTGAACGACTTAAGAAACAATATAATGATTGTGTTTTGTAGAATAGTTAATAATGATGGATAAATAAAAGGATAGGTAGAGTAAAGTCGGGTAATATGGAACACCAATCATATTTTTGTTAATAAACCACAAACGGTGTAAGTTTTTTTAAAGATATTTGAAGAAAAAATACATCAGTTAATTCTGATTAAAAAAGTAGCAACAAAAAAATAAATTCACTTAATAAAAAAATAACAAAAAACAAAAATTTAAGTAACTCTAAAACGTAACAAAAAAAAGTGGAGGGTAATATGGACCACCTCGTCTTCAATCCATTGACGGCTATTTATCCAGTTTGGACTCTGACATATGCCTTGCCAAACAATTCACATGTATCAAAATCATCAACGATCGATCATTCATCCTCATCCAGAACCGAAATTTCTTATATTGAAATGGCGGGTAATGTGGACCACTAGTCCAAATGCTCCTTTCTTCCCGTGGTCCATATTACCCGCAACATAATGTTTGGAGAAAAAGCTATTTTACAACAAAATGAGACTGTTTACAATAGTTTTATAAATAAAAACCTTAAAACAAATATTCACTTCTTATATTTAAAAAATAAAAGGAGAACAAACTATATTTTTAACTGTAGAAAAAAGGAGAAACACCTACGAACAAAAATAATCAATGCCATGGATTTTCTTTTAATCCGGACAACTTCGTGACGCACTACTCCTGACTACTCAAACTATACTGAGTTAAGTTTAAGAAGGTCACGCACAATCGCAACCAATGATCTGCTCGATTTCATTTGTCTAAGACGAGAAAAGCTGGTGGTCCATATTAGCCGATCCACATTACACGACTTTACCCTATTATTTTAAAAATTTTAGTCGAACTAGTACGATGTTAAAACAATTTTAGTATAATATCTACTAGGTTAAAAAGACGATTTTGCTAATTTTAATCAAATTTAGCATCATGCTATCTCTAAAATTTTACTGAAGTTGAAATCGTCGAATATCTATTTTATCTTTTTAGCATCGTGCTAAATTCATATCCTCTTGCATACCTCCAGATGTCAAAAAAGGTCTGTTTACTTAGTTTTTTGCACGAGCTGTCATCACATCAACACATCATGAGTCTTCAATCATGAGTCTTCAATCTTTTATTTTTACATCGACTGTGTGGTGAGATGACGTTGCGCTTTCTGAGTTTATTTTCGGCAAAATTGTGATTTTACTAATTTCTTTGAGATATTTTCAATTTTATCCGAGTAATTTGTTTTATTTTGGCTGCCCATTTCATCATACAATTGCTTACTATTTAACAGCCGTATTTATTAGAATTCCCTAAACGCGTGAATAGTTATGCAATGCATAAGGACTTATTCATCCACTATGCAAATTCATATTTAAAAAACATTTGCCTACCCTGCATAGTTATAATGAGCTTGTGTCAAATAAAGTACCAAAAAGTAAGAATCTATTACATTTAGCCTTCATAACACTCAGCTGTTTATCAAAAAACAAAAAAAAATATCTTGTCTTTCTATAGAATTTAATAAACAAAAACGAAACTACCAAAAGCTAAAAGAATTCCAACAATTAACTTTGATTCATCAGATAAAGTATGTTATTATCTCTAGCACAATACTGGAAATCAAATTGTTATTCGTTTCATTATAGCTGGAATACTCCTCAGACAAGTTCTTGAGGATAAAATTCAATAATGCAAAATGATAATTACAACACTAACACACCGGATGAAGAAGGATGCGTGAGAGACATCACCAACAAGTATATTTATCTATTTAATTCTAAACAATTTTTAATTCAATTTGTTTTTAATATATTAGTATAACATTTTTGTTTCAATAAATAAAAATAATACAAAGTTTTAGTTTCAATATTAAGTCAAAGGCATTTTTTTCTTGATAATATTTATAATTCAATGTGATGTCAAAGTGAATGTGACAGTTCAATACTAAAATGTCCTTATGTAGGCACTATTTAACCTCCAAACGCGTTTAGCTTATAATGCCTCTATTCAACGTCACATAAGTTTTATAAATAACGATTTTGCGTTTGCAAAAACCAAACATAACCTTATGTACTCACTATAATGAGTTTATAAATATGGCTGTAAATATATAAATCAGTGCTTATGTTGTGTTGTGTTCTCATCTCTTTAACGTACTATACGCAAATGAACCAATAAATGCATGATCAATCATCAATCTTGCATATACACTACTTCAATGCAGGGTGCTAGATTAAAAGAAAATCAAAAGATTATGATTTTACTTCAATCCTACATCGAATCTATACGTGTGACTTTTCACTAATACACTTGCGCGTGCTTGTCATGCATTTGAACAGTGTATATCTGGCTTAAGGGTGGTTGCTTTTGAAACAAAGGGTGATACGTTGACAAAGCGATTAATTGAAAACACAGGATGTAGATTGTAGATATTAATGTCATTTTCCATTGCAGCGTATGTTATGTTCTAGACAGGCTGAATGATCAAAAAACGTTCCATTGGCTGTCTGAAATTAGTTCGAAACACACATTTGTCTTAGACAAATTCTGTTCCAAAATTTATCCGAATAATATCCAAGTTATTGTCATATCGCTCCTAAAAAAGTTTTACTTCAAAAAATCGTTTTTGAGCAGTGTGATAAAAGGAGAATAATTCGACTCCTACGTTTCAATACAAATTTTATATATTACGTAAAAATTATTTTGTTGGGCACCCTGTTCCTCGTTTTGAAAAGGTTTTCTTTTCTTGTAGTTTTTTCACATAACTTTTTTGACTAACATCTACATATTTATCGTGTAGAGTGACATAACGGTATCCTCAAAACATAAATTCTGCTTTTATATAAAGTGCAAAGATGCAAAGAGTGTTTTGGTATTGGTATTTGATATAAATGTTTACTCTTTTTACCGCAAGTTACTGAAGCGTGTAAATACTTAGGTATTTCTTGAAATCGATGCCAAAGAACAAATTAAGCTATGGGTGTTAAGAAATTGTAGTTGTCAGCAAAGGAATTTCTGATCACTCCAATTTATAAGTTGTGCAAACTAGAAGCGTTTTCAATTTTTTTTTATAAAATCCATAATTTGTTTTCCATCGTGTTTTCCCAAACAAATCATATTTGTGTTGTGTAATTGATTCTTTTAGTTAAAAAAATTGATTTTGAGCGTACATTATTATAATACACTATTCAGAAGAAACATTAGCTGAAAACTTTTGTCTTCTTTAAAGCGGTTCTCTACTTTTTTTCCTTGTGAATTATTGGTGTTGTGTTAAAATAAATCTAGCTTACCTAAGGCTATGTGTGTAAAATTGCCATAAATGTTTGTTTTGTTTAGAAGTGTAACAAATTTTATTTTTCAACGCAGATTGTGGTTTATGCTCTTTTGATTTATTCAAGTAATGGATCAAATTAAAAAAAAATCTGAGCGGCAGCGCTTACAGAAAGAAAGCATCAGAAAAAAGGGCGGACAAATTATCAGCCCAGGGCGCTAAATTCTTAAATACGCCTCTGCGTATTATGGTGTGCGGTGCGCGTCAAACAAAAGACTTTAAGATTTTGTTCCCTCATGTGAAAGTAACAAAAGATTTTAAAGGAAAAAGTTAAAAGTGTCTTGATGGGTGTGATGTGTGTGATGTGGGCATGTGCGCGCAGTTGCAGCAGTGTTGCCAGAAACACCGTCTAAATATGAAACTTTTCCCCGATTTTCAATATTATTTCATATAAAAAAGTACCTACATATTATATTATCCACTTTTGAATTCACATTATTTATTAATTTTATTTAAAATATGTAATTAGTAATGATAATTAATGTCTCGGATTTGATTTTAAACATGAAATATTTAAAGCGTTGACCTTGCAACCTAAAAAAACCGATACATAAACAAATTGATTGATTAAGTAAACTGTTTAACTTATTGAATTGAAACACAAATTATTTAGGAAATTATTGTCATTTCTCTTTATTATGATAATATGGTATGGTTCAATTATGTATGGAACAAAATATCGGCCAAATGGCCGCCGCGACCTCGGCGGCACACCTCCATCCGATAATCCAAATTTTCGATGACGCTGAGGCATAATTGAGGTTCTATGCCGTTAATGTGCCGAATTATCTCATCCTTAAGCTCTTGAATTGTTGCTGGCTTATCGACGTACACCTTTTCTTTCAAATAACCCCAAAGAAAGAAGTCCAACGGTGTCAAATCATATGATATTGGCGGACAATTGACATCGCAACCACGTGAGATAACACGGCCATTGAATTTGTCGCGCAAAAGAGCCATTGTTTCGTTAGCTGTGTGGCAAGTGGCACCGTCCTGTTGAAACCACATATCGTCCACATCCATATCTTCCAATTCGGGCCATAAAAAGTTCGTTATCATCTCACGATAGCGAACACCATTCACAGAAACTGCCTGACCGGCCTCATTTTGGAAAAAATACGGCCCGATAATGCCGCCAGCCCATAAACCGCACCAAACAGTCACTCTTTGTGGGTGCATTTGTTTTTCGAAAATCACTCTTGGATTATCATAGTGTTCCTTAAACATCGATAGTCTATCGATAGTTATCGATAGTATTCGACTATCGAAAACATCGATGTTTTCTAAACTATCGGATGTCCCGAAAATTAAGAGCATCTACTGAATAGTAGGTATTCCACGAAAAAATTCCTTTATTTACTTTACGCTGAGTGCATTCATTTCACATTTCACATAGTAGTTAAATGTTGACATTTTGTTTGGTCTTTGAAGTATGCCATGTCAACGAAAGTATTTAACAAGCGTTTTTCTTTTTAAGCTCAGAGCAAGAAACTGAGATCTCAAAAAAGATCCGGGTTTCTTTTTTAGCTTAGACGCATTAGCATATAGTATATACTCGTATACTCTATCAGCCTTATTTACTAACTCGTTTTATCGACGGAGTAAAGTTACTTCGAATTTACAACGACTACAATCCTGAAAATCTTATTTATTTATTCTTACGAAGAATAAAGGCGGAATAAGCTAAAACTGGTTCATAGGAGGCTTAAAACCGTTGTAGTATCTAGATCTCATTTCGACATGACATCATATGAAAAAAGAAGTGTAAACAATTATTTTCCGTTTGTTACTAAGACAAAATGAATAGTTATTTTGCTAAAAAAACGGTTTCGAAGAATAATGGAAATCAGCCCGGGAATTTAAGATTTAGGCGTAGCTAAAACGGTTAAGAAAATATTTTATAAATAAGGATTTGTTTGACGTGGCGTAAACCCGAAATAAGTGCTTTGAATCGAACTCGTACAACTTGAGAGGTTGGACCAGTGAAATCTATACATAATATTTAGAGTCGACTCCCATTCCAAAATTGATTCAGAGCAGGTTGTTTAAAATTCAGTCATTAGATGAATAATTTTTTTTTTTTAAATGATATATTTTTTTTGTCAAAATTAAAAAAAATCAAAAATATTATGATATGTACTTGAATTCTAATAAATCACCCTATATTACTTTATATTATAACCATTATTTGATACAAGCTATTGTCATATTGTGAAGCTGTAAGCCGTCATATTAAGATGAAATAAATGTCATTCCTTATATTGAGTTCAAAGAACGTGGTCGACTTTTCTGTAAGGTTAGAATTTATCATATTAGAGTTTAAATATTTATTTCTTTATCAATAACTTTATTACTAAAATAAAAAACAAGTAGTCCTGGCAAATGTTAAAAATAATTACTTCTTGAAAACTATCGATTAACTATCGATACTATCGGGTGTTTTTCAAAAACTATCGTTGACTATCGCAAGTGCCGACTATCGATGTTTAAGGAACACTAGATTATCATTCGCCCAAATGCGGCAATTCTGGTTATTGACGAATTCACTGAGGTGAAAATGTGCCTCATCACTGAAGATGATTTTCTTCGAAAATTGATCATCGACTGTTGCCATTTCTTGCCACCATTCTCACCTTTGACGACGCTTGAAATGGTCAAGAGGCTTTAGTTATTGAGTCAATTGCACCTTGTAAGCGTGTAAATGCAAGTCTTTATGCATAATGTTCATCAACGACGAGTGTGAGAGGTGCAATTGTTGGGCACGACGCACGACGAGTTGAGGTGAACGGCTCTTCAGCCACACTATCGCGAACAGCAGCAATATTATCTGCAGTACGAGCTGTACGAGCATGCACTGGTGTTTTCACATCTCCTACGGACCCGGTTTGCTCAAATTTTTGCACGATTTTTCCGATTGTACGCACATTTGGACGATTAAATTGACCGAAAAAATCACGAAGTGCACAATATGCATTTAACTTTAACGCGTTGCTCGATTGTGTATCTTTCCATGATTCAAATTAAGTTAGTCTGAAATTGAGAAATGTCAAATGAAATGCAGAAAAAAACTTGACGTTTAGGTGTTGTGGTTCACATTCAACATCGGCCCTTAAAGTTTAACCAGCTTTTATTATTCCTTCCGATGATATCCAGCGAATTGATTTGAAATATAGGAAAATTTTGAAAATATAATATCTGAGAGCATTGAAAATATTAAAACCGAAATGTTTTGAAAGATTTTGTGCTCAATCAAGAGAAGCGATCAAACTATAGCTTTTCCAATGATGGCTCGATTTATTCCATCTGTATTAACATTACCGAATTTGTCCGCTTACGTGGAGAGAACTTTTTCGCAAATAAATCTAAATAAGACAAAAATTAGAAATAGGCTCACTGTTGCCACTGTAACGGAACCTGTTACTCTGGCGAGGCTCTCAAAAAAAAGGACATCTTCTATTTTTCCCAAAGGGGATGAACTATAACCCTAACATAGCAAATCAAAAGCACATAATGAATTTTATTCCTTTTCCTCGAGCCCTGCTAACCTTCACTCCCTATGCCACCATTACAACCTCCAGTTTACAGGATCCTAAAAAGGCCGATCCTGGCAGCAGAAGTGAAGGGTGTCCCAGTTACTACGACTCGGCATGCTTGCTTAAGCCTAGGCTCTGCTCGTCGGGTTCGGGTGGGTTCTTTGTCGTAGTAACATAGAACGTGTGTTACGTACTAATTCATGCCGTTGATACATTCTAAAATTTGAATTTATTTATTAATGGTTCGAAATTTATTCGCGAGGCCAAAACTTCATCCGATTTGAAAAGAAAAAAAATTATCATTCAAATTTCAATTAAAATGAGATGAACGCGAGAGAAATTAAAAGTTGGCAACCCTGGAGAGAAAGATGGACCAGATGTTATAATCCAATAGAGGCAATCCCACCCTCGCATCACTACAGTGGTACGTCCATGACTACTGCGACCTCTATGTACACTTGCAGTAGCCCCCTGACTGGTAGTAGGTACTGTAAGGCTCACGATCTTTTCCCCATGTTCTTAAGCCTCGTCACCACCCACTCGCATGCTCTGCTCTATGGCTTTCCAATCATCCTACATCCACCTTAATAAAGGCTCTAGCAGAACATATTGAAATTATTTAATATGTAAATATCTTCCTTCTGAAAATTAAAATATATACTGAACTACTCATATTGTCCCCAATTCAAAATACCTCATTTCAAAATTCGTTATAAAATTTATTTAATGAGAAATAAAAAAAAAAAACAGAATATAATTATATATGTGATAATTCATAAAATGGTTTTACTTTTATATAATATTTTTGATAATTATTTGTTCGTTTACGATGCTTAATTTAGCTCCTTTTTTTGTATGGTATCTAATTCAATATTATTATTAATTAGATTAATGATATTTAATTCTATACTCTTGCTTTAATAAAGTTTTATGTTTTATGTTTTTATCGTCGTTCTAACAAAAAATTTCCTTTTATGTATTCGCGTATGTACATTTGAGAATCTATTTTAAAATAAAAAAAAAATAACCGATAATTTATTTGAATTTTGGACTTTAAATCTGTAGAATACTTCTAGGTGAGTACGTATTTCCGGTTTGAAATTTATTTACGATATTACTAATGCCTACGTACCTTTTCTTACTTAGTTAAAACTCAAACTTTGTTCTATAAAAAGCTCAATTAAGATCAACACCAAATTGCTCCGAAAAAGCTTTTGGCGTATGTCTTCACTAATACGATAGTTAATCTTAATAGCAAATTTCGAAATCAAATATTATCAAATTTGAATCTAATTAAAAGCACTTACCGATTTAATCTCTATTTTTTTTTGTTGTTATTTGTTTTTTTTTTTGTATTTAAGTAGGTATTGTTGCGAACAGAGCTTTATACTCCTACAGCGCCATCTGTTGGGAATTACATATCTGCTTTGTGAGGGAACAAAACAAAAAGCTCTTTTCCATCGCATCTAAATTTCCCCTAATTCCAAAGTACTAGAACATTCTACCCCCATAAGAATTTCCCCTTCTGGACAAGAACCTTCTAGAACAACTGGTTTGAGTATAAAAGGGAGTGTTCACGGTGAGCGGGACACAGTTTATTTTCGATTATGAAAGTGTGCAAAGCTGAACTATTGGATTGTGGAAAGTGTAATTAAAGAAGTGGATTTAAGTTGGAATAAAAGTATTAGAGTTGATTATAAATTTAGATTTATTGTTTTGATTTGAAAAGTGTAAATAAAGAAGAAATATTAGAAACAGTAATAAGTTTTATTTAACGAACGGAATAAAACTTATTGTGCAGTGAAGTGTGGAAAAAAAAAAAATAGTAAAATAAAAAAATGAGCAAGTTACTAAAAGAGCTCAACTGTAATGAGCTGAAAAGTGAATTAGGCAAGCGAGAACTTTCTAGAGCAGGATCGAAAAATGAGCTTGTTCTGCGTTTGGCCGAATATTTGAAACAGCAAAATGAAGACCCGGACATCTTCGTCTTTGAAACTGACGCTGAGGAAGCAGACGTAAGTAAAAATGTAGATGTTTCAAATATGATTAGTCTTCTGCTTCAGCAACAAAAGAATGTTCTCGAACGTCTCGAAGAGCAACGAAATGAACAGAAGAATGAACAAAAGAATGTTCTCGAACGTCTCGAAGAGCAACGAAATGAACAAAAGAATGAACAAAAGAATGTTCTCGAACGTCTCGAAGAGCAACGAAATGAACAAAAGAATATTCTCGAACGCCTTGATAAACAGCATAGCGAACAAAAGGACCTTCTCGAAGAGCAGAGAAACATGCTAGAAGGCAAGCTTGTTAACATCGAGAATAATGTATCTGCACTTGATGGACGTGTTTCATTGCTGGAGAATCAAGTCGACAACAAAATGGAGACGTTTTCAAAAGTGTTAGATGAACGTGTTTCATTGCTAGTCGACAACAAAATGGAGACGTTTTCAAAAGAGTTAGACCGTGTTCGAAACATAAAGATTCGGGAAAGTTCTGGGGAAGCTTTGAGAAAAAAAGAGATGCAACCTCCAACCTTTGATGGACAAACTTCTTGGTCTATATACAAGAAGCAATTTGAGGCAGCTTCCACAACAAATGGCTGGGATGAGACTGACAAGTATATAGCCTTAACTCTTGCTCTTAGAGGAGCAGCTGCTGAGTTGTTGCAAACCATACCAGCAGATAAGAGCGGCGACTTCAATTCCTTGGTTTTGGCTATAGACAAACGCTTTGGTAACAGCCACATGAAAGAAGTCTTCAAAGTGCAACTCAATTCCAGAGTTCAGAAGAGGGGCGAAACTCTACAACAACTGCAAGCGGACATTGAAAGGCTTGTTCATCTTGCATATCCAGATGTTGGAGAGGAAATTTGTAACCAGTTCGCAGTTGAGGCATTTGTTCGCGCCATCTCTGACATACATCTTCAAAGGGCCGTACGAACTGCTGGAAAACGAACGCTTTCGGAAACATTAGCGTTTGCCTTGACAATGGAAGCAGCTGAGCAAGCTTCTCACGGAGTACATCGACTTAGAGAAGCCGCCGTCGAAGAATGCTCATGTCAAAGAACTGATGTCCAAAGGAACCAACGAAACGGACTTGCAAAGTGCTGGAATTGCAATAAGACTGGACATTTACAGCGTCAATGTCGGTTACCACCAAGAAGAGCTTGTGAACATTGTGGACACGGAGTTTCAAACCCAGAACAAGGTAACAATAACATCAGTGTTACTTCCCGAACAGTTTCCCAACAGGGAAACGAGTAAGAACCAACTTCGAGGGGCAGAAGCTGGTTTCTGGTATCGGTGGCCCCAGAAACACCATCCAGGTCTCTCAAACTAAGCGAGACAATAGAAGTCTGACTGTCGAGGCAACGTGTGGTCACCATCGACACCGGTGCCACAGCCTCCATTGTGCGTCAAGACCTAGTTCACCTGAATTGGCTACACAACACCAATAGTTACCGTCTAAGAACTGCCACAGGAGAAGCAGCTAGGGTTTATGGTGAAATCCGACTTAGAATTCGAATTGCAGATCTAGAATTCTCACACAAATTTTTGGTGGCAGATATATGTGACGAATGCATCATAGGCATGGACTTCATGAAAGAACATCGAGTAATTTTGGATATTGGCAACCAGGTACTCAAATACCAGAATACAGAGATTCCAATGATCTATGGGCACGAAGAAACAACAACCCTAAGGACTGTCATCAAAGAAGATGTGATTATTCCTACTTCTTCTGAGGTATTCGTTTGGACAAAAGTAGAAGGTGAGTGTGGACGCCATCGATACCTAATGGTGGAACCAGGCCCAGATTGTTCTTCCCAAAACGTCATCATTGGGAAGACACTTGTGGCTCCAAAGAACAATATGGTCCCCGTACGGATACTCAACACCAAACCGTACGATGTAAAGTTAGCAAAAGGAGAAGTTATCGGTAAGTGCGAATCTGTCGCAGCCATAACACGAATTGACGCTGAAACACCGAGAACGACATTAAACCCTGAGGAGCTCAATAGCATCAAGGCAAAGATACTCAATTCATCTAACCTAGACCAACATCAGGTTAAAACGGCAGAAAGCCTTCTGAACGAGTATGCTGACATTTTCGCTTCACCAAACGGAAAATATGGAAGGACACAAATGGTGCAGCATCGAATAAATACAGGAGACGCAAGGCCCATTCGTCAGCCCGCAAGACGTCTGCCACTGGCCAAACAAAGTGAAGCTGAGGAAATGATTACCACCATGAAGAAGGATGGTTTGATTGAGAACTCCAAAAGTCCTTGGGCGTCACCAGTGGTCCTAGTCAAAAAGAAGGACGGAAGTACACGGTTTTGTGTTGACTACCGAAGGTTGAATGACGTAACCAAGAAAGACAGCTACCCCCTGCCAAGAATTAGTGACACCTTAGATGCGATGGAAGGAGCACACTGGTTTTCAACACTGGACTTGAAAAGTGGATATTGGCAAGTTGAAATTCACCCTGAAGATCGAGAAAAGACAGCATTCTCCACAGGTAATGGGCTGTGGCAGTTCAACGTGATGCCATTTGGTCTTTGCAACGCTCCGGCAACATTCGAGCGTTTGATGGAGTGTGTCCTTCAAGGTCTGACGTGGAAAACTTGTCTTGTCTACTTGGATGATGTTATCGTTTATGGAAAGACATACGACCAACACTGTAAGAACCTAAAGGGTGTGTTCCAGAGACTTCGAGAGGCTAACCTTAAACTGAACCCAGAAAAATGTGCACTGTTCCAGACTGAAGTAAAGTATTTGGGACATATCATCTCGTCCCAAGGAGTCAAGACTGATCCTGAAAAAGTTGACACCGTCAAAAATTGGCCAACACCACAGGACAAACATCAACTACGAAGTTTTCTTGGTCTTGCTACTTATTACAGACGTTTTGTTAAGAACTTTGCCGGAATTGCGAAGAGTTTGCATCAGCTTACGGAAAAGAACAAGCAGTTTAAATGGTCAGGTGAGTGTGAAAAAGCCTTCCAAGAACTGAAATACCGTCTATGCAATGCTCCGGTGCTGATCTATCCGACTCCAGGCAAGCCTTTTATCATTGATGCTGATGCAAGCAACGTAGGAGTCGGCGCTGTTCTGTCACAAGTGCACAATGGCGAAGAAAAGGTTGTCGCCTATTTCAGCAAAGTACTGTCAAAGACCGAAAGAAACTACTGTGTGACCAGAAGAGAACTCTTGGCACTCATCTTGGCAACGAAACACTTCCATAAATACATCTATGGACAGAAGTTTCTTCTACGAACCGATCATGGTGCTCTTAACTGGTTGTTGAACTTCAAGAACCCAGAAGGACAAGTCGCAAGGTGGATAGAAAGACTGCAGACTTACGATTATGAAATCCAACACCGAAGGGGAAAGCTGCACTCAAATGCCGACGCGCTATCCCGAAGGCCTTGTAAAATAGACTGCAAGCATTGTAGGCGACAAGAAGAAAAGGAATCCATCAACATTCTGCGAATAAGGGCTGACCCCATTTGTGGATGGAGCAATGAGGAAATAAGATCTGCTCAACAAGAAGACCCCGACATTGAACCTCTTCTCGCAGGGAAAGAACATGAAGAAAAACCCGCATGGAATGACATTTCCGATAGGAGTCCAGTTTTAAAGGCTTATTGGGCACAGTGGGACTCACTTCATGTGCGAGAAGGTGTTCTTCGGCGTAAATGGGAGTCCGCTGATGGTAAATCCTATGTGATGCAGCTTGTGTTACCTCAATCAAAAATTAAAGAGGTTCTTCGAGAAATGCATGATGGACCTTCAGGAGGCCATTTGGGAGTCAACAAGACGTTAGAAAAAGTGAGACAACGATTCTACTGGTTGCATGCAAGAGACGACGTTGAAAAGTGGTGCCGAAATTGTGACGCTTGTGCTGCAACCAAAGGCCCTGGTAGAAAACTGCAAGGAAAAATGATGCAATATAATGTTGGCTCACCGTTTGAAAGGATTGCTGTTGATGTAGCTGGCCCATTTCCGGAAACGAATGATGGAAACAAATACATTCTGGTGCTAATGGATTACTTCAGCAAATGGCCTGAGGCATACGCTATCCCGAACCAAGAAGCCAAGACCGTGGCCGACCAGATTGTGTCTAACTGGGTAAGCAGGTTCGGTGTGCCTATGGAGCTCCATTCTGACCAAGGAAGGAACTTTGAGTCGAACATATTCCAAGAGGTGTGCGCGTTCCTTGGCATTAAGAAAACGAGAACCACACCACTTCACCCCCAATCTGATGGAATGGTCGAGAGATTCAACAGGACGTTAAAAGAGCACCTCACTAAGGTCGTAGGCGACAACCAAAGAAACTGGGATAGGCACATACCACTATTTTTGATGGCCTATCGAAGTGCAGTACATAGCTCAACAGGACAAACACCATCTGAAATCCTGTTCGGAAAAAGCATACGCCTGCCTAGTGAGATAAGGTTTGGACACCCACCACAAGAGTCTCAGGAAACAGGGGATTACGTGAGTGACCTAAAAGAGAGGCTAATCGGCATCCACGAAAGGACCAGGACTAGAATGAGCACTTACAGCGATCGAATGAAGACAAGGTACGACACAAGAGCAAACACGACAGGATTCCAAGTAGGAGATCGTGTATGGCTGTATAATCCACATCGTCAAAAGGGATTGTCGCCGAAGCTTCAACAAAACTGGGAAGGCCCTTATACTGTCGTCACGAAAATCAATGATGTCGTTTACCGAATTCAAAGAGGGTTAAGAGGAAAGCTAAAAGTTGTGCATAGCGATCGACTGCACCGATACAGTGCCGAAGCTGGTGATAGAGTTGTTCGGGACGAACAATCTTAAGAAGGGGGCAATGTTGCGAACAGAGCTTTATACTCCTACAGCGCCATCTGTTGGGAATTACATATCTGCTTTGTGAGGGAACAAAACAAAAAGCTCTTTTCCATCGCATCTAAATTTCCCCTAATTCCAAAGTACTAGAACATTCTACCCCCATAAGAATTTCCCCTTCTGGACAAGAACCTTCTAGAACAACTGGTTTGAGTATAAAAGGGAGTGTTCACGGTGAGCGGAACACAGTTTATTTTCGATTATGAAAGTGTGCAAAGCTGAACTATTGGATTGTGGAAAGTGTAATTAAAAAGTGGATTTAATTTGGAATAAAAGTATTAGAGTTGATTATAAATTGAGATTTATTGTTTTGATTCGAAAAGTGTAAATAAAGAAGAAATTCTAAAAGGAGTAATAAGTTTTATTTACCGAACCTAGTAAAAATATTACATTGGTGTCAGAAAAGTGGAATAAAACTTATTGTGCAGTGAAAAAAAATAAATAATAAAAAAAAAAAAAAAAATGAGCAAGTTATTGAAAGAGCTCAACTGTAATGAGCTGAAAAGTGAATTAGGCAAGCGAGAACTTTCTAGAGCAGGATCGAAAAATGAGCTTGTTCTGCGTTTGGCCGAATATTTGAAACAACAAAATGAAGACCCGGACATTTTCGTCTTTGAAGCTGACGCTGAGGAAGCAGACGTAAGTAAAAATGTAGATGTTTCAAATATGTTTAGTCTTCTGCTTGAGCGTCTCGAAGAGCAACGAAATGAACAAAAGAAAGAACAGGAGAATGTACAAAAGAATGTTCTCGAATGCCTGGAGAAACAGCATAGCGAACAAAAAGACCTTCTCGAAGAACAGAGAAACATGCTAGAAGGCAAGCTTGTTAACATCGAAAAGAATGTATCTGCACTTGATGAACGTGTTTCATTGTTGGAGAATCAAGCCGAACGTGTTTCATTATTAGAGAATCAAGTCGACAACAAAATGGAGACGCTTTCAAAAGAGCTAGAACGCATTCGAAATATAAAGATTCGGGAAAGTTCTGGAGAAACCTTGAGGAAAAAGGAGATGCAACCTCCAACATTTGATGGACAAACTTCTTGGTCTATATACAAGAAGCAATTCGAGGCAGCCTCCACAACAAATGGCTGGGATGAGGCTGACAAGTATATAGCCTTAACTCTTGCTCTTAGAGGAGCAGCTGCTGAGTTGTTGCAAACCATACCAGCAGATAAGAGCGGCGACTTCAATTCCTTGGTTTTGGCTATAGACAAACGCTTTGGTAACAGTCACATGAAAGAAGTCTTCAAAGTGCAACTCAATTCCAGAGTTCAGAAGAGGGGCGAAACTCTACAACAACTGCAAGCGGACATTGAAAGGCTTGTTTATCTTGCATATCCAGATGTTGGAGAGGAAATCTGTAACCAGTTTGCAGTTGAGGCATTTGTTCGCGCCATTTCCGACATACATCTTCAAAGGGCCGTGCGAACTGCTGGAAAACGAACGCTTTCTGAAACATTAGCATTTGCCTTGACAATGGAAGCAGCTGAGCAAGCTTCTCACGGAGTACATCGACTTAGAGAAGCCATCGTCGAAGAATGCTCATGCCAAAGAACTGATGTCCAAAGGAACCAACGAAACGGACTTGCAAAGTGCTGGAATTGCAATAAGACTGGACATTTACAGCGTCAATGTCGATTACCACCAAGAAAAGCTTGTCAACATTGTGGACACGGAGTTTCAAACCCAGAACAAGGTAACAATAACACCAGTGTTACTTCCCGAACAGTTTCCCAACAAGTAAGAACTAACTTCGAGGGGCAGAAGCTGATTTCTGGTATCGATGGCCCCAGAAACACCATCCAGGTCTCCCAGACTAAACGAGACAATAAAAGTCTGACTGTCGAGGCAACTTTAAATGGCAACAAACGTGTGGTCACCATCGACACCGGTGCCACCGCCTCCATTGTGCGTCAAGACCTAGTGCACCTGAATTGGCTACACAACACCAATAGCTACCGTCTGAGAACTGCCACAGGAGAAGCAGCTAGGGTTTATGGTGAAGTCCGACTTAGAATTCGAATTGCAGATCTAGAATTCTCACACAAATTTTTGGTGGCAGATATATGTGACGAATGCATCATAGGCATGGACTTCATGAAAGAACATCGAGTAATTTTGGATATTGGCAACCAGGTACTCAAATACCAGAATACAGAGATTCCAATGATCTATGGGCACGAAGGAACAACAACTCTAAGGACTGTCATCAAAGAAGACGTGATTATTCCTACTTCTTCTGAGGTATTCGTTTGGACAAAAGTAGAAGGTGAGTGTGGACGCCATCGATACCTAATGGTGGAACCAGGCCCAGATTGTTCTTCCCAAAACGTCATCATTGGGAAGACACTTGTGGCTCCGAAGAACAATATGGTCCCCGTACGGATACTCAACACCAAACCGTACGATGTGAAGTTAGTGAAAGGAGAAGTTATCGGTAAGTGCGAATCTGTCGCAGCCATAACACGAATTGACGCTGAAACACCGAGAACGACATTAAACCCTGAGGAGCTCAATAGCATCAAGGCAAAGATACTTAATTCATCTAACCTAGACCAACGTCAGGTTAAAACGGCAGAAAGCCTCCTGAACGAATATGCTGACATTTTCGCTTCACCAAACGGAAAATATGGAAGGACACAAATGGTGCAGCATCGAATAAATACAGGAGACGCAAGGCCCATTCGTCAGCCCGCAAGACGTCTGCCACTGGCCAAACAAGGTGAAGCTGAGGAAATGATTACCAACATGAAGAAGGATGGTTTGATTGAGAACTCCAAAAGTCCTTGGGCGTCACCAGTGGTCCTAGTCAAAAAGAAGGACGGAAGTACACGGTTTTGTGTTGACTACCGAAGGTTGAATGACGTAACCAAGAAAGACAGCTACCCCCTGCCAAGAATTAGTGACACCTTAGATGCGATGGAAGGAGCACACTGGTTTTCAACACTGGACTTGAAAAGTGGATATTGGCAAGTTGAAATTCACCCTGAAGATCGAGAAAAGACAGCATTCTCCACAGGTAATGGGCTGTGGCAGTTCAACG
Source organism: Philhelius festivus (assembly GCA_963931855.1). Classification (NCBI taxonomy): domain Eukaryota; kingdom Metazoa; phylum Arthropoda; class Insecta; order Diptera; family Syrphidae; genus Philhelius; species Philhelius festivus. Next base: position 125,419,599 of record OZ007555.1, on the reverse strand, counting down.
TGATGCCATTTGGTCTTTGCAACGCTCCGGCAACATTTGAGCGTTTGATGGAGTGTGTCCTTCAAGGTCTGACGTGGAAAACTTGTCTTGTCTACTTGGATGATGTTATCGTTTATGGAAAGACATACGACCAACACTGTAAGAACCTAAAGGGTGTGTTCCAGAGACTTCGAGAGGCTAACCTTAAACTGAACCCAGAAAAATGTGCACTGTTCCAGACTGAAGTAAAGTATTTGGGACATATCATCTCGTCCCAAGGAGTCAAGACTGATCCTGAAAAAGTTGACACCGTCAAAAATTGGCCAACACCACAGGACAAACATCAACTACGAAGTTTTCTTGGTCTTGCTACTTATTACAGACGTTTTGTTAAGAACTTTGCCGGAATTGCGAAGAGTTTGCATCAGCTTACGGAAAAGAACAAGCAGTTTAAATGGTCAGGTGAGTGTGAAAAAGCCTTCCAAGAACTGAAATACCGTCTATGCAATGCTCCGGTGCTGATCTATCCGACTCCAGGCAAGCCTTTTATCATTGATGCTGATGCAAGCAACGTAGGAGTCGGCGCTGTTCTGTCACAAGTGCACAATGGCGAAGAAAAGGTTGTCGCCTATTTCAGCAAAGTACTGTCAAAGACCGAAAGAAACTACTGTGTGACCAGAAGAGAACTCTTGGCACTCATCTTGGCAACGAAACACTTCCATAAATACATCTATGGACAGAAGTTTCTTCTACGAACCGATCATGGTGCTCTTAACTGGTTGTTGAACTTCAAGAACCCAGAAGGACAAGTCGCAAGGTGGATAGAAAGACTGCAGACTTACGATTATGAAATCCAACACCGAAGGGGAAAGCTGCACTCAAATGCCGACGCGCTATCCCGAAGGCCTTGTAAAATAGACTGCAAGCATTGTAGGCGACAAGAAGAAAAGGAATCCATCAACATTCTGCGAATAAGGGCTGACCCCATTTGTGGATGGAGCAATGAGGAAATAAGATCTGCTCAACAAGAAGACCCCGACATTGAACCTCTTCTCGCATGGAAAGAACATGAAGAAAAACCCGCATGGAATGACATTTCCGATAGGAGTCCAGTTTTAAAGGCTTATTGGGCACAGTGGGACTCACTTCATGTGCGAGAAGGTGTTCTTCGGCGTAAATGGGAGTCCGCTGATGGTAAATCCTATGTGATGCAGCTTGTGTTACCTCAATCAAAAATTAAAGAGGTTCTTCGAGAAATGCATGATGGACCTTCAGGAGGCCATTTGGGAGTCAACAAGACGTTAGAAAAAGTGAGACAACGATTCTACTGGTTGCATGCAAGAGACGACGTTGAAAAGTGGTGCCGAAATTGTGACGCTTGTGCTGCAACCAAAGGCCCTGGTAGAAAACTGCAAGGAAAAATGATGCAATATAATGTTGGCTCACCGTTTGAAAGGATTGCTGTTGATGTAGCTGGCCCATTTCCGGAAACGAATGATGGAAACAAATACATTCTGGTGCTAATGGATTACTTCAGCAAATGGCCTGAGGCATACGCTATCCCGAACCAAGAAGCCAAGACCGTGGCCGACCAGATTGTGTCTAACTGGGTAAGCAGGTTCGGTGTGCCTATGGAGCTCCATTCTGACCAAGGAAGGAACTTTGAGTCGAACATATTCCAAGAGGTGTGCGCGTTCCTTGGCATTAAGAAAACGAGAACCACACCACTTCACCCCCAATCTGATGGAATGGTCGAGAGATTCAACAGGACGTTAAAAGAGCACCTCACTAAGGTCGTAGGCGACAACCAAAGAAACTGGGATAGGCACATACCACTATTTTTGATGGCCTATCGAAGTGCAGTACATAGCTCAACAGGACAAACACCATCTGAAATCCTGTTCGGAAAAAGCATACGCCTGCCTAGTGAGATAAGGTTTGGACACCCACCACAAGAGTCTCAGGAAACAGGGGATTACGTGAGTGACCTAAAAGAGAGGCTAATCGGCATCCACGAAAGGACCAGGACTAGAATGAGCACTTACAGCGATCGAATGAAGACAAGGTACGACACAAGAGCAAACACGACAGGATTCCAAGTAGGAGATCGTGTATGGCTGTATAATCCACATCGTCAAAAGGGATTGTCGCCGAAGCTTCAACAAAACTGGGAAGGCCCTTATACTGTCGTCACGAAAATCAATGATGTCGTTTACCGAATTCAAAGAGGGTTAAGAGGAAAGCTAAAAGTTGTGCATAGCGATCGACTGCACCGATACAGTGCCGAAGCTGGTGATAGAGTTGTTCGGGACGAACAATCTTAAGAAGGGGGCAATGTTGCGAACAGAGCTTTATACTCCTACAGCGCCATCTGTTGGGAATTACATATCTGCTTTGTGAGGGAACAAAACAAAAAGCTCTTTTCCATCGCATCTAAATTTCCCCTAATTCCAAAGTACTAGAACATTCTACCCCCATAAGAATTTCCCCTTCTGGACAAGAACCTTCTAGAACAACTGGTTTGAGTATAAAAGGGAGTGTTCACGGTGAGCGGAACACAGTTTATTTTCGATTATGAAAGTGTGCAAAGCTGAACTATTGGATTGTGGAAAGTGTAATTAAAAAGTGGATTTAATTTGGAATAAAAGTATTAGAGTTGATTATAAATTGAGATTTATTGTTTTGATTCGAAAAGTGTAAATAAAGAAGAAATTCTAAAAGGAGTAATAAGTTTTATTTACCGAACCTAGTAAAAATATTACAGTATGATGATTAAAATAATCGTTGATCGTACGAAAAATCAGCCGTCGAGGAGGTGCACCGCTTCGATGGGTTGAATTGAAATGTGTGTATCAGTTTTATATGTATGTACGTTGTATTGTTTGTTAAATTTTGTTGCCTAAAGAATGGATTAAATTTGAAAGTATTTAAAATTCGAAAAATTGCTGTACAGTAAATATAAAAAATTGAAAAATTCTGAGCTTGTTTTTAGACTTTTGAAATGGATAGATTTTACTAATAGTAGGTAGGTACTTAGCTTTGTAATTTAAAATAAATGATGATCTTATAGTTGTTGTTGTTTATGCTGTTGTGGTTGTAGATAGGTGAAGTTTATTTGTAGCCTGTTAAAGTTGATGTTTCTATTATTGTTTGAAGTTTATACAAAGTATGTACAGATAATGTATGGTTGATTATTGGATGATATTGCTGTTAAGGATGTCCTGGGTAGATAGTTGAATGCTATTGTCGTTATAGATGGATGGTGGTTGTATTATATTGCTGTATGGATGGTTGAATGAAGTTGCTGTATAGATGGTTGAACGGATGGTCGTATGCTATTGCTGTATGTATGTTTGAATGAAGTTGCTGTATGGATAGTTGAATGGATGGTCGTATGATATTGCTGTATGGATGATGGTCGTATGATAGTGCTGAATTGATGTCGATATCAGATAAAATTGGCTGTTGCAGTTAGAGTATAACTACGCGTAGTTTTGTGTTACGCGTTCTGCTGCTGATGGTGGTAAGCCTAACTCGTTTTTTTTTTTTTTTTAAAGACAAAAAAAATGTTCGTTGTTTGCGGAAGCCTGGTTGTCGAAAGCGGCTTCTGATGGGGCGTTGGCTGGATTTCGAGTTAAGTAAGTATTGTGGCGACTAGGTTTGGGGTAGCGTGGTTTAACCACACCGTAGTTTCACTTTGAAATGAAAGTAAAAGCAATAAAAAACTTATGAAAATTTGGTGTGACGTTCAGAATTTGTATGGTAGGTTACCTCTAGTTTTATTTTGTTCTAGATACACTGGCGTTCTAAAAAAAACTGTTTTCTGCGTGGCTACCATTTTCTAAAAAAAATCGTAATACATAACTCTATTTATAATTTGTTTTGCTTTCTTTTTTTTTATTTTATTTTATATACTTAAATTTGTTTCGTTACCATTTTCTTTATTTTATGTTCAACTTTTTAATTTCTTTCTATTTTTTTTTTTATTTTTCGACTCCTTTTTTTGTCTTTTATTAATAATCTTTGTTTCTTCTTACAACTTTTCTTAGGAATTTTAACCGAATGTAGCGACTCGAAATCCAATCACCAACTGATGATTTTTCTTAAACTTGCAGCTTCTAACTTTTTCTAGAGTTAACGAAATTAACTTTTTCATCATGGAAGTGGTTCCGGTCTTGTTTTTATTAAATTTTCTCTTTTAATTTTGACTATAAAAATCTGATTTTGGGTTTAAAAATCATTTTAGAATTTTTGACATATATATGTGTCCAAATTTTCACTTTTTGGTCAAAATTCTGCAATTTTCCGGAATTTTCCACAATGTTTTCCACCCATACCACTTCGTTTATAAGTGTTAGTTAACGAAATTTTATTACTTTTTGTTTCCCCTTTTTTTTATTTTTCTGTTTCCATTAGCTATACCAAATCATGTCATCTCATACGTCGTTTTCAGCTTACTTTGTCCGAATTATATTATACCTTGCCGTGGTCCAGTTGACTCGTCCGTCGGTCGGCTGAAACACCCATCCTTCGTTCCTTCGAGTTCGAATCCCACTTTTCGCCGCAGATTTGAATTATTATTATTATTATTATTTTTTTTTTTTTTTTTATGTTTTTCATTTCATTTTATTTTTATGAAGACGTTTTATTTTGGGTCATACTGTATAGTTTTGTATCTTACTCTAATGTATCGTTACAGACAGTTTCCTAACGATGGTCAATAAATAAATTCTAATATTTAAAAGTGAACCGATTCCAATCGGTTGGTTAACGATTAATTGACACCCTATAAGTATACTACCAATTCATCTCCCTTCTGTCGTTAAATTCAAATCTCAACTGTTATACTACACCATATACTTTTCCCACAAACCTGCTTACTTTACCGAGTACAAAGGAGGCTAAAGGAACAGGAACTACAAAAACGTCTCATGCACAGACTGACAGCCGGGCTTAATATACAGATTTCTACCTTCTAATGTCCTTACCGTGGTATATACCTACTCGTTTCCCTTTCAAATCCTCCAACTCATACAAATTGTTGCCTATTCTCTTTTTGACTCTCATCTTCAAAAATTTCGGGGATAATTTTGCGCTAATTTTCTTCGATGCATCACTCAGAATGAAATTTCTCCTATAAACAACATCTCCTACAGAAAATTTGACCGCCTTGCTCCGCGTATTGTATACCGTTTCATATCTCAAATGTGCGTTAGCTAATGATTCTTTTATGTAGGTATGGAGAATGTTCATTTGGGATGCCTTTGACAAAACTTTAATCTCGGAATTGTTCAGACCGTTAAGGGCACTAAGTAATTTATAATCGTATCCATGTTCGACCATTGGTTGGCCGAATAGGGCCTCGTATGGAGATACTCCCGTTGCTGAATGGACTGTGGTGCAGAGCGCACTTGCGATTGATGGTAGTTGCACATCCCAGTTCCGTTGGTCTTGGTCTATATATGATCGAATTGCGGCCAGTATAGATCGATTCACCCTCTCGCTCGCATTAGCTTGAGGGGAATAATTAGCAGTCCTTACGTGATTCACACCATAAGAAGTCATCAGTCTTTCGAATTCTTTACTAGTGAATTGCTTGCCATTATCCGAAAGCAAAGTCTCCGGCACTCCAAACAAACAGAAGATGTTCTCAGACAAAAATTTAATTACCGTTTCCGATGTGGCTTTTTTAAGCGGCTTAATAATCACAAACTTAGTCAGTTGGTCTAAGGCGATAACTATATGTGTGTTGCCATTTTTGGAACGAGGGTATGGCCCTAAAAAATCTATATATACCATCTGGAACGGTCTATCAGCTGTAAATGCTTTTCCCATAGGTGGTCTTAGGGTACTGTTTGGGGCCTTGCAACACTTACAGATGTCACACTTTGCGATGAATGCTTTTACCTGCGCTGCCATACCGGGCCAAAAGAAACGGGCTCGCAGTCGGTATAAGGTTTTCGATATGCCACCATGCGATGCTCGAGGCGGCTGATGAGCCAAGGATATTAAACGATCGGTCAACGCTTCCGGAACCCACAACTTCCAAACAAGGTCATCCTCTAACGGATTACCTGTGCAATGTTGGACCTTCTTATAAACGAAATTGTTCGATGCTTGAAGGTCCGGTAGCTGGTCTTTTTGATTTACGACGGTGTCAATGATCTTGGAGTATTCCTCAGATTTAAAACTGGGGTCTTCAAGGTCTATGTGCAGGACGTCAGAGGTTTCCTCCACAGCCGAATCATCGGGGTTCAGTGCCTCCACTTCGAATACCCTTGAAAGAGCATCGTTCACCACATTTTGCGAACCCTTCCGATGTTCGATTGTGAAGTCAAAACCTTGAAGCTTTAAGCTCCATCTCGCCAACCGACCACTCAAATCCTTTTGGTTCATCAGCAACTTCAAGCTGGCATGATCGGTGATTATCTTAAATTGTTGTCCCTCTACGTATGCTCGAAACTTTTTAACCCCGACAACAGCAGCTAGGCATTCGCGCTCTGTCACACTGTAATTTCGCTGTGCTTTGTTTAACTTTTGAGAGTGATAGTAAATTGGTCTCTCGTTTCCTTCGTCATCTGTTTGGCACAAAACAACGCCAATTCCGGTGTTAGACGCATCACAAAGTATGATGAATTCCTTATTGAAATTGGGATTGATCAGTACAGGAGCGGATGTTAACGTTTCCTTTAGCTTCTCAAATGCTTTCATGGCCTCTTCCCCAAAGCTGAATTTTGTTCCTTTCTTGAGGCAATCTGTAAGAGGGCTAGCTAAGGTCGAGAAGTCCCTCACGAATCTCCTGTACCAGCCTGCTAATCCCAAGAATCGCCTTACTTGTCTCGCTGTTTTTGGTATCGGAAAATCAACGATAGCAGATATCTTTTCTTGATTAGTTTTCAAGCAACCATCACCTACCACATATCCCAAAAATTTCAATTCTTTAAAACAGAACTTAGATTTCTGTACATTAATTGTAAGGCCTGCTTGTCTCAGTTTATCCGCGAGGATCTCTAACAACTTGACATGTTCCTCAAAAGAACTTGACACTACCAGCAAATCATCAACATAAGGAAATATTTGTTCTCGCAGTGTAACCGGTACCACTTTGTCAATAACTTCACACATTGTTTGACAAGCGTTTTTAAGACCAAATGGCATTACCTTAAACTGCATAAGGGGTCTGCCAGGAACCGTAAACGCCGTTTTTTCCTTTGATGATTTCTCCAGAGGGATTTGCCAGAACGCATCCTTCAGATCTATGCTCGAAATAAAGCGCGTATCTGGAAGACGCGACAGCAAACCCTCTATATGAGTCATTGGATACGCATTTCCCTTCGTCTTGGAGTTCACTTCTCTGTAATCTAAACATAGTCGATTCTTTCCTGGTTTTCGAACCAGAACTACTGGAGAGCTCCAAGCACTGGAACTCTCTTCTATCACTCCAAGTTCCAGCATACGATCCAACTCCTCATACATCAGCTTTTGCACTGCTGGAGAAATCGGATAAAAACGTTGCTTAATAGGTTCGGCATCCCCCGTATCTATTTTATGTTCCAGCAACGATGTTTTTCCAAGGCCTAAAACCGCCGAAGAGGGAAACATATTGATGGTTCTCCTTAATGTCTTTGATTGTGTATCCGTCAATTCGTGTGCATTAGGATCAAGTTCCTTTGAAAACATATCAAGAGAAATTTCCGAAATAAGGTTTGGGGCTATGTTAAATGCTTTCCAAAAGTTTATACCTAAGTATAATTGTTGTTGCAAGGAAGGTACGATATACATATGTATATTTTTCATCTCTCCCTTGTAAGATACCTTTGCAAGGATTTTGCCTACTATGGCCTGATTCTTTCCATCTGCGGTTCTTATACTTCTGGATAATTTAACATAGTCGATTTTGTTTTGGTCTAAAAATTCTATCCCTCCCTCACCCAAGCAACTAATGCTAGCCCCACTGTCTAGCAGCCCTCGCATTGGTACATCGAAAATTGTAACTCTGGCGTATGGTCGAGGATCATCTTCGTTATACAGTGTCGTAGCTTCAATTGATTTGAATTCAAGTTTCTTATCTTTGAATTTTTTTCGAAGTTTCTGAACTTTTTCTGACACCGGTTTTCCGAAAATTCTCTCTCTTACTTTATAATAATTCTCTAGCCTTTCGTGTAAGGTCTTTGGAGGTTCCTTACGAATTTGAGGTTTTTCTGTTGGAGAAGTATCAGTAGATTTAAGGCAAGTCTCAGGTTTTAAAATAGAAATAGCAGGTGGTGTTTTGGAATTTTCTAATAGCAAGGTTAATGGCAGGGAGTTTGGTAGCTGCTTTGAAAAATCTAATGTCTGTCCGAGTTCAGATTTTGAGAGCAGGTTCCCTTGGACATGGGTCTGCTCTTCTGTTCGTTTCCCGAGCATCTTGTGCACTGGGGTACAGTCGTGTTCTCCATACCACACTTGTAACAGAAAAGGTTCCTTTGAGGTACCTGACATTCAAAATACGTGTGTCCTTTTTCCTTGCAATTGAAACAACAAAGGTTTCGAACATCTCTGTTTGCATTGAAAGCTTCTAAGCTTGGATCTCCAACTTCAAAACTATCTCTACTGTCGGCTACCTCTATCTCGGAAACGTTTTTACGAGATGATTGAGGAGGATTGAACTGTTGTCTAGGCTTCAAGGAGCTATTTTCATGATTGTTTAAGTACTTTTCTATATTTCTACAGACATAGACCATTTCCGGTAAACTATTTGTATGAAAAGTTATCAATAGCTCTCCCATGCGCCTCTTTACGTTTAGCTTTAACAATTCGACAATCTCCTTTGGCTGTTTGGGAATCCTCAACCTACTGTTTAATTGTAAAATGTCGGTATAAAAATCGTCAAAGGTTTCTGACGGTTGTTGGCGTCTGTCAAAAAGCTTTCTAGACAATTCAGAATCCGTCTCTAAGCTTCGGTACTGTTCTAATAAAGCCAGTTTTAAAACATCCCAACTTACTCTTGGGTTGGACTTAAGGTAGACCCAATACCAATCTTCTACTGCCCCCTTTACAAAATGATGGAAGTTCTGCACTATCTCTTCCCAACTAACGTTGTATGAAATCCTAATCCTATTTAATCTAAACAGGAAATCATCCACTGTCATTTGTCTACTATCGAATTTTATACCCCATTTATGGAAATGATGATATTTTCTAGTGAGTACGGTAGCCATCGATGGTTGGAAAGTATCATTTACGGGATCGCTTAACGACATGTCATTGAGTTGTCTTAAAAACTCATCAGCGTTTGATGTGTGGCTCTGAACCTGAGGATGTGTCGTAGCTTCATGTTGATTCTGAGCATTGATCACTATATTATGTGTTGAGGTAGCATTGATGGGAGGAGGAATTGTTCTCCGTTCTGTCAACGGTTGGGAGTTTGATGCATCCGTAAATTCTGTCCGTCTTATAGGTGTAGTTTCCATTAGCGTTCTGCGTACAATGTTTGCAACCTGTTCCTCCAGATGCACCCTATTTCGTTCAGCTTCGGCCCTAAAAATCTCCATGTCTTTTGCTCGGTTTAAACCTATCGCTGCCGTCACCACTTCTTCTATGTATCCCCCTATCACCTGGTCTTCCTCATCCTCATTACCATCGTCCAAGTGTTCATCATTAGTTGCTTGCGCAGATTGTACTAGCAAGGAATTGGCTCCTTCTGCATCCGCGTCTGATGCTCTAAGGCTAACTGATGGATTCTCTTCAATAAATGTCTCACTTGAACTTCCAGTTGTATTGTTTTGGTTTACTGTTTGGTTCTTGTTCTCCGTACTTGCGTTTGTGTTGCTGCGCAAAGCATGTATTTTCCGATACTCCCCTAGAGTTAGTCTACGCTTACGCATCTTGACCAAGAAAAATATTCACAACCAAGCTCAAAAAAAGAGAAAAAAAAAAACAACTAACCTTCTCTGCTCTGAAAACAAATCCTCCGAATACCTTTAAGACAAAACCTCAAGATAAATTTATTTCAGAATTGTCAAATCGCAAACAATTTTCGAAGTCAACTTCTGAGAAAAAGAAAACCCAAAAGATAAAAAAATTTGTAAAACTGATCCTTGATTTCAAATATTGATCCAAAACAAAAAAATTAACAGGAAATCAAAAGAATAAAAACCAATTAAAATCAAAAAAATTATAGAAAGGTACGGTGAGAAACAAAAAAACATTCGATCACCCAACGACCCTGAATCGTTTCAGAAAATGACGAAAACCAAAACTTAAATATTAAATAATCAATGTAAAAGTTATTTAAATTTCAATAAATCCGAAAAATCGAAATTGTAATATCAACAAAAGGTATAAAACAAAATATCTAAAACTGTTAAAAATTGTTATTAATTGTATCGTTGTATCTATCATTTAAATTAAAGGTGGATGTAGTATGTCGAAACCCAAGCAGATAAACATGCCAATAATCCACTCTCCCGAGTTACATTCTCTCTCTCTTCCTCTCACTTCGTTCTCAAATTACCAAAATATAAACAATCGCCGCGCAAAGAAAATCTAATTTTAATCTCGTAAAAATCTTTTTCTTATTTTGGTTGTTTTAAGTTAACACTATATTTAAGGGCATCATTTTTGCACTCGCATCCATAATCCAATTATATCTTAAGATTGTGGGTCGAGCACTGTTTTATTCCCTTTACCGCAAATCGATTTCTTAAATTAACAACAAAAAAATCGTATCCGAATCAATTCAAAATTTGGAATAATTTTTCGAAATGAATGAGCTAAAAAAATGTTGAAACGTTGATGCTCCGGTTGAAAGCAACAGGCTGAGCAGGGATACTTTCACCCACCCACTGGACGTCAACTATCTGCATCCACGAATTCATTTTACGTGTAAGTTAAACAAACAAAAAAAATTCCTGAAATAAAACTGAGTATTTTCTTCCATTGGCATATCCTTTTTCTTTACAAAAAGGATGAATTTCGGGCCCCACGTTGGGCGCCACCTGTAACGGAACCTGTTACTCTGGCGAGGCTCTCAAAAAAAAGGACATCTTCTATTTTTCCCAAAGGGGATGAACTATAACCCTAACATAGCAAATCAAAAGCACATAATGAATTTTATTCCTTTTCCTCGAGCCCTGCTAACCTTCACTCCCTATGCCACCATTACAACCTCCAGTTTACAGGATCCTAAAAAGGCCGATCCTGGCAGCAGAAGTGAAGGGTGTCCCAGTTACTACGACTCGGCATGCTTGCTTAAGCCTAGGCTCTGCTCGTCGGGTTCGGGTGGGTTCTTTGTCGTAGTAACATAGAACGTGTGTTACGTACTAATTCATGCCGTTGATACATTCTAAAATTTGAATTTATTTATTAATGGTTCGAAATTTATTCGCGAGGCCAAAACTTCATCCGATTTGAAAAGAAAAAAAATTATCATTCAAATTTCAATTAAAATGAGATGAACGCGAGAGAAATTAAAAGTTGGCAACCCTGGAGAGAAAGATGGACCAGATGTTATAATCCAATAGAGGCAATCCCACCCTCGCATCACTACAGTGGTACGTCCATGACTACTGCGACCTCTATGTACACTTGCAGTAGCCCCCTGACTGGTAGTAGGTACTGTAAGGCTCACGATCTTTTCCCCATGTTCTTAAGCCTCGTCACCACCCACTCGCATGCTCTGCTCTATGGCTTTCCAATCATCCTACATCCACCTTAATAAAGGCTCTAGCAGAACATATTGAAATTATTTAATATGTAAATATCTTCCTTCTGAAAATTAAAATATATACTGAACTACTCATATTGTCCCCAATTCAAAATACCTCATTTCAAAATTCGTTATAAAATTTATTTAATGAGAAATAAAAAAAAAAAAACAGAATATAATTATATATGTGATAATTCATAAAATGGTTTTACTTTTATATAATATTTTTGATAATTATTTGTTCGTTTACGATGCTTAATTTAGCTCCTTTTTTTGTATGGTATCTAATTCAATATTATTATTAATTAGATTAATGATATTTAATTCTATACTCTTGCTTTAATAAAGTTTTATGTTTTATGTTTTTATCGTCGTTCTAACAAAAAATTTCCTTTTATGTATTCGCGTATGTACATTTGAGAATCTATTTTAAAATCAAAAAAAAATAACCGATAATTTATTTGAATTTTGGACTTTAAATCTGTAGAATACTTCTAGGTGAGTACGTATTTCCGGTTTGAAATTTATTTACGATATTACTAATGCCTACGTACCTTTTCTTACTTAGTTAAAACTCAAACTTTGTTCTATAAAAAGCTCAATTAAGATCAACACCAAATTGCTCCGAAAAAGCTTTTGGCGTATGTCTTCACTAATACGATAGTTAATCTTAATAGCAAATTTCGAAATCAAATATTATCAAATTTGAATCTAATTAAAAGCACTTACCGATTTAATCTCTATTTTTTTTTTGTTGTTATTTGTTTTTTTTTTTGTATTTAAGTAGGTATGATGATTAAAATAATCGTTGATCGTACGAAAAATCAGCCGTCGAGGAGGTGCACCGCTTCGATGGGTTGAATTGAAATGTGTGTATCAGTTTTATATGTATTGTTGCGAACAGAGCTTTATACTCCTACAGCGCCATCTGTTGGGAATTACATATCTGCTTTGTGAGGGAACAAAACAAAAAGCTCTTTTTCCATCGCATCTAAATTTCCCCTAATTCCAAAGTACTAGAACATTCTACCCCCATAAGAATTTCCCCTTCTGGACAAGAACCTTCTAGAACAACTGGTTTGAGTATAAATGGGAGTGTTCACGGTGAGCGGGACACAGTTTATTTTCGATTATGAAAGTGTGCAAAGCTGAACTATTGGATTGTGGAAAGTGTAATGAAAGAAGTGGATTTAAGTTGGAATAAAAGTATTAGAGTTGATTATAAATTTAGATTTATTGTTTTGATTTGAAAAGTGTAAATAAAGAAGAAATATTAGAAACAGTAATAAGTTTTATTTAACGAACGGAATAAAACTTATTGTGCAGTGAAGTGTGGAAAAAAAAAAATAGTAAAATAAAAAAATGAGCAAGTTACTAAAAGAGCTCAACTGTAATGAGCTGAAAAGTGAATTAGGCAAGCGAGAACTTTCTAGAGCAGGATCGAAAAATGAGCTTGTTCTGCGTTTGGCCGAATATTTGAAACAGCAAAATGAAGACCCGGACATCTTCGTCTTTGAAACTGACGCTGAGGAAGCAGACGTAAGTAAAAATGTAGATGTTTCAAATATGATTAGTCTTCTGCTTCAGCAACAAAAGAATGTTCTCGAACGTCTCGAAGAGCAACGAAATGAACAGAAGAATGAACAAAAGAATGTTCTCGAACGTCTCGAAGAGCAACGAAATGAACAAAAGAATGAACAAAAGAATGTTCTCGAACGTCTCGAAGAGCAACGAAATGAACAAAAGAATATTCTCGAACGCCTTGATAAACAGCATAGCGAACAAAAGGACCTTCTCGAAGAGCAGAGAAACATGCTAGAAGGCAAGCTTGTTAACATCGAGAATAATGTATCTGCACTTGATGGACGTGTTTCATTGCTGGAGAATCAAGTCGACAACAAAATGGAGACGTTTTCAAAAGTGTTAGATGAACGTGTTTCATTGCTAGTCGACAACAAAATGGAGACGTTTTCAAAAGAGTTAGACCGTGTTCGAAACATAAAGATTCGGGAAAGTTCTGGGGAAGCTTTGAGAAAAAAAGAGATGCAACCTCCAACCTTTGATGGACAAACTTCTTGGTCTATATACAAGAAGCAATTCGAGGCAGCTTCCACAACAAATGGCTGGGATGAGACTGACAAGTATATAGCCTTAACTCTTGCTCTTAGAGGAGCAGCTGCTGAGTTGTTGCAAACCATACCAGCAGATAAGAGCGGCGACTTCAATTCCTTGGTTTTGGCTATAGACAAACGCTTTGGTAACAGCCACATGAAAGAAGTCTTCAAAGTGCAACTCAATTACAGAGTTCAGAAGAGGGGCGAAACTCTACAACAACTGCAAGCGGACATTGAAAGGCTTGTTCATCTTGCATATCCAGATGTTGGAGAGGAAATTTGTAACCAGTTCGCAGTTGAGGCATTTGTTCGCGCCATCTCTGACATACATCTTCAAAGGGCCGTACGAACTGCTGGAAAACGAACGCTTTCGGAAACATTAGCGTTTGCCTTGACAATGGAAGCAGCTGAGCAAGCTTCTCACGGAGTACATCGACTTAGAGAAGCCGCCGTCGAAGAATGCTCATGTCAAAGAACTGATGTCCAAAGCAACCAACGAAACGGACTTGCAAAGTGCTGGAATTGCAATAAGACTGGACATTTACAGCGTCAATGTCGGTTACCACCAAGAAGAGCTTGTGAACATTGTGGACACGGAGTTTCAAACCCAGAACAAGGTAACAATAACATCAGTGTTACTTCCCGAACAGTTTCCCAACAGGGAAACGAGTAAGAACCAACTTCGAGGGGCAGAAGCTGGTTTCTGGTATCGGTGGCCCCAGAAACACCATCCAGGTCTCTCAAACTAAGCGAGACAATAGAAGTCTGACTGTCGAGGCAACTTTAAATGGCAACAAACGTGTGGTCACCATCGACACCGGTGCCACAGCCTCCATTGTGCGTCAAGACCTAGTTCACCTGAATTGGCTACACAACACCAATAGTTACCGTCTAAGAACTGCCACAGGAGAAGCAGCTAGGGTTTATGGTGAAATCCGACTTAGAATTCGAATTGCAGATCTAGAATTCTCACACAAATTTTTGGTGGCAGATATATGTGACGAATGCATCATAGGCATGGACTTCATGAAAGAACATCGAGTAATTTTGGATATTGGCAACCAGGTACTCAAATACCAGAATACAGAGATTCCAATGATCTATGGGCACGAAGAAACAACAACCCTAAGGACTGTCATCAAAGAAGATGTGATTATTCCTACTTCTTCTGAGGTATTCGTTTGGACAAAAGTAGAAGGTGAGTGTGGACGCCATCGATACCTAATGGTGGAACCAGGCCCAGATTGTTCTTCCCAAAACGTCATCATTGGGAAGACACTTGTGGCTCCAAAGAACAATATGGTCCCCGTACGGATACTCAACACCAAACCGTACGATGTAAAGTTAGCAAAAGGAGAAGTTATCGGTAAGTGCGAATCTGTCGCAGCCATAACACGAATTGACGCTGAAACACCGAGAACGACATTAAACCCTGAGGAGCTCAATAGCATCAAGGCAAAGATACTCAATTCATCTAACCTAGACCAACATCAGGTTAAAACGGCAGAAAGCCTTCTGAACGAGTATGCTGACATTTTCGCTTCACCAAACGGAAAATATGGAAGGACACAAATGGTGCAGCATCGAATAAATACAGGAGACGCAAGGCCCATTCGTCAGCCCGCAAGACGTCTGCCACTGGCCAAACAAAGTGAAGCTGAGGAAATGATTACCACCATGAAGAAGGATGGTTTGATTGAAAACTCCAAAAGTCCTTGGGCGTCACCAGTGGTCCTAGTCAAGAAGAAGGACGGAAGTACACGGTTTTGTGTTGACTACCGAAGGTTGAATGACGTAACCAAGAAAGACAGCTACCCCCTGCCAAGAATTAGTGACACCTTAGATGCGATGGAAGGAGCACACTGGTTTTCAACACTGGACTTGAAAAGTGGATATTGGCAAGTTGAAATTCACCCTGAAGATCGAGAAAAGACAGCATTCTCCACAGGTAATGGGCTGTGGCAGTTCAAAGTGATGCCGTTTGGTCTTTGCAACGCTCCGGCAACCTTTGAGCGTTTGATGGAGTGCGTCCTTCAAGGCCTGACGTGGAAAACTTGCCTTGTCTACTTGGATGATGTTATCGTTTATGGAAAGACATACGACCAACACTGTAAGAACCTAAAGGGTGTGTTCCAGAGACTTCGAGAGGCTAACCTTAAACTGAACCCAGAAAAATGTGCACTGTTCCAGACTGAAGTAAAGTATTTGGGACATATCATCTCGTCCCAAGGAGTCAAGACTGATCCTGAAAAAGTTGACACCGTCAAAAATTGGCCAACACCACAGGACAAACATCAACTACGAAGTTTTCTTGGTCTTGCTACTTATTACAGACGTTTTGTTAAGAACTTTGCCGGAATTGCGAAGAGTTTGCATCAGCTTACGGAAAAGAACAAGCAGTTTAAATGGTCAGGTGAGTGTGAAAAAGCCTTCCAAGAACTGAAATACCGTCTATGCAATGCTCCGGTGCTGATCTATCCGACTCCAGGCAAGCCTTTTATCATTGATGCTGATGCAAGCAACGTAGGAGTCGGCGCTGTTCTGTCACAAGTGCACAATGGCGAAGAAAAGGTTGTCGCCTATTTCAGCAAAGTACTGTCAAAGACCGAAAGAAACTACTGTGTGACCAGAAGAGAACTCTTGGCACTCATCTTGGCAACGAAACACTTCCATAAATACATCTATGGACAGAAGTTTCTTCTACGAACCGATCATGGTGCTCTTAACTGGTTGTTGAACTTCAAAAACCCAGAAGGACAAGTCGCAAGGTGGATAGAAAGACTGCAGACTTACGATTATGAAATCCAACACCGAAGGGGAAAGCTGCACTCAAATGCCGACGCGCTATCCCGAAGGCCTTGTAAAATAGACTGCAAGCATTGTAGGCGACAAGAAGAAAAGGAATCCATCAACATTCTGCGAATAAGGGCTGACCCCATTTGTGGATGGAGCAATGAGGAAATAAGATCTGCTCAACAAGAAGACCCCGACATTGAACCTCTTCTCGCATGGAAAGAACATGAAGAAAAACCCGCATGGAATGACATTTCCGATAGGAGTCCAGTTTTAAAGGCTTATTGGGCACAGTGGGACTCACTTCATGTGCGAGAAGGTGTTCTTCGGCGTAAATGGGAGTCCGCTGATGGTAAATCCTATGTGATGCAGCTTGTGTTACCTCAATCAAAAATTAAAGAGGTTCTTCGAGAAATGCATGATGGACCTTCAGGAGGCCATTTGGGAGTCAACAAGACGTTAGAAAAAGTGAGACAACGATTCTACTGGTTGCATGCAAGAGACGACGTTGAAAAGTGGTGCCGAAATTGTGACGCTTGTGCTGCAACCAAAGGCCCTGGTAGAAAACTGCAAGGAAAAATGATGCAATATAATGTTGGCTCACCGTTTGAAAGGATTGCTGTTGATGTAGCTGGCCCATTTCCGGAAACGAATGATGGAAACAAATACATTCTGGTGCTAATGGATTACTTCAGCAAATGGCCTGAGGCATACGCTATCCCGAACCAAGAAGCCAAGACCGTGGCCGACCAGATTGTGTCTAACTGGGTAAGCAGGTTCGGTGTGCCTATGGAGCTCCATTCTGACCAAGGAAGGAACTTTGAGTCGAACATATTCCAAGAGGTGTGCGCGTTCCTTGGCATTAAGAAAACGAGAACCACACCACTTCACCCGCAATCTGATGGAATGGTCGAGAGATTCAACAGGACGTTAAAAGAGCACCTCACTAAGGTCGTAGGCGACAACCAAAGAAACTGGGATAGGCACATACCACTATTTTTGATGGCCTATCGAAGTGCAGTACATAGCTCAACAGGACAAACACCATCTGAAATCCTGTTCGGAAAAAGCATACGCCTGCCTAGTGAGATAAGGTTTGGACACCCACCACAAGAGTCTCAGGAAACAGGGGATTACGTGAGTGACCTAAAAGAGAGGCTAATCGGCATCCACGAAAGGACCAGGACTAGAATGAGCACTTACAGCGATCGAATGAAGACAAGGTACGACACAAGAGCAAACACGACAGGATTCCAAGTAGGAGATCGTGTATGGCTGTATAATCCACATCGTCAAAAGGGATTGTCGCCGAAGCTTCAACAAAACTGGGAAGGCCCTTATACTGTCGTCACGAAAATCAATGATGTCGTTTACCGAATTCAAAGAGGGTTAAGAGGAAAGCTAAAAGTTGTGCATAGCGATCGACTGCACCGATACAGTGCCGAAGCTGGTGATAGAGTTGTTCGGGACGAACAATCTTAAGAAGGGGGCAATGTTGCGAACAGAGCTTTATACTCCTACAGCGCCATCTGTTGGGAATTACATATCTGCTTTGTGAGGGAACAAAACAAAAAGCTCTTTTCCATCGCATCTAAATTTCCCCTAATTCCAAAGTACTAGAACATTCTACCCCCATAAGAATTTCCCCTTCTGGACAAGAACCTTCTAGAACAACTGGTTTGAGTATAAAAGGGAGTGTTCACGGTGAGCGGGACACAGTTTATTTTCGATTATGAAAGTGTGCAAAGCTGAACTATTGGATTGTGGAAAGTGTAATTAAAGAAGTGGATTTAAGTTGGAATAAAAGTATTAGAGTATAAATTGAGATTTATTGTTTTGATTTGAAAAGTGTAAATAAAGAAGAAATATTAGAAACAGTAATAAGTTTTATTTAACGAACCTAGTAAAAATATTACAGTATGTACGTTGTATTGTTTGTTAAATTTTGTTGCCTAAAGAATGGATTAAATTTGAAAGTATTTAAAATTCGAAAAATTGCTGTACAGTAAATATAAAAAATTGAAAAATTCTGAGCTTGTTTTTAGACTTTTGAAATGGATAGATTTTACTAATAGTAGGTAGGTACTTAGCTTTGTAATTTAAAATAAATGATGATCTTATAGTTGTTGTTGTTTATGCTGTTCAGAGTTGTAAAAAATGCAGTCTTTTCGGTACTGCAGTTAATTGACTAAAAAGACTAATTTCTTTAAGTTTTTTAACTTACAAAAAGACTTTAACTGTAATCCAGCAGTCGCAGTCAGTACTAATATTAGTACTGTGCAGTTAATAAAAGCAGTTAATTGACTAAAAGTTAATTAACTACAGTACTTTTCAACTGGTTTTAGTCTTTTTAGTCACTCAAAAGTCTTCAGTACTGGTCTTATTTTGGTTTTAGTCAGTAAGTCTTTTAACTGCAGTTAATTAACTGTAAGTTAATTAACTTATTTTTAGTCTTTTAACTAAAATACTTGAGACTTGTACTTATAAAACCACAGATGAGATATTTTGCATGTAGCATGTTGGGAATAGCATGTGGCATATGACATATTGCACGTGGTATGTGAGCCTTTTATAATTTTTTTTAGCCTTTTTATTGAAACTTAAGAGTTGTATTTCTAAAAAAAACGGTACACATACATATATGTTATAAAAAAAATCATTAAATTCTTACATTTATCTTATACTGAATGTCTTTATTATATTATACGCATATCAAATATATACAAAATCACATGTAATTGAAGTTATTTCAATTAAAAAAAATTGTCCAAATGAAAAATACATACATAACATACATACATATATAATATACAAAACAATTTCTTTGTATAGATTACATAAATAAAACATAAAAAAAAAAAAAACAAAAAAATTTTAATAGATGATTCCACTTTGGTACTTTTTATAATCACACTCATCAGCACCTCAGTATTCAATATTAGCTGTGTTTTATGAAAAATTGATAGCCACTCAGTAAAGAAATTTGGAAAAAAACGATTATAGTCACTTTTATATTAATTCTCTTTTAATCTCAAGGTTTGACACGAATTTTAGAGTAATTTCAAATTTATTTTGACGATTTAGAATACTTCTTTCCATATTCTTGCCAGCCACTTAATTACAATTTTAATGAGCAAAAACATCATTAAAAAAAATCAGATTTTGTAGATGTTTTTTAATCCATCGAGATTTCAGCCATCCCCCAATCAACAATTTGTGGTTTGAAAGCGGTTTAATAACCGGCTTTGAACTCAAGCTTTACAAACCAAGGGGTTACAAATTGGTTAAAAAGCCGTTCAAAAACCGTTCCAGAAGCATCTCCATAACCGAAAATGGTCAGTAACAAAATAACTTCGGTTATTACTGAACGATTTTTGAACGTATCTTTTAAACGCTTTTATTAGGTCATTTAAAACCGTTTGTATAACGCTTTTAGAAAACCTGTAATATGTACAATAATTGGTTATTTTAAAACGCTACTAGGACGTTAATTTGCAACGATTTTAAATAACCTGTAATAAGCCTTAAAAGTTATTTTGACGCCTTTTTATAACCGTTTACCTACGGTTTGTACGAACCCTGAAATTATGAGTTTTCTCCAAACCATGATATATGGTTATTTTGAAACTCTTCTCAAATATTTGCTTCCCAGCTGAAAAAAAAATCTTTTTTAAAAATAAAACAGTACAAGCGATATTTATAATGAATATTATTAAATTTTATTTAAAAATTTTGTTAATTTTAGTAGTATATAACTAAAAACTATAACTTAATAGTAAAATATAGATACACCTAATACTATTATTATATAAATATAAAGTATCTATAACACTGGGTGGATAATTGAGTAGTTTATTTTCAAAACATGATATGTCACATCTTCAAAAAATACATAAGTAATGAATTTTTAAGAAAAATCAAAAGTTTTTGTAACCATAATGCAAAATTTTGAAGATGGACATGTCTATTTTGAAAATAAACGATTCAATTGGAAAAAAAAAATTAAGCAAAATTGGAAGTAATAATATCGATGTTTATGTAGTGATGGCAGTGGTGTCAGTTGATGAGGTTTGCTGTGATGATGATGACTCGTTTCTGGTTTAAAAATAAAATTGAAATTTTGTTAAACTTACATTTTTTTTTTTGATGGAACTTACAACAAAGATTTGTTAGCAACCAGCCTAAGTGGTGGTGAAAATAGAAAAAAGAATAAAAAATTAATAAGAATGTTTGAATAAAAAGAAGATCAGCATGTAAGCAAACATATGTACAATATTATTTTTATAAAAAGAATATTTACCAGTTTTTTTGAACTATGAATAAGCAGTGGAAAAAACCAAACATCACACTTTTTGCTATCCTTATTCATAATTTTGAAACACACTACAAACTATGCAAATATTATTATTAAAAAAATGCCTTACCAATCAAAATGTTCACTTGAAAGAAAAAACCAAGAAAAACACTTAACTTTTTTAATTTTTAATTATCACGCTCGCGTACGAAAAATAAAACTCAACCAACCGCTCTGATAACAAGAAAACAATGACGAGCCATAGAGATAAGCGTGGTGGTTGTTGCTGGGGTTAAAGAATAAATCTGGATTTGGTTTATTTGCAACCTATAAGTTTAAAAAGTGCTCTTTAATAACTTAATGCAAACCTGGGGTTAATAACTTTTTCTTTATCGACAAAGCTTAAGATTGGATCCAAATTAACTACAATTTATCCTAAATTTACAGTAAGTTGTAAATAACTTTTTTTACCGAATAAATCGAAACTAACTAAGTATTCAATTGGTTTATTTGCATCCAATACATAACTTTTATGTTTAAAAATGATTATTAAATGACCTACTCAGAACTTTATATAAAATTGGTTACTTTTCAACCTATATGAAACTTTTTATGCGGAAAAAAAAGTTATTTAAAGTCTCACTGAAAACATGGTATAAAATGGGTTAAATTTCAACCAATATGTAACTCTAACGGTAAAAAAAAAGTTATTTAAGGACTTACTGAAAACTTAGCATAAAATTGGTTTATTTTTAGCCACTATATAACTTTTCTCATAAGAAAAAAAAGTTATATTATAACTTATTTTTACTTAAAGGCTAGGAAAAAGTGATAAATGTACTCAAATTTAACCTAGATTTAAAAATAGTTATTTTCGAACCAGAAAAATGACAATTTGGTTTTAAAAGGGTTAAAAAATATCCAAATATTATCACCGGTTTAAATTTGGAATTTTTCAAACCAATATATGACCAAAAAGTTGTGCAAGAGAGAAAATTTTACCGAAATCAACCTTAGGATAGTTTTTGGTTTGTTTTTACCGTATAGCATACTAAAGTAATAAAGTATCTCATTTCTAGCCCCACTATGACCAGAGTTATCTTAGGTTTTTTTGTAACCTCGGTTATTCTAGAGCCAGGGCTAAAAATTGTTGCTTGGGCCTCCATTGGAATTTGACAGTTTATGGCTTGGTTGATGGAAAATATACTATATTTTGACTGGCTTAGAGTATTTCTTTCTAGATGCTTTCCAAAAGCCCTAAAATCGATTTTTCGGTGAAAACATTATGATTTTTCAGAAGTTTTTCAATCAATTGACATTTGAGATTTTGTATACGTCTTTTACAAAATAGACATGAAGCTTTATTTCAAAATGTCTTGACATAATAAAATTACATATCTGGGCATCGGTGTGGTATAACATTTATGTAGGTACCAAATGGCACATACCGCATGTAACATATAACATGCAATGTTATATGCCACATGCCACATGCCAATCGCAACATTCTACATGCAAAATATCATATCCTGTTATTTTATAAGTACAAGTCTCAAGTATTTTAGTTAAAAGACTAAAATTAAGTTAATTAACTTACAGTTAATTAACTGCAGTTTAAAGACTTACTGACTAAAACCAAAACAAGGCCAGTACTGAAGACTTTTGAGTGACTAAAAAGACTAAAACAGTTGAAAAGTACTGCAGTTAATTAACTTTTAGTCAATTAACTGCTTTTATTAACTGCACAGTAATAATACTAGTACTAACTGCTGACTGTTTATTTTGCAGTTAAAGTACCCGTGCACAGTATTAACTTGCATTCAATTGTTAAGTTAATTAACTGCGACTTTACTAACTGCATTACCAAAGTACTGCAGTCTTTTACAACTCTGATGCTGTTGTGGTTGTAGATAGGTGAAGTTTATTTGTAGCCTGTTAAAGTTGATGTTTCTATTATTGTTTGAAGTTTATACAAAGTATGTACAGATAATGTATGGTTGATTATTGGATGATATTGTTGTTAAGGATGTCCTGGGTAGATAGTTGAATGCTATTGTCGTTATAGATGGATGGTGGTTGTATTATATTGCTGTATGGATGGTTGAATGAAGTTGCTGTATAGATGGTTGAACGGATGGTCGTATGCTATTGCTGTATGTATGTTTGAATGAAGTTGCTGTATGGATAGTTGAATGGATGGTCGTATGATATTGCTGTATGGATGATGGTCGTATAATAGTGCTGAATTGATGTCGATATCAGATAAAATTGGCTGTTGCAGTTAGAGTGTAACTACGCGTAGTTTTGTGTTACGCGTTCTGCTGCTGATGGTGGTAAGCCTAACTCGTTTTTTTTTTTTTTTTAAAGACAAAAAAAATGTTCGTTGTTTGCGGAAGCCTGGTTGTCGAAAGCGGCTTCTGATGGGGCGTTGGCTGGATTTCGAGTTAAGTAAGTATTGTGGCGACTAGGTTTGGGGTAGCGTGGTTTAACCACACCGTAGTTTCACTTTGAAATGAAAGTAAAAGCAATAAAAAACTTATGAAAATTTGGTGTGACGTTCAGAATTTGTATGGTAGGTTACCTCTAGTTTTATTTTGTTCTAGATACACTGGCGTTCTAAAAAAAACTGTTTTCTGCGTGGCTACCATTTTCTAAAAAAAATCGTAATACATAACTCTATTTATAATTTGTTTTGCTTTCTTTTTTTTTTTATTTTATTTTATATACTTAAATTTGTTTCGTTACCATTTTCTTTATTTTATGTTCAACTTTTTAATTTCTTTCTATTTTTTTTTTTATTTTTCGACTCCTTTTTTTTTCTTTTATTAATAATCTTTGTTTCTTCTTACAACTTTTCTTAGGAATTTTAACCGAATGTAGCGACTCGAAATCCAATCACCAACTGATGATTTTTCTTAAACTTGCAGCTTCTAACTTTTTCTAGAGTTAACGAAATTAACTTTTTCATCATGGAAGTGGTTCCGGTCTTGTTTTTATTAAATTTTCTCTTTTAATTTTGACTATAAAAATCTGATTTTGGGTTTAAAAATCATTTTAGAATTTTTGACATATATATGTGTCCAAATTTTCACTTTTTGGTCAAAATTCTGCAATTTTCCGGAATTTTCCACAATGTTTTCCACCCATACCACTTCGTTTATAAGTGTTAGTTAACGAAATTTTATTACTTTTTGTTTCCCCTTTTTTTATTTTTCTGTTTCCATTAGCTATACCAAATCATGTCATCTCATACGTCGTTTTCAGCTTACTTTGTCCGAATTATATTATACCTTGCCGTGGTCCAGTTGACTCGTCCGTCGGTCGGCTGAAACACCCATCCTTCGTTCCTTCGAGTTCGAATCCCACTTTTCGCCGCAGATTTGAATTATTATTATTATTATTATTTTTTTTTTTTTTTTTATGTTTTTCATTTCATTTTATTTTTATGAAGACGTTTTATTTTGGGTCATACTGTATAGTTTTGTATCTTACTCTAATGTATCGTTACAGACAGTTTCCTAACGATGGTCAATAAATAAATTCTAATATTTAAAAGTGAACCGATTCCAATCGGTTGGTTAACGATTAATTGACACCCTATAAGTATACTACCAATTCATCTCCCTTCTGTCGTTAAATTCAAATCTCAACTGTTATACTACACCATATACTTTTCCCACACCACTTTACAGAGAATATTACTTTCTGAAAGATTATTGGAAGTTCAGGGAATGTTATTGTTTGAACTTATCAGTTTCTGTGGATTTAAAAAAAAAATGCAATCAAAATAAATATATTTAAAATAATTCAAATTAAGGCCCTTAAGAAACTTATATTTTTGGAATATTTGTTGGCTTACATACTAGGGTGGAGTGAAAATTTTTTTTTTCATATTCGTTTCGGAATACCTGTAAAAAGTTGCTGTTATTGTTCACAAATATACATACAAAATTTTATTTGGCTCATGATAAATTTAGAGGTGCCCCCAACATGAACTTTAGAAAAATTCGTAAAATTTTGTCAAAAAACACCAATGTCTAATATTGTCAAATTAACGCTAAATCATATTCTGTGTGTTCCGTTTCGTTGGGAACTGTTTAACCTTGAATAGTGCGTGGATAGGTGGGGGGGAGGGGGGGTTGAGGCGGGAGAGGTGATTTCACTGCACTTTCATTTCATTTCAATTCAATCGCTGTCAAACGTTGTTCGAACGCCATTAAGTGCGCGCGTGTTATTGTTATTCTACTTGTGAGAAACATTGATTTTAACCACTGCCGTCAAGAAAATAAGACTCATGTAAGTAATATTTTTAATTTCCCCTGTTCACAGATTGATTTGAATGCGCCTTTGAAGAAAATCAAAACTAGATCAATGTTTTAAAAATTTAGTATTTTTCTAATTTTCAATTGGGTTGGGGCACCTCATAACATCAAGACAATTAAACAATCTTTTGTATGCTGAATTTGCTCATTAAAAGGCAACTTATTTAAATTTTTGTTTCATACATTATCACTCCACCCTATTACATACGTATTACTTTAACCTATTTAAGCTATCTAGTTGCCAAGCACTCTTAGAGTAAATAGCTCGATAAAAAGAGCTGTTAATATAATAAGAGAAAAATGTACGAGTAGTATATATTTAAAGCTTTACCTGATGCTGGTTCAGACAATATTACTTTTAAAAATCAATACGAATTTAAATTAAAACTTATAATAAATCAATTGAATATACATACATTTTTGTTTTTTTTTTTTTAATAAAAAATTGTTTTTTTAATAAGAAATATTTAATTTTATTTTATAGGTATTGTATTAATTTTTAGAAATGAATTTAATTAAAAGCAGTAATAAACAAAACTTGTTGATTTTTCACAAAAAAATCTGATTTTGCTTGATTTAGTTAATGAAAACTATATTTTGAAGAAAGCACGCAAAACGATTTTTTTATGAAAATCTTGGGTGCGTTTAATCCCGGTCATGGCTTTTAGGGTAAATAAGATTAACACTGATTTCTAATGAGGTACCTCATTAAATTTGTGGGGCAGGACGTGATTCCATTGGAGGATTGACCACCCTTTGAATTTCAAAAGCCAATAGAAACTTCTGGTTTTCTTTTGGTTTAATCTACTTAGTTATGAATGAAAATTTATGGGAAACTCATTTGATTTTGATGAGATTTTAAATTAAAGTGTGGGCCAAATATTCTTTTAAAAAAATGCAATAAAATGAACAAAATTTAATTTTTTCCATTTATGTATAGCTTTATTAGTTAGAGCAAACATTGCCATTAATTATGGAAGACAACGTCGTTCAAGTGTCTGCTTCGGCTGGAATCAATTGGACAAGCGAATAATCCGAAATGTTTGTGGAGAATCCTTCTCAGGCTAGTGTGTGAAATGTTGAGCTGTTGAGATCAATGGCATTTGATGTTCGTGAATTAGGTCTCAAATTCTCAGCTACAGCAGCCACCCTGTCGTTATCCACTATCATACTCACGAACTTTTTGCACAAACTTGCGTACAGCAGCCGCTGTTCAAGCGTAGAGCTACTAATTTGCATTTCGTTCCGCGGAGGTATGATACTGACTTCTTGTCAAGATTTCGGGAAGAAAACAGCTGTCAGTGTCAAAATAACCTATGATTTAAAAAGTAACGCTAGATGGCCCCCCTGTGTTCGCTGGGAATATATATGTACTCGTATATACATATAGATTCGATGTGAGGAAGTAAATAAATTTAAACTCACATTTCAAAGTAACCAATATAACGTAGTTTGTAGTGTCTTTTATATAAATGGAAATTGATGGTTTTAAAGAGTTTGATACTATATGTGTTAATGATTTATTGTAAGCAATATAAATACATACACATGTATATGCTTAATAAAGGCAACGAAAAATGTTTGTGTAAATCTGTTTTAAAATTCTGTATTAATTTTTATTCGTTCATCGTTTCCTGCCCACCAGCTTTGCAATAAATTAACTAAATATCCCATAAAACCCATTCATATACCATATTTAATAAATAATGACTTCCTGAAATATAAACGTCATCATTTGGTTTATCTACGAAAAATACTTACATAGGTATTCGCGAATGCGGAAAATCCGTTTCCTAACCACACCGACTAAAAAAGCTCAAAATTGCTTGCATAATTGCTTATACGTTCCAGCAACCGCAAAACCTAATAATTTTTAACAAAATATCATAAAATCATTAAATACAAATTTTATCCAAACCGTCGCTCTCCGTTCTTCCAGTATCTATTTTATCGATTGTTATTAATTGTTTTACTGACACAATTACTAAAATAATGAAGCGCATGTTTTTTTATAGCTGTTTTTAAATTTTATATATAATACATACATACCAGTTCTAAGCATTAAATATTTAAATACCTATATGTATGTACATATACTTCAAACATAATATTTTTGTAAAGAGAAGCAGGTTGCGCGTACCTAACCTACAGACAAGCATGTCAGTAACAATCATTCCTACTATACATATATTACACAGTAATTGATAATGATACATACGAGTACTACGGGAAAACTTAACCAACTTTTATTTTTCTAATTTTGAAACATTCAATTCAAATTGAACTACAAGAAATATATTGAAACAAGAAATGAAGAAATTATTTAATTATTATTTAAGTATCGAAAGGGCTCAATTGAAATTGGCCTTTAATATTACGTTACTTTTTACTTACAATAAATAAAGTAAGCCCTATTTTTAATTATAAAGACAAAACAAACCGCTTTCAGGTAGGATGGCGTTTAAAATCACACATTCTGATGTGACCATTTTTTCTTCTATCGAAATATTTTTGATCGCTTCTAGTTACATGAAACACGTTCTTATTTAATTAATGAATAATTGTGTTCAATATTATTTCCTTGTATAAAAGTAAGGTACTCAGTTCATATCAGTATTCAAGAATCCTATTATCGAAACAAATCGATTGAAATCGGCTCGGACGATTTTCCTTAAACTTGGTAGATAGCATTTTTTAATTTCCCCCCAAACATTTTATTCTTTTTTTAAAAAAATAAAAATAATGGCAACTGCCATACGATTTTTTTTTTTTTTTGAAATCTTATAAAATATTTTTTTTTTCTCACAAACTGTTCCGCAGATTTAAAACGATAATTCACAAAATTCATTAAGTTAAAGCTAGGTGATGGTTGAAAAAATTGTTTTTATTAATGGTACTGCCCCTAGAACCGTTTGCATTTTAAAACTTAAAAGAAAATATTTTTTTTGAAAATTCGATATCTCAAAAACGGGTCAGTATTTTTTTATACCTACTTAGTTTTTATACGTTTTTGCCAAAAATGTTTTAAAAACTTTGTATAGGTATAACAGCTTATTTAAAAAAAACGGCTGTAACGATTTTTAATTCCTGTTTTTAGCGCAAACTACTAAGGGAGTTGTTTTATTTTAGTCATCCTGCGATCCAGTCGTGCATTTTTTTTTATTAAATTTAATGCACTTCATTATATTTCCTCCAAAAATGAATGTTCGGGTCTTGGGTTAACTTAACAGTAACCGAAATAGTAAAACTTAATTGACAACAAAAAATTAACATTAAATTAAAATTTTGCATGGTGAAATACAAGAAAGAAACAATAGGCAGTTAATTTAAAAAAAATAATAAGTCTTAATTTAAAAATTTTTTCGTCATAGCTTAAAGACTAACTACCTTCCTTATTTATTCAAACTGAGGAGGCCTATAGGAAAATATTCCTACGATAAGAGTCGCCAGTTTTTTTGTTAAAATTGTATTCAACAATTATTAACATATATGTACCTATACGTTACGTTTCTCTTTAGCACTTCTTTTTGGTTAAATTTATTCTTTCACTAGCTGAATTCAAGGTTTTTCTGAAAATGTTCTCCAAAAAAACTACATACATGTACATATCTCATATACAGCAAGGTCCAATTATATGCTCAAATAAATATAAAGCTTATTTCGTTTCAGCGTGAGAATATTTCCCAAAGTATTCCGTTTGAGCTTGTAGCCACCAGGTGGTAACGACAGATCGCCTTCATAACTGTTTTTGTTAAACTTGAGAGATTTAACCCTTTCCCTTTTTTCACTAAGGAAAGGAATGATACCTACTTTCCTATTTCCAAACATTTTGTCTTACTTCAGTTTTCAGTACCTACGTACCTAGGTAGTCAATTCTTGACAGTGTTTTTAAAACGGAGTGTTTGCACAAGCACGAAGGTTGGTGAACTTTTTTAAAGTTACTTGAGGTAGAAAATCGTGACAGAAAATTCACCTGTCTGCACTTTGTGGGAAATGTTTGGTTGGTGGTGCAGAGAAATATATCTCATTACTAAATTTTATTTCAACTGAATCAAATAGACTGAGGAGATTTCTGCCAGGAAGAGTATAATAAGTGTCAAGAGTGGTTCGTCGTAGTTCATAGGAGCATGAAAAAAAGATTTACTTTGATAAGGGTAGATGCCATTAAATATAAGTGAGGATGATATTGCTCCACGTATTTGCTCCCTGGGTAGTGGGTATGTTATTTTACTCTTTAAGTTTCCTATTTGTTTAAGAAATGAAAAGACCAAAAGTCCTTAATAGACAAGTTTTTGTATATTCTTATTCCTGAGATCATCCCTGAAGATAATGAATACTTTTCAAATGTTATTGCAATACTTCAAAAAAAATTTTAAATTATTTTAAAAAGAAATTGATGTGTCACCATTTTGAATGACTTAAGTTCCGGGAGTCCGAATTAGATTTTGATGACTAATTATATGACATAATGCAGCGTAGCGTAGCGTCAGCATAGGTCATGGGTTGGCTTACAGAAGCTTCCCAGGGAAAATTAAGATTCTAAAATTGAATAAAACAAATTGTGTGTTAGATATCAACAAATCAATGATGTTACGCGTTGAATATGACATCTTTTAAATGGCCACCATTTTGATGGATGGCGAATATTCGATAGGTTGAATGTTCAATGAATCTGGTGCATATATATCAGTCTAAATTGAGCGGTATTGCGGACTGCTTACGGGTAATATTGATTTTAAGAGCATCGGCCGTTTAAAAACTATTGTCATATTGAATTGGCCTTAAGTAAGCCCCACAATTAATGGTTTTACGCGGTTAAATCGCATGATCAATTTGGATTTAAAAACTGTCACTCTACAGAACAACCACAAAGTAACGAAGAAAGAAAGCCTTGACATATGTATGTATAAAGATCTTGAAAAGTCTTTTGACAGTATTTGGCATAAGGGTTTGTTATTCAAACTGATTTCTCTTGGTTTTCCTAGTCTGTTCATAGGTATAGGATCAGAATTTTTACAACAAATCGAATTTTTTCGGCCGTAGTTTACGGTTCGATACTGGGTCCAACATTATTTAATATTTCCCTTTATTATTTTTCGCTTTAAGATATGGGGTTTGGAGACAATACCAGTATTTAAGCAAGTGACAATAAAACAACCGCTGCTCTTTCTAAAATAAAATATAAAATACATACCTACTTAAGAAAAATGTTTTAAAAATAAAGTGAAGTCACCATGATTTAGAAGTTCAAGTAGAAAGGGACCTGTAAGTAATAGGAAGCAAAGCCTTATATTTACAAATCAACCGGGCATAAAGTCCTTTTAAGAACTAAACCTAAGGTAATGGGCTTACCCACACAAAGGACTTGTCTTTAAAAAAGATATGCTAGAAGTACTCTGATGAAAGTAAAAATGCAAAATTTGCAACCTTTGATAAACTTCAAATAAATGCCTGGAAACATTAACGTTTTATTGTATAAAAATCCATTTAAACTTATACGTTAAGTAAAGAACTAGAAAAGCTTGGATTGCAAAATTTTTAGATTTTGTAAAGAGTAGTTTCAAAAACCTGATAAGAAACAAAACTTCACACAAAAACTTGTAAGAAACCACAAAAAAAAACACTTTTAAGGCTAGCCGCGCACTAGCAATTTTTAGTTGCGAAACTGTTTGGTTACTTATAGAAAACAGATGAACTGTTTGGTTGAATGTCGGTGAATTTGCAGATAATTATATGTTCAATAAAATGGCGAACTTATTTTAGGCAATCGTTTAGTTTGTGTCAAAACACAAACTTTTTAGTTGCTCGAACCAAGCAGTTTCGCAACTAAAAATTGCTAGTGCGCGGCTAGCCTAAAGGTTAATCAGATTGAGCTTCGGTTTAAAAATTTGAAAACGGTTCTTTATACTCTTCATGCGCGGATGATCTCATTTTTCGTCCAAAAGGTTCTGAAGGTAGAGAAGATGCTTCCGGAGAGGTTATTCGCTTTTCTTCTCTTAGTTGGTCATGTGAGATTTCAAGCAGATTCCTTTCATTTATGGGTTTATACTCGCATGTGTAAGGATGATTCAATACCGCCTCTTTTAATTGAATTCTACATACCTGCACTTTTTTTTTTATTATACAGACTAAACTTATGCATGCAAAATAATCTCTGTTGAAATTGAAATGTGCTATGTGTCAACATAACAGATCCGTAACTTTTTCTTATTATTCGTATTGGAGCGTTTCGAGCAATGGCTGGCTTGGGAGTTCCAAAGTTTTGTTGCGAGCGTATATGGTTTGTGGGAGATAGTTGATAAGTTGATATGTAGTTCTTTAAAAAAAAATCCGTCGTTAAAATGGGACACTAGGGCTCAGAAGATAATTTTCACGTCAATAGGACAGGAAGGAGCCAATGTTGTATATAATGTGAAAGTGCATTCGACATTTGTGGACCAAGCTAGACAATTTTTATGAGGAAAATTCCAAGACGTGCTTAAAAACCTCGGTGAGGATGTCTCAGAGACTATGGTTATAACCAAAATTATAATGACTCTACCGTCGACTTATAATCATTTTTACAGCGCATGGGAGATAACAGTTGCAAGTGTCTCGTGATGGAAGAGTCGACAATGAATATGCAGAATGAAGTTGAATGTGAAGCTCTAGTTGCAAGAAAAAGTAAAACAGCATCAAGAACAGTTCATTATTGAGATACCAGTAATTGCATGAAACTGGGAAAGTGTTTTATCTGTAAGAAATCATGCCATTGGAAAGCGGATCGTCCTATGAGACAGAAGGAGGAAAACAATACGTGCGATGTCAAAAGAGCAGGAACTTTTATATCTCAAACTGTTCTGCCAAAATATGCGAGGGAGATAAAACGTTTCTCGACTCTGGAGCAAGCGACCACATGACTTCTCGAAAAGAGTGGTTCGTTTATTTCAAGAAATTTTATAGGCACACAAATAAGGTACCAGTGACATCAATTTTCTGGCGTATAACAAGGTAAATTGGTTAGAGAAACACATATCCAATGTTTTGTACATTCCCGATATCAAATTAAATTTTTTTTTTGCGGGTTGTGCTCTTGATAAATGTTTGCAAATGATATCGAATAAAAATGATGATATTAGGTGATGTGTTTTATTTATTGCTGAATAGCCAGCGCAGCATTGAAGTGTGAATAAAACGATCAAACTCACTCCATGTGTCAATTTCAATTTATATTTCAATGTTGGCCATTATTATAGAAAATATCAAAATCTGATGTCAAAACATGTACATATGTACATGTTTAATTCTAAAATTTAATGCATAGCGCCATTTTCATTTCAATAACTTAAAGTTCTATCACCAGCACAACTGTCATTTTTTACTGGCTTTTTTTTCGCCAGCAATCAAATTGTTGTTGTTTGTCAAAAGAAATTTTGCTGTGCTACCTATGCAGCAGTGAATAAAATAAACCTATTGTTGATGTGGGCTTGCCATAAAATAAGATGTTTGAGTTGTTGTTCCAAGTCGAAATGGTCGCAGAGCTGTTAATGATCTACAATCGTGACATGAACGACTCTGTCACCAGAATATTAACTACGTAGTGCAGTAGTGAATTTTATTTAAATTAATTATATATGACCATTTAAGGATATATAATTTGATGCATTTTTTAATTTACCCATAGCCCTAGAAATTTCTTCTGAGAATAAATTAAATCGTCACGATATCTTTTTTGAAAAGTTATGAATTTGTCTCCAAAAAAAATCTATATGAGCCACTGTGAGAAGTTTGTTTAGTCTTCCATACTAAAAAATTTAAAATCCCTAGCTCGGTATTTGAATGTGGATTTAAATCGATTACAAAATAAACATAAATAGGCCGGACGAAAATTATGGTTTGTCGCAGAGTTCCGACCAGCGTTACCACTTCCAGAAAAAAAGTCGAAGTAGATTTGAAAAAAAAGTGAAGTAAAGTGAGAAAAATCGAAGTAGATTTCAAAATGACTTTTTACTTCCTTTTAGAAAAAACATTGCATACAAAAATTTTTTTCCTTAAATGAATATTATTAAATATTTAAAATTTTCAATTTATATCTTTTAATTTTAAAGAAATTTCGTATAAAATTACATATTTTTGTATATGTATTGTGCTGACGTTCTTTTATTTTATGGTAATTATGAGGTTACATACTACTACTAAGAGTGTAATAGAGAAAAAGATGTAGATTTGGGGTTTATTTTGTAAAATTGAAGTAGGTTGAAACAGAGATTTTTAAAAAGAAGTATTTTCCTGATGGTGCGAAGTAGGAAGTAGATTTTAAAATATTTTAAAAAAAGATGTAGATCTACTTCAATTGAAGTAAAGTGGTACCACTCGTTCCGATACACCTATGTTTAAGGTTTTAAATTTTCAACTTATCGGGAAGTTAGTTTGAATTTTTGTACCGAAAACCGAATAGATTGAGAACAAAGAGAGTTAATAAAAGTGTTGCTAAAAAAATTTCATCCTGCTTTTTGTTCTGGAGTACCACTATAAATTATTAAATTATTTGGTGAAGTCTACACTACTATTTCTCTCAGAATTAGTTGCCCGACCCATTTATTGTGTACGAAAAATTGACATTTGAGTTTGGTATTGTAATATTTTTGCAAGTAATGAGTGTCTCCATGGACCGCTGTGTTTTTGAAGACCACTGGAAAAACTCGTTTCGCATTAGAAGCGTACTATAGACTTAGAGATCCAAGTTAAACAGAACATCAAAAAGTCTAAACTGTAAACATTTTTAATTTGTTGATATAAGAGAAACAATTGAAAAGAATTTAAGTTCACTACACCCAAACAAATGCATCCTCCTTACAAGACGCGGAGAGCTCTATCATAATATGTATTATGGCAAATTTAAAGAGCTCAATAATTACACAACAAAGCTATTGATAACGAAGTATCCACTTTAGTTTTCGTATGTCGAAAATTTCACAAACATTATCAAGGATTATTGTCTTATTGTTTATACAAAATATAACATCGCCCTCAAATGATTTCCAGGAATAGAATTGCGCAACCCATTTTTTTCGTGTCGTTTATAATCATAATATTGAAATTGGAAAGTATAGAGTTTTATATGTTTGCGTATCAAAAACCTCTTCCAACTTAAAAGTAAGCCAATACTAGTAAGCTGAACTTCTTAAACGAATTTATAAAAAAAAATTTGTCTTCAATAATACATGTGCAGACTGTAAAAGAAAAAGAGCGGGAAAAATGATATATGAGTATTAAATGGTACCGAAATTTGACTCGAAAATGTCTCGTTAGGTTTCCTCAGTTATAAATATTTTCTTAAGGACGTAAACCCAGCAAAAACAAAATTGTGAGTAAATGTGAACATCAACTAACTGAATTGGTCTTTGGAAGCAGACAACATTGAAACTTCCTTTTTTTACTTGATATATAGGTAAAAAAATCGAACTCGAGATTTTGATCAAAGTTAACATTACGATGATAGCGAAGACGAATAAAGTGGGTCCCACAATTCCGTCTGTCTGTCTGTATGTCTGTACCTCCATCTAGAACCTAAGCCACTGGACCTATTTTTTTCAAACTCGGTACTTAGGGTCTTCGGTGATTCCCTATAGAGGAGAAATTGAAATTTATTTTTTAGCTCTAAAACTAACGGTAACCACCATACCCCCGTAATGCATAATCTAATTTATCTCGAAAATGGCTCCAACGATTTTGATAAAAAAAATTAGGTGTGATATTATGGACATGACCTACATTCTGGTCAAACAAAATTTTGGGGAAAAAGTTATTAACGGTACCTGTGATAGAACCGTTTTTTTATTTTCGAATTTCTCATCAACGGCTCTAACGATTTTAACCAGAATTTGTATGCGAGAGCTCCTTTGCATTTGAAAAAAATATAATCTAAACATTTTTTCGAAAAAATAGTTTTTGGATTTTTAAAAAAAATAATACAAATTTTTTTTGAAAATTCAATATCTTGAAAACGGATACACGATTAAATTTTTTAATAACGTTTTAAAATGTATATCGTTAAATACGTTATATACGTTAAATAAAAATTACCTTAACTTAAGGGCAGAATTGTAATGTAAAGTTCCACAGATCTAGAAAATGTGCGGGTTAATCAAGTTATATTTAAGGCAAATTTACCTCACGAACAGGTAAAATTACCTACTTTTCTAATGTCAACGTTCTCTTCTCACTCGCACGTGAGTAAACATAAATCGTAAAGA
Organism: Philhelius festivus; assembly: GCA_963931855.1. NCBI lineage: Eukaryota > Metazoa > Arthropoda > Insecta > Diptera > Syrphidae > Philhelius > Philhelius festivus. Next base: position 125,384,173 of record OZ007555.1, on the reverse strand, counting down.
AGTGTCTATAATCCCATAGAAAGAATAAAGGTGTTACTAGAAGTGTAAGTGTCTCGTCAGCGGCAGCCATATTTATATAAACAAGCGAAGTATTTGAGGGTTACCATATCTTAAAAAATTATGATCTCGATAAAATAACTTGGCTGTAGCACTTGACTGACTTATAATGTATTAGGTGGTATGTTCAAGTTTTCGTTTCGCATTGTGGTGATTGCATAGAAAGTATTTTATTATAAAATATATTGTGTAAATTTTTTCAATTTATACTAAATACATTAACATCTTGGAGACTTTATTGCTACTTACTACCTTTTCGTTCACAATTGAAAAAAAAAAATGTATTTCTTATGTTGTATTACACGAGTAGTAATTTTTTTGTGACAAGAGTAATAGTAGAAAATTACAGAAAAGATGAGAATTTATTACTATTGTAAAAGCAGCATAAGCTTCTCAGTGTGTAATTTGGAATATTTTGTATTAAATTTGACCTTTCCGGTTTACTATCAACTCTCACACCCAAATGACCCATGACCTTAATAAATACAAAACAGATTTAAAAGTTAATTTGGATTTTATTTGCTTACGAAAAAATATATGGTAACCCTTTTTCCGATAAAAGTTATAAATAAAATAATTAAAATATGCATTATTTTGAAGGCGTTTTGTGTTTTTTCAACGTAAAATATTAAAATTAGTAGATACAATTTCAACCGCACTTATATTTCGGTTCCCATATGTGCAAAATAGTAAATATAATCCATGGCCATTATAATAAAATAATTGATAGACTTACAAAATAAATACTATCAGCCTATCAGTTTTGTTGGCATAGCAAATCATGTATACACACAAACTTAAAAAGTATTTTATTTCTTTCTTTATTAAGCTTACAAATATTCTGTTCTCTTTTTATCACCTCTCATTGGAAGAGAAACTAGGTAAAAATTATTTTATTCCTGCTAGATTTTCCTTATCTGAAAGCTTCATTTAGCCAAAGAACTATGGTAAATTTGTTTTGCCTTAGCAATTTAAGGTAGGTATGTTATCTTAGAACTTACCAAGTTCAAAACTGCCCTAGGAGTAACTTAGTTTATACCCCGATTTAGGTTAATTTTACACAGGTTTTTCTTTGGGTGCAGGGCTAGGGGAGCCTTTGCCCTGACGAAACGGTTGTTTTACAGCAGCCGGCTTGACAGCAGAGTGAAGGTGATTTGCTACATGGCCCTCATACGTCCGATGATTGCCTATGGGAGCCCGGTGTGGTTCAACGTTGCCCCATCTCAAATGAAAAAGATTCGGGTGTTTGAGAGGCAGTTGCCTTGGATTACACAGAACACCAGAGTCGGAGTACAAAAATTATTATTCCAACGAGGTTCTATACAACGGGGCCAACATTAACATTAATTTGATAAAGCTGATTCGGGGTCACATTGCAAGAGCGATGTCCTCGACTAACAACCTAATTTTTAGGGCTTACTACCCAAACAACGATTATTATGAGAGTGTACGTATAAGTGGCTTTATCCCACCCGATGCATTTCTCTACTTAAACAGTCGAGGGCTGATCCAGGATAGAATGGCGATTCCGCTAATCTACCACGTCAGCCGGAGGTCTGTGGATAGGCGGCTCCTTTATAATCGAGACGTCCTCGCACAAGATGGAGCAGAACGCCTTCGGTTCAGTAGGACTGTGTCCGATCGGGACCGGAGGGATAAGGTGAGACAGGAGAACCTGTTTTGGTGGTTGTGTAATAATGATAGGGAAAGTTGACAAAGACTCTTGTATGTCTTGGCCGACTTACATAGATTAAGTGTACTTTTTAAGTAGGGACAGTCGGGGTGGCACAAACAAAAAAATCTACACATTTGTGTACAAACAAAAAAAAAATTATAAATTATAAATTATAAATTGCTGCTGTGGCTGTTCTAGTTTTTTAAGTAGTTTCAGTTTATTTTAAGTAGTCTTAAGTAGGCTACACACTGTCAATTTTTTACATCATTTCTGCTGGAATGATGGAAAAAATGATAGTGTGTAGATGTAAATGATAAATGACGAATAAATGATGATGGAAATGATGAAGATCAAAATTTTTCGTGGGTATGACTGGGGGCCGATTCTGGTTCTGTGAAAAAGTGAATCGAATAAATTGTTTTCACATTCGCTGTCATGCATTGCTTTCACTTTTTCGATTCACTTGGTGCAAATAAGCGATTCTGGTTCCGTGAATGAAAATGGTGTGGTGAATTCAATATCATTTGCCGTGGTGGATGATTTCCTGTTGTCTCTTATGAATTTATCTACTATTGTGAATGCTTTATTTCAAAACGAAATTATTATTTTTCATTATTGTTTCAATTTTGTCAAACGTTTTTGTACATTTGTGAATTTGTTTATAATAATATATTAATATATTAAATTGTTTGTATACGTTTTTATAACGCCTTCAATATATATAAGAATTCTTATGGAAACAAATCGGAGAAATGCTCATAGGTTTGACAATTATTTGTGCTTTATATAGATGTATTTTTGTATTGTATTAATATATGTACATTTTTGTTTTGTAGGAGAAATATGAGGATTATTAGGCGAAATTTGAGAAACAACGAAAATCCTTTCGAAATGATCACGGAGAAGCATTTCATACAATTGCATCAACTGTAACAAATCTACAAAAAAAATTAAGACGCGATGAAATAAATTTTCAAAACTTGTTTTCGTACCTATTATGAGCAATCTCCAAATTTATTTCCAAAAAACTAATCAAAAATTCTTTTTGAGCCTTCGCACACTCTTTCCTTTATTTTTGTTCAAAAAAATCTCCATATTTTCCGCTTTCACCTATTCACTTTGAACATTCACCATCGAATAAGAGCGTGAAAGCAAATTATTCATATGAATATTTTTGACGTTTGGTTTCACTTTTTCATAGAACGAGAATCGCATTTATGCGTGAAAGAGTGAAAAGCTTTTCGATTCACTTTTTCACAGAACCAGAATCGGCCCCCTGGAATGATGAAATGAAATGACAGTGGAAAACATATCAGTGTGCGTCATTTTTGTCTGCTCTTTGTCCTGCTCGCTGTCGTTTTTTTTTGGCTGAAATAAATATTTGCATGCGTTTGTTTGTTTTCACTTTTTTTCGAAGAAAGTTTATAGTGCGGTGATTGAATAAAATTTAAAAAATGATTGAAAAAATGACTTCATTGAAATGACAGTGTGTAGCATCAAATGAAATGTTCAGAAATTACGGTTTTGAAATGTCATTTAAAAAATGATAGTGTGTAGCCTACTTTAGGTAGTTTTAATTAGTTTTACTGTAGTTTGTAAGTTTTATATATAAAATTTAAAAAACAAGTTCAGAATCCGAGTTTTTTACATTTTCTCGAGAAAAAAATTGATATACATAATTTAAATTAAAAATAGTCTTTAGGCCGAAAGGTAGTAGAATTAAGATACAGTTTAGCTTAGAGCGCCCGCATAGGCCTCGTAAGTTAGTTTTAAGTTATTGGATAATTAGGCTAGTTTTTATGAATTTTTGTCTAGCTTTAAGATAGTTTTAAGATTAATTAAAATAAAAATGAATTAAAAAAAATACCTGAACAACATGTAATGAGTAAACCAGCAAACCCATTGATGACAATTTTAGAAGGTTTTTAATGGAATTAAAACGACATAGACGACGACGGCAGGGATCGAACCTGTGATCGTGAGGTTGACAGGCGAGCACACATCCATCGCGCCACGTCCACCCCCTTTATCGTTGGATGAAGATTTATTTTATATTTTATTCAAAATAAAAACAGATAATTTAAATATTAGTATTTGTATCTTAGAAAATTGAAAACTAAAATATTACAAAACAATAATTTCAGCTGCTATATCCAATTGTTGTAATCTACATCTGATGACATTTCATTGACACTTTTAAAATTTACTGAGCCAAAAATGGGCATTTAGCTTGTTTAATTTAAAAGCTCTTGGTGAAACCAAGACATCCCATTTTAAGGTTTAGAAGCCTGTTAAACGTTTGAAAGTCCTTCATGAAATCGGGCGTTAGTGTCTTAGTAAATCAAGAAAAAAAAATTAATAAGTTTTTTTTGAACTGCACACTTTTTGGATCCTTTTCAACTCTAAACTGAATAAAAGAAATATTTATAAGTCATCAGGCCATACTCAACAGATAATAAATTTTATATTTCTTAACATAAACCGGTGATTCTACAAACAATGGAATAAAATGTTACAAATTTCGGCACGACATTTTTGGGAGCCAAAAGTCGTAAGAGTTGTTCTAGTATGTAAGTTGATCATTAGAACATCTCTTTGCGTTGTTGAAAGCGGCCAGTCAAAAAAATAAGGACATTTTAAGGACATTTTTTGAAAAAGGATGTTCAGGGGATTAAGGGGACTGAATAAGTCTTTATTTTCTTTGTATTTTCTCTTGGGTACACATTGAAATATTGAAATTAAATTTAATTAGTCTTCTTGAACATACAAATTCATGGTTAATACATGTAACTTAGCATTTTATTGAAAGAATATAATATATTATAATAATTTTTTTTATTTAGAATCAATTTAATTATATCCTAGTTATTGATTTCTCGACTGTTTCAATATTCCAGGGGACTGATATGAAATGCGGGGGACAAAGTTTAATTAAGTTTCTTTGTACTAAAATCAATGACTAAAAAATATTTATCTATTTCGTAGCAAAGATGTATTATTTGGCGTTACTTCGGTGAGATTCATCTTGGTATGAGACCTGAAACAAGAGAACACGGTAATGATTTTTCTTTGCAAAAACGCAAAGGGGACACGTCAGGGGACTGAGAATCAGAAACTTTAAAGAATTTTTTGAGCAAAATAAAATGAATTCTCCGTAATAATATTGTTTGACCAGGTAGATATCAATCAGATTTTATTTTATAAAAAAAATTCAGATTAAATAATTGAACGGATTTTAAAATATTTCTGGGGCCGCCGAAAATTCCATCGTTTGTAGAATCACCCAAACCTTAAAATTCAGCTGCATGAAAGTGCATAGAGCTATACTAAAGAGATATGATTTGAAGAACTCAATACATTTTATCTTCGTTTTTTTTTTGTCAAGTGTAGAAACAAAATATTGGAAAATATGATTTCTTTGTTTCGCAATAGTGAGAATTTAAAAATGATTTTGTAATTTGAAAGGAAAAACATATTTTATGTTAACTATTCCTAAGTTTTTTAAACGGTTTTATAGCCAATTTTTTGTTACCCCTGATAAAACTTTTAAGTACGTAAGTTATGAAATTATAAGTATTTTAAGGATTAGAATATTTTTAGTGCATTTAAGCATGGAACATTAAGATGAAATTATGATTTAAAACTTAAAAGAGCGGTCGAGAATTAGTATAAGAAAAAATGTATTTAAATGGATATACCTTACAACAGTTTGTTTAAACTTCTTATCAACTTTGGGGGGTGCAAAGATTTCACATTCCCTGCACTCAAAAAATGTATTAGTAAAATGGCTACGAATGATATTCGTGAAGAAAATAGTCGTGCATTGTACGAATATTCGTAAGATGTACGAAGTATTTGTACAGTGCTATACGAGTATCTACGAATGCATTTGTAAAGTTTTACTAATAACTGTGGTAGTATCCACGAATCTATTCGTTTAATAAACTAATTTTATTCCTAAGCAAGAAGCAAACAATTTTTTTGAGTACATTGTACGAATTATTGTGTACATATAACTAATAACATTCGTTAAATTCGTACTATTTACTAAGTAAAACTAATATTAGTAGACAGAATTCATTCGTAGGTTGACCGTACGCATTATGCGTAGAATGTACTAATAACTTCGTATTTTCATGAAGTGCATTAGTATTATTTACTAATCATGAGTAAAAAAAATAATATGTGTTCAGTTTTAAAAATTAAATGTATTTCATTAGTCAACACGTTGAAACGTGATACTATTTATAAAGTGCTGCAGTGGTGGATCAGACTAACATCTGTTTTTTTTGAAAAGACGAGGTAAGTACCTAGATATACATATGCTTTAAAGCTTATTTTATGTTTAAAATACAGCATCCAGAAGCAGCAGAGCATACGTATGTATGTGGGAATTTTTTCTCCTAAAAGAATGTCAATGTAAGTACATTTTTTCGGAAGTTTTCAATTTTAAATGTTAAATTTATTTTCAGTGGCCCTAATTGCATAAAAGGAGGAGCTTTTAAATATTACTTTGATTGTTAATTATATTTATAATGAATTAATTAATTTTTAACTTTATTCATATATGTATATGACAATAAAATGAATTAAAAGACTATTTTTAACTTACAACATAAATACCTTTTGTTATTATTTCTTACAATAGGTATTTAAGAAAAATTCAGAGAACATATTTAATGGTAGTAAGTTCTTCAATAATATTCGTAGAATATACGAATGGAGCTGTATAATTTACGAATGAAATACAAGGGCATTAGTAAATATTACAATAATATTCGTACAATATACGAATGGCATTGGTAAATATTACAATAATATTCGTAAATTGTACCAATGGTATTCGTACAATATACGTTTGTTTTTCTACGAATACTAATAAAATTTTCGTAAAATGTACTAATAAACGTCCATTCTACGAATAATATTCGTGGCTGAAAACCACGAATAAAATTCGTAGAATGCACGCATGAATTCGTAATATTTACACACGAAATTTTTTGAGTGTAGAGCAAGTGAATACAAACTAGTCGATGAAAATTTATCGGAAATTGAAACAAACTTAACAATATTTTTATACAACCTTAATCCAAAATTAATCGCGGCCTATAGATCCACATTAATTTTGAATAAGAATGAAGAATAAATTTCCACATCTCCCTAATCGATACCAAAGGAGATAAGCACACAGCATTAACGTTGAAAATACATTGAGTGGTAAAAGTCATCTTTACGAAATAATTGAAAAAGTAGATGAGCAATGAAGAGCGGAATATATAGCTGAAGCATCTGGTTTGCTGCACAGATCAATCTACGGTAGGCTCAATTACAATTTATTGTAAAAAAAATTGTTTTTTTGATACAAATAGTGTACACATGACTGCCACAATGGTCGGGCTTGGAGGTTAATTGCTCAACTTGAACCTTATACCCCACAGACCTCTGGTCTACTATTGAAATGCAGTATAAGCAACTTAGCGGAACGGGAAGACGTCATTCATTTCGTCGGAAAGTGCCCAACTTTCAGGGAAACTATAGGAAATGTCTTTTGGATGTGATTTCTTATCGGAAGAGCAAGTGCTTATGAAGTTTAATGAAATGTATGTTTCAAAAATGTATGAATACTGCAAAATTTTATTGAAGTTTGTAGGGAGCGAATACTTAATGATGATTTTTGAAAATAAATTCATGTACTACATAATTCACAAATTAAAAATATTTAAAACATTGTTTAAAATAATTTAGTAAAAGTTATGTTAATTTAAAACGTTAAGATAACTTTTTGCAAATATGTAATAGAAAATATTACCTACAAGTATGTTGTTAATTTGGCAAACGGCATTTTGCCATGCTATAAAGATTTTGTGTAAATTATATGAAATGTATCTTTATGTGTTTAATTTAATTAAATCAATCTTATCTAAAAACATCTAATAAGAACCAAGAAAAGTCGAAAGGTGATGTATGTAATCAAGGCAATTTCTGCTAAGATTCAAGGAAACCATCCCTATTTTCCATAAGGATCCCATAAAATATACTTCCTTATGGAGTTTGAAACGAATTAACAGAAACAAAGTCTATACGGTCTTGTCCGATATGATAAAAGACACAAATAAGCTTCAAACAAGGCGAACATAACTTCGAATATAGAATCTCTGGATTACATGTTAGAATCAGGTGCATGAAATTTATTTTGAATCTTGAGCTTACACTTCAACAATAGGGAGAGGATATTAATGAATCTATTGGGATCATGGAGGCAGCAAAAAGGAGAGAACAAGAAATACAAAAGGCGTTTTCGTGATGAGCTTGGACTTGATATGAATAAACCACAGCAAGGATTTGAAAATACCACACTTCAAATCACACTCTTAATCTGAATATGGTGGAACAAGTGTAGTCACTTAAAACCCTTACCGTTGATTTTGAGTGTCACTCCGAGTTGAAAACATATTTTTATGTATTTTGTGTCGCCTTCATTAATCATTAATCGCAATTTTATTTTTGTTATATTTACTATGTAAGTAAAGGCTCCAGTAACAGCTCGCTGAGTTCTGCCAATGATGTCACTATCTTCCGTGTATGATAGAGTTATACAGATTTTAGGAAGATTGTGCCGCTGTTGTTGGCCTGTGATGTTGAAGAAGTCACATGAGAGCACGTATACAATTGTATACGTAGCCGGCCTCAAACAGCACTGATAGGAGCCGATCAACGATATGTTTGCATAGACGAGAGAGTTTCTTTTCTTGAAGACTGGGCAAACGGTGATTTGATTCTATTCTACGGCAAAAGATTATGTATGCTCCCTGTTACCTCATTTTCAGACGTTTTGAACAACTCAGTTGGTAAGACATCTGGGCCAGCTATTCTAATAGATTTGAGTTTAGATATTATTAGTTATGTATTACCCATACTACATTTTAGTCAGGTGGACGGAAGTCTTCTCTATCGCCACGTATTCTATAATGAATGGTACATTCCACCTGACAGCAGATTTGGGTTAGTAATTTTTCCATATTCTAAGCACCACTTGTGACTATATACTACAATATTTCAGCCTGTAGCATTTAACCTAAACGGTTACCGGGGAATTACCCATTTGCTAAATACACAATATTTTTTTATTCACAGCAAATTGACGACTTTATTCGATAGTCACCCGAATACCACACAACAGATGCAGGATTTATTAATTTGAGAACACACTTCCCCTTAAATATTTAATAATAAAACAACCACATAGAGCGATTATCATTTAAATATATCAGATGTTCCATATTGTCATATCACAATGATAAATAGTCGGCAACCAACACTCTAGCAGCCGTTAGACCTATGAAAATTAAGTCCTTATTCTGGGTAACACCACATAATGCTGTTTAACCTTCGTATAAAACCACACGTCTCTTTTGGGGAGGTAATGGGTGTCACACTGTGGCGCCAAATAGCTCCTTTCGTAGCAGAAATCATAATTTTTTATATTTTCCAGATAAGGACAATTTTGAAAGCTACATACCAGTACATACATATGTAGATATATTAAGAAAATGCATTACAGACTGTCTTTTGTCTTTTGTCAGACAAAAAACTAAACAGGAATTTTTGCTTTAAAATCATTCACAAAAATTTTGGGGCTCGAAAAAAAATTAATTAAGTGAATTAAGTTAAAAAAATCACAAAACACAGGTATTAAAATCATGACACAAAAATAAAAAGAAGTCTCTTGAGAAAATAAATTAAAAGCAGGCAAGCGATTTGTGGGCCGATTTAAAAAAAAATATATTCAATAGTTGCGCAAACTCTTTTGGCTAAGGAATAAAAACCCCATTTATGTAAAAATGAAGTAGAAGTAGGCAGATATCAAAAACATAATTTTCGATGTTCAACTAAATTAAAAGCACTGATTGCGAATTTACAAAATTCTAAGATCGTATTTATAAAACTTGTATTACTTCTGACAACTGTCCAACTTAAAAAAGTAATAAATTTAATTTTGTTTAGTTATTATTAACAGCATAATTCTTTGATGTTAATTGCAAACCCAAAATTTACATTCAGTGTTATTATAATATTATTTTCCTACTGAGAACAAATTTAAAAATGTTTGACAAACAATATTTTTTAATAATCAAGTTAAGGTTAAAGTGATAATTGAAAGGAAAAGCTGATTAAACCTTATTCATTTATACATATTTAATAATTAGACTAGGTATTGACTAAATTTGTTTTCATAAAATAAATTGCCGGGTTATTAATAGTGTGCGAAAATATAACATTTGAGTTTTATTCGCTTTTTTTTATGTTTCCCTTATCATATCTTTTCTTTTCACACTTCAAGAATAGTGTGCTTTCGACGAAAGATTTTGAAATGATACTACAAGGTGACGCAAAATTATTCACCCTATCGGAACATGTTATAATTTTTGCAAATGTTGTCGTACGTCATCATATTTGACATTTGTGAACTAGACAGAACGCTATACTCTGCAAGAGCGTGGAATAATTTTGCCGATTTATTGAACAATAATCGGTGAATGGTGTTAGTAAAGCATAAACATCGACCTCGATTTCCTAATCGTATCGCATCAAATGGACAAACATTCCGGCGCTAAGCTACTTAACTCGAACAAACTAGATTAAAGAACAGAATTCTGGCTTTTAAAACCGTTATTGTTTTGCATTTTAAATATTGTCGATGTTTTTTAATATTCGTGTTTCCATTTAAGTTGTTTTTGTCGAAAATCGCCCCTACCTCCTAAAAGGGGCGAGATGCACCCACCTCCCATAGTAAAAAAAAATGTTTGTATTTGACCCTCTCTACGTTATCAATTTTCGGCGCCCAAACTATCATGCTCTCCCCATTTAAAACATTAAACACTTAATCCAACACAACACTGAATAATTAAATACTAATTATTTTCAAAACTAAGCACTAAAACTTACAAAATAATGTTCAAGAACTTTCTGCTTTCTATTGTCAAATATAAGCCAGCATTTCCATATGCCAAGAATTTTAAGTTCGGTGTCAAACTTAAATTAGCATTGCCATACCGTTAGAAGAATCCTTTGGCTAAATGAATACGATAAGAAAAACGAGATGTGAGCGTAACATGCGGTCTCCAGTAGCAATGAATTCAGAGCATGCTTTCATTATCGCAAGTAGAGACCGCCATCGCAGCTATATTTCCAAAGCGTGCGAAAAAGTATGCTTTACAGCCAGGGGCGTATTTACCCCAGGGTTAAAAGGGCTACAGCCCGGGGCGGCAAGGCTGCTAGGGGCGGCCAATTTATAATATTTTTAACTTTCAAAACATACAAGCAAAAGGGCGCAAGCCGCTCCTAACAATTGTCTAATTTACAATATTTACAAATGCGATTTTTCGAGTTTTTCAATAATGACAATTTTTTCTGTGCCGTGAATGTCCGGCTGTGAGAGAGTTCACTGTAACATGTCACTCACTTTTTTCACCATTTACTATTCTTATTTTTTATAAATGATTTTTTATAATGAAAATTCATAATAAAAATATTTACAGGCATGTACCTACATATTCAGCCTTATCATCGTATCTGTTCGGAGAAACCTACGATCGGAGAGATCTTACGATCGTAACGTTTATTTCCTTTATGGTATCTGTTTCGTAACGAAAAAACCGACGTTTACCAACGCGTGCATTTGACGTAAGCGCCAATAAATTAATTAAGTGTTGATTCGTGTCAAATAAGCAAACAAGAACCATGGATAGTGCAACAATGTTTTTGGAAGCGGAAAGAAACAAAGGACATTAAATAAAGAGAAAAAAAGATTCGTAAGAAATATCAAATATTTTCCAACTGAGCGTCCATTTCGTTTTTTTTTCGGAAAATTGTCCACTTACAATTTGCTGTCGGAGAAATCGGAAATCAAATATGCTCATGCATCGCATGAATTCACGATGCATTGCTGCCATTTTGACATTTCATCAGCATGTAACGCAAGGATTTGACATTTTCAACGCACACAAACTTTATTTTCGTAGACTTGTCCGATTGCCCTATCGGAACGGCTACAATGATACAAAATTCGTACATTTCGTAGAAATCGGAGAAAATTACCTTCCGATCGGGTACGATGATAGGGCTGATTCTTTGGAACAAATTCCAATGAAACGAAAACATTATCGACTAGAAAAACTTTGGCTGGACGGATCTTAATTTTTTGTTTCTAAACCATCTACAGAGTTACTTTTAATTAAAAATAAAAATTAAAAAAATCCATCAAGCCGGATTTTAGATATAAGGTCAACACACAAGATTTTATTCTTTTTACCTAGCAAATCATGCCTCAATTTTTTTTAGTTTTGGCTGACTCGTGTCCCTATATACAAATACCCTTCCCTTCGTCAATAGTTTTGAACCACTTAAGAAACAATAAAATGATTGTTTTTTGTACAATTATTTATAATGATGGTATTATTTTTAGTTGAATTAGTACGATGTTAAAACTATTTTAGTAAAATATATATAATAATAATATAATACTAGGTTAAAAAGACGATTTGACGATTTTGCTAACTTTAATCAAATTTAGCATCATGCTATCTCTAACATTTTACTAAAGTTAAAATCGTCGAATACCTATTTTATCTTTTTAGTATCGTGCTAACTTGTCCCAATTGAAGTCCCTTGACACAGCAATATTGTCTCAATTTTGGGGTTCTATACTCAAGCAATTCAATATTGTATCAAACAAAAATTCAACGTGTTGATACAGACGTTGAAATTGTGTCCAGGCTCTACGAGGCACTCATATCGTTTGTGAGAGAAAAACGGGAATGCTTTCATGTTTTTGAAGACATGAGAAAAAGCAAAACCTCTGAAAATTAAAAAATCGACCAAAAAAGAATCATCAACGAGATGATGAGTGTCGCGAAGGTTCGTTTTTGTGGTCGTGAAAATTTCAAAATAAATACATTCATTCCTATGAAGCAATAACAAATGGTTGTATTTTTTTTATCTAAGCTTGATCACATGAGTGAAGAAGCAACTCGAAAAAATGCAACCACTCTTCAGAAATTATACCCGGTTGATCTTGGAAATTTTCTAAAAATTTTCTAGAAGAGTGTGTCTTACTTAAACATTTTCTGGACCAAAACAACACTGAAAATATGAGTTAAGGTAGCTTAACCTTCATATAGGAGAAAAATAATTGAAGGAAGCATTTTCATATGCTCAGGTTGCTTTAAGAAGATACTTGTACACTGCAGTGACAAATTGTAGTATAAAAAGATCGTTTTCCGTATTGAAACGAAAAAAGACCTATTTAAGGTCTCGCGTTAGCGAAGGATGCCTTAATAGTTTAACTTTATAAAATATAGAATCTGAACTGAAAAAAAATTTAGATAACGAATCTATTGTTAATGAATTTTGTAATCAATATATACATAGAAAAAAAAATGAAAACATCAAATATTATGCATTTTGTGTTTTTTTATTATTATTTTTTATTACTTTATTTTCATTGTTCAACAGGGCGGTAAGATTTCTTAGCCCGGGGCGCCAAATCCTTAAATACGTCTTTGTTTACAGCCCGATTCTGCCCAACCTCACTGATACATCACATGTCACAAGAGGAGGTGAAATTGATTTTGTGACTTTTTCGTATTCTGCCATACAGTCACAACTTGTGAGAGTCACAAAAACAATCGAAATTGTGATCTCCATCAGAGCAAGTCACAACTAATATATTACTTGAGTTTTGACATTTGATATTATGTTGTGAACAAAATTTTCCATTGACTTATAAATTTGTGAGTGTAGAAAAAAGATGGAAGTGGATTTAATTCTAGTGCATCTTATTGCTGAACTTTCATCCGTAAATGAAAAGTAATGTTTTAACAATATAGCAATTGTTTTATTGTAACAAACTATTCATATTGAAAAGATTGCAGCGCCGACGGCTTCTAAGATCTTTAAGAGACACAAATGATCCATTCACTCTTCAAAACAGTATTTTTGTAAAGTTTTTTCGCTTCCCAAAAACTGTGCTGGGAAGTTGTTCAGAGCTTGAAGCCTCATGATAATCAGGCAATTTCTTTGCCTTTTGTTATTCGAGTAAGTTATACCTTTTTTTCTTGTAATTGCATTTTTATTAATATGTTTTGTGACAGTTTCTTTCAGTGCTTTATTTCCTCGGACATGGTTCATACCAAAAGTGTGTAGGAAATAACTACACAATTCCTATGAGCCAAGCCACAGTTTGCAGAAACGTAACCTATATTTGTAAACTTATAGTCCAGGTAAAACAAAATGTGGTTCGCTTTCCATCAACGAATGAGGAATGTATGTCTAAAAAGTCTGGGTGAGTTGCAAATTAAAATATTTCCTTAGAAAATCTTGAATATAACGTAAATACTTAGATTTTTTAGTAAATTCAACATTAAAGGGACTATTGGCGCTATTGACTGCACCCATATACCGCTTGTTGTAACTCCTAAACCTATGGATAATAGAAGTCCGGCACAATTATACATGAACCGAAAGGGATATTACAGTGTGAATGTAGAAGCTGTAAGGACTTTTTCTGATTCGTTTTTATCACTAATAATGTACTTTCCTACTCATGTTAGATTTGTGATCATGACCTGCGGGTCCTGCATGTGAATGCAAGGTTCCCTGGATCTTGCCATGATTCTGGTATATGGTCAACATCAAACATTCGCATCAATTTTATACAAAGCTATAGCTCATCGAGTTCAAAATGGCTGTTAGGTGATTCTGGCTATCCTTTAGAAACATGGCTATTGACACCTGTAAACGACCCAACAACAGAAAAGGAAATAAAATTCAATGTTATGCATACTCGTATCAAAGCTGGAAATGTGATTGAACCTTTGGAGTTTTGAAATCACGTTTCCGATGTTTATCAAATGAACGAAAGCTTCATTATGGCCATGAAAAAGTTGCCTATATAACCTACGCATGTGCCATACTACACAATATTTTGCAAGAAAATAGAATATTTTATGATGAAACTGCAGCAGTAGTTGCACATGATGTGATTGGAACTGAACCGATAATTTCAGGTGAAAACGCAAGTGACTACCTCAGAGAAGGAAAAAGAGTCCGACAAGCCTACATAAACTCCTTGCCATAACAAAACTAATGAATTAATCACAAAATTTGTTACTTAGCTGTATTTTATTAAGTCTTAACATACAAATACATAAAAAATATATTTCAGGTACCTAAAGTATGAGTATGAGCAAGTACTTTGGAAGTGACAGAATAATTGGAGGGCTCACAGCTGTACCGAACCAAGTCAAAAAAAAAAAAATCCAAAACTAATGCCAAAATCTCCGCAAAGTTGACCTTTATTCAGTGCAGTAATGAACTAATTCAAAAATTGTTTTGTTCCTTAGTTAACGGTAAAAGAACCAAGTCAGTGCCTCTCATTTTCGATTTATTTCCAAGCATAAACGAACCAAGTCAGTATTATTCAGTTTTCCTCAATTTTATAGTCGAACAGACGTGGGGATATGGATTGTTTCGTATTTTGCATCTCGTTCTGCATGCTGCCCCCCTGAAACCCCCCTACTAGGGTACACTATAGGATTTGGGGTATTTGCGAGGTTGGGTGTATACTTACTTACTTACTTAGGTCCTCAGACCTTCTATGTCCATGGGGAACCCCTAGCGGGGCATAGGGCATCCACAACGTCAGCTCGCCATCGTGTTCGGTTCCTGGATATTAGTCGCAAATCCCTCCAACTCTTGCCTAGTTGGGCTGCTCGTCGTCCAGCTCCTTTTCCTTCTTTAGTGAGTGGATTCCACTGCATTTCATGCGCCGCAATACAGTTGTCGCCTTTTCGAAGCGTGTGTCCGATCCACTGCCACTTTTGACGTCGTATAATAGAGTGAATAGGTTCCTGATCCGTTTTCCTGAGGAGCTCTTCGTTTGATATACGATTGGGCCAGAAAATCCTAAGGATGTTTCGTAGACATCTATCTATTAATGAACGTTTGCAGCTTCTTAGTGACACCTACTGTTACTTTCCAATTGCCGCAACCGTAAAGTAAAACGGATTCGACGTTGGATCGAAACAGCCGTAGCTTGGTTCTTAATCTTAGAGAGTTATTCCTCCACATACCGGTTGTTGAGAAATATTTATGAGAGAAGATGACTGGGTTCCGAGGCTGATCATCTTTGTTTTACCGTAGTTGATTTTCATCTCCACGATTTCTGCTTCTCTCTCCACCCCCGTTGTCAATTGGTGGAGATCCATGATCCTATGAGAGAGCAAGCATACGTCGTCCGCATTGTCAAGGTCAAGAAGTTTCAGGTGAGATGTCAGAGTCCATCGAATCCCTCCGTTTCCTGTCAAGGCCGCTCGCAGGAGATCGTTTATCACCAACAGAAACAATATTGGTAACAGAATTCAGCCCTGCCTGCGTAATCCTGCTTGTTCGTCATGGAGTGTGCCTTCTAGATGTCCCCTGATGCGTTCCAGTACCATTTTCGCTAATATCTTGACAACGGCAGGCAGAACACAAATCCCCCTTCCAGTTTTCGGAGTTGGGTGTATGCATTTAAAAAATCTGGATTTAAAAAAACTTTGAATTTATCCTATTTATCCAATATCAACAGCTGTATTCTAAATAAACATATATGTGGCCAATTCACTTCATTTGCAATTTTGAAAAAAAAAAAATGGTCTAAACTCTTTTTTTATTTTTTTTTTATTTAAATTTATGCGAAAAATGCGAAATAAACCGTTAGCGAGATAACCTTGACCGTTTCTGGACCATGGCTCAAAATCAGGTGGCTTCGATTCGATCGCAATTCACCTTTTTTTCAAATTTAAGCAAACACTCAATAAAGAAGTTGAGTTTTATGAAGTTTATTTAGGAAAAGCAAAGAAAGGGAGGAACCTACAATCCCAATTTTGAACAAAATAGCCTCTATCCAACTCGTCGTAAAATTACGTCAGATAAAAGAAGGGATATGATAGATTAACTTAAATTTATTCCATCCATGTACCATAGTTCTTGTAAGAACCTACCCAGGACCAGCCCCAAAGTCATGAAGACGATGAAATTTTTTATCACTAATAACTGTTGTTTTTTTTTTAAATAACCTTTACTTTGTAATATATTTCTGTTAAGTTTTTGAAATAAATTCATTATTTTTTGTTTTTCCTCCTTTTTTAAATTATACCAATTTTTATTTTCCTTACTGACAATTTTTCATAATTTTTCGAGGCAATAATGAACCAAGTCACATTTTTTTTAATTTTTCTTAAATATTGGGTACATTTTTCAATTCTTCTTTTGCATTTTTGGTCAAAAGAAAACTGGGTAAATAAACTTTCCAAATGTCTTTACTTTGAGTTAAATATGTATTTCAGTAATTAATGGCAGTTTATTTACCTAACCTCATAATATCTTCGAAATCACTTTTTCTGACTTGGTTCGGTTCAGCTGTGAGCCCTCCAATTGTCTATCATTTTCAGGAATATCAAGAATTTTTTCATGAAATTCTTGAAAATGGCAGATAAACCACCCTGTCATTTCCAAACTACTTGCTTCATTTCTATTCTTGAAATGGATTTGAGTTTGAGTTGCAATTTAGGTAAGCTTACTATTTCTGGAAACCATTTTTAGTTCCAAGAAGTATTTCAAACAAGGAATCAAGTCACAAGATCTTGTGACTTGTGACCCCTCACAACGGCAGAATCGGGCTGTTACAGCCCGATTCTCCCCCCTTGTGAGGAGTCACAAGTCACAAGCTATTGTGACTATTCCTTGTGAGGATTGTTGTGATTCGATAACATTTTGGTATTCTCCCCCTAATCGTCACAAGAAAATTCACAACTAAACTCACCACAGCATGGTAAGAATTAAGTGTCATTATTTGAACAGATGATTATTCAAAACGAAGAAATTACAAAATGCAAGGTAACATAATTTTTAAACAATAAAATGTTTAAATAAATAAAAAATATAACATTTTCAAAAGAAGACAATTGTGGCGATTTCAAGAGAACAACAGTGGAGCAACTGGAATTTTTTGTTGGCTATATAAATAAGCACCCGGAGCTCCTGGCCAACAAAAATGATCCCACCGACCCGGATAGAGTAAAAAACTTGTGGTCCCAGTTGGGAAATGCATAAAATGCTTTAAATGGGCCAATACGATCGGCCACAAAATGGAAAGAAGTATGTCACTGTCTCCAAAAAGTAGGTAATATAATTGACTTTTTTATATTTCAGACACTCTCTCACTGGAAAAATCAACTTCGGTCCCGAGCCAGAAAAGCAAAAGTTCACCGAATTACAACGGGTGGCGGCCCTCCTTCAAATATTAAATTTAAGGATTTCGAAGAGAGCCCTTGAAGCCTTTGGGGCTGTTGCTATCGATGGGCTCCCGGGTGTGCCAACGTTGGGCTTGGATAAGATTGACTTATCAATGTCTTCACAGGTAAAAATATTTACATATATTTCATTACCTTGAATTTTACTAACTTAAAAATTATTGTACGAAAATGAGCAATCTGGATACCAGAATACAGAGTTCCTGGATGAATATTTACCTTCCGAAGGACCGCCTATGTTCCAAGGGCCAAGTAAATTCACCGATGCTGGAACCCCTCCAAGACTTCCGATGAAAAACCACAAATCTAACACATCAAAATATTATGATCTTCTGAATCAGATATTGCAAATGACAAATGACTAAAGCCAGAGATGAACGGGAACGAAAAACCCAAGAAGAGAATTTGCTTGTACAAAAGTCAATAGCAGATGCCTTGAAAAGTATTGCCGAAACCTTGCAATCTGTGTATGAGGCCATTACAAATGTGAAAAAGGCTCAATAGGATTCCAACGTTATTTCCTTGCTATATTCATTTGCAATATTTGGTTCATTAACTTTTTTTCAACCGTGATATAAATGCTGTGTGTGTGTGTATGCATCACATTTGAAATAATTCCTTTTTTTAATTTTAACTTTGAATTAATTATGAATTTATTTCATTTTTAATAACTTATAAAAATAAAACTGAAGTTCCTATCTTGTATAAAATGCGTTTTAATGCATTTTCGTTCTAAGCAATATTTAAAAAAAATGCAAATCAAATCAGATCCTACATCCACTAAAAAAGTGAAAACTGAAAGAGAATCTACTTTGATCTGCATTTATTTTAAATATTGCTTAAAACGGAAATGCATTAATGCATTTTAGAAGTATATTCAGTACAGAAACAGGAAAAGCACAAAGCATCTCTGTAGGTTGGAGCATATGGAAATAGCATCACAAAATGTTCATAACCTTTTCAAGATATTCGA
Organism: Philhelius festivus; assembly: GCA_963931855.1. Lineage (NCBI taxonomy): Eukaryota > Metazoa > Arthropoda > Insecta > Diptera > Syrphidae > Philhelius > Philhelius festivus. The sequence continues at coordinate 125,365,113 of OZ007555.1, read as the reverse complement.
AAAAAACTGAAAAACTGGAAGAAAAGTTGAACTGTTTTTGCTGCTGTTTCCAGCAAAAGGACGAGAAGACAGACAAATAGTATATATTGCTTTGAGACATCGAAGTGCACCAACAAAAATTATTGCTGAAAAACCGCTCTTCTGGTGTTAATATATCTGCCAGAACAGTGAGACGCAGTTTAAGAGAAAACGAGCTTTTTTGTAGGTGGGCTGCTGAAAAGCCAAAGGTTACAAAAGACATGCGCATGAAACATTTATTGTGGCCTAAATTGCATAGGGACATGTCTTCAAAATATAGGGACAAGAAACGTCAATTTAATTAAGTCGTTACCATTTTTTTATCAAGCTATCTCAAGCCGACTCATTTTTAAAGATATTTTTATTTGGAGATTATATTCAGCGATGAGTGTGGGCTTGAAACAGTAACCGTCAACAAAAAAAATGTTCGCCATAAAAAGGATAAACTGTATTTAGATTGCTGTGTGGCTCCCAAGGTCGTCCAACATCCACCGAGTGTTATGATTTTTAGCTGTATACTGGAAGAAGGTCCTAGTCCAATTTATTTTGTAGAAGGAAGAATTCGCTCCGAACAATACACAAACATTTTAAATATATATGTATACTTTCATGTGGTATGGTGCACCTTGTAATGTCACGATCAAGCATGCATTGCTTTTACTAGTTGAAACTAAACGTACTGCAATGGCCAGCAAATTCACCGGGCTTTAACCCCATTGAAAATTGTTGCAGCGTTTAAAAAAAAAGAATTGGTTATGATTGCCAAAACAAAACAGTTGATGATTACAAAAAAAAAAAACATTGAGGATGTGTGGTATAACGGCAACAACATGAAAGAAGCTACAGAAAACTATGGCGCAAAATTTTAATTGAATTAGTACGATCCTAAAGCTGTTTTAGTATGATACTAGGTTAAAACAACGAATTTGCAAATTTTAATCGTATATAGCATCATACTTTCTCTACCCTTTTATTAAAGTTAAAATCATCGAATACCTACTTTATTTTTTAGTATCGTGCTATCTTCATATTCTCTTTGACATTTGCAAACATCAAAAAAGGTTCGTGTACTTACTTTTTTACACGATATGTCATTCTTTTAGGTGTGTTCAGAAGCAATTTATTTAAAAAATTCCTTTAGTACGATACTAGTTAGAAAATGTTTAAAATTATGAATGAGTTAGTAAACTACTATAAAGTTAGCAAATTGTTAAGAAGTATCATACTAAAACCTTAATAATAGGCTGTTTAAAGTTTTGCGCCTATATGCCCGAAAAACAGAGGCAGTTATAAAAGTCAGAGACGGACACACGAGATACTAACTGATATAATGGTTTAGACCTTCCTTACAAAAAAAAAAAATATTAAAACAAAACAATAAAACAAAATTGAAAAATAAAAAAAAATCTATGTTAAGGGGTCAAAATAAAATATTGATGAAAATTTCAATCGGTCATAATCATGTGGCCACCTACTGTATAATATCCCTTTCTATTCATATACAATTGTGCAGGAGTTCTCTCGCCCGTAGTCTTTGGAGAAACAAGTGGTAGGTATATGAGTGCAGTCAATAGCTCCAATAGTCCCTTTGATGTCTAACTCGTATTAGCCACGAAGTAAGGTTACTTCGACTCTCATCCTGAAAGATGGATTAACTAAAACTGGTTCATAGGAGTTTTAAAGCCGTTTTAGTATCTAAATGTCATTTTGACATGACATCATGTGAAATTTACAAAAAGGAGTTTAAAGTTTTTTTTTTCGTTTGCTACCAAGATAAAATGGATAGATATTTTGCAATAATAAATAATTTACATTTTTCAAACGCTCCAACAGTTGTACGGTGTTGGGGACGCAATGGAGTTGGTGCATTCAAATAAACTATTCACTCGAACAACTTTATTTAAAAACAGAATTAAAGAATGTATTTCTGGCTTTTCAAAATACTATAGCATTACTCTGTAGGTATCACCGTTATTTTTTAATAATTTTTTTTCTGTTTTAAGTGATTTTTTTCTTAAATTGCCCCTCCCGCCTAAACGGGGGGAAATAGACCCCCCTCCCATACGATTTTTTTCTTGTCTAAGTCCAACCTACACGCCCTAGCTTTTTGTCACACCTTATGCAAATCACCCTGTATAGGATTTGAACTTTATACAATTCAATTTTAAATGTATCCTATTTCCAATATGCACACAATCATAATAAAATGAATAATATTGGAAATCAGCTGGGGTTTGCTTCCGTTTATAATAACCAGAGTTTTAGATTGGTGACTTTCTTGGTAGTATATTTAATAAATAAGGATCAGACCAAAAACATATTATGTTAAAAAAAGAGCCAAGTTCTTCTATACAAAAACCTTTGTCTAACAAGTCAGCCGTGAAAAGTACTGAGATCTAAAAGTACGCCAAGTTCTTACTTCATGAAGGTTTAATATCGAATATTTAAAGTAGAATAATATTGAAACAGCTACAATGTAATAGAGAAATTTTATTATTTAATGATTACTGACTAAAATTTGATGGGTTCACTTGTCAAGTTTTTAAAACCTTTCGAATTGGGCATAAAAAAAACTTGCCAAGTAAGCCCATCAAATTTTAGTCAGTAATCATTAAATAATAAAATTTCTCTATTACATTGTAGCTGTTTCAATATTATTCTACTTTAAATATTCGATATTAAACCTTCATGAAATAAGAACTTGGCGTACTTTTAGATCTCAGTACTTTTCACGGCTGACTTGTTAGACAAAGGTTTTTGTATAGAAGAACTTGGCTCTTTTTTTAACATAATATGTTTTTGGTCTGATCTCACTCCTTTTTGCAAAGATTTTAATATTTTGCCATGTCAAAATCTTGAAAGATACGGAATGATAGAAGGGTGGACTCTACCTACTAAAATCAACTTAGTTTATAGCTTCGTATTTCTTTTGGTATATTTTATTTTTGTTATTGGTTGTTTTCATTTGTGCTTCAATTGTTTCTTCTTGTCCTGGAAAGATACCTTACCCTAACTTACATACCTACCTTAATTATAAATACTCGTACTAGTACCTACATCCGCTCAAAGTCATAAAAAAGCAATAATTGTTGAGGATGCGATGATGTTTTTGTTACAATTTTAACTCCTTTTTTTTTAAAATGCAGGTAGACCACCAATTAACAGCCTAATTAGTGGTTTTATTATAGTTCACATCACAGTTAAGAGTTTTTTTTTTATGTAAACTCATAATATTTTCAGGAATGCAAATGTTTTCTTTTTTTCATTAATGTTAACATAACATAGAGTACCAAATCGAGCACTCTAGTTCTAAGAAAAGTTATGAAATTTCAAAATGCATGTATAGTTTCAAAATGACAATAAAAATACACTTCGAATGAAAAATCTTAGATTTTCTATTTTTCGCTTTGAATGTACATTAAGCTATACCCTTCCACAAAACTTTATCATTCTACAGCAGTCGGAAGTGCTCTATACAAATCAAACTTTTTCTCGGAAAGTGGGCGGATACCACGCCCCCTGAATGGAAAACCTCAATTTTTATTTTTGGTCCTTTATATAGAATTTGAGCCCTACCGTTCTATCAAATTTCATTGTTCTACTGCAATCGGAAGTGTACCATATAATTTACATATCAGTTCTGAGGAAGTGGGTGGATACCACGCCCCTGAATGGAAAACCTCAAATTGTATATTTTTTTCTTTGTATGCAATTTAAGCCCTACCACTTTACCAAATTTCATTGTTCTACTGCAATCGGAAGTTTGCCATATATAATTTACATCAGTTCTGAGGAAGTGGGCGGATACCACGCCCCTGAATAGAAAATCTCAAATTTTATATTTTTTTCTTAGTATTCAATTTAAGCCCTACCGCTCTACCAAATTTCATTGTTCTACTGCAATCGGAAGTTTGCCATATATAATTTACATCAGTTCTGAGGAAGTGGGCGGATACCACGCCCCTTAATGGAAAATCTCAAATTTTATATTTTTTTCTTAGTATGCAATTTAAGCCCTACCGCTCTACCGAATTTCATTGTTTTACAGCAATCGGAAGTTTGCCATATATAATTTACATCAGTTCTGAGGAAGTGGGCGGATACCACGCCCCCTGAAAGGAAAACCTTGGTGTTTATTTTTGGTTCTTTATATGCAATATAAGCCCTACCGGTTCACCAAATTTCATCGTTTTACAGCAGTCGGAAGTGCTCCATAATACGATGTCAGGAAGTGCTCCAAAATTCGGAGAAAGTGGGCGGATACCACGCCCCCTGAATAGAAAATTTCAAATTTTCGATTTTTTCCTCTGCTTGCATGACAAGACCTACCGTTGTGCAAAATTACAAGATTCTACGATGTCGGGAAGTGCTCCATAATTTTGATGATCTGTCAGTCAGTCAGTCAGTCAGTTACGGTTTTTGTGATTTTTGAGGCCTTATATATCAGGAACCGCTTATGCTAGAAAATTGAAATTTGGTGAGGCGCCTCTGCTTGACTAGCTTAGCAAATATTCGGAATTTCAAGTTTCTGACTTCATTGGTACTGAAGATAGGGAGGGGTCAAAAGTCGCCTGAGTTTGTTCCTGTAAAAAAGGGTGTAGTGCCAGAACTTGGCTGGGCACTACCGTGCCCTTTGATTTGTTTGACGTGGCGTAAAATCGAAAAGTAAGTTCTTAACTATTCCAAGGTTGGACTGAGTATTAGTAAATACTAATAAATTAGGCTGTTGATTTCTTTTAAATCACAACTTTTGTGTCGTTTTTTAAACCATTAATAATACACACAAAAAAAATGATAAACAAGTATTTTAACACACGGTTCTGAAAGACCCTGTTTACCAATTTCACCTACATATATATATAAAAAAAATATCTCAACTCTTATGATTTTTGCAACCAAAAATGGAAATCGTGCCCAATGTGGCCGGCTACATTGGCTCAGTCATAGACGCTGTTCACATTGGACTTACTAAACCAATTTATTTTGACGTAAGGCCACCCTGTCGTGTTCAGACACAAAAGCAGTGTGAACACTTTAGACTCACTTTGACGTCTTGTAGTTGTCATAATTGTTGGTCATTTGCTATGCCACTACAAATATACAGTGAATTACAAAAGTAAGTAATGCACCTCTTAGTTTAAAGATAATTTCTTTCAAACAATCGATAGTAATGTTAAAAAAAAACTTAATATTTTTGTCTTTAATTGATATGTATTTCGAACTAAAAAGTAACATTTCAAATAAAACAACTGTGTTCTAAAATTCTGCTTGTTTAGATTCATGGGTTTTTTCGAAGAAGAGCCGCTTTTGGCCATTTATTTTATGTAAGGTTTCTTTATAATATTTCGACCATGATAACCGGATTGGTAGAGCACTCGTCGAATAGTTTGAGGGTTACATGACTTACCTGTTTTATTTGGTTTTTTCTGCTGATATCTTTGATGGGCTTACTTTGTAATTCCTCTTCACTTTCCTAACAATAATACGGCATTCCTGTTTGTCATTGTCATTGATCGGGGGTCATTTTGCAAACTTCCAATGTTATTTTATTTGGTTATTATTTTGTGTATAGTAGATGGACTTTTGTTAACAATTTTACCATTCTCGCACTTCGATTTATTTTCCACATAGTGTTTGATTATATTTTTTTTAATGAGTGCTTACTTACTTTTGTGATACACTGTAACTTCGTGTGTCATATTATGTCACCAAGACAAATATCAAAAAAAATCCATTAATTTTCAATTTGTTTTAAAAATCCTGCCTCAATTTGCCGTCTCTTTCTTACCATAAAGTGCGAACGAGAAAAAACAGAGACATCAAAAAAAGTCGGCGGATTGAGTCCAATGTGAACAGCGTCATAGATCATGGACAACAATGTTTGGGGAAACCTAAAGTGTCGCAGTAGCCCGGTCAAAATAGACATTCAAGGTTACATTAATTCGCACAAAGCTGAAAATTGGCATGAATGTTGAGAACACTATTACAAACAATTTGTCAAAAGTCCCCATCGATCCGACGTGTGCAAAAAAAATTATTCAAGGTCAAATGTTGCAAAAATCGTTTTTTTGCATTTTTCAGCTGAACGGCAAGTTTTATCATAAGACAGGTGAGACAAAAATTATTCATCATGCAATTATCTATAGAAATTGTCTTAACACTTTTTCTCCTAAGAATCACCATTTTGGAGATACAGCGATGTTGAAAAATTTGTGTTCTTCATAATATGTTTGTCAATTACCGTTATATACATTACACAACGGTAATACAAGTAAAAATATTAGTTTTCGTGGCGTATAGATACATATTATACAATTCTAAAGCCAGATACACACTGTTCAAATGCATGACAAGCACGCGCAAGTGTATTGGTGAAAAAATCACACGTATAGATTGGATTTAGGATTAAAGCAAAATGAAAATCTTTTGAGTTTCTTTCAATCTAGCGTCCTGCATTGAAGTAGTGTATATGCAAGATTGATGATTGACCATGCATTTATTGGTTCATTTGCGTATAGTTCGTTGAAGAGATGAGAACACAGTACAACATAAGCACTGATTGAAATATTAAAATAGTAAACAAAAAATGTATGATGAAATGGACAGACAAAATAAAAAAAATTACCTACTCGGATAAAATTGAAAAAATCTCAAAGACGTTCTTATATTCACAATTTCGCCGAAAAAAAACTCACAAAGCGCAACGTCCTCTCACCACACCGTCCATGTTAAAATAAAAGATTGAAGACTCATGCTTGGTGTGTGTATATGCAACTTTAATCCGAATTTTCGAATACACTTGCACAATGTATATTTGGCTTAAGAATATAAACTCGAAAGAAAACCCAGTCCCTCATTTTATGTGACCGTACGGCCTTGAGCAGCATCTCGTCGGCTCAGAATTACAAGGTTCTAACAGCCATTTTTACGAAAAATGAGTTATGGATGTCGTTGGATTCGTATTTTCAAGCGCTTTCGAATGAATTCATAAACATGCACCTTAATTCACCCTATAAAGCGTAAAACGCAAAAAACAAAGGTTCTAAAAACCAAAATGAAGTTAATTTAAGAATTACAACGTTCTATGTAGCAAAATTGGCGGATAGAACTTTATAATTCTCTCTTTGACCAATAAAAAAATTACACATCTTCTTATTGACATAGAACCTTGTATTCCTTAATTTTGTACATAGAACCTTATAATTCTTATCGGATTGCCGAAAACGCAACAAAGTTCTATGTTGATCAATTTACCTTTGGTTTTTTCTTCGTGTTTTTGATATTGTTTACAAAAAGCTTGTGAAAAACTAGCAACAAGCAGTATCTCAAACCAAGTCTAACAATTTCAGAAATGTTTCATATGTATTAAGAGAACACAGGATCTGACGAAACTGTTAAATTTAATGCATATCGACAAGTTTTCAACACTCAATTTAACTTGGCTTTTCATAATCCAAAGAAAGATAGATGTGATTTTTTTTATATTTTAAATGATTGATCACAGTGCGAGCGTTTAGGAAAGTGGGAGGGGATTTAAAAGGAGATACCGATGCACATTGGTTTTGAATGTCTGAATATCACAATGGGAAGGAAATATAGAGTCGGGTAAGGCATTCCACATTCGTGTAGTGCGGCTAAAGAATGAATCTCTGAATTTAACAGTACGTCCGAAGTTGGGCTCAAGGGTAAACTGATGAGCATTCCCCGAAGCGCGAGTGTTACGGTTAAATTGTTTAAGGGGAGGAATGCAACTGGCTATTTCACTAGAACATAATGTTTGTAAAAATAACGGTAATATAATGAAAGACAAGAAACATTGCGACGGTGCTCGAGAGATTCAATTGTTTCTGTTTTAGTCCTATCACCAATCAATTATTGTAAAGCTCTTTTTTGGATTCTATCCAAAAGACTCAAGTGGGTTATTGGAGCACCTGCCCAAATATGGGAATTATACTCGAGTTTAGGACGAATATAGGCTTTATAGATTACAGCCAGATCAGAAAGGGTAAAAAATTTCTTGCATCGTCGAAGGAAACCTAAACACTTAGCAGCGTTTTTGGCAACGTCGAATATGTGGTCATTCCACACAAGGTCGTCTGTGATGCACATACCGAGAACTGAGATCTGTTCGGTTTCCTCAATGCAAGGGTCACTTATGGATAGCGGCATGGGGGTGGATTCCGCTTTAGCGACAGGAGACAGCATTGAGTTTTTGAAGCATTAAATCTATGCGAGGAGCATAAAATAGCAGTTGAAAACACCACTGTATCTGATGAGCTGGTTTTGAAATATAATGCGCATTTTCAGGAAAAGGAAGAGGCATACAAGCAAAGACAAGTTGACAGAGAAAATACAGTTCCAGTTTTGTGCTTTGACATGCAAAATGTACTTACCTGTCCAAAAGCTGATGTAAGTTCATTTTTTTACCACTCAAAGTTAAATGTGCATAACTTTACAGGACATTTTTCGCTTAATAATAACGTCTATTGCTGCTTGTGTGATGAAAGCACAATGGAAAGAACAGGAAATGATATTGCTAGTGCTTTGCTGAAGATTCTAAACCGTGTTATGTCAAAACCGGCACTTGTTGGTAAACTTCATATTAATTGATTTTCATAAGCATCAGCCAGACATCCAACATATACATTTTAAATTCTCTACTCCAGGACATTCTACAATTTAGGAAATAGGTAATACCCATAGCTGCATTCAACGCGTCTTACGAATCGCGATTTTCATTCACCCTTGTCATTCAAAAAACAAAATCTTACAGTTTTGCAAATGCAACCGTTAGATTCTAAAAATGTTTACGAGTGTTGTAAGATTTTAAATATTAAATTAATACCATTTTCGAAAGTTGTCCAACTTCAACTTACACAGAACCTTACCGAGGTGTTTTTTAAGACTTCCCATCTTGAAAAATCTCTTAAAAGTGTAGACTTAGTGTTCAAAAACCTTAAGAAATAAGAATATGTGGTCTTTTCAATGGCCAAATTTAAAAGAGGTACAATTAAAAAATGACCTTGCAACAAGAAAAATCAAACCATTTAAAGCAATGCTTAAATACATGCCTGCAATTTATTGATAAAGAAATTTCGAAAATATAATGAAAACAAGAACAAATATCCAATATGATTAATTAAAATTCTTGTTTGTTTAATTAATTTATAATATTCTATAATTTTCTTAAATGTATTCACATATTTACTTGAACTGTAAGATATATATAAAATATACTATGAAAATTAAAATTTTAGTTTGTTTAATCAAATTACTATTTATTTTCTTATTTATTTAAATGTTGTACCTTTAATTCATTCAATCAATAATTAAAATATTAGTTTTATTATATTTATTATTTATTCTCATTATTTTCTTATTTACGTAAACGAACTGTTAAATATATGAAGTTAATTATATAGTGTACTAGGTGCTACATGCATTAAAAATACTGTATAATATTTTCCTATAATAAAAATGTAAAAATCAGATTATTGTTTTATATTTAGTTGGAGAATCATTTCAGATACTCTATTTTGCTGCTTTTATACTATGAATACCATAGTTTTTTTCAACGACTAAACTAAATGTTAGAAATCTTCATATGATTAAATAACAATTACAAGGTTCTATGTGGTACATAGAACCTTCACCGAAATTTGAACTACATGGAATTGGCTTATAGAACTTTGTGCAAAAAATTTAATTTGCAATTAAAAGGAAATTCCTCAACACATAACCAAATAAATTATATTTTTATTAGTTATTATCAATAATCTATCGTTTGTTATCATTCGAATGTAAATCAATAGCCATTTAATACGAAATCTGAGCATCAAAAACTTAAAAGTTGAATAACTCGAAATGGGGGTCGGTCGACATAGAACCCTGTAATTCTCAGCCGACGATCTGTCTGCGACGTATACCAGCTCCGTTTCTAAGGGCCCAAACAAAATAGTATTAGTCCCAAGCGTTCCTTCGTAGTAAGAACAAGTAGTTATTGCAAACAGAATTTGTGCAGTTTCTTGTTTGTAAGAGAAATGTATCAATTTTGCTTTATTTGTAGTAAACATTTGGCGGAAAAAGTACACTCGGAAGAGTACCATTACCGTAGTTAAAAGACGTCACGAACAAGAACAAGCTGGTACATCAATAATAAGTCCTCCTCGTACTAGAGCACGCGTAAATGAATCAGTTTTTTGTTTAGGTTACATTACCTTAGGTTAAGGTGGCTGCTGACCGGAAAAGCCAAAACACTTAGACCAATATTTGGTCCGTTGTGATACTACAGGATTTCAAAAATCAATCTTACTCGTTAAACCATTAACAATGAAGCATTTGAGACAGTGAATGTCAGAATTGTTTTTTGTTTAAAAGAGTGCTGTTTATTCTGTGGCAATGAATTGAATAAAGCGTTTGAAATGAAAAAAAGCACTGCAATATCGGCGTCAAATTTGTAATGTAATTAGGTGCTTAGATAAGTTTTGGTACTTATCTTTTGTAAAAAATACTCATAATCGCTTTCGTCATTTCCAATAGTAGTATTTTTCAATTAGATACAAAATTTTCAACTCAATAGGACCACAATAGATCGTTGAATAGGCCTACCGGGAAAGCCACCTTTAAAAAAACGCGCCAAGTGTACTACTTCACGGGTGGCGCGGAACCGTGTGCATATTATGAAGAATACAACTTTTTCAACTTTTTGCTTCGCTATATCTCCAAAATGGTGATTCTTAGGAGAAAAAGTGTTAAGACAATTTCTATAGATAATTGCATGATGAATAATTTTTGTTTCACCTATTTTATGATGAAACTTGCCGATCAGCTGAAAAATGCAAAAAACCGAAATTTGCAACATTTGACCTTGAATAATTTTTTTTCAACTTTTTGCTTCGCTATATCTCCAAAATGGTGATTCTTAGGAGAAAAAGTGTTAAGACAATTTCTTTAGATAATTGCATGATGAATAACTTTTGTCTCACCTATCTTATGATAAAACTTGCCGTTCAGCTGAAAAATGCAAAAAACCGATTTTTGCAACATTTGACCTTGAATAATTTTTTTTGCACACGTCGGATCGATGGGGACTTTTGACAAATTGTTTGTAATAGTGTTCTCAACATTCATGCCAATTTTCAGCTTTGTGCGAATTAATGTAACCTTACCCTTATTTTTGAAGCTAATTTGACCGGGCTACAGGGTGTATACCTTTTTTGCAAAAAGTCATATTTCCAGAAAAAAAATTTCGACATACTCGTTTTAAAGACCGGTACATTTATTTGAGTAGTCCTTTATATTTATAATTATAAAGCTCATTTGTGATTGCGATAAAGATACAATAGGGCAAGTTCTGCATTTGATGGAAAAAAAATCGAACTCAAATCAAAGTTGACATTACGATGATAGAGAACACGAAAAAAGTGCGTCCGGCAATTCTCTCTGTCTGCCTGTATGTTTGTACCTGGACCTACAGCCTAAACTACTGGAAGTATTTTCTTAAAATTTAGTACTTTAGGGTCTTCGGTGATTGCCTAGAGGAGACAATGAAATTTTTTGTTTACCTACAAAACTAACGGTACCTGAAAACGGCTCCAACGATTTTGATACAAAAAATTAAGTATGGCATGGAATACATTTTGGTAAAAAAAACATTGGAGAACACATTTTATTAACGGTATCGTCATAGAATTTTGTTTTTTAACTTTCCCATTAACAGCTTTAACGATTTTTACCAAAATTTTTGTACAGGAGCTTCTTTAAATTTAAAATAATATTGTATATAAAAATATTCGAAAAAAATATTTTTTGGGTTTTTGAAAAAAAGCTCCATTTTTTTAATCAATACATATCTTCAAAACATGTGAACGATTATTTTTTGAAATAATGTATTTCCTAAAATCTATATTACCAAATACTTAAAGTTAGCATCCAAAATTTTTGTATTGAACAATTTTATATTGAACAATTTTAGTCATGCATTTTATTTAATTTTAATTGATCTCCCTTAGAATCTTAAACGTATAATAAGAAGAACAAAGCTAAAATTTTAACTCTTACCTTATAAGTATTAATCCAACATATATTTAAATCAAATTAAGTTTCTGCCAAAAAACTCAAGAACATTCTAAATTCCACAATTGTTTTCCTTAACACAAGTATGTAATAGCCTCCATACTTGCTGGTTGGATAATTCGAGAGTTAATAATTGGACAGGTATCGATCAAGCGGCGAATTAAGAAATAAATGTTCAATGTCACTTAAGTGCATTAAAGAGTCATACTTTGTAGCTATATAGCATACTTTTAACTTCCTGAACACTTAAAATAATAACCAATGCAAAAAATGAATGTGTTCGAAAACCAAACATTTTGTATAAGCAATTGAATTATAGTAGTTTGAACAACTTCATTTAATCCTTGTAAAAATAACTTAGAATTACTAAACCGCACATCCATTTTTAAAAAGTGCTGTGCAATTCCTTATAGAAAAAGTAGTGTGAACGCTAAGTGCACAACTTTATACTTGCCCTTTCAAACGAAGAGAGCTATGAAAATTCAACATAAATAATATACATAGGGTCCAATAGGAGATGAAGTGGCGATCTGGCATCGGTCCCGTTCTGGGAACTGACATGTATGTTCACATGGTTTGTAGAGAGGAGATGAATGGAATACGAGTAGCATGCCAGCTCGCAAAGCATTTGTGGGAGTTAGATTGCACTTGCAGCTGGAATAACAACACCATTATGAGCAGCAGAAAATCCTACATTATGCATATTGCATAGTTTTTATTTCAACCCTCCGCTACGTTCTTTTTGTTCGCATTCTATTGCCCGGACTCCTTTACATACCGAGGCTACACCGCACCGCTTGTGTATCTCTGCCGCATGTGTTTTGAGCTCCTTTTCCAACAACGCCATCGCCACTACTATAACCCGCCATCAAGAATTTTCTTATCGAGGAAATTATGCTAATTTGCCATCATGGAGCTGGTCGGGTTGGATGTATAGTATGTATCTATACGAGATGCGACGAAGAGGTCAGGCATAACATCCCAGACGAAGGGAGTGGATTGAAATTACATGATTCAGTAGATAATTTAACCTTTGCCTGTGTCCCGAGCGTTTATGTGGTTTATGGGGTTATCAGACGTTTTGCATGCTTCACTCCCGCTACCGCCACAGCAGCGGAGACAGCAAAAAGCGTTTAGCAGTTGCCTCGTTCAGTCCTCTTTGCAAGGGTTTTCTGCTGGTAGTTGTGCATGCACAGTACACGGGTTGTACAAATAGTGCGAACAATTAAAGTTTTTTTTCAGTCAATCCTGCACGCTCTGTTCCTTCAGCTCTTAGAAAATAATTTCAGTTTCGGGCGAGCGGAGGAGTTCAATGCGGTTTCACTGCTTTTCTAATGGTCGCGCGATCCTTTATTCGCCTTAGCTGACATGGTCGCAGATTGCAGATAATAGTGCTTTTGAGAATGAAAAAACAAAAGGACCAACGACTTCTGTGCTTTGATAACGATGAAATAGGATAGGTCGACTCTATATTCTTTATGTTTTAAGGAAAGATGCTTTTGCATGATGATATCAGCCGAAGCGTTATTCATAAGAGGTGGTTATAATCGCAGGGTCTCTGGCATGTCGCTCAAGAAGAGTTATATCTAAAACCACGTTTGTTCCTAAGTAGGTTGCACTAGATTAGATAATGGATAATAATTGAAAGTAAATTTATTAATGAAAGATTTTTTCATAAAGTTATCCATATTTGATAAACTTAAGATAAGAGTGCACAAGCTCCTACAGTAAGATTCTTGCGTTAAGGTCGTGTTATGAGTTACAATTTCTGGAAATGGAACTCTAATATCTTATATTCATTAAAACCATTCCTGAAATATGCAAGAAATCTTTATTTACAAAAAATAAACAGGTTCAAAAATACACATGAAGAAAATTGTTTTTGTTTTTTTGTTTCTAAAGGGTGGGCCAAATACAAGTTTATTTTAAAAACGCAATAAAATAAACAAAACTATTTTTTTTTTTCATGTACATATTATGGCTTTATTAGTAAGAGTAAGTTCAAGTGGATGGTCTTGCGCCTTCAATTACTAATTTAACTGGACCTTGCAAGGGAATAATCCGAGATCTTTGTGCAGAATTCTCCTCAGGTGTTGTGATCAATGGCGAGTTTATGTTCGTGAATTAAGTCTCACACTCTCGGCTACAGGAGCCGCATTCTCGTCTCTGTACACCGTACGACCGAAGACGGGGACCATGAGTACTGTCCATTAGCCTACCAGTCTCAAGAACTTTTTGCATAAGCGCGTACAGCAGGTGGTGGCTGGTGGGTGCTTTATTTCAGCCAAAACTTCTTTTCAAAAAACGCACTGCTTGGGCTACACAGCACTTAATTTGGGAAGGTATGATACTGACTTTCGGTCAGGATTTAGAGCGGGAAACAGATGTCAGTGTCAAAATAAGCTATGATTTAAAAAGAAACCACTAGATGGCCCACCTTTATAGCTGAGATTGTTCAGCTGATCCAGGGTCAAGCAGAATAAACTACATTCGAAGTAGAGACACTGAAAGCACTGGCAACTGAGACCATCGGCACACACACAGAAAGAAAGAAAAACAGAAAAAAAACACATGTCAACAGCACGCGGTTGGTATTTGAACGTTCCCCGGTTGGTTATGGAAACTGCTTCATTTTAACCTTTGCTGCAAATTGTTTGACAATGAAAAAATTCTATGATGCTAAAAAACGTACATCTTACGATTTCTTCAGTGACAGACAACGATAAAAATTGGCAGGCCAGACAATAAGTTGTGTGTGTACACGATTATCAAACACCTTACAATTTACCGTCTTACAATTAATTGTCAGATACATTTTCTGACAATATTGTATAAACTACCAATTGTGTACACTTAGCTTTACCTATAGTTTTATCCAAACTCATCTTCATTGCATTTGAATGAGTGCATTTAGCCACATAAATTTTAAAACTTTTTGGAAGCTAATTCCAATTTTTTCGAGTTAAAAGGAACTTCCCTACTTAGCGAATTCAACCTTCTTCGGGTTGCATTCAATCTTTTGTAAAAAAAATGTATGTATAAACTTAAAGAAAGAAAATTAGAGCACGAAGCCATTCTCACGAGTGTAACTGTAGTTTCAGGCACCAAATGTCGCCCGTGATCGTTATCACACCACGAAGATATGAATTAAGAAAACTTCATCGAATGGCCTATAGGCGCTAAATGAATTTTGTTACTGAATTGTATTTTGTATCTCTTGCACCTATTTTCTGACCCTCATTTTTTATTGCTTAATAAAGAATATAAAAAAATAAAAAAAAAACGTGTATTTAACTTTTAATCACTGTTTAATATCGGGTATTGAAAAGTGTTTAAAATACAAATATTAGTGCCTATTATAGAACTGGAAGACTGTTTTGATGTAAATCTTTTTACTCGAGAATACAGAGCCAATCCCATTGAATGAGATTTTTTGTATTCTTGTAAATTTACATACATAGGTACTCGTACATATATAAAAATCATACCAGCTAGTTGGCATCCCCCACTCTCTGTGACCAAACACCCGATTTCTGTGGGATTTGTCAAGGCCTTAACCATCAAACTACCTCTACCAGGCATGCGTTGGCAATTTCTGTCCAATCGAAAGGAGTCAAATCGGGAGGAATTTTTTTTGGAACATTCAATAATTAAGAAATATCTTCTTTTTTTTTGATTAAAAAATACTTGTATAAACTTTACCTATACATATACATACTTATGTATGTATATAGCAAAACATCTCCAACGATTTTTCAAATTCAGATTCGATACATTTAAATCAGAAGACGTCTGTTCTTTGTTTTGAGCCTTAAACTATTTTATGACTGGTAAGGTTTTAAAGCAATGAATTTAATTAGTTTTACATTTCTCACTTATAAAATAAATTTTAAACTCTAAACGACTTGAAATATAAGAGCAAATACATAAAACCCAGTCGTTCCTTTTGTTTTTTATGTATATTCTGGGATTCAATTTAATTTTGTTTTTCTCATGTGAAGAAAAATTACGAAAAGAAGATAAAAATATCTGAGAAGACATTTCCAGAACTAACCGTTCGGATATATTCGTTGTTTGTTGTCCTTGTTCTAGTCTAGTTATTCTCATGAAATACCATTTGCTTGTTCAAAGAATTAAAAACTAAATTAGTTCAATAGTCTTATTTTTAGAACATCTTGTTGTTTGGACAATTTAAGTTACTTTGAGGGAGATTATTGATTTGGATAGCATAAGGATCAAGGGCATTATTTCAAATGTTTCTTCTGTGAATATCAGGATTTAACTTTCAAGTGCTAGGCAGCAGGAAAAAAGGAATGTATGATGATGCAATGTCCATGAAAAACAATTTCGGAATAATTCTGGACAAATATTTTATTTCAAGTGATGGTTAGATTAGTTTCTCATGTGAAGAATTTAAAGCTCAATCTTAACAAGAAAATTATCATAAATTGTACAACCGTATGCTTTAATCTATATACAAACATTCTCTTACAAAACAGGTAATAATAATTTTCAGTTCAGATTAACAAGAAACATTCCTAATGGTTAAAAAGGTTTTGACAATTTGATAATTATTATTATTATTATTATATTATTATCGAGTTCTTGCACTTTCTCAGCTCGATGAGCTGGAAAACATTCACCGATCATAAGATTCGGCTCGGAGAGGAGAGAATTCACCCTATCTCAGCAAAACCGCATATCTAGTTTGGTTGTTTTTTTTTTTTTTTTTTTTTTGTTCTTTTTTTTTTTTTTTGTATATATTAATTTAGAAATTTCCGTGTGGCACGTCTGCAACACTACTGCCTTCTGCCCAGTTTTTCAGATTTTTATATTGACGCCAATCTGTTCTAGGTTTTTCTTCAGATTTCGGGACATAAGTCCTTCCGCGGATATAACAATGGGATAGATGATAACCCTTTCCAACTGCCATACTGATTTTATTTCAATGGCTAAGTTCTCATATTTTGTAATTTTTTCTGCTTTCGTCTTTTGGATGTTACTTGTCAACGGGACTGCGATGTCTATAATAATTGCCGTTTTAGACCTCTTATCTATGAGAACAATATCCGGACGGTTATAGTCAACTGTTCTGTCCGTTAGTATTGGACGGTCCCAGTACAGGATATGGTTGCTCGACTCTAGTATATCCATTGGCTTCTATTTGTAGAAGGGTTTCTAAAAGCTCATGCTTTTTGGCCAATTCCTGGTGAACAATTTTTGCCAGCTGGTTGTGCCTACCAAGATAAGCCGAATTCGCTAGCCCAGGGCATCCTGCTATTATGTGTTCAATAGTTTCACCTGGTTTGGCACATTTTCTACATCTGTCAGCCACCTCCATGCCTAGGCAATGCTTTTCATAGTTCCTAGTTTTTATTACCTTGTCCTGAATGGCGATTAGAAATCCTTCGGTCTCCGGGAATAGGTATCCATTAGTGAGCCACTCTAGAGAGCTAGTTTTGTCGATGTGCTCTTCACGAAGGGCTTTCGGAAACCTTCCATGCAGGCTCATATTCAGGTACCTTTTATGATCTATTGCAACTATTTCAATTGGATCTTCCACATTCGCGTTTTTCAGGCTTAGAGGCGTATAGTTATCATCTAGGGGACGGGCTGCCGACATTACTCCTTCAGGTGAGCGAAGAAGTTTATTTCTCATCTTTGCTTCCAACATCCTGCACATTTTATATATGCAAAGGAGGCCTCTACCACCTTCCTTCCTTGGGAGGTACAAGCGATGAACTGACGAATTTGGATGAAGGCATCGGAATTTTGAAAGCAATCTCCTTGTCATTCTATCCAGTTCATGAAGATCCGTATCTGACCATTTTAGGATACCGAATGAGTAGCTCAGTGATGGTATTGCCCAAATCCCAAGAGTTGATGCTTTCCATCAAGTTCCTTGCTGATAGTTTTGTGTTCAGTACTTTTGTTAGTTTTTTCCTGCATTTTTCCTTAAACTCAGCTTTGAGCCTTGTGTGGTCGATTCGTGCGTTCTGAGTTATACCTAGGTATTTGTAGAGGTCATCCTTCTCCATCTCTTCTACTCCTTGGTAAGGACCTTCGGTGGGAGCAGTATTACCTTTGATGATTTTAAGAAGAGCACATTTGTCAAAACCAAATGACATGTTTATGTCATCACTGAATAGCTTGGTAATATCAATTAGAGACTGCAATTTATGGCGGCTTCCTGAATAAAGTTTAAGATCATCCATAAACAGTAGGTGAGAGATTTGTTGCTCTCCAGATGGGTTTAGTTTGTATCCAAGATTTGCACATTTCAACATATTTGATAGTGGGTTGAGTGCAAGGCAGAACCATAATGGCGATAAAGAATCGCCCTGGAATATTCCCCTAAGGATATCGACGGTCGCAAATTCACTCTTTCCTAGTCGCAGATTTACCTTCCAGTTTTTCATAAGTGAGCTTAGTACATTCACAATTCTTGGACATACTTTGTAGATGGAGAGTATTTGTAGGAGCCACTCATGGGGTATGGAATCGAAAGCTTTTTTATAATCTATATATCCCATATGTAAGTTTCTTTTCCTTGTCTGCGCCTGTTTTAGGATAATGGCATCTATGGTTAATTGATGTTTACAACCGAGTTCATTTCTGATGCAGCCTTTTTGTTCTTCTTCCAGGATTTTGTTGTCAAAGCAGTGCTCGTAGATTTTGTTGCTGATAAGTGCAGTGAAAATTTTGTATATAGCCGATAGACAAGTTATTGGCCTGTAGTTCTCCGGTTTGCGAACGTCTCCTTTTTTGAATATTAAGAAGGTTGTTCCTTTGGCCAGGTGTCCAGGTATTACGCTTGGGTTGTTAAGGGCGCCGCTGAATAATTTAGCCAGTGGTTCATGGCATGCTGTAAGGTATTTCAGCTAGTAATTTTGTACTTTATCAGGACCTGCGACCTTCCAATTCATGGACTTCTTCACAACTTCGTAAACATCTTCTCTGGTAAAGCCTTCAACTCTCATTTCCGGAGTCTCTTGGTGTCTCGTTGTCTCGTCTTCAATCCATTTCGCGTTCTTGTTGAATGACTTAGTTTCGGACCAGGTTGAATTCCAGAATTGTCGAAAGGTTTCTTTGTTTATTGCATCTTGGGTTCTTTCCATGGGAGTTTGGGTTTCGTTACATTGTTCCAGGCTCCTGAAGAAGTGTTTTCTGTTTTTGTAGAAATCATTGTTTTGTTTTTTCCTTTTATACATCTCATTGTATCTCCTCAATCTTGCACCCTTTACTTTGATCCTTTGCCTTAGGTTATCTTTAAGGTTCAATAGTTGTTGTGTACTTTCAGGATGTCCGAGGTCAATGTAATGGTTTTGTGCAATAGCAGACACCTTTCTCTTTATTTTTCTTCAGATATTTTCTTTCAGGTACTCGGAGATTTGGTCATGCATCGCCCGAAGCTTTTCTATGCTTTTTTCCAATCTTTTTTTCCATATTGGTATTCGCTGTTCTCTGGTACTTGATGAGTTTATATTTGGACGTGGGATCTTTTGTCCGTTGAGTTCAATTATTGTCCTTGCTGCACAATAAAGAGCAGTTTGAATATCTTCAAGACTACTTGATTCATTGAAGAAATCAGAGAGGATTCTATTCACGTTCTCCAACATTTTTTTTCCATTGTGAGGCTTTTTAAGCTTGAGGATATATGGTCTTTCATCGGGTTCAAAGTCTTTGAATATTTCAATTATTTATTATTAATGTTTTCCAATTCTATCTCAGATAGATATCTTTTTCTAATAATAACGCTTTTTCGGTCAACGATGTTTTGTTCGGTTATACTTAATTCAGGAAATCTTCTGCAGAATTCCCGATGTAGTTTTTGTCTATAGCCAGTGCGCGGATTACTTTCGCAATTGTTGACACGGTAGTATATTCTCATAACTTCGATATTCATTTCACGTGTCCACTTGATTCTTTGCGAGCGCATTTCTCGACGAGCAGTCCCTAACATTGTTGGGGACGAGCCAGAAGATAATGTGGCTTGCGCTGTTTCTGCCATGTTAAACGATTCATCCGCTGAATTTCTTCGGGCTGTAGATTCTTGTGGGGCAGGGGCCCGCCTCCTCAGCACCCTGTCACCGGCGTCTCGTAAGCTGTCATGACCATCACCGGCTCTGGTCACGCCCTGGCGAACCCCAGGTAGCGGCACTGGACTAATTATATTTTCAGTTGTGTTCTCCATTGTGGGTGTTATGCACTGTTTTGTACCTGTTCGCATAGAGGTATGGTTTACTGTGTCCTTCAGGTATGCATTTTAACGTTGTTGCCAGCATACTAGGCCGTTTTGACGGTGGGATCATAGGCGCGTCAGTCAAGAGTTTTTTCACGGATCCGGGTTGGATTTTAGTCGCCTCTTACGACAGGCATGCCTTACCTCGGGAATATTCTACCCCCTTACCCGCTGGGGTATTATTATTATTATTATTGAGTTTATCTCTATACTTCTCAACCTCTATGAGGTTGGAAATTACCTATCCCGGGCTATGCCAAGGGATTAGGCTCTGTTGGGGCATAGACCATGTTCTAGCCCATTCTGTTGGAAACGTCGTACGATATTGCATGTATTTAAAATAACAGATTTTTGCATTGTCTGTATTGCACTTTCAAGATTGTGTTGCTTTAGATGTTTAATAAGGCTCGTTGGAATCAATCCTGTCGCTGACACTATTATTGGCGTTATTGTTACTCGCTCTGCTTGATACATCATCCTTAGCTCTGCTGCAAGTTCGGTCAATTTCTCTGCCAGTAGGTACTAATGGTAGGGACCTCATTTTATATATTTTTAGTTGCGACTTATAGGTACTATAAGGCAAGTTATGCATTCGTAAAAAAATCGAACTCGAGATTTTGATCAAAGTTGACATTACGATGATAGCGAAGACCAAAAAAGTGGGTCTGGCAATTCTGTCTGTCTGTCTGTTCGATTACAGCCAAACGGCTCGGCCGATTTTCTTCAAATTCGGTAGATATGGGTTTTAATTTTTTACCCCCGGATGTTTTTTGATTTGATTTTTTAAAACCAAAAATAACGGTACCTGCCATACGATTTTTTTTTTCGAAATTTTATAAATATTTTTTTTTTCTCAAAAACTGTCCCAACGATTTTTTTTTTAAATTATAAAATTTTCATTTAGTTAAACCTAGGTAATGGTTGAAAAAAATTTTCCAAAAAATGAGTAGTTTTGGTACCCCCCTTGGGACCATTTTGTTTTGTTTTTGATTTTCTCAAAAACGGTACCACCGATTTTGATCATTTTTTTATGCTAAAGCTTCCCAGCAGTTTGATTATTATTGTGTATTCAAAGTTTTCGATTTTTCAAAACTGTGCAACTGATTTTGATCAATTTTTGGTATAATATATCTCGTAAGGATTTTGTTTATTTAAATGTTCCAAGTATTTTTTTGTTTGGATTCTTAAGAATATTTTCAATTTGGTAAAACAAGTTCAAATAATGTACCTACCTATCATGAAATATAAATATTTACAAATCAGATTGCAATAAAATCATTTTAATTTAACGTTTTTAATAAACTTGAGTTATTTCCCCGACCTCAACAATTATATACAATATGGTGATATCCCAAGCAGTCTAAAAACTTGCACAATGCCAACTAATTATATTATCATTGTTTTTCAATCAACTAATTCTACCAGCCACAGTGTTCGTATCCGAAACACTACTATTGGTTTAAAAACAACCAAATATTCCGCATTATTTGCACAAGCAGACAAACATCGAGAAAATTATAGAATTTCCTGCATAAATAATGACTGGCAACATCAAATCACATCAAACAATACCTTCATCTCCCAAATCAGAGACTTTATCCTCAATTAGATTTATTTTGAAAACTCCCCAATAATTCTGCGGGTTATGCCCCAGGGGGCATCCATCCTCACGCCTGACTCAGTCCATCGTCATCTACCATTTCAGAATTTAGTCAACGGTACCTACTATAGTAGTACATCAATCAATGTCGGAGGCGAATGTAAATCATTATGCCATTGTTTACTATTGCACACAGGAACATTGCCGAGCGCTTAAATAGATACGCAAAGTAGACAAAGAAGTATAGTATATGCATCCGGTGCGATGTGGGGCGTGGGAAAGGGCGACAGCGAATCGACAGCATTAGTATTGAATGGTTTTGACTTCCATAATCACATCCTGTGTGGTATAACTAATCATTAATTGCCCCAAACCATAACAGTAGACTACCGTTCGAAAACTCACATGGTGCGCAATTAGAGCTCACCATTTCTGGTCGCTTAGGTGAAGGGCCGCCGCATTCAATTTCAAACAATTAATTTTCTCCAGAATGCGGTCTTGATTTGTTTGTTGTTTTTTCAGGTATGGCAGTAAAACAAGTTTTCTTCTAATATTTTTAACTTTGACCGCAATGCTTATTAAATCATATGTCCGATCATTAAAGCTCTGAAAGCGTACATTTTGAGCTACGCGTTTTTTTTAAACTTCAATTTTTTCTTTCCAGGTGCCTATATACTCGTAGTATACCAAACCAACGGGAAACATTTGGATCGAAAAATACCATTGACAACGTTTTACTCGTCGGTCTTTCGCCTACGTCACATTGACTTTATTGCTTGAATAAGGGTGCCATGTTAATTAAAAATGACAGACGAATGATTCATTTCATTACTTCTGAATGTTTCACGTTTGGTATGGTTTGAAAAGCCATCGGCTTAGACAATACAACAGAGAGAGACAGAAAGAAAGAACAACAGAAGAAACACGGTTGGGATTTAAACGGTCCCCCATCCAAGTACTCGTACTAACCATGCGCAATGATGCTTGATTTCACTGATTGATGGGAAGCGATGTTTTTTTTTTTTTTTAAATTCATTTTTATTTACTTCAATCTTATAATTATAACTATCTTAATGCTGGACAAAAATTCATAAGACTAGCCTACTTATCAATAACTTACAACTAACTTACTGGTAGAGCTGTGTCAATCGCGATTGATTCGGTCTTTGCGACCCGTTCACCAAAAAGATTGATTGATTGCAATCAAAGTAGACCAAATCAATCAATCCTAATGTCAATACCTTGCCACTGAAACCGATGAACGAAACGAACGAAAAAAAAGTAATGTTTCGATCATTCAACTTGATCTCAATCATTTCACAATCGGAATACCAAATAGGAATGGACATGAAACAGAATGTATATTCCTCATTTTATATACAATAGAAGAGGGCGTGAACGTAGCAACGAAGTAGAAAAAAGCCAAACTTGCTTTCATTTTCACATTGTTTCGGTCTCGGTCTGAACGAAACGATTGGAAAAAATTATTTTACTTGAATGAATGATTGAAAACATTTCGTGTCGGTCTATATCTCGTTCGGAACGAAACGGATGGTTAAAAAATGATTGAATGAACGATTGATTGAAAAGACCGAATCCTTGAACCAATCAATCAATGATTGATTCGGTCTTTCAAAATGAACGATTGGCACAGCTCTACTTACTGGCCCCATGCGGGAACTCTAAGTTAGGGTAAAAAAATTTCTATGCAACTGTCAGTGACATGTCAAACCGTCACGCCATCCGTCAAAGACAGCGACATGTTTTTAGCATGTGCAAAGTAAAACATGAAGTTGGATACGATTTAGAATTTACACATGGCTGCATTCAAAGATAAACATAAAACTATAGGTTCAGACGCGCAATGGCTATGCAACCGAATAATTATTATTGACAAGCATATTGCAATCCAAATAAATTTTACCAACACCTAACCCTCGCATACAAAGTACTCGCCAAAAAGTTGGGTATATCCATTACCCTTTGTATTCTTGCTGTCATAGACGGCATACCATATGACCATCAGGTTGCCTGAAAGTTTTGAAATTATACTTTTTAATAATATTTATTCGCTTAATCGCACACGCCACCGACATTTGTGACCATCAGGTTGCCTGAAAGTTTTGAAATTATACTTTTTAATAATATTTATTCGCTTAATCGCACACGCCACCGACATTTGTTTTGGTATTTATAAATTTGAACGTCACCCGACTAATCAATCAAATACTTTAATAATTAATTTTACAAGAGTGCCGCTGTCAGTGTACTTGCTTTCCAACATGCAACATGCTTGCCAATACTTGCACGTGCAGCCCTAGGGTAATACAAACAAAGCGAGGCAACTTGCTTGTCAAGTGGCATGGGAGTTTTGTACTTTTCTTCTCGATTAATTTAAGGCTAGGCGCGCACATTCAATTTTTTGAAGTAAAACTTCCTTTCCGGCGTTGGTGGTAAAAAATTCTCTATGCAGCTGTCAGTGACATGTCAAACCGTCACGTTATCAGTCAAAGACAGCGACATGTTTTTAGAATACAAAATATTTGTTCGTAGGTTATAATCTTACAGAAGCTTTGCTTGAGGAAAAAGAAGTTTTACTTCAACCGCGCGTACGTCAGTACACACAATCTTTTTTTTTTATTTTTATGTCTTTATTGTGTTTTTTATTAGAAAATTGAAAAAAAAAACTAATATCCGGGACTATTTTTTGTTGTCCTTAAAATACCAAAACCACCAAAACTGATTCTCCTGCTTCACCCTATCAGTTTTGTCCCGTTCGGACACAGCCCTACTGAACCGAAGGAGCTTTTCTCCGTCTTGTGCCAGAACGTCCCGAGTGTATAGGAGCCGCCGGTCCACGATATTCGTCTGACGTGGTAGATTAGCGGTACTGCCAATCTATCCTGTATCAGACCGCATCTATCTAAATAGAGGAATGCCTCTGAAGGAATGAAGCCACTCAAGCCTGCATTTTCAAAATATTCGTCATTTGGGTAGAACGCCCCGAAAATCAAATTATTGGTCGAAGTGACCCCGAATTAGTTTTATCACGAAATTGTCAACTCTGTTGATCCGAGCCCCGTTGTATAGAGCCTCGTTCGGATAATAGTGAACATGAGAAGATTCGGGTGTCCGATGCAAACCAGTACAGCGTCGATGACACTGCCCCTCGAACACCATCCTCTCCATCTGAGATGGAGCAACGTTGAACCACACTGGACAATCATAAACGATCATCGGCCGTATTAGGGCCATGTAGCAAATGACCTTCACTCTGGGGTCAAGCCGACTGCTGTAAAACAGTCGTTTCGTCAGACCGAAGGCTCCTATGGCCCTGGCCAGCGCAGCACCTATATGTCTGTCGAAATACAGATACTGATCCAACCAGATACCGAGGTACTTCACTACACTTTTGCTCGCTAATCGTCGCCCGTGAGGATCAACGATGACCATCATGCGCCAATTCTTGCGCGTATCCCGTGGAGCTCTAGCCAACGGAGTCCGGAACAAAATTGTTTCCGACTTCTGGACATTTATTTTCAGTTTCCAGTCATCGCAATATCGCTGAATCTTCTCAAAGTCACGCTGCAAGAGAATTATAATAACTTCAATCTTTCGGGCCGTTCTGTACGCAATTAGATCGTCGGCATACGCTATTGAATTCGGAAGGCTACCTTTAAGATCACTGGTGTAAATGCTGAAGAGAATTGGCGAATTAACCGCTCCCTGTTGTAGACCATTTTTGATTTCAAAAGTTGTGGTAGAAGTTACATTGCCACTTTTGACAACAAACTTTCTACCGTTAAGCATATCATAAAGCATATACATCAATGGTTTGCTAATGCCAAGTCTGTGTAGTTTCAGATAAAGACCCTCTAACCATACGGTGTCTAAGGCCTTTTCTAAATCCACCAAAACAGCACCCGTGCATTGTTGTTTTGACTTATTCCATTGGATATCAGAAACGAACTTAGCCGCGGCATGAATTGTGTCATGTCCCGCCTTGAACCCGAACTGGTTATCCGGAATTATTGTGTTGTCCGCAGCCCACTTAATCAGAGCCCTATTAATGATCTTTTCGAAAACCTTACTGATGCTCGGAAGAAGACTTATCGACCGAAGATTGGACGGATTGGAGTTGTCATTTCCCTTTTTCGGGAGAGGATGTACCACAGCTGTCTTCCAATGCACTGGATAATATGCATTATTCAGCGCATTGTTGAAGAGTGTGGCATAAATGTCAATTGCCTCATTCGGTAAATGTCTTAGTACAACGTAAGATATATCAACACCCGCTGACTTCTTATTCTTAATAGAACTGAAGATGAGCTGGAGATCCATCTTCGTCATTAACAAGGGACTTGTCCCTATTCGCTCGGCGATTATGGCATTTGCCAAAAAGTCGTCATTGAACCGCACGAAACCGGGGTTCTCAGATCGCCATTGCGTTATTTCATTTCGAAGATAGAAGTGATGCAGTAGTGCTCTGTTTTCCAGGTCGTGGTTCGGGCGAATGCAAGCATTCACCTTGTACACTTGCTGAAACGCAGCCCCCACAGCCTCTACCTTCTCCCTCTGATCCTCAATTATATAGAAGTCATCGTCCAAGACGGCTTCCTCTGGATCAATTTGCGCTGTCAGGAGTACGTCTGTGTTCTCTACTGTTCTCTGGAGCTTAAGACACGGAAGGTCGTTTTGATTATTTTTCCTAAATATCTTATTGATTTCAGGAAACATACTAGGGTTGCTGGACTTTACAGAACGAATCCTGTTGTCCCAAAACCTGTTAATAGATAACCTGTAGTTAACGTCCAGGTCGTGCGGGTCTGTGAATCGTCTGTATAAGTTTTTAAGTCTTGTCAGTAAACCACTCTTATGTCTATGTAGTGCGTCTATGGTCGCGTTTCTGTAGACGTCCATTTGGTCGCGTTCTTTGTACTTGGGTATTGTCCGTTCCATTGTTCGTTTAATCGTTTCGTCCATCTGTTGTAGATGTTGGTCGATTTCTGTATTTGTAAGGTTTCTGTTATTTGGTGCGCTATGTCACTCGAACGAATTTCTCTCGCTAAGGCGTTGGTGAAACGAGGCCAGGGCATCTTACTGTAATTGTAAGAATGAACTGCAACGTATTCTTCCAACTCCACGCGTTCGTTCGGAATCTGAATTATAGCAGCCATTCCGCAGTGATCACTGTCGTACTCGATTGTCTGTAAGCAGTTTCGAGGGTGATTACCCACTTTGTCTGTAATTGTCAGTCTGGTATCGTACAGCAAAAGGTCCAGAAAGGAACCGCCCCTTGGATACGACGGCCTTTCAGTAGCCAGCAGGTCAATACCATATTCAACGCTGTAAAGATTCATCAAATTAAAAAGATGATTACCTCTAAGATTATTTGTTTGATTTCCCCAATCTTCATGTTTCGCGTTCAAATCACCGGCCATGATAAAGTAGTTTTCTTCCAAGCTCAGTTTTAGTGTTCTAAAGAGAATCTCGAGCTCTGAATCAAAAGTAGTAGCCTGCGGAGCTTCAGCCGCATAGGCCGCAATTACATACATCCGCTTCCCTTGAGTGATAAAGGTGCATATGACGCAAACCTCTAGCGTCTGGAGCTTTCGAAGATCATTGTTGTACATGACTTTATAATGAATGCCTCTTCGTATGAAGATGGCGACACCGCCTCCTCGAGTAGATTCGGGTCGATCTCTTCTTACGATATTGTAATTTTTATGAGTCAATTTATGTTTCAGGTTTAACTTGGTTTCGCTAGCCAAAAACACATCTGGACTGAGATCTTTCAACAATTGGAACAAATTAGCTCTACGTTCAATCCTAATCAGTGAATTTACATTCACAGCCAGGATTTTTAAGCGCGTCTCCGGTAGCGCGCCCATTATGGTCTATGTTGCACTAGGCCAGGCATCAAAGAGTAGAGATGGTCTACCCTTTTGCCTTGCTCCTTTAACTGACTTTGCAGTCTTGCTAGCTGGCCTTGAATGCTCAGTAACAAGGCTACAATGTCGGCCTGCACCTCTGGCGCCTTAGGCACGGGGGCCTGTGGGGCAACTGTTGGCGGGGCCTGTCTCGTATGCCTATTTCTTGACGCCATTTCGGCGTAAGAAAAGTTAGGGTCCACGAATCTTGTTGTTGGAGCCTGTCGAACTTCGGCTTTTTGACTGGCCTGTTGTTGTTTTATTTGCTGAACCTTAGGGCGGCCCCTATAGTTAGCGGAGTGCCCCTCGTTTCCACAGATGACACACTTGAGCTGGGTTAAATCTTCAACCCGCTCAATCCCTAACTGACATTCCCCCCTCATGTGGGTTTCTGCGCACTTGACGCAGCGCATCCGCATATCGCAGTTGGCTGCGACATGGCCGAACCTCTTTTTAGTGTTTCCCAACGTACAGCCTGGAAGTCGAGGCGGGAAATACTCCTCAGACTTTCAACCTTGCTGTGGGGCGATAATGTTACGAGGAACATTGGCAACCCGTAACCCCCCCGTCTTGACTTCACCGTGGTGAATGGCTTGACCCCGATAAACTCGAGATCGTCGCTGGCTTTCGGACGGAGCTCATCTAAGAGCGAATCCGGTGCCGTTACTTCTCTCAATAACTCTTTAGCTGTTTTATATTCGGCCAGTGAGAAGCACTGAACCGAGTACCGTTTTTCTTTTTCATTTATAATTTTAATAAGAAAGTGGCCGTTTGTGGCCCGCTTGCATACCTGTTTAATGTCCTTTAGGTCGATTTTAAAGGTCCTAATTGGTGGCACCTTCTCACTTTTAGGCTGTGGTGTATCTGTACTGCTGGTTCTGGCTGCTGCTGCTGTTG
The DNA here is from genome assembly GCA_963931855.1 of Philhelius festivus. Lineage (NCBI taxonomy): Eukaryota > Metazoa > Arthropoda > Insecta > Diptera > Syrphidae > Philhelius > Philhelius festivus. The sequence goes on along the minus strand of OZ007555.1, from coordinate 125,336,351 downwards.
CTGTTTTTCTGCTGCTGAAGTTGATGGGCCCTCATTATATGGGCCTGCTGCTGTTGCTACTTTATGAGTGCCTTGCTCCGCTCCTGCAGTTTTTCTTGCGGGCTTTTGCTGCTGTTGCTTTTGCGCTTGTTGTTGCGGTGTTTTTTTTTGCAACTTGAACCACCTGATTGCCCGTTGCTTGTTGGACCTGTTACTGCTGTTGTTGTTGTTTTTGCTGTTGCCGTTCTGCTGCTTTTTTAGCTTGCAACTGCTTTTGGGCCAGCTTCTCCTCGGCCGCTTTTGGGCGGAGCGCTTCCATTTTACTTCTTATCTGGGTAAAGAGGGGCTCCATCTCCTCCTTCAGCTTGTCAAGGTGCTGCTGGTACTTGTCCATTTCGGCTTTCTTTGCCTGGAGGGCCTGCTCCAGCTCGCTTAGAATTGTATCTGCTTGGGGGTTTTGTTCCCCTTGCAGCTCCTTGTCTGTATACGGCTCTGGCTCCGACAGTAAAGCAAATTTATTGCTACCTGGAGACCTGTAGAGCCCCCCCTTCTTCAGACATATACTCGGTGCCAGCCGAGTCACTGTATTCGTCAGTGTCCCCGATCTGTACCTTGCCGGCTGTCGATGTTGTTGCTGCCCGCTCCTTGCCTCCCACCCCAGCTCGCAGCTTACCTGAGGTGGCTCTCGATGCATCGAGATTTGGTTTCGGTCGCAATGTCCTCCTTCGCTTTGCCATTGGCTTGGTGGCTATTGTATTGTTGTTCGGATGTACCGCTGATGACGGCTCAACTGCAACATCATCCGACTTTGCGGAGGAATCTTTCGATCCCCCCCCCCTTCTCTCCTTCTCCATCTGCTTATTTTCCCAATAAATAATTCCACTGACTTCGTTGTTGTGAAAAAAAGCTTCAACAAATTTATTCTGCTCCATCCGGGATTTGAACCCACGACCCTCAGATCCACAAGCGGACGCCACTACCTCGAGGCTATCGAACACTTGGTGGAATCGATGTCAAACTGAATACTTCACTACTAACTTTATATTTTAAACACTTGTAAAAGTAACGGATTATGTTAAAAGAGGTCGTGATGCTGGAGATATGACTGCCACCGATCTTCATACGCTCATTTAAGCTTCACATTGATTATATTATTTTGGTTTCGCATACATATGTAGGTACATATGCCCAATGAACGATTATCAACTAAAACGGTCTTTCAAATTATTGATGGAAGAAAAAGTTGATTGGAGAGCTAGTGCAGTGGTATGGGTGTGCGTGCAGGAAGTACTCAACTTCAAAATTGGGCTTATTTGTTTATTATTTTAAAATAAATCAACCTTTTCTGAAACCAAACAAATTTTTCTTTTTTTTAACACCTACCTCGAAACATACTCACATTTTTTTTGTGATTAATATTTTCCGATTAATCAAAATCACAGGGTGACGTATAGGAAAGTAGAGTTATAATTTAATAGTAACACTTTTTTTGCTTTTGTATATTTTTCAGAATTTGCTTCGAAAAACTTGGAAACTTATAATGTAAACACTCAGCACAGAACAAAGAACCGAAGTTGTTCAATATTGTTTCGAAGGTAAGCATTCGATTATTCAATTTCAAAGACCACATCGAAATTTCTTTCATGTTTGAAATGAACCATGTGGTCCAACTTTTTCGATTGGTTCACTAGTTTTCAGCAGATGTGCTTCACCCAACAAACCCACAGTGTCCATTTGAACAGTCTCATATTTCGCACTTATCGTCATTGACAGGCCTTTCAAATAAATCAAAAAATTGGTTGATATCTACCACGCAATAGTTTAATTAATTAACTTAATTTATTTCATTTGTAGGAAAACTCGCTGACTAAATTTAAAAAAATCCTTTCTCTATCCGTTAACCAATGCACATTTGAACCATCTGATGCATATATCATTGCATAGGAACCCTTAGTAAACCTTCTGTGAATTTATCCAAATTTCTTGATTATTTTTTTTTTTTGTACATGCCTGATACACTATTATTCATCCTGTTTCTTTAGTTTTTCAAGGATGTTGCACTTGAAAAACTAACTGCAATAAGTTCAAAACCAGAACCACAAATTCATATAGCAAATATGAAATAATGTTGTGAAAGTTAAATTCGGAACTTTTGTTTATTTTTACTGAGTAGGTATGTTTAAGATCTGTTATCTATAGCATAACTAACGTTCTACCTTATTATTGTGTAAAAAATAAAATCAATTCTTTTGACACAATTTCTACAAACTAGAACAACAAACCAAGTATCTCTAAATTGCTTCTGCCAAAATAACAGCACTTTCGTTGAACCAATTTAAATCTATAGTTCCTACATAAAATATATTTCTAAACCTTCATGAGTTATTACAATCCTTTAATTTAAGGGCAGACTCGTCTAAACTGTGAGCAGCTTCTCTTGTTAGAAGATATAAAAAATGAGATACCATTTGTTTTCCCTTGAAGCAAGTAAAACATTAAAAAAAAACGATTGAACATACCAAATTAGGAGTTGCTCATAATATAAAGATATACACCTATTTTTCCGTAAAATGAAACACCTGCACAAATTCTGCTTCAACACCTTCCGTCAATGTCTGTCTATCTTTTGCATCAATAATGACAGCACGGGAAAATAAAAAAAAAGAATATCAACCCAACGAGAAAAGATGCCTAGCGCCGCCACCACCGCCCAGAAGAGGTGTGTGTGAAGTCCAACAGAGATCAGAATAGATTTTCAGTAACAGGTCAGCCAACTAACTCTCACAGGGATATCTGCACTTCAATATATAGCTAGCAGTGTTGCCGCAAGCCAAAAAAAAAAGTCGCTAGATCGACCTTAAAAATCCGCTAGATATGCTAAAATTTTGAAAAAAGTCACTAGAAAAAAATTTCAGTACACATATAAAAAAAAATATATTCAGTTATAACAAAAAAATTATTTTGAATAGTAAAGAAAAACTTATAAACATTAAGTTAACATAAAAAATCTTAAAAAAAAAAAAAACAAAAACAAATTCAGTCTAGAAAATATTACTACTTTTCATTTTTCATTTTTTAAATGAAAAATATGTGGAATCATTTTTTAATCAATCATTTTAATCAATCATTTTTTAAATGAAAAGTAAAGAAGTTTTAATAATAACTTCAAACACCTATTATAAAAATAATAAATCACAAATAATTATAGCCATTTTAGCATCTTCATCAATTTCATTGACTTCAATATCTAAAGCATTATTGAAATTTTTGAATTTTTTGAAAATAAGTATATGTAAATATACTTACAAAAAGTTTACTCCCGAAATCTCCACTTTGGCCGATTCGACAAAACCAAACAAAAACAATTACAGTTAAAATTGTACATAAAATAAATCATATAAACAAAATGACCAGGTAGTCTAGTTTCTAAAACATATACCCGCTCACTCGCAATCACACTCCTTTTGGTCTTATTTTGTGTGGTGAAGTTTCAAATTCAGTTCAGTGGTCGTGGTAAAAAGAGAGTCAATCGAACATACATAAGTGCCAAAATCGAATGCCAGGGATGTAACATCATCACATGTTCTTGCGAAAAGTCACTAGAAAAGTCGCTAGAATTATCTAGTGACAAAAAATAATTTTTTGTCGCTAAACTTTTGAAAATTCCGCTAAATATAGTGACAAAGTCACTAAAACGGCAGCACTGATAGCTAGTGATGGAACTGTAATATTGTGATGTGATATACAGAACAGACTAGGGAGGATTAGTAACATATTTACGATATGCAACCCTGCATCAGAAGGCACAATTGACGTACGTAAAGATGGGAAAGGTAAGGTAGTGGCGTCGTATTTTTTCTGTCATCCATTCATTTCAGCCAGCACACTTAGAAGCATGATTTTCGGAACGTTGGGTTTGACTTTATTGAAAGCTTACCCGACCATACCCATCGGCAGCAGTATGCTAGCTAGCCTGGGTACTTAATATGCAGCTATGTCCTTATAGTGTATAGCGATAAGATATCAACCTGTCCGTGTTTACTAACATAATCCCAATGATGCGATGTTTTAAGAATGTGCTATTCCTGGAGCCAACAACATACCCCACTTTTTGTTATATCAATTTTTGTATCCTTGTTTTTGAAAAATTAAAACAGTATTTTCACCAGGTGTAGGTTCATAGATGTATGCAGTTTCGTCATGCTAGATGCCTGTGGGATTTTCCATGAAATTAAACTAGAATTTCTGAAATTCCAATGCAAATTATCACAGAAAAATGAATATGAATTGCAGAATGTATTATGCAATGGTATTCGTACAAGGACCAGAATTTTTAACTTAAATATATTTCCATTATCTGTCGATTTAGTGAATGATATTATTTGATGAAGAATTGAGTACATACCTTAGTGTAGTGTATGAATGTGTGTTCTTTTTTGTGCAGCAAGAGGATAGTGTAGAATTTCGATTTAATCGTGTGTATACGGAATAGATTCTAACCGAAAGGACGCTGGGATATACTTTTTTCGTTAGCTTTTACATTTTTTTCGTTTTGGCCATTTTGTCTTTATTGCATTGTTTTTAATTGGGTCCAGTGGGTATTTGAAGTTGCGCAAAGCGCGCCTGCGAAATTGCTTTGCTTGTCAGTGCCCAAAGCCTTAGTTGAAATTTATTTTTCAAATAAAAACTTCAAATATATTTCACAGGGTTTAGTATCTTTTTTGTATCTGCTTTTTTTTGTTCATTGTTGTCACCGGTGATTTCAGTGCAGAATTGATAATGTCGCTAGCAAAGATAGAAAATCCTAGTGTCAAAAAAATATATAGGTACATGCATAGAAATATGCAATATGCATACACACCCACTCGTAGGTATTCAGGATAGTGAAAATTGGAAAACATGGTATTTTTTTAAGGCGTTTAACTATATTGTTATTTGAGTTTCAGTTAAAATTCAAGGCTTAACTCCTTTCATTTATACTATCTATTCAAAAGGTACACATAGACAGATAGGTATAGAGGTAGAGTTGTGAGTTTTGTTGTTATCTCGTTAGCAAAAAAAATGCTGACGGAGAAATGTTTTCGGGTAATACACAACAGTAAAAGTGTATTTCGATACCATTATACCATTGGTTGCGATGGTGATTATAATTTCTAGTGGAAGTAATTTAGTGATTCTAATACATACATTATACATACATATGTATATTAATATTTTATGTTAGTACCAACGCACCTACATTTATGAAAATCAAATTAATAGATATTGATAAATAAAATCAGAATTAAAAGTAGGTACCTACCATTTGTTTTTTATTCGACAGTCTAAAATGAATGGAAAATAAAGCTTTTGTCAAAATGAAATCATTTTTGTTCGTAAAGAACACGTCAGTCGAATGCACATTCATGCACGTTGGTTATCTATCATAGGTACCCAAAATGCGCTTATCTTTTTGTGATTGTTTTTTTTTTTTAAGTTGGTGGTTATTCACAATTAATTTGCTTTGTGTAGGTATTTGAATGAATTAATGATGATGAATAATAAACTGCTCGGGGAACTAACAACATATTTATTTGGAGTTTGTGTTATAAATATTTCTATATTTTTGTATTGCTGCAAAAAATATTAATCACCAATTAGAAGAAGATAATAATTAAATCCGGTAAAACCTTTAACCTATTTTAGGTTTATCAGATGTTTTAGCTCTGAATGAGCTATACACATGATGTAAAATACAGGTCTCTTTGTTTCGATTTAGATTTGCATAATCTTTTGTTCCTATAGGTTGTTTATTAAAATGGTTCAAAAAGTTTGGTTTTATTTGCTTCTTTAAACAAAAGATTTAAATTTTCAGCGTATGTTTTGCTGGCAGAAAGTACGGAAAGTATAGTGCTTCTGTAACTTTTCTGAAGTATTAAGTATGTATACCTATGTATTTAAGACTCTGAACTGATTGTGGGGATATAAGATTTCTGTACGTTGAGATTATCAATCATAATAATTTGACATTTTATATTTTAAAAATCTAATTTTCGGAAGTGGGAGTAAATGTTATCATTACTCACCTGTTTGGTATAATGTATAATAAATCAAGCTGTTATCATATCAGTTTAATTATATTATGTTAGATTATATAAAATAAATAGAAGTACCCGCTGGCATATTGGTTAGTGCGTTGGTCTATTATACAGAAGTCCTGGGCTCGATTCAAAAATGTTTTTCAGTGGTGTACTGATATGATAGGTTACAGTTCGTTAAGCAAATTTATTAACAATACAATAAAATGAACAAAATTAATTTTATTCCATGTATTATGGGTTTATTAGTAAGAGCAAACATTCCCATTAATTATGGAACACAACGTCGTGCAAGTGATTGATTAACTCGATTGGCTTCGCAGTAGCGCATTCTGTCACTCCAAGCAAATAATCCGAGATCTTTGTGCAGATGAAATGTTGAGCTGTTGAGATCGAGGGCGAGTTGATTTTCGTGAATTGAGTCTCACACACTCACAGCAGTCACGGTTTCGTCTGTGCGCACCGTACGACAACTGGGAATTGCGTCCAGCAAGGCGCGATGGGTGCTTCATTTCGGTCAAAACTTCTTTTAAAAAACACACTGTTTGGGCTTCACAGCACTCAGCGGGAAACAGCTCAGTGTCAAAATAACCTATGATTTAAAAATAAACCACTAGATGGTCCACCCTGTATATAGTAGATACATACATACATATATCTTCATATATAAAAATCTTCTCTTATTTTTTTATTTCTGTATATTAATAAAACTTTAACACTTTCAATTACATTAAGCCAATCTTTGACATTCGTACCCCGTGTCGTAATGGGTAGTGCGTTCGACTGTAAAGCCGGTGGTCGCTCCCCACTCACCTCAAAATACTACCTTTTAAGAGGAAGTAACAAATCCCTTTAGAGTATCCCTAGTGAAAATTTTTTTCTCATCATAGCCGTTCGTCCTCTCCAGAAAAAATTCTTATGACCATATATATTTTTACTTGCGACTTATAGGACATGTTTTTCTTAAAGTAATCAATAAAAATAAAATGCACGACTGGGTCGCACGAACTTGCTCCTATGTAATCGACTGGGAATTTTAAAAACGAATGTTATTAGAGAAAATTGTTCATAAGGATAAAATTAATTTTTAAATTCTTTTAGTAGTAACAGAATGCTATGCAAATATGAATTTATGCAAGAACAAAAATTATAAGTCCTTGTAGTGGTTTCTTTAAAAGAAGCTTTTATATACAAACTTTTTAAAAGCTTTTTAAGAAAAAATTTTGGTACGCTAATTTAAAGTTTTTATTATTGTACGAATAAAAATTAAATTTACGAAAAGAAATATTGACCCGTTTCGGAGATATCGAATTTTCAAAAAAAAAAGAAAAAAATAGAGTTTTTTTCAAAAATTCAAAAAATATTTATTTTAAAGTTTTGAAATGCAATGTGGTTTAGACTTTTTAGAAGCTTCTCTATAAAAATTTTCATTAAGATCCGTTATGTGGATAATGAGAAATTCAAAATTCGAAAAAATGGTTCTATGGTAGGTACAAGCTGTAATATCTTAATTTCAAAATTTGTTTTATTAAATTAAAGATCGTAAAAATTAATTGAAAGAAAAAAAATTTTATCAAAATTCTAGGTGCCGTTTTCGAGAAAAATACTATTTTTGAAAACCATTTTTTTTAATTTTTTAGCATTTGTATGGTAGGTACCTTTATTTTAAGGTAAAATAAAAAATTTTGTTTCACATTTTGTAGATCATATTGAGAAACTTTTATTTATCAAGTTTAAAAAAAATCTAGTATGGGGTTTTCGAAATATTGAGTTTTGAAAAAAAAATTTTGAAGTTTTTTTTAAAAATCCAAAAAAAAAATTTTTTGAAAATTTGAGTACACAATTCTATTTATATTTTTGGGGAGCTTTAGCAAAAAAAAAATGATCAAAATCGGTTGAACCGTTTTTGAGAAAATCAAAAACAAAAAAAATGGTTCCATGGGGGGTACCCTCAATAACCATTTTTCGGAAAATTTTTTTCAACCAATACCTAGATTTAATTAAATGAAATTTTTCTGTATCTTTATTTTTAAAATATGTCGAACAGTTTTTGAGAAAAAAAAATGTTTATAAAATTTCGAAAAAAATTCGTATGGGGGGTACCGTTATTTTTGGTCTTAAAAAAAAAAAGAAAAAAACGTAGTGGGGGGAAAAATTAAAAATGATATGTACCAAGTTTAAAGAAAATCGGCCGAGTCGTTTAGCCTGTAGTCGAACAGACAGACAGACAGACAGACAGACAGACAGACAGACAGACAGACAGACAGACAGACAGACAGAATTGCGAGACCCACTTTTTTAGTCTTCGCTATCATCGTAATGTCAACTTTGATCAAAATCTCGAGTTCGATTTTTTTTACGAATGCATAACTTGCCTTATAGTACCTATAAGTCGCAAGTAAAAAGGAATTTTTCCAGTCAAAAATGATAAGTTGAATGTTAACGTTTAATATAATTTTGAAATCTTATAATATATATAATTCTTCTGTGAGTGTGTATGTCACTGAACTTCTCTTAAACGACTGGACCGATTTTGATGAAATTTTTTTCGATTTCCAAACAAGACACTAAAATCCATTTTCATCTAGAAAAATTAAATATTATTTATTACATAATGAATTTATGAAAAATATTCGCTACCTATAAGAGTAAATACTTACAAATTTCAGAAATTAAGTACGAGTAAAACATCGCCCACAATGCACAATACTTTGAAAATTTTTCAATTTTTAAAATAAACTTGGAAAAGAAAACTTTATGGAAACTTTGTATAATCACGTTTTAACACCGGTAATATCAAACAAGAAATGAACTCTAGATATGATATTGCAAGTATATTGCATGAAGTAACCGCAAAGTTTATGACTTATTTCCTACTATTCTAGCGTCAGTCATACAAAACATGAAAATATTCCTATTTTTTATGAATAAGTCCTTAAAACACCCGACTACAGCCATAGGTGTATAACGATAATATTTTGCACTTTAAAGAAATAATCTATAAACTGAAAGTAATGAGTTTGAAGTTTATGAAAAAATTTTTACGATTCAGGAATAAATTCTTTCACAATAGTGAACAATCAAACTGTTCCTAAAATTTAAGTGTTAATCATGCAAAATATGAAAGTAATCTTATTTTTTATGAATTAGTTCTTAAATCACCAGATTTCTATAACGGCACTTTCATAGCCGCATTAAATTGGTTTTCTTTTTAAATAATTATATTATGTCTTTATTAAAGTTAATATTTTCTAATACGCATTTAATTGTATTACATTCACAAATGAAGGTAGTGATGTTTAACAATCCGTCGATTTTATTCATCTAGCCATATTTGTCAAACATTTTCTTGAGAATGTTAGTCCGCCTATTTTTACATGCATCAAAGATATCTGTTACTCATGCTTATAAATATGGGTTCAGATATTGAATAATATGTTGCATGTAACAAATGAAAAGTTACATACATTTTAAGCAATCTTTTATACAGCTTCATATTAAATTTTGTATGAATTGTTCATATTTTAAATGTAAAGTTTCCTACTTAGAATTCGCAACAAAAAAAATGTTTATGAATGTGGTTTCATGCATTGAATGATATTTTGCATGTAAAAAATGTATAACTTCAAGAATTTAAAGTATTTTTTCATAAAATTTCAGTTACCCATGTTGATGAATGTGGTTTCATATAATTAGTCACTTTGTTAATACAATAAAAGAACAGTTTCAAGCACTTTAAGAAATTTTTCATAAAACTTTACAATAAACTTTGTATGAACTGTTCATATTTTATATGTAAAATATCATAATCTGATTTTCCAACAACAATGCTATTGCTTTGGATTTTATGAATGGTTTTTCATGAATATCATGACTTGGTCTTAAAACAAAAATTAATTTTTATAAATTCGTGCATTATTCGTATGAATATTCTTTAAAAATTAATGATTTTGGCTGAATGATCGCCATTCAAAAATTTTTTCAGTGCGGTAGAGCTGATTTTAGTCATTTTTGTATGCTGAGGCAAATGGTTAGATAGCATTGTGTATTCAAATTTTCAAACAAAGTTTTTTTGGTTTTCGAAAATATTTGCAATTTTTTTTTTTTCAAAACTCTATATTTCGATTTTTTGTTTAAACTTGACAATTAAAAGTTTTTTATTACAATCTACAAGATGTGATAAAAAAAATTATTTTACGCACAAATAACGGTACCCACCATACAAATGTTAAACAATTGTTTTTGAAAATCGTCATTTTCTCGAAAACGGCGTGCGCCTAGAATTTAGATGGATTTTTCTTAAGTAATTCAATCAAATAAATTTTAAAATTTCATAAGATATTACTGAATGTACCTACCATAGAACCATTTTTCGAATTTTGAATTTCTCATTATCGGCACAATAGTGCTTAATGAATTTTCTTATAGAGAAGCTTATAAGAATTTTGAAAAACATTAGATATATTTCAAAAATTAAAAAAAAAATATTTTTTGATTTAAAAATTTTTTTTTTTTTTTTTTAAATTCGATATTTCAAAAGCGAGTCAATATTTCTTTTACATAATTATGAGCAAGTTCTTGCGACCCAGTCGTGCATTTTGTTTTTAGCCTTTTTGAAACATCTTATTATCCTCAAATATGTTTCTACAAAATATAGCTTCACAAACCATTTTTATTTTTAAAATTCTTAAAAGTATTGTATGACAACGATTTTGTTAAGAAATTTCTACGCTATCTACAGATTGAAAAATTTGTTCCTTGAACTAAAAGTTATGATACCACTTTAAAGCTGAAGAAAAATCTAATATTTCTCGAAAATTATTTATATGTTTCTCGTCCTCAAAGAATGCCAATGTCTAGACTTTTTTGTCAACTCAAACTATTTTTTATCATTTTTTAGTAATTTATATAATATAATTTATAAAATAATTAAGGTTATATATGTTTACATTTAATTATGGTTAGAGACTAGAGATGTAAAGGTTTGATGTAACATAATTTTAAAGGAAGGTTCACGTGGTGACTGCCAACACGTTTCAAAATTTTGCAAAAAGTTATTTTGAATTAAAAAAAATTAGCATACATTTGTGAAAATTTAATTTTTTTTTATAATTTGGATTATGACTGCCCTTATTATGTTACGGTGTAACACAGTGCGAGCGTGTAGGAAAAGTGGAGAGGATTAAAAAGGAGATGTCGATGCACATTGTTTTTGAAAGTCTGTACATCACAATGAGTGGGAAACATTGAGAGGGGCAAAGTGTTTCACATTATAGTAGTGCGGCTAAGGAAAGAACCTCTGTATTTGACAGTACGTCAAAAGTAAGGTTCAAGGAAATCTAATGAGCTTAATATACAGTGCAGTTTCAGCCGAAGAACAGGGTTGTGAGTCTGAAAACGAATAAGAAAAGCTAGGGGTGCTGACGTAAGCGAAACAATTGAGTAAATTAGAAGTTTCAGTCAAAAGATCATTAATGAAGACAAAACAGATCCTTGGGACACACCAGCATTAGCATTCATTTTATAATTATCAGAATTAAAACCGCCCAATATGACTTCTATTTAGCGGTCCGAAAACTAAGAAGATACTCTTATATACCAAATGCTCCATAAAAGATTAAAGATAAAAGAGATTTATATGAAATGCAATAACATTTCTTTCTCTAAAATAATGTGAGGATTGGTTCCACTTTTCCATGAGATATGTCATCATATCACCAGTGGACCTATTGCTTCGAAAACCATTGTCGTTTTCCAGTGGTAAGAATGCTTCGTAGTCAACTATAGCATATTTGTACAAACATGTGCATACAAATGCTAGGGATAAGGTGAAACGTCAAGAGAAAAACATTTAAAAGGGATTCAAACTATTTTTTCCAGAAAAAAGAATTAATCAATAATTACTCGTAATAGAGCAAGAAATGGCTGCGACCACCGCTGTTGAAACCATAACTAAAGATTTGCTTTGATAAAAAGTGGAAGAGGTAAAATTGAAAGACGTTCTCTTTTATGTAATTGAATTAAATGCACGACTGGGCCGCACGAACTTGCTCTTATGTAAAAGACTAAGAATTTTAAAAATTAATGTAGAGAAAAACTGTTCATAAGCATAAAATTAATTTTTTAAATGAATAAAAGAACTCCTTTAGTAGTTGGAGCTAAACACAGGATGCCATATATTAATTTATCTAAGAATACAAATTAGTGGCGAAATTTAGTGGTTTCTTAAAAAATAAGCTTTTTTTACACAAAATTTTCAAAACATTTTTAAGAAAAAATTTTGGTACGCCAATCTAGAGGTTCTATTATTGTTCCAATAAAAATTAAATTTACAAAAAAAATATTGAGCCGTTTTTGAGATATCGAATTTTCTAAAAATATAGATTTTTTTTTTCAAAAATTCAAAAAATACTTTTTTTTAAGTTTTTAAAGGCAATGCTTTTTAAATTTTTAGGAGCGTCTCTATAAAAAAATTAATTAAAATCCGTTATGTCGATAATGAGAATTTCAAAATTCGAAAAAATCTTTCTATGGTAGGTACAGACAGTAATATCTTGATTTAAAAATTTGTTTTATTAAATTATAGATTGTAAAATTAAAGAAAAAAAAAATTGCAAAATTGTCGGAGCCGTTTTCGAGAAAAATACGATTTTAAAAATCCATTTTTTAACATTTGCATGGTGGGTACCGTTAAGATAATTTTTTTTCTCAAATCTTATAGATTATATTAAGAAACTTTTATTTATCAAGTTTGAAAAAAATCGAGCATAGGGTTTTCGAAATATTGAATTTCCAAAAAAAATTTGATTTTTTTTTAAATTCAAAAGATAAAAAATTGAAAATTTGAATATGTAATAATATTTAAACTTTAGAGGAGCTTCAGCATAAAAAAAATGATTTAAATCTGTTGTAGCGTTTTCGAGAAAATCAAAAACAAAAAAATGGATCCAGGGGGCTACCAAAAATAAGCATTTTTTGTAATTTTTTTTTTCCACCATTACCTAGCTTTAACTAAATTGAAAAAGAATATAAGCAATTTTAAAACTAACCATTATTAATTTTTAATAAAAATTAATCAAAAAAAAATATTAAAAGGGAAATGGATTATAAAAAATCGTATCTTGTTTCTTTGAGAATTTCAACTGGCATATTATTAGCTTTAAATGTGTGTGCCGGAATTCTCATTAGATTTGTATTGGTTCTCTGTACCACTCACGCAACTCCAATGTTTCGCTATGAGTATGTTCTATCGCTATGTTCAAGTTCACTATTGTGTTAAGTGATATCACAGAAATAGATTTAAGAAAAGTTAGTAACTGGGCCAAGACCCAAGAGTTGTAGACTAGGTGTTAACCAAACCAAAACTGAACTACCAAAACTAGGATACACACCTTCGCTCTCCCACGACTTAACTGCCAAGCACTGTTGATCTCTTCCAGTTCAAAATATATACAGTGCCTTGCATAAGTATAACCGCACCTGTAAAAATGCGTTTTGTAGAAAGCTAATAACAAAAATTTAATGGAATGGCCGGCACGTTCTCCAGATCGTTACCCTATTGAAAATCATTGGGGAATTTCGACCCGCAAAATGTATGCCCAAAATAGGCAATTTGTCAGTGTTGCTGAGCTGCGAGAAGCAATTGTGGAAGAATGTAACTCTAGACGATTCCATATTGAAAAAACTTGTCAACAGTATGCCAAAAAGAATTTTTAGCTTGGTGGAAAATAGGGGCAGCAAGATCCCTTACTATAGTTTTCTCTAAAAAATTTACTTAAAATAAAAAAAAAATGCGGTTATACTTTTGCAATAGATAAAAATCTATTTTTAATTTTTAAAGATCGTAAGAGAAAATAACGGAACTTTTTTTTCTTCTCAATTTACTTGATTAAGTAAAGTATGCCATTCAATAAAAAAAATAGTAAGGTGTCTTTCCCATTCTAATTTTCTACAAAACGCATTTTTACAGGGTGCGGTTATACTTATGCAACGCACTGTAGGTGTTATTCTAGATCCTAAATTTAACTGGAAACTGAATATTGAAGAATGTGTTAAGGAGGCCTGAATGGATTTCTACGCATTTATTAAAACCTTTTATAAGAAGTGGGGTCTTCAACCTAAGATCATTTTATGGACTTATACAGACGTGTTGCGAGCGATTCTCACCTATGGGTCGATTGTTATGGTGGTCTGCGCTTACCAAAGCATTATAATATAGATAAAATGACGATCTATTCCAACTAATGCCTTAAGCTTTTCCTGTATTTTTTACCGCTTGATTTACACATTAACTATCTAGTAACTTTCAGTGCATTAAGAATAAAGGAATCGAATTCTTGCTTTGCCAAAACTTATCGCCACAGCAATATTAAGGAGTTGATTCCAATAAAAAATTTTCGACTCCTACTGATTACTAAACCCCTAAAATGGGCATCAGTAAATATTTTAAGGTTATATTCCTATCAAAAAGGACTGGGATGATGACGTCGTCGTGACAAAAAAATCGACATAACTATGTTTACAGATGGCTCGAAGATGGAGTGTTGTGTTGCTTAAGGGATCTTCTCTAAGACTTATGTGCGTTCCAGGGAATTGTGGTATAACTCCGCTTGGAATTATGAAGGGCAATAATCTCTCAATTTTTTTTAGTGAATCAAACCGTAGGTGGAGCTGCCCACCTATAAAAATCCCGAACACTTGATCTGATATGCAGAACCTGGGAAGACAGTGAAAAAGCCAGTTGCATTCCTCCTCGCAAACAATTTAACCGCAGTACCCGTACTTCTAGGAAAGCTCATTATTTTACTCTGGAGCCCAATTCCAGACATACTGTCAAGTACAGATATTCTTTTTTTAGCCGCACTACACGAATGTGGAATGCCTTACCCGGCTCAATATTTCCCACTCATTGCAGTGTGCAGACATTCAAAACCAATGTGTATCGGTATCTCCTTTCAAATCCTATCATACTTGAGTGTAGTAGTCCGGTTAAGTGAGTGATCCAATTTCCGGATGATTGCACAAAGCAAACAAACAATAAGAGATATCAAAACCTGCTAGATCCTTTCTTTTTTTTTATCCAAACTCCCTTAGAATGTCGACAATTTCCCATATCAATTCCATCAACAGTTCATACGAGTTATGAACCCTTTGAACTCCCTCAAATTTAATGCTGTTAAAGCTAACTTAATCCCGTCTGTGACTTTTTTTTTTTAAATACGTAACCTCAATTTGTGTTAAGTTGTATGACTTTAAAAATATAAAAATAATTTGCACGCTTCTTACTGATATCTGCAACAATTTCGATTTTTAATAAAAAAAAATAAAAAATGTAAAATCCATAAGATACGGATACGACAGTAAAAATGCAATAGCACAAAACTTTCAAGAAAGTAAAAGGAAATTCTTCTCGATTTTGTTTGCTCGAACAGAAGAAGATTCTCTATAATTTATTCATTCTCAGGTCCCATATCCTATAATCCTCAATTCGAAATGCCTTCAATTAAAAAAATCCACACACAATATATATATTTACAACAACACTTATACGATATTGCTTCGACGCCATTCACCTGGAAATCGGATTTCAATAAAATTACTTACTGTAGTCAGCACTCATAGAACCTCAATTCTTTGTCTTTCTCGAGCCAAACGAGCAAAAGTAGGACGCGGCAATAACTTTTATATAGAATGTGGAATCGTCGAAGTGGTGAGAGATGGTCTCAAGTTTGTCAAAAGGTTTTGGTGAAGATTTACAACCATTAAATGTCATCCTGTAAGTTTGCTGGCATTTGGAGAACATGACTTTGCAATTATGTTATTGTTCCGTGATGATTTATGCATTAGTTTCAATTTCAGTTTCACAAGAAGTTTTCTTGTTTCCCTCTCTGCCTATGTACCTATTTCTCGGAGTGAAATGGTTATACCAGATAAGGCGGTATGCATGGCCTTACTTCTCAATAGAAATTACTAAAATGTCGAAGTGGATATAAGGTTATATTTTGAGGAAGAATGGTCCGAACAGGTGGGTTAATTTGCCAGTTTTGTGTAAAGGGTCGAATATATGTACATTTGCATAGCTGGGCATTAACTCGTTAATCCGTTAATCGTTAATTAACGAAGTTAACATTTTGATTAACGGATTAACTTTTAAGTTAACTTTTAAAAATGTTAACGGACACGTTAAATCCGTTAATCCACGTTAAGTCCGTTAATCGTTAATCCAATGCCTACTATTTACCGCGCGGCGCGAAAAACAGGTTCAGACAAGTATGAGACATGTGCCGCGCGGTGCGTTCCGCGGTTGAAACAAAACCAGCTAAGTACGTATTATATATAGATATATAAAATTGTTCGATTTTCACAGAAAAAAAGTTTTTCAGGTTGATCAACTGCGTTTTCGATATTGTTGTTTAACCAGTTGATGAACGAGTTGATACCTTCGTACACTTAACCAAGGAACCAAGGATCACTCGTTCGGGAACACGTTGAACGCACCACGATAAACAAAAAACTCAAACGTCAAACCTGAAATAATTTTGACTTCAGTTCGGTACATACATTTATTGTCGACGTACGCCTTCGCTTTAAAATATTCTTAAATTTGTTCCGTATGAGTATGATTTCCTCTAAGAAAAAAAAAGTGGCTGCCGCATTAATAATATTAGAAAATGAACTACAAAGGAAGAAAAAACAGCCAAGACGATTCTGGGTAGATGATTTTTCTTGCGTCGCGAAGAAAATTGCTTTTTCAATGAAATATATGAGAAATTAAACCGGTGCTTAGAGAAAAAAAATATAAAAAATGCAATTTTTATCACATGTTAACGGATTAACGATTAACGTTAACTTGCGTTAATTCTTCCGAAATTTAACGCTTTAACGTTTAACGAAGCTAACTTTTTCAGTAGCGGATTAACGATTAACGAAGTTAACTTTTTGATTAACGGTGCCCAGCTATGTACATTTGTATATGAGTAGATATCTATAAATATGTATGTACTATCTAATGCCTTTGGTAAAGTTCAAAGAAAATTTAATTCATTTGTCGGCAACTTAACCAGGTGATATCTATGCAAATTCCATTTATATGACAAGACAAGGGTAATCTTGTCTAAATGGTAAAGTTTGATGAGACTTTACGTTCCTCCTATCCAACATGGTGAACCATAAATTCTAAACAGAATTTCGAGTGAGGCTTACGGTTAGTAAAATGAATTTTTCACCTCTCAATTTCACTTGTCATAACTATCATGTGGTTGGATTGTAGGCAGAGATGACGAGATGATGATGAGATGAAAAATTTATTACATAATATCATTCAAACAATTGAGAAGCTTTAGCATACAAAAATTGATAAAATTCAGTTATACCATTTTTGAGAAAATCAAAAACTATTAATAACTATTTTTCGGATTGTTTTTAACCATTACCTAGCTTTTACCAAATACATATCTTTCAATTTTATTAAAAAAAAAAATTATAACCTATAGTATTATCATGGAGCTTGTTTGAATACTTTGCAAAGCGAATTATTAACTTAAGAGAAAAGCTGAAAAACTAAATGGAAATCTAATTTATGTTAAATTAAAAAAGAACGACTTCATTAAACCACTTTTTATTTCAGTATTCAATTTATGTCAACTCATTCTTGGTTGGCATTTGACGTTTTTCATGACATTTTTAGATTGGCAAGGTGGCCACTTATTATTTCGAATTGAGTACTTCTTAACATTCCGCCCACCTCGTCCAGTTATTGCGACGAAACATCTGGCCGCCCACCATGTTCATCCACAGAGTCGTTGTCGATTGGAAGCACGACCAGCTTTGAAATAGCTCGTTTTATTATTGATGACTGTATACGAATTGTTGCAACCTGTACTAGATCATCTTCTCCATTATGAGTTTGCAAAACACGGCCCAATAGCCATTGGGTCGGCGGTGCGCGTTCATCTCTTATTAGAACCAGGTCGCCTACTTTAATGTTGGGTTTAGATTTTTGCTACTTGCTTCTTACTTGTAGATCATGCAAATATTCACAGCTCCACCTTTTCCAGAAATCCTGCTGGATTTGTTTCCAACGTGAAAGTCTTCCTGTCTTGATGTCGTGCAAATCCGGTTCTGGAGTGGCAGTGATGGGACCGCCCACCAAGAAATGCCCAGGGGTCAAGGCAGCGAAATCAGCGGGATCATCTGATATGGCTGACATTGGCCTCGAATTCAAAACAGCTTCAATTTGCTTGAGGACTGTGTAAAATTCCTCGAAGGTTAACGTTGCTTCCCCGATGGTCCGCTTCAGATGGTGTTTCATGCTCTTGACTCCAGCCTCCCATATACCTCCAAAGTTTGGAGAGCATGGTGGAATAAAGTGCCATGATACACCATGGCAAGACACGGATCGTGCCCCTGCTTCCAATTGCTTTCGGTAAGCCGCGAAGTCTTCCTTCAGAACTGCATTGGCGCCAGCAAAAGTTGTTGCACAGTCGCTATAGATGCTAAGGCTGTACCCTCGTCGAGAAAAAAATCGTCGTAAAGCTGCAAGGAATGTCTCGGTGGTCATGTCGCTCACGAGTTCTAGATGAATAGCTCTAGTGCTCAGACAGACAAAAAAACGACCCATCCCTTGTAACTACCATGACCTCGGCCTTTTGTTGTACGAATCGCATAGGGTCCGGCATAGTCTAGTCCGGAATGCTTAAACGGAGCAGCTGCGGTGCACCGCGGTGTGGGAAGAATTCCCATAACTTGTGTTGTAGGTTGTGAATTACGACGACAACATGTCAAGCATCGACGAATAAACTTCTGTACTGAGGAACGACAATCGATAATCCAATAGCGCCTTCGAAGAAAGTTGATTGTCGTTTGCTTGCCCCCATGCATAGTGGCCTTATGACCTTGATCAATAAGCAAAGAGGTAAGTTTACTTTCCTTAGGCAAAATTATGGGAAATCGTTCCGACACAGTCAATAGGGCATTTTTCAATCTACCATTCAATCGTATGATGCCATTATCATCCATCATTGGATTTAGCTTCATTAGCTTGCTCTTGGAGCTGACAGGTTTACCTTGAAGGAGATAAGAAATTTCATTATTAAAATGTATTCTTTGAACATACCTTATCCAAAACTGTAAGGCAACTTGTCGCTCAGACGCTGTGCACCAGGATGATGTAGCATGTGGTTGCTTTAGTTTGATTGCAACATAACGATAGCACCAGCATGTTACTTCAATCAAGGTATTGATGTCAGAGTATTTGTAGAGAAGACCCAGTGCTCCCCTATCCTCTGTTAGCTTGCAAGAAGTGCTGTTATCTCATGCACATCACTGAATACACCTTTTTGTTCAGGCCATTCGCTTTCATCTTTCTGTAGCCATGTTGGACCAGACCACCATAAGTCAAGATTCTGTAGCTGAGAAGGGTATACGCCACGAGAGGCTACGTCAGCCGGATTGCTTTTAGTGGGTACATACCTCCAGCAGTCAATTCGGTTCGCAACATACTGCTTATATTTTCCTGGGTTTGATCGAATCCAGCTCAACGCTGTCTTCGAGTCCGACCAGCAATAGGTTGGCATGGATGGCAACTGTAAGGTGTCGAGAACCTTGGACGCGACTTTTGACGTAAGAAGTGCTCCATTGAGTTCCAAGCATGGAACTGTGATTTTCTTCAAAGGTGCCACCTTAGTTTTTGCCATAAGAATTGACACTTTACATTCACCATGAAATGTTATAACTCGCAGATAAGAGACAGCAGCATAAGCAGAGGTAGAAGCGTCCGAAAAAACAAGCAGTTGGTAGCTTGAAGCATTTGGAGACGAGAATATCCATCTTGGGACCCTGATGTCCTCAATCGAGGAGAGCTCTTCTCGAAATTGGACCCAGTTCTTTTGATGTGGTTCTGGAAGTGGATCATCCCATGATATACCAGACAGCCAGAGTTGTTGTGAAAGAATTTTGCCTGTAATCACTACTGGAGCCAGTAGGCAAGTTGGATCATAGATTTTGGCCACATCGGAAATCTGTTGACGTTTTGTGATTGCTTTTGAAACTTTTGTGACGTTCACTTTGTAGCCAATGCAATCAGTTTGACAAGACCAATAGATCCCAAGGGCCTTGGTTTCACGATCCAAATTAAGATCACAACACAGCTCAGTGAACTTATCATTCGTGCTTATTCCTTGCAGAAACTCGGTAGAATTTGAGTTCCACTTTCGGAGCAGGAATCCTCCTCGTTGCAGTAAGTTCTGGAGTTCCGATTGTAGTTCTTGAGCAGCATCAATTGAGTTAGCACCGTGGAGACAGTCATCCATGTAGAATGATTCACGTAGTACTTTAGCAGCTTGAGGAAAGTCAGCTTCCTCATCGTCGGCCAGGGTGTGAAGAACTTTGATTGTCACATACGGAGAGCAGTTTAAACCGTAAGTGACAGTAAGCAATCTGTAGACAGCTGGACGTCCTTCATCGTCTTTCCATATTATTCTCTGCATGTCAGCATCATCTCGTTGCACCATTATTTGTCTATATAGCATTTCTCAATGTCTGCCATGAACCCAATTCGATGAGTACGCCATTTCAAGATAATCGCAGACAGTTCACTTTGAAGTTTGAGACCTACATGAAGACAATCATTTAGTGTTTTACCTGATTTATACTGCCTGGATGCGTTGAAGACAATTCTCAATTTAGTTGTCGAACTTGACTCCTTGTATACGCCGTGATGTGGAATGTAGCAACTCAGCTTAGGTGAAACGTCTTCCTAAACAGGTTCCATATGCCCGAGATTTTGATATTCGGACATAAATTCATCGTACATTGTTCTCATTTTCGGGTCCTTCTCTAGGCGAATGAGTTGGTGATGGAAGAGCTTGCCTACAAGCCAATCAGCCAAAATTATTTGGTCGATGGAGTCTTTAAACGGGTACTTGATGACGTAGCGTCCAGAACAGGTCCGTTGTACCGTTCGCTTAAAGAATTCTTCGCAGAATAGCTCATCTTGTGTCATCTTGGAAGAAGATTCCACGTCTTCATGCTCATTAAATTTCCACATGGACTGAACTAAATTTGAGAGCTAAGTCTGTGAAAACGCACAAAAGTTTGTAGACAGCATTCTGGTTGTAGACTCGGGCAAGCGTCCGAAGATTACCCAACCTAAATGGGTTTGTTGTGCAACAGGTGCACCAGCAGACGATTGCAAAATTTCACCACATAGGAGAGAGCCATAAATATCTGCTCCCAGAATGACGTCAATGGACCCGGGTTCGCAAAAGTTTGGATCGGCCAGATCCAGATCCAAGAACTTACCAAACAGCTTAGTGTCAAGACGAAGAGTGGGCATAAGAGGACCCAAACGTGGTAAAATTAATGCTCCGCAATTAATGTTGAAATCTGGTTCTCTAAAAGAGCTAATAGAAATGTCAAGCAGACCTGTTGACTTGCCAACACTTGTACCTCCTACCCCCGTCACCGGCATAAAGAGCCTTGTTCGCCGAAGGTGAAGTTGTTGTACCGCATACTCACTTATAAACGTGGCTTGGGATCCGATATCCAAAAGAGCTCGCAGTTTAAGTTCATGCCCAGTGGCAAATCGCACTTTAACTTGAGCTGTAGCCAGCAAAACCGGTTCTAGTTGTATCGTTGGTTTATTATTATCGGAGCTTTCACAGAGTGAATTAACAGGATGAGGAAGGTGACGAGGTTTGTTTGTTCGCAGATGGTTTGTGTTAACGTGAGTTTCTTGTAACTGGATGCTATCATGCAGCATTGTGTGATGTTTTTGTTGACATCTTAAACAGGTGTACTCCGATGGACATTGTTGTTGTATATGATCAGCCTTTAAGCAATTTTTGCACAGTTTTGCTTTCGTCACGAATGTCAGGCTCTGTGCTGGTGCTTCTTTTCTAAAATCAGAGCAAAACATAAGGACATGCTTACCAGAACACTTAGGGCATCGATTGACATTCGCTTGGTGACTGCGTACTGGCTGTGCTTTAAATGCTCTTGGTTGAATAGGTTCCATTTGCCTTGGTCGAGAGCAGGCAGCCATAGCATCAAGGCCTTGTAGTCTATTTTCCAAAAACTTTTCCAGCTGTGCGTAAATGGGAATGGAGTTCGGACTTTCAAGGGAGGTTTCCCAATCTTTTATTGTGACAGGGTCAAGTTTTTGAGTCACATGTAAAACCAGCCAGTCGTCCCACTGGTCTGTTGGCCGCCCTAGTTGCTGTAGAGCGCGAACGGCTTCAGTGATTCCATCGAGAATCTGATGTAAGACTAAGGGTGATTCGTTGGCCATGGTTGGCAGATTAACGATGTCTTGAAGGTACTGCTTAATTAATTTTCGCTTGTTGTCAAAGCGGCCTTTTAGGATGTCCCATGCAGTCTGAAAGCTATCCCCGTTAATCCGAATGTTTTTTAGTACATTTGTAGCACTACCACGGAGGCTAGAGTTAAGATACTGTAGTCTTTGCACATCGGAGAGCATTTTATCATTGATAACGCAGCTGGTGAACATGTCTTTAAAGTTCAGCCACTCTTCAAACGATCCGTTGAAAGTGGGTAGTTGCAGCGGTGGTAATGTCGATTTGATTGTGCTGATGCCTCCATTCATGACAAGACGAGTCGGCGTTGAATGAGATATCGTCTCATGAGCAGTTGTGGAGAGCTCGTCGATTGTGTCGTTGAGGTCCCCAAGGGCCTCACAGTAGGCAGATTCAATGTCGACAAAACGTTCATCGGAAAGAAGCTTTTTGAGATCTTTCTCGTTGGTTTCTGTTGAATCCATTGTTGAGATGATGTCATGAGCCTCATTGAACTTGCTCCAGTAATCTTCAAGCAGGTTCCTTCTGCCCATGAGATATCCTTTTGTCTGCTTTGCCTTCCCTGCCTTCTGTGTGTTAGCTGAGAAGTTATAAATTAGTTTCGCGATAGATTCTTCTTTAGCAAGCGCCATTATTCTCCAAGATAAGACTCTTTACAATTATCTACATTAATTTTTTATTAGCGCGAAAGATTAAAGTTCCCCGCAAGGGATGCCAAATGTTTGAATACTTTGCAAAGCGAATTATTAACTTAAGAGAAAAGCTGAAAAACTAAATGGCAATCTAATTTATGTTAAATTAAAAAAGAACGACTTCATTAAACCACGTTTTATTTCAGTATTCAATTTATGTCAACTCATTCTTGGTTGGCATTTGACGTTTTTCATGACATTTTTAGATTGGCAAGGTGGCCACTTATTATTTCGAATTGAGTACTTCTTAACAGAGCTTGATTTTGAGATGCCAACGCTAGCCTGGTGGTGGCACTGAAATTGGCGCACGATTTTACAGTGGAGAGTAGGATAAGATACAAAACAAGTAGTAAAAAAGAGAATATTTTATTATTAAATTTAGCAGAGACAAATCTAACAAGTACTGTCGCTATGCTTAAGTTGTCGCCACAATCGTTCGTCTTCTTGATAGTACTATAAGTTTTATATACAAAACTATTACTTAATTTTATTTAAGCGAAAAGAAGTTATCTTTTCGCACTCCTTACTCTACTCAGTTAAACGAAAAAAAAAAAAAACATTTTGAAATCCATCCAGCATGTTTGGCAAGCCACTAGATGTAGCGCAGCGTTCACATTATCAAAATCAAGCCAATCATGTCGTGCTTGTCAAACATATTTGAGAATGTGACCGCCCCTAATGGTGTACTTTTGGATCCTGATTACAATTCTTTTTTTCGTTCGTTTCGTTTTTTTGACAGTTTAGGTGAGAGGTATAAAAGCGTTTAATCAGGCTCTTGATGTCTTTTTTACGCTATAGACGGTGTTCGCACTGAGCTAAATCATCCGACTTTTGTTTTGGGTTTCTTTACTTTGCCGATAATTAAAATAATTACAGGGTATTACAGATAAGAGACAAAATAAATTTTGACGTATCGAAAATATTTCGTTACAGATGTCAACTGATTGCCCTGAACAACATTTTTTAGATTTTTAAATGTCAACTCTGAAAATTCATTTTTTGGGAGCATAAAATAAAATGTAATCGTCCATCACGAACGTGAAGTGGATTTGTTTAAATCATTTAATGAGCCCGCAATGAAACGTTACACCAGTGGTTTTGTCTCTCGTCTTTTTGACATATTGGTCGAGAGATGAAGGTTGGGGTTGTGAATATATTTAGTTCTAGCTAGCAATTGAAAATAGGTACTAAAATCAAAATTTTAGTATTCAAAGCTTCTAATGTAAGCACGATGTAGTATGTACCCAATATTTCCAATGTGAACAGGGTCTTAAATGCAATCTTCCGTAAGGTAAGTTGCTGCTGCCCTGAACAACATTTTTTAGATTTTTAAATGTCAACTCTGAAAATTCATTTTTTGGGAGCATAAAATAAAATGTAATCGTCCATCACGAACGTGAAGTGGATTTGTTTAAATCATTTAATGAGCCCGCAATGAAACGTTACACCAGTGGTTTTGTCTCTCGTCTTTTTGACATATTGGTCGAGAGATGAAGGTTGGGGTTGTGAATATATTTAGTTCTAGCTAGCAATTGAAAATAGGTACTAAAATCAAAATTTTAGTATTCAAAGCTTCTAATGTAAGCACGATGTAGTATGTACCCAATATTTCCAATGTGAACAGGGTCTTAAATGCAATCTTCCGTAAGGTAAGTTGCTGCACGGAACGTGTAACCGTAACGGGCTACACGGAACGTATACATTTTATCCATGTTTTTGAGTTACTCTTACGCCGGCAAAGATGTTTACACATGAAAAACTTTAAATAGCATTATGATTTTGCTGAGACTACTGCATGAGTAATGTGAGTATAATATGAACATGAGATTTATTTCTACTTTTATTCGATTTTTTGCAATGCAGTTGAAGTGTAAAGATGACCACTTTTATGTAAATTTTATTTATTATTTATTAGCTGTTCTGCCTTAATATTAAATTACATTTTCTTTTTCAGTTTTCATTATATTTATATAAACTAAATTTATTTGTATTAACAAAATATTTAAAATAAATAAAATAAAAATACACTTATGCACGGGCAAAAGCCTCACCCATTGATTTCCATTCATTTCTGTTGTGCGTTTTTTGAAACCAAAGTCTGTCGAAAGCATGTAACTCGTCTCTATATCTTTTTGATTGACGTTCGACTCTTCTAGTACCACTAAGTGGTGTCCACTCCGTACATTCTTTTGACCACCTGTCATCGGACTTCGGCATAAAATGCCCTGCCCAATCCCATTTCAGCTTTTTTGTCTTCTAAACAACATCTTCGAATCCTGTCCATGAGCGTATGTTGACGTTTCTTATTTGCTGAGATCTTCTTGTTCTTAACATCGACCTTTCCATTGCCCTTTGAGTTGTTGAAAGCTTACTTTTGATCGTAACGTTGTTCGTCCATGTTTGGGAACCATATGTTAATATTGGTAAAACTGTTGAATCGAAAATGTATTTTTTGGTAACGTTTGAAATATTCGAGTCCAACATATAGGTTTCACTTCCCAAAATTGCCTCCATCCGTTTGTTATTCTTCGAGATATCTCTTTTTCCTCTCTTCTGTTAAATGAAACTAACTGTCCTAGATATATGAAATCCTCTACATATTCTATTATTTCTCCATTTATATATTTAGGTGTTCTGGTTGCATTTGTTTATTTGTTTATTTCGTTTGCTTTAACAGTAAGATACAAAGTCTTATAATATAGTTAAAAGTTTCAAAATTGTAATAAAACAAAGAAAGACTATAGATTAGACAATGTTTAAGTTTACATAGATACTATTTTAATTTAACAATTGCTAAAGTTAAAAAATTTAATTTAATTAATTGCTTATTACTCGTATAATTCATTTTTATTCTTCCAAAATCTCCATATAATCATAACAGAATTATACACCCGATCCTAAATAGATAGGAAATGAGATAGTAAAACTCTCCGAAATTGTGTCTCACCCCTTAGTGCCCTAACATGCCGTGGTAAAGCGTTCCACAGGCGAATGGCATTGATAAAGAACTGCCTCTTGGATGCTAAATATTTATACCGCGGATGAATTAGTATTAAGGATCTATTCGAGGAACTAAATATTAGCCTATCGAAAAGGTATTAAGGCTGATTCGGTTGGATAACATTAAATAAAAATACAATCGTTCTATAGTGAAAAAATTGATCGAGTGAAATGCTTAAAATTTGCCTTGATAAATGAGAGATATGGTCATATCTTTTTACACTGTAAACGTATCGGGCAATGTTGTTGAACGCAACATTGAGTTTCCGTCGGCTGACCGCATCGCAGTCGTTGAAAACTTCACATCCAAATGTTAATTCCTGATGTATCATTAGCATTTTGGCTAACATTAAGCGTGTTCTTAAAGGGGCAAACGGCAAAATACTGTGAGGGCCATAGCATTCTGAGCACTCCATAAACTTTGCCTACTGCTACATTGATGTCAAGAGGTGTAGATAGACCTCGCCTTTAAGCAAGAGGTGTGTTCATGCCTGCAACATGACACAGCTTTGCTACTAAGATGGCTTCGGCTGTCTTGGGGTTAATGGTCAGGACTCAATCTGACTCCGATGGTGGTAGGCCACCCGTGGGGTAAAGGCGTAATGCAATGCGTAATGAAAGATATTTTCCATTGATTTTTATGCCAATGTGCTCCCAATCAAGTTTTCTAAAGCATTCTTCTAGGGTAGCTGCGAAGAAAGGTGGTGATATTGGGTCCCCTTGCTTAGTTCCACTTTGTAGCTTAAATGGTTCTCCAAAGATTTCTGTTTTTATTTGTGGTTACTAATGCCTTGGTTAAGTAGTGCATTCCACATGAAGTCCTGGTTAATTTAATCGAAAGCCTTTTTAAAATCAATAAAAATGAAATATACAGGTAGTCGGTATTCTCCACTTTTTTCTATGATTTGATTGACTGCCTGAAGGTGATCTGTAGTTGAGAAACCTGATCGAAATCCTGCTTGCTCCACCGGTTGGTGTTGCCCGAAGTCCACTTCTAGCCTTTTGATTTTTGAAGATACATTTTGCAAAAATTTTGTAGATGTTAGATATCAAACTAATTGGACGATAGTTGTTGAGGTCATCTTTTTCACCTTCTTTTTTGTCCATTGGATAAGAATTTCTCCAGTTTCTATAACATCGTTAAAAATATCTATAAGCCAAACTGAAGAAGATTCAATTCCATACTTAAGGATTTCGGCTTTCTATTCCGGACTTGCTCGTTGTTTTTTGAAACCCCTAAGACCCACTTCTTCTCCGATTTCAAGTTTTGTTTAACTTTTTTTTATCGATTTTGTGGTTTCCAAGATATTTTTTATATTTTTTTCATTAAATTCTCTTATTTCTTGTTTGCTTCTTTTCTTTATCTCTTTCCTTAAGGTTCTTATTCTTCATTCATTCATTCTTCATTGTTTCATTTTGTGACATATTTTCAGTTTTCCTTAGAAATTCTCTTCTCTTTATCATATTTTGGGTAGCAGTTGATATTTTATTTTTGTTCGTGTTCTCGATACTTTTAAAGACATGTTTTGAAGCTATTAATTTCAAAGTTTTTTCGAATTGGCCATATTTTTGTTGAACCGTTCTATCACCGTTCGTTTCTTCCAAAATACGAAGGCGGAGCTCCAATACCTTGTTGTAGTTCGCAATTTTGATCGGACTGAGTTCTTTTTCCAGCACAACGTGTGTTTTCTTACAGTACCTCCTTGAATTATGATTAATCAGTAACTTGCCTCTTAGTAACCTGTGATCTGAGTCGTATTCGAAATTATTTAAAATATCGACATCTTTAAATGTAAAAACCTTGGTCCAAAATCGAACAGTACATTATCCTTTGATTTTAAATTTATTTGATTTATTAGAAAAACTTCATTGAATTGCGTCATCACTTTGTTCATTCTTTAAATATGACATGATTTTCCTTAAGATTTATAGAATTTTATTCTTATCATTTTTAATTTTAGGTAAAAAAATTTAATCAAAAGATAGTATGTACCTACAACTTTTTCTCTTCCACACAAATGAACTTTCCTTATTAGCATTTTACAAGGCAAATGATTCTTGGAAACGAGGATTTTATATCTTTCATCCGGTTGAGAATGCGAAATTGGTATAAAGGATTCACGAAGTGAAAGTAAAACGAAGGCGGGTTCAGTAATTTGTAACTTGAAGAGTTCTTCTCAAAAGGATGTTCATATAATTGAAAGGTCGTCCGCATCATTAATATTGTTAAGTAAAATATTGGTACAGCTCTAATGGATGAAGAGAAAATAAAAATAAATTTCATCCATGGTCAATTTAATATGTTATTATTTTTTCCTTTCAAAAATTGTTTTATCTTTTTTTGGCAAGAGATCATTATACTCTTATCTAGTTAAAAAATACATTTCCTTGCTTTGGTCAAAGGCATAGGTATTGGAAATCAAGCTTTTTTTCTTTTGGATCTACCTAAATCGGATGCAAAGAAAACCTAATAATATTTCTCGACCCATTGAACAAAATAAGAAAACAATATGGTAAAATGAAAATGCAAAAAAAGTAAACTTGGGTTATCGAAGTTAAAGATGAAAGGCAGGAAATACTGGACAACAGATTCAACACTTTTTTCTTAGGAAGAGTTTGCCATTTTATCCTTTAAGAAACCGCAGGTTGACAAGGGTTTATTAGGTATTTAGGTTATATGTATTTTCATTTTCTTACTTCATTAATCATAGCCTTTCGGAATCACCAGAAAATTGTAGCTCTCCTCCATTCCTGGTAAAACGCACACAGAAATTGTTGAGAGTTGTAAGTCACTTGGTTTAGGATCTCTACGAGCCGTTACTGCCTGCTATTTATTTATTTTCCTTCGTTAATTGTGGAAATAACATGTACTAACCTCCTGTGAACTGTAGGTCTATAATTAGTTTTGTTATTAAAAATTTTATAAGTGACGTTCCGAGAATGGTCACATCCTTATGCAATTTTAATTTTAAAACAAATAAAATATTTCGCTACTACAATCCAAATGACATTGCTTACAGCTAATAAAATTGAATATAGGAAAAAATGGTTATTTTCTTGTTTATTCACAATTTTTGGCATATAATACAATTATTATAACTTATTATAACTCAATATATTTCTGAGAAATTAACAAGCAAGATAAATGAAAATTTAAAAATTAAAAAAAAAAAAACGATAAAATTAAAAGCTCAAGTGACCTCAACTCCAAGGTGTGTAGTGTGTTTCGGCCAGGTACGACAGTGGGCTCTACGAAGACTTCTACGAAACAGTGAATCGTCATGAGTTCCACAGTCGAATAACGTCAATAAAAAACTTTCGTTCTGAAGGAGGATGAATGAGTTGTTGAGATCTGCCAGAGGAACCAAACTGCATTCTGTTGAATAGACTGCAAGGTTGCTGCGTTTGGATAATATTGAACAGTAATATAAGAGTTCAACACTGCATGATGTGATCAAAGCACATTTAATATAATTATGTATTTGCCTTGAGAAATTTGATCAAATTATCAAAGCCCAAATATATATCGCTTAGTACTATTGAAAACGGTATTAGGCCTTCACCAGCTTACAGAGTCACATTTGAAAAATATTTGGCAACCATATTTGAGCATTGGTAATGCGTCTTAGCCAAAAGCATGTGTGTTTTAAGAGGGGTATAACGTATAACACCCCATATACATTGCCAACGGCAGACCTTACGTGCAAATCCTAAGATATTATTTTACGGTTAAACAACCTTTCAAGATTTCTTGCAGTTAAAACATAAGAAATGTTAACGTTTTTCAATTATTGTAAGCTGAGAAAATAATCCATGTTCAAAGCTTTTCTACTAATGAAAATACATTTGGATTTCAGGGGATTATGGAACCATTGAATTTTAACCAGTGAGAAGTTTCTTATAGGTTCTGATCACAATTTTCAATTAGTCCTAGGGGACAATTATGATATATAATAGTCAACAACAACTATAATTGCATATGGTCAGCATATATTTGAATTGAGGAGTTAGTTATCTTCGTCGCAAGTTCAATTATATAAAGGCAGAAAATAAGAGGCCCTAAAATAGAACTCTGAGGGACTTGTCTAAGTGGTCGTAAGGAAACTTGAAATATTATTATACCAACAGAAACTGCTTGTTTCCTATCCCGGAGGTTAGGATCACAACAAAAGAATTGCAGAAGATAACAAACTATACAATGGTGACATTTTGTAACAAAGGTCATTATGGTCAATAGTGTCAAATGCTTTTGAAAAGTCAAGCAGCACATCGCTGGTACATCTATGTATGTATTTGACGGAGTCCAGACTGCTTAGATGAGGGAATGTTTTTTGCTCCAAGATGGCTTTTAAGTTGTTTTTGTATTTACCTCTCGAAAAATTTTGACAAAAAAGAGGCAGTAAAAAACCGGTCGGAATTCATTTCCGCTCGCATTTTTCGGAATAGGTAAGATTTTGGCTAGCTTCCATTGAGACGGGAATAAGCCTGTAATTTAATTAATGTAAGGCAAAATAACAAATAAAAGTGACTAGACGAATATATGATGGGTTCTCTCAATCCCCACAGCGTTTGACTTAACAGACAAAGTGCATTTCACTACGTTGGAAGGCCATAAGGTAATTGTTTTCAAAACTGTAAACAGTGGGGCAGTTTCAACATCATTATTGGGCTTGTAGAAGAGTAGCTTCATCATTGAATAGGTCTACAAACAAGTAATCCAACCCACTACCCATCAACAACTTACAGTTAACCTTGCAGCTAATCCCAAGGTACACATAAATAGCATCCCCTCACGCCTCCTAACATATATGTAAGCCCGAAAAATCCAATAATCACACAAACAATACATTGAATCATTGTTGTTATCGGTTTCAGTAACACAGATTGTATCGAAGTTTGATTCCTCAAACACGGCTCTCGATTTATACACACTATTTAGAGTCGACTCCCATTCTAAAATTGATTTATAGTAGGTTTTAAATGTTTAAAATTTTGCGCCAATATATTTAAAGATTTTGATTAAGATAATTAATTATTAATGCATGAGGCTGACGATTCCATCCAATCTGTTTTACTTCGGATAGCTAGTTGTTGTTTGAATTCGGTAAGTTCAGATTTGGTGTTTGTAAATTCAGTGTTCACATTGGATGAAGACGATTTCAATGAGTCAACTTTAAAGGCATCAATGTCGACAATAGACAATAACATCTGATGTATTTTTGTTCACTTCTTGGAATTTATATTGTAGTATTCGTTATTTTCTTTAAATTGTTTAGATAAAAGATATATGATAAACTCATTGGCGCAAAATTTTAAAGAGTTCTCGTTTAAGCAATAAAACCGGCTCTACTTAACGCAGTCGTTTAGCTTGGAGACTTTGTCTAACTTTTTCATAATTTTAATCACGTTAGAGGTTAGACAACTCTTCTAACGAATGTGGGTTTTACAACAGAACATTATGTAAGCGAATTTGCGTTGAACAACCCTTAATTTGACAGATATCTACATAACTCACACAACTACAAAAACTCAAAAAAAAAAAAAAACAGTAAAAAGAACAGACAACTTCAAACCAAATAATTTTTCGCGGAAAAAGTTCATTTTATATACAACCTCGGTACAGATTTTGATTGTTTGTAAGTTATTTACATTATTTTAGATGGATATAAAGTATAAATCGCAAATTCACAGCATAAAAACTCAATTTGTTGTTGCAAGGTGCAGATTCATTTAGTTATACTCGTCTCGGCGGCGCACAGTGAAACGTCTAGTACAAAATTCCGGACATTGGGTGATATTTTGTTTTTATTCTTGGAAATATTTTTTGTTTGATATCCATAGAAAATTGTCGCCTCTTTTATATATAAAACAGTTGTTTTACGTACACTCTTTAATTTTCAAATAATAGGGACTCAAAGATGCAGTATCTTTAAAACAAAAAAAAAATGGAATTTTAACGCATTTTTGTAACTTGTTTTTCTCAGACCGTTTTTAAGTTTTCTTTTCGAACTAAATTTTGAAGGCATGCAATTGGTTCACTTAAGCTTAACAATTAAAAAAATTATAGAAACAAATTTGTTTTTGCTTAAAAAAAAACTCTTTTTGTGAGTTTTTTTTTTAAATACTAATTTCAGGTTTGAAGATGATTTTAAAAAAATGCTCAAAAATGCTCGGGTTTTGGGTAGTCTTAAATGAATTTCGAACTTATTTGGAGTCATATTTTAAAAAAATTGGTTCCGACCGCATCCGTCCCTGTCCCCTGTAGGGTTTTTAAAAATCTCCCTTAGAACTGAGAACGCTTAAACAAAATAAGTTTGTTAACTGGAGAAGGGGGTAGGGGCATCTTTGCATTATAAATAATAATAACTTACATTAAGAAATCTAAAAGTATGAAAGAGTGCATTAATTTACATTTAAGAAAGAGGGAGGGGGTGGGGTATTCTCCTTTTTACGTATAAATTAAATCTTATTTACTCTGGTTTAAGGGATTTTTACTTTAGGTTATCATTATTTGTTATAGACTAAATGGCAAAACAAAATATGGCTCTCATGCTAACGGTATAACCGGTATAAAACGAAACTTGAAACAGACTTTAACACATTAACCTTTATAAAAGAACCACCCACATAAACCGCTAAAAACACCAATGAACAGTTTGAAAACTTCAACTAGCGACAAAACAGGCGTAACGCATTACTTTTCTATTTGCAGAAATAATGAATCTGATAGGTGAAGTTAAGTTTGATGCTTCAAAAGTAAAAGATTTTTTAATAAAATACCATAAAAAAGCAAAAGACATTTTGTTTGTACATATATTAACTAGAACAATGGGTATGCAATATAAATTACATTCAAATTAAATTGTGAACGATGTGTCACACATTCAAAAAAAATGCAAAAATGCACATCAAACTTGTAATATGAATTAAGAGCAATAAATATTAATTGTTTTTCCTCCATAAAATTAATTTTATTTGCTTAAAGCTATAAAATTTGGCAAATTCTTAGTTTTAGGTGTTATGTTAAATTTTTTTTTGGAAAATTGCTTATTTTTTCCAGATTTTTTGAAATAAAGTATGAAACTATAATTTTTCAAGTGCAAAATAGTGAAAACCGTTTCAAAATCCATCCATTATTTCAAAAGATACAGCCCGATGACCACTTTTTCATGTTTTCGTTCCACTACTACTACTACAGCGCCATCTGTTGGAAAATTGCATATCTAATTTATGGAAGAAACAAAAAACTCTTTTCCAATGTCAAATGTATTTGCCCTTATTCCAACCATCTAGATATCTAGAACATTCCAAGACGAGAAGCTTCGCGAATTTTCGAGAAAAACTAACATGAGTATATAAGGGAGTGTTCGCGGTGAGCACAACACAGTTGATTTTAGATTACGGAAGTGTGCAAAACTCTGCTTATTGGATTGTGTAAAACAAGTGTGATTTTAATTTGAATAAAGTATTTGAGTTGATTATAAATTGAGATTTATTGTTGTGATTTGGAAAGTAAAAATAAAGAAGAAATATTAGAAAGAGTAATAAGTTTTATTTAACGAACCTAGCAAAAATATTACAATATTGTTGCGAACAGAGCTTTATACTACTACAGCGCCATCTGTTGGAAAATTGCATATCTAATTTATGGAAGAAACAAAAAGCTCTTTTCCAATGTCAAATGCATTTCCCCTTATTCCAACCATCTAGAAAATTCCAAGACGGGAAGCTTCGCGAATTTTCGAGAACAACTACTCGTAACATGAGTATATAAGGGAGTGTTCGCGGTGAGCACGACACAGTTGATTTTGGATTATGAAAGTGTGCAAAAGTATTGCTTATTGGATTGTGTTATTAAACAAGTGTGATTTAAATTTGAATAAAGTTATTTGAGTTGATTATAAATTGAGATTTACTGTTTTGAATTGGAAAGTGTAAATAAAGAAGAGATACTAAAAAGAGAAATAAGTTTTATTTAAAGAACCTAGCAAAAATATTACATTGGTGTCAGAAAAGTGGAATAAAACTTATTTGTGCAGTGAAGTGTGCGAAAAAAAATAATAATAATGAGCAAGTTACTGAAAGAGCTCAACTGTTATGAGCTGAAAAGTGAATTAGGCAAGCGAGAACTTTCTAGATCAGGATCGAAAAAGGAGCTTGTTCTGCGTTTGGCCGAATATTTGAAACAACAAAATGAAGACCCGGATATTTTCGTCTTTGAAGCTGACGCTGAGGAAGTGGACGTAAGTAAAAATGTAGATGTTTCAAATATGTTTAGTCTTCTGCTTGAGCGTCTCGAACAGCAACGAAATGAATAAAAGAAAAAACAGGAGAATGTACAAAAGAATGTTCTCGAACGTCTCGAAGAGCAACGAAATGAACAGAAAAATGAACAAAAGAATATTCTCGAACGCCTTGACAAACAGCATAGCGAACAAAAAGACCTTCTCGAAGAGCAGAGAAACATGCTAGAAGGCAAGCTTGTTAACATCGAG
The DNA here is from genome assembly GCA_963931855.1 of Philhelius festivus. Classification (NCBI taxonomy): domain Eukaryota; kingdom Metazoa; phylum Arthropoda; class Insecta; order Diptera; family Syrphidae; genus Philhelius; species Philhelius festivus. Next base: position 125,301,795 of record OZ007555.1, on the reverse strand, counting down.
AATAATGTGTCTGCACTTGATGAACGCTAGAGAATCAAGTCGACAACAAAATGGAGACGTTTTCAAAAGAGCTAGATCGCATTCGAAATATAAAGATTCGGGAAAGTTCTAGAGAAACCTTGAGGAAAAAGGAGATGCAACCTCCAACCTTTGATGGGCAAACTTCTTGGTCTATATACAAGAAGCAATTCGAGACAGCTTCCACAACAAATGGCTGGGATGAGGCTGACAAGTATATAGCCTTAACTCTTGCTCTTAGAGGAGCAGCTGCTGAGTTGTTGCAAACCATACCAGCAGATAAGAGCGGCGACTTCAATTCCTTGGTTTTTGCTATAGACAAACGCTTTGGTAACAGCCACATGAAGGAGGTCTTCAAAGTGCAACTCAATTCCAGAGTTCAGAAGAGGGGCGAAACTCTACTACAACTGCAAGCGGACATTGAAAGGCTTGTTCATCTTGCATATCCAGATGTTGGAGAGGAAATCTGTAACCAGTTTGCAGTTGAGGCATTTGTTCGCGCCATTTCCGACATACATCTTCAAAGGGCTGTGCGAACTGCTGGAAAACGAACGCTTTCTGAAACATTAGCGTTTGCCTTGACAATGGAAGCAGCAGAGCAAGCTTCTCAAGGAGTACATCGACTTAGAGAAGCCATCGTCGAAGAATGCTCATGCCAAAGAACTGATGTCCAAAGGAACCAACGAAACGGACTTGCAAAGTGCTGGAATTGCAACAAGACCGGACATTTACAGCATCAATGTCGCTTACCACCAAGAAGAGCTTGTCAACATTGTGGACACGGAGTTTCAAACTCAGAACAAGGTAACAATAACACCAGTGTTACTTCCCGAACAGTTTCCCAACAGGGAAACGAATAAGAACTAACTTCGAGGGGCAGAAGCTGGTTTCTGGTATCGATGGCCCCAGAAACACCATCCAGGTCTCCCAGAGTAAACGAGACAATAAAAGTCTGACCGTCGAGGCAACTTTAAATGGCAATAAACGTGTGGTCACCATCGACACCGGTGCCACAGCCTCCATTGTGCGACAGGACATAGTGCACCTGAATTGGATACACAACACTAATAGCTACCGTCTGAGAACTGCCACAGGAGAAGCAGCTAGGGTTTATGGTGAAGTCCGACTTAGAATTCGAATTGCAGATCTAGAATTCTCACACAAATTTTTGGTGGCAAATATATGTGACGAGTGCATCATCGGAATGGACTTCATGAAAGAACATCGAGTAGTTTTGGATATCGGCAACCAGGTACTCAAATACCAGAATACAGAGATTCCAATGATCTATGGGCACGAAGGAATAACAACTCTAAGGACTGTCATCAAAGAAGACGTGATTATTCCTACTTCTTCTGAGGTATTTGTTTGGACAAAATAAGAAGGAGAGTGTGGACGCCATCGATACCTAATGGTGGAACCAGGCCCAGATTGTTCTTCCCAAAACGTCATCATTGGGAAGACACTTGTGGCTCCAAAGAACAATATGGTCCCCGTACGGATACTCAACACCAAACCGTACGATGTAAAGTTAGCAAAAGGAGAAGTTATCGGTAAGTGCGAATCTGTCGCAGCCATAACACGAATTGACGCTAAAACACCGAGAAAGACATTAGATCCTGAGGAGCTCAATAGCATCAAGGCAAAGATACTCAATTCAGCTAACCTAGACCAACATCAGGTTAAAATAGCAGAAAGCCTTCTGAATGAGTATGCCGACATTTTCGCTTCACCAAACGGGAAATATGGAAGGACACAAATGGTGCAGCATCGAATAAATACAGGAGATGCAAGACCCATTCGTCAGCCCGCAAGACGTCTTCCACTGGCCAAATAAGGTGAAGTTGAGGAAATGATTACCACCATGAAGAAGGATGGTTTGATTGAGAACTCCAAGAGTCCTTGGGCGTCACCAGTGGTCCTAGTCAAAAAGAAGGACGGAAGTACACGGTTTTGTGTAGACTACCGAAGGTTGAATGACGTGACCAAGAAAGATAGCTATCCCCTGCCAAGAATTAGCGACACCTTAGATGCGATGGAAGGAGTACAATGGTTTTCAACACTGGACTTGAAAAGTGGATATTGGCAAGTTGAAATTCACCCTGAAGATCGAGAAAAGACAGCGTTCTCCACAGGTGATGGGCTGTGGCAGTTCAACGTGATGCCGTTTGGTCTTTGCAACGCTCCGGCAACATTTGAGCGTTTGATGGAATGCGTCCTTCAAGGCCTGATGTGGAAAACTTGTCTTGTCTACTTAGATGATGTTATCGTTTATGGAAAAACATACGACCAACACTGTAAGAACCTAAGGGGTGTGTTCCAGAGACTTCGAGAGGCTAACCTTAAACTGAACCCAGAAAAATGTGCACTGTTCCAGACTGAAGTAAAGTATTTGGGACATATCATCTCGTCCCAAAGACTCAAGACCGATCCTGAAAAAGTTGACACCGTCAAAAATTGGCCAACACCACAGGACAAACATCAACTACGAAGTTTTCTTGGTCTTGCTACTTATTACAGACGTTTTGTTAAGAACTTTGCCGGAATTGCAAAGAGTATGCATCAGCTTACGGAAAAGAACAAACAGTTTAGATGGTCAGGTGAGTGTGAAAAAGCCTTCCAAGAACTGAAATACCGTCTATGCAATGCTCCGGTGCTGATCTACTCGTATCCAACTCCAGGCAAGCCTTTTATTATCGATGCTGATGCAAGCAACGTGGGAGTCGGCGCTGTTCTGTCACAAGTGCACAATGGCGAAGAAAAGGTTGTCGCCTATTTCAGCAAAGTACTGTCAAAGACCGAAAGGAACTACTGTGTGACCAGAAGAGAACTCTTGGCACTCATCTTGGCAACGAAACACTTAGACAAATACATCTATGGACAGAAGTTTCTTCTACGAACCGATCATGGTGCTCTTAACTGGTTGTTGAACTTCAAGAACCCAGAAGGACAATTCGCAAGGTGGATAGAAAGACTGCAGACTTACGATTATGAAATTCAACACCGAAGGGGAAAGCTGCACTCAAATGCCGACACACTATCCCGAAGACCTTGTAAAATAGATTGCAAGCATTGCAGGCGACAAGAAGAAAAGGTATCAATCAACATTCGGCGAATAAGGGCTGACCCCATTTGTGGATGGAGCAATGAAGAAATAAGATCTGCTCAACAAGAAGACCCCGACATTGAACATCTTCTCGCATGGAAGGAACATGAAGAAAAACCCGCATGGAATGACATTTCCGATACGAGTCCAGTTTTAAAGGCCTATTGGGCACAATGGGACTCACTTCATGTGCAAGAAGGTGTTCTTCGGCGAAAATGGGAGTCCGCTGATGGTAAATCCTATGTGATGCAGCTTGTGTTACCTCAATCGAAAATCAAAGAGGTTCTTCGAGAGATGCATGATGGACCTTCAGGAGGCCATTTGGGAGTCAACAAGACGTTAGAAAAAGTGAGACAACGATTCTACTGGTTGCATGCAAGAGACGACGTTGAAAAGTGGTGCCGAAATTGTGATGCGTGTGCTGCAACCAAAGGCCCTGGTAGAAAACTGCAAGGAAAAATGATGCAATATAATGTTGGCTCACCGTTTGAAAGGATTGCTGTTGATGTAGCTGGCCCATTTCCGGAAACGAATGATGGAAACAAATACATTCTGGTGCTAATGGATTACTTCAGCAAATGGCCTGAGGCATACGCTATCCCGAACCAAGAAGCCAAGACCATGGCCGATCAGATTGTGTCTAACTGGGTAAGCAGGTTCGGTGTGCCTATAGAGCTCCATTCTGACCAAGGAAGGAACTTTGAGTCGAACATATTCCAAGAGATGTGCGCGTTCCTTGGCATTAAGAAAACGAGAACCACACCACTTCACCCCCAATCTGATGGAATGGTCGACAGATTCAACAGGACCTTAAAAGAGCACCTCACTAAAGTCGTAGGCGACTACCAAAGAAACTCGAATAGGCACATACCACTATTTTTGATGGCCTACTATGTAAGTGCAATACATAGCTCAACAGGACACACACCATCTGAAATCCTGTTCGGAAGAAGCATACGGCTGCCCAGTGAGATAAGGTTTGGACACCCATCAGAAGAGTCTCAAGAGACTGGGGATTACGTGAGTGACCTAAAAGAGAGGATAATCGACATCCACGAAAGGACCAGGACTAGAATGAGCATCTACAGCGATCGAATGAAGACAAGGTACGACACAAGAGCAAACACGAGAGGATTCCAAGTAGGAGATCGTGTATGGCTCTATAATCCACACCGTCAAAAGGGATTGTCGCCGAAGCTTCAACAAAACTGGGAAGGCCCTTATACTGTCGTCACGAAAATCAATGATGTCGTTTACCGAATTCAAAGAGGGTCACGAGGAAAGTTAAAAGTTGTGCATAGCGATCGACTGCACCGATACAGTGGCGAAGCTGGAGATAGAATTGTTCGGGACGAACAATCTTAAGAAGGGGGCAATGTTGTGAACAGAGCTTTATACTACTACAGCGCCATCTGTTGGAAAATTGCATATCTAATTTATGGAAGAAACAAAAAGCTCTTTTCCAATGGCAAATGCATTTCCCCTTATTCCAACCATCTAGAAAATTCCAAGACGGGAAGCTTCGCGAATTTTCGAGAACAACTGACATGAGTATATAAGGGAGTGTTCGCGGTGAGCACGACACAGTTGATTTTGGATTATGAAAGTGTGCAAAAGTATTGCTTATTGGATTGTGTTATTAAACAAGTGTGATTTAAATTTGAATAAAGTTATTTGAGTTGATTATAAATTGAGATTTACTGTTTTGAATTGGAAAGTGTAAATAAAGAAGAGATACTAAAAAGAGTAATAAAATTTATTTAAGGAACCTAGCAAAAATATTACAATATGTACATTTGTATGTACATTGTACAGATTTGTTTATCGTCGAGCACTTTCGTACGATTGTTTCGAATTTATAATATTCAGTGATTTAGTCTATTTACAAAAAACATCTTTAAAAAATCGAATAAAACATCAGTAAACATTTTTTCCTCGATTTGCTTTGGTATGAAATGACCATTGTCAATATGGATAAAGTATACTTTTAAAATATAAACTAGCTATTTGCTGCTGTTAAAGTAAGACGAGCTCTTTAACATTAATGTATAGTTTATGTCCTTTAAAATTAACAAAAAGTCGTTTCTCGTTTTATACTCAATATTTAGAGTCAACTCCCATTTTAAAATTGATTTAGAGCAGGTTTTAAATGTTTAAAATTTTGCGCCACTTTGTTTATTTAGTTTTTCATCCAGTTTTTAGAACAAGAAGTGGTTTCTTCATCCATGTGTTTTTTTTTTCCCTTGTTTAAGAGAGGCTGATACAAAAGGAATTCGAGATGTTTGCGTTTGAACATAAGAGCTAGATGGATAATGGATTGTGGGCTTGGGCAAGACATTTGAGAATGGTCCGAATCAAAGAGGATTTAAGTGATCGTTTTTTATTAAATGTTACAACGGAATTATTATAAAATTTTTAAAAGAGCAATGAAAACACTGAGCATAGCTAATCTTTTTCACTTTTTTATACATAGAAGTCATTTTAGATAAACTGTAATTGACTGCGTTTTCAATAATCATTTTAAAGAGAAATGGTTTGATTTGGAATGCTTTACAGCTATTCTTCTATAGCTTCTGATAAAACTAGTAGGTAGGTACTTTAGAAGGTTCCTCCACACTGCACAATTTTTACCGCTCCGGTTTTCTTAGACGATATCCTTGATGCACCGTTTACAGTTTTAAAGAAATTAATAGAATATTCGAAACCGCAGAAGTTCCCGCCAAAAGGCAATTATTTAATTATTTATTTATTTGAGGCAAAGATGTGTGTTGAGTATTTTGCACTTCATTTTGTTTATGAATGATATTTTCGAGGAAGTTGGAGGGGGCATTTAGTTCGAAGGTTTATGAATATCGTGCCTCATTGTCGCCGATGACATTATTTTTATGGGGGAATAAGTTGAGGGAGTGCAGCGGGTGATTAACTGTCTGGAGCGCTACTGATGATCTTCCCAAATAGAGATGATAGATAATCGAGAAACGATAAGTGAAGAGGGAAAGGTCAGAATTTGGAAATTATTCGATAGTTTAAGTATCTCCGTGTCTTGATCTGTCCTAGTCTTAACCTTAACTTCAAAAACCATTTTGAGACTAAATTAGCTGAGGCGAAGAGAGTTATTTCTTCAGTCTGGGGATGTTGCATAGAGAGTAGGTTTGTGGACCATAGCGCAAAGATCCAAATATTTCGTGCCACTGCTTCCTCCATCGTGCTGTATGGTGCTCAACTCAAATGAAGGGTAGCTGGCAATTTGATGTTGTTGAAAAGTTTCAAAGATACTTTCTTAATTGTTCTCCAAATAACATAGTTCATCTTGAAATTACTATACCACAGTTGTTCTTAAATACTCTAAAACTACGTTCCGAATGTATAATGAAGCTGCTGTAGATAGATGAAAGATGACGGCAAAATTTGTCCTCAAGGCGATAATTACTTTACGAGGTAACCACATCAAAAAATGGGAAGAAATAGGGATTGATTGTGGAGAAAGACTTCATATTCAACCAGACATCGGAGCAGTTATTCTAAGAAACTTGTTTGAAAAGTATAGCTATGTCTTGGAACCTCAATTTTCTCATTATACGATGATATATAGTCTCAACTTGACTTCTATTTAAATTAAGATGGAAAATGATCAACCTCAACTATATTTCACATTGTCCGAACCTACCTATTTCGGTAGGTTCCTAAAGGAAAGTGAAGATATGTACCACTCTATCGCCAGACGTCTGATTCTAAGAGAATTTAGTGTCAGATTCTTCGATAAATTCATAATGAATATGAGTAAAGTTTTATATATTTTAAATTGAAGTTTTGCTCCCAGTTTCACAGTGGAAGTTTAAACCCCACTTTTGGTTTAAACTTCAGTTCAACAATAAATTTGGTTTCATAGTGTCATTAAAACATTGAACAGAGTTCATTCTGTAGTTTAAGTTAAACAATACTATTTTGTCGTTTAAACGTCAGTTCAACAATCCTTCACATAATTGAAAATATTATTTATTTTCAATTTACTTAAATCTTCAACTACCAACAATTTACTTATTTAATTAATAGTTAGTTAAATAATTTTTAGATCTAATACGAGTATTTTATAGGATAAGCTATAAAATAAATTTTTATAAATAATAAATAAAATTTAAAATATTATACGTTCAATGAACTGAAGTTCAGATTAGACTGTGAAACCGGACGAGTTGAACTTCAAATTTTAACTCCAGTTCAGGTTCAGCTGAACTTAAGTTTAAACTCTCACTGCGAAACTGGTTTTTATAATAAAAAAAAACGCATAAAATTTGCAAAATCTCATCGATTCTTTATTTGAAACGTTAGATTGGTCCATGACATTTACTTTTTGAAGATAATTTCATTTAAATGTTGACCGCGGCTGCGTCTTAGGTGGTCCATTCGGAAAGTCCAATTTTGGGTAACTTTTTCGAGCATTTCGGCCGGAATAGCCCGAATTTCTTCGGAAATGTTGTCTTCCAAAGCTGGAATAGTTGCTGGCTTATTTGTGTAGACTTTAGACTTGACGTAGCCCCACAAAAAATAGTCTAAAGGCGTCAAATCGCATGATCTTGGTGGCCAACTTACCGGTCCATTCCTTGAGATGAATTGTTCTCCGAAGTTTTCCCTCAAAATGGCCATAGAATCGCGAGCTGTGTGGCATGTAGCGCCATCTTGTTGAAACCACATGTCAACCAAGTTCAGTTCTTCCATTTTTGGCAACAAAAAGTTTGTTAGCATTGAACGATAGCGATCGCCATTCACCGTAACGTTGCGTCCAACAGCATCTTTGAAAAAATACGGTCCAATGATTCCACCAGCGTACAAACCACACCAAACAGTGCATTTTTCGGGATGCATGGGCAGTTCTTGAACGGCTTCTGGTTGCTCTTCACTCCAAATGCGGCAATTTTGCTTATTTACGTAGCCATTCAACCAGAAATGAGCCTCATCGCTGAACAAAATTTGTCGATAAAAAAGCGGATTTTCTGCCAACTTTTCTAGGGCCCATTCACTGAAAATTCGACGTTGTGGCAGATCGTTCGGCTTCAGTTCTTGCACGAGCTGTATTTTATACGGTTTTACACCAAGATCTTTGCGTAAAATCTTCCATGTGGTCGAATAACACAAACCCAATTGCTGCGAACGGCGACGAATCGACATTTCACGGTCTTCAGCAACACTCTCAGAAACAGACGCAATATTCTCTTCTGTACGCACTGTACGCATTCGTGTGGTTGGTTTAATGTCCAATAAAGTAAACTGAGTGCGAAACTTGGTCACAATCGCATTAATTGTTTGCTCACTTGGTCGATTATGTAGACCATAAATCGGACGTAAAGCGCGAAACACATTTCGAACCGAACACTGATTTTGGTAATAAAATTCAATGATTTGCAAGCGTTGCTCGTTAGTAAGTCTATTCATGATGAAATGTCAAAGCATACTGAGCATCTTTCTCTTTGACACCATGTCTGAAATCCCGCGTGATCTGTCAAATACTAATGCATGAAAATCCTAACCTCAAAAAAATCACCCGTTATAAGTATTTGAAATATAAGTCTTGGTGGGGGGAAGTTGTATATAAACAATTAATTCTCAAAAGATTAAAAATTTATTATGTTGTTATAATGTCATTCTGGTAGACGGCCTTAAGCCAAACCATATTAAACTTAAAATATAAATTATTGTAGACATAAAATATTTGGAATATAAAAAAAAATAGTTTCCTATAAAAAAAGTTACTACCTACATATGTAAATATAGAGCTATTTTCATACTTTATTTATTACAAATTAGAGTTTGAGCGGATTTTATGACCAGTGGAAATTTTTCTATAAGCTAACACTAACGAGGTAAGAAAAGAGAAAGCGGTATTGTTCGACGCTGGTAATTTTCGGATTTATCAGTCATAATAAGCATTTGTCAAAGACGGGAATAGCGCACCCCATATTCACGATTGCGTGCTGTGATTCGTGAATTATTATTTATTTTTTTGATTTGATTTGGAACTGTCAAAATGCTGATTTTGAAAATTTCTATTTCATTGGCAAAAAATTGATTTATTTTTTCGATTTAAAATCAATGCAAATCGGTCTGCCATTGTTTAATTTATTTCAATTGTTCAAAACAAGAAGAAAACCATCTCTAGTAAAAATGGATGCGGTTCAACACAAACAGGTAAATTATAGAGCTCATATTTCTCTACCAAAAATAGATCAAAGATGATGATTTTTTTTAAAGAATAGCAAAGTCACGTAAATGGATCAATTCAATGACTAAGATGCAATTTTAAACGTATTCCATTTTCCAATTCTTGGATTGTAATATTTATTTACCAATGACCGATCACATTACCTTACAGCGTTTGAACTTTTAATTAGGTTAGCATAAGCGGAGGGCTTACAGCATTAATCTCCAGCAATTCAGGCCCTAAAAGAAAATATACGTCGTGAAGTTGCTGTCATTGAACAAAATGCTTTTTTTTATCTGTTCACAAATTTCAAATTCTTATTGTATAGTATGTTGTGAGGAATAGACGGCGCGGCGTTTAGATGATGTTGGTTTTACAACAAAAAAACTCATCCTGCGAAACTTCATTTTGTGTAAACAAAATACTAAAATAACACCATTATTTTTTTTGATTCAATATTAAACATGGAATATTCCCGCTGGACATCCTTTCTTTTGGATAACGTCAATATGTAAATTTGATTTTGAATAGATGGCTATGTTTTGAATAAGTAATAATTATAGATGTCCATAATATGGCAAAATATCCTAGTTTAGGCCAACTGTCAAGAAATTGCCTCTGGAATAGTTATTTGTTTTTATCACTTTGCAGCAATAGCACTAATGTCGGTAGTGAGAAGTCGAACCATATTCATTGGAGGTTTTGTATAAAATTTGCATATTTGATTTTCAATTTCGATTTCGTTTCACTCGATTTCTGGAGTCTCTATTACATACAAATAAAATGTCGGGTCAAAGGGAAACATATTCTCTCCGCCTTAAGGAAACATTTTGGACATTTTTAATTAAATTTTTTGATTCTTGATTTTCATCATGTTTGAAACATTTTTGCCAACTGTCATTAATGTAATTTTGAGAGGCAATTCCACAAAAGAAAATTCTTAAAAAAAAAGCTTTCAGCAAAATTATTACCATACGTTCATTTGATTCTTAGTTTTCAAGACAAACAAAACATTTAGTGTGAATTCCATCATTAGATATACCATTCATCAGGTAATAATATATCACCAGTTTTACTCGTTTTACATAAAGAGGACTATAATTTCTTTGAGTGTAGACATATCGCATGCTTAATGTAATGACCTAACTCGAAAAAGACGATTTTTGGGACATAGTAAAAAAAGTTCTTGCTATGAGAATTTGTCCTACTTGTTGACAGATAAAATTAAAACTAATTCATGAATTAATCATGAATATCTACTGGTATTCTTAAAGTATGATAAACTATTCATGAGATCTGAGGCTTGCAAAAGCCTTTATCTGTAAGTAACTCAATTTTGACCTATCTGCTAATGGGTCAGTATTCCATTAAGCATGCGATGTATTCTTGGGTTAGGCCTCATTAGATCCTAAATTAAAAAGTACGCTAAGGTTATGTTTTCAGTTTGTGTCAAAATTCATTTATTAAGTTTCTTACTTAGTATATTTGCACAATATATTAGTTCTTCCCAGAAATATACAATTTCTCTTCAATATTTAAAGCCGTGGTACAATTCTAATTAAGCGTGGTAGAAAATAAACAATAAACACTCATCCCGCATCCATACATACAGTACCGATTGCAGAGGGGTTTTTCATTTGTGCCACGCCACCATAAGTGTAACTATGCAGTACGAGTAGTAGCATTCCACTTACATTTATTGGAAAATATTTTTCTTCGTTTACATCAACGCACATATAGCAGTTGTTGAAGTGTATTGCATCCTTAGGCCAAAGGACAGGACGTGCTCAAAGTGATTTCTGACATTTGTGATTCTGTTGCTCGTTTTTCTATTCCGCTTTATTGAACGAAGTTTACAGGCTTGGTGGATATAACCCAACTCAACGATAGTTTCTAGTTTCCAACTGACCAAAGCGTCCATCAGCCTCAATCTCATTTGAGACTGCAAAAGAAAATTAAAACGGACGCTTAGACATCTAATTACTATACAATTTGCTTATTTCATTTAAACCATTCTAAGCTACAATTAATTTTAGTAGACGGTTTCACACAGAGTCATCTTCAACGAACAACGTGTCCGAAACTCCGGGCCAGCAATGGAATCATCCTGAAAGGACTTGTGCAATTCCATTATATCCATTTACATACTAGTAGGTAGGTATATGAACACCACCCAGGCAGCAATAAAACACCACAAAAAATGACTAGCAGACTCGGTCGGGTTTGACTGTAATGAGGTTGTGAGAAGATTAAAATTGCGTAAGCAGTAACCATGTAGTTTTTGGATCACGGTAAAGTACGTCAACGTCGGGCGGTTGGGTCGCCGTCTAACTATTTGGAATTTTCCATTTTAAAACCAGAGAGGAAGCTTTTCCAGGAATTTGCTTTAAAAAGGTTTTTATTGGGCTATTGTGTTAAGGACTACGGGAATGTTTACACACGAATCAGGAACGTGAGATTTTCAACGAATTGCACAATGATGTTTGCGTGGGTCTCTGAACTTGCACTGACAGAATTTTGAACGTTAAACACGTTTGATGCTGCCGAACGTACCACGTTAGACAAGCGTTGAATTCAGGTACCCATGGCTGACACAGAATATAGCACAGGAGCGGACGTGTGTATGAAATTGTTTACATACAATTAATTCAAAGTGAGGAATTTAGTGGATTCCCTAAAAGATTGTATAGATGTAGAATTTCGGCCGTTAAGTGCAGGTCGTGCTTTGATTGCGGTTGCTCTGTTTAGGTTTAAAATTAGCTACAATTCAAGTGAATTGTTTTGAATGTGCCATCAAAAGTCCGGACTGTTTGATGAATTGTTTTCATTCGCAGGATGCACAAATCTTGGTGGAATAATTACGCAGCATGGATTTGAAAATTAGCATTCTGTTTGTTGATACGATACCAAGCCGTTAAATGGGGGAGTTTATTTCTTGAATCGTATAGGAACACCTAACTAGAGATGCTGAAAAGTTAACAAAGATTTTCAAATACTTTTTTTTATTTAGTTTACAGAAAGAAAGAATCAGAGGCCTAAACTTAATCGCATTCTCTTGAAACCTTTTATAATTAGTAGTATATTGGTAATCGAATAAGAGGTATAAGTATAATTCAATACATAAAACAACATTCTTAGTGATATTATTAATTTAACCTAAAGTACAAACTTTGAGGTTGATTATTTTGTTTCCTTCTTGGCACAGCAAAATGTGTATCACTAGGCTTAAGACAAAGAAACTTGTAGTAGCGCGTGGAGTAATGGTAGTGCGGATTATCATGCCGGAAATATGGGATAGATTCCCACCTAAAAACAAAACAAAATTCAGCGGTACTGCTTCTTGCGAAGATGTGACAAATCATCCAAGAGTATTTCTTGTTGAAACGTGCTACTCTTCCTTGCCGTTTGGCTTCGGCTGAAAATTGTATGTGCCCTCAACTCCTGCCGACGACAAGCATAGAAGAATGACTGAGTCACTGGTTATCTATGAGCAATTGTGCCTCAAATATATATTTTTACTTTTTAGTGTAGTTAGGCTGGAATGAAAAGCGAATAGCTTAAAATACCTTTGTGGATGGCAATTTAACTTAGTTGATTTCATACGGTCCATGATAAGTGAACTTTTAACCACCCAAAATATTTGATAGTATACCTAGATACATTCTTCCAGAAGATTTTAAAAATAGGTATATTTTCTCAAAATGGGGAATTACATCTATGTAATGTACTCGTATATTTCACTTTTACGAGTAATTCTTCTACAAAATCTCTGACTTACCTTAAACGACTTTACACCTGTTGAATTTGAAAATAAAATCAATTTCAGATAAACCTGTTATAAGCACATCGCTTAATGGTTACTTTGCATTTTATCCATACATTTCTTATTCCTTACGTTTTATTTATGAATGTGAATTCAATTAATTTATTTTGATTATACTAACCCATTTTTACTTGTTGCATTTAGGTACTACATACATACATATATACACGGCAAGTTATGCATTCGTAAATAAATCGAACTCGAGCCTTTGATCAGACTTGACGTTACGATTATGGAGAAGACGAAAATAGTGGAGATCGCAATTCTGTCTGTTCGACGACAGTCTAACCGCTTGGCCGATTTCCTTGAAACTTAGAAGAAAGCATTTCTAATTTTTCCCCCACATGTTTTTTCTTTTTTTTTCAAGACCGAAAGTAAGGGTACCTTTTATAGGAATTTTTTTCGAAATCTTATAAAATATTTATTTTCATAAGAACTGTTCCACAGGTTAAAACAAAATCCCAAAATTTCATTACGTTAAAGCTAGGTAATGCTTGGACAAAAATTTCCGAAAAATGTTTATTACTCCGTTATAACCATTTTTTTGCTTTTGATTTTCTCAAAAACGGTACAACCAATTTTGAATATTTTGGTATGCTAAAGCTCCGCAATAGATAATATTTTGTATTTAAATTTTCAAAAATTTTATTTTTTTTAAAAATTTCAAAATTTGCACAATTTTCTTAAAACTTGACAATTAAACTTTTTTTAATACAATCTACAAGATGTGAGAAAAAAATAGTTATCTAAAATTAACGTTACCTACCGTACCTACCATAGAACCATCTGTTCGAATTTTGAAATTTCCACTATCGGCATAACGGATTTTAATGAAATTTTGTTTGTATATGTATAGAAGCTTCTAAAAAGTTTATTTCAAAACTTGAAAAAAAAACATACATATTTTTTTTAATTTTTTGAAAAATAAAATCTGTAACATCAACAAACATCATCACGTCAACATTATATATTTATATTCTTTCAATTAATTTGCATTTATCTTCAATTAATTAATAATTCAAAACTTTAAGACATATCTACTGGTAATATACTTGCTAACAATATTGTATTTTCCTTTTCATACCTACATACAATTTACTCAATACAAATACATTGGGCTCATTCACTAATCTAGTAACTACGTAGTCAACTCGTTCTGATTGGCTAAAGACAACTAAAAATTGAGTTGAAATTTCCCCTCCAACGTAGTGTAAAAATTTCTGCTACATAGCTAGTGCATAAGGATTTTGACATTTCACAATCAGCTGTTCCTTTGAAATACAATTTTAAGATATAAGTGCGAAATAGAGATGAGCCAAAAATCACGAACTGCTACTTATTCGCAGCTAATGAAAATTCACATTCACAACCTGTTAACAACTTGCGAATAAACTGTGAATGGCTAAACTGTGAATGAAAAAATATCTCATCGCTATTCACAACATAACATCATACATCACGCAACTGCGAATAGTGAAACCGTGAATGTGAAACTACAACATTCGCATCGCAATCGCAACCTTTGTGAATTGATATGAATTGGTTGTGTGCTTGTGAAAGCAGAAGATAAGATACAGCGAATTCGGTTGCTGTGACGACAAGTATGTAAGATAGGTAAGGTAGAAAAGGGTTGTAAGCTCCAAATAGAATGTATTATACACGTGTTTGGTTGGAAACTAGAAAAATGCGTTCGGTAGGTCCAGTCTATGTAGGTCTAGGGGTGTAATTCAGTTGTAAGAATATTTTGTATGATACATTCATGGTGGGTTTATATTTTTAATGGTTGCAATGTGTGTTTTTCGAACCGTTTGTTGCCTTGTAGGCAGTGTTGCCGGAGAGAAATATTGTAAGGTAGTACTGCAGCTTAAAAAGATGACTATTTAGAAAAAATAGTAGTACACACATTTTTTTAATACGTACATCATAAATAAGTGTGTGCACCAAAATATATTTTTAAATCTTATTTAAAAAAATCATCAAGAAAAAAAATTCAGTTAAAAAAAATATTAATCAATAAATAAATTATGTATTTTAATAACAAAAGTAAAAATATCTTTTCAATTCTAAAAAAGCTGTCTTATGACAAAACGCTTAATGCATAGTTCTATTATTTTTTAAAATTAAAATTAAAAACGAAGTTTAAAATTATACTTTGCTGAAAGTGTAAGATATTTTAGGTCTTTAAAAATAAAATCCACGGCTGGTTCTCAAGAACTTAGTCCAATGTAATAGACTACGAATTTTAAGAACGAATGTTATTTGAGAAAAGTGTTCATATGGATACAATTATTTTTTAAATTCTTTTAGTAATACTCGTAAGAGCATTGTATATAAAACTTATAGTATTATCAAGAAGAGAAATATTATGTCGACATCTTCTAAATTAAATAATAAAATATTCTCTTTTTAGTTCTTGTTTTGTATCTTATTCTACTCTCCACTGTAAAATCAGCGCTAATTTCAGCTACACCACTGGCGCCACCACAGGCTAGCGTTCGCAATACAAAATCACGACATAATAATACTATAGGTTATACATACAAAGATAAGAGATCATAAAACAGAATGCTGTTCAAATTATGCTACAACAAAAATTATAAGCCGTTGTAGTGGTTTCTTTAAAAAAATAAGCTTTTATGTATGACATTTTTAAACTAAAGTTTTTATAATTGTACGAATGAAAATTAAATTT
Source organism: Philhelius festivus (assembly GCA_963931855.1). Classification (NCBI taxonomy): domain Eukaryota; kingdom Metazoa; phylum Arthropoda; class Insecta; order Diptera; family Syrphidae; genus Philhelius; species Philhelius festivus. Next base: position 125,285,960 of record OZ007555.1, on the reverse strand, counting down.
CCAAAATAATATCGTTTTGGAAATATCGAATTTTCTAAAAAACACTCTTTTTTCACAAATTCAAAACATTTTTTTAAGTATTGTTTTAAAGTTTTTTAAACTTCTTAGAAGCATCCTTAGATAAATTCTAAATTAGAAAAAAATTGTTTTATAGCAGGTACAAGCTGTAATATCTTAATTTATTTTTTTTTGTTGCTCAGGAACGGCTAAGTGCGATCGCCACATCCGTGCCTTGCGAGAGTTTGTTTTCGAAACCTGGGCAAATTGTATCGGAGAGGAGAACCCGACTAAACAGCAGAAAAGTAAAAATGCTTCTCTTTTTAAATTGCAATTCTAATTTGTCACAGTGAAGTGAATCCTGTTTTTTGTTTACTTTTAATTTCGACATACCTACTTGATTCTGGGTAAATAAAGTAACCATCGAAGCCAGTGGTTTTAAAGTTCCTTGTTTTAACTTTTTTTTGTTTTTGCAAAACGTTGTGCAATAAATAATGAATTAACTCTATTAAAAAACAAAACTTTTAATTCTCTATAATTAAATGAATTAAAACACGAAAAAACACTTTTTCTTTAAAAACTCTCTATTTCAGCTAAGCAGCATCTCTATTTGTATGGGATTTTGCATGTTTTTGTTTTACTTTTCAGTACCCACTGAAAGTCACGGAATGAAATTCACAGTTTATATTCACAGTTTATATTCGCAGTGAATGAAAAATAGCATTCACAGTTATACCTGTGAATGCGAATTCACGACTCAGCTCATCTCTAGTGCGAAATAATTTACAAAATGAAATTAATGGTGCAATATGAAAATATATAGGTAAACTATAAAATCGAAGATGAAGACGAAATATGCAATAAAATTTTATCAGGTATGTTTTTTTTCAATGCAATAAGCAAAGCTCATTTACCAATCATATTACAGATCCAGTGTATGCCGCAAAAATTGGCTACTCAAAACACCGATAATTCGAAAGAAAGTAAAATAAAATTATCTTTTATTTTATAATAAGATTAGTTTATGACTTTTCTCGTATTTAGTTTTATTTTCAGAATCTCCGTGGGAACACCGCACCGTTCTTTTGTTCTTAGAAGAATGTAGCAAATACAAAGAAGACTTAAGGAATCCCAAAGTAAGGCTTTTTTCTCCAAAATTAAGAAGGCGATGCAGGAAAAAGGGTACAAGTTTAAGGAGAGCTCACTGGAAAAAAAAGTTGGAAAATTTAAAGACCCGCTTTAATAGAATTCTGGACAATAATAAAAAAAACTTCCACAGGTCGGGGCGCATATCTTGGCCTTATTTTTACTAGAGATGAGCTGAGTCGTGAATTCGCATTCACAGGTATAACTGTGAATGCTAATTTTCATTCACTGCGAATATAAACTGTGAATTTCATTCCGTGACTTTCAGTGGGTACTGAAAAGTAAAACACAAACATGCAAAATCTCATACAAATAGAGACGCTGCTTACCTGAAATAGAGAGTTTTTAAAGAAAAAGCGATTTTTTCGTGTTTTAATTCATTTAATTATAGAGAATTAAAGTTTTTTTTTTTTTAATAGAGTTAATTCATTATTTATTGCACAACGTTATGCAAAAACAAAAAAAAAGTTAAAACAAGGAACTTTAAAACCGCTGGCTTCGATTGTTACTTTATTTACCCAGAATCAAGTAGGTATGTCGAAATTAAAAGTAAACAAAAAACAGGATTCACTTCACTGTGACAAATTAAATTAGTCGGGTTCTACTCTCCGATACAATTTGCCTAGCTCTCGAAAACAACCTCTAGCAAGGCACGGATGTGGCGATCGCACTTAGCCGTTCCTGAGCAACAAAAAAAATTAAATTAAGATATTACAGCTTGTACTTGCTATAAAACCATTTTTTTTCTAATTTTGAATTTATCTAGAGATGCTTCTAAGAAGCTTAAAACTTTTTTAAAAAAAACTTAAAAAAAAATGTTTTGAATTTGTGAAAAAGAGTGTTTTTTAGAAAATTCGATATTTCCAAAACGATATTATTTTGGAAATTTAATTTTCAATCGTACAATTATAAAAACTTTAGTTTAAAAATGTCATACATAAAAGCTTATTTTTTTGAATAAACCACTACAACGGCTTATAACTTTTGTCTTAACATAATTTGAACAGCATTCTGTTTTATGATCTCTTATCTTTGTATACATAACCTATAGTATTATCATGGAGCGTAATTTAGTATTGCGAACGCTAGCCTGTGGTGGAGCTGAAATTAGCGCTGATTTTACAATAGAGAGTAGATACAAAACAAGAAGTAAAAAGAGAATATTTTATTATTAAATTTAGAAGATGTCGCCACAATATTTCTCTTATTGATAATACTATAAGTTTTATATACAATGCTTTTATTACTAAAAGAATTTAAAAAATAATTGTATCCATATGAACACTTTTCTCAAATAACATTCGTTCTTAAAATTCGTAGTCTATTACATTGGTGCTAGTTCTTGAGACCCAGCCGTGGATTTTATTTTTAAAGACCTAAAATATCTAACACTTTACAATTGAAAAGATATTTTTACTTTTGTTATTAAAATACATAATTAATTTATTGATTTATATTTTTTTTAACTGATTTTTTTTTCTTGATTATTTTTTTAAATAAGATTTAAAAATATATTTTGGTGCACACACTTATTTATGATGTACCCTTAAAAAAATGTCTGTACTACTATTTTTTCCAAATACTCCTCTTTTTATGCTGCAGTAATACCTTACAATATTTCTATCCGGCAACTCTGCCTACAAGGCAACAAACGGTTCAAAAAACACAGATTGCAATTTGCAACCATTAAAAATATAAACCCACCATGAATGTATCATACAAAATATTGTTACAACTTACAACTGAATTACACCCCTAAATAGACTGGACCTACCGAGCGCATTTTTTTAGTTTCCAGTCAAACACGTGTATAATACATTCTATTTTCGAGCTTACAACCCTTTTTCTACCTTACCTATCTTACCTACTTGTCGTCACAGCAACCGAATTCAACTTCTTATCTCCTGCTTTCACAACCACACAACCAATTCATATCAATTCACAAGGTTGCGAATGCGATGCGAATGTAGTTTCACATTCACGGTTTCACTATTCGCAGTTGTGTGATGTATGATGTTATGTTGTGAATAGCGATGAGATATTTTTTCATTCACAGTTTAGCCATTCACAGTTTATTCGCAAGTTGTTAACAGGTTGTGAATGTGAATTTTCATTAGCTGCGAATAAGTAGCAGTTCGTGATTTTTGGCTCATCTCTAATTTTTACCAAATGTGCCTAATATACGAAGACGAAATAAGTGTCAGGGATGCGCCAACAACGCCTGAACTGTTGGCATGTATTCCCTCCACCTCAAAAACAGAGAAGTCCAGCAAATCAGCAGGCGTTCGGGCAAAATTGGCCGCTCTTGAGGAGGAGAAAGTTGCCATCGCGAAACAAGTCTTGCAAGAATTAAAAGAACTACGCATTCTAAGGCAGCGAAAATTTGATTTCGAAGTAAAGAAATATAACGAAGAAAAGGAGAATAGAACACGTAAGTAAATATAATGGCCCTTAGTAATAGACATTCATAGAATCGGTTTTAAAGTCACTTTTTGTTAGATGTTGTATAATCGCGAACCTGTAATCCATAGGGTTTTATTAAATGAAACACGGATTTGTTTAGAGTCGGGAAAATATGTAAAAACCCGACTATTAATATCTTTTATTAACTATCTCTCGAATGCTGTACGTCTGTACTGTGAGACGTTTCCTTAACGACTGAGTTCAATACAAGGACTGAGTATGTATCTCAGGATATACTTCTTATATTGATATAGTTATTTTACTCACACATAAAGGTGTAGCGTAATAATATAAATGTGATATTTGATGGTGTGAATATAGTGAGGCATTCGATACAGTGCCAGCAAAAATTATAAATTTTTAACATACTTTAGGATTTCGTTTTGTACTTATTTATCGTAATATTTCACAATAATTATGTTTTATCTTTCATCTTTACTTTACAATGTTTCATAACTTTAAAAAATACAAACTGTGTTGTAATTTTATTTCTATACTTTCTTCATTCTTTCTTTCTTATAATTACTTTAATTTTTCTTATTTTGTTCTATACATTAACTTTCTTTTGAATCTCTGTACATCAACTTTCTTTTGTGTTTCTGTACTTTAAATATTTAACTTTTCTACTTCTACTGGAATAATACAAATTTTCTGCACCGGTCGCTTCAGCTTTCCAGTTTCAGTCTGCACGACTACGGATCTCACAAGCCCGTCTCTGCTGGTGATGAGCTCACAGATTCTACCTAGCGCCCAATGTGCTGGTGGGAAGTTTTCGCTTGCAATAGTCACTAACTGACCGACTTTGAACTTTTCTTTCTCTCTTCGCCACTTCTTACGCTGCTGTAGAGTAGTTAGGTATTCGGAACTCCATCGGTCCCAGAAATGTTTGAGCATCAATTGACGATCTTTCCAGAGTCTGACGCCTACTGTTCTTGGCTGTTTGCTGAAATCAAAAGGAATGGGTAATATTGTTGGTTCACCTACCAAAAAATGTGCTGGAGTTAACGCCTGTACGTCTGATGGGTCATCGCTTAAGGGATGAATCGGCCTCGAGTTGAGGATGGCCTCTATCTGTACTAAAAGTGTTGTAAGTTGTTCATACGGGAGGACTTTCAGTCCTACAATCCTCTTCAGATGATACTTCATTGATTTTACTGCTGCTTCATAAATTCCGCCTTGATGTGGTGCGGCAGGGATCATGAAATGCCATTCTGTACTTTTGTGGTTTAGATGAGAAATTGTTTCTTCACTCGTCCACTTCTCTATAGCTCTTTTCAATTCTTTATTGGTACCTACGAAAGTCGTACCGTTGTCACTGTACATACGTTTCTTGTGACTTTCTTAGGAGATATGACATCGCTCTTGTTTTTCTTCCAGTGTCGTTGGTCGGATTTTGGATGTACGTCTTTTTCTCTTATTTTTCCGGCTTATTTGAATAATTTGTACTGTATATAACATTATGACCTGTACGTTTTAAATCTATACATAGTATTAGTTTGGTAGATATAACTACCAAAACCTTGAACTCTTTCTGTATCTTTACTGTTTCAACTGTACTACAATCTGTTTCAGCTCACTCGAATAATCTAAAAGTGGAACCTTATGAACTGTACGTTTCAAACCTATACGAAATTCTTCTAGGAATATTATGCCATTCCAGTATTCTTTCCAATGATGGTGACGGGAGATATATAGCCATTTGGATCATATAGTTGGGCTACGCATCCGACTATTTTTCTCTTGGTGAGTGTGCCGATTATCTTTGGTGTTTTCACTTCGTACGTGAACTTATCCGACGCTATCAGCCATTTTAAACCTAGGATGGATGATTCCTCTTCCCCCGAAAATACCAATGAGGCATCACTCGTGCCAGCATTTACCTCTTTTATGAACGTCTTTGAGTTTGATTTTCATTGAAATAACTCGAAACTCCTTTTAGTACTCTATGGATGTCTTTTGCTAATTGAATTGCTCTAACTTCATGTGAATATATAAATGACAATTTGGTTGATTAATGTTATGATTTTAATTTCCTGCTTTCCATGCTCGTATCTTGGCATAAATAATCTGTACCCTATAATCTGTACTTCTAAAATGTTTTATGATTAATATGATTAATGTAATTAAATGTCTGTACTGTATTAATATTTTGACTTAAATCAATTCATTAAGTCTTATCTCTCTGTACTTATATGTTTATGGTTTGGCTCTATAGTTCGTTTTGTTCCCCCTATTGTTTAGTAATTTTGTTCAATACCAGCTGCGAGATTTGCTTCAAATATTTTTAATTTGATTTTACGAATAGTTCGGATAAAAACATTTGTATGGGCATGTATATTTGTATGCTGTATCTTATTGTTACAATTTTATACTATTCATGTTTTAATTTTTTATCTATACTCTGTTATTTTGTAAATTTGTACTGTTCCTATACTCTAATGATCTTACTTTGTTTATTTATTCATGTTGTTGAAGACTTGCTTCGAACGACAATCTATACCGTTTCTATATTCTTACTGAATTTACTTTATCTGTTGTTGAAGACTCGCTTCGAACGACAATCTATACCAAATCTGTACTCTTTATGAATTTACTTTATCTGTTGTTGAAGACTTGCTTCGAACGACAATCTATACCAAATCTATACTCTTTCTGAATTTACTTTATTTATTGTTGAAGACTTGCTTCGAACGACAATCTATACTCTTTCTGAATTTACTTTATCTGTTGTTGAAGACTTGCTTCGAACGACAATCTATACCAAATCTATACTCTTTCTGAATTTACTTTATTTATTGTTGAAGACTTGCTTCGAACGACAATCTATACTCTTTCTGAATTTACTTTATCTGTTGTTGAAGACTTGCTTCGAACGACAATCTATACCAAATCTATACTCTTTCTGAATTTACTTTATTTGTTGTTGAATACTTGCTTCGAACGACAATCTATACGAAATCTATACTTTTTCTGAATTTACTTTATCTGTTGTTGAAGACTTGCTTCGAACGACAATCTATACGAAATCTATACTCTTTCTGAATTTAATTTATCTGTTGTTGAAGACTTGCTTCGAACGACAATCTATACGAAATCTATACTCTTTCTGAATTTGCTTTATTTGTTGTTGAAGACTTGCTTCGAACTACAATCTATACGAAACCTATACTCTTTCTGAATTTACTTTATCTGTTGTTGAAGACTTGCTTCGAACGACAGTCTATACGAAATCTATACTCTTTCTGAATTTACTTTATTTGTTGTTGAAGACTTGCTTCGAACGACAATCTATACGAAATCTGTACTCTTTATGAATTTACTTTATCTGTTGTTGAAGACTTGCTTCGAACGACAATCTATACTAAATCTGTACTCTTTATGAATTTACTTTATCTGTTGTTGAAGACTTGCTTCGAACGACAATCTATACCAAATCTATACTCTTTCTGAATTTACTTTATCTGTTGTTGAAGACTTGCTTCGAACGACAATCTATACGAAATCTATACTCTTTCTGAATTTACTTTATCTGTTGTTGAAGACTTGCTTCGAACGACAATCTATACCAAATCTATACTCTTTCTGAATTTACTTTATCTGTTGTTGAAGACTTGCTTCGAACGACAATCTATACGAAATCTGTACTCTTTCTGAATTTACTTTATCTGTTGTTGAAGACTTGCTTCGAACGACAATCTATACGAAATCTATACTCTTTCTGAATTCACTTTATCTGTTGTTGAAGACTTGCTTCGAACGACAATCTATACCAAATCTGTACTTGTGGATCTGTACCGTTTCTGTACTGTTGCGATTTTATTTTGTTTATTTATCTTATGTTGTCCAAGACTTTCCTTGAACGACAAACTGTTCTGTACTCTATTGTGTGGATCTGTACTCTTTCTGTACTGTTGCGATTTTATTTTGTTTATTTATTTTATGTTGTTCAAGACTTTCCTTGAACGACAATCTATACCTGTACTCTAATACTTGTGAACTTACTTTATTTATTTCTTTATGTCGTTGAAGGCTTGCTTCGAACGACAATCTTTACCTGTACTCTATCGTCTGTGATCTTACTTTATCTATTTATTTATGTTGTTGAAGACTTGCTTCGAACAACAATCTTTACCTGTACTCTATGGTTTGTGGATCTGTACCGTTTCTGTACTGTTGCGTTTTTATATTGTTTATTTATCTTATGTTGTCCAAGACTTTGCTTGAACGACAAACTGTTCTGTACTCTACTTATGTTGTTCAAGACTCTCCTTGAACAACAATTTGTTCTGTACTGGCATGCTCTTTTCTGTACTGTTTTGTTCGGCCTCCACTAGCCTTTGTGAACAAAACTCTATAGCCTGTACTGCCTTGTTCGGCCTCCACTTGACCTTGTTGAACAAAAGCTCTATAGCCTGTACTGCCTTGTTCGGCCTCCACTTGACCTTGTTGAACAAAGGCTCTATAATCTGTACTCTATATTCTTTCATATTGTTTCAATATTGTTTCAAATATTTTTCCTGGAGAACAACCCGCAACAAGTTGACTCCACTTCCCCCATGTAACGCTTTGAAAATTTTTCTCATTTAATTTTCATTATTTTACGCATTGTTTATTTCTGTTTACCTTTACTTTGTCTTTTATTTTATTACCTTGTAAATCTTTATTACCTTGTTTATTATTTTTATTACCTTGTTCATTATTATTTTTTATATATATACGCATTATTTTATTGTATTCTGATATTTTGTGAAATAAAACGATTTTATCAGTGGCCACTGAGTTACTCGTATTGAGTTATTACCTCTGTATAATAGTATTATACAAGAGGCAGAAGCATATTACGAAGTACTAAATGTAAATAAATAAATTCCTACTACGCATCAACTAAATTGACGTCCCTGGCAGATATATTCTTTTTCGTTTTTTGCATGGCCCGCTCAGCGCATGCTATACCTATAAGTTATCATATATATTGCGCACCGTCGCGCGCCGCTTTTATTTACCATATATTTATATTTTCTCCTTCTTGAACACACTGTGCGGTGGCCGACAACCGCAGACTCTCTCCTGTGTGCAACAAACTTATGTGCCACATTGTATATTCCATGTAGGAGAATTAGGGATGATTTTGTTGTTTATTTCAACAAGATGTGATGAGAAAATTCTCAAATCACATACGCAACGTAATGTAGACATATATGATGTTCTACACATCCCTCCATGGAGGAGAACGAGAGATGGGGGTTGTTTTGTGTGTGTGTTTTTATTTATTTAACGAGACGAACCGATCTCAAGTCACGTACGCAACATTTTGTTATTTTTAGAAACAAAAAGGAAAAAATATACTACGCTTAACACTCGCGCTTGGTATACAAACGAACTATAGGCACTTGAATGAAACAAATATAATTGACTCACCCTTTCCTGTACGATAGATAATTCTGTACTTGTTGTTTTTTCTGTACGTTTTTCTTCTATACCTCTCCTGTACGTATACTTGCTGCTGTCTCCTGTACTTTCTTGATGTGTGTCTTCGTTTTCCTCCTGTACGATTTTATTTTTTTTTTTTTTTAATTAATTGTTCTCTGTACACTTTATTTTATAATTCGATTATTTTCTGTACACTTTTAATTGTTATTTTTGACTGTTCTTTGATTTTGTTTGTTCTCTGTGAACTCACTGACTAACAATTATTCGATCGACCTTTCGCTGCGAATATTCAAAAAAGACTGTACTGGGGAGTGAGCGCGCAGCTGGAATTTCGTTGTGCGCATACACAGACATATACTTGCGAGTTATATGCTGCTTGTTCTTTCTGTACGAATACGAACTCGTCTGTACATGAGTATTATTAGCGAGGGGAATTTTTATGTACCGGCGCGTCGTGTCGCGACTTGTTTGTGGGAAAGAATATAAATTAAAGAAACCACAGGGCGGCACGGCTATACTCGCGGTTTTTCACTGATTTTTTATCCGGCTCGATGCGACCAAATGTATAATCGCGAACCTGTAATCCATAGGGTTTTATTAAATGAAACACGGATTTGTTTAGAGTCGGGAAAATATGTAAAAACCCGACTATTAATATCTTTTATTAACTATCTCTCGAATGCTGTACGTCTGTACTGTGAGACGTTTCCTTAACGACTGAGTTCAATACAAGGACTGAGTATGTATCTCAGGATATACTACTTATATTGATATAGTTATTTTACTCACACATAAAGGTGTAGCGTAATAATATAAATGTGATATTTGATGGTGTGAATATAGTGAGGCATTCGATACAGATGTAGAAAAGTTGCTTTTAAAATTTCGAAGTAACAGATCAAATTAAACAAGTCTTATTTATACCAATAATTGTGACTCATTTTCATAATTTCGTTATTGTGAACTGATACACAAACAGATTTCTATTAACCAGATTCGTGAAGTTCTATTGTGATTCTATCATTTTAAATTTAACTTAGTTACAGGAAAGCCGCTTTTAAGTATTTATACTTGAAATTTGTTTTATTTCTACGAATGTTTGGTTAAAATCGAACTTATTCTAGATTCGGATCTATTACTCAGGGCAAATGTGTTTAATTGTGTTATGCTAAAATCATTGGCGCAAAATTTTAAACAGCCTTTTATTAAGGTATTAGTATGATACTACCTAACAATTTGCTAACTTTATAGTAGTTTACTAACTCATTCTTAATTTTAAACATTTTCTCACTAGTATCGTACTAAAAGAATTTCCTTAATAAATTGCTTCTGAACACACCTAAAACAATGACATTTCGTGTAAAAAAGTAAGTACATGAACCTTTTTTGATGTTTGCAAATGTCAAAGAGTCATATGAAGCTAGCACGATACTAAAAAAATAAAGTAGGTATTCTATGATTTTAACTTTAATAAAAGGGTAGAGAAAGTATGATGCTATATTCGATTAAAATTTGCAAATTCGTTGTTTTAACCTAGTATCATACTAAAACAACTTTAGCATCGTACTAATCCAATTAAAATTTTGCGCCATTGTTTCTTTTAGATAATTGAGACTGATGCTTTTTCTGTTGTGAAGATCTGTTTTGTTTTGATATAATCGTTTTTATTTTATAATTGAATTGTTTTTGTTATGTGAATTAATTGTTGTTTTTTTTTATTTTTTTGTTAAGTAATAAGTTTGTCGTTTTTGTTTTAAAAAGAATTTAATGATGAGTAAAAAAAGTGTTGTAGTTTATTAATAAGGTTTTTTCTAAGCAATTGATATTAGTTATAAGTTAAGTATAAATTTTGAAGTTCAGTAATATGTTTATTTTGTTGTTTTAGAAAAAATGGAAAAGAATTCCTTTTATTTTTTTAATTATAAAAAAATGAATTAAAAAAATTGGTTTGTTCTCAAAATCTCTTTAACAAGCTGTTTCTATCTTGCATTTCAATGGTCTGATTTGATGTTGAATCATTTAGTGGATCGTCGTTATCTTCAGACTCAATATCTGAGAAATCTTGGTCAGCTTCATTTAAGAAATGTATATGGTTGTGCAAAAACAAAATGTAACAAGCTGTCACAATTTTATTGGCCATCATATAGGACTTGCAACATCCAAATACTTTTAACGTCGAAAACGTACTTTGAGGAAACCAAAAGTTCGCTCAATTATAATCCTGGCACTGCTGCGGCGTGTGTTATAGTTTATTTGCTTTTCTAGTAGGTGTCCATTGTCACGGAAAGGTGTTATTAGATTTTGACCTAGAGGGTAGGCAGCATCTCCTACAAGATTATAGTCAGCAGGTAACAATTGAGTCAATTGATCAGAAAGAGGACTATTTCTGAAAACTCTCGAAATCATGTAATCGACCAGGAGGGCCTACATAAATATCATAAATATCAATCAAAACAGTTAGATGGTCACAAACTCCTGTAAAAGAAATTAGTATGTAAATATATTTCTTAAAATGTATATATATATCAAATGCACTCTGTAAAATAACCGAATGTGTATTTTTTCTGTTGTTCTATTGGATTTTTGATCGGCTGTTTCATTTGAATGTGGCACATATCTATCGCACCTACGATTCTGGGAATATAACCTCCTAATTTTTCTCGAAATATCTTTATAAAAGTATTTGTGTGTTAATAAAAAATTATGAATTGAATTTGTGAAAGTTTGTTTTGTATACATACCCGGAATATTTCATTATATTGGCTTATTGACGGCCACTTATGATATCGAGCCAAAAGGGAACACAGCAAATCCAGAACCTCGCAAAATGATTTGTGTGCTCAACTTGGTGCAAAATTAAATCGATCGACAGAGGACAAAAAACTCTCTTGTTTGCTCAAAACCCAGACAGTACATAAGAGTTTTTTTCCAATTGGTGAACAGACTTAAGGTTTCCCACCTTCGTCATAAGATCCTTTAAAAAAACTATTAAGAACATACTTTAATAAAAACAACAAAAATAACCGAAAAGCAGCTTTGACTCATTCGAAAATGGCTCTGGAATTCTTCCAGACTGTATTCTGGAATCATCACGGCATAATAGTTCGTATTCTTTAAGCGATCTTCATTTAAGTGTTTTTGATACTGCTCAGATACAGAACCAACTGCGAGGAGGTCGTTTACTGCAATCACAGCTCTAGCGATTTGGAAAGTATATGAACTGTCTTTATCACTATATCTTGATTACAATTGAATTATTTTGCATACCTATGACTTCATCTTCTTCCGAATCACTCATATTATATGTTAAACAATGATTTGATTTTATTTAAAATTTGAAAAACAGAGTTTAATGTTTAAAGTTTATTTTAAGTTCTCAAAAGTCAAAACACAAATGTTTTTTATTTCATATGCTTACATCTGTCATTAATATGATAGTTTGAATTGACTAGCTTTGTAGTGCAGTTTTGCATTCACAAAGCTAGTCGAATTTTTGACTACGTAGTGACTACATTTGTGAATGCGCCCATTGGATTTGGATTCTAAACAAATATTCAAATTCTAAACAAGAAAATTCAATTCTATACAATGTAAACAATTGCCCAAGCAGGGAGTATAAAAGGCCACGCAAAACAATTCACGTCAATCACACTAATCAACTAATGAAAAGGATGGCCACCGGGCAACGACATCCCGAGCCGAGGTACCTCAGTGTGATGGAAGCCCTGGACAACACTATTTTCACGGACAACGACGAAGCAGCCGTTCTACCAAACCAAATCCAAACCTCCACTACACCCAGAGAAAAAATCTGTGTAAAATTGCCTTAAACGCCTTAGGTAAAGTTTTTTGTATGGATGTTATTTTTCGTACATAACTCTGCTCAGTTTTAAGGCAAGTTATGTACGTCCTAAGTAACTTGAAATAAGCTAATTTGCCTTAAAAAACTAAGGCAAATTTTTTTATATGGATGTTATTTTTCGTACATAACTCTGCTAAGTTCTAAGGCAAAATATTACGTTCTAGGCAATGTAAAATAGGCTAATTTGCCTTATATAACTTAGGTAAGATTTTTTTTGAACGAAAATTATTGGACAAGCATGATTTTACCTAGAACTAAGGCAACATGTACCTCCTAGGTAATTTGAAATAGGATCATTTGCCTTAGATAACTAAGGCAACATTGCTGTTTTGCCTTATATAACTAAGGTACAATTTTTTTGACCTAATGTTATTGGACGAGCATAAATTTTACCTAGAACTAAGGCAACATGTACCTCCTAGGTAATTTGAAATAGAATAATTTGCCTTAGATAACTAAGGCAACATTGCTGTTTTGCCTTATATAACTAAGGTACAATTTTTTTGACCTAATGTTATTGGACGAGCATAAATTTTACCTAGAACTAAGGCAACATGTACCTCCTAGGTAATTTGAAATAGAATAATTTGCCTTAGATAACTAAGGCAACATTGCTGTTTTGCCTTATATAACTAAGGTAAAATTTTTTGACCTAATGTTATTGGACGAGCATAAATTTTACCTAGAACTAAGGCAACATGTACCTCCTAGGTAATTTGAAATAAGATCATTTGCCTTAGATAACTAAGGCAACATTCCTGTTTTGCCTTATATAACTAAGGCACAATTTTGTTGACTTAATGTTATTGGACGAGCATAAATTTTACCTAGAACTAAGGCAACATGTACCTCCTAGGTAGTTTGAAATAGAATAATTTGCCTTAGATAACTAAGACAATATTGCTGTTTTGCCTTATATAACTAAGGTACACTTTTGTTGACCTAATGTTATTTAACGAGTATAAATTTTACCTAGAACTAAGGCAACATGTACCTCCTAGGTAATTTGAAATAGGATAATAATGTGTATGCAATATTTTCTTGGATCTGACAAGGGCTCTGCAATAATTCTATCAGAGAGGCCAACTTTACCCAAAGACATGGGCGTAGACAGTTTTACAATAGATACAACACATTTCATTAGGTAAATAAGCTAATATGATTATTGATTTTAGTTAATTAAAAAGCATCATTGAACATACAATAGCTTTTTTCGAGTTTATCTCAATAATTTTGAATAAGTGCTGTCAAGTCAGAAAAATTAAATGCTTTTGGTTGTTTTTTTTTTTTGGTTCCTGGAAAGAAAAATTAATTACTGTTTGTTTGTTTTCTTTTTTTTTTATGTATGAATGCGAAAACTAAGTGGATTAACATTCTCAAATTTGGTTGATAAACACGGCGTGATGACTGTTTGGTGAATGAAAACCATTAGCATTCACAATTTATCAAGCATGATTACAAAAATCACTTCTCACTTGTAATTTAAACATGGCTAATAGACTTTCACAGCCTATGAAATTTAATTAGACGAAGATATACAGTATCTATATTAACATTTTTGCTGCAGTCTCGACATGCAAGCGTTCGAACTTTCATATTTTTGAAGTAAAACTTCTTTTCCGGCGTTGGGGTAAAAAATTTTCTATGCAGCTGTCAGTGACATGTCAAACCGTCACGCCATCCGTCAAAGACAGCGACATGTTTTTAGCATGTGCAAAGTAAAACATGAAGTTGAATACGATTTAGAATTTACATATTTCAAATGGCTGCATTCAAAGATAAACATAAAACTATAGGTTCAGACGCGCAATGGCTATGCAACCGAATAATTATTGACAAGCATATTGCAATCCAAATAAATTTTACCAACACCTAACCCTCGCATACAAAGTACTGGCCAAAAAGTTGGGTGTATCCACTACCATTTGTATTCTTGCTGTCATAGACGGCATGCCATATGACCATCAGGTTGCCTGAAAGTTTTGAAATTATACTTTTTAATAATATTTATTCGCTTAATCGCACACGCCACCGACATTTGTTTTGGTATTTATAAATTTGAACGTCACCCGACTAATCAATCAAATACTTTAATAATTAATTTTACAAGAGTGCCGCTGTCAGTGTACTTGCTTTCCAAGTTGCCTGGATACTGAATTAATGCCAGGTGACTACTTAGTTGCTCGGGTTTGTACGGGTTAATAAGAAATGCTTGTGTACATTACAAGATTACAACATGCTTGCCAATACTTGTACGTGCAGCCCTAGGGTAATACAAACAAAACGAGGCAACTTGCTTTTCAAGTGGCATGGGAGTTTTGTACTTTTCTTCTCGATTTCATTTAAGGCTAGGCGCGCACATTCAATTTTTTGAGGTAAAACTTCTTTTCCGGCGTTGGTGGTAAAAAATTCTCTATGCAGCTGTCAGTGACAAGTCAAACCGTCACGTTATCAGTCAAAGACAGCGACATGTTTTAAAAATATAAAATGTTTGTGAATTATGTGGTCGATCAATTTAACAAGCAGAAACCACTATGCTTTAAAAAAAAAAAAACAAACAAACATATCTTTTTGATGTTTTTTTGAAGTAAAACTTCTTTTCCTGCTTTGGGGGTAAAAAAATTTCTATGCAGCTGTCAGTGACATGTCAAAACGTCACGTTATCCGTCAAAGACAGCGACATGTTTTTAGAATACAAAATGTTTGTTCGTAGGTTATAATCTTACAGAAGCCTTGCTTGAGGAAAAAGAAGTTTTACTTCAACCGCGCGTACGTCAGTACACACAATGTTTTTCTTGTCATTACCACCGAACACCAAATTATTTCATTATAAATCAATCATGACTGACAAGTCGAATGACGAAAATTTCAAATGATCAAAATCGAAATAATCGTGCACTAGTTGTAAAACAATTTTGAGAACGTGAACCATGCTTCTGGTTTTAGCAAAAATAGTTTTCGTTTTCCGATATATCAAATCTTAAATCAACACAGAATGATAGAATGAGAGAATAACTTTAAATATACATTGTGAAGTTATTGAACACATTTAATTTTTATTATTATATACTCGTATGTACTCGTAGATATACTCAAAAATGTGTTATGTGTAATAATGCATTGGATTGACCTAGATAGTAGACTAGATAATTTTATTTTCACAGCAACAAGCTTTCAAAATTAATATGGAATTTTTTTCTATGCAGGCTTTATAATTTTATTTTACGAATTTGGTGCGGAACATGGAATGATAAAGCCGATAAACTTAGAAAAGTGATTTCTAATTTGATTATGGCATTTCAAAAAACAAATGATCAATAAAAGAAAAAATGGACGTCAAATAGGAAATAAATAAAAACCGTAAGACAAACAACATCGAAAATATTTATTCCCACAATTAATCAAATGTTTTTACGAAGTTATGTCCTTTCGCAAAGCGAAAGTTAGTCTCGTTGCAAGAATGCGCTTGAATAAAAGAACGATATTTAAGTTTATTTCTCAAAAATGGAACGCACATCTATGAATTCCCTCCAATTTTTAAAACCATGCAATATTACCTTAGGTTTAAGCTGATTTTAAGTTAGCACTAGCATCAATTTCCCGCCATTTATATCCACTAGTGAACTTTTACCTAAGTTTAAGCTAATTTTACCTAGGGCCTAACATGGTTTTCCCGCCAATATTCAATACCTGTACAATTTTACCTCAGGTATAAGGTGATTTTACCTTAGTACTAAGGCAACGTTGCCGCCAAAAATCTTAGATTTGACAAAGGCGCTGCAATAATTTGTTCAGAGAGACAAAATTTACTTAGAACATGGGCGTAGACAATATTTTTGAATAGAAAAATCAAATTTTTGTTTTCAATTTGAAAACAAACAAATGTAGTATTTCATTTAAATTGTTGTCAACAATCATTTAAGTTTATAGAAAAGCATCAGAGGACATTTTAACATTAGATTCTTATTTTAATCTCTCATTTTAGCTATCGAAAACCTTTGATCACTTGAATAAACATTAGAACATTAGTGGGATTCAATTTCGCAAGCGTGATTTTTATCTGTATACACAAAAATATGTGTACACATCATATTTTGTGTTTCCGTAAGATTGAAAAGTAAATTTTTATTCAAAAGAAAACGGGTAAAAAGTTGAGCATATCATATTTATTCACAAAAATTTAAAGACGGCAAAAAGTTAGCACGGAAAATCATTTACGCTTGGGTAGTTGGGCTCTTGAAAGAAAAGTTCATTACATTTCTTTTAATTCGTATGAAAAACGAGTGTATCAATCAATTAATTTATTAGACAAACTAACATTAACACAGAATGTTTGAATGAAAGAATAAATTAAAATACGCGTTGTGAAATTTTTACCCACATTTTTTACTTATATAATCAAAAAATATAGAAATATTGCTTAAGGCCCCAGTTATAGCATTCTTAAAATGTATCTCTGAGACAAATTAGTGGAATGCTGACTTTATTCTTTTGACAAGCCAGTTATACCAATCATTGAAAAATGGGTTTCAGTAAAAGATGCTGTCAGTGGCTGATTACAACCAATTCTATGCATTTGAGGTTAGAGTTGATCATTGAAAGGAAAATTGACATTTGAGAATTAAAAGAGAATTGAACACATTCAGTGAAATTATTGTGTTCCATATTAAAAAAAAACGAAAATCAGCTGTTCATTGAAATTGCTTTCCATCAGTGAAATAATAATATTGGATTAACAAGAAAGTTTAAATCAGAATTTTGTATTTTATAGAGTCAAAAAAATATTAATATTCATTGCCTTCATTTTGGTACCAATTAAAGCCATTACAGTTTGCTTAGGCTAGGACCGCACTTGCGATTTTTCGTCGAGGCGATTAAAAAGTCGCGCATTTGCTACAAATAAGTAGCGACAAAAAAATTGCTTGAAAAATGGAGCTTGTTTCATTTTTATAATCAATACGATTTTTAAGTCGCATGTGCGTGCATTTACATTTAACGCCATGTCTCTTATTCCTTGCGGCTAAAAAATTGTGGATTAAAAATCGCAAGTGCGTGCGTAACAATTTATTCTTACTACTACGATTTTTAAGTCGTAGTAATTTAAATCGCAAGTGTGAGCATATCCATTTAAGTGTATTTGTTTCATTTTAACTTACGACAATCGCATCGCCTGAAAAATGAAACAAATTGCGACCTTTAAATCGTGACGATTTCTGCGTTCATTCTCATTTAAACTCATGTGTTCTGTTTTTGCGATTAAAAAACCGCGCGATTGAAATCGCAAGTGCGTTCCTAGCCTTATTCGTCTTAAAAATGCGAATTAAAAATTTAATGATGCATTTCAATGATAGTTATAACTGGTCCCTAAGGGATATTTATGCATTAGTGGAATATTTGGATAGACCTGAAAAACTGGATAGTTTTATTTTCGCAGCAACAAATTTTAAAAATTTATATTTGAGTTCTTTTCTGCAGAGTAGATAAATTTATCTCATGAATTTGGTGCGGAAAATGAAATAATAAACCCTTTTAACTAAGAAAAGTAATATCTCATTTTATTGTGTAAACGTTTGGCGAAATATAATCTTTTGATAAATCGAAAGTTATTCTCGTTTCATGAATAAAACAACGTAATTTATTCTAAAAAAATTTTACATCTTGAAAAAAGAACGCAAACATATGGTTTTCCTCCAATTCCCGTAAGCAATGCAACGTTACCTTAGGTATAAAGTGATTTTATGTAAGCACTAACACAATTTTTGCGCCAATTGTATCCACTTGTGAACATTTACCTAAGTCTTACCTAATTTTACCTAGTGCTTAACGTGATTTTTCCTCCAAGTTTCTATTAACTATTTGTAATTAACCTAGTTTTAAGGTAATTTTGTGTTATAATTGAAATATTAGCCTAGTTCTAACGTGAAATATTATTCGGATGCCGTTATGTTGTGATTTGTGTAAGTATTTTCGTAACTTATTTAGTTGGTTTGTAATTTTCGTGTTGAGCAGTCCAAAAAGTGATTTAAAAAAAAAAAACGTAAAGTCTTTAATAAATAACATTATAATACGGCAAATATTAAAAAGAAATACCTTCCTTTCTATATTTAAAATATTAATAACAAATATTTGGGATAATTTCAAGGTAAGTGTCTTTATACATTATACTATTAATTTATTATAATCATTAATTTTAATCTCGGAGCAAAATAATTATTTTATTACTGCGATTAGTATATATCCGATTTGTCTTAAAAAGGACTTATTTGCATTTTTTTAAAGAAAAGAAACGCAGTTCCAGTTGCACAAGCAACTGAACATGTTTTTTATTTGCAAACCAAAGAATATTTCACTGAACAAACTCATTTATCAAAACTCATAACTCCGTAAGGCGGCGCACATGCCACGTGGTTCTCCTTCTCATTCATTTTTCATCGTCAACCGTCAACCAACTGCAACGCGTTAAAAGAAAATTTTCTTATAAGTTCTTAAAAAGTTGTTTTTATTACATATAACAGTCAGATTTTTAATACATATTATTAAGTAAATAGTGAAAAGTTAATCAAACAAAAAAACAAAAGGTAACTACATCCATATACATTATAAAATATTTAACCAACCCAAGTTTCTTAATTTCGCTGAGCAAGCAAACCAAAAAAAATGTGATTCTGATTTTCTTTTTTACAAGAACGGGTGTGGAATTAATGAGATCTCAGAGTCTCAGTAATATCCAGAAACGTAAATTGCGTAATTCCAATATTACATATTTTGAGGGTATCAAGGGCGCTGGCAAAAGCTGGCATGTCTACGTCAACTTTTACAATTTTTTTGGGTGGGGTTGACATTGACCACGTTGGAGGCATTTTCTAATAAGAGCTGCGGATCGCATTTGGTGCATTTATAATTTCTATTTTCAAAACCAAGTCTAGCAGTAAGAATAGGAATACCCTGGTATTATTTGATTATTCAATGGATAACTGCAAAGACCATTTCTAATTTCGGGAAAAATTAAAAATGAATCAACTCTCGATTGAGAATTATCACTTTCAAAGCAAATTTTCTTAAAAGTTCTTAAAAAGTTGTATTTATTACGTATTACAGTCAGATTTTTAGTACATATTATTAAGTAAATAGCGAAAAGTTAATCAAACAAAAATTCAAAAGGTAACTATACATAGATACATATACATACATTATAAAATATTTACCGAATCCAAGATTCTTAATCTCGGTGAGCAAGCAAACCAAAAAAAAACAAAGTATAATTCTTATTTTCCTTAAGTAAGGAAATGCTTAGCATACTAAGCGTTTTCTCGAAAAGTATTAGCTATATTACAATGTTTCTTGCATATCTTAATCCTGTTTTTCATCCCCTAACTGCCGGCATTTAGCATTTTGGAATTAACTAATTTTTTGAAAAAAATCTACTTTGGTGATAGTACATACAATTTCATTGAAAAACCAAAAAAATACTTAAACACACTTAGCGTTTTCTCGAAAAGTATTAGCTATATTACAATGTTTCTTGCATATCTTAATCCTGTTTTTCATCCCCTAACTGCCGGCATTTAGCATTTTGGAATTAACTAATTTTTTGAAAAAAATCTACTTTGGTGATAGTACATACAATTTCATTGAAAAACCAAAAAAATACTTAAACACACTTAGCGTTTTCTCGAAAAGTATTAGCTATATTACAATGTTTCTTGCATATCTTAATCCTATTTTTCATCCCCTAACTGCCGGCATTTAGCATTTTGGAATTAACTAATTTTTTGAAAAAAATCTACTTTGGTGATAGTACATACAATTTCATTGAAAAACCAAAAAAATACTTAAACACACTTAGCGTTTTCTCGAAAAGTATTAGCTATATTACAATGTTTCTTGCATATCTTAATCCTATTTTTCATCCCCTAACTGCCCGGCATTTAGCATTTTGGAATTAACTAATTTTTTGAAAAAAATCTACTTTGGTGATAGTACATACAATTTCATTGAAAAACCAAAAAAATACTTAAACACACTTAGCGTTTTCTCGAAAAGTATTAGCTATATTACAATGTTTCTTGCATATCTTAATCCTGTTTTTCATCCCCTAACTGCCGGCATTTAGCATTTTGGAATTAACTAATTTTTTGAAAAAAATCTACTTTGGTGATAGTACATACAATTTCATTGAAAAACCAAAAAAATACTTAAACACACTTAGCGTTTTCTCGAAAAGTATTAGCTATATTACAATGTTTCTTGCATATCTTAATACTGTTTTTCATCCCCTAACTGCCGGCATTTAGCATTTTGGAATTAACTAATTTTTTGAAAAAAGTCTACTTTATGGTGATAGTACATACAATTTCATTGAAAAACCAAAAAAATACTTAAACACACTTAGCGTTTTCTCGAAAAGTATTAGCTATATTACAATGTTTCTTGCATATCTTAATCCTGTTTTTCATCCCCTAACTGCCGGCATTTAGCATTTTGGAATTAACTAATTTTTTGAAAAAAATCTACTTTGGTGATAGTACATACAATTTCATTGAAAAACCAAAAAAATACTTAAACACACTTAGCGTTTTCTCGAAAAGTATTAGCTATATTACAATGTTTCTTGCATATCTTAATCCTGTTTTTCATCCCCTAACTGCCGGCATTTAGCATTTTGGAATTAACTAATTTTTTGAAAAAAATCTACTTTGGTGATAGTACATACAATTTCATTGAAAAACCAAAAAAATACTTAAACACACTTAGCGTTTTCTCGAAAAGTATTAGCTATATTACAATGTTTCTTGCATATCTTAATCCTGTTTTTCATCCCCTAACTGCCGGCATTTAGCATTTTGGAATTAACTAATTTTTTGAAAAAAATCTACTTTGGTGATAGTACATACAATTTCATTGAAAAACCAAAAAAATACTTAAACACACTTAGCGTTTTCTCGAAAAGTATTAGCTATATTACAATGTTTCCTGCATATCTTAATCCTGTTTTTCATCCCCTAACTGCCGGCATTTAGCATTTTGGAATTAACTAATTTTTTGAAAAAAATCTACTTTGGTGATAGTACATACAATTTCATTGAAAAACCAAAAAAATACTATTTATTTATTTTATTTATTTCATTATTCTTATCTTACAAACTTTGAACTTAATTTAATAAATAATATAACAAATTAAAAATTGAAGAAAGAATACTTAGTGACATTTGTTTTTTGAAAATAAAAAAGTGTTAATGTCACATCATAGAAAAAATACCTTAAGATTGTGGGGTGTACAACAATTTATTACCAATTTAAAAAAAAAAATGAAAAATTTTATGAAAAACAAAGTTTTTTTTTTTTTTTTTTTTTATGAGCAAAAGGCTTAGAGAAAAAAAATGCAATTATGTGATATACAACAACAGAGTTTTGATTTCATGGTGATTGAAATCTAGAAGCCAACTTTTAATTCTATTTAGGAAAATAGGAAGAGAACTTATACATCGAAAGTTCAAAGGTAGACGATTAAACAATTTAAATGCTACAACGGAGAAAAAGTTTCTGAAATGTGTGGTTCGAAATGAAGGTGTGACAACAGAATTGGATGAATTGCTACGCAAATACCTAGTGTCAGAAATTGGACTCTGCATATAACCACCTCTCAAGAAAAATATTTTTAAGACTTTAAAGTAATATAAATGTTTTAGTGGCAGGATTCCCAATGACTTAAACAGAACCATAGAATGAGCCAAGCGATTTGCTCTGAATATTTTTCTTATAGCGGACTTTTGTAAAACAAGGAGTGGTTGGAGAATTGTGTCGTAAGCGCCCCCCCAACAGCTCAATCCATACTGCAATCTTGATTGGAATATTCCGAAATAAACCATTCTAAGTGTTTTACTGTCACAGAAATTTCTGAGTCGATAAAGACTACGAATAGAAAAACGTAAATATTTTTTTAGATTTGAAACATGTTCGAGCCATTTCATATTGTTTTCAATTATTATACCCAAGTATTTAAACTGAGATACTATTTCAATTTTAAAGCAGTTAATGTCACAAGTTGCATGTTCATTAAACATTTTATCAGGTGGTTCAAAAGAACACATACAACTTAACAAGTTATGCCTGATACAGTTGTTGGCATGAAAATAAATTTCGCCACCAGAACATTCTGGACTAATATGGCTGAAGTACATCAATTTTGTTTTCCTGCTAACAAATAATTTGTGTTCAGAAAACCAAATTCGAAGAAGATGAACATCGTGATTGATTTCAGCATTTAGGTTTAGAGCGCTATCTGAACGATAAGCAATCCCAAGATCATCTGCGAAGGCTGTAATCTTACCTTTAAACGGTTGATTAAAAAGAGAGTTAATGTAAATTAAGAACAATATAGGCCCCAGGACTGAACCTTGGGGGACACCTTGGTTTATAATTTTTGAATTACTAAGGACATTTCCGACTTTAACTTTTTGATTTCTATCCTTTAGGTAAGACTTAAACCAATCATAAGTAAAACCCCGGAAACCTATGCAATATAATTTATCTAATAGGACACTATGATTAACCATGTCGAACGCCTTGGTTATGTCCACAAAGAGGCCGGCACAGTGTTTTCTGTCATCCAACGCCTTATATATGAAAGAGCAGAACTCCAAAAGGGCATCTTCCGTAGAAAGCCCTTCTCTAAACCCGAACTGAGCTGGACTCAAAAACTTTACTTTTGTCAGGTATCTCATTACCCTACACTTAATTGCTTTTTCAAAAATTTTAGAAATTGAAGACAATAACGAAATTGGTCTATAATTATTCTTGTCACATTTACTACCCTTTTTGAACAGAGGTATAACAAAAGCACACTTTAATTTGTCAGGAAAATTACCAGTAAGAATACTTAAGTTAAAAATATATGCTAGTATATCAACTATATTTAGTGCTATTTTTTTAAGTGTAAGATTTGAGATACCATCACAACCGCAAGAATAGGAATTATCCAACGAATGTATAATTTTGTAAAGTTCCAAGCCAGAAATCTGTTCAAAAAAGAAGCTAACATTACTAAAACTGTCCGCCATTAATTGAGTTCTTGTACACTGCCTACAATGATTGAGATGATCATTCTCATAGAATATTTGGCCAACTGAAGAAAAAAAACACACTTAGCGTTTTCTCGAAAAGTATTAGCTATATTACAATGTTTCTTGCATATCTTAATACTGTTTTTCATCCCCTAACTGCCGGCATTTAGCATTTTGGAATTAACTAATTTTTTGAAAAAAATCTACTTTGGTGATAGTACATACAATTTCATTGAAAAACCAAAAAAATACTTAAACACACTTAGCGTTTTCTCGAAAAGTATTAGCTATATTACAATGTTTCTTGCATATCTTAATACTGTTTTTCATCCCCTAACTGCCGGCATTTAGCATTTTGGAATTAACTAATTTTTTGAAAAAAGTCTACTTTGGTGATAGTACATACAATTTCATTGAAAAACCAAAAAAATACTTAAACACACTTAGCGTTTTCTCGAAAAGTATTAGCTATATTACAATGTTTCTTGCATATCTTAATACTGTTTTTCATCCCCTAACTGCCGGCATTTAGCATTTTGGAATTAAATAATTTTTTGAAAAAAGTCTACTTTATGGTGATAGTACATACAATTTCATTGAAAAACCAAAAAAATACTTAAACACACTTAGCGTTTTCTCGAAAAGTATTAGCTATATTACAATGTTTCCTGCATATCTTAATCCTGTTTTTCATCCCCTAACTGCCGGCATTTAGCATTTTGGAATTAACTAATTTTTTGAAAAAAATCTACTTTGGTGATAGTACATACAATTTCATTGAAAAACCAAAAAAATACTTAAACACACTTAGCGTTTTCTCGAAAAGTATTAGCTATATTACAATGTTTCTTGCATATCTTAATCCTGTTTTTCATCCCCTAACTGCCGGCATTTATCATTTTGGAATTAACTAATTTTTTTGAAAAAAATCTACTTTGGTGATAGTACATACAATTTCATTGAAAAAGCAAATTTTCTTAAAAGTTCTTAAAAAGTTGTATTTATTACGTATTACAGTCAGATTTTTAATACATATTATTAAGTAAATAGCGAAAAGTTAATCAAACAAAAATACAGAAGGTAACTACATACATATACATTATAAAATATTTACCGAATCCAAGATTCTTAATCTCGGTGAGCAAGCAAACCCAAAAAAGCAAAGTATAATTCTTATTTTCTTTAAGAAAGGAAATGCTTAGCATACTAAGCGTTTTCTCGAAAAGTATTATCTATATTACAATGTTTCTTGCATATCTTAATCCTGTTTTTCATCCCCTAACTACCGGCATTTAGCATTTTGGAATTAAATTTGAATTGAAAAATTTAGAAAATTCTTAAGAGTTATCTTGAAAAGTATTAGCTCTGAAAATAGTTATTAAATTCTCAAGCTTTTTTTTAACTGATGTCAAGATGAATGAGTTTCTTAACTTTATCATAGTTTTAAAAAGCACTGAACTAGCATATGCTCGTAATATTAAAGATAATCCTTCATATTATAAACAAAAATAATTATTTCTTCTCTGAGTGATAAGTAAAATATTGTACTTTGGATGTCCAGTCTAGATCATACAATTTTTCGTAATACTAGTTATCCAGTGTACATACATACATATATTTATTAATTAAATTTATAGAAATTCATAAAAGTTAAATTCATTATTACAGTTTATACGAGGAAAATGCATTGTTTTATCTGTCTTGAAGAATTTATTTGTTTGAATACATTATTCAGTCATTTAAAAATTATCCATGGCTGTGATAAAAGAAGCAAATTAAAATGCTTTGATGAATCATGCAAACAAGTATTTAATGGATTGTCTTCGTACAAAAGACATTTAGGCATCCATTTAAGGGATTTAAGCAAAATAGTGGAACCACCTAACAAGAATAATTACTTAAACCCAAACGCTCGTAACACTTCCAGTACGAATATATTTGAAAATGAATTGCAAAACAACCATTTTTCGTTAAATAATGAACAACATTTACCAACTATTAGTGGCAGTGCAAAAAGGATAGAAACCCCATCAGATAAAAGCATAATAGAAAATTGCCTAGTTCAGTTCGTCTTAAGCCTTTACAACAACAATCATTTTAATAGAAAAGACGCATTAACTATACAGAAAGACGTTGAAAATTTGATTATATCCCCACTGTTAAAAATAATTTTTAACGTTGAAATGTGTGAGGGTGATAAAAGCAAAATAGAAAACATTGTCAGAGAATACAAAAATGTTTTGAATAATTTAAACACTGAGTACAAACTTCAAAAATTTTTGGAAAGTCGAGATCTATATAAAGAACCTCGAGAGTTTGATATTAATAGAGAAATTTCTCATGTTATGATAAACGGAGAGAGCAATTTGACAGAAAAAGTTGAAAAAGGTATTCTTATGGATTTGAAATTTCAATTTCGGAAAATTTTTGAAAAAACTGAAAATCAAGAAGTCCTCAAAACATTTTTGGAAGAACAGAAACAGAGCCAGTCATCAAATATAAGTAATTTTATGAAAGGTAAATTATGGCAATCAAAAAAAGCACTTTATAAAAATAGGAATTTGGTTCCATATTTTTTATTCGCAGACGATTTTGAAGTTAATAATCCTCTGGGATCACATAGTGGAGTTCATAAAATAACGGGAGTGTATTTTTCGATTCCTATATTTGAAAATTATTTCAAGGTCAGTGACATTTATCTGGCTGGCTTGATTAAGGCTCAAGATATAAAAACCTATGGAAATGATCTGACAATTTACAACCTTGTACAAGAAATTATCTCCTTAGAAGTTGAAGGTATTGAACTGACCTTAAATAACCAGAAAACGAACATATCTTTAATAATGGGTATTATCTTAGGAGACAACTTGGGTCTTAACCAAATTCTTGAATTCAGTAAATCATTCTCTTCTAACCACTACTGTCGCTTTTGTATAGCACCAAGTGAATTAACCAAAGTTATGTGTAAAGAGAATTCAAAATTTATCAGAACCGAAGAAAATTATAATGAAAGTTTATCTGCCGATTTCTCTACCACAGGCATTTACAAAACGTCAATTTTAAACAAAATTCCTTCTTTTCATGTTGTACAAAATTTTTCAGTAGATCTTATGCATGATATATTTGAGGGCATTGCACACTATAATTTAACACATGTTATAGAACATTACATCAAAAACAAATTGTTTACATTAGACGAACTGAACCAATATAAGTCCACTTTTTCCTATGGAGATACTGAGAAAGGAAATGTTTTTAAAGACATTACTCCACTACATCTGAAAAGAAAAAAATTAAATGCTTCAGCAAGAGAAATGTGGACATTTGTTCACCATTTTCCTTTGATTATCGGCCACTTGATCTCAGTTAATGATAAAGTTTGGGAGTTCGTTCTGATTTTTATAAATATAATTGATATATTACTTCTGCCACATTGTAATAATTACATAATGCATGATCTTGAACATCTTATTGAAAAACACAATATGCTATATCAAAAGTTATTTGGCGATACTCTCAAACCAAAACATCACAACCTTATCCACTACCCACGGATCATACAGAACTCTGGGCTTCCAAAATATTATTGGTCTTTTTTGTTTGAAGCCAAACACCAGGAGTTAAAATCATATGGTAGAGTCACTTCAAGTCGCAAAAACATTTTACTTTCAATCGCAACAAAATTACAGTTCAAATTTGCTTATAAAAGTATTAAAGAAAGAGAAAATTTACTTCAGTATTCACATCATGATGAAATACATAATGCCATTGAGAACATAAACTGTTTGAATTCAAGTGTATTAAATGTAAATTCAAAACACTTCGAACAAATTGAATTTAATGGCACAGTTTACAAAAAAGGACATTACTTATCTATTACAAGTGAATTGAATGTAAAGTTTTTTTTAATAATGCGAATGATCATTAGCGAAAATAAAACTGTGTATATACTTTGTCAAGAAATACAAACAGTATTTAGCGATCATTATATGTCGTTTGAAAAAATAGAAAGCACTGAGGATATTTGTTTAGTTAAATCCCTAAATGAATTTGATGGTCCACCCGTTAGCTGCCATAAAAAACTATGCGGTAAAGAATATATACGAAAAAAACATTTTTTTTCTTAGGTCACAACAGCATTACAAAATGAATGCACAAGACTTAAATATTTCCACAACTGAACATGAACAACCTAGTTCTTATCCAAACAACTCCATGACGGCTGTTCAAAATAAAAACATCGACACAAATCCTACTTCATTCTTTGTTCTTAATTCAGAAGGTGAATTAACGTTGCTACGTGAAAATGAAGAAGAATTAAACATTACAATTACAAATTCCGAAAATATCCTTCCACGTCAATTTCAAACACAGGAAGAAGAAACCAACGATGACTTAGCTGATTTACTAAAAGCGTGGGATCTGTATGATAAACTTTATCTATTTTTAAAAGGTAAAATCTCTAACATTTTAGATATTTGTCTACAAAAATGTTTAATTAACAGGAAAACAAATAGATATTGAAGGTTTAAAGTGCATGAGGGAACGACACATTGATCAAATTTTTTATGAATATAATGACTTTAATACAAAAATGATCTTTGAAGCTAAATTACTTTTGTGGCAAAGTGAAAATGTAAGTAAAATATAATATAAATTTTGTTATTAAAAACTAACAAAATGTTTTTAAAAATATTTATTGAAACTTTAATTATTATAACTTTACAATTTGATGGTCAGTTAAAGTAGTAACACAATATTTTGTTTTTGTAATTCTTATGTTAGTGTGTGATCGGATCTCCTCTATGGAACTTCGTAGTATGGTTATATGCGCTAAATGAACTATGAACTGATCAAGTTTTTTATTCACTGAAATATTTTGTTTTAAGTCTTTATTTTCGCTAAGGACTTCTTCACTTTTTCTACTGAATTGCAGTTGCAATAGCTTAATAGTTTTAAGACCAAAGTTTGTATCGTATTCACTTTTTAACTATCGCGTTACGATTACTTTAGCCGTTATTTTAAAATAATATTAGATACTCTCTTTCGAGTTATCTCGAGTATAATTTCACTTTGTAGAAACGGAATTATGGTTCTTAAAGGATACGAAAAATATATTTGTATCCTACCGACTGCGCAAATTTTGTTATTTAAAGCTAAAAAAATGTTTTTAAAAAATATTCATTGAAACTTTATTTACATTAACTTTACAGTTTGATGGCCAATTAAAGTCCAACACAATATTTTGTTTTACTGGTTAAATACATTGTTGTCATCTTAGAAATATATTCATGCACTTCGATTTCTGGTCACAGCTGCATCTGGCTGGCCCTTATAAGAATTCAAAGCCATTGGCCTGAGTAATAGATCCGAATCTAGCCTAAGTTCGATTTTAACCAAACATTCGTAGAAATAAAACAAATTTCAAGTATAAATACTTAAAAGCGGCTTTCCTGTAACTAAGTTAAATTTAAAATGATAGAATCACAATAGAACTTTACGAATCTGGTTAATAGAAATCTGTTTGTGTATCAGTTCACAATAACGAAATTATGAAAATGAGTCACAATTATTGGTATAAATAAGACTTTTGTAAATTTGATCTGTTACTACGAAATTTTAAAAGCAACTTTTCTACATCTAACAAAAAGTGACTTTAAAACCGATTCTATGGATGTCTATTACTAAGGGCCATTGTGTTATTCATGTCCATTTTATCTTTTTCTGTTAAACGTAATATGTATGTTCGATTTCCAGGGTTGGGTTTTGTCTTTCTGGAGCATATGTAACTTATATGTTAATAGTTTTAATTTTTGTAACTTATTTTTAAGTTAAATATAAAACAGAAAACAATTTAATTACATTTTTTTAAATTATCATTTTTATTTTCCTTTTTAATACAAACAGGGAATTTTTAATACAAAACCTTACAAAAAATCAACTCAACAAGTATCAGTGGAAACGTGGCTTAACAGCATGAGTAGCCCATCTCACAGTAACTCCTCAGATTTTGACGTAAGTTCAAACATAAGTCATATCTAAAAATATCATTTATATAACTACGAACCTAGCGCACAATCGGTAAAAACAATTTTTAGGTAATATTTATGTACATAACAATGCATTTTCGAGAAGGGTTTTAAAAATCGGTTTATTTATTGGCAAGGACATTTTTGTTGTTTTTTTTTTTGTTGATTAATAATAAATATTTTTGAAATTTTACAATTTCAAAATTTTTCAGTTATTAAACATTTCTTAATTTTAAGATCTATATTTTCACATAATTACAACCTCTTAAATGGATCATTGCCACTATCATTAAATTAAATCTTTAGAAGAATCAAAAACTTAAAAAGAATGCTTTCACCATCCAAATTGAAAATGCATGTCAGATAGAACCCGTTAAGGCAGCAGGTTAAGTTAAATCAAGCACTTAGGATAAATTTGTTTTGCTTTTGCAGTGTTTGTTTTTATGAAATGAATATTAATAGTTTATGAAGTTAGATAATATTTTTTAGTTAGGAAAAATTTTGTCATTTAGTCAATTATTTAATTTTAGGTAACAGTTCTGGAAGTATTAATGAAAACGGATCAAGGAAGAGGACTTTTAGAATCATAACAATAAAAATGTCTTAAGTCCACAGGATAGAACAGATCTTGTTCATAAAACTGTCCAGTACTTTATAGAGAATAGAAAGAAAATAACGGTCAAGCGGTGCGAAATTTTGGCGGAGGAAATCGTTAAAATTTTTCCAACAGAAAGTTTGGTAAGGTTGATACTGCCGTTACCAATAAAGCATTTTCTAATAGATTTTTGTATCATAATTACAACAGAGTACGTACTTTGTCCCAGGTAAAAACAAAATTCCTCCAAAAGGTAAACTCTACGACCGCTATAGGGGCCAACGAAGATCTCTGTCGAAGTTGTATAAGAGTGATGATCCAACATCAATAAAGAAATCAAAGCTAACAGATGTTTTAACAGATGTTTGCATTGAAGGTTTGATCAAAGTTTGAATAAATTAGATTAAATCTCAATTATATAAGCATTTTTTACGGCTATGAAGTTAATTCGTTGGCTTAAAAATTGACTCAACGAATAACTATAACGTTATATTAATGAAATAAGCTCAATGACTTAACAGATAAATCGGTGGTGAACAAATTTGCGTTGGCATATAAACTAGTTTTACTGCTTCAACAAAAATAACCGTTCCATTGTGATATTAATTTTCTATATCAAAAAATAAAATGAAATAAATCCATTTTTTCTATTTTAGTACCAAGAAAACAAAAATATTAACTCATATACCTTTTTGGTTTTACATATTTTTCATAGAATCATTAGACGAAGAAAAGTTAAAGAGTATCTGCGATGAATTAAAGCAAAACAGAAACTGGGATACTGTAATAAAACACTGGACTGATACTATAGCATTCAGAAGAAATATGATCGACTCAAGCAGTGATACTGACATCCAGACAATCCTTCTTCAATGGCCTCTATTTAAATATTCTCGTGCCCCAGTATTGGTAAAGTGTTATTTATAGTATTTTTGTAGTTGTCAATTTATATTAGCCATTGATTTGTATTAAAAACCTAAGATCATATCTTAGAAAAAATAAAATAAAATCAAATAAAAAACTATTTTATTTCAATCGTATGTAAAATATTTTTTTCTATCTTTCAACAGATAAACATTGATTACAACTTTCTTAAACCCACTAATGGATTTGATTTTACAAAATGGGAAAATTTTCGGACGATTGCGGTGGAAATTTTTAAAGAAAGAATAAAATGCAGTACCCTAAAGACATACCTTGCACAAGTAATAGATAAAATTCAAGACCTTGACATAGGTACGAAAATTTATTTTAAAATAATTTGTATTCTAAAAAGATTTTTAAATTGTATAATAGACAATTTGAATATTGCGTATTTAAACCTATTACACGGAGTATTGCCACCTTCATCAAAAAAATATTGTGGAAAAGTCAAAAAATTCACAATTGAAGATTCTAAGAATGCCTTCACCATCGAAATTAACAATGCAAGTCAGATAGAACCCATTCTGAAAAAGAAAAGGGAAGAGTGTTTAAAGTTGAAAATCAAGCTTCAGCCTCTTATAATTGTTGTGGGCGAACTCTTTAAATATAATCAGTTTTACGTATCCTTGGACAATGTAAAATTTAAATTAGACTCATATATAGATTGTATTGATTTTTATTTAAAACTCACGTATGTGTTAAATATACAATACCCCCCACAATGTTTATGTGTGTGGGTATTTATTCAAAATTTTTTCTTTAACATTCAAGACGGTCCAAAAATCCCTGCAGTACAAACTTTCTTAAATGATTTGAATTTTTTAATAACTTAGATACACGTTGGTAGTATCAATTTTTAAAAATTACCATTTGCGGATTGTTCCTTTTAAGAAATTTAAAAATATATCTATTTTTTGAAATTTCGAAAATTCGATTTTTTTGAAAATTCAATATTCAGTCCAGCGGATAATAAATCTTTAATTCATATTTCAAATTATATTCTTTTAAAAGTTATGTGCTTATGTCTTAGGGTAAGACAATACAATACGCTCACTTTTTTAGAATCTTCAATAAAACAAAAATAAGAGTTCTTGTATTAAATAAAAAATAACAGTCTTTTTTCACTCGGAGTCGTATGTTTTTTAACAGTCTTTAAAATTATATTTACTTCAGGCTTTGATAGTTTTAACCATAGAAACCTAATTCCGCAATTTTTCGAAAAGTTGACCACTTGGTTTCAAATATTGACCAGGGTGGTCCAAACGCCGAAATGTGGTTTTAGGTACCTTGAAATCTATTGACACTTGGAACCCAATTTGTTGTTCCTTATACATACATATGTAAAGATTGCTTTGATCATATCATATTTGTCTTCTGTCGGCCACGTTTATTGTTAGTTTTTGGGTTTTTATAACTCAAAACAAAATATTAAACCTCACTTAAAATCCTTAAAATCATGCATCGAATATGGCCTACTGGTCCATATTATCAACACATGGGATGGGCCATTTTATCGACACTTTTTTCACTTTTTTTTTAATTTTAAAAATACTTACATATTTAACTTAAATCAAAATTTTGATTTCATTATAATAAAATACAATTTAACACCACATATATTATGGATAGTATGTTATACTCCCAACTTGCTTCATTCACCCCCTTAGTATTATTTTTAACTTTATATATTGCTTCTTTCATGTCCTTTTCGGATTATGATAGCCGCAGTGGCGTCCTTAATGTAATTTCTTCACATTTCTATACAAAATTAAGAAATAAAAAGTTTATATGAGTGTTATATTTTAATACTTTACTGGGGCCTATTACACTCACTGTATTGGGGCGTTTTGTAAATTTCTTTTTTCTTGCTCCAAACAAAGAGCATTTGACCGACCAAGCGACTTATTGGGCTTGTCTTTTATGTTAGGTATGTTATACTCCCTACTTTCTTCATTCACCCCTTTAGTTTTATTTTTACCTTCCTCTATTGTTTCTTTCATGTCCTTTTCGGATTATGATGCCCGCAGTGGCGTGCTAAATGTAATTTCTTCACATTTCTATACAAAATTAAGAAATAAAAAATACTTTACTGGGGCGTATTACACTCACTGTATTGGGTTGTTTTGTAAACCGGGGCGTTTTGTATAGTTTTACCCTATGGGTACTGAGTTGTTCAAAAAGGTGCACAGTTTTTTTTTTTAATTCAATTTTTCACAAATGAGTATAACACTGTTTTTTTTTTGTAGAAAAAACCAATTCTTTCAAACCAAGTTTCTTTTTTGATATGTATAAAAACTTGATTCTAAATTCAATACTTTGCAGAAGATTTTAAATTTCTTTAAACTTATTTAATTTTCTAAAATGTATCTTAACCTTCGAAGGTGAAATGTTTTCTTAAATTTTGTGTACGTCTTATGCTTATAGATGTATGTATGTTTCACTCTAAATTTGATTTGCTTGGTTATAAAGCAAGATAAAAACAAATGTGTAACAAATTCCAAAAAAAAAAATGTAAAAGAATTATATGTATATCTGTTATTTATCCAGTTTTCCTCATTTGTAATGCTGTAAATTGCATTTTTTAATTTTTTAGATAGTAAGATTTTAGAAATTAAGATTATATTTTAAAAATCGAAAATAATCAATAACATTAAATCTGTTAATAATAATTCAATAAAATCCTTTGAAATGATGTAAAATTACTTCTTTTTTTGGAGGACATTTTTCAGAAATAAGAAGAACTAAGCAAAAATATAGGTAAAATCTACCTATCAACTAAGTTAAATTGCCTCATTATAGGTAAACGAAAATAAGGTAAATGAACCTAGAAACTAAGGGAATTTAGGCGCAAATTTAGGTAAAACTAAGATCGTTTTACCTTAGATATTAAGGTAAGTCAACACGTTCCTAAGGCAACAATATAGGTAAAAATCTACCTATCAAACTAAGTTAAATTGCCTCATTATAGGTAAACGAAAATAAGGTAAATGAACCTAGAAACTAACGTAATTTAGGCGCAAATTTAGGTAAAACTAAGATCGTTTTACCTTAGATATTAAGGTAAGTCAACACGTTCCTAAGGAAAAAATATAGGTAAAATCTACCTATCAACTAAGTTAAATTGCCTTATTATAGGTAAAAAAAATAAGGTAAATCAACCTAGGAACTAAGGCAATTTAGGCGAAAATTTAGGTAAAACTAAGATCGTTTTACCTTAGATATTAAGGTAAGTCAACACGTTCCTAAGGCAAAAATATAGGTAAAATCTACCTATCAACTAAGTTAAATTGCCTTAATATAGGTAAAACAAATAAAGTAAATCAACCTAAGCACTAAGGCGTTTTAGCTTAGATGTTAAGGTAAAACATAATTCCTAGGGAAAAATAATTAGAAAATTTAGCCTAGGCATATAGGTTAATTATGCTTAGTTCTAGGCAAATTTTAGCAAAGTTAAAAACCAAATTCATTTAGCTTAGCAAAATAGGCTACGATAGGTTAGAACTAAGCAAGCTCAAAACGGCCTTAGTCCTAAGACAATTTAGCCCCCGATTTAAGCTAATTTTACACATACTTTTCTCTGGGTGTAGAGAACCGGGACGGAACCCCCCCAAAACATCAAAGTCACCCGACTTCTAATATTAAGTTGACGTGTAAAATATAGATATTTTTATGTATATTCTTTTAAAATTAACACATTGTATAAGGTTAGGCCCTATATGTGCCATAAGTTTTTAAAATTTTCCAATGTATTTTTTTAGTTATAAGTTAACACAAATTGTATATAAATGTTCAATAAAAATCGTTAAATCGTTAGTGTAATTCACTTCTGATTCGGAAAAAGAATAATTTGGAAAATACTTAAAAACAACCCTTGCCCAGAGCAACAAATTTGCTATAAATCTATTTTTTTTTTTTTTTAATTCGATATCCCAAAAACGGATCAATATTTTTTTTAAATTATTATAAATTATTTCTTAAAAATGTTGTAAAACCTTAAACTAATATTTGCTTGAGAAATCGCATGGCATCCTGTTTTAAGCTGTTTGTCGAAGCGATTAAAAAGTCGTAGTCGCTACAAATTATTGTCATGCACGCACTTGTGATTTTTTTGAGCGCGATTATTTAATCGCAAAAAATAAAAAACACTACTTTTTATGTGAGTGCACGCATTTGCTACAAATAAGTAGCGACAGAAAAATCGCTTGAAAAAATGGAACTTGTTTCATTTTTATAATCGCTACGATTTTTAAGTCGCATGTGCGTGCCTTCACATTTAACGCCATGTGTCCTATTTCATGCGGCTAAGAAATCTTGGATTAAAAATCGCAAGTTCGTGCACAATTTCTTCTTGCTACAACGATTTTTAAGTCGTAGTAATTTAAATCGCAAGTGTGAGCATGTCCATTTGAATATACATTTGTTTCATTTTAAATTACGACAATCGCATCGCAAGAAAAATGAAACAAATTGCGACCTTTAAATCGTCACGATTTGCTGGTATCAAGTGCGTTCATTCTCATTTAAACTCATGTGTTCTATTTTTGCGACTAAAAAACCGCGCGATTGAAATCGCAAGTGTGTTCCTAGCCTTAGTTCGTGCGATCCAGTCATTTTATTTCGAATGTTTTTCTCACTAACTGCACTGAAACACATTTTTTCGACGATCCACTTATTGTTACATTTTTAAGCAGTCTTCATGATTTCAAATGACTTTAAATTTGCTTACACTCATTTCCAATATCTTTCTAACTAATTTCTTCCATTTTTTTACTGCTTTGTTTACATATTTTCTTTATTAATATCATTGCACAAACATAAGTTACAGATTTTAATTACAAGATCAAGTTCGAGCAGTCCAATTCGGTCGCGTATGTATATGTATCATTATATATATATATATTATGTACATATATATTCTTATATAAAGAAATTTAATTGCATTCTAAAATTATGGTTTAAAAAGTTACAAGTATTTAAAAAAATTATATATTTCTTTTCATAATGCCGCGGCCTGAATACCACCCGTTCAGCCAATGCCAAGGTTTTCGACGTACGAGCTAAAGCACTTACCACGAAAATTTGCTGTTGGGTCTTGGCCTGGTAGGAAAGCCTAATTGTATAACAAATCACAATTTAACCATTGACGTCTATTCAATTGCAATACAAATACGAATTTCTCACTACACAACAAAGTCCAATGCCTTATTCAATTCCACCGTATTTGATTAAAAATACAACCCTTCAAATGCGATAACAATGTTTATAAGTACGTATTTAAGCTGACAATCAAAACCAAAGGAAAAGAGGTTTACCAATAACATGTATCTAGATGACAGGCAGTACATGTATGTAAGTAAAGAAAATGCAATATAGGAATTTCAATAAAAGGGTGTTGATTTCATCACCGCTATTGTATTTACGATGACCCCTAAAGGCGCAGGATTTCCAATGTGACAATTTCACTGTTATTGCTGGAAAGGCAACACCATAAAAAATCGCATTCTTTTGGACGCATGGTTGTAGGACGCAAACAGGATGCAATATCAATTCAACCCCAGCAAACGACCGCCAACATCGTCGTACAATTGCACCATAGAGTAAGAGCCATAAAAAATAAAACAGGAACAGCGGGGAGTAAGGGGAATCGAGCTTACACATATTCCGCAGTATCCTTTACTTTTGCAGACAACGGGACAGCAATAATGTTACAAATACCTACAAAACAACCATGATTTTTTGTAGTACTTACATATTTGTTTTCCTGGAGTTATTTTTTTATAGATCTGAGCTTCTGTGAAAACTTAATTGTATTGCGTGCCAACTGAAGGCTGAGCTAAGCTAAACAATAGGCCATAAAGATGCGGCAACTTTCGTTTGCCTTAAGGAGTCTGGGTGGTAGGAATGTTCAAAAAAAAATTGTCCCAAGCATAAATTTCCCTATGTAATATTTATAAATATTATTATTTCGTTATCTCACTGAGTGTATAAAATGTTTATTTGATGTATGATTTTTTTCTTACAAAAAAAATTATTTCGAAAAGTATTGTTTACAAATTTAGAAATTCAAATAGTTCGAGAATATTAAAGAAATTCTGAGATAAGACATTGAATCGACCATTGTCAATTTATACCTACTTCATAGATCACAGATCATAGGATCCCACAATGCTCAGAGCAGGGAACTGAGCTGTCAAGAAAAGCTCAGACACATAAGAGCGCTCAGGTTGTGTTTTTTTTCAATTAGAGCTAACTTAGAGCGTGCTCTATGAACTCAGAATAAAATGACCGATCAAATGGAGTAAAGATCTGAGCGCGACTAACTTCACCTTTTTCGTGTGGTATGACAGAGACAGACGTCGAAAAACAAAACAGGCAAACAAATAAAAATGTAAATCAACATCAACACCTTCACAGTTCTTTCAATGCCCTAGCGTGTCTCATAAAGAAATCGGAGAGCTCCGATGAAACTCTGTTCAGAGCGTGCTCGACATGCTCCAGCTCTGCTCAGTGCTCTGTTCAAAGTTAAAAAGATAAACGCCTATTAAGTGGAAGATTATTTGCAACATTTTTGTTGAGGAATTAATAAAACAGTGGAAATCTTCAAAGATACTTGTTTCAAGTAGTGACGAAAACCACCGGGTTCAGGACCAATCTATGAGAGATATATACTCGTATAGAATTTTACTTTCTTAATCTAAAATCCATTAGGGAAGTTACATTTTTAAAAAATGTTTGTGGCCATTTCTATTTAAAAATCACAATGTAGATCACTATATCTTAGATATCAAGCGGCATTTATTATTCTACAATGAAATTTTTTTTTTGGATTTTTGGATGGGTTCAGTATTTGTGTTCTTCCTACAGGCCCATAGCTGGATACCATGTGTCCAAACGGGTTATAAACAAAGTAGACCAGAGTTTTTTATTAGTAACCAGTACATTTGTCTGTAAATCAAGTTAAGTTCTTCTCTTTTTTGGTTGATTTTTTCTTTCCATTTCAGTTTTCCATCCTAATTTATTCCAAGGTATTTGATATTTGACAGTATTGTATTACTTGACTGTTGATAAAAACTGGAATATAATTGTTGCTTCAATCTCTATCTTTATCAACTGCATTTTGCAATTTTTCTGTAGCTTTCTGCAGTATCGTCAGCAAAGGTGGCGGCCATGATGGTATTAATATTTACTGGCATATCACTAGTACTCGTATATAACAATTTTCTTCAATTCCGAGTAATTTTGGTCGTATCGTACTCTAAATAGTCGGTTCGTAGCAAAGAATCTCAGTATGAGTATTACTGCATCAGAAGGTCCCTTTGTAGTTTTTACTGAAGTCCCAAGAGCCAAACCTCTTGAAATGCTTGAGCGACATTTAGGAATAGTGCTGAACATACAAGTGGGTTTTCTACAACATTCCTAAGTCGATGCACTTGGTCTATCGTGGAATGATTATTTCTTAATCCAAACTGGTGGTTGGGGATTAGTCTTCTTTCTTCTATTTTGATGCCATAATTGTTATAAACTTTATATATATGTATAGTTTGTATAGCGTTGTACTCCTGTTGGTGGCTGACCTTGCTTAGGTATTACAATGACTTCTAAAATTTTCCAATGATGTGGCAGATATCTAGGCTTAAGGTATGCTTTTATTATGAATTGGATTTTTTTGATACATAACTTGTGTTGGTTTAATGCTTCTTACTTCTTTAAGAACTTTTTTAACATTCATCGCTTCTATCAACAAAGGTAAGGCAAGGTATCCTGCGAAGATATCAGCTGTTTCTGGTTTCCGGTCCTATTTCCATTTTGAAATTTTAGTAGGGGGACTTTTGTCTTTCCATAAAAAGCATTAGTTGTCAAACTTTTCAGAAAACTATTAAATGAATAGTTTTTAAATTCACTGATTCTTTTTTTAGTTCATTGTCAAGACGGTTGAATATTGTCTTATCGACTAGGAATCTCGAAGTTTGACATTTTCCTTGAACTCTGCTTTTTACAATATAAGCTCCTTTATTTCGACAAGATATTTGATTTAAATAAGTTTCCTTGGATATTGAAATAGTTTTCATAGTTTCTTCTGCAGCCTGTTGCGTATCAGATTTAGGTTGTTCTTCTTCACAATCAAGTTGTTCAATTAAATTTTCACAGGGGGTCTAAGGCCTAAAAGACTTTCAAGCTTTTCTCTGAATTTAATCAAGTTTGTTCTCTTATTCACGAGCCTTGGATTACTTTTTCTATTATTTCTACCACACTCAGTGATAAAATAATTGGAGTATGGTCTGATGATAAATCGAACTACGGCACTTATATGATTTAAATACCTTAAGCTATGAAAAAGTAAATAAGGTCTGATATATTATTAAGCTCAGATGGCCAGTATGTTGGCAAGCAGAATAGAATTCGCCGTTGTATTTGCGGCATCTTTGGAACTGTCGTTTCCTTTTGTAAACATGAGCCTGGATACCCAGTGGTTGTGTTTACCATCGACGTCACCACCAACAAATAAGTAATGTCGCAGCAAATTTTCGAGTTCTGCATAGTTTTCTGCAGTTGAAGACCTCCTTGGTGGGTAGTATATTGCTGGTGTCTTAAACTATTTCTGTTTTTCACCCATATATTTTGTTGTAACTTTCATGATTTTGCTAGTGAACTTTAGTTCTTCTTTTTTAAAAGTATTGCCGATCTTCTTTTAGATTTGTCGACCCAATAGGAAGTGAGTTTTGGACACCAAATAAATGTCTATATTCTCTATCATTGTTTTTTAAGAGCCAGTTCTTCGCTTAACTGTTTGATGGTCAAATCTTGTTTGTCAATCCTTTTTAGAAAAAGATCGTATATTAAAGTTTTCTCGTTTTTTTTGCTGTCGCTTTTTTGCTTTCAACTCTTGCTTCTGTGTTTGTTGAGTTTGTTAAAAAGGAATTAAGAAAAATAGATATACGTAAGAAGATTATTTTGAGATTTTATTAAAACGCTGTGGAAATAGTGTGTAGTTTCAGTTTTTTTTTTAAATGTGATAAATGATATTCATAAGTTTCCATTATTGGCATTATTTACCTGAATGTTTGTAATAAATTGATAGTTATGTTACGACATTCTTTTTTTTTTTGTAGTATCTTCTATTGAAAGTGTTACCAATTAGTTTCTATAAAGTGATCATCTTTGATTGTGACCTTGTAAGAGAACATATTAAAACCGATAATCTTTTAAAAGCTTACACATCTTTTTGTGCTTGCGATATACATACAAATACGTAAGTATGCTTTTATGTGCAAACTTTGCATTCGTAAAAAAACGGAAGTCGAGTTGTTTTAGATCTACTACAGTTTTTATACAAACTTCCAACCTTTTAAACTATCTAACTGGCAATACCTACCTTTTTTCTATTTTCTGTTATCTATTTCCTTTTGTGCTTTATTCACTAACCTATTTGCTAAATGTCAAATAATCTCGCCTACAATTTTTCACTCTTGCAGCATACCGCCTCTATAAATTTAGGTTTTTTTATATTTAAACTTTAATTTTCTAATTCTTAATAATATTTTTTTTAAATCTCGAACTATCAAGGTTTTGATCAAACTTGCAACTACGATGACAAAGAATAAAAAAGAAAATGCACGACTACACATTCCTGCTCTTATGTACAAGCACTTTGGGATTTGAAAGATTTATTTGTAAAAATCTGAATGTTTTATTAATAAATGATTTTTTTATATGAAACTTTCTTTTAATATTTTCTTAAAAAATTTAGTATGCCAATTTAAGGAAATAATTGAAAAAAAAATCGTTCACCCGTGCTCAAGATATTGAATTTAAGAAAATTTGAATTTTTCTTATTACAAAATCCAAAAAATATTGTTGCTAAATTTTTTATATATAATATTATTTTAAGTTTAAGGATGATCCTACACTGAGGAAAATATCAAACATATTCATATT
The DNA here is from genome assembly GCA_963931855.1 of Philhelius festivus. Taxonomy (NCBI): domain Eukaryota; kingdom Metazoa; phylum Arthropoda; class Insecta; order Diptera; family Syrphidae; genus Philhelius; species Philhelius festivus. The sequence continues at coordinate 125,244,515 of OZ007555.1, read as the reverse complement.
TAAATCAAACTCAAACACATACGATTTGGCATGGAATCGATATCTATTTAATTTAAATAGAAACGTATTAACCCATGTTTGACCCGATTTGAACATGATTTGGTTTAAATTTACCTCGTTTTCTATTTGATTTAAACATGCTTATCTTTGTTTTTATTAACTTTATTTGATGTTGTTTCAAATAGAATCATATTAATTTTTTTTGACTTCAGATTTTTCAGAAATTCAGAAATTAAAAAAATTACTCAACACAAATAAAAATTTTATAATAAGTACCTACGTATGTATTTATATTTTTATTTTAAGTAACATTTTGTGATTACATTTTTACAAAAATTATTTAAATTGTTGTGGAGTGCTTTGAGATCTCATCTTTGTCACATCTTGAGAACATCTTCGTCAAATTCTGGTTTATATAATATGTAATTTGTCTTCTGGAATTTGCTTCTTGTTTTGCTTCTTTCGTCATCTTCTGGTCGTCCTTTGGAAAGAATATAGAAGTCAAATGATAATTTAATATAATACATACTTATTAATCAGTATTTAAAAAAAAAAACTATACAAATAATCAGCCTTTGAAACAAATATTTTTTTTTTTACACTTACATTCAATAGAGAACAGGGAACAATGATATTAACTTCCACTCCTCGAGTAATCTTAACCTTTTTGTTCTTACGTGAAACAGGTATCTAACATTATATTGGTATATATCAAATATTTCATGATTTTTTTTTATAAATTACTCACTTTAGTAATATCACAAACACTCGCGGAACATAAACACACTCCATGACTTTCGATGCCAAAAAGAAGAAAAGTTGTATTTACGAGTAGCTACTTCATTTTAATTCAATTCAAACTTGTTCGGGCTTAAATTTAACATTTATGTTTAATCTCTTACTCTTGTAAATATTTTAACTCCGTTTATATCTAAATTAAACTCGTTCATGTTCATTTTATGTTAAAATTTTCAAGTAAGTGAAATAAATTAAACATGCATTTTAAAAATCAAACTCAAACTAGTTTGAATACATACAAAAAATGAAGTGCAGATCTCAATGAAATTTTTAAACATGAATGAGTTTGATTTAAACATATTTTACTGAAAAATAATAGTATTTTCAAATCTAAACAGATTTGAGTTTAGTTATAAACGAATTCTGTTTGTCCTTATTTAAACATATAATTAAACATGTTTCTATTTAAATAACTCATAGTACAGTTTTCTCAGTGTATATAACTTTTTTACCGAAATTGGCAGAGCCGTTATTGATAAAATCAAAACTCCAAAAAAGTTTTTATGACAGGTATTACTATTGAGGTTAGTTTAGGGTGACCTGGGTGTCAGGAGTAGAGCCGACACGTTTAGACAATGAATTGGTCCATTGTGATACCATGTGATACCACATTGAATCTTGCTATTAAAGTTTTTCTTATTTTTTTATCAAATAAAAATCGTTTGAGCCGTTTTAAAGATAAATAAGGGCTTTTATTAAAACAGTTATTTTGGAATTAAAAAAATTATTTCAACTTTTCCACTAGGGAATCACCGAAGAACCTAAAGTACAAAGTTTGATTAAAATCCCTTTAGGGTATAGGTCGAGGTACAGGCATACAAAAAAGACATACAGTCATATGTACATAAGTTCAAACATAAATGCATATGTATACATATAGACAGATAAACAGATGAAATTGCGGAACCTCATTTTTTCGTGTCCTCTATCATTGTAATGTTAAGGCTGAAAACACACCGGATAAAGCAAAACGTGTTTTTTTGTTTCGTGAAACAAGAGAACATTATTTCTTATGAGAGTGAACACACCAAAGAAAACGAAACAAAACACATGTTTTTTGTTTGAAGTGTTTCGATGGTGGTTGTCGAAAATACATGCTATTGTATACGAGCAACACACACCGAATGCAACAAAACTGTTTCGAACAAGGGTCGTTGACGATAATTGCATACTTTCTTATGGCGCAACGTACACCAAATGAAACAAAACATAAAAACAAAAGCAAAACAGAAAAACATGTTTCGTTGCCGATAGCTGACCTATTGTTTTTTGCAAAACGAAATTTGGATTCCGTTCTTTTTATTTTCTTCTTTCGTTGCACTTTACAGATTTATTTGCTTCTACGTTTAGTCTGTGCGCAAATTTTAAATAAATATGAAAAATGTAGATGGAGAGAAGTTCATTTTTTTGTAATTAAGGCAAGAAGCCCTATCTATAATTATAAAGATAAGGAACATGCCAATAAACTTACTATTGATAAGCTGTGGATTGCTACTTCCTACTATGACATTTGAAGATTAGCAAGATTAAAAGCTTTTCTCTTTTCTTATAAATAAACACATAATGTCTGTTTTGTAAACACAAAATTGTTATTTGTGTTTACTTGCCGTAGAGTTATAATCTTTCAGCCGGAGTTAAGCTTTTACGATAGTTCGTATTTTGTTTCATTTCAACGCACATCAAACGAAACAAAAAAACAAAACGTTTTGTTTTGTTTTATTCTGTTTCGCTTGGTGTGTGTTCAAATAAAAAATGTTTTTTTGACTATCGAATAAAAAACGTTAGATTAAAATCTCGAGATCGATTTTTGTTTATAAATTCAAAACTAGCCCCACAGTAGATACCTAAATACTGTATCGCAAGTGATAGGTGGTTATGTCTATATGCGCCTTACTAATAACCAAACGCTAATGTCGTACATTAGAGGGAAAGATAAAATTAAGTGTTGAGCTTAAACAAAATGCTACAAGTAAACATTTTAATCCTTTCACTAACTAGCCTCCAGAGTTTCCTTAAATCTTTTATAAAATCTACAACAAATGAGAAAAATTTTTTTAATGAACTGTCAGAATTTTTACCAAGGTCTGTCAAAGTCTAGGAACTGTCATAATTTGCTCTATACCTTCAAAGTTAGGTATTGCCGTATAGGTACCAAAGTATAAAATCTTAAAGTTCAAATATTTTTAAAATTAAAATAAGTGAACTGGCATATTTTGTGTGAGAATTTAATTGTTTTTTTTTTAGGTTTTCTATTGGTTAACAGAAGGGGCCAGTGTTTGTCAGTATGTCATCTTAAATCCATGATTATCTTAACTCGTAACAAAAAATCCAATGTTTGAGTTTTTAATCATGGATTTAGCTAATCAGCCGATTTCGGTTGATTAACACCATTCAACCAGAACCTCTGAAAGATGGATACAAAAATACAAAGGCGGGAAGTCGTCATAAGCATCGTAAAATTCGTAAACTGCGTAAATCTATCAAAATTTTTATGGAAAATTTGACAGCAGATCTAGCTCTTCTGAAAGTGGTTCAAGTGATAGTTGTTTTTGTTTTAAAACTAAAGTCACTTGCGTACACTCAATTCAACCAATACAATAACAAAAAAAATCATATAATAAAACGGCAGACATGTTTTCTGTGGTACACTTTTCGCGGCCCACAAAAACCGGAGGGGCATAAATTACATATTAAATGAAAGCATATTTTGCATAGATGTGCAGAATGCCAAAATTATTTAAATATACTACACAGAAATTGTTTAAAACAATAAATAAAAATTGCAAAAAAATGCCCGGAAAACAAAAACAATTAGAAATGTCAAATCGACTACCGACATCTGTTGCTGAATAGAGCATACATTTACACTATACTGTCATACAGTTTAAGTTTAGTTGCTGAATAGAGCATACATTTACACTATACTGTCATACAATTTAAGTTTAGTAAAAGTTAGAACCATTTTAAGTTTTGCTTTTGTTGTTGTTTGCAAAAATACAGCACATTTTGTTCACTTTTCACTCTTTGAAGTTGAATGTAATAATTAAGTCTTAAAGTATTAACTACATCTATCGGGCAATTTCTGTGTTATATGTTACACAAAATAGCGAACTCTTTTTGGGCAGTCGTTTAGTTTGTGTCAAAACACAAACTTTTAAGTTGCTCGAACCAAGCAGTTGCGAAACTAAAAATTGAATTTGCGCGCCTAGTCTAAGTGTTTTTAAAAAGTGAACAATATACACTTTGTACGTCATAACTGAATTCGTCCTCTATTCGTCAAGTCATAAACTGTCAAATTCCATCAAAGGATGTCTAAGATTTCGATGGTTTAAAAACGTCTATAAATATCAAAAAAAAAAAGGTATTTTATTTGTTGCTCCGGAAAAGAGCAATTTTAGGGCTTTTGGCTAACATTTGGTACGAAATACTCTTTGTACGTCATAACTGAATTCGTCTTCTGTTCGTCAAGCCATAAACTGTCAAATTCCATCAAAGGATGGATTAAGAAATGTCCAAAAATCATTAAACATACCGGATTCTGATACATCAAATAACATCAGTTCAACCCAACAATTGTTTTTGCGGCCTACAACATGAACAACCAATCTGCAACCTGTCAAAAATCTGCAATGTGTCAGAAATGTGTATAGGTTTGAAAGTTTGTTTACCATTAGCTGTTTTCCTTTCAACAATTTAAAAAAATCACGAATTCTCTGTCTTTTATTGAATGATAATGAATTAAATAAATAAATTGGCAATCGAATATCGAGAGCTGGGTCGGCTAGTAATCTTAAATCGATTTCCGTTCAACATAAAAATTACTTTTAAGATATACGTAGTTATGTAAAATATAAAATCGAATCAACAAATTAACCAAGTATTTAAAGTAAAATCCAGACGTACTAAACATTTATGAAAAAAGTACTTCTTTTTCACTTCAAAACAAAAATCTGAAGATTGAAACAAACCCATGAATATATAGTGATCCACAAAAGTCTGTGTACAAGGAAGATATTTTTAAAAAATTACTGTTATTCACAAATGTAAAGTGAACTATTGTCAAAAAGGTATTTTTCACTAAAAGAAATTTACCACGTTTTTATTTTCAACAAAAAAAAAAATATTCGTATAAAAAAAATTATTAAAAACAAAATAAACCTCTGAAATTCTTCCACAAAAGTCTGCGTACAGGTGAATATTTCTTGCATTACACACTGTTTAAGTATCGGTAAATTTGTTTTTGCATAATATGATTGTTTTTTTTAATCGTTCTAAACGCGTATTGCAAATAATTGTCTGGTTTTTTTTTAAAAAAAGAAGAGCAAAAAATGGCAAATATAGTGTTAAGTTTGAGTGAGCGGCAGTTGAACGTTAAACAAAAAAAAGTCGTATGGTGAAATATCAAAAATAACCTCAAGAACTCGGTCAATGATACAGAGAACGGTTGATCGCTTTAGAAACGTAGGACAGGTTAAGTCAAAGACAAGATCCGGCCGACCTTCGAAGCTCTCCGAAAGGGATAAGCGTGTGATCAAGCGAATGGTGGAGCAAGATCACTTTATAACGGCTAAGACGATAAGTACACGCCTCGAAATATATAACAACAATACAGTGCATCCAGAAACGGTAAGAAGAGCTATTGTTCAAGAGGCGTTTAAGTCGCGCAAACCCAGGAAAAAACCATTGGTCAGTAAAATAAACAGAAAGAAACGGCTAACATTTGCAAAAGAATATGTTAACAAGCCTCCGGACTTCTGGCGTAAGGATATATTCTCCGACGAATCAAAATACAACATGTTTGGTTCTGACGATGACGACCAAACAATGCTCTTAATCCCAGATGCACAATTAAGACTGTCAAGCACGGTGGTGGAGGTGTTATGGTTTGGGGCTGTATGGAGTCTTCAGGAGTCAGTAAGCTGGAAGTAATAGAAGGAACAATGGATCAATATGTATACATCGATATCCTTAAAAGAAATTTAAAAACAAGTGCTGAAATTCTGGGTATATCCAACGACTTTTACTTCCAGCAAGATAATGACCCCAAACATACCGCCCATAATACGCGAATGTGGCTGGCATATAACACTCCCCACCTGCTACGAACCCCACCACAGAGTCCAGATATGAACCCTATCACTGCTGGGATGAATTGGAAAAAAAGATCCGAACCCACGATATCCGCAAAAAGGCGCAGTTAAAAGAAGCCTTGTTGCTTGAATGGAGTAAGATCAATAGTTCTTATACAGAAAAACTGGTAGGGTCAATGCAAAAACGTTTGAAAGAAGTTATAAGGCTAAAAGGGTATCCGACCAAATATTAACAGCGAAAATAATAAAAAAAAATAATTATTTGTCTATATTAACTAACTTTTTTCAATTTCTGTTACAGCTGTACGCGAACTTTTGTGTAGGAATTTCAGAGGTTTATTTTGTTGTTATTAATTTCTTTTTGTTATGAATAATTGTTTTATTTTTTTTTTTTTTTTTTTTAAATAAAAACCTTGTACATTTCCTTATTAAAAAATATTTTTTTTTGAAACAAATCACTTTAAAAAAACATCAATTTTTAAAAATATTTCTTCCTTGTACGCAGACTTTTGTGCATCACTGTATGTATGTAGGTATTGAAATCGACCTGATAACATGGGAGAAGATTTAAGTGTGTTATACAAATTTAGGTTTAGGTTTAGGTTTATAGGATTTTCTAAAATCTGGAGATTTTCTTTTATCCTTAACACTAAATTTGATTATTGGTAAGGCACTATATATTTGCATTCCTGTATGCCTGTGTGTCTTTATGAATGTTTGTATGTTATTCAGTATGTCTGTAAATAACTCTACACTGAACCAAATTTGGTAGTCATATTGAAGAAAAAGTAGGTAGAATTGAAGAAAGGGTGATCAATATACGGTCAATGAAACCTATCCGTTGTTTTGAAGAAAATTTTGTTATATTCAAGAAATATTGTCATTTTGAAGAAATGCATAAAATTTTTCGTTATGGTGTTAAATCCACAAAATTTTGTGAAATTGATTAAATTTCATGCTTCTTTCTTGAAATTATATAAATAAAAATAAAGTTTTTTACTAACTGTTTGGTTATTGTTGATTATTTTGGAGTTCTCTTCATTTTTCCTTGTCGACTATATTCGACTCTTTATGTGATTTTTTGCTGGAATGAAAGAATTTTAAATGTTATTTTTTTTAAATTTACCTCTGTGCCTCTACCGAGATTCGAACCCGAGTCCTCTCGCTTGCCGTGATTGTGCTCTACCTATTGTGCCACTGTGATACATAAAATATCTTGTCTCAAAGTGCTACTCAAATAACTCTCTCGTGTTTTCGTATGAACTAAGAAATGTGATACCGAAATTATACCATTTTGTGCTACTTGTGATGTAAATACATACATACATAGTAAAAAAAACTTCTAATACAAATTTGTCTTTTCGAATAATTGCTTCATCAAAAATTAACAAATTGTTTTCGTAGATATGACAAAATTTCATTCGTTTGAATAAAATACTAAATCATTCATCATTTGAAGAAACCTTATTATCCTTAGTCTTCAATATGAAGAAAAATACTATGAAAAATTGTTGATTTGAATAATTGATTCTTCAAAAATTAACAAAATATTTTCTTCAATATCACCTACGCGATTTGGTTCAGTGTATAATCTAAACCGCTGAAGAGATTTTCTTAATTTTTTTTATAAAGCTATAAAACTCTATCTGGTAAAGCTTTGAGCTTTATAAATCAAAGCATACCTAATCTAAAATTCTTTAATTAACTTTTGCATTGATCCTTTGTTTAGTCTCAGAACATCGTGCCACACGTCTTTCCTATCCTTCTTTCTCTTCATTAACTTCACGCCCGCGCTGTGTTGATACATTTAAAGGGTAATCATAATCCCTTGAGCGCGGGTAGATTATAAAAAAAAAAAATTATTGTATTGTTTATAAAAAATTTTAAAAAATATTATTTTACTTTTACTTATGTTAGGTAATTGCCCAAGCCCATTTAGAATACTAGCAAACTCAAGTGAATCCGTTTCCATGATGCCTTAGATGACTTTAATATTCGTTACTCCAGAATATCATTTGATTTACAGAAGATACTTCCGGACCGGATAACCCAGAAGGCATGGAATATAGAACTAATAATAAACCATACGGAGCTCAAACAAAGCGCACAGTAAATTAAAATAAATTCAGAGACATCTCAGCTAGAAATAAAACTTATAAAACTTAAATGTTGACCTATTATAACTGAAATAATATTTTGAAAAAGCTAAGGGGAAAAGGAAATAAACATACCAACAAAAAAACAAAAAAACTGGAATCAAATTTTGAATATCTACCTTTAATTTTAGTATTAACGTATTAGTATGATACTACTAAACAATTTGCCAACTTTAAGGCATTTGACTTACTTTTTTTAATTTTAAACACTTTCTATTCAGTATTTGAAATTAAATAACATAATATTGTAATTATATAGCAATAAAGTTAAAATAATAAATAACTATATTTTGATTAAAAGTTGGGAAGCATCTTCAAAACTCCAACATCCAACTTCCTTGAGTGAGTAGTGAAATATATTTCACTTCACTTTTTAAATCTTATTTCACAAGGTATCTGTGATGTAACGAAACTGAGCTATTCCCACATCCGGGCACACAATACATTCTTCATGAAGTACTCATATGGAACTATAGCTTCAATTAAGTTTAACAAAAAATGAACAGAACATATTTTATACAATTAAAAGCTTATGGCCAAATGTCAAGTATGTATACATTACAAAATATATAATTAAAACTTTTTGCTATTATTTATTAGTTCAGAAAAGTGCTTTCTATGTTAAGTGATTCTCATAAAATGTAATTAAATATGTATGTATGTTATATAGTTTGGCTTAATATAAATCATGAAAAAATCCTTCAATGAAAAACGAGTTTTGTTTGTGGAACATACCAAAGTATCTCAGATACCATCCAAGAGCAAGTCCAAAACAAACCATTTTGTGTTAATAGTCAGCAGCCGACAGGCCCCGGGCATCACTTTGCTAGTTTTATTTTTTTACTTGCGACAAGAAATTAAAAAACGATTTCAAAATATCTGCTTCTTCTATTTTTCATTATTACTTGCGATATAGGTAGGTACTATAGGGCAAGTTCTGCATTTGAAAAAAAATCGAACTCGAGATTTTGATCAAAGTTGGGTCCGACAATTCCGTCTGTCTGCTGTATGCCTGTATGTCTGTACCTCGATCTAGAGCCTAAGCCACTGGACCTATTTTATTCAAACTCGGTACTTAAGGGTCTTCGGTGATTTCCTAGAGGGGAAATTGAACTTTTTTTTAGCTCTAAAACTAACGGTACCCCCCAGACACCCATAATGAATAATCTTATTTATCTCGAAAACGGCTCTAACGATTTTGATAAAAAAAATTAGGTGTAATATTATGGGCATGGACTACATTTCGGTACAAACAAATTTTGGGGGGAAATGTTATTAACGGTACCTGTCGAGAACCGTTTTTTGATTTTTTGACTTTCTCATAAACGGCTCTAACGATTTTAACCAAAAATTTTCAGCAGGAGCCCCCTTAAATTTAAAATAATATTGTATATAAAAATATTTGAAAAAAAAAATGTTTCGGATTTAAAAAAAAAATCCAAGTTTTTTTTTTGAATAACCAATGGCGCAAAATTTTAAACAGCCTATTATTAAGGTATTAGTATGATACTACTTAACAATTTGCTAACTTTATAGTAGTTTACTAACTCATTCTTAATTTTAAACATTTTCTCACTAGTATCGTACTAAAAGAATTTCCTTAATAAATTGCTTCTGAACACACCTAAAACAATGACATTTCGTGTAAAAAAGTAAGTACACGAACCTTTTTTAATGTTTGCAAATGTCAAAGAGTCATATGAAGCTAGCACGATACTAAAAAAATAAAGTAGGTATTCGATGATTTTAACTTTAATAAAAGGGTAGAGAAAGTATGATGCTTAATTCGATTAAAATTTGCAAATTCGTTGTTTTAACCTAGTATCATACTAAAACAGCTTTAGCATGGTACTAATTCAAATAAAATTTTGCGCCAATATCTTTAAAACGTGTGAGCGATTATTTTTTGAAACTGTTTCTAAAATCTGTACTACTAAATACTTAAAATTTGGCATCCCAAATTTTAATCTCGAAAAATTTTAAGGAAATATGTATATAAAAAATTATTTTAATATTAAAAGGATTAATCAGACGGCAATTCCATACATTAGAAAATTTTTATCTCAATAAATCCACATTTTATATTTATAAAATGTATTTCAAAGTCCAAAGTACTTGTACATAAGAGCAAGTTTATGCGATCCAGTCGTGAATCAAAGGGCACGGTAGTGCCCAGCCAAGTTCTGGCACTACACCCTTTTTACAGGAACAAACTCAGGCGATTTTTGACCCCTCCCTATCTTCAGTACCAATGAAGTCAGAAACTTAAAACTCCGAAAATTTGCTAAGGTAGTTAGGCACAGGCGCCTCACCAAATTTCAATTTTCTAGCATAAGCGGTTCCTGAGATATAAGGCCTCAAAAATCACAAAAACCGTAACTGACTGACTGACTGACTGACAGATCATCAAAATTATGGAGCACTTCCCGACATCGTAGAATCTTGTAATTTTGCACGAAGGTAGGTCTTGTCATGCAAGCAAAGGAAAAAATCGAAAATTTGAAATTTTCCATTCAGAGGGCGTGGTTTCCGCCCACTTTCTCCGAATTTTAGCACTTCCCGACATCGTATTATGGAGCACTTCCGACTGCTGTAAAACGATGAAATTTGGTGAACCGGTAGGGCTTATATTGCATATAAGGAACCAAAAATAAACACCAAAGTTTTCCTTTCAGGAGGCGTGGTATCCGCCCACTTTCTCCGAATTGGTGTTGGTTGAATGGAGCCCTTCCGATTGCTGTAAGATGATGAAATTAAGTAAAGTGGCAGGGCTTAAATTACATACTAAGAAAAAAATATTAAATTTGAGATTTTCCATTCAGAAGGCGTGGTATCCGCCCACTTCCTCAGAACTGATGTAAATTATATATGGCAAACTTCCGATTGCAGTAGAACAATGAAATTTGGTCGAGCGGTAGGGCTCAAATTGTTTATAAAGGACCAAAAATAAAAATTGAGGTTTTCCATTCAGGGGGCGTGGAATACACCCACTTTTACTTCCGACTTTTGTAAAACGATGAAATTTGGTAATATGATAGGGCTTAAATTGCATACTAAGAAAAAGTATAAAATTTGAGGTTTTCCATTCAGGGGCGTGGTATCTACCCACTTTCTCAGAACTGATATGTAAATTATATGGTACGCTTCCGATTGCAGTAGAACAATGAAATTTAATAGAACGATCGGGCTCAAATTGCATATAAAGGACCAACAATAAAAATTGAGGTTTCCATTCAGGGGGCGTGGTATTCGCCCACTTTACGAGAAAAAGTTTGATTTATATGGAGCACTTCCGACTGCTGTAGAATGATGAAGTTTGGTGGAAGGGTATAGCTTAATGTACATTCAAAGCGAAAAATAGAAAATGTAAGATTTTTCATTCGAAGTGTCTTTTTATTGTCATTTTGAAACTATACATGGATTTTGAAATTTCATACCTTTTCTTAGAACAAGAGTGCTCGATTTGGTACTCTATGTTATGTTAACATGAATGAAAAAAGAAAACATTTGCATACCTGAAAAAATTATGAGTTTGCATAAAAAAACTCTTAACTGTGATGTGAACTATAATTAAACCACTAATTAGGCTGTTAATTGGTGGTCTACCTTCATTTAAAAAAAGGAGTTAAAATTGTAACAAAAACATCATCGCATCCTCAACAATTATTGCTTTTTTATGGCTTTGAGCGGATGTAGGTACTTGTATTTAACATTAAAGTAGGTATGTTAGTGTTAGGTATCTTGAAAGGACAAGAAGAAACAATTGAAGCGCAAATCAAAACAACCAATAACAAAAAGAAAATATACAAAAAAAAAAATAGGAAGCTATAAACTAAGTTGATTTTATAAGATAGAGTCCACCCTTCTATTTTTCCGTATCTTTCGAGATTTTTACATGGCAAAATATTAAAATCTTTGCAAAAAGGAGTGAGATCAGACCAAAAACATAAATGTTAAAAAAAGAGCCAAGTTCTTCTATACAAAAACCTTTGTGTAATAAGTCAGCCGTGAAAAGTACTGAGATCTAAAAGTGCGCCAAGTTCTTACTTCATGAAGGTTTAATACCGAATATTTAAGGTAGAATAATATTGAAACAGCTACAATGTAATGGTGAAATTTTATTATTTAATGATTACTGACTAAAATTTGATGGGATCACTTGGCAAGTTTTTTTTATGCCCAATTCGAAAGATTTTAAAAACTTGACAAGTGAACCCATCAAATTTTAGTCAGTAATCATTAAATAATAAAATTTCACTATTACATTGTAGCTGTTTCAATATTATTCTACCTTAAATATTCGGTATTAAACCTTCATGAAGTAAGAACTTGGCGCACTTTTAGATCTCAGTACTTTTAACGGCTGACTTATTAGACAAAGGTTTTTGTATAGAAGAACTTGGCTCTTTTTTTAACATTTATGTTTACGGTCTGATTTTATTTTTACTTGATATAGGTACGAGTACTATAGAGATGATACAGAACACAAAAAAGTGGATGTTGCAATTCCGTCTGTCTGTACCTCGACCTATACCCTAAACCACTGAAGCTATTTTATCTGCAAATCGGTGGTGAAGAGTTTTCGGTGATTCCCTAGAGGAGAAATTGAATTTGTTTTACACTCAAAAAATGTATTAATATTGCTACGAGTGATATCGTGAAGAAAATATGCGTGCATTGTACGATATACGAAGTATTTGTACAGTGGTATATCTACGAATGCATTTGTAAAGTTTTACTAATAACGAATAAAATCCACGAATATATTCGTTTAATACACTAATTTTATTCGTAAACAAGAAGTAAACAATTTGTTTGAGTACATTGTACAAATTTGTGACTTACAACTCTCAACCATTCCTGTGTGCGTGTTACCAGGAACGGATTATACGAATTATTGTGTACATATATGAGGAAATCCAGCGTACCTTAAGATTTTCGTTTAAAAAAAATTCAAATCATTTGCACACCAAAACAGTTGATGTTTTTATAATCAAAGTAACGTCAGAAATGTAAATCAAGTCGCGTTACTAAAATTCATCAATGCATCAAAAATTAATTGATAAAAATGTGTCGAGTTTCTACGCAGGTGCACAAAAAAATAAAAAAGTAGTTAATTTCAAAAACCGAACCTACATATCCTTACATATTGTTGTTGGATTCAGGCGCCCAGGTCACATTGCGGAGGCATAAATGCCTGGGTCGTCCGATTTGTTTTGTGAATTTCCTCATGCATGTATGTCAAAGAGTAAGGTATCACATACTTTTTGCTACGAGTATATGCCCTTATTTCATAACTTATACATCAATTTAGTGTTTAAAATTATAAAATAATAAAATAAAAGTCCGAGAAACGTACATGAAATAAGTTAAAAAATTTTCGTTTAAAATAAAAATTCATTTTAAATAATCTATTTAGTGGAATAAAAAATGATACTTAATACATTTACTTTTTCAGCACTCACTCTCTGGATAACTTCAGGTTTCTAGACATTTCTAAGCTTTTTTTGAGTGTGCTCTTTAATTTTCTAAATCTAAAATAAAAATCACGCTGTCGAACATTTTTTTAATTCTTGAATGAATGAATTGTATTGGGGGTTATTGCACTGCGACCTGTAGATCTATTGTGCCCCCTCTTATAAAAAAGATGAGCTGTCTCATCCTACAGTTCCTCCTCCAAACCTATTGCTTTTAAGAATTTTAGTATTTGGAGCACTTTGAGAGAGGATAGGTTGCTCTCTTCCACCTGGTACTGTCCCAGATGTGTTTTCCTCTGGTGCATGATTGGATAACACTTTCCCAGTATGTGTTCCGGCGTTTCCTCATGCATGTTGCAGAATCTGCAAGTGGCACTGCTTACCACACCCAGTAGGTTAAGGTGTCTTCTAAGTTTGCAGTGTCCTGTTAGAATGCATGTTATTATTCTTAGGTTATTCCTACTTAGGTTGATACAGTTTTCGAAGCGTTGCCGGTTGTAACGGGTGATTTTTTTGAGGTTAGGATTTTCATGCATTAGTATTTGACAGATCACGCGGGATTTCGGACATGGTGTCAAAGAGAAAGATGCTCAGTATGCTTTGACATTTCATCATGAATAGACTTACAACTTAGACAACGTCGAATTTTCAGTGAATGGGGCCTAGAAAAGTTGGCAGAAAATCCGCTTTTTTATCGACAAATTTTGTTCAGCGATGAGGCTCATTTCTGGTTGAATGGCTACGTAAATAAGCAAAATTGCCGCATTTGGAGTGAAGAGCAACCAGAAGCCGTTCAAGAACTGCCCATGCATCCCGAAAAATGCACTGTTTGGTGTGGTTTGTACGCTGGTGGAATCATTGGACCGTATTTTTTCAAAGATGCTGTTGGACGCAACGTTACGGTGAATGGCGATCGCTATCGTTCAATGCTAACAAACTTTTTGTTGCCAAAAATGGAAGAACTGAACTTGGTTGACATGTGGTTTCAACAAGATGGCGCTACATGCCACACAGCTCGCGATTCTATGGCCATTTTGAGGGAAAACTTCGGAGAACAATTCATCTCAAGGAATGGACCGGTAAGTTGGCCACCAAGATCATGCGATTTGACGCCTTTAGACTATTTTTTGTGGGGCTACGTCAAGTCTAAAGTCTACACAAATAAGCCAGCAACTATTCCAGCTTTGGAAGACAACATTTCCGAAGAAATTCGGGCTATTCCGGCCGAAAGGCTCGAAAAAGTTACCCAAAATTGGACTTTCCGAATGGACCACCTAAGACGCAGCCGCGGTCAACATTTAAATGAAATTATCTTCAAAAAGTAAATGTCATGGACCAATCTAACGTTTCAAATAAAGAATCGATGAGATTTTGCAAATTTTATGCGTTTTTTTTTTTTTAAAAGTTCTCAAGCTCTTAAAAAATCAAATTAGTTGCCCAGTAGCAGTTTCGCCTGTCTCAGTCTAGGGAGTTCATTCCAGTTTTTAGATCTGTTTGCCTCCTCTTCTTCTTTAATTTTGGTCCTGATGACATTTTCACCTATTCCGCAATAAGGTTCAGGCCCTGTTAGGGGGGTTGAAGCGCCTATTTTTGCTAGGGAATCTGCCTTTTCGTTTCCAGGAACACCAACATGTCCAGGTACCCAGTAAAGTGTGACTTTGTTCTGTTTACCTAGTTCATTTAGTCTGCTTATGCACTCCCACACTAGCTTAGAGCTGATGGTGTATGAGTTTAGCGCCTTGAGTGCTGCTTGACTATCTGACATAATGGCAATGTTCTTGTTACGATAATTCTTTTCGAGATTACGATCTACGCATTTCCCTATGGCGTTTACCTCCGCTTGGAAGATGCTGGTGGACTGCCCCATCGGTATAGAAAGTTTGGTTTTTGGCCCAAAGATTCCTGCACCAGTCCCTTCGCTTGTTCTCGATCCATCAGTGTACCACTTGATGGTATTTGTTTCGAGTGTGTAGTTTGTATCCTCTCCTACCCAGTCTTTTTTGTTACTGAGCTGTGTAAGAAAGTTTTTCTCGAAATTATGTTTTTTGATCATTCCATCTCTTGGGATGTCAATAAGGTTTGTTATTGTGGACCTGTCAATTAGGTCCCTTTCTCTGAGACCAATAATTTCGCCGGTCCCAGTTCCTTCCTTTGAGAACCTAATGATACCTCCCACTCCAGCACTTCTAACGACCTCGTGTAGAGGGGATAAATGGAGGACAACTTCCATAGCTGCGGTAGGGCAGGTTCTCGTTGCTCCCGTAATACAGATACATGCGAGCCTTTGGACTTTTTCTAGGGTTTTCCTAGTTGTTGTTAATTCGGTTTTCTTGTGCCATACAACCGCACCATAGGTAATGATGGGTCTTACCATCATGGTGTACATCCACCTGAGGATGCTCGGTTTACATCCCCATGACTTACCTGCAATTCTTTTGCAAATCATTAGGGCTTTTGTGGCTTTTCCGACTATAGCATTTATGTGTTTGTTCCAGAGGAGTTTACTATCTAGTATAATTCCTAGATATTTTACCTCCCTCTGCGTTTCGATTACTTCACCATTCAAACTGATAGATTTTATATGTGGTAGAAGTCTTTTCCTAGTAAATGGTATGATTGTTGTCTTGGATGGGTTTATTGAAAGCCATACAGACATACACCATTTACTTGTAATTGTTAGTCCTCTTTGGATAATATCGCAAAGAGTTTCTTCAAACTTACCTACTGCAATGATAGCGATATCATCGGCAAAACCAATGCAGTATATATCTTGGGAGGTAAGATTTTCTAACAATTCATCTACAACAAGACTCCACAACAAGGGTGATAGTACACCACCCTGAGGACATCCCCTCGTTGTGATTACTTTTTTTACGTTTTGTCCTGCTTGTGCCTCTGCATTTCTAGTGCCTAACATTTCTTTTATCCATCTGGTTATAGTGATGGGTACGCCTTTCCTAACAAGAGCATTGCCTACCGCCTCGTGGGACGTGTTATCGAATGCTCCTTCTATGTCTAAGAAAGCAGCTAATGCTGTTTCCTTTACATCTAAGGCTCTTTGGATCTTGTTTGTTAGTTCGAACAGGGCGGTCTCGGTTGATCTGCCCGCCCTATATGCGTGTTGTCGCTGATTGAGAGGCCTACTTATTAATACTTCTGATCTTATGAAGTTGTCAATTACCTTTTCCAAAGTTTTCAGTATAAATATTTTTATTTCTTATATAAGTTTGTAAATTTTTGAGGCACATTAACTTTTCTGAATTTTTTCGTTTTTGTATATAGAATATGCACAAAAAATTTTATTACGATATATAAATGCATCGAAAAGTTATGAAAAGAAAAGTGTAACGATCTAATTTTCAAAAAGAGCGGGGGACGTGTTTTTCTTAGTTCACCATTTCAATATTATTAGTGGCACACCCAAATATCAACATAGATTATACTTAGTGAAGTAACTACAATAATTATTTCAAATTTCAGGTGGATCAAACATTGCATCAAAAAGTTACAAAGTTTTGGAATAAAAAAACATTGAAAGGGACAAATTAAATTATTAAATTTCGTTGTTTTCTAGTAATACTCGTAAAATAGCTGTATATATTCAAAATTAAATCATTTTGTGTTGAAATATAAATATAGATCATCTTTCTATTTAAGTCCTATTTAAAAAATTACACCAATAACAACTATTTTAATGAACTATATTTTTATATCTGCTTGTGACTTAAAATCCTTAAGTACGCTGGATTTCCTCATATAACTAATAACATTCGTTAATTCCTCGTACGAATGACTTCGTATTTTCTTCTATTGAACTCGTAGATTTACTAAACATTCGTACTATTTAATAAGTAAAACTAATATTATTAGACAGAATTCAATCGTAGGTTGACCGTAGGCATTATGCGTAGAATTTTCCATCCAGTGCCTTAGTACTATTTACTAATCATGAGTAAAATAAAATGCACGACTCGGTCGCATGAACTTGCTCTTATGTAAAAGACTAAGAATTTCGAAAATGAATGTTATTAGAGAAAAACTGTTCATAAGCAAAAAAATTAAGTTTTTAAATGACTTAAACAACTCCTTAAGTAGTGGAAACAAATAAAAGCATGCCATGTGATTCAAGCAAATATTGGTTTTTACAAGAACAAAAAAAATAAGCTTTTATTTACAAAATTTTCAAAACAGTTTATTATTGTTATACGAATAAAAATTAAATTTTAAAGAAAAATATTTAGGCGTTTTTGAGATATTGAATTTTCCAAAAAAAAAAAATATTTTTTCAAGTCTGGAAATGCAATATTTTTGAAATTTCTTAGAAGCTTCTCTATACAAATTTTTGTTAAGATCCGTTATGCATATAATGAGAAATTCAAAATTCGAAGAAATGGTTCTATATATGGTATAGGTACAATCAGTAATATATTAATTTCATTTTTTTTTTATTTTATAAAGATCTAAGAATTAAACGAAAGAAAATAAAATTATTAAAATCTCCGAACCATTTTTTAACATTTGTATGGTGGGTACCGTTTTTTTTAGGTAAAATAATTTTATTTTTCTCATATCTTGTAGATTAGCTATATTAAGAAACTTTTATTTATCAATTTTTAAAAAAATCGAACATGGGGTTTTCGAAATATTGAGTTTTCAAAAAAATATTTTTTTTTTTTAATCCAAAAAAAATGTTTTCAAAATATGAATACACAATAGATAATATTCAAACTTTTTGGGGATTTTTAGCATACAAAAATGGTCAAAATCGAGTGTACCGTTTTTGAGAAAATCAAAAACAAAAAAATTGTTCCAGGGGGCGTACCAAAAAGCAATAATTTTTTGTAATTTTTTTTTTTCATTCATTGCCTAGATAACAAAAAATATTTATAAAATTTCGAAAAAAATCATATGGCAGGTACCTACCGTTATTTTTGGTCTTAAAAAAAAAAAAAACGTGTGAAGGGAAAAATTTAAAAACGATATCTAGCAAGTTTGACGAAAATCGGCATAGCCGCTTAGTCTGTAGTCGAACAGACAGAGAGACAGAATTGTGAAATTTCAGGTGCAACTCGTTACCCATTTTGTTCAGCCACTTATTGATCGCGTATAATAATTTGTTTGCCACAATTAACCATGTACCTATAATCTAATATTGTTGTGAGGCTACTTTGAACATCGAGTTTTGTTCAATTTCTCGAGAACGACTCACCTACCAATTCCATCCAATCTTACAATTTTATCGGCTTATGCATCTATTGAACTTTGAAAAATTTCGTAATATTTAATAAAGAAACATTGTTTCTATTTAATATGTTTGCTCTAACGATAGAAAAAAGGAAAAGTATATACTTGATTATATTATAATCTTATGATATCACGATTGACAACCCCGTTTAGTAGTTTAATCGAGCAATTGACCATTAAATTGTTGTACGTAAACCGTATAAGATATTAGTTTGTCCTTGTATCTTCTAATGTTTAGAAAATTTGAGGTTACCTCATCATTCATACCGACACATCATCACTTTATCTGACGTAAACGCACACTCGCTTCTTCCACTTTAACCTCAATTAAGGTATTGACATAAAATCGGAATTTTAATTAGATTTATTTCAAAGGTATGTCTCTATCTACTCTTCAACGATTTGTGGAGAGTAGAAAATCACACATAAAGGACGTAAACACTCTGATCAACCAATTAGCTTATGAGGAATATACTCTTCTAGCGCACAATAAACAGACAAGCAAAAACTAAATTGGTAGAATGATATATTCGTGTTTGTGAATCTTAATTTTTTTGGATTACATATTATTTAAATGTTTATTTGGTGAGCTTTTAACCATCTCATCAGATAGAAAAAGTAAGTGTGAACAAATTGTGACTTAAGAAACGAATATTATGTGAAATATGTTTAGATAATTATAATTATAAATTATAAATAAACATAATTAAATAAGAAGAGACGTATTTCAGTCCAGAGTCGCAGAGAATGTTTAAATCTACCCGCCTCAAACGCCAGGACATTTCTTCACATTTTTATATATAACTCAAAAATATTTAGGGTGTGAACTAAATATCAACAATTTGATTGTGGTATCACTAAATTTTAAAGGCTGGAGTTAAGTTTGCAGCTATTTCACAGGACCCATTCCGATTACTTTAAGCAGTGCATGTGCATAGTCTATTTATCTTCATTTAAATTGAAAAATATTTCTAGACAGCGAACCAAATGCTTATGGGTTCAAAAGCCTTTGTCCTACACATCGAAGCCATGCGATCAACTTCTATCCCATTGAATATTTTATTGTTGACTTATATCAATGAAGCGACTAGCTTTAGTTTTTTTTTTTACTTCTGTTATTTTATTTGTCAAGCCGGTATATTCCTGGGGAGATATTCAACCCTATTACAGCGTTCAGCGAATGAGCTAAAGTGACTTTTTCAATAAATTTCCAAACTTTTGCTATTACTGAATCCGACAAATGAAAGTTAAACGAATGTCAGTAACATGCCCTGCACCACCGACATTTTGTTCAACTTATCTGGTATTACTAAATTCGCAATCCATTCGCACTCCATACAATTTGTATCATTTTACATTCGCGCCCATTTCGAGACGAATCTGAAGTGAATTTTTAATTAAACACAAAACAAAAAACAATGGAAAGCACAAAAATGTAAGCCAAAAGTTTATCATAATGAACGTTTAAGTGTTTATTTAACAAATTTCAATAGAAAACGGAAAAAATTTAGAGAAATGGTGGAAATGATAAAGACGCAACCGGGTATAGCCAGAAATCTAACAAAAAAGACTGCCGAGCAACAGCAAGAGTTTTGGGGGTGACTTCAAAATGCGCTTCATGCTTCTGTCTTAGTCAATCGTATTTCGAATGTTGGAAAACTTTCAGCTCTATTTGCTTAAGTGTCAAACAACAAATCCGTATTTAATTCAATAGTTACTTAAATTTTCATCATCACACATTTTGAACTTTTCAACGGTTTACTGCCGATAGCAACGTTCGAATTCATTAGCGTTCTTCTAAATTAAATTCTTCTCCTCATACATATTAACCTTTGTCTTATAATTGATCAATTAACTTCTATTAATACAAACTATTTAGGCACATTATTTCAAATATTTTTTTCTATAACTTAGCTCAATACACAATTTTGTAATTCGGAAGTAAATGCTTGTAGGTTTCTTATTTTAAATGGATTTAAAATTCTGGTTTGCATTTGATTCCATTTAAAATAAAATACAGCAGCATTCTCGCCTAAAGGACTGAATAAAAAAATGGATTTTCTTAAAGTAAATGTGATTATTCCTGATATTAAAATCGGCAGAAAACCCGTTGCTGTCGAACAAGCATACATAATCAATCTACTAGATAAAAAAGCTGGAAAGACATAAAAAACACTTATGGTGTTCTTTCTAGTTCCTTTAAACCATCAACAAATTTAAAAAAAAGAATATAAGATTAGAGTCAACAGTAAAAAACTCCTAAGCTGAACGTAGGTAATGGGTACAGAATAAATAAGTCCACCCTGTTACAACCAAACGATCTAATCTCCATAGGAACATAAACATGGATCTCAATTTAATTTTCTTTAATGTAACGCAATTCGAATTGTTTTCCTACAAATCTTCTGAATAATACGACATACTTAAATTGTCATTCGGAAACCAATTTAAACATAAACCAGCAAGTCAGGTACAATCCCTGTTTTCTATACATTTTATACATTTTAACTTGCGATATATGAATGTATGTACAATGTACATAATGTAGGTACTATAGGGCAAGTTTTTGATTCGTAAAAAATAGAACGTGAGATTTTAATTAAATCTGACATACGGAGAAAAATAATACCAAAAAACTGGGTATCGCAATTCTTATTTTCTGTACCTATATTTTGACTTAATTAGAACTTAAGGTTTTTAGAAATAAATGAGTAGATGGCTTTTTATAGTAAGTAAGTGTAAACTACTGTGTAAAGAAAAAAGACAAGAAACATTTGAAAATCAGCAAACATAAGGATAAAAGAGATGGGAATAAAACACTGCTGTCACTATGATCCATATCGTTTTATTTTCAAAGGATAATCTATATGGATCATTGGCGATAGTGCACCACGGCTAATATGTGTAAATAAGGTTTTTATATTACTCAAATACGAGTATTTAATTAAGAAATCAGTTAAAAACAAATTTATGTTCACGAAATCAGGCCACATGCTTTTATTTATCTTAAACTATATTTAAAGGTTCTTAGGAATTTATTCATTATTTATTTATTTATTTAAAGGTTCTTAGGAATTTATTCAATAGGTCTCTTCGTTTTCAATACAATTTTTACAATTAACAATTATTTGTCTTATTATAATAGACATCAACTCTAAAAAAATAACTGCAACCCATCTGTACTATAAGAGCAATTACGTGCGACACAGTCATGTTATTTTTTTAATACGCACATAAAAGCCCCGGAGGAAAAGTGGAAATTAAAATGCTCCCTCTTTTTACTAGAATGAGGTGTTGGTATTCTCAAAAAAAGAGAAGAAGGGAAAACTCTAATCGCCCATCATTTGTCCTGACGAAATCCCTGATTTGCTATTAACAGCGCCACATAAGAAATAAATGTGAGCTATCTTCGAGGATACAGAAGGAAGCAAACATTCCCCTGCCTCTCGTCGTGAGTGCGTCCTTAAAATCAAATTGATACAAAATGGATTGTATTTTTAGCACCAACCATAAATTCAACCCTAGCTGTATACCGAATACATACATATACAGAATAACTCCAATAAGCTTAAAACTCGTTCATCTACATATCCAAATTGATGAAATTTATTTTAGATCCTTTATAAAGTATCTACCTAGGCCTTTTAACTTAGTGCGGTTGGTTACTATAGTATTTACTCTTAGGTATACAATGCCTTGAAATCTGCATAAGTGGCACTGAATCTAACTTAAGTAAAAGGAAAAATTTAGGCACTAGTTTGACACCGATAAATCTGTTCATTGCGCTCGGTTGACAATCTTATAAATGGAGGTGGCTTACCCCTGAAGCGAATGAATCAAAAACGGCTAATAAAATCTCAGTTTGCATACTTGGTAGTTTGTGTCTTTCATCACAACACGGATTCCAACTTGAGAAACGCTCGGAAATCGCCGGAGGAAATAAACAGGTAAATTTGAAGTATGATTTTCTTGAATTGGTCATATTTAATGATATTCAGCCTCAAAGGCGTTAAAGATGCTGTTGAAATTAATTTAACTTATCGAAGTGTGAAGGTAAAGTCCGTATTTCCTTAAACAAAGGAAAGTATAAATAGAAAAAGAGGAAGAGTGTTTCAATTGAATGCGTGAGGGTACTTTATGGTGCGTGATGTAGGCAGTGAAGGTCATTTGCCCCTGTCCAGAAAATTTATCACCAAACATGTTTCACGGTCTTAGTGTAGGGATAATTGAAAGTTAAAAGGTTCTTTCGGTTGTTTATATTATGTTGCCAATTTTAGGTTGTTTTTTATACTGGTTATTCATTTGCATACATTTTTTTTAATGTCTTTGTTACAAGAAAAATACCCATGAACATACATACATAGGTGAATATATAGATATATAAATGAAGGGAAGCTGCAGTACATTATTTTATATTAATTCAAGAATAATTTACATTTAATTTACAAAAGAATAAGTTCTATTAATAAAAGAAAACATTTTAGACAGTCCGGCTAACGTTTTCCAAATTATTATTTCAATAAGTTTTTTTTTAATTTAATAAAATCAATTAATTTTATAATTTTATTATTATCGTAATCATAAGAAGCTCGAATGTGGAATGCAAGAATATTGCAAACCACACAGGAAATGAAATTCTACGTTTGAAACCTTAGCTTACTTGGAGTTTTCAGAGCCTAGATGAATATAGCAGTAGTAGCTGTATTCAAGCAGAATTTGCAATGGCTGATAAAAAGGGATCACGTTAAGCCAGTAATAAGTAAAAAAGATAACACATTTTCTGTCAATGATGAACCAATTCCAGCAACCAGTGTAGAAAAAGTAAGCTAAGTTATAGGAATTTTTAAGAAAAACAACAAAGCCGCAGGGTAATGTTTTGGTAGGATATATGCATCATATCATAAGAGTGGAAGGATGTCCGATAACTGTGCCACATATCAGCTTCATAGTCAGCTTCATAGTAGTTCAAGAACTACTAAGTCACATGTAATAGCATCGAACTTGGTAGACCGAGCAAACTGATCCAACTATGTCACTATGAAAAATGTGCAATGCAATGTGCAATTAGGGAAAAGCTCCTCCGGCTGGGAGATTTGTTTTCATGTGACATATTCAAACTGACTCTGGAGCAGATGTTGTGCTGGGCGCATATTCACGGTGAAGGCGCTATATTCAACAAATATGTATATCCAACTATCGGGGTATGCAGATGATAAATCGACATTGTGGTTAACGGTCTTAACTTTTCGGACTAAAGTCCTTTATGGAGATTGAAATCAGCTTGAACAAAAGAAGACAAGGTGAATTATATATGCTACCAGCAATCGAAGAAACATCTTTCGATCTGTTTGAAGGCAAACATTTATAAATAGTTAAGGAGCTCATCTACCGCGGATGAAATATTAACTCATCTGACGAAGAATTATGTTAGGAAGTCCTGGATTACGGACCGAGTAGGAGCATTAATAGCTCTTTCTTAAGAAAAATATTTAATCAAATGTGTTAGCGCATCGACGAGAAAAACAACCGAGAACTCTATGAGTTGAACCAAAATGTGAATATAGTGCAGAAAGTCGGAACAAGTGGACTTCATTGGCTCGGCCACATGGAGTTTAGAGGCCAACCCATCGAGGATGTCCGATCGCTTGATGAAGACGATTGGAAGTATAGTGAGCTCGGGATCATGGAGAATGGAAAGTCGCCATGGCCCAATTCATGGATCGTGATTCGAGGAAGTAAGTAAGTATTCTTTGGAAAGCCAATTATATCCCAATTTTCCCAATTCAATGTCATCATCAAAATATTGGTTTTACTTGGGTGTTTTTTTTTTTTTTTGTTTATGATTATGTTAGCAATCATATAGAAAAGAACTATCGAAATCTTAACTTGTTTTCAGTTTTCTTTCTATACTCAATCAATACCGTTCGTTGGATGATTTTTATTTAAATTATTGCCCATATATATCATAAAATACCCTTGTACCACCGCATATATCTATATAGTTACTAATTCTAATGAGAAATGAAACATTTATCACAAGTTTTATCAATCATTATTCTCAGAAGTATTTGGTAATATTGCACTTTCATCTTGACTCTTACTTTTTTTTTAAATAAAACGCAAAGTCGCAAACCATTTGAGGTATCTCGAAAATTTTATTATTGTCTTATTTTTTTTTTATATTATACGCGCACTCAAGGGGTTATGAATACCCTTAATGTTAAACACAGTGCGAGCAATTAGGAAAGTATGATAGGATGAGAAAGGAGATACAGATGCACATTGATGATATTAATGTAAGGAGTTCGACGTCACATCCTTCATTATGTCCGCCACGGGCACATTTGCAGCAATCAATTCGTTGAACTCAATTTGATATGACCAGTTCCCACTTTTCGACAGAAGCAGCTGCTTTCTCTCGTTGAATACTGACTCTTAACTCCTCTAAGGACGCCAGCTTTTTGACATAGATCAATGATTTAACATAGAACCATAAACAAAAAATTAGAGGTGTTAAATCACACGATCTCCATAGAACAAGTCCATCGAATTTAGTTTTCAAGAAGCCGACTGTTATACGCGTTGTCTCGTGGTGGCACCGTCTTGTTGAAATCACGTATGACATATCATTAATGGCTACTCCATGCAATTGCATGACCGTGTAGCGATCTCCATTGATTGTAACGTAGCGGTTATTTTCATCAACGAACTACAAAACGCCCCAATAACACCACTTATATTAAAAATTGAAAACTGCAACACATCACATTAGGGTTTTCGTCTGCCCAATAATGCATATTAGCCAAAAAATACGCTTAGCGAATTCCGACCAAATATTAGCGTTAACGGTCTGAAAGGTGACATGATTTACTCTTAATTTTTGTAATAATTTTTTATTATTTGTTACGGTTATTCGTTCGTGAAAATGTTGTTTTTAATTAATGTTTTGCCACTGTCGTATTTGGTAATTGGTTTAAGGGTACGTTTACAGTAAAAGTTCAAAGTTTTCAAGCACCATTTTAAAAAACCTTTACATTATCTGCTGTTCATAAAATACATTCATCTTTAAATAAAAAGGACGATGATATTTAAGGGTGGTCGTATATCGTGTTGGTCTCATCAGAAATTAGATCCAGCTCCCCCTCTCCCCAACCCAATATTTTAAATGACTATTAGTCTTTTTGAAATATATAAAATAATGCTTTAATAATGAGAAAATAAAAATTAAGAGCGGGGATCTCAATGAGTGAAAGTTGTATCATTCTTTCAAAATTCTAGTGCATTTCCATTGAACGCTATCTCAAATATTAAATAACTTACTTATTTTCAACCTAGGCTTATAAATCATATAACATTGTTGTCGTATTAACTCATTTATTTTGAATCTATGCTCATACAAAAACTACTGAACAGCTTTCGCAGAAAGATTTAAAGTTTCTTGTTATAAAGTATTAAAGCTCTAAAGCTGTTCCTGGAAAGTTTCAATTTTGTAATTAAGTTTTCTTTAAAGAGAAGGCATAGTAGTTTAGTTTAAGTGTCAGTAAGATTTTGTTCTTAAAATCCCTTTTAAAGCTTTTTACCGGTAATTGGAAAAACTAAAAAACTAATTTTTTAACAAAAACCCGGTCACCAGTTTTTTAATTAAGTAAAATAAAAAAATTAAAATTTTATACATATACAAAATTTTAAAAACATTTTTGAACAAATTTTAGTAGGCCAACTTAAAATATCTATTATTGTACGAATAAAAATTAAGTTTCCAAAAAAATATTGACCTTTTTTTGAGATATCGAATTTTCAAAAACAAAAAATCTTGAGTTCGATTTTTTTTACGAATTCGTTTTTTAGTAGCACGAAACGATTATGGAATAATCTATCCGGCACAGTTTTCCCTTGCCATTCCAATTTGCAACTATTCAAGACCAATGTAAATCGAAACCTCCTTTTTTTCTCCCCTAATTTTTCCATCGCTCGGGCTGTTTTTAACATTATAAGGGTCTCTCAATAAACCCTTGAGTGCGTGTGAATTATAAGAAAATAAACGATGTTCACATTTCTCCAAAAAAAATAATAACTGTACAAATAAATGACCTTAAAAAAAATACTAGAAACTTTAAGTTTCAATATTACATTTCAAAAACTCGTACTTTTGGAATAAACCGTACAATTGTAAGACAATTATTGTTTTTTTGTTTTGGCAACAATCTACAAATATATTTTATAGAAACAAAACCTTTGGCAGTTTTGACAATTTGAAACGTTGCTTTCGATGACCTCATACTTATAGTAAAAACCAATTCAATTTCCTCTTCCTCCTATAAGACTTTGGAAGCCACACAAACGTAGTAGCAAGCCGTTTTCCAACAATAAACAATAAACTTTATTAAAGTTGACGAAGTTGGCTTTTGTAGACCGAAAAAAAAATTGGAATAAAAAAACAAGCCTTGATCAAGTAAATGCAAGAGTTTTAACTTACATCACACGTTGTGGAGATAATGGTGATTCCATCTAAACTAGGCTTGAAACGTCTCTGTTTATTTTTTCGGGAGTTTGAGAAGAAACTAAATGACGTAATAAAGAATCAGACCAAAAACATAAATGTTAAAAAAAGAGCCAAGTTCTTCTATACAAAAACCTTTGTGTAACAAGTCAGCCGTGAAAAGTACTGAGATCTAAAAGTACGCCAAGTTCTTACTTCATGAAGGTTTAATACCGAATATTTAAGGTAGAATAATATTGAAACAGCTAAAATGTAATAGAGAAATTTTATTATTTAATGATTACTGACTAAAACTTGATGGGTTCACTTGTTAAGTTTTTAAAACCTTTCGAATTGGGCATAAAAAAAACTTGCCAAGTAAGCCCATCAAATTTTAGTGTCAGTAATCATTAAATAATAAAATTTCTCTATTACATTGTAGCTGTTTCAATATTATTCTACTTTAAATATATTTGGACTGTGCCTGACTAGCTTAGCAAATATTCGGAATTTCAAGTTTCTGACTTCATTGGTACTGAAGATAGGGAGGGGTCAAAAGTCGCCTGAGTTGGTTCCTGTAAAAAGGGTGTAGTGCCAGAACTTGGCTGGGCACTACCGTGCTCCTTGATGTAGATGGCATCTCATTTAGGGCTCAACTGAAGGTTTGCCGCAAATTTGTGAAATATGTATTATTTGTCTAATAGCTTCAACAAAGGCAAGTGGAAAGAAAGGTGTTGGTTCCTACAATAGATAGAGCTGCATACAGTTCTCCAGATTTTACATAAGTAAAATGCATTAAATGAAGTTATGTAGATCAAATGGGAAAATCACCGTGGATTCAAATCCTGATTTAATATTTATAGACGTAAAATTAGTTTCCCAAATAAGCTTCAGTAGTACAGATAGTGCAGTAGTGTCATTTGGAAGTCGGCAGCTTCATTGTCCATAATTTTGTTTACCAAAGTTTGAAAACTGTTGGTTGTTGACTCTAAAACTAACAGAAACCCTGCTTAAGGGAACACCTTTTTCTCATGTGGCTTTGAAACAACTTGGATTACTGACAAACCCACTTTCATCCACGTTTAGAACAAAAACTGCTTTTTTGAGACTTAACAAATCAAACTTATCATAAACTTTCTTCAATTCGGTATGGAAGTCAAATATGATGTCAGCTTTTCGAGAATCTTAATCTGCTTTTTGTAAGTGCCGTGCCATGAAACTCCGGTACTAATCGCCTCCTCCAAAATACCCCAATTTCGGTGTTTACATTTACCCATGGTATGAAAATAATGCGGTATAATTGTAAACAGCCAATAACCTTAACATTTAGTTACAAAGAAGAATAAAAACTTATGGCATTCATTCAGATGTACGAGTATATGTAAATTCCATTGTTTTTAAGCAGTTGTAGTAAGCAAAGAAAATCTTGAAAATAAAGAAAAACTAATCACTCTGCCAACGAACAAATAACGCTTTGACAGATATCACGATTCACGAATCATTATATTGGAACTATAACAGCGCAAACATTTAAACTTTGCTTAATTTTTTTTTACATCTTGTAGATTGTATTAAGAAACTTTTATTTGTCAAGTTTAAAAAAAAATAAAGCATAGGATTTTCAAAAAATTGATTTTTGAAAATTTTAAAATTTAAGTTTTAGGGAAGCTTTGTATATGTACATAAATGTATATCTATATGTGTACATACCTAATTGTATTTTTTTTTTTGTTAGGAGTGGTTTTTGTTGACCTGTTCTCTTACAGTACGGACATATACAGCACAGACATTTTTCTTAAGCCCCTGAATGTAACTACATTCAACTCTAATTTCGTTCAACATTACAAAAAAAAAAATCCAGTAAACTACATAATGCTGATATCGAGTTACAATTTACTATTAATGTTGTGCTTTAGTAGTAAATGTATTGATCCGCTTACAGATTGCAAAATAAATAACAGCAATCTATCTGATGTTCCTTTAGTTCTATTAGTAACACAAAATGCATGGCGTGACCCAAACAGCGGCGACGCGTGCCTAAAAAATGTAGTCGTTCAGTTTCAAAATTCTTATTTGCAATGCCAAGAAGTCAAACAAGTCTTTTTTTATATAAAGGCAGGTACATTATAATGTTTTTATTTTTATGTCAATAATAAAAAGGTAGGTATGTGTTGATCAAGTACCAGCTAGCCGTTTTCCTCATTTCCTTCATTCCACAGTAAAAAAAGCTTTCCTCGTTCAAAACTGATTTGAACGAAACCGTCCCTATGAACGACGCCCGTCTCATTTCTCATATTCGAACAAATAAAAAAATTAAATATTGGAATATGTACACACAGAAAAAAAACAAGGTAAAATCAACAAAAACAATGTTGATTCAACATATTTTGCCAATGTTTTTGCTTCATCGAGCATTCGTATTATTTTAACATGATTTTTGTATAAGGGAAATTAATATTAGATCATGTTAAAATGAGAACGTTTTTATTGTTAAATCAATATGTTTTCATTTTGAAATAAGTAGAAAAAACCTGCAAATTAAAATGAATTTCATACCAAATGAATGCTGAATCACTATGATTTCAGGTTGAATTTCAACGATCATCATGTTGAATCATGATGATAATCATATTGAATTACCATGGTCACTATATTAAATCACTTCGATCATCATGTTAAATCACCATTATAATCATGTTAAATCATTACTAACATCATGTTAAATCACTATGATCATCATATTGATTTACCATGGTCGTCATGTTGAATCACGATGATCATCATGTTAAATTACCATAATCATCATTTTGAATCACGATGATCATCATTATGAATCGACATGATCAACATGTTAAATCACGACGAAAATCATGTTGAATCACGATGACCATCAAATTGAATCACCACGATCATCATGTTGGTTCACGATGATCATCATATTGAATCGCGATTATCTTCATGTTGAATTACCATGATCATCATTTTAATCCTGCAAAAAAATTTATTTTCCTTGGCAAAAAAGAAAAGCAATTTAAAATCAGTGTTTAATTTCATGTTTTATTCTAATAATTGTTAATAATTGTTTTAAATACTGTTACAAATTTGTTACATTAATTTTTTCTTTTCTTATCAAAATCTAAATAAAATGAAGTGCGGTTTATTTTAAGTTTTTTTTTGGGTGAATAATATTAAAAAAATAGAAAACTATTTTCAGTTCACGTACCAGTTGGTTACTTTTTGATTTGAATATAAAGGCCATTTACATAAAAAATCCAAATTCGTTGCTGAGGATTTGAGTTCTTTTTGTCTTGTTGTTCCCCCTCGATTTTTTGTTGCCTCACGCGGGCTGAAATAATATTCCTGAAATTAAAAAAAAAATTGGATTGAAGCTTTTAGAAAAATCTTTAATCTTAAAACAATTTTAATACTCAAGGATTTAGTGCTTAGGTATTAAAAACATATTTATAATATAACATTAGAATTTCATAAGATAGAAAATGCTTACCTAAGTTTCAGCTGGAAAAAGCTCCCTTAGTTCATCCAAAATCACAGGGAAATTTTTGAGCGCCTTGAAACTCTCTGGTAAAGTAAGTTTCAGTTTCTGAGTTTTTTGTAAATAAAACAAAAATGTAAGAAAATACTTAATGACGTATTTATACCAATGTTTACCTTAGACAACTTTGAGCTCCCGACTTTCGGACTTGACATTTAAGTTGACGTTTTCGAGGCTATACTGGATTGGCTTCCTAGCCAAGAAACTACTTTGTTGGCAATTGATTGTGATAAGGTATCGTCGTCATCTCCAAACTTAAAAATAAATAAACCATAAATTACTACTATTATTAAGAAAATATACAAGTTAATATACTTCAGTTTTCATCCAATGAAAAAGAGTTTCCCGAAAACGAGCCCGCATCCCGATTGGTTTTATAGCTTTTTGTATATCCTCCTTCGACTGAAATCTTAAGATTTCATAATCTATTTCAGCTTCTACAACAGAAAACGTAAAAAAAATTATTATCTTTTTTCGGTAATCAGAACATATATATCCGTTGGCCTTGGTGTCAAAGTCATTAAAGTGCGAAATGGATCAACTCCTTTCTTCCTACGGCCTACGGAGATAAACGTTACATATTATTATTTGATTGTTAATTCGCTAAAAACTTGCATTCACATTTTTTGATTCCCATGATAATTTACGTAGTTTCTAATTGGGACCTTCGTATAAGTATCGATTTTTTGAATTCCATATGAATTTTACATAAAATGTAAATCGATACGAAGCTCCCAGTTGGAGTCTTCTTGAACGATTTGTATGATTCAAACGTTTCTTAGTTTTAATTTAAATCTTCTAAGTAATTCTAAGGTCCGTTTTCAGTTCGGTCAAAAATTTCAATTTTTTGCTTCTAGGACGAATTTAAAGATTTTCATGTTAAATTCATATGGAATTCAAGAAAACACCCAGTTCGTAATTGCAGGCTTTATTTGGATGATTTACATGGTTTTGAATTTCAATTCTAGCCAAATGAATTCCTAAAACTCAGAATTATTTGAAGTTTATCTATCATTTTCACGAATTTCATGAAAATATCATGATTTTCTTGAAAGTGATCGTAAACTATGCTGTCATTTCTTAATTCGGATGACTGAAAATTTTTTGAATCCCAATCTGAGTTCTCTGAATTATCCCGAAACTTATCTTCAACTGTAACAAATATTTCATTAATAAAATAACCTCTACAGTAAAAGCTTAAAATTGAAAAATGTTAAACCTATTCAATTACGGGCCAAGAATTTTGCTTGAATTCTGCTTTATGGGTGTTTTTTCTACTCCCGGCTGAAGAATTTGGCGTATAGAGAATAAATATAATATATATATAACATATCGTCGTCGTTCTATGAAAACTCCCTAAGTCCATTTTTAAAAAAAATGTGATTCAATTCTTATTTAATTCATTTCGGATAAACCATTTGCAAAAAAAATTATTGCACAATGGCTACGCCAAACCCATTCTACAATTGAAGCCTGAGATCGTGCTATTCTGATAATTTTTGGATTTTTTTATATTAATTTCTAAGTTTAAATACAAATATCTCAAAAAACAAAAAATGGACTTAGGGAGTTTTCATAGAACGACGACGATATTATGTTTTTGTCATTAAAGAGATATTTTCTTACTAGCAGCAATAACACTTATACATTTTAATAAAAAAATCTTTGGAGGACGAACCAAAAGAAATTTCAGACCTTGGCCTAGTTCGTCCTTGGAAGATGAAAAATTTATATTGCTGCTTGTAAGAACAAATCTCTAGGATGACAAAAAGATATGTTTGATCCTTTGCGACCAAATTATTCAGCAGGGGATTGCAAAAACAAAAAATACAATGCGCAACAACTTCTAAATGATGACTGCCACTGCCAAACAGCCATTCACAAAAGCAACACAATTAAGTTTTTTCGGTCAAACCGGACAATCACAAATATATAGTTTATCCCCATTCCCTGCCCGTTAAATGCGGTAAGTCTAGGCTCGAGACTGCGAGTTGGAAAAAAAATATGTAAATGGTCGCAAATACTCACCAATTAGGAAATTTTTTGCTTCAGTTAGGTTAAATTTTAGTAAAAAGTCATCCAATTTTTGTTTGTTGCTGTCCGGAATATTTAGCACAATGTTACCCTCGTGATCAGTAGAAAAATCGATGCACTGGGCTTCACTTATATCACATATATCACTAAAACAAAGCTATACATTTTTTTTTTATATTTTTCGTCTTAACTTCTTCTTCTTATATCACTTATTTAAACTATCTCAGCCAATAACAAATTTTTTTTCCACTTCACATGAAACTCATAAAATGATGTTACTTGCGTCGCGACCAAAACGAAAATGATTTAACTTTTTTCGAAACAAAATATTCGTTAGCTTGGAAGTAATAACGGGATCTTTCAAGTTTTGTAGAATTCAACTAGAAACAATAATACTTCTACACGATTTCCTTTTGAATGATAGAGATCTCATTTTGTTTTGAAAGGAATTCAAATTGATTCAATATGATTCCACGTTGATTTACAAGCCACGATGCAGGGTGAACCAAGAAAGGCCAACTTGTTCTACTTACATCAATGGGAAGATAATTTATCAAGACTTAAAATGGTAATGGTAAATGCATATGGTTCTATGTATAAGAATAAAAAATAACGGAAAGAGAAAATATTAATTGTATTTTAATGTGAATTTGAGGTAATTTTGTGTATAGTTAACAAATTACTTGATAAACGATACAAACTATCAAAGAGTTTAATCAAAATAGCTCAAAACACATAAAACCTAGCAATATCATTCTCCTGCCTCCTTTACTCCTAAGGTAAAAGCAATTAAATATGTATTTCCAAAAAAAAACACCGACATTTTTTCCAATTATTTGACGTTTTGGCCTATACACAGTGCGGCCGATGGGGTTTTTTGTCATCAGGAGACGAAAAATGTTCGTAGTAGAATCTCTTGCCGCGAATCCCCCCCATAATCTTAGCCTGAATGTGGCTGCTAAGTTAACGTAGTCACGAGTCGTTCGAGATAGGCTAATGGACACTTCCATCAAAACACGTGTAAGAGTTTTTATTTCCAAGCAAATCTATTGCAATAAAATGGATTCAATAGCTGCAGGTGCGTAAAATAAGTTAAAGAATTTCTGAATTTCTCAGGACTGGCTGGACTGAAACAAAAAAAACAAAGTTTTTTGTGGATATTCAATTTAATTTTGTTAGAAGCAATCATTTATTTTATTAATGGATATTTGTTTTATATAATGTTGATTCAATAGGTAATAAATAAATGTTATGTAAATTCAATATAAAAAAAAATTGTTCAGGTGTATAACATGAAAATTATTTGTTTTGAAATTTCTAGCTAAGAATTATTATCCAAATCGTTTTGTTTTTATACTATTTTAATTTTAAAATAAGTTCAACATGATCTCACACATGAACTTATTCGTATCCATATGAAACCTTGATGATTTAATAATATTTCCTTTAGAACAAAAATCATATTGAATCAAAATGAAAAACGTTGTTTTAGTGTAGCCATGTTGTTTTTACATGAAAAACGCTTGTTTTAACATGAAGTCCTTTTTACTTGGAATTAATATGTTAATCATTTTATTTTAATATCAAAATTATTCAATCGTGTTATTTCAACATGATATCACACACGAATTAATTTTTATATGAAACCTCGATGATTTAATAATATTTCCTTTAGAACAAAAATCATGTTGAATCAAAATCACAAACGTTGTTTCGGTGTATGTCCTGTTATTTTAACATGAAAAACACTTGTTTTAATATGGAGTACTTTTATTTTTATTTTCAACACAACTTCAAAGTTAAAACAAAGTGAAAACGGTTTAATTTTAAATAAAATACCTGTTAACTTGTGTTTCAATTTTAAATTAAGAGGATTTAGTATTAAATTATTATTTTGAAATGTTAAAATAAAATGAAAACGTGTTAAAGCAAAATGAAATCCAATGATTTAAAAATTCATCTTTTTAATCGAAATCAATAATTCGTCATGTTGATTTTACATTGCGTTATTTTTCTGTGTGTACCTAAATAAATAAATAAACTACTTACCTATGCCCTAGCTACCCGTTTTCCTCATTTCCATCATTCTATGTATTAAAAAAAAAGCTCTACTCGTTCAAAACAGATTTGCACGAAATGCTCCCTACAACGAGCGAATTGTTTTTTTTTTTTTCTTGTATGCTTTCTATGGGTTCATTTCGTTGCCAAATCGTATGAACGACTTGGTAGATACCTACTGATCGGTTGAGTGAAAAAAAACAGTAGCAGGTTTTGTTTGGGTAGTTCAGAGAAGGAATGCGCGAGTTGGAAAATGGAAAATATGTACGTATATCGTATACATTAGATATAACTATAAGGAATGAACGAACAGTATAAGTATGAGGTGTGAGTTAATTAGATAGAAATTAAAATAATGTCGCCTGTAAGCTAGTCGTTCATGCACGACTTGAACAATATGACGCCTCGCCACTGACCCAAACAATGTATGTAACGACGAAACCAAAGCAAACTGTGGGTGATGGGAGGAAAGACGGAAAATTTACCCCTCACTGGTTTTTCATGGGTGCACTTTTTTGTTCTTGTTTATCACACCTTCACTGATGCCCATTTTGACTTTATTGAGCCACGAAGGAATTTATATATATATATGTTATGCCCAGTAGGAAATTTGCTCCTCAAGGAAAAATAAAGGTGAATTCCCCATGGAAATGTGGTACTTTCATTGAGTAGAAGGTCTACATTTATTTCAGTCATCGAAAGTCATGCAATTAGTTAGTACGAGTAGTTTGCAATTCCAGTTGCATCTTGTGCTTGTCCTTTGTTCTCGAAAGAAGGTGAAGAAGGCACGAAACATAGCAATATCCTTTTTTGGCATCATTAACGCAAATAAATACAATGCTGAACACGTTATAATTGTTCCTGAATCTTTTTAGTGGTTATTTTAATCCACATAGCATTTGAGTGTTTAATATCCTACGATGTAAAATAGAAAACTCTTGCTTTTATTTGGCATTGAAAATCATTAAACAACCTTTCAAAATATTCTACATGAGCTGAGAGGAAAAAGTGATAGAAATTTTGATCTGCAATGAAAAAATCATTTTTTTGGGTATTTCCCGCGAACCCGGCGACGATCAATAGGTCCTTTTTTGTCATTTATTTTGTTCTGGAATGATTAAGTTTCCATTTTGTGATAAAATAAAACAGTTGTGCGAGGTTTTCCGTGTTTTCAAGTGTTTTTTTAATCAATTGCTCACGTGTGCTTATTTACTAAAAAAATAACAACCATGGAAAAGGTTCACCAACGGTAAACTCCTTAAATTCTTTTTAATCATTTGAAAAAGTTAATATTCCTCTTTTTCTTAGATCTCAAACGAACAGGAAATTGAAGATAATCAATCCCTAAGCTTCTCTCAAAATGCTACCAAGAGTCAAAAAAGAGCTTTTCGACCAACTGTTTGTGTTACATCTTACAACAAGAGGTTTTCCTCCGACTTTATAAAAACTATGTATGTAAGCCATACATAATCTTCTAACTGCTTTAAAATGTATTATAATAGTTAATAAAATAGTAAGGTACGTACATAACAAAAATTAAATTTGTTTTTTTTTTTTTCATTCAAGCCATAAATTTGCCTACATTTTAGACACTTCTAGTCTTGTTCTATGGAAGAAATCAATTCATACTCCTTCTGCTAATAAAATATCCCTTAAACGCATTC
The DNA here is from genome assembly GCA_963931855.1 of Philhelius festivus. Lineage (NCBI taxonomy): Eukaryota > Metazoa > Arthropoda > Insecta > Diptera > Syrphidae > Philhelius > Philhelius festivus. The sequence continues at coordinate 125,207,962 of OZ007555.1, read as the reverse complement.
CTTTTTTCAATACTAAAAACAGACTTCAGAATTGCACAAATTTCAGTAATACATAATCAGTATATCCAATTCTTGTTTCCTTAAGGAAATTAATTAAAGGTTGACTCATTTCCATTGCCGAAAGCATCACATCACTAGAACCAGTTTTTTCAGACTCGAAAAAGAACTTATGAGTTCGAAGATGCCGTGAGCATAGTGATTTTACTACAAAATATTCTTCGAGAGAGTGTATAGGTGGGTCCTTTCAATGACAAGCCTGTGTTAAATTCATGATAGGATTTCTTAGAGGAAAAACCTATACTTCTTCATTAGTGACGTTTTGGAAATTTCCTATTGGGTGTAATTATATTCTTGTACACGTGCAGAAGGGGACTCTCATACATTATACATACATACATGTATCTAGACTAAATAGGGCACGATTAGAACCTGATTTAGATTTCTGTTTGTATGTAGTATTCTATGGCATTTCTTACTAAAAATAGAGGGCCATTACGGTTCGTAGAGAGCCTAAACCTGCTATCTTACAACTCTCAACCATTCCTGTGTGCGTGATACCAGGAATGGAGGGGACCTTCAATTTTTATCCGATTCCGAACGGCTAATGAGTAACACTTTTCATGACAAGAGATACTCTTAAAGGATTTGTCAAGAGGCAGTACATCCCTGATCTTCTACATGACAGTCCAAAGCACCAACCATTTTGCCAAGGGATACTATACTAATTATAAGAAACACACAATTTTTGTACAATAAAACTAGAATTTTCCTCAATGGTTTTTTTGCCAGGTACAATTATTTTTGGTTCTCTGAAGTTTTTGTCTTAAATCTTTTAGATAGTTAATTCTTAATTGCAAATCAAGAAAATAACATAGTGCAAGAAAAAGAAAATACCTACTGCTCAAACAAGTCAACAAAACCTGCATAATAATCCTAAACTTATTTTGAGATTTGAGTTCGACTGCTTAGAACCTGTCAATACGTAAGTATATACAAATGTGCCTATTAAGCTAATATTATTTTTCATTGAATAGGTATCAAAAGCTAACATTTTTAACATATTGTGTTTCTAAAGGTGACATTTTCTTTATTTTCGATCAAATACAAGTTATTTTAAATGCTAAATACTAAATACTACCTCTATTTAAAACCATACTGAGAAGCTAATAAATTAAATTTATTCAATCTGCTTATTTGGAAAATATAAGGAACATAAAAAATTAATTTAGTTTTTCTCATTTTCTAAAAGAAAAAATTATTAAGTGTAGATGGCACCTTTTAATCCTAAGCAATTGATTATAATTTTAAGCATTTTAGTTTTTCGCAAATTCAATTTTGTGTTTATATTCGATTATGATGAGGGTTTCATTAATCTACCTTAAGCCAAACAAGAAGTATGGATGAGTAAGAAAAATCTGCAATCAAAAAATTAATTGATAACAGTTTTAAATTATAAATATTTTTATCATTATTCTTACGATTTTAGATATTATATACATACATACATATACATATGTATACATACTCGTAGATATGCTTACAAAAACAAACTATACCTCTACAGCCAATCTGTAAGTGGGAATCCCCAACCAATGCTGCATTTTCTTAGGTTCGATTGAAGTGGCTGTCAGCATTTGAAAATTTCAAATCAAATATGTAAGTACCTACTTCTACGATAGGTTACATTATACAAATAAACATAAACGTGTTTTCCTCTCTAATCGCATAACCATACAAACAATGAAATCGATTCATAAATTTAAAAAAGCACAGTTGTATAAGTTTTCAGCAAAATGGGGAAAAAATTGTTTTCTCCTCTGCCTTTATTCTGCACGTTACTATGACGCAAACCTGACTCAGTTATCTCCCTCACTCCACTTATTATTTGGCAATGAAAATAATTAAATATTCTCTTTATTACTACCAACTTGTTTTTTATTCCCCTATGGTACCTACATTTTCAAAATTGTGACTACTTCAGCGCCATTACAGCATATCAGTAGTACTACAAAATCACGTTTCATGATTCTACCATAGATTTGATATACAAATATTTATACTTAAGAACTACTTGTCTGTCCAGAAAATTACATTGAAGTGACTCAGAAATCTTTGTGAAGTGTGTGGTTTAAATATAACAACTGAACTGAATGACGTGAATTTGACATAGTTGAATGATTACAATTCTCAATTTTTAACAGAATTTTTAAATTCAATTAAATTCAATTAAAAGCGACTTTCGGGGGGGAGGTCGCCTAAATTCTATGTAAGTTTGTCCTCTTCTGCAAGTCAGAGGAAAAAAGAAACCTTATTGGTGGAATTCGGGATTAGAACCGCTCAGGAAAAGTTGCAGAAAACTCTTCAATCGAGCTAAATACACAAAAGAATCCTCAGATTGGGACTTATATAAAGAATCCTTAAAGATTTATAAGAAACAATTGAGGACAAGCAAAAGATCTTCATGGAGGAACTTCTGTAATAAAATAGAAGATACTTCTGAAGCATCCAGATTAAGGAAAATCCTCTCAATAAATCCAGTCGTGCCAAGCTCTTTGAAAATGTCAAATGGCTCCTGGACAAATTCATGTGAAGAATCACTCAATTTGCTACTTGACACTCACTTCCCAGGTAGCTCGCAAAACATTTGCAACATTGACTCACTAGAGTCGGATAACAAAGGTATAAAGATCCAAGGGTTAATAACAAGGGACAAACTAAAATGGGCAATTAACAGCTTCGATCCATACAAATCGGCAGGACCAGACGGCATAATACCAGCCGAACTGCAAGTTGCTTTAGACATTATCTTACCCACATTAGAGATAATAATGAACAGTTGTCTAAACCTGGTTCATATTCCCCTTATATGGAGAGAAGTCAAAGTAGTTTTTATACCCAAAGCTGGTAAATGCTCCCGCGTTACGCCCAAGGACCTAAGACCTATCAGTCTATCGTCATTTCTTCTCAAGACACTGGAACGATTGATTGACATTCATCTGCGTAGTGCTATAAAACCAAACCTTTTTTCTACAGCACAACACGCTTACTGCAAGGGAAAATCAGTAGAAACTGCGCTACATACCTTGGTACGCGCAATCGAATACTCCCTAGATCACAAAGAATACACTCTAGTTACATTCCTAGATATAGAAGGCGCCTTCAACAATGTCGACAGCGCCGCAATAGCGAAGACACTGCAGAATCTCAATGTGGATAGCTCACTTAGTAACCTTATAAATTTCATGCTGAAAAGCAGAATTATAAATGCGGAACTAGGTAGCTTTACTACAAGAAGGTCAGTCAGTAGAGGAACCCCACAAGGTGGAGTCCTATCCCCACTTCTATGGAACATGGTAGTTAATGATCTGCTAATAGACCTAGAAGAAGAGGGATTCAAAGTGATTGCATACGCTGACGATATTGCCATTGCCGTATCAGGAAAGCACCCTCAAGTTTTAACAGAACTTATACAAACCGCTCTCAACAAGCTACTAAAATGGACAGATCGATGTGGCTTAGGTGTTAACCCCCACAAGACTGAACTAGTCCTCTTCACAAGGAAATACAAAATTCCTCAACTAGACCCTCCATCGATTAAAGGTGTTCCACTCACTTTCTTCACTAAATACCTGGGTCTTATTTTAGACAAAAAGTTAAGTTGGAAACCTAATATACAGGAAAGAGTAAGGAAAGCCACGGTAGCTCTCTTTTCTTGTAAAAAAAGCCGTAGGGAACAAGTGGGGCCTGTCTCCACAAATTACTCACTGGCTATACACTGCGGTCATCAGACCGATACTTACGGGGTGACCGTATGGTGGACGGCCTTAGATAAAGCGACTAATCGCGATAAACTAAGCAGAGTACAACGTTCAGCGTGTATGTGCATCAGCGGAGCTCTCCGCTCGACACCTTCCGCTGCACTAGACATACTACTGAACCTGACACCCCTAGATATTTACAGTAAACAAATGGCCGCGAGCACAGCCATACGTCTCAAAGCCATCTCTCAATGGACCAATAACTCTATTGGCCACACCACCATTCTGAATTTATTCGGAACTCTACCAAGTCACTCTGACTACATCACTCCCTTTTTGGTCTTCGATAAAAACTTTGAAGTCACCATTCACTCAAGGTCAGCTTGGGAGGAAGGGGCTTTGGCAGATAATAAATCAGTAAACTTTTTTACAGATGGATCGAAGACTGAAAACGGAGTGGGTGGTGGAGTGTACTCAGATGGACTAAACCTTAGTCTCTTCTTCCGCCTACCAAACCATTGTAGCGTATTCCAAGCGGAAATTCTGGCGATAAAGGAAGTATTGTCCTGGCTTAAATAAGAAAACGTGGTATCTAACACGGATATCCGTATCTTCTCAGTCAGGCTGCTTTGAAATCCCTCGCATCAGTCTCTGTAAACTCCATTACAGCCCAAGACTGTCGTTCGTCTCTAATGGAGATGACCAAACAGTTTAACATTCACCTATTCTGGGTGCCGGGTCACAGGGACATTCCGGGGAATTGCAAAGCCGACGAACTCGCCAGAATTGGAACGGAAATGCCTATCTTACCCGAAAAGGCAAATATAGGTATGCCCGTAGCTACAAGTAAACTTATGCTGAAACGAATCGCTCTGGAACAATCGAATACAAGATGGCTTAATACTACCACTTGTATGGCGACCAAGCGGATCTGGCCTAAACTGGATCTGAAACGGTCAAAATTTCTATTGTCCCTCAGTAGATCTCAGATCAGCTCCGTCATAGGTGTCATAACTGGACACTGTCTCATAGGTAGACACGCCGCACGTCTCGGTGTGCTATCAAACGATTTCTGCAGGAGTTGCTTGGACGAGGAGGAAGAGGAGACAATCCCACACCTTCTTTGTACATGCCCTGCTCTCTCTTACAGACGCAAACTTCATCTAGGAGAACATTTCTATATAATGAACCAAGCGATCTCATAGACAAAGACATTAAAAGTCTCCTTCGCTTCATCAGAAGCTCCAAATGGTTTTAACTAGGTTAGGTTAGGTTGTTGGGCTGACAATTGATGTTGCTATTGTCACACTTAGATCAATGTAGATCCATTGTGTTACCCGTGAGTGTTATCACTCTTTCCTGATAAAACCTATGTATTCTATTAATCAGTCAAGCCATTTTGAGGCATTGACGAAGTTCAATATGTGTATTCCTGAAATATTAGAAATATCTTCTAGATTATCAAAGAAGTAGCTACCAAGCCATTTCCTTCTCTGGTGGCATAGTGACGGGCAATGACAGAGAAAGTGTGAGGTGTCTTCATGTACCTCCTCATCACCACATCCTCTGCATAGGTCATCTGTACTTAGTTTCATTTTAAATTTATGGTATTTCAATAAATTGTGTCCGGTGATTATGCTCGTAAGAGAGCGAAGGGACCTCTTACTAAGTTGTATAATTTTGTCAGTTCTCTGCTTGTTAAGGCAGGGCCATATTTTCCTAGTAGTATCACAGGTGTCAAGTAGATTCCACCTTTCATTGGATTTCCTTAGAATTATGTCTGAAATTTTCTGTTTAATGTTACAGAGTGGGATGTTTACCATCTCTGCTTGACTAGCGTCGAGCGCTGATCCCTGTCTTGCCAACTCATCGGCATTTTCATTACCTGGTATGCCGCTGTGTCCCGGTACCCAGCAGAGTCTAATATTGTGCTGCGTGCCAAGAACCTTAAGCTCTTCGCGACAGCAAGAGACAAGCTTCGATTTTATCACAGTGGCAGAAATCGCTTTTATTGCCGCTTGGCTGTCAATGTAAAAGGTGATATCAGCCCGTGGTATCGCCATCATTGATACCTGTCTAGCAGCTGTTGTCACTGCCAGGACCTCCGCTTGGAAGACACTGCTATGATCCGGGAGCCTAAGTGAGTTGTTTAGCTCAAGAGGTTCTGAGAAAAAGCCTGCACCAACACCTGTGTCCATTTTGGAGCCATCAGTATAGATTGCTATTTCTGATTCACTGGTGTAGGGTTGGTTGTTCAGCCATTCTTCTCTGCTTGGAAAGGCAGTTTGGAATGGTTTATAAAAGTCAAGCTCGGGTGTTGTATAATCTGTAATGATACTATCACCCAAGTATTTCTGAAGAATTTGAGCATGTCCTATTGCGCTGTTTTTCCAGGTATTAGTTTGGCTTAGCCTTAAGGCACTATATGCTGCGGATTCTTGTACGAAAAGGTCTAGGGGTTTCAGGTTGAGTATCGCCTCCAACCCTGCAGTTGGTGTGGATCTCATGGCACCCGTAATCCCAATGCACTTTTGCCAGAGTTTTGAGGTTCGTGCTTTTTTCCGTTGCATTCCACCATACCAAATTACCATAGGTTAGTATTGGTCTGATTATCGCCAAATACATCCACCTGATAATTTTTGGACTAGGTCCCCAGGATTTCCCAAAGATTCTGTTACAGGAGTAGAATGCAATCATACCTTTTTTCGCTCTTTCCTTAGTGTTAAGACTCCAGTTTAATTTCCTATCTAGAATCACACCAAGATACTTTGCATGATCTGAAATCTTCAGCGGGGTGCCTTCAATTGAAGGTATTCTGAAGTTTGGTATTTTCCTTTTATTTGTGAAGAGGACTAATTCTGTTTTTGACGGGTTAACCATCAGGCCGCACTTTCTAGTCCATCTATTAACCTTAGAAAGGGCGTATTCAATCTGTTCACTGATAGTGGGTAAGAATTTACCTGTAGCTAATAACGCAAGATCGTCAGCGTAGGCTACTATCTTTACACCACAGTGTTTTAAATTAATGAGAATTGTGTTCATAACCAGCACCCAAAGGAGTGGTGAGAGAACTCCCCCCTGTGGGGTGCCCCTGGATGTGGACACTCTCATCTGTATCCCTGCAAGTTCCGAGTTAATTTGCCTGTTCTTTAGCATGCACATAACCCAACGTATTATCGAATTATCGATTTTATTGTCTACTAGAGCTGCCTTTACCGCTTTATTGTTCACGTTGTTGAAAGCTCCTTCAATATCGAGAAACGCAGCAAGGGTATATTCTTTGTCGCTCAATGTCTTCTCAATCGTGCTAACGACGCTGTCAAGTGCCGTTTCTACACTCTTCCCCTTTGTGTAGGCGTGCTGAGCTGGGGATAAATCAACCAGTTTCAGAGTGCCACGAATATGTAGGTCTATCAGTCTTTCAAACGTTTTAAGAATAAACGATGTCAGACTAATTGGCCTGAAATCTTTTGCTTCTGTATGACTGGGCTTGCCAGCTTTTGGAATGAAAACCACTTTGACTTCGCGTCATGATAAAGGAACATATCCCCATTTTAGACTGTTAAGGAATATGTTTTTCAGGAGCGGTATTATTTGGATTTCGCTTTTCTGTAGCATCATTGGGAAGATGCCATCAAGGCCAGGGGATTTATACGGAGAAAAGGAATGGATTGCCCATCTTATCTTTTCTTCCGTTATAATATCCGATGGTATAATGTGTTCCGTGTAGGGTTCTGTTTCCAGGTTGCTGTCATTTGACCCGCAACCCGGGAAGTGAGTATTTATCAAGTGCTCAAGAGTCTCATTGCAGGATTCTGTCCAGCACCCAGTGGGCGTTTTTAGAGATCCTAAAGGGATTGAATCTTTGGAAAGAATTTTCCTTAGTCTAGCAGATTCGTTTGTCCCTTCGATTTCACTGCAAAAAGTTCTCCATGAGCTTCGTTTCGCTCGTTGCGTTTCTGCTTTAAATTTTCGTTGACTGGTTTTATATACTTCCCAGTCATTATCATTTCTAGTGTTTTTGGCAGCATTGAAAAGTCTTCTTGTTACTTTTCTCAAGTTACCGAGTTCTACCGTCCACCAGGGTGGTTTCTTTTTTCCTTTCCCTATATGTTTCAGTGGACAACTTTTCTCGAAGGCGCTACTAAGAATCACCCTGAGTTCTTCTGATGTTTGATCAATATGCTTGGGTTCTTGAATCGCAGTGTTATTGAAATTTTTGAGTTTTTTCTCTAATTCCCTATTAAAGAGATCCCAGTTGGTGTTTCTGAAATTCCTATAAGGTTTCGGAGTTTCCACTGCATCATTTATCAAGAAGCCTATAAGCCTGTGGTCTGAGAATGATTCTTCTTTGAGAACATTCCATTGGTCGATTGAAACTGTATCTGAATTATTAGTAACAGTTATATCAATCACTTCTTCCCTGTTTTTTATAACAAAAGTGGGCTCATTGCCCCTATTTGCTACCAGTAAATTATGTTCTATAATAAATTCAAAAAGAGACTCACCTCTACTGTTGGTGTCGGTACTTGCCCATTGAGCATGATGTGAGTTAGCATCACATCCTAGAACCACGTCCCATCCTTCGATTGCTGCTCGCTCTACTAGCTGGACTGTTAGGTCTGCAGGTGGTCCCTCCGTCCCGTCATATGGCATATAGCAAGATGCCAGGATGAGTGGTGGGAGCCCGATCCGCTCTAGCTTCACGACAGTCTGGTCTAGATTACTATATGTAGATAGAAGAAAAAGATTAAACTGTTTCCTAGCTACAATGCAAGTTCTAAAATTACTGTTTGATACCACTTGTGCAGTTTTGAACAGTGTAAGTCCTTTTGAGTGCAGGCCCTTAATTTTGCCACCTGCGATCCAGGGTTCTTGAATAAGGGCGATGTCTATTTGCCTACTCTCCATGAGGTAGACAAGGTTGGCTCTGGCTGCTTTACTATGTTGGAGATTAATTTGTACTAATTTCATGTTCATAGTTTATTAAAAACCTCCCGCCCCTTACTTACTTGCTTGTTCTTGTTGGCTATTAGTCGCAGCTTGCACCGGTTTATCCCGATCCGAACTTTGAAGCCAATTTTCCTCAAAAGTGGTATAGACTTGTGACTGAGCTGCACAACCACTTCTGTGCCGTCTTTCGTCTGCTCTCCCATCTCAAGCACTTTCCAGTTCTCACTGAGCTGCTCAGTATTTAGGGATTGCAGGTACCTCTCAATGCGGTCCCTAGGGATGGTTGGTCCTCGCATCATCATCTTCGCTTTGGGTCTGTTAAGGTCTTTTATTTCCTTAAGCCCCATAAGGCGAAGGTTTGCATTTGGCCAGGGAGCAATCGTTCTTTTGACGAAGTCCTGCAGCCACACGAGAGTATAATCGTCTTCGCATGTCAGCATCTTGAATCCGTGGACGGTTCTGAGATTACCGAAGAGAGGCGGTTGCCCGTTCTTAACGATAACGTCGTTCACCTCGTCCAGGATTCTGACTTCCATCAACTGCCATTGATCATCGGAGAGTTTTCGGGAGGGTGTACCGAAATCCGCAATGGCAAATTGTCGCTTCTCCGTAGTCCCTTCAGTGATCAAGGTCTTTCTTCTCTTCGTTTTGGGTGAAAGATTTGTAGGCGAAGATTTATCATCCTGCCTCGTTCTTTTAGACGCCGTTGAGTTTGGTTCAGGGTGGGGCGTAGTGCCGACCGTCTCCTTTCCCGCTCTCAAGGTCTTTGTCTTTGTTTTTGTCGAGTTGTTCGTTATGTCAGTGGTCGTCAAGGTCTTTAGTTTTTGAGTAGCATTGCCCAGCGCTAGCTTCTCCCTGGCCGTTAAGGTTTCGGGATTTTTGCTAGATAGACGCCGGACAATCCTCTCAGCGTTCCGTCGTTTCTTTTTCAGAACCCGTTGGGTGAGATTTCCAGCACTCCGTGAGGCCTTCTTCTCGATTACGGTGTTCTTTGTCGTGTTCATTGTCGTGTTCATTGTCGTGTTCGTTGTTAAGTCTATGACACTACTTCCACTCGATAGAGATGGAAGAGACGTGCCGGAGTTGCATATGGGGCTAGGGCCCCTAGCGCCACTCCCACACGGCCCCACCATATCCATCTCCAACGGTTGCACCTTCCCGCCTTCCAGTCCCGATGGAGCAAGTGGCTCCATACCAGGTCTGGTTGGGAGAAGTGGTCCCGCTGTTTGCTTCAGCAGCGTCGTCGTAGGCGTATTCGTCGAGGGGGTCTCCAATGAGATCGGACTTTCCTTTGATTGGATTTTACCAGTCGGCGGATTGGGCGGTCCCATTAGAGTATTCACGCTCGTACCCTCTGTAGAATTTACCTCTTTGGACGGCTGGGAAAGTACCCTTCCTGTCCTCTTAGGATCATTCGCCAGAAAAGCACGAGCGTTTTGAAGACGTCTTCGTTCAATGTCGTTGAGTTCCTTCCAATTCCGACTTCCAAGTCGTTTGACCGTCTTCTTACAGTTGGAGATTCTACTCCGAACTGAAGTGGTCGACAACCCTGAGAAGGCGGAGCTGGCAACGTAACACGCGTCGTCGTCTGAAGGGGTGAGGAGAAGGTCTTCTTCCTCTTGTGTTGTAATTGTCGTTGTCGTTGTCTTTGTCGTCTTGTCTTGTTGTTGTTGTTCGTTTTTATTTGTCACTGGCGACTTATCCCCTCCTCCTGTTGGAGAGGCCAAGCCCGCGCCGGCAGCCGTGACTTCTGTCGACGTTTCAGCGTATATCCCCGCTGGTGTTTTGTTCGTTTGTTGTGGCAAGTCCATAGTTTTATCGTTGTGGGTTCCTCTTAGTTGGCTTAAAACCTCAGCAGATCGATTGAGGATTTAATAAATATAAATCTAAAGCCGATCAGCTGAGGCTTCAAACGTAAGCCTCCCCACCGCAACAAGGTGGAAACCCGGCGAGGAGGAATGGTTTTAACTAGTAGGAAACCTTTTTTGTTCCCTATTAGATCGTGGTATCACAATGGACCTCTAATGGTCTAAGCAGTGGCGGATTTACCAGCAGGCTGAGTAGGCTTGAGCCTAGGGCGGCAGATTTTAGGGGCGGCAAATTTGAAAACCGATATTTTTTTCTTAACCGTCTACTCGTACATTCAACGGTACCGCAAACTTCTATATTCTACGGTAAGACACCTAGTTCACGGCCCCAACCAGAAATCGGCCGTTGCCCACACTTTCTATGAGTGAAATGAGAGCGAAATTGCGGAAAATATATTTCACACTCTTCCCACTCCCACTACGTACTCATACAAGTCCGTACGTATTGGTGATTGCGGTATTGATGTGGTAGATCTGAATAAAAAATTGTTGCAAAGAAAAATGTATTGTTGGAGATATTCTTCGTTTTGAATGGATCAAAAGATTTAAAAATAATAATCGAATTTTATCAATTTTAATCTTATGTGTTGTCTATACTGTTTGTTGAACAGGTGCTAACTTCAGAAAATTTTATTTGACTGCTAAAAAAACTCAAATACTTTTCAGATTGAAAACGACGCGACGTTGAATATTCGTACGTGTGAGTTCATCTGGAATCTCGTTGTTATTTTTTTAATTTGTTTTGATATGGAAATTACAAATAGCATAGTTATCAATATTGATTATATTCAATTATGATGGTGCGTGATACAACGATAGTCTTTCTTTTCAGCACAATAAATGTTCTTACCCCGAACGCGGTGTTTTGTTTACGCTACAATTTAATCAATGTTCCACGTGCAGTTTGCCGGGCCCATTCCCATTCCAAGAAATGTTTGAGTTCCTTTTTTTTTTATTTTATTGAACATACTATTTACAATTTGGCTTACAACTAATAAGATACTACATTACTTCATACATATGTATACAAAAATTTACACTTGTTGGCTCATAGGGGGCCTAACCATAACAGTGACCTAAGTTTAATTATTTTTATATAAAATTTACATGACGACAAAAATAAAATTTAAGAAGTCGGTTGACTGTATTTTACTCAGGGTGTTCATTCCCGGTTATCATTGGTGATTTTTGTGGGTTGTGGGCAGGGATGGCGTTTTAGCCGCTGTGGTAGGCTGATCCAATGTCAGCGTAGAACGACACTACTTCCTCGTTGTCCATGATTAAGTTGTCATTCAAAGTTTCCATCACACTGAGGTACCTCAGTTCGGCATGGCGTTGTTCTGTGGTCATCCTTCTCATAAGCTGATTCGGGTGGTCGATGATGTTCCCCATTAGTTTCTTCGTTGAATGAACTAGATATTTGTCCAGTGGGATTAAATTCGCTTCTGTGTAGAGAACCTTGTTCCTGTAGTGTTTTTGTCGTTGACGGTCGAAGTAAAGTCCAGTGAAGATCCTCAGTATCTTCCTTGCGAAGGTTTGGGTTCCTTCGATTCCTCGAATCGTTTTTTCCGAACGAATGGAGGATAGATCTTGAAAAGATAAAACTAAATTCTGAATCATTGGAAATTCTATCTTCGTTTCTGCGAAAACAGAATTTGTAGAACGTTTATCCTAACTTGGACATAGCTCTTCGTAGGGCATTATGTACTCCAGCGACAAATTGTTCGGGTGAGAGAAGCTTTTCTTATCTAAAAAGGGTAAAAAATTATCTGAGATCGACCTTAATTCAAGAAAAATTAAGGCTTTAGCTCTTTTGTGTATAGAGTCAGAATTAATGAACAAGATCACTTAGGATGAAAACATACCGGATAAAGCAAAACGTGTTTATTTTTGTTTCGTGAAACAAGAGAACATTGTTTCTTATGAGACTAAGAGTTAAAAATGAATAAATCTTATTTTGAATAAAAAAATAATCTTTATTGAATCGAATCTATCTTAAGACTAAAGTAACAATGTGTTTTAATAAAGCATTAAACCTAGCAATGTATATGAAATATGTAACGCTTGCAAAAATTACATTCTATGGAAAAATTGATTTGTGTTGCAGAGTTGCATAAATGAAATAAAATAATTCTGTGAAATGATATTTGGAACAGTTCTGTGAAATGATATTTGGAAAGAAAAATATGTTAACTGATTCCGTGGAAAAAATGCAAAGTAGGTACACTCCCCGTCAAAAGTTTGGAACCACACTAAAATAATTACTTTTTCATGATTTTCGGGTTCAACAGACCATTTTATCCAGCTTTTTTGATTGTATAACAAAGAAATAAATATTTAAAAACATATTTGTATTCATTTTTATGTAATTTTCGCCCAATTTCTGGCAAAAGCAATACAAAATGATTTACAAGAAAGTATTTGAAAATGTAAGTGTTACATTTATTAAGTTTTTTCTCGATCCAAATAATTTGAATTCAACTTTTGTTACTTCTTAATATATTCCAAAGAGTCCAAAGGTCACTTCCAATTGCTGTGTCATAAAGTTAACTGTAGATTTTTAAGAATGGCACTCACAGTATATTGGTTATTAGTGGTGATGGTTTTTATTAGTGAACATAAATTGTGATCATATAATATGGCAAAATCTAAAGAAATATCATTAGAAAAAAGATCCCAAATAGTAATTTTGAATAAAGAAGGACATTCTCACCGATATATTGCCCAATTTGTCGGTGTATCCAAGAAAGGAGTCTCTACAACATTAAAAAGGTATTGTTGCGAACAGAGCTTTATACTCCTACAGCGCCATCTGTTGGGAATTACATATCTGCTTTGTGAGGGAACAAAACAAAAAGCTCTTTTCCATCGCATCTAAATTTCCCCTAATTCCAAAGTACTAGAACATTCTACCCCCATAAGAATTTCCCCTTCTGGACAAGAACCTTCTAGAACAACTGGTTTGAGTATAAAAGGGAGTGTTCACGGTGAGCGGGACACAGTTTATTTTCGATTATGAAAGTGTGCAAAGCTGAACTATTGGATTGTGGAAAGTGTAATTAAAGAAGTGGATTTAAGTTGGAATAAAAGTATTAGAGTTGATTATAAATTGAGATTTATTGTTTTGATTTGAAAAGTGTAAATAAAGAAGAAATATTAGAAACAGTAATAAGTTTTATTTAACGAACCTAGTAAAAATATTACATTGGTGTCAGAAAAGTGGAATAAAACTTATTGTGCAGTGAAGTGTGGAAAAAAAAAAATAGTAAAATAGAAAAATGAGCAAGTTACTAAAAGAGCTCAACTGTAATGAGCTGAAAAGTGAATTAGGCAAGCGAGAACTTTCTAGAGCAGGATCGAAAAATGAGCTTGTTCTGCGTTTGGCCGAATATTTGAAACAGCAAAATGAAGACCCGGACATCTTCGTCTTTGAAACTGACGCTGAGGAAGCAGACGTAAGTAAAAATGTAGATGTTTCAAATATGATTAGTCTTCTGCTTCAGCAACAAAAGAATGTTCTCGAACGTCTCGAAGAGCAACGAAATGAACAGAAGAATGAACAAAAGAATGTTCTCGAACGTCTCGAAGAGCAACGAAATGAACAAAAGAATGAACAAAAGAATATTCTCGAACGCCTTGATAAACAGCATAGCGAACAAAAGGACCTTCTCGAAGAGCAGAGAAACATGCTAGAAGGCAAGCTTGTTAACATCGAGAATAATGTATCTGCACTTGATGGACGTGTTTCATTGCTGGAGAATCAAGTCGACAACAAAATGGAGACGTTTTCAAAAGTGTTAGATGAACGTGTTTCATTGCTAGTCGACAACAAAATGGAGACGTTTTCAAAAGAGTTAGACCGTGTTCGAAACATAAAGATTCGGGAAAGTTCTGGGGAAGCTTTGAGAAAAAAAGAGATGCAACCTCCAACCTTTGATGGACAAACTTCTTGGTCTATATACAAGAAGCAATTCGAGGCAGCTTCCACAACAAATGGCTGGGATGAGACTGACAAGTATATAGCCTTAACTCTTGCTCTTAGAGGAGCAGCTGCTGAGTTGTTGCAAACCATACCAGCAGATAAGAGCGGCGACTTCAATTCCTTGGTTTTGGCTATAGACAAACGCTTTGGTAACAGCCACATGAAAGAAGTCTTCAAAGTGCAACTCAATTCCAGAGTTCAGAAGAGGGGCGAAACTCTACAACAACTGCAAGCGGACATTGAAAGGCTTGTTCATCTTGCATATCCAGATGTTGGAGAGGAAATTTGTAACCAGTTCGCAGTTGAGGCATTTGTTCGCGCCATCTCTGACATACATCTTCAAAGGGCCGTACGAACTGCTGGAAAACGAACGCTTTCGGAAACATTAGCGTTTGCCTTGACAATGGAAGCAGCTGAGCAAGCTTCTCACGGAGTACATCGACTTAGAGAAGCCGTCGTCGAAGAATGCTCATGTCAAAGAACTGATGTCCAAAGGAACCAACGAAACGGACTTGCAAAGTGCTGGAATTGCAATAAGACTGGACATTTACAGCGTCAATGTCGGTTACCACCAAGAAGAGCTTGTCAACATTGTGGACACGGAGTTTCAAACCCAGAACAAGGTAGCAATAACATCAGTGTTACTTCCCGAACAGTTTCCCAACAGGGAAACGAGTAAGAACCAACTTCGAGGGGCAGAAGCTGGTTTCTGGTATCGATGGCCCCAGAAACACCATCCAGGTCTCTCAAACTAAGCGAGACAATAGAAGTCTGACTGTCGAGGCAACTTTAAATGGCAACAAACGTGTGGTCACCATCGACACCGGTGCCACAGCCTCCATTGTGCGTCAAGACCTAGTTCACCTGAATTGGCTACACAACACCAATAGTTACCGTCTAAGAACTGCCACAGGAGAAGCAGCTAGGGTTTATGGTGAAATCCGACTTAGAATTCGAATTGCAGATCTAGAATTCTCACACAAATTTTTGGTGGCAGATATATGTGACGAATGCATCATAGGCATGGACTTCATGAAAGAACATCGAGTAATTTTGGATATTGGCAACCAGGTACTCAAATACCAGAATACAGAGATTCCAATGATCTATGGGCACGAAGAAACAACAACCCTAAGGACTGTCATCAAAGAAGATGTGATTATTCCTACTTCTTCTGAGGTATTCGTTTGGACAAAAGTAGAAGGTGAGTGTGGACGCCATCGATACCTAATGGTGGAACCAGGCCCAGATTGTTCTTCCCAAAACGTCATCATTGGGAAGACACTTGTGGCTCCAAAGAACAATATGGTCCCCGTACGGATACTCAACACCAAACCGTACGATGTAAAGTTAGCAAAAGGAGAAGTTATCGGTAAGTGCGAATCTGTCGCAGCCATAACACGAATTGACGCTGAAACACCGAGAACGACATTAAACCCTGAGGAGCTCAATAGCATCAAGGCAAAGATACTCAATTCATCTAACCTAGACCAACATCAGGTTAAAACGGCAGAAAGCCTTCTGAACGAGTATGCTGACATTTTCGCTTCACCAAACGGAAAATATGGAAGGACACAAATGGTGCAGCATCGAATAAATACAGGAGACGCAAGGCCCATTCGTCAGCCCGCAAGACGTCTGCCACTGGCCAAACAAAGTGAAGCTGAGGAAATGATTACCACCATGAAGAAGGATGGTTTGATTGAAAACTCCAAAAGTCCTTGGGCGTCACCAGTGGTCCTAGTCAAAAAGAAGGACGGAAGTACACGGTTTTGTGTTGACTACCGAAGGTTGAATGACGTAACCAAGAAAGACAGCTACCCCCTGCCAAGAATTAGTGACACCTTAGATGCGATGGAAGGAGCACACTGGTTTTCAACACTGGACTTGAAAAGTGGATATTGGCAAGTTGAAATTCACCCTGAAGATCGAGAAAAGACAGCATTCTCCACAGGTAATGGGCTGTGGCAGTTCAAAGTGATGCCGTTTGGTCTTTGCAACGCTCCGGCAACCTTTGAGCGTTTGATGGAGTGCGTCCTTCAAGGCCTGACGTGGAAAACTTGCCTTGTCTACTTGGATGATGTTATCGTTTATGGAAAAACATACGACCAACACTGTAAGAACCTAAAGGGTGTGTTCCAGAGACTTCGAGAGGCTAACCTTAAACTGAACCCAGAAAAATGTGCACTGTTCCAGACTGAAGTAAAGTATTTGGGACATATCATCTCGTCCCAAGGAGTCAAGACCGATCCTGAAAAAGTTGACACCGTCAAAAATTGGCCAACACCACAGGACAAACATCAACTACGAAGTTTTCTTGGTCTTGCTACTTATTACCGACGTTTTGTTAAGAACTTTGTCGGAATTGCGAAGAGTTTGCATCAGCTTACGGAAAAGAACAAGCAGTTTAGATGGTCAGGTGAGTGTGAAAAAGCCTTCCAAGAACTGAAATACCGTCTATGCAATGCTCCGGTGCTGATCTATCCGACTCCAGGCAAGCCTTTTATCATTGATGCTGATGCAAGCAACGTAGGAGTCGGCGCTGTTCTGTCACAAGTGCACACTGGCGAAGAAAAGGTTGTCGCCTATTTCAGCAAAGTACTGTCAAAGACCGAAAGAAACTACTGTGTGACCAGAAGAGAACTCTTGGCACTCATCTTGGCAACGAAACACTTCCATAAATACATCTATGGACAGAAGTTTCTTCTACGAACCGATCATGGTGCTCTTAACTGGTTGTTGAACTTCAAGAACCCAGAAGGACAAGTCGCAAGGTGGATAGAAAGACTGCAGACTTACGATTATGAAATCCAACACCGAAGGGGAAAGCTGCACTCAAATGCCGATGCGCTATCCCGAAGGCCTTGTAAAATAGACTGCAAGCATTGTAGGCGACAAGAAGAAAAGGAATCCATCAACATTTTGCGAATAAGGGCTGACCCCATTTGTGGATGGAGCAATGAGGAAATAAGATCTGCTCAACAAGAAGACCCCGACATTGAACCTCTTCTCGCATGGAAAGAACATGAAGAAAAACCCGCATGGAATGACATTTCCGATAGGAGTCCAGTTTTAAAGGCCTATTGGGCACAATGGGACTCACTTCATGTGCGAGAAGGTGTTCTTCGGCGTAAATGGGAGTCCGCTGATGGTAAATCCTATGTGATGCAGCTTGTGTTACCTCAATCAAAAATTAAAGAGGTTCTTCGAGAAATGCATGATGGACCTTCAGGAGGCCATTTGGGAGTCAACAAGACGTTAGAAAAAGTGAGACAACGATTCTACTGGTTGCATGCAAGAGACGACGTTGAAAAGTGGTGCCGAAATTGTGACGCTTGTGCTGCAACCAAAGGCCCTGGTAGAAAACTGCAAGGAAAAATGATGCAATATAATGTTGGCTCACCGTTTGAAAGGATTGCTGTTGATGTAGCTGGCCCATTTCCGGAAACGAATGATGGAAACAAATACATTCTGGTGCTAATGGATTACTTCAGCAAATGGCCTGAGGCATACGCTATCCCGAACCAAGAAGCCAAGACCGTGGCCGACCAGATTGTGTCTAACTGGGTAAGCAGGTTCGGTGTGCCTATGGAGCTCCATTCTGACCAAGGAAGGAACTTTGAGTCGAACATATTCCAAGAGGTGTGCGCGTTCCTTGGCATTAAGAAAACGAGAACCACACCACTTCACCCGCAATCTGATGGAATGGTCGAGAGATTCAACAGGACGTTAAAAGAGCACCTCACTAAGGTCGTAGGCGACAACCAAAGAAACTGGGATAGGCACATACCACTATTTTTGATGGCCTATCGAAGTGCAGTACATAGCTCAACAGGACAAACACCATCTGAAATCCTGTTCGGAAAAAGCATACGCCTGCCTAGTGAGATAAGGTTTGGACACCCACCACAAGAGTCTCAGGAAACAGGGGATTACGTGAGTGACCTAAAAGAGAGGCTAATCGGCATCCACGAAAGGACCAGGACTAGAATGAGCACTTACAGCGATCGAATGAAGACAAGGTACGACACAAGAGCAAACACGACAGGATTCCAAGTAGGAGATCGTGTATGGCTGTATAATCCACATCTTCAAAAGGGATTGTCGCCGAAGCTTCAACAAAACTGGGAAGGCCCTTATACTGTCGTCACGAAAATCAATGATGTCGTTTACCGAATTCAAAGAGGGTTAAGAGGAAAGCTAAAAGTTGTGCATAGCGATCGACTGCACCGATACAGTGCCGAAGCTGGTGATAGAGTTGTTCGGGACGAACAATCTTAAGAAGGGGGCAATGTTGCGAACAGAGCTTTATACTCCTACAGCGCCATCTGTTGGGAATTACATATCTGCTTTGTGAGGGAACAAAACAAAAAGCTCTTTTCCATCGCATCTAAATTTCCCCTAATTCCAAAGTACTAGAACATTCTACCCCCATAAGAATTTCCCCTTCTGGACAAGAACCTTCTAGAACAACTGGTTTGAGTATAAAAGGGAGTGTTCACGGTGAGCGGGACACAGTTTATTTTCGATTATGAAAGTGTGCAAAGCTGAACTATTGGATTGTGGAAAGTGTAATTAAAGAAGTGGATTTAAGTTGGAATAAAAGTATTAGAGTTGATTATAAATTGAGATTTATTGTTTTGATTTGAAAAGTGTAAATAAAGAAGAAATATTAGAAACAGTAATAAGTTTTATTTAACGAACCTAGTAAAAATATTACAGTATATAGAAACTGGCTCTCTTGAAGACAGAAAACGTTCCGGACGGCCGAAAAAAACAACTCCAGCCACTGATCGGTTAATTCAGACCACAAGCAAACGCAACCGCTTCTTAACCGTGCCAAATATTCGAGCAGAAATAAATAAATCAAACCCAGAACCGATTTCAGATTCAACAGTAAAAAGACGATTACACGAAGGGGGATTATATGGACGTGTAGCTGTAAAAAAGCCACTCCTTCGAAAAGAAAAGAAAAGAAAAGAAAAGAAAATAAAAAGATTAAATTGGGCTAAGGATCATGTAAATTGGTCCATTGAACAGTGGAAACAGGTTCTTTGGACTGATGAGTCACCGTTTCAGATTTTTGGAAGCAAAAGGGCTGCTTATTGCAGGCGCAAGGTAGGTGAAAGATACAAATCCGATTGTATAATGCCACGGTGGCTGCTCGGTTCAAATTTGGGGATGTTTCAGCTATGATGGCGTCGGTTCTTTGACAAAAATCGACGGAATACTAAATAAAGAAGGCTACCATCAGATACTTCAAACCAACGCTATTCCATCTGGTATCAAGCTGATTGGAAAAGGTTTCGTGTTTCAACAAGATAATGACCCGAAACACACGTCGCGCCTCTGCCGAAATTATTTAGAAAGCAAAGAAGAAGCCGAAGTGCTAAGGATAATGAAATGGCCAGCACAGTCACCGGATTTAAATCCAATCGAAAAACTGTGGGATGAAATGGATCGTCAGGTAAAAAAGCTCCGGCCAACTAGTAAATCTGATCTGTGGAGAAACCTCAAGAACGTGTGGGATGGTCTCCAGCCAGAAATTCTCCAAAAACTGGTCAATAGAATGCCAAAACTATGCCAAGCAGTCATAAAAGCGCGTGGATTGCATTTCGATGAAAATCGATTAGTTTAATTTCTTCGGTATCGTTTTTTATATATGTATCGGACAGTCATTTAATAGATATATGAGAACTCACAATAGTGTTTATTTTTTGTTATTTAATACAAACAGGCCAAATAAATAGTGAATGGCAATAGAAAATGACGAAAACTCTGTTTTTTTAATATGGTTCCAAATTTTTGACGGTGGGTGTATATCTGTAAGTATAACGGAAATGAGGTTCGGTGCAAAGTGCGACGAACCTTTTAAATTATGTTTTTATTGGCGGCACGTGTAACAACTAAACACACCAAAGAAAACCAAATGAAACAAAACATTAAAACAAAAGCAAAACAGAAAAACATGTTTCGTTGCCGATAGCTGACCTATTGTTTTTTGCAAAACGAAATTTTGATTGCGTTCTTTTTATTTTCTTTTTTCGTTGCACTTCACAGATTTATTTGCTTCAACGTTTACTCTGTGCGCAAATTTTTAAATAAATATGGACGTAGATGGAGAAAAATTGTTTTAATTGAGGCAAAAAGCCCTATCTACGAGTATAGTTATAAAAATAAGGAATATAAACTTACTATTGATAAGCTGTGCATTGCTACTTCCTACTATGACATTTTTGCCTTACGACGACATTATCGATGATTTTGCCAATACAAAATCGCGCAAAAAGGTATTGTAAGAAACTTTGATAAGTTAATTGAAATTATTATTTTACACTGTTTGTAAGCGCAATAAAGATTATTTAACTACGTTTACCGAATGTACATTATTGTGTGAGTGGCATACCCCGCCTTATTAGTCGTACATCATTGAACTTTGATTACCTCAAAAATAAACTCAAAAACTATTTCTTGTACAATTTGAACCGAATTGTTGGATTGTAAAGATAATCTAGGAACTGACAATTCACAATTGTAGAGGTAAGGGCGGCAAAAATTCAACAGCCTATACTTGGGAAATGTGTAAATCCGCCACTGGGTCTAAGTGTGTCAGACGCTTTAATGACAGCCACTTTAACCTAACCTAACCTAACCTATACTCCTAGTATTTCCATCCATGAGCTGTTTACAGCTTTTGGGAAAACTTTTATTTAAATGAAACTAAACTTATCCAATGGCTTTATTCATTAGAAATGTTTTACACAAATGCAACTTGACTTAATAAATCTCCACTCTGTAAAATCGTTCTAAGCTGTTTTGCAACTTTTTTACAACTCCAACCTGCATGGTTTTAAAAAACATTACAATTCTTAGGAAAAACAACATAAAAATCCAGTAAGTAAACTCTTTCTAAAAAAATTGCATCGCCCAGTAAGAACTCGACAGACTTGTATACCAGGATATGTGTGTGTACTTTTTGCACCTTAGAGAGAGGAAAATAGCAATGTGTGTCCACAAAATGCTTCTACAAGCCTGCCCGCCTGGCTCTCTAGATAAGTTTCATAGCACTTCCTTTAAAGCTCCCGGCACCGAATACATCTTCTGCGGTTTGCATATTTGTCGTGCATTCATTTCGTTCACGTATACGTTCGCACTGAATTCTCCCGATGTATGTATATATGTATATGTTGCGCCTTCTAAGCCCTTAAACATTCACCGTATGTATGTAATAAAACATAAATGAAAAGAAAACAAGAAGCACAGCGGAGCAAGGGAAAACATTTTGCCATCAAGTGCATGTGTTTTTCACTAGGGGATAAAAAGTTTGCACACCCGCACTACACGTACATTTTTTTGGCTCGTTCAGACCCACTTGCTCTGGCTGTTCCAAGGATTTGTCTCACTCAAAGGATTTGCACATACAAACCGTGTTTGGGTTGTTCGTAGGAAATTCATTCTGTTGATATCAGAACATGTGCAGGGGCATAGATGAATTACCCACCTGTGTCGTCGCACTCATCCTCATCGTCATCGTCTGGTTGAATAGTGGTACATAGTACATACATATATGTTGTGTCGTAAAATGTTCTGTGCAGCATCACCTTAGCCGGGCTGTTTGATTCTCTTGACAATCATCGTGTATTTTTATCACCCAGAGCAGTGCGCCCTTGCCCTCCTTTGACATGTACTTGTGATGAATGTTGGTTTAGGTTTTTTCTGTCACACCTCCTTGGACGTTTGGTTTCTTTTTATTTTTTTTGTATTCCTAACTTGGTCATTATTTAGTGCAATGTGGACATAAGTATGAAATCTTCGGGCAACACTACATCTTTGGCGTAGCTTTTCTCGTCGCATTTGTGGAAATTTTGATTAAAATTTATGAGAGAAAAAGTTGATGAATAGTTCCAAATTAGTAATGTTTCCCTCTACATTAAAATATAGATTGAAGCTTATTTAAGATTATATGTTATTGACAACCTTAAAGTTCAATTTAATATTAATGTGTAGAAATTCTAAAAAAAAAACTGAGGTCAAACGATACGTCACCCAGAAATTTAAAAGTAGACAGTTTTACGATTCATGTGCGTTCACAATGGGTTCGAATTCGACGGAGCCCATAAAATTTGTCAACAAGAAAATCTGAAGCCAACACTGTTAAACAATGGATTAAAAGTCAAAATTTGAACTTGCAGGAATGGCGCCCAACTGTTAAGATTTAAACATAATAGACAATGCATGGGGACTTCCTTCCCGGAAAGGTATACGAGTCGGGATGGGGAAATATCCTTCATATCAAGGGGCACGGTAGTGCCCAGCCAAGTTCTGGCACTACACCCTTTTTATAGGAACAGACTCAGGCGATTTTTGATCCCTTCCTATCTTCAGTACCAATGAAGTCAGAAGCTTAAGCTCCTAATATATGCTAAGCTAGTCAGGCACAGGCGCCTCACCAAATATCAATTTTCTAGCATAAGCGGTTCCTGAGATATAAGGCCTCAAAAATCACAAAACCCGTAACTGACTGACTGACAGATCATCAAAATTATTAACTTGGCAAGTTTTTTTTATGCCCAATTCAAAAGGTTTTTAAAACTTGACCAGTAAGCCCATCAAATTTTAGTCAGTAATCATTAAATAATACAATTTCTCTATTACATTGTAGCTGTTTCAATATTATTATACTTTAAATATTCGGTATTAAACCTTCATGAAGTAAGAACTTGGCGTACTCTTAGATCTCAGTACTTTTCACGGCTGACTTGTTACACAAAGCTTTTTGTATAGAAGAACTTCGCTCTTTTTTTAACATTTATGTTTTTTGGTCTGATATTTATTAATTTCTTCCAAATATTAAATATTGAAAATATAATTAAAAGAGTTGATTTTGGTTTTACTGGTTTGAAACTATTCCGATGAGCTGAAATAAGAAAAAGTTTTTATACGATGTCTAAATTGTTTTCAAAATTCATACGTGCAATATCAATATTCATGATGGATATTTTGGGATATGATTCTCAATATATTCTAGAAAGAAAAAATCGTTCTATAAAAAATCAATAACAAGTTTGTGGAAAAAGCCATAGAGTTTATGATACTTGGAAAACAAAAAGGAAGTAAGATTTAAAAAAATGTTCTTTTGTACTTGAACCTCTAAAAGCTATAACAAATATGTTTTGTGTGGTTTCAGTTTTTTTTTTCTTTTAATTTTTAGTGTGCATTAAAACAGTTGTAGATAATATATGCTGAAAGTATCCTCCTTGGTTTTGTATGTATGCTAGAGCCCGCTTTTGGATTTCACTTTCAATATTAATTTATTGTTGGTAGCTGCTGCCCCACTTCTGATGACGTTTCAAGAATACGCTCTTCTAAACAAGTTCTTCCATTCTTCCGCATACAAAAAAAATCCAATACTGCCTGATCTTGCAGGCATGTGAGCTGGTTTGTTCCTTATTCTTATCCAACGATTACCATATTCTTCATCTATTCAACAGCTACTAATCTTTCTTTATTTATCAATTATGTAATTTCTAATTTTGAAAATAACCTTCAAACTGATATTATATTCACCGATTTTGCAAAAGCATTTGATAGAGTGAATCATACAGTTCTTCTCCATAAATTAGCATGCCTTGGTTTTCATTCCAATTTACTGAAATGGATTGAATCTTATCTAACTGGTCGTGTTCAAGTTGTTAAAATTGATACATATTTATCGAAGCAAATTTTTCTTCCTTCGGGCCTACCTCAGGGTAGTCATATTGCACCATTGCTCTTTCTTTTATTTATTAATGATATATCTGAGGTCTTCTTTAATTCAAAATGCCTTCTTTATGCAGACGATCTGAAACTTTACAGGCACATCGAATCAATTCAGGATTGCATACTACTACAAGAAGATTTTATAGGGCTAGCTAGCTAACTGCCTTCGCTTCATCTCAATATAGCTAAATGTCAAGTATTAACTTGTTTTAAAAAGAGAGTATGTTCTTACTACAGATATAATTTGTCAAATGTGTCTTTAGAAAGGGTCTCTCAAAAGAAAGACTTAGGAGTTATTTTAGACGTTAAATTATCTTTTAAACCTCATATAGATTGGATAATAAGTAAAAGTAACTCTATGCTTGGGTTTATTAAGAGAAACACTCGTGAGTTTTATGATTTTTTTACACTAAAAATCCTCTATTTTTCGTTGGTTAGGTCTGTTTTAGAGTATTGCTCAGTTGTATGGAACCCATTTTATTCAACTCACTCTGAAAGAATTGAAAGGGTGCAACGAAGTTTCACGAGGTACACCTTTTTGAAACTAATTTATTGGAACAGTGATATTCCTTGTTATAATGCTAGGTGCTTATTATTAGGAATTCATACTCTCGCTCTTCGTAGAAGATATTTTTCAATTGTGTTTGTTCGTGATATTTTAAATTCTCGAGTTAAATTCTCATTTCTTTTAAATGAATTTGGTTTTCGTGTTCCCCCAAGAAATACTAGAACTTCAGTTCTATTTTTCGTCCGCCATCATCGAACTAATTATGGTTGCTTTGAACCAATTTCAAGATGCGTCAAAGAAGCTAATTCTGTCTGCAGTTCAATTGACTTTTTTGAAAATTGTATAAGAGAGACTTTTAAAAATAAGCTATTATATACGTTAGTAAATTTTGAACAAATTTCCAATTTATAAATTTAAAACATAACACTATTATTGCTTATTTATTTGTTATTATACTTGTTATTATTTATTATGGAATTTTGTTATCATTTATTTATTTCTTCAATTGTTATATATATTCAAGTCTGTAAGAATAATTCTGATTGACAAACAAAAATAAACTAAACTAAACTAAACTAAACTTCTGGATCATAGTTGGCTGGAGAACCATCGTGTTAGAAATATGATGAAGCTAACTTAGTGAAAATGTGAAAATAATAACTTACTTCTTTTGTGTGGATTTTCCACAGCATATGCAAGATGATAATGAAAATTTGTGATTCTATCTCTTGTAAATTGAGATTGGTATGGCCAAAGTACTCTACTAATAAGCTCGTTGCTATTAAAACTCCGCTCCAGCAACCATTTCGAAAACTCAAGCTTATTTTCTAAACCATCGAGAAGCAGTTCTTGAACATGTGTATGGGTAAGGATTTTTTCCATGCAGTACAATAGAAAATTTATGTCTGGAAACATTGAATTGCCGAAATTCTTTTTACTTATAGAGTTCTTGCGTTAGGATGCATGTTTGAAGTGTGAGTTTTCTTGGTAATTACAGGCCTTTCAAATAGAGTTTCTAAGCAACTCTAATCTTGGACTGTTGAATACATTTTTCCATCTCTCTTGCTTGACCAATTTTCTTAATAGGCCTTCATACCTCTACTGACAAAAATAAAATGCACGACTGGGTCGCACGAACTTGCTCCTATGTAATAGACTAGGAATTTTAAAAACGAATGTTACTAGAGAAAACTGTTCATAAGGATAAAATGAATTTTTTAAATTCTTTTAGTAGTAAGAGATAAAAACAGAATGCTATGCAAATATGAATTTATGCAGGAACAAAAATTATAAATCGGTGTAGTGGTTCCTTAAAAAAATAAGCTTTTATGTACAAAATTTTTAAAACATTTTTAAGAAAAAATTTTGGTATGCCAACCTTAAGTTTTTATTAATTTCCTAAAAAAAAATACTAAGCCGTTCTTGAGATATCGAATTTTTCAAAAAAAAATGACTTTTTTTCTAAAAATTGAAAAAAATATTTTTTCTTAAGTTTTTAAATGCAATGTTTTTCAAACTTTTTAGAAGCTTCTTTATAAAAAATTTCATTAAAATCCGTTATGTCGATAATTAGAAATTCAAAATTCGAAAAAATCGTTCTGTGGTAGGTACAGTCAGTAATATCTAGATTTAAATTTTGTTTTATTAAATTATAGATCGTAAAGATTAATCAAAAGAAAAAAAATTTTAGCAAAATTCTCGGAACCGTTTTCGAGAAAAATACGATTTTCGAAAACCATTTTTTAAAATTTTTATGAAAGGTACCGTTAGTTTTAGATAAAACAAAATTTTTTTTTCTCAAATCTTGTAGATTATGTTAAGAAACTTTTATTTGTCAAGTTTGAAAAAATCGAGCACGGGGTTTTCGAAATATTGAGTTTCCAAAAAAAAAAAAATTGAATTTTTTTTTTAAAATCCAAAAAATTAAAAATTGAAAATTTGAATATGTAATAATATTGAAACTTTGGAGGAGCTTTGGCATAAAAAAATTATTTAAATCGGCTGTACCGTTTTCGAAAAAATCAAAAACAAAAAAAATGGACCCAGGGGGGCTACCAAAAATAACAATTTTTTGTAAAATTTTTTTCAACCATTAGCTAGTTTTAACCAAATGAAATTTTTCAATTTTTTTTTAAAAAAATCTGTGGGACAGTTTTTGAGAAAAAAAAATTATTTATGAAATTTCGAAAAAAAAATCGTATGGCAGGTACCGTTAGTTTTGGTCTTAAAAAAAATAGAAAAAAACGTCCGGGGGGAAAAAATTAAAACCCATATCTACCAAGTTTGAAGAAAATCGGCCGAGTCGTTTAGGCTGTAGTCGAACCGCCAGTCAGACAGACAGAATTGCGAGACCCACTTTTTGGTCTTCGCTATCATCCTAATGTCAACTTTGATCAAAATCTCGAGTTTGATTTTTTTACGAATGCATAACTTGCCTTATAGTACCTATAAGTCGCAAGTAAAAATAAATCTTTAGGTGTGGTATAAACTCAAAAGGATATTTAATTTTTTTTTTTAGATTTTACAGCCCATGTAAATCAAATAAGATAAAACGAAAACAGTGTCCCGAAAACATTAATCTTACTAATTATTTTTGTATGAATGGGTATTAATATTCTGGACTCTAACGATATAGCTAAATATCTAAAATCTAAAATTAATCGAAGATGACTTACAACATTCCTTATTTTACCGATGAAAAATGAAAACAAACCACCTTTAAAACGGAAAACAACAACAAAAACACTCGTTTGCGAAAAAACAACGACAGGGGCGTATGTGAAAGGAAAAAAATGTTTTGTGTTTCTAAACATTTATGTTTGTTTTTAAATAAAAGTTTACGAATAGTTTTTAATGAATTTTGGAATTAAATTGATAAACAACTTAAATATCAACGGATTGAACAAAATCAGAATAAGTCAGAAATTAAACGTTTCATTGGTCGCTTGAATTTCATAGTTCAGACTTTATTTATATCAAAACATATGTAATTCGTACAGAAGCCACAAAATGTCAAATTCTATCAAAGGATACATACCTAAGATGTCACGGAATTAAAAAGCCTCCAACAAAATCCTCAAATGTGACAATATTCTCCAACTCCGGAAGTAAATGATTTAGCGTCCAAAGAAGCAGCGATTGGCAAGAGTTATTCTCCGTTTGATTTCAGCGCTGGTGTTGTTTTCTGAGTTTATAGCGGCGGCGCCTAGGTATATGAAGGCCTTCACTACCTCAAAGTTAAAGCTGTCTATAATGACGTTCTGCCCAAGACGTCGGTGTTGTGTGTCCTTTTTTGATAACAGCATGTACTTGGTCTTGCCCTCATTTACAGCTAAACCCATCTTCTTCGCTTCTGTCTCATAATGTTCACAAATGCGCCACTGACATCACGCTTTGTTCTTCCAATAATGTCAATGTCGTCGGCGTATCCAAGTAATTGGACGGACTTTTGAAAGATTGTGCCTCTTGTGTTGGCGCATGAGTTTTAAGCACAAGCTTAATTGTTTAGCAAGATGACGAATGGACACATTTCGATCATCATCATCACTGCGCTGCACATTAGCAATCACTTGTTCTGTGTATGTACGACGTCTTACGAGAAAATGATCAATGGATTTTCGAAATAATCGATCTGATGGACGGCTCGCAAATCCGCCATCGAAGTAAACAATGTTGCCAATTTAAAGTTCTTCGTCTCTATAAAAACACCCGTTTTTTCAAAGCTTATAATGATTGATTTTTTTTTAAAAAGACAAAAAAAAAACTATTGTCGTTTTAAAACCGTCTAATTTGGTCAGTTAAAGGGTTGAGAGGTACCTTTTTGTTCTAATTTTGACATAATAAATATTATAAAACATTCATGATAAATTGTTATCGGCTACTTTATACTGCTCAATTTCATCCACACAATCAAATGAAATTGACCTGGAAACTGGAATTAAAACGCACCTTGTACCTACATACATGTAAATTGGTGGTCATTGATTGGTCCTATTGGACATTAAGTTATATGTTAATCAACCCAGTCGTTTAAAATTTGTAGCCCTGGATACATAAATATTAGCAGAAAGATAGGCAAATTAGGGTGGCCGCTTTTAAACATGTTTTTCGTCATCGCAATGATATATCTAATCAAAATTTCAACTCGAAATTATATCAAGAATAGAAAATTTCCCACTTAGAACCAATGCAAAGCATGTAAAAAACAGGCTTTCGAGCGATTTCTAAAATTCTGCAGTCCCAAAATTATTTTAGATTATAGTTAAAAATCATTTTGTATAAAAGAACATATGTATGTATTTGTTATGGGCAGCAGAGAAATCCACCTCAACAAATCTTATGTCTTATTCTAGATATATCACCGATTCTTTCGAATCGGGATACCAGATTGATACTATCTACACGGATTTCGTCAAAGCATTTGGTACTCTATATCACAAAATTCTAGTAGCTTTTTAATATTCATGCATTACTTCTGAAATGGATATCCAACTGTCTTCATGTAAGAACACAATGTGTGAAATTATTGAATCATAAAAGTTACGTCTGGAGTTCCTCAAGCTAGTCACCTTAGTCCACTTCTTTTTAACATTTTTGTACATGATATCCCATCTCTTCTTAAGACTGCCTCTTGTTTGATGTATGCTGACGACATCAAAAATAAAAATCTTTAAATCATTAAATAACTTATGTGTGCTTGGTGTGAAAGAAATAATCTACTTTTGAATATCAAAAAATGTAACAACAAGATTCTTGATCGCAAATCTGAGACTAGTGCTCTTCGAGTCATTTTTTAATCAAAGATGTCGTTTCCATTGCATGTTGACTATATTATTGCTAGAGCAAATTCTATACTTGGTTTTGTCAAGCGAAACTACAGTGAGTTCTCCTACCCTTATATTTTGAAATCGGTTTATATGTTCTTAATTCGTCCTGTTCTTAAATATTGCACAATTGTGTGATGTCTATTATCATTAATTGGGATGAATCGTATTGAATGAGTTTGAAAGGCTTTCACAAGATTTGTATCAGGCAACTGAAGTGGAGAATATTTACTCCTTCATATGCTTCAAGATGTGCCTTGATTGGACTATATTCCTTACATAAAAGACATTCTATTCAGTGGGTATTGTTCCTTCATGATGTATTTTCATATCATATAAAATATCTACAGATTGTTAACTACTTAAAAATCTATATTGGGTAAACGTTATTTTTACTTGCGACTTATAGGTACTATAAGGCAACTTATGCATTCGGAAAAAAAAAACCGAACTCGAGATTTTGATCAAAGCTGACATTTGGATGATAGTGAAGACTAAGAAAGTGGGTCTGTCTGTCTGTTCCACTACAGCCCAACGGGCTAAGCCGATTTTCTTTAAACTTGGTAGACATCATTTTTAATTTCTTCCCCCACAAGTTTTTTTCGTTTTTTTTAAGACCAAAAATAACGGTACCTGCCATACGAGTTTTTTTCGAAATTTTGTAAATATTTTTTTCTCAAAGACTGTTCGACAGATTTAAAAAATAAAAATACAAAAAAATTTCATTTAGTTAAAGCTAGGTAATGGTTGAAAAAAAATTTGAAATTTTCAATAAAAAAAATGTTTTCCATTTTTAAAAAAAATTCAATTTTTTTTTAAACTCAATATTTTGAAAACATGCTAGATTTTTTTTAGGCTTAATAAGTAAGAGTTTCTTCATTTAATCTACAAGATGTGAAGAACAAATTTTATATTACCTAAAAATAAAAATACAAATGTTAAAAAATGGTTTTCAAAAATCGTATTTATCTCGAAAACTGCGCTTTGATAAATTTTGTTTTCCTTCAATTAATTTTTATGATCTTTAATTTAATAAAAAAAAATTTAAATTAAGATATTACAGCTTGTACCATTTTTTCTTATTTTGAATTTCTCAATATCGACATAACAGATTTTAATGAAATTTTTTATAGAGATGCTTCCAAGAAACTTGAAAAACATTGGCGCAAAATTTTGAAGAGTTCTCGTTTAAGCAATAAAACCGGCTCTACTTAACGCAGTCGTTTAGATTGGAGACTTTGTCTAACTTTTTCATAATTTTAATCACGTTAGACAACTCTTCTAACTAATGTGGGTTTTACAACAGAACCTAAGCTAATTTGCGTTGAACAACCCTTAAATTGACAGATACATAACTCAAACAACTACAAAAACACAAAAAAAAAGTAAAAAGAACAGACAACTTCAAACCAAATAGTTTTTTTTTTCCGAAAAAAGTACAGTTTATATTCTACTTAGGTACAGATTTTGATTGTTTATAAGTTATTTATATTATTTTAGATGGATATAAAGTATAAATCGCAAATTCACAGCATAAAAACTCAATTTGTTGTTGCAAGGTGCAGATTCATTTAGTTATACTCGTCTCGGCGGCGTGCATACATAAGATATGTACATTTGTATCTACAGATTTGCTAATCGTAGAGCACTTTCGTACGATTGTTTCGAATTTATAATACTCAGTGATTCAGTCTATTTACAAAGAACATCTTTAAAAAATCGAATAAAATATAAGTAAACATTTTTTCTTCCATTTGCTTTGGTATGAAATGACCATTGTCAATATGGATAAAGTATACTTTTAAAAGATAAACTAGCTATTTGCTGCTGTTAAAGTAAGACGAGCTCTTTAACGTTAAAGTATAGTTTATGTCCTTTAAAATTAAAAAAAAGTCGGTTCTCGTTTTATACTCAATATTTAGAGTCGACTCCCATTCTAAAATTGACTTAGAGTAGGCTTTAAATGTTTAAAATTTTGCGCCATTGCATTTAAAAACTTAAAAAAAAATATTTTTTGAATTTATAAAAAAAATAATTTTTTTTTCGGAAAGTTTAATATCTCAAAAACGGTTCAGTTTTTATTTTGGAAATTTAATTTTCATTTGTACAACAATGAAAACTTAAAGTTGGCGTACCAAATTTTTTTTCTTAAAAATGTTTTGAAAATTTTGTATAAAAAAAAGCTTATTTTTCCAAAGAAACCTGTATTAAAACTTATTATTTTAGTTTTTGCATAAATTCATATTTGCATAGCATTCTGTTTTTATTTCTTACTACTAAAAGAATTTAAAAAAAAATAATTTTATCCTTTGAACAATTTCCTCTAATAACATTCGTTTTTAAAAATCCTAGTCTATTATATAGGAGCAAGTTCGTGCGACCCACTCGTGCATTTTATTTTTTAATAACCAAAGACATACATAAATGCAATAATGGTAGCAATAAATTATTGATGAGTATGAGAAACGGAATCGGAGACAAAACGGAGACTTGAAACCATCCAATACAACTTGTACACACCAGTTCGAAACATAATTTCTAATCCAACGGCGCGGCGTAGAGATTCATCAATACTAAATGCATGCATTTTCGACAGGAGAGGTTGATGCCAATTTCTATCAAATGTACCTAAAAAAATCAGTTAATTCAATTTTAAGAACTTACTCATTCTTGGAAGCCATCAACCAGTAAGCTATAGTATATTATTATTTTTATCTAGTGCAGCGTTTTTTTTACTTTATTTTTCCAGAACCCATAGATGGGAGCGAATTTATTTTTATAGTGTTATATTCTTCCTTCCGACGCGTTTTTCAACGAGTGTGATATACATATGAATATATAAACATACAAGCATTTACATTTACCTCCAAGCAAACGCCAAACAACAGCATGCAACTTTAAAAGCTTAAGTTGCACCCAAAGTGCATCCTTATCTCTAGAGTTTTTAATATAAAATTATTAATGTGGCGAAAATATCCCTAGGAACATGGGATTAAGGCAGAAAAAAAAATACACAAAAGACCATAACAAACCCAAACACACAATTACTCATATAACGCGTCCCGTTCCGGTTTAACGTTATCAGTATAAGGTCCACATTGTTGTAAGAGATGATGCTGCAGAAGCCATTCTGCTGACTAGTCTTCCCTTTAAGGGCCATCGTCAAGCCACCACCTGTATGAAAGTGATTTCACCTTTCGTCCGTGTAACCGTCACTATGACGTTGCTACTGGTTGTGGATGAGATTATTGAGACCTTAAGAGACTCTTCAGTGTCGGTTAAGAAGCCTGCTATTCCAAATGAAAACATCCTTTTTCTTTCGTCGTCGGCAACTTAAACAAAAGAGTTAGTGGGTCGTGAGTGGGGTTGTAAGATGTGGAAGTGAAAGAACGCTATAAACTGATTATACTTACGTTTTATATAAGGTTGACTGACTCTGCCAACAACACACCACCATCGCTTTACACGAAGTTGAGCTTAGGGGTAGGTATATGAAATAACCGCGATTTATGTGTTCCTTTAAAATTATATTAAACCCTTATACTAAACGATTTTCTTCTAGAGGGTTGTAAAGACGGAAGGATATCAAAAGTAAAAAAAACACACACTTTCGCAGATATGCTATTTCTGCAAGATCACTTTAAAAGTAAAAAGTTGCAGGTTTGCAAATAAGTTTTTGCATTCTTTTGTAATTCGAAAGGACCTCCGTCGTCATACAAGAAAGCGTAAGCTTCATCTTTAGAGTCAGTGTTTAATGCTAGAAGGGGTTTCGATATGTACAATACACGTTGTTTAAGAATTATAAGGTGCATCCCATTACTGAAATTATATTATAGAAAAATGTTTTCGAGTGAATGCAGTTATAAGAAGAGAGTGATATAGCTTAAGGGCATGCTTTCTTTATTGTCTATAATACCTAGCTCAGTAACTGCACTTCTTTAGTAAAGATTTTTGGGCTAATTTTAATTTAAATGTTGATCAAAATTGCATCAGCGCTCAAAGTCGGATTGAACTTAAAAATCATATATGACAAGGGGTCAAACTTTAGATTAACCTGAAACAGAACAAAATGTATAAGTATCAACTTGATCTTTTGGTTTTGCCGTTCTTAAATTAATATTTAAGGTAGGGGGGCCAAATAAGGCCCTGTTCCTAATAAGGCCCACTTGTCAGAAAACACAGAAACGAACAAATAACGGAACTTTTTTTTGCTTTGATATTTAAACCATGTCTACAAAAACACATACAAAGGAAAAAAAGCCAGCTGCGCGATTCATGTCTTGACCTACAGCTCAATGAAGTTCGTCTGGGGGGAAAAACTAGCAAATTATAAAAAAGTAGTGTGTTTTGTGTTCTTTTTTAACAAATTTAAACCAAGTAAGTGCTTATTTTTTTATTTTTCCCGTATAATATATAATATTTTGAGTAAATTACAACATTATTTGTTTGTAAAAAATGTTTGATCGTTAGTTTTAAATAATTTTTTTTTTAAGTCTTGCATGTTCCTAATAAGGCCCACAAAAATAAGGGATGGGCCTTATTGGGCACACGAAAATTTGCTTTTAATTATTGGGTTTTATATTATACATATATTTTTTATTTTATATTTTTAATGTGTTTCAGACCAAATGCCAACTTTTCCCAAAAAAAAGAGCTTCTAATAGGACAGTAACCAACATAAAAAGACGCATTGCAGGTTAAAGAATATTTTAGTTTTATTTTTTTACGAAGAAGTGAAGTTTATATTTTTTTTTTAAGTTTTTTGCTAAAATTAAGTTTTTTATTTAATTTATGTTTTTTGTTAAACTAAAGAGACTATTTCCTTATGAAATAAATTTAATTTTTGTGTTTTTAATTGCGATATTCTTAAGAAAACTGAGTGGGCCTTATTAAGACCCCATGGGCCTTATTAAGAACAACGTAAGCTTTTTATAAATTTCAAAAAAATATACTTTTCAATCTTACGAAAACAATAAAATCTATGTTTTCATGTAGATAAAATGACAAAGAATCATAACCTTTTTAGTTTACTCGGATACTCTCAAAAATCTAGCAGATATTTCGAAAAATCCGTTAGGTGGGCCTTATTTGGCCCCCCTACCTTAATTAAATTTAATGTATTTTAAATTTTGTATTTCTTATTAATTTTTTCCACTGGTACATATTGATAAAAACAAATATTCATAGTGTAAGGTCTTTTTCAATGATTTTACTAACATGCATAATAGGGTGATTAAAAAAAAAACGATTTTTTCGAATATCAAAGACTAACTCGAAAGAAAAATTTCCTCAAGATTTTATCAAAATCGGACATGTTTTAGATAGTGCTACCAGCGGTTTTTTCATTTTTTTTGCATGAAAATCGGAATCTTCAAAATTGAATAACTTTACGAGTTTTAAAGATAGAGACGTGAATGTTAGTCCAATCGTCTAGTTAATGACTATTGAGTCAAAAAATTTAGTTTTAAAATATATTTTGTACAAATTCTTATGGTAACATCAAAAAATAGAAAAAATACGTGCCAAAAATCTTGATTATTTTGGCAGTATTTTGAGTTTCGATTATCACTAAATACTCCAAAAACATATTTCACTACTCAAATCCTCAAACGCGGTCCAATTTTTTCCAAAATAAGTAAAAAAAAAACAAAACCAAAAAACTGCGTTTTTTGTACTGAAGGAATAAGCTTTATTTAAATGTTTATCAAAACTATGCGTCTTCATTTAAACAATTTATTCCTATAATAATTAATACATTAACAACAAATTAAATAAACCGCAGCACTTTACCAATTTGTAAGTTTTAACTATACACCATTACTTACCAAAATGTTAGGTTGGGATCCTTTAACATAGAATATTGAACGAATATTTTTTCAAAATAGTAGGGTAAGACACCCAGTGACCGACACCCTTAAGAGAAATTTTGAGTTTGCAAATTCATAACTTTCCTTTCGCTGGATCGATTTTAATGATTTTTGTGTATTATTATAACTGTTGATAATTCCTTTTACAATATTAAAGAAATAAATATGTATGAAATTCCAAAAATAAATAAAACACAAAATCGTAAAAGCTTACCAGTTTTTTAGTTACGGACACCTTTTTTTCAGTAACCGACACCCGTCAAATACTAGTTACGGACACCCTTTTTCTGTAGCTTTTCACCCTAAACTGTAAGAGGAATTTTCGGCAACAAGTTTACACTTTACATAAGCTCGTCAAACGTTAAAATCGAATAATTAAAAGTTTTAATTCGATATTTCAATTGACAATTGGGAATATCATGAATCCTGACTCATAAAAACTTGTGGTTCGTCAAAAATGTATGCGAAAACTTCTGTTTTAAATTTGTTTTTCGAAAAACCGACACCGAAATAAAAAGAGAATATATTTAACTTGGAAGGTCCCTCAAAGTACTATAATTTTTGTCTAATATATAAGATAAATTAATATTAATACGCACAAAAACAAAAAGATACATCTACGTATGTATACAAGAAATCCATTTAATTACAAACCCTTAATGCGGGGATATCATATTTACATATGTATATAAAATCTTTTTATGCAGTAGGTAGGTACTTATAAAGTTATGAATAAAATGAAGATAAATTATTATTTAAATAAAAACAAGCAAACAAAAATGTAAAGGCACTTAAACTGTTTTCAACAAGTAATTGCAATTAAAAAAAATAATATAATTTGAATGTTAGTTATAGTTAGTTCCTGAATTAAAAATATTTATATAAATATTGTAATTAATCAATACATTAATATCACTAGTAAAGTAATCTATCTTAAAGATGGGCAAAGAAAAGTGCTAATGTATTTTTCTGTTTTTGTACCATGGAAGTTTCCGAAAGTAAACGTTTTTTTTTTTTAACTTGTATTTTAAAAATCTTCTTAAACTAATTGTGCCCAGGCATTTTGTAATAAATTCCTGAAAAACGTGGCTTTATAGCAATATAAAAAGCGGTTTGTAAATAATGAAAGGAAACAAGAAAGACAAAAACGATGGTGTCCGTAACTAACATCCTCAAAAACCTCTAATCGCGCCAGTAATAGACACCCCTGTCGGTCACTGAATTTATTGAACATTACATTTTAGTTATGAACACCCCACGTTAAATTAAGTTATTTTATTATTTTAATAAAAAAAAGTTAACAAATAGATCCACTAATTATTGTTTTGGAATAATATGCACTGTCCCATATATAAGAAACACGGATAAATTAATAAAATACTGATTTATACTCAAGTGTTTCTTAAGGAATTCACAAGTTTTCTTTGATTTACAGAGGTTCTCAACTTACATCTTTTATTACACGTCGACGATTGACTACAAAATATCAATTGAAGTCTTTTGTTATGACATTTGCACGTCTAAACACGTTAAAAATAGCCTCGGCAGTATTCAGCAACAGGAAACCTTAATAAAATGAAAAAACAGTCATAGGTGACCATTACTGAAAGGGGGTCGGTCACTAGGTAGTTTACCCTATCTTCTTCTTCTTCCTTGTTTCGGCGCTGTTATGATCTCGATGTCGAGGGGATCATAACTCTCCCACGTATCTGCTTCACACTAGTGATCCGCCTGTGGGGTTCGCCGGGTTGACCTCAGAAATCGGCGGCAAGCCTCCCGGTTTTGTATTGTTCCATTTCTGAGGCCAACTGAATGCTGGTGTTTTTGCATTTGTTTGTACCAGGAGTGTTTAGGCCTACCTTTCTTTTTATTCCGAATTGGAACGTTGTATGATATTGCTCTTTTGACGGGGTTCTCAGGATCTCTCCTTTGAACATGGCAATACCAACTGAGTCGGTCGTGTTCAATTTTTTGGGAAATGGTATTCTTAACATGAAGGCTTCCTCGGATCTTCGTACTTCGAATTCGATCAAGCTTTGTAACTCCTGCTGTCATACGAAGCATCTTCATCTCAGCTGCCGTTAGCTTACTCTCATACTTTTTGTACATTGTCCAACATTGTGAACCGTATGTGAGTGCTGGACGCACAACTGAAGTGTAGAGCTTTCCTTTCAGCTTAGGGGGCATTTTTCGGTCACAGAAGATAGCAGAATTTTCCCGCCACTTCATCCACCCTACGCTTACGCGATGATTGATATCGTCATCACAAGTAGCTTCGTTATTTATCATAGACCCCAGATATTTAAACTTTTCACACTTGGGAAGCACTACTCCATTCAAATAAATGTTTGGAATAGGCCTGTGTGGATCAGAAAATGGGCAGCATAGGTATTCTGTCTTTTTCGCGCTTATGCGGTACCCACTTCCTTCTAGAACATCCACCCATACGTCAAGTGCTCGTTGTAGGGATATCGGGTCTTCACTTATGATGGCTCCATCGTCAGCAAAGAATAACTGATGCACTTTTGGATCCGTCACTTTGCCTTCAAGCAGGTAATCAAGAACTGTAATAAAGAGCAGGGGACTCAAGACACTTCCCTGGTGTACACCTACTGTGATTTCGAATTCTTCGGTGACTCCAGCTGCGCATCTTACTTTAGTAACTGCTCCATCATACATGTCCATAATTATCCGCACATAGGTTTCTGGAACTCCTCGTTGCCTGAGGGCCACCCATATTAGATCTCGTGGTTGCCGATCGAATGCTTTTTCAAAATCAACCAATACGACATGCAAATCCTCCAAAGAATCCCGATGTTTTTCCATAATTATTCTTATACTCTGGATTGCATCCGTGGTTGACTTACCCCCGACAAACCCGCACTGGTCATCAGATAGCCTAATTATTTTTCGCAGTCGGCTACCCAAGACTCGCTCAACGATCTTCATGGTGTGTGACATCAGCTTAATCGAACGGTAATTATCACAGCTTCGAGTATCACCCTTTCCTTTATAAATTGGAAGAAGGTAACTTTCCCTCCATTGATTAGGCATGCGATCACCTCGTATAAGTTTGGAGACAAGAATCATGAGCCATCTAAACCCGATGTCTCCCATCTTTTTCCAAAACTCTGAGGGTATTTCGTCTGGGCCAACAGCTTTTCCCTTTTTGGAGTATTTTACGGCCTCACTAACTTCTTCGACTGTGACGTCGGATACTTCGCTTAAGTTAGGTGAAGCTATTGGAAAGTATAGCCTTGGAAATTGTTCGTTTAGAAGTCCGTCACAATACTGTCGCCACCTGTGAAGAATTTCGTTGTCTTCCACAAGTAGTTGGCCTTGAGCATTGTTAATAAACTTTGGCGAACAAATCTCCTGGGCATTTCTTCTTCTTTGAGCGGCTATTTTGAAGATAGTTGCGCCCTTATTCGTGTTTTGCCGTAGCTCTTGAATAGCTCCAGCTGTCGGGGTAGAAATTTCATCCAGCTCCCGATACAGGTTTTCTGTATTCTTTGCTTGAATTTGGGCGCACTTCTTCTTCGCTTCTTTCTTGCAGTTTCTATATTCCACTTCGAGGCGTGACTTTTGCTCTGTATCATTAGAGGGGCACTTCGACCAAGCCTTGAAAGCCATTTTCTTTTTACTTATAACTGATTTAGCTTCATCATTCCACCACCATGTTTCTTTGCCTTGTTGGTTGTGTCCTTTTGAAACCCCTAACAGTGTTTTGGCTTTTTCTTTGCAAGTTCTCTGTAGGAGATCCCACATACTTTGTGCTGTACTCTTCATTTCGAACTATATCGGTGTTGTTATACAGAACGTTTTGCATATTCGAAATGAAAGCTTCGCCTTTTTCCTTATCCAGATTATACCATTTGATCTTCCCAAAAGTTTTTGTATGTTTGTTGTCGTTCACTGTCTCCATAAAAAATTCTGTCAGTAGGAGACGGTGTTGGTGGGCGATCGCTTCTCCTAGTATCACTTTGCAATCTTTTACCCGGGGTTTCATGAAACTAGATACCAAATGGTAATCAATCTGGGTTTCATTTCCACCACTGCTGTAAGTGACCAGGTGTCGGCTTTGTTTGACGAACATGGTATTTAGTACGATAAGACCGTATGTTTTGCACATGCTC
The DNA here is from genome assembly GCA_963931855.1 of Philhelius festivus. NCBI lineage: Eukaryota > Metazoa > Arthropoda > Insecta > Diptera > Syrphidae > Philhelius > Philhelius festivus. Next base: position 125,168,308 of record OZ007555.1, on the reverse strand, counting down.
AGGATGTCTTCACCAGGAGGGTTCCTGGTGCCGTATCCGAGGCCTCCATGGCAATCTTCATAGTCTTCGTTTGTCTTGCCGACATGTCCGTTCAAATCTCCGCCCACGAACAAAAACTCTTCCTTTGGGATGTCCTTAAGTAGATTGTGAAAGTCTAGCCAAAATGCATCTTTTTCCACCTGCTCACATCCAATTTGGGGAGCATATGCAGTGACAATATTCCACAACTTTCCTTTAATCACCAATTTAAGGGACATCAAACGGTCGCTGGGTTTCGAAATGGTCAATACGCTGCCTAATAGATGTTTTGCAAGGATGATTCCGATTCCGTTTTTACCCTTTTCCGTTCCATAGTAGAACATCTTATAGTTTTTTGTCCTCGTATCCAAGAAACGGGCCCTGTTTCCCGTGTTTCGCCATTTTGTTTCTTGAACACATAAGATGTCCACTCGCCTTCTTTTCATCATCTCTTCCAGCTCGAAGCTTCGACCTGTCATACTGCCAACGTTCCAACTCGCAACTCTCAGATTTTGTATAATCTGCGGCATTACTTTGCTAGCCCCCGGAATCCGTCTAGCTCTGACCCGAGCATTGCTGCTCGGTCCAGGATCAGTACCATGTGTAACAATGGTAGTGCCTGGCGGGGTAGTGTCATTTCTAACGAGTACTTCCATAATGCTTGAATTCACAAAATTATCGAGTATCGACGTGTGCATGCTCCAGTTTTGTATTTGATCTCTCTTTTACGGCACCGGTGATCTCCAGTCGTGCCAACCCAGGGACTGGCATGCACACTTTTGGGAAAGTTTATAGGTGTTAAGTGTCGCTAGGTTCACCTTGCTGTTTGTGGCCTAGATGTATTTACTCCTTTAGTCGCCTTTTACGACAAGCGGGGAGGCGCTGCAGGAATATTCTAACCCGTCCCTGCACAGGGAGTTTACCCTATCTATAACAAAATTATTATAATGCTTTATTAATTGGAATTGTACTAATCTTCCGTTAAATATTGTGTTTTCTAATACGAAGTTTTCCTAATTCTTTAATGTTTTCGCAAAATCTCCAAGAAAAAAACGGAGTTGGAAAGGTTCGCAGAATGTGTTTTGATACTACAGTTTTGAACACTGGATCTAAAAATGGTGCCTGTACAATCTTACAATTGTTGATGAAAAAGGAACTGCTTAATTTTCCTTGCCGTCACCATATCTTTGAACTAGTCTTTGGATCTTTTTTTTTCAAGGTGCTTGCCAGCCACATCTGGGCCAAACGATCTCATTTTCAAAAGGTTTAAGGGAAATTGGAAAAATGTTGATATTAAGAGAATCTGCACTTCTGATACCGATGACTTTATACAAAAAGTGATTCAACCTAAAAAAAATTTAATAATAACTTTATTCGAGACAAGTTACAAAAAGCTCAACCGAGAGAAGATTATAAAGAATTACTTGATTTGGCTTTAATATTTATCGGTATGTAGTATTAACTGCAAACTTCAAGTGTGTATAAGGTTGTGGAAAGATTATAAAGTAAAATAAATTAATTTTTTTCAGGCGATATAACACAACTAATGTTTCGAGCGCCTGGAGCATTTCATCACGCGAGAGGGATGGCAAAAGCTATCTATGTACTAAAAATTTACATATTTCAAGATCAGTTCAATATGACTATAAAGGGAAAAAGGCTATAAGCAGAATCTCACTTTTCATTGTTTATATTTACATATTTGGGTGTTCATACCACCCCTTTTTCAGTATGTGCTCCGAGTAATGATTTGGAATTTGTAAAAAACCTTTACTGAGGTATCAGAATGCTCTGTGAAAAAATTTTCTAAATACTTGTGGTATTTATCAGAGGAAATGATTTCACTGAGTTTATTCGATACAAATCTTGAAACAAACACAACATCTAAGATGGTGACAATTTTCAAGGGAAATAGTTGTAAAAATAAAAATAAAATGCACGACTGGGTCGCGCGAACTTGCTACTATGTAATAGACAAGGAATTTTAAAAACGAATGTTATTACAGAAAACTGTTCATAAGGATAAAATTATTTTTTTAAATTCATTTAGTAGTAAGAGATAAAAACAGAATGCTATGCAAATATGAATTTATGCAAGAACAAAAATTATAAGTCGTTGTAGAGTGGTTTCTTAAAAAAATAGCTTTTATATACAGACTTTTTGAAAGCTTTTTAAGAAAAAAATTTGGTACGCCAACTTTAGGTTTTTATTATTGTACGAATGAAAATCAAATTTCCATAAAAAATATTAAACTGTTTTTGAAATATCGAATTTTCCAAAAAAAAATGATTTTTTTTTCAAAAATCGAAATAATACTTTTTTTTAAGTTTTGAAATGCAATGTTTTTTAAACTTTTTAGAAGCATCTCTATAAGAAAATTTCATTAAAATTCGTTATGTCGATAATGAGCAATTCAAAATTTGAAAAAAATGGTTCTATGGTAGGTACAAGCTGTAATATCTTAATTTCAAATTTTGTTTTATTAAATTAAAGATCCTAAGAATTAATTGAAAGAAAAAAATTTGTATCAAAATTCTACGCGCAGTTTTCGAGAAAAATACGATTTTTGAAAACCATTTTTTAAGATTTGAATGGTGGGTACCTTTAGTTTTAGGTAAAATTATTTTTTTTCTCACATCTTGTAGATTATATTGAGAAACTTTCATTTATCAATTTTAAAAAAATCTAGAATGGGGTTTCGAAATATTGAGTTTTGAAAAAAAAATTTTAAGTTTTTTTTTTTAAATCCAAAATTTCTTTTTTTTTTGGAAATTTGAATACAATTTCAAGTTTTTGGGAAGCTTTAGCAAAAAAAATATAATCAAATTCAGTTATACCGTTTTTGAGAAAATCAAAAACAAAAAAATGGTTCTATGGGGGGTAGCCTCAATAACCATTTTTCGGAAAAAAATTTGTCAACCATTATCTAGCTTAAACTAAAAGAATTTTTTTTGTATTTTTATTTTTGTAGTTTTTGAGAAAAAAAATATTTTTAAAATTTCGAAAAAAAAATCGTACTGCAGGTACCGTTATTTTTAGTCTTAAAAAAAAGGAAAAAAACGTGTGGGGGGGAAATTAATAATGATATCTACCAAGTTCGGAGAAAATCGGCCGAGCTGCTTAGGCTGTAGTCGAACCGACAGACAGACAGACAGAATTGCGAGATCCACTTTTTTAGTCTTCGCTATCATCGTAATGTCAACTTTGATCAAAATCTCGAGTTCGATTTTTTTACGAATGCATAACTTGCCTTAAAGTACCTATAAGTCGGAAGAAAAATGAGGGCTGAAGTTGAATTTGGTGAAAATATTGAAAAACTAGAACTCCAAGGCTTTGTGACCGAAAAAACTCTTTTGAATTTCTAGATTTGAAAATGGATTGGCTTTTCGAAATTAAACTTTCTAAATGGCTGTACAATGAGAGCTATCAAACTTGAAATAATATTGTGAAAAATTTTAAAGTTGTTAATGATGTTGTGGAAAGAAGAGTCGCATTGACTCAAGAGTTCAACCCAATCCATTTGAAAGATGAAAATCAAAAGCAAGCAATAATACTTGGAGTCCAAAATCATCAAAATTTCCTTGATGTTACCATAAGAATTTGTACAAAATATATTTTAAAACTAAAGTTTTTGAATCAATAGTCATTAACTAGACGATTGGACCAACATTCACGTCTCTATCTTTAAAACTCGAAAGGTTATTCAATTTTGAAGATTTGGGAAGAAATCCGATTTTCATGCAAAAAAATGAAAAACCGCTGGTAGCACTATCTAAAACATATCCGATTTTGATAAAATCTTGAGGAAATTTTTTTTTCGAGTTAGTCTTTGATATTTTGGGGTGCAGTCCCTAAAATTCGAAAAAAGCTTTTTTTTTTAATCACCCAATGCATAATTTTCAAACTTGTTTTTGTCACTTTCAATTTAAAAAAATATATTTTTCGATACAGAAACCATAATTAATTGTGGATTTCGATAAATTCTGCTTTGTACTAATAAGAATATGATTAAAGTGTAATCTAAGTATAAAATTAGAATTTTGTTCAAGTTTCCAGCATTCTCTAACATTTTCAAAGAGTTTTACTAACAAAATACCAAAATTGATTTTTTTCCGTGCATGTCATTTAACGTTTTGTAAGAACCTCTCAGTTAAGAAGATTTTTAGATGAATTGAAGGGCTTCAAAAGTACTATACTTCATTAGAAACAAAACTTGATATTTTCTTATGAAAAAAAATTAGTATTTTTGATAATATAGTACAGAAATCTGGTTTTCAACCGAAATATGAACGTACATGCAGAGGCAAGGCGGTATGGTAAGCAGTGGCGAGGCGTCATATTGTTCAAGTCGTGCATGAACGACTAGCTTACAGGCGACATTATTTTAATTTCTATCTAATTAACTCACACCTCATACTTATACTGTTCGTTCATTCCTTATAGTTATATCTAATGTATACGATATACGTACATATTTTCCATTTTCCAACTCGCGCATTCCTTCTCTGAACTACCCAAACAAAACCTGCTACTGTTTTTTTTCACTCAACCGATCAGTAGGTATCTACCAAGTCGTTCATACGATTTGGCAACGAAATGAACCCATAGAAAGCATACAAGAAAAAAAAAAAAACAATTCGCTCGTTGTAGGGAGCATTTCGTGCAAATCTGTTTTGAACGAGTAGAGCTTTTTTTTTAATACATAGAATGATGGAAATGAGGAAAACGGGTAGCTAGGGCATAGGTAAGTAGTTTATTTATTTATTTAGGTACATATTCCAATATTTAATTTTTTTATTTGTTCGAATATGAGAAATGAGACGGGCGTCGTTCATAGGGACGGTTTCGTTCAAATCAGTTTTGAACGAGGAAAGCTTTTTTTACTGTGGAATGAAGGAAATGAGGAAAACGGCTAGCTGGTACTTGATCAACACATACCTACCTTTTTATTATTGACATAAAAATAAAAACATTATAATGTACCTGCCTTTATATAAAAAAAGACTTGTTTGACTTCTTGGCATTGCAAATAAGAATTTTGAAACTGAACGACTACATTTTTTAGGCACGCGTCGCCGCTGATGGTAAGTGCTGCCGCACACGGTCCCATGAGTTAAGAACAAGAATTTAACAAGTTTTTAATAAATAATTTGAACACTTTAATTTTTTAATTTCTTTATTCCACTGAGGTATACCAACGAGTGTTATTCTATTCAGTCAGATTTATTTGACATAATATAATGTATTTCAATACATTTACCCCTATTACAGAATTCGGCGAATGAGCTAAAGTGACAGTTTCAATTAATCTCGAAACTTTTGGTATTACTGAATCCGACGTAAGAAAGTTGAACGACAGAACGAATGTCGGTAACAATCCCTGCACCACCGACATTCTGTTCAACCTATCTCTGGTATTACTAAATCCGCAGTCCATTCGCACTCCATAAAATTTCTATCATTTTACATTCGTGCCAACTTCAAAACGAATCTGAAGTGAATTTTTAACCAAACGAAAAAAAAAAAAAACAAAAATTAGCAATGGAAAGCACAAAAATATCGGAAACAATTTAGAGAAATGGTGGAAATGATGAAGACGCAACCGGACATAGCCAGAAATCTAACAAAAAAAAAACACGCAACGATGCTTGATTTCACAGATCGATAGCGATGCTATTATCAAAGCCTAGGCCGTTGACTAAATGCCTGTTACTGATAGGAAAGTTCATAAATGATAGGGTAATTTTAGGAATCGACAATGTAGTTCGGCGAATTTCATAATTCAGTTTTACAGCGGATGCGAAAGGTCAACGGATCGAGTTAACTCACCGTTCTGCGAATTCTGTAATCGACATGATTATTTCAATACATATTTGACAATAAGTAGTTATCATTAAACAATTAAAATATTTATAATATAAAATAAGAATTATGGATTAAAATGAAGTTAGATATTCACTTTGTGGTACTAGCACCAGTTTTAAGTGCATTATAAAAAAGATGAAATGAAATGATGAATGAAAGTAAAGCCGCGCCGAGAAAAATATTGGAGAAGGTAAATTTGAATATATTAAGCAAGTAATAAACGTTGAATTAAATAACTATTTGAACTTAATCTTGACAATAACCAGATTCTGAGGCTTATTAAGACTTTGTTAAGTCTAGATCTAATCGAAATATCGACTGGAAGTTTGTTGTAGATGGGCATATCTACAGAACTTTTAAACTTGTGATTTTGAAACTTTATTTTTTCAAATACTTCGCACACCACTGAGACTTTGCGCACTTTTTATTGAACCTATCAGTATGTTGAATAAATAGTCGTGCATCGATTTTATCGCGGGCCGTTGAGGTAGGGAGGGGCAATTTAAGAAAAAAATCACTTAAAGCAGAAAAAAAATTATTAAAAAAAACCGGTGATACCTACAGAGTAATGCTATAGCATTTTGAAAAGCCAGAAATACATTCTTTAATTTTGTTTTTAAATAAAGTTGTTCGAGTGAATAGTTTTTGAAAAATTAATTTTCAAAATCAAAATTTTGAAAAAAAAATGAAAATTTTTTTTTAAACAATTTTTTTTTTTCAAAATTTTACATAATTAAGTATTAATAAGCTCTTATTAATTTTTGATCAAACACAAAAAACCGGATGTCAAAATGTTTTGTAGTTTTTGAGAAAATCAAAAATAACAAAAACTACTTTTTCATTTTTTTTCAAAATTTTGATTTTGAAAATTAATTTTTCAAAAACTATTCACTCGAACAACTTTATTTAAAAACAAAATTAAAGAATGTATTTCTGGCTTTTCAAAATGCTATAGCATTACTCTGTAGGTATCACCGTTATTTTTTAATAATTTTTTTTCTGTTTTAAGTGATTTTTTTCTTAAATTGCCCCTCCCGCCTAAACGGGGGGAAATAGATCCCCCCCTCCCATACGATTTTTTTCTTGTCTAAGTTCAACCTACACGCCCTAGCTTTTTGTCACACCTTATGCAAATCACCCTGTATACAGTATTATAAGAGCAGGACCCGAAATTTCATTTATTTGAATAAATACTCTAATTAAGGTTGATAATTTTAAAACTACAATAATTACTTTTGTGGCCCATTGTTTTTCTAGAAATCTATAAGCATACAGTAAGATCAGAAGCAGAAAAGATCGATTTTAAGCCTTGCGAAAGATGTGCTATACATTTAAGTGCAAATTTCCATTCTTGCAGAAATTCGATCTCTGATTGAAAACATTTCTAGTCTCGAAAATTTATTGCGCACATACTTGATTCATGGCTTGATTTCTTCGTTTTTACTTGAGGAATAAAGATAATTGAAAATTATAGTGATATTCCTTGGGCCGTCTTCAAAAAATAACGAAACATCGAAAAAACATATTTTTATTAAAAAGTTATTACACTTATAGAAAGATCTATAAGTTATCACAAAACTGGCGCACACTTACGAAACTTACGATAATATTTCTTATTGGTAAAGGCAACATTTTGCTTGTAAAAGTAAAGACTCAAGTTGCGGGCCGCGAGTACATCAGAGCATAATTTAAAAATAAACGAGATTATTACAATTGAGATTTTTTAAATTTAGCTTGTTTAAGAAACTATAAAAGCGCAGATAAATACTTAGATGACTCAATTTGGAAAATACATATTCTTAATAAAGTAATTCACCGGAATAAAAAAGAAATTCAAGTATATTTTAACTTGGAGCTAAGATATTCATAGCTATATGTTCATAACACAGAGTTTAAAAGTTCTGTAGAATTGCCCAGATATGCGGAGCTGTATTAATTGCAAATCGTCTAACAAGTTCTGTTCTAGTTCTAGGAACTATCGCAGTATTAGAGGCCCTTAATGAATGGGTAAAATTGTTACTAGTTAAATTGGTAAAACCACTTCGTAAGTAAAACAGTCTGAGTACTTTATATACGTTTGAGTGGCAACACCTTAATAGATTTAAACAATGGAATGATAGCTCCCAACTAGGCTTGAAAAGCATTATTCTGACTATCTTTTTCTGGGCTGTGATAATAGGTTTCAGATTACTAATGAATGCATTACCCCAGCAAAAGATACCTTATTCCAAACGAGAATTGACCAACGATGTCATTAAGTTTGTTGGTACTAGCCTACTATTTATTTGCTACCTACTATTTAGTCTACAGTAAATATTTTGTTTCACAGTTTGTATATGATTTCCAATTAAGTTTACTGTCTATAGTAACTTCTAGGTACTTAAATTCAGCAAGCAAGAGACATTGCAACTATGACAATCACAATTTAAGTCATGTAGACCAACTCAATGGATAAAAAACTCGCTTATAAGAGAGAAACACATTACTTTCAATTTGCTGCTTAGTATCAAATTATGATACCAAATTACCAAGTACCAAATTAAGCCAGCATGCTAAGACAGCATTCATTAAGATCTTTTAGTGCTCAGAAAGGGGTGCAGCATAAGTTAAAGCCAAATCATCGGCAAAGGCTATTATGTTATTATTTAGATTAAGCTTAAAAATGGAGTTTAAGTAAATAAGGATGACTGAGCCTTGAGGAACCCCCACATTCGAACAAAGGATCGAATTACTCATTGAAGCATTAGCACGAACAAGTTTCTCTCTATTCTGAAGATAGGATGAGAACCAGTTCAAAATGTTGTCTTTGAAACCATATTTGTAAAGTATCTTCAATAACTGCTTGTGATCAACTAAGTCAAAAGCCTCTATTAGATCTAGGAAGGGAGCAGATGTTTTGTTACCTTTATCTATTTCCAGATGTATATGTTCTAAGACTGACAGTATAGCTTCTTCAGTGCACTTTCCCTTTACGAAGCCAAATTGCGATTTACTATGAATATTATATTTATCAAAAAATTTCGAAAAGTTTTTCGAAAATTATGGAAAATACGGATAATAGGGCAATCGGTCTGTAGTTGTTTGGATAGCTTTTGTTACCTTTTATACGTATGGGGATTACTACTGCAGTTTTCCAACACTCTGGGAAAATACCTTTTTGAAAGCTAAGATTCACAAGATATGTTAAAGGGTTGATAAAAAAGCTACTGAATTTTTAGCAATATCCAATATGTGGTCATTCCACAAAAAGTGGTCAGTAATACCAAGAATTGATAGCTTTTCAGTTTCCACGATGCATGCGCCATCCATAAACAATGGGATAGGGAGAATATTCCGCTTTAATGACAAAAAACAGCTCTGAGTTTTAGAAACACTAAATTCAACACGATTTTGAATACCCCATTTAACGATGCTATTTAGATCGGAATTTAATGAGCTCAACATATCCGTTGCAATTCTACATTCAAAGAACAAGGAATTGAATCAAGAAATGAATATGAAAAGCTGAGGGTGCTGTCATCAGCAAAACAGTTGAGTTTGTTTCGGAAAAAATCATTTATAAAAATGAGAAAAAGAGTCGGAGACAAAATGAAGCACCCACCGCGTTTGCTGAACGCAAGTTTGTGCAAAAATATCATGAGACTGGTGTTCTAGTGGACAACACTCATAATACCCTCCGTCGTACGTTGCGCACAGATGAGAATGTGGCTGCTGTAGCTTAGAATGTGAGACTCAATTCACGAACTTCAATATCATAGATTTCAACCAATCAACATTTCACGTACTAGCCTGAGGAGAATTCCGCACAAAGATCTCGGATTATTCGCTTAGAAGGTCCAATTGACTCAGCAATTGAAGGGGCACGACCACCTATAATAATGGGAATGTTTGCCTTTACTAATAAAGTCATAATACATGGACAAAATTTAATTTTTATTCGTACATTGATAAACACTTTAAAAATTTTGTATATAAAAGCTTATTTTTTTAAGAAACCACTACAACGAATTATAATTTTGTTCTTGAATAAACTAATTTTTGCTGAAAATACATGGCATCTTGTGCTTAGCTCCAACTGTTAAAAGAGTTGTTTTAGTTATTTAAAAAATGAATTTTATCCTTGAGAACAGTTTTCTCTAATAACATTCATTTTTGAAATTCTTAGTCGTTTACATAGGAGCAAGTTCCCAGTCGTGCATTTTATTTTTTTGTAGTTTACAAATACAAATTTGTTAAATATAATTTTTTTTTTTGTAAGTTTGTGCTTCACCAATTCAAACAACTTTACAATTTTGTTCAGTTTATGAAAATTTCTTACAATGGAAAAATGATGTGTAGATTTAATTACAATTTGTAATTTTCAATAAGAATCTCGTTTCCAGTTTAAGAATGTCGTTACGTCGTAGGCATTGTGGCACCGATAGTGATATAAGTGACCATTTCATGTTAAATAGACGAAGAAAAATTTATCAACCGCGTATAAATTACGAAATTTCTGATACTTTTACATTCAACGAAAAGTTTCGCTTGAAACGTGTTAAGGCAGAAGAAATAATAAGACAAATTGGACCACGGATTGCAAATAGGACTGAAAAAAAACTTTTCAAAACCGATGCAGCAATTCTATTTTGCTTATTCATAGCTGTTGATGTTCCCTATCGGTCGACTTACAAATTTGTGAAAAAAATTGTAGTCTACAAGTCTGGAAATTAAATGGTGAAACGGTTTTTTTAGTAATTTTAAATTACAATTTCCCCTATTTTATGTCTCTTTTCTCACAAATTTGTTGGAATTATGTTTGTAGTTTGTGAAACAGAAAATCAGTTTACAAATTTGTGATTGTAATTGTAGTTTGATGAAATAGACCACTGAAAGCCAACATAATCAATGCCATTGGTCAAATTCAGTGAAAAGCGCAGCGCCTCCGCACTTTCTTCCAAAATTACTTTTATCGGTGCATAACTTTGAACCCATGAAGATATCGCTACAATTTTTTTTTTCTTCTCAAAAGAAATTTCCAAGGCTCCGAAAATAGTGATTTTTAAGAAATTTTTAAATTCACTCAACATTACAAATTACATTACTCTTTTATGCCGTCACTCTTTTATGCCGTCACTCGCACCACAGCAGGAATCATCATCATCTTCTTCACACCCGCCGCCGCCGCCGCCACCACCACTAACATCTTCTCCCACCGAACAGCTACCATCTCAGTGACAACCAACATCACCGTCTCTTCATTTCTCTTCTTCGCTCGCCAAGCATTGTTCACGTAATGATCTTTTAGGTTATTACCAAAATATTGGAGGCATGCGGACAAAATTGCAACAATTGTTCTTATCTTCGTCTTCCAAACAATATGATTTCATTGCGCTCACCGAGACTTGGTTAACAAGCAATCACCACAATGCCGAAATATTTAATAACAATGATTATTCCGTCTTTCGTAAAGATCGCTGCTCCATATCAACTGGATTACAAAGAGGGGGAGGTGTAATGCTTGCAGTTCGCTCCACTTTCTCATGTGTGGAGATGTTTTTGCCTTCTTCTGCTTATTCCCATTCGTATGACGTTGACCAAATGGAGGGCTCACAGCTGTACCGAACCAAGTCAAAAAAAAAAAATCCAAAACTAATGCCAAAATCTCCGCAAAGTTGACCTTTATTCAGTGCAGTAATGAACTATTAACTTCCCATAGGGAGTTATTGTAATCGGTCCGATTTGTCAAATTGGAATTTTTGACATTTCTCGACGTTTCAAGGTCCCTAGAGGCTATATCAATCATTTTTAGAGAGATGTCTGTGTGTGTGTGTGTACGTACGTTCGTACGTTCGTACGTTCGTACGTTCGTACGTTCGTACGTTCGTACGTCCGTACGTTCTTGTACCATTTTTCGTCGTCGATATCTCATGAACGAGTAAAGATATCGACTTCAAATAAATTTTGTTTAATAGATAATAACTTCAAAAGAGGCTGAAAGGGCGTTTATTAAAATTCAGTGAGTACTTTTTTCACTATAACGGTTTAAAAAAAAAGTAAAAATTTTGGTTAGTTTCAAATATCTCACGAAAAAATAATGCTATTGATTTCAAATAAAATTTAATGTACTCATTATAAGGTCATACAGATTTGGTATGAATTTGGAAAAAAATGAACATACCGTTATTTTTTTAAATAAAAAAAACTGAAAAAAAAAATTTCATAACCCAGATATTCTAAGAACGGAAAACAATTTGAAACTCAAAATAATTTTATTTTACGAAAAATAATGTGTTTGACAACTGGTGAAAATTTCAAAAAAAATCAGTTTACAGTTTTTTTACAAAAAATAAAAAACTATATAAAATTCTATTGAAAATTGGTAAAAATAGTTTTTCGACTCAAATTTCTCGAAAACTAGTAGTGATATTGACTTCTTATTTTGTTTATTTTATACATAGTATAATTTTGTACAATTGGTAAAATTTTGACAAATATTGAATTAATAGTTTTTTTTTTAAACAAATGGGAAGTTATCAGTGTGGGTCGCACCCAGCCTCTTTTTCAAAAATTGTTTTGTTCCTTAGTTAACGGTAAAAGAACCAAGTCAGTGCCTCTCATTTTCGATTTATTTCAAAGCATAAACGAACCAAGTCAGTATTATTCAGTTTTCCTCAATTTTATAGTCGAACAGACGTGGGGATATGGTGTGTTTCGTATTTTTCATCTCGTTCTGCATGCTGCCCCCCTGAAACCCCCCTACTAGGGTACACTATAGTATTTGGGGTATTTGCGAGGTTGGGTCCTCAGACCTTTTATGTCCATGGGGAACCCCTAGTGGGGCATAAAGCATCCACAACGTCAGCTCGCCATCGTGTTCGGTTCCTGGATATTAGTCGCAAATCCCTCCAACTCTTGCCTAGTTGGGCTGCTCCGTCGTCCAGCTCTTTTTCCTTCTTTAGTGAGTGGATTCCACTGCATTTCATGCGCCGCAATACAGTTGTCGCCTTTTCGAAGCGTGTGTCCGATCCACTGCCACTTTTGACGTCGTATAATAAAGTGAATAGGTTCCTGATCCGTTTTTCTGAGGAGCTCTTCGTTTGATATACGATTGGGCCAGAAAATCCTAAGGATGTTTCGTAGACATCTATCTATTAATGAACGTTTGTAGCTTCTTAGTGACACCTACTGTTACATTCCAAATGCTGCAACCGTAAAGTAAAACGGATTCGACGTTGGATCGAAACAGCCGTAGCTTGGTTCTTAATCTTAGAGAGTTATTCCTCCACATACCGGTTGTTGAGAAATATTTATGAGAGAAGACGACTGGGTTCCGAGGCTGATCATCTTTGTTTTACCGTAGTTGATTTTCATCTCCACGATTTCTGCTTCCCTCTCCACCCCCGTTGTCAATTGGTGGAGATCCATGATCCTATGAGAGAGCAAGCATACGTCGTCCGCATTGTCAAGAAGTTTCAGGTGAGATGTCAGAGTCCATCGAATCCCTCCGTTTCCCGTCAAGGCCGCTCGCAGGAGATCGTTTATCACCAACAGAAACAATATTGGTAACAGAATTCAGCCCTGCCTGCGTAAACCTGCTTGTTCGTCATGGAGTGTGCCTTCTAGATGTTCCCTGATGCGTTCCAGTACTATTTTCGCTAATATCTTGACAACGGCAGGCAGAACACAAATCCCCATTCCAGTTTTCGGAGTTGGGTGTATGCATTTAAAAAATCTGGATTTAAAAAAACTTTGAATTTATCCTATTTATCCAATATCAACAGCTGTATTCTAAATAAACATATATGTGGCCAATTCACTTCATTTCACAATTTTGGAAAAAAAAATGGTCTAAACTCTTTTTTTATTTTTTTTTATTTAAATTTATGCGAAAAATGCGAAATAAACCGTTAGCGAGATAATCTTGACCGTTGCTGGACATAATTTCTCATGGCTCAAAATCAGGTGGCTTCGATTCGATCGCAATTCACCTTTTTTTCAAATTTATTTTATGAAGTTTATTTAGGAAAAGCAAAGAAAGGGAGGAACCTACAATCCCAATTTTGAACAAAATAGCCTCTATCCAACTCGTCGTAAAATTACGTCAGATAAAAGAAGGGATATGATAGATTTACTTAAACTTATTCCATCCATGTACCATAGTTCTTATAAGAACCCACCCAGGACCAGCCCCAAAGTCATGAAGACGATGAAATTTTTTATCACTAATAACTGTTGTTTTTGTTTAAATAACCTTTACTTTGTAATACATTTGTGTTAAGTTTTTGAAATAAATTCATTATTTGTTTTTCCTCCTTTTTTAAATTATACCAATTTTTATTTTCCTTACTGACAATTTTTCATAATTTTTCGAGGCAATAATGAACCAAGTCACATTTTTTTTTAATTTTTCTTAAATATTGGGTACATTTTTCAATTCTTCTTTTTCATTTTTGGTCAAAAGAAAACTGGGTAAATAAACTTTCCAAATGTCTTTACTTTGAGTTAAATATGTATTTCAGTAATTAATGGCAGTTTATTTACCTAACCTCATAATATCTTCGAAATCACTTTTTCTGACTTGGTTCGGTTCAGCTGTGAGCCCTCCAAATCATAGTTAAAATCATCATTGCAAATCGCTGCGTTATATTTATTGTTGTAAGCTATATTCCACCTAAAAGCTCATTAGATCTTTATAAAATTCATGTACAAAACTGTCAATTTTATTTATCGAAGCTTAATGAAAATGAACATATTATTATACTAGGAGATTTTAATTTAACTAATATCGATTGGGTTTATGATCCTGAAGAGTTTCAACTTTTACCTTTCAATGTTAATAATGATTATGAAATCGAACTCATTGATTCTGATTGATTGATTGATTGATTGATTGATTGATTGCTAGTTATGATTTAGTTCAATTTAATTGTTGTAAGAATGATTTTAATCGTGTACTCGATCTTGTTTTTGCTGACAGAGAATTAAATATATTAGTAGATAAATCATTGTATCCAATTTTTCCCAACTCTGTTCATCATAATGCATTATCTATCCAATTTTCTTTTTATGATTATTTTAAATCAGTTAACAATATTAATTATAAATTAAATTACAAAAAGGCTAATTTTGAAGGCATAGCGAGTTATATGTCTCAAATTCCGTGGCGTTTAAATTTTCATTCCTTAAATTTATTTCAATCCTATAATTTATTTATTGATAATCTGAAAGAGGCGATTAATATTTATGTACCTAAAGTAAAAGCTATCAACAATTCAAAGCCTCCTTGGTTTAGTAAAAGGCTTTATAATTTAAGTAATAGAAAAAACAAGGCTTACAAACTAATTCGTAATTATCCACACAATACTGCATTTAAGAATAATTATATCAGGTTGGCGAGAGAATTCGATTTTCTAAACAAATTTCTGTACAAAAACTACATGTTCTTAATTGAATCGAATTTAAAAAGAAATAGTAAGTGTTTTTGGTCCTTTATCAAAAGTAAAAAAAAATCAAATGGTATTTCCAGCTCTATGCAATATATGGGCTCTACATATTCTGATCTTCCGCAGATTTGTAATTTATTTAGTGAATATTTTAAATCCAACTACACTAATCCAAATGAAGTACATCCTCGATGTACTGAATATTGTACTTACCAACATATGGTTGACATTGGTCATTTAGAGGTTAATACTTCGGAAATTGAGGATGGTCTTTTGAATTTGGATTGTGACAACAATCCTGGTCCTGATGGAGTTCCTCCAATCGTTTTGAAGAAATGAGCAGCTGCTCTTTCTGTCCCCCTTTTTATATATTTAATAGCTCTCTTGCTAGCGGTGAATTTCTCTCAGAGTGGAAAAAATCGTTTATTATTCCAATTCATAAGAGTGGACCTAAGCAGGAAATATCTAACTATCGTCCAATATGTAAACTGTCAGCTATCCCAAAACTTTTTGAAAAAATTGTATACGTTAAGTTGGCTTTTTTATT
This sequence comes from Philhelius festivus, assembly GCA_963931855.1. Taxonomy (NCBI): domain Eukaryota; kingdom Metazoa; phylum Arthropoda; class Insecta; order Diptera; family Syrphidae; genus Philhelius; species Philhelius festivus. The sequence continues at coordinate 125,152,452 of OZ007555.1, read as the reverse complement.
GAAAGAATTTATTTCACCGTTTCAACATGGCTTTGTTGCAGGAAGATCAACAACTACTAATCTTGCCATCTTTTCTAATTTCCTTTTGAATAAACTCGAGGAAGGATATCAAATTGATGTGATTTACACCGATTTTGCCAAGGCCTTCGATAGAGTTAGTCACTTAATTTTGATTGAGAAGATGCAGAGATTGGGTTTTCACTCAAGTATGCTGAAATGGTTGATATCTTACTTAAAAGATCGTATACAATATGTATCAATTGACCAAATACTTTCGAGTCCGGTAAATGTATCATCAGGAGTACCCCAAGGAAGTCATCTGGGTCCATTTCTCTTCCTTATATTTATTAATGACTTGCCAGACATCTTTTCAAACTCCATTCAACTTCTTTTTGCTGATGTATAAAATCTATCGATGATTGTTTTCTTTTACAAGATGACCTTCAAAGTCTAACAGAATGGTGTAAAGTAAACCAATTATCCTTGAATGTTTCTAAATGTCATTGTTTTTCTTTTTGTCGCAATTATTACCCAGTCCTATTCGGGTACAAAATTGAAAACCATGTTCTGGATAGAATATCAGAAAAAAAAAGACCTTGGTGTGGTTTTCGACTCAAAATTAAATTTTATTAAACATGTGGAATATATTATAAGCAAAGCAAACTCAATGCTAGGTTTTATTAAACGCAACTCCAAGTACTTTAAGAATCCATATACTCTAAAATCCCTATATACCTCTTATATTAGGTCTATTTTAGAATATTGTTGTGTGATTTGGAATCCTTACTATAACATTTATTCGAAAAGGATTGAAAATATTCAAAAAAAAATTTACTCGATTTGTAGTTTGGAAATTAGGTTGGAACATCGAAACTCCCTCCTACCCTACTAGATGTAAACTTCTTGGCCTCCAAGCACTTGTAAATAGAAGAAAAATGTATTCTGTTATGTTTATAAGTGACATTTTAAATAATCATATTAAATGCCCTTTTCTGTTATCTTTGATTGATATTTATGCACCATCTCGACAGCTTAGAGAACGCCGTCTCCTACGAGAAAGTGAACATAGGACAAACTATGCACTAAATGAACCAATAACTCGCTGTGTCAGAGAAACTAACCTTATTTCTACATATCTATATTGATTTCAATTTTAATACAAGTAGACTAACTTTAAAAAATAACTTGCTATTATACTTTTTAAACTAGCTTTTTTTTTATTCTTATGTAAGTATGTTATATTTTTATTATTTTGTATTAGAATTATATGTGTCTTTGTAACAAAATATTTATTTATAACTTTTTCGCTAGTCTAATTGAAGATGTTAAATGAAATAAATAAATAAATATATAAATAAAAAAACAAACATAAAAAAACCTAATCAGACAATAAACTATTCTGATACCAATTTACGAGTACCATTACTGTTATGTAGGTATTTGTATGTTTTATGCCCTTATAACTTATGTCGATTTCCTTTACCCACTAGGGATTTCGATCCCTTGTCAATTTTTTTCTTTTGGTGTGTGTATTTCGTATACATGTTAATCCCTCTTCAAATACTTATTCGAGGGATTTGATCTCTGTCAAAAAAAAAATTTTGGTGTGAAGGAACGTAAAATCTGTCGAGAGATCGAAATCTTCACACAGAAATTGATTTCTCATGTGTAAAGGAAATCGACATTAGTATTATTTGTTGTTGGCTTATAGGCTGTAGGTCTGTTTTTTTTTTCTCAAATTAAATTAAACACAATAATTGTTTAAAACGACGTTTCGTTCATGATTATGAACATCATCAGGTTTTTATTTCTATGAACACATTAAAGAAAATACTGAGTTAAAGCATGGATTTACAAAATTGAGCAAGAGTAATGCAAGAAATTATTATAATAAAATTGTTATATTCTAACTGACTAACATTTGTTTTTACGATGAACATTTAAAATGTAAAGAATTGATCATTATTCCAGCGGACAAAGGTAACGTAACTGTTGTAATGTATAAAAAACGGCTAAAAGTCAAAAATGAAACATATGATGGAGGAAAGAGCTACATGCTGGCCAATCAGAACTGACCCAACCAATAAATTACAAACGATGAACAATAATTTCGTTAAAGACCTCCACGCTAAAAACGTATTAAATCATATTGAGAAACAGAGGATGATGATATACAATCTGGTGGCACCAAGAATTCGCGGACTTCCAAAAATTCATAAAGAAGAAATGGCTTTAAGACCTATTTGTTCTCAGTACAACGTAAAAGACTCACTTGATTTCAAATCCAAACTTGACAACATCAAAACTGACGAGGACGAAATTCTAGTGTCTTTTGACGTAGTTTCCCTCTTTACCAACATTCCTTTGAAACTTGCTTTAAAACTCATACAGAGAAAATGGGATAATATAAAGGAATATACTAGAATCACAAGACAGACATTTTTGAAACTATTGCGTTTTTGTGTAGTTGACAATAATTACCTTATATGGGTCATTTTTTAAAAATTGACATTTTTTATTGATCGTTTCAAAAAAATTTTTTCAGTTTTTCTTGGGTTTTATTTTCTAAATTTACAGTAAACAAGTAGAAAAAGAGTTTTTCGAGTTGCGCAAAAATAATTTCAAATATTTTTCATTTACGAGTATTTTTCGATAAAAATTAAAATTGAAAATTTCGAATGTATTAAAAATGTTCTTTTTTGCATAAAATAACAATAAATAGTATTAAACAATAAATAGTTGAAATTTTGTGGAAAGCAAATAAATTTAATAAGATAATTAATAAAAAATACAAATTAAATAAATTTTGCTTAAAAGCATGAAGGAGGCAAAAAAATATTTTTAAATAACGACACATAACTTTCTCGGAGCTTTTACGGTACCAATACTGTAAGGAATGATGAAAGAGTGGTTGAAGAGAAAGAGTGGTGACTCAAATAATGCTGTGTCTAATATTGTTTGCGTTAAGTTTTTAAAGATATCTCAGAAATTAAAGATAATGAACAAGTTGCGAACAGACAAAGTGAAATTGTCAGCTAATATCTTTGGTGATCAGAACAATAATAAAGGAAAAGCAAAAACTAAAATTTTCATAAACGATAGTCTAACTGCATACACACGTTCGCTTCTACAGAAAGCTAAACAGCTGAAGCTACAGGGTAAATGTAATTATGTGTGGGTTCGGAGCTCATCAGTATTCATCAGAAGAAGAGAAGGTGAAAAAGTAATTAAAATTAAAAACTTGGAGGATTTTTCTAAAAACAATTTTGAAATTTGTTAATTTTTAAATAATGATATCTAATAACAATATTAATTTTTTAGAAAATCCTTCTAACGATATGCATAATAATAGTATCTTTTCTTGTATGAATTATGATGAAATTCATTGTCTCTGTATTCATCATCCTAACGTAAATTCTTATTCTGGGTTCTCTGTAGTACATCAAAACATTCGCAGTGTTAGAAAAAATTTTGATGTTTTCTTGGCTCATCTCGCATCTTTAAAACATTTACCAGATCTCATATTTCTGTCTGAGATATGGATTTTTGATTATGAGGTAGATAATTATTCAATTCCAAATTTTACGTTCTCTGCTTATTGTAATAATTCTTACGCTGCTGGAGGTGTGGCAGTGTTTTATAGAAGTGACATTGTGTGCGATATTATCTATCCTAAGTTAAAAGCTGCTGATTCGATTGTCGTAAATTGTGAGATATCTGGTATTCGATTTTGTTTTGTTTGTGTGTACCGATTTCATTTCTTCACTATAAAGGCTTTTGTGGATGAAGTTTTTGTATTTTTGGAAAATCAAAGCTCTAAGAACCTAGTCCTCTTAGGGGACTTCAATATTGATATTTTGTCTGAATCGTTTGATGCTGATAATTTTCTGGTTGTTTTATCGTCCTTTGGTTTTGAGTCTTTGGTAAATAAACCTACCAGAGGTACTTCATGTTTGGACCACATTTTCTTAAGATTAAATAGAAATACTAATATGAACTACAAGGCAGATGTATTTGACCTTAAAATAACTGACCATAATTTAGTTGGTCTTCAGTTTGATAATTGATAATGGAGACAACTCCAGGACCAGGGAGTTTTATTCGAAAAAATTTCAAAAAATTAATTATGTTTCACTAAAATCTTCTTTGACGTATGAGTTTTGGGATGAAGTTTTTGCTGCAGAGAATCCGTCGATTGCTTTTGACATATTTTTAGATAAACTTTAATTCCATATTTCGAATAATAGTCTTTTTCTAGAAAGAAAAGATTTAAAGCTAACATGCCGTAAGCCTTGGATGAATTTGTCACTTCTAAAAAAAATAAATAAAAAGAAAAAATTATTTGGTTGTCTTAAAAAACATCCAAATAACACGAGACTAAAGACACTCTATGAAAAAATTTGTCTTGAGCTTAAAACTGAAATTCCCCTTTGTAGAGACACTTATTATGGTAGGAAACTTGCTGAAAATTTAGGTAACCCCAAAAAAGAATGGGAAATAGTTAATGGTATTCTGAACAGAAACAAAACCGAGGTGAATATCAAAATAGAAACTGATAACTCTAGTGAAGCAGATCCTCAAAAAGTTGCAAACCTGTTTAATGTTTTTTTCTCAAACATTAGTGATAATTTTTCAAAATTTTCATCTTTTGAAAAAACGAGGTGTTGTAATAACACTATAATTAATGATAGTTTTCAACCAAGAACTTTCTTCTTTGCTAATTTTAGTTCGGAGGAAATACATAATATCATAATGTCATTGAAAAATTCAAATTCTTCTTCTGATGATTTGATTTCGAGTATAACTCTCAAGAAAATTTCGTTTTACATTTCTGATATTCTTAGCTTCATCTTTAATTTCAGCCTGCAAAGAGGAATTTTCCCTGATGCCCTAAAAAAAGCCATAGTTATACCATTTCATAAAAAAGGTAGCACTTCAAGCTTGAACAATTATCGTCCCATATCATTACTTTCAGTTTTTTCAAAAATTCTCGAAAAAGGCATGAAATACAGAATGCTATCTTTTTTGAAGAAAACAAACTTTTTTAGTGACTACCAATATGGTTTTATGACTGGTAGGTCTACGGAGGATGCTGTTTTAAAACTCTGTGGGGAAATTTATAACAGCTTGAACAATTCTGATTTACCTTCATCTCTGTTCATTGATATAACTAAAGCTTTTGATACGGTGGATCATGTTTTGTTACTTGATAAATTGTATAAAGCCGGTTTTAGAGGTACTGTTTATGATTGGTTAGAATCTTATTTAGTGAATAGAAAACAAATGGTTAAAATTCAGGATAATCTCAGTTCCGAGAGATTTACTTATATTGGTGTTCCGCAAGGATCCGTATTGGGCCCTATCCTTTTTTTGGTATTTGTCAACTCGCTTTTTGTTCAACCTTTTAAAGGTAATATTACAGCTATTGCTGACGATACCGCTTTGACATATTCTTCGAAAAATTATTTCCAATTATTTATTGATGTCAATTATGATCTTGAGATACTGCGAAAATGGTTCCATAGTCATCGACTTATTATAAGTGACAAGACAAAATTTATGATTTTTAACTTAAAGATATTACTCTAAGTTATCATTCATCTTTCTGTCTTCGGTATAGGCTTAATAATGATTGCCTACATGATTCCACTACTTCCTATAACGAAAACCTGCTATGCTCTGATGGTTGTTTTGTAATTGAGCGAGTAGAAAGTTTCAAATACCTAGGCATACTTATAGATGCACAGATGAGTTGGAAAAACCACACTTCTAACTTAAAAGTTTATCTAAATAAGGTTGTTAGGCAAATCTACCATCTAAGTCTGTATTGTAGTCGGCCTATCCTGAAATTGGTCTACAATGGTTTATTTAAATCTAAGCTTCAATATGGACTTTCTTGTTGGGGTGGAACGCATCATAACAAAATTGAACCTCTACTAATTAAACAAAAACATGCTATTAGAATTATTGCTAGGGTTAATCGCAGAACATCAAGTTTTGATTTATTCAAGAACCTTAATATTCTACCACTTAAGCACTTATATTTCTATAAAGTATTAAAAATATTTTTTGAAAATTCTGGATATACGGCTGCTAGATTGTATGGATCTCATAGTTTGCGTGTTAACGGTATGAATTTGGTTACTGTACCTACTATTAAAAAAGCACATTTTTCTCACTTTTATTTGGTTACTGCACCTCGTTTATTTAATAACCTGCCAGAAAATATTAGATGCGAGAGAGTCAAAACAATATTCTTAAAAAATATTAAACTTTTGCTATTTTCTTTGAACTACAATGACATAGATAGATTTTTGAATGTAATTGTTTGAGAATAAAAAAATAACTTTAATTTCTTTTGTTGCATTTTGCATGATTTGATTTTGATTTGCTTTATAATAATTATATTATTTTTATTACATTATAAATGATCCCCATCAATTGTTTTTAAGTTTAATTTTGTAAATTTATGGTTCATCCAACTCTTGCCTTTGGGCAACAGGATGTTCCTAACTATTTTATTTGAAGTTTAATGCTATTGCTTATTTAATTATTGGTCATAAATTGTAAATATTGTAGCTTTAAGTCTTCATCTGAAATAAAGTTAAATAAAATAAAAAAAAAAATAAAAAAAAAAATCAGTATATTTATTTAGAATATAAAAATATTAATAATAATATGAGCCATTATAAACTAAAAGAACATATATTAAAAAACAAATACGAAAATGGCCACGGAGATTACAAAATCGACTATTTCTTAATTTTAATATAGTCAATGTAATTTAATGTCACCTAAATTATATAAGGTTCAAGTATGATTAAATACCTTTCTTTTGTCGGTGGTTAGACTAAAAAATATTAGTATGGTACAAAGATAACAAGGCCACGGAGATTACACTGAATTTTTACTCGGATGAAAAAATTATTTTGTATGTTAATTTTAAAGGAATTAACTGCAATAATTAAATTATAATAAAACATGAACTTGAAGGTTTTTTGACGTACTAAAAGATGATGCATCGTAAAAAATTATTAAAAATTGTTTAGTTGTTTGAAAAAGCGAAAATGTTTAATTATGTTTTTTTTTTTCAAAATCTTGTCACACTCATTCAACTAAGTACTGGGACAACAAAATTTTTTTTTTTGCATATCATAAAATTGAAGCTTAAGAGAAGGCCTTTGAAACGACAAGGCCCAAAATTAAAAAAAAAATCATTTTCATCATTAAAAATATTAATAAAACTGATTAAGCATCAAAATCACATCCCAAAAAGGCCACGGAGATTACACATTATTAATTACCATGGATATTCGTTACCATCAATCGATCTGCTAATTTTTTCTTATAATGCTGACATATAAACACAGTTCCATGCCAAATTTCAAGTGTTTAAATTGAAATGCAAAAAAAATAGAAGCTATAACGCTAAAAATGTAATTTTTTTAAAAAGACCCATATACGAAGACAAAATCTATCAAGAATGCACCTTTATACCTATGGGGAATCCAGCTTCGCCCATTATAGCTGACATCATATTGGAGGATCTACTTGATGTTTCTTTAAACAAATTGAATCATAAACCAAAAATTTTGACGAAATACGTCGACGATATATTTGCGATAGGTAGTTAAAATGTCTGAAATATACTTAACTTTGGTAGTATTAAACAGCTATCACAAAAATATTCAATTCACGTTGGAAAAAGAGAAAAATCATAGACTACCGTACCTGGACACGGTCATTATTAGGGAAGAGGGACGGCTGAAAATAGATTGGTATCAGAAACTTACATCTTCTGGTAGAATAATAAATTTTAATTCCCATCATCCAAAACAAACCATTTTCAACACTGTTAACAGAGTTCTTAACATCAGCGATAAAGAATTTCATGCTAAAAACAAATATATGTATTATCAAAAACATACTAATACCTAATAGTTTTCCAACGAATATAATACACACCTTGATTAGAAACTATAAACCAACAATAATTCATGCGGAAAGAACTGAAGCTCCACCTATAAAATACAAATCGTTTACTTACATAAAGCACATAGCGGATAGATTTAAACAATCCGGTTTCATTGATAAAGAGAAATACGATATTGCAATGAGCTCTACCAATAACTTAGGTCAGGTCTTCAGCAAATTGAAAACAAAAGTAGTGCAATGGAAGATTCAAACCTCATTTACAAAATAAGATACAATGGCAAAAAAGACGATAAGTGTGAACATGTCTATGCGGGAACTACAAAACAAAAACTAAAAAAAAGATATCAGGAAACAAATCAGACTTAAAATCAAATTCAGCCCAAAAAACAGCGTTGGCTACCCCCTGTATAACAAACAACCATAAATCAAATTTTGATGAGACGAAAATATTACAGAGAGAACACCAGTACAGCAAAAGGATGACAATTGAAACATACATACTATCAACTATCAATACATATTATCAACACGTCCAATACTGTGAAAAGAAAAACAGATCTTGACAATGTCCCCACTACAAGTACCTGATTGAAAGAAAAAAGAAGAAAAGAAGTTCCAGATCCCCTTAACACCCGCTTCCACCGTGGATGTGATGTCAAACAATGTTTCTATCGTTTCATGCTATCTTCCTCCTAAAATTCTTGTTCAAAATGTAAAGTATAGTATTGTGCGCAAGTAAAATGTAATTTTGTTTTTCAATTGTTAAGTTTAAATTTAAGTGCAATATACATATATGTATAAAACAATATGAATGTTTAAACGAGTGCAATATAAATGTATAGTGATGTGAACTATTATACATATTATGTACATTTTAAATGTCCATCGTAAAAACACATGTAAGTCAGTTAGAATATAACAATTTTATTATAATAATTTCTTTCATTACTCTTGCTCAATTTTGTAAATCCATGCTTTAACTCAGTACATATTTTCTTCAATGTGTTCATAGAAATAAAAACCGGACCTTATTCGGAATTCCCCCCCCCCCACCAAAATGAACTTTTTTTTTTACGAATCGATAAAAAAGTGTTTGCTATTGATAAAAAACATCAAATTATGGAGGAGAAACACTTTTTTATGGTAATAAAGTGAAGTATAAGCGGACCACCCCCAGTACTGTTGGCCCTTATTCGGAATTACCCCCCCCCCCCCCCCCCAATATGAACTTTTTTTTTAACGAATCGATAAAAGAGTGTTTGCTGTTGATAAAAAACATCAAATTATGGAGGAGAAACACTTTCTTATGGTAAAAAAGTGAAGTAAAAGCGGACCACCCACAGTACTATAACTAAATCTACTTTTGTATGGGATATTTGCTTTTTTTGCTTGCTTACGCATTACGGCGGCGTTTAAACAGTGATATATGTATGGGGGGGCATGCTGCCCCCTGCAACCCCCCTGCTTGGGCACACTATAGAATTTGGGGTAGGTGCGAGTATCCACGGTTTCTTTTGCATTTACAGAATCTGGATTTAAAGAAACTTTGAATTTACCCTATGGCCTATATTAATTTTTTTATACTTCACTTTTTTACCATAAAAAAGTGTTTCTCCTCCATAATTTGATGTTTTTTATCAACAGCACACTTTTTTTTATCGATTCATTAAAAAAAAAGTGCATTTTGGTGGGGGGGAATTCCGAATAAGGACCTAAAAACCTGCTATATGTTCATAAGCCAACAACATATTACTGTTATGCCTTAATAGTTAATGTATTGATCAGCTAATGGATTCCAAAATAAATAACAGTAAGATGTATCTGATGTTCCTTTAGTTCCATCAATTGTACACAATGCATGGAAACATAACATAAGCCTATGTTTAAATGTCGGTTTAAACTTTGAGAGGTGTCAAATTTTCTGATGTCATCAACATGTGGCTCTTCAGTTTCAGTTCCACATTTTTATTGATGTTCAAATTTATTATGCGTCAACAAAACAAAATATAAATTAGTTGTTAAACCATGTATTATCAACAAAAATTGATTGTTTTTATTGAGACTAGTTCAAATGAAAATAAATAAAAAAATAAAGCACAGCGTTTTTTAAAGTTCATCAATTAAGAAATCAAAATTACAATTTTAAATGTTGTACCTATTATAAAAAATAATAAAAATTCGAAAATCTCAAATGTTAAAAATATTATTTAAGGCACAAAATTGCATTATTGTATACCTATGTACTATTTAAAAACAAATAATAAAAAATATATTAATAACAAACATAAATTACAAACAAAAAATAATGAAACAACATAAACATATTAAAATTTGTTATACAAAAATAAACAAAAATAGAAACTATAAACATAAAAATGTTAGGATTAAATTAACTTAATAATAAACTCCGATCGAAAATGTTCGCCCTTCATTTATTTCACTGAATGAACCTACCTGAGTTGAACCATTGCACTGTGTCAAAGCATAATAAAATGTTGTGCATAAGCTTACTCTATTCTATTTGGACAGTGGCGACCAAGTATCGATAGGAAACATGAACAATAGTGGTGTCCGACGTTTAAACTGTAAGGTGTTTCTTTTTCGCCTTGACGAATACAATCCTGTGAAGAATATAATCAACGCATGATGAAATTTCTTTACAAAGATTTTTGTTCTCATCAGAAAATCAAAAATAGAGTAACCCGTTTTTTTTTATTTTACAACTTTTAAAAAGGAAAAGCTGCAGTGGAAATAAAAAGCGCAGCTAAAACAACAATCGTATCTGCAAGTTGTTTTGCTATTAGATACATCTATAAACTACTTACTTTAAATTTAAATCAAATCACAACACATTTTTTTTTATAGTGAAAGCAGGTTTGAACATAGATTTAAATAGTAATTAGTAAAAGTCAACATTTTGTACTATCATGTTTTCGCCTCATATGTGACTTCATATTGTCCTTCCTATTGAACACCTGGGAGCATCCTGGAACTTCGCAAATGTAGCTTTCTGCTTTGTGCTTACTTCGTGTATGCTTATAAAGAGCATTTGATGATTTAAATTCCATTTTGCATTCTTCGCAGGAAAATCCAGCTTCTCCTTGGTGAGCCTTTTCGTGTTCTCGCAAGTAGGACCGCCTTGTAAAGGATTTATCGCAATAATTACACTTATGCTGCTTTGTTTCCAGATGGGAATTCAAATGTTTGGATAGTTGTACAACGCTTTCGTTGCATATAGGACAGTTTTTTCGGTAAACTCCAGTGTGTACTCGCTCATGCTGCCTAAGGTTTATCGACTGCCGGAACACTTTGTCACAGTTTTCAAATTTGCATCTGAATAGAGGTTTTTCGGAATGTGTGTAGACATGGTCTTTGCAATGATCTTTACGCGTAAATATTTTATCTAAAATAAAATGTTATTGAATTAGACTGAAGAAACAAAAATTATTTAATTTAATTTCATACTACATATGGGGCATGGAAACTTTCCAGACAAATGAGCTTCTCTTAAGTGTTTCTTAAGTCTTTTTTCGGTGGGAAAGTGTTTATTACATTTATCACAAGGTAATTTGAAATGCTCGTCTTCAATGTGATTCAGCAAATCCATCTGCCTTTCAAAATCTTTGAAACATTGGAAACAAGTGAAAAGATTTTCATTTTCGGTGGTAAGTTGCACGATGGTGTCCAATTCTGAAATAAGAGTTTATTTACAAACTGTTCTTAAGATTAATGTCAGGAATTCCAACCAGAATATTGTTTCTCTTGGATTATACACTCCATTTTTCCTTTTTGGATAGGAAAAGGAATTTAGGAAAGAAACTAGGACGAAAATATTTACATCGATTTTTTTTAATTTTGACACTTCGCCTAACATAGGTTTTATACAAGTCACAATAAATATATTAATTGTGATTTTTTGTTAGGTTACAATAGTCATGTTCAACATTAGGTGCGTTTTATTATTCACAAATCTATCTGGATCCGGATCTGGATTAAAGCCTAGTACGCAGATCGAGACAAGACAAATTTTATCTCTACAATTTTAATCTCTACAAAACTTTTTCAAATCTCGCGCGAAAGTTTGAAGTTGGAGAATTAAAAAATAATTTAATGTGTTTTGTTGTATATCTCTGGAACGGGTTGTCTTACAAAAATCGTTCATACCTTTTTGGAATCTCCTTTCGATGCTTTCAAGAGAAGCATCAGCACCTTTTACATAAAACCAGTTTTGACAAAAATCACTTTCGGAAATACGTTGGCTGTCAAAATTTGCCCCGCAAAATAATGCTTGTATCATTCTTTTTCCTGGATCGGGAAAAATTTTGTCTCCCATACATTTTTTTTCCTGGGACAAATTTTGTCTCGGATATTTTTCCGAGCAGTACAGCCTAGTACGCAGATCGGGAAAAATTTTGTCTCCCATACATTTTTTTTCCTGGGACAAATTTTGTCTCGGATATTTTTCCGAGCAGTACGCAGTTCGCGCGCAAAATTCATACTATTGTGAATTGCCCTACAAAATGTCTCCACTAAATTTTGCCGAGAAAAAGAATGATACAAGCATTATTTTGCGGGACAAAATTTGACAGCCAAAAGTGATTTTTGTCAAAACTGGTTTTATGTAAAAGGTGCTGATACTTCTCTTGAAAGCATCGAGAGAAGATTTCAAAAAGGTATGAACGATTTTTGTAAGACAACCCGTTCCAGAGATATACAACAAAACACATTAAATTATTTTTTAATTCTCCAACTTCAAACTTTTGCGCGAGATTTGGAATAGTTTTGTAGAGATTAAAATTGTAGAGATAAAATTTGTCTTGTCTCGATCTGCGTACTAGGCTTACGCAGTTGGCGCGCAAAATTCGTACTATTGTGAATTGCTCAACAAAATGTCTCCACTAAATTTTGCCAGGAAAAAGAATGATACAAGCATTATTTTGCCGGACAAATTTTGACAGCCGAAAGTGATTTTTGTCAATAGTGGTTTTATGTAAAAAGTGCTAATGCTTGTCTTGAGACCATCAAGAGGAGATTCCAAAAAGTTATGAACGACTTTTTTAAGACAACCCGTTCCAGAGATACACTACAAAACACATTAAATTAGATTTCATCTCTCCAACTTCAAACTTTTGCGCGAGTTTTGGAAAAGTTTTGTAGAGATTAAAATTGCGTACCAGGCTTCACTATTTGCAAATTGCTTTTGAAGTTGCCTGCTCCTAAACAATTTATAGAAGATTGCTTGTCAGCACTTGTGCGTATGGGCTTTCGGAGTATCCACTTAATTTTATATTCTCTTAAACAATGAACGTGCCTAGTGTTTTTCTTTTTCGTTGACATCCTCATTTTGATTTCGCAAATTTTTCATGAATCACTAGAGATTAGAAAAATTTAAATTTTCTCTCCATCCGAACGAAATTGGCTGTCTGCTGCGGAGCCTATACAAAATATTTTCAGACTTGTTTAAAAAACCTTAAATTTATTCTAGTAAGTGTAATCCAAATTCTATAACATTTTGTTTTGAAATGTAAAGACGTTAATTTTTATTTCATTCAGAAATGAGTTCAAAATCCTACTTCGAAGAACCTGAGGAAAGTGGTGGGAAACTTGCCCGAAAAGCAAAGGAGTCACCCTTCATGTTAGTGGGTAAGTAAATGGAAATGCATGAATATACAAACCTTCGCGTGGCGATCAAGATCAAGAACAGTCGCCTGGGCACCGAGTCGCCCTTGACCTTCGAGACTTTTTCACGGTCTTTCTATATTTTGTCTATTTTAATTAGCGTTCGATGTCACGCTTTGATATTATCTAACAATGATGCAATAGATTCACTACACAAAAATGCCTTCTTTCTTCTGAACTTAATTTTTACTTTAATAGAGCAGTGGTGAAATAGGATCAAACATTTTTGAGCTACTCATGCACAATATGTGAACAATAAGACTATGACATGATTTTCACGAAATTCATTATTGTAATCGCATTTTTTTAATAAATCTGTAAATTATGCTTTTCTAAGAATATTTCATGTTTTGATAAATATTTTATTTGGTTTCCTAACACAGATGATTACGTAAGAAAAGGCGCTCTTATGATTGTTATTTTGGGTTATTTCTTGGATTAAATATGTATGTAGATTCTAAGTACACAGTAGATAGATTTAACATATGTATTTTTGGACTTTGACTTGCCGTCTTACATATTTCATTTTTGACGGATTTATAGCCCAAATTGTATACTTATTAAAAATTTACAATAAACAAATTTGTAAATCCGACTTGTATAGAAAATATTAAAATTAGTGTGGCACTGAATTTTGTCTTAAAACTAATTTGAAGAACCTACTACCTGAGTGTAAAGTTTTGCGGATTCCATAATTAGCATGATTAACTTACCTCATAATTTATTGAAGAGGTAGATAGATAATGCGATTTATTTTCATAATTTGACATCAATTAAGAAAATAATATTTAATAAGTAATGTAAAAATTCTTTTCTTTTAAAAAGTTTCATTGATAATTTTGTTTCAATAAGACATCGCGGTTCAAAAATATTGTAGGCGTCGCTTAATGTTTCCTTCACAGTTCCAAAAGGCGAGTACATATTTCTTCCTCTGATTTAAAGCTGCTCCCTAGTAGATATCTCAGTATTTCACACAAAATTGATCACATCTTTTCTTTCCGTCAAGTTACATAAGCTTCAATAAATTGCACATTCTCTTCTCGATGTGGTATATAATGAAGGCTCATCAGCTCCCCTCTAACTAATATCAATGAGATATAAACTCCTGCTTATTCAGTACCGCCGTCGTTCGTGCGCCCGCGTGCAAAAACCTTAAATTGTCTCGAGTGCCGGGGGTGTAGTCTGTTCGACTACAGTTTAAACGGCTGGTCCGATTTTCGTCAAAATTCCAATTTTTTTCTTTTTTTGAAAACCCCATACTTAATTTTTTTTAAATTGATAGATAAAATTTTTTAATATAATCTACAAGATGTAAAAAAAATTATTGTACCTAAAAATAACGGTACCTAATATACAAATATTAAAAAATGGTTTTCCAAAATCGTATTTTTCTCGAAAACTGTTCCGAGAATTGTAATAAATTTTTTTTCTTTCGATTAATTTTTACCATCTATAATTTAATAAAAACTATTTTTTGGAATTTTGAATTTCTCATTAACGGCTGAACAGATTTTAATGAAATTTAGAGAAGCACTTTTTGGAAAATTCGATAGCAAAAAACAGCTCAATATTTTTTGGAAATTTATTTTTTATTCGCATAGTAATAAAAACTTAAAGTTGGTGTACTTGCATAAGCTAATATCTGCTTGAAACACATGGCATCCTTCCTGTTTTTAGCTTCAGCTACAACAGGGGTTGTTTTTGTCATTAAATTAATGTATTTTATGTTTATCAAAAGTTTTTCTCTAATAGGATTAAGTTTTTAAATTCTTACGACTTTTACATAAGAGCAAGTTCGTGCGACCCAGTCGTGCATTTTATTTTAAGAGGATACATAAAATGGGGCTGTTGTGAATAATTTTCATATAAAATGCAAAGATTCGAGTTCTTAGTACAGTTTTTAATTTATGTACATATGTCAAATCCATCCTTTGATAAAAATCAATAGTTTATAGCTTGACAGATAGAAGACAAAGTAGTTTTTGATATTTTTAGAAGATTTTGTTTTCACTTTCTCTTTAGAACGCTTAGGCCCATTTGCTGATACAAAACATAAATACTTACATATGTTCCACAT
Source organism: Philhelius festivus (assembly GCA_963931855.1). Classification (NCBI taxonomy): domain Eukaryota; kingdom Metazoa; phylum Arthropoda; class Insecta; order Diptera; family Syrphidae; genus Philhelius; species Philhelius festivus. The sequence goes on along the minus strand of OZ007555.1, from coordinate 125,136,761 downwards.
AAACTCTTATGTGACAGTTGACATAGAGGAAAAAGTAGAACATAAGCGCTTAGGTTGGACATAAATATTTAAGTTCCGTTTCACCAAATGGCCCTTAATCATTTACTTCCGAAGCTTTTCAATTCCTTGACATCTTAGGTATCCTTAGGTATCGAACTACATATATTTTCATATAAATATTATCTGAACTCTGGACGTTAAATTTCTGGGTTATTCCGATTTTGTTCAATCAGTTGACATTTAAGTTATTTATCAATTCAATTTCAAAATTAATTTAAAACTATTCGTAATTTTAGATATTTAGCTTTGTCATTGCAATCAGAATATTGATACCCATTCATACAAAAATAATTAGTAAAATTAATGTTTTCGTTTTAGCTTATGGGATTTACATGGGCTGTAAAATCTATATCCTTTTCGAGTTTATAGGCCTGAGATGTAGGTTGCGTGGAAAGCTACATATTTCCCAAGTTTCAATCTATAGCGGCATGGCATAGAGTAGTTTAGACTGTGACTGCAATCGAAGAGGTTAGTTGAACTGTCAAATGTAAACAGGTTCCAATAAGTCAAGGAAAACAATGCACGCTCTACAAAGCTTGCAAACAAAGCATACTCTATAGATTGAGTTTGATCGATCTCTTAATCTTCCGTCCCTAGACGTTGGCGCCCTTGTGCGTCGCCCGCCTTGCACATCGGCTTACTGCGGTCCTACTTGTTTTTGATAATCAAGTAGTTACGCTCGCATAAATTATAATATAGAAGCACTTAAAATGGCGCATTTATAGCGTCCATTCTGTGAAGTTCATCTGCTTTGGAAATAAGATTTATAAGGTTAAGGTTACAAAATCTTCCATTATCAGTTCGATAGTATACAGTACGTTCTTCAAGCTTTATATAGTACTGTTTTTTTTCTTCGAATTTTATGCATTGCTAATATTTTTTGAAGCATTTCAGCAGGACATAATAAACATGATAATTAAATGTTTTGATGAAAGATGTTGACAGTCCGGTCGCAATAGTGTTTTTTGGTAGACCTTTAAACTTATACTTATCATTATGTGTTATTAATTTATTTGAAAAGCATTTTTCCAAGTTGGCTTTAACCTTCTTGGCCTTGAGGTGGGTTTCAATATTAAGACTGTTTGTTACGGTTATTCCCAGATATTTGTAGGTAAACACGATATCGATCGTCCCTCTGTTAAAATGCCTTTTTCTTTTCCTAGCTATTCTACACGAACCTTTGCGAAGTATCATCATTTTTTATTTGAATGAGTTAACTCATAGATTCCATAATCAGCAGTCTACTTGAGTCGATTCAGTTGTAGGGTTTCGAGCGAATAATCAAAACGTATCGCGTCGTCTGCGAATGCATGAATAAATATTGTGAGGGTTTATTCCACTGCTACAAAAAGATCTATTGTGTTCCCATCCAGAGCTAGATGAGTTGTTACCCTAAGGCTTTATTATTTTTTGGTATAAATTCAGAGAGGATATGTCACTCTCTTCTACCTGGGAGCATCCCAGATACTTATTTCGGCGATGCATAAGTGCTTCCCATCTTTCTTGTACATATGTGGTCCGGCGTTTCGTCATGAGCTCCGCAGTAGGGCTCGGGCTTCATTAAATGAATCATCCTATTTTTGCTAGAGGGTCTGCCTCCTTATTTCCTGGACATCAACATGTGCACGTACATAGTACATGGCGTATGAGCTTAGTGCTTGTCTATCTGATATAACAATGTTTTGGTATCTGTATTTCCTTTCGAGATTTTGACAAGCACATTCCGATTCGGCATTAACTTTCGCCTTTTTAATTTTTTTTAGTTTGTTTTGTAATCATGAAATTTCCTAAAATTGTTGATGAGGATTATTACTGCTAACTTTAAAAGGCCTTCCCTTTCCCTATGACTAGATAGATGAAGGATAACATCCATCGCTGCAGTAGGACAAGTTCTCCTTGCCCCATGTACATATATGCGAGCCTTTGGACTTTTCTAGTGCTTTCATAAGTTGTTTGCAACTCGGTTTGTGCCATGCAACCGCACCATGTTATTATGGGTTTTATCATCTTGGTTGCTAACCATATATCCTTAGGTGGATGTACAACATAAGGATATATGGTTAGCAACCCAATGATATGCCTTCTTCTCTTGTATATCATATATTCTTGTATATGTTTATTCAAGAAGAATTAACTATAATTCCTAGATACTTTGCCTCTTTTTCTGTTACTATTTGGTCACAGGATAATCTTTTCTTGTTAAATGGTATAGTTGTATTTATATGGTTGATTGGTAATGCTGCAGATATACACCATTTCCTTGTAATTGTAATTTATCCAAGCATGATATCACAAAGAGTTTCTTCATCAGCCAAACTGATACAGCGTATGCCTTAAGAAATGAGATTTTTTGCAGTTCATCTATTACAAGACTCCACAGCAAGGGTAATAGTACAAAATTCTTACCGAATCAGGTTTCCCCAAAAGTTAGATGAAACATTGAAACTTAGCCTTCGCACCACTACAAGATGACTGCCGCGCGATGGGTCTTCTGCGAATAAAATGGTTATAATGAGAACCCTCGACATTTCCGGATTCAAAAGTAATTTGTGATCGTCCAATACATCAATATTTAGTTTTGTGCTTATTAGTAGCTATTTTCATTTAATAAGTTTACTATCATCCAGAATTCTTAAGATTCTTCGCAGTGTGCTAGTTTAAGAGCCTCGTTTCGTTCGTTTCTATATACATATATTTTTTTGAAGTGGGTACTTCTGTATTTTCCAAAAAAACTTCAGCAGTCCACAAAAGTTTTTTGCGAGCTTTTTCGCACTCTGCATAGAACCATTGCTCTTTTTGGGCAAACATTTTACCATTGCTTTTTCTGGATTCCGGGTAAGATAGTTTTATAATGTCCTCAATGTCTCATATCGTATGCTGAGCATCATTTTGAATGTTTCTTTTATACTCCTGTTCTTTATCTTCTTCCCTCTTAGTTTCGGGGTGAGCTTTAAAATAGTTGTAACATCTTAGACTTTTATTCAAAATTCGACAATAATTGGCAAGTTATCTGAATATGAAACATTTAAACTCTTTTTTCTTAGGACGCTAAAGATAGGCTATCACTTATGACGTAAAATAACGTCAGAGTCGCAAACTTTTGCGAATTGTATATGCCGACTGCTCGTGACTTTAAAACTATCAACCATTCCGTGTTGCTGGTAGGGACGGATTTTACCTACAATTATTTGCAGAGTCCGAACGACTAAGACAAGAGGCACTTGTTCATGACAAGAGATTCTCTTGGAGAATTTGTAACTTCCTCAATATCCAGTTTACAGGTTGGCATAGGTTAGACCGCCAAATGTCGCTTTCAACGCATCTTTAATCTTTTATTTTTGGGATGGATATCATAAAGTGGTATTCTTAAAAATCCAGACATCATAATATCGGTAACTGTTTCAAAACAAATAAAATAAAGGTGCGCCCATAATGTCTGTCATTATTTCACCAACTGTTTCTTTGAAGTTCCAAAACATTTATTTCTCTTGTAACCTTGACGTACTCTTTTAGTCGCTTGCTTTCATAAACAATTCTATATTTCTTCTCCACGATATTTTAATATCATCCCACCTCAAGTTATGTAAATCGTTGTCGCTTCTACAGGAAAACAATAATATAGAGTGTCTTCCACAAACGTATTCATTAAAAATGTCGTACAAAGAAATGGATTTTTACTATTATATGTTCCTTCTTATTTTGTTTTAAATTAAATTAATTAAAAAAAGACACTGTCCATATTTTATTTGTATGCAAATATATTATTTTGTTTTTAGGTTTGGTTGGTTTTGCAGCAGCAGGCGCTTGGGGTGCCTACAATTACAAAAACCGTGGTACCATGAGTACAAGCGTCTTCCTTATGCAACTCCGTGTAGCAGCTCAAGGTACGGTTGTCGGTGCATTGACTATAGGACTTGCATACGCCATGGCAAAGGAATATTTATTCGAGAAAAATCCCAAAAAAGAGTAATCATCTTATTTTTTATTTTTTAACTCATAAGATAATTATGATAATTTGTTAATAAAAGGTGTCCACGCTGTTATATAATTCACAATGTTCATCGAATTGTTTTTGTTATTTTTTTTTTATTTTCAGTTTCACGATACAAAAATCAATCGGTCAATAATAGGAATTTCATTTTATAAAACTATAAAATTTAACAACATAGTACTTATTGTGTTTTTGATTTTATAAAAAGAAAAATAATTTAAATTTTTAAAAGATCTAATACTAACAATTGTGTTCATTTAAAGTATTTCATAATTTATTTGGTTTACATACAAACAACATTCATTATTGAGCTATGTTTCTTAGGGTAAAATAAATATTTAATTTTGTTTAACGATAGACAAAGTAAAACTTTATGTTGTCGTTTTGCATTGTTTTGCCTGTGATACAAATACACAAAATAATAAATTTTAGTATGTAAAAATGTTAAAAAAAAACAAAAGATTTGTATATTTTTTGATTTTATTTATGTAATAAAACAATAAATCCTGAATAAAATGCAGTTTGCAAACATCTCAACCATTAATTTAAAATATATATGTACATTATAACTACAACAAACTGCATATAAAAACAAAATTGTGTACTGCTACTCTTAAAGAAAACAGTTTATTAATATTTTTAATTAAATGCATAGATGTCGAACTAAAAACTTGCTTTTTAATGTCTCCGAAGATGATATGATATTCATTTTTGTTCTCTAACTTTTAGACAAATTTTCGTAACTTATTTCGTTCCAGGTGTTCACTCGCTGACTAATCAGACTCTCATATATTTTTGTATTCATGTTATCGAATATTAAGGGTGGAAGTGACTTAGTGGATGTAGAACTTGAGGTTTGGGTTGAAGTGCCACTCTAAGCATCATTTCTATATACACTCGCAGTTTAAACTGGATACCACCTATTGGATTCCAAGAGAAAATAAAAATCTTATTCTCAATCCACTGTGCCAAAAACAAATATTTCATGTCCTTCTATTCATTTTAACTAGTGCCCTGCATTTATGGTTTAAAGGACATTTATTTAAATTATTACTTTTATCGTGAGTATTTTTTAGTAGGATTTATCAATAGTAATAATTTCAACGGTCGAAAATATTTTGTGGTGTATTTAAATTTTATTTTATTTGTGTATTATTTTTTGTAGGACGAATGGAACAGCTTAATAAATCTATAACTACATATTGTTATTTGGGCTTTAATGATATTTTAGGCAGATGCAATTAATTGAAACAACTCATTCATATTTTATCCTACGTTTCGCCTTTTTATTTTCCAGTTTCCTTAGGGGTTCATCTTATTAAGCTTTAAAAACAATTATATAAATAATGGTATAAGAATACAATTTTAAATTTTGATATGTTTATAATATTCAAAACATTATTTTTTTTGTTTTATTTGTATTCGGTCTATTGCACTTACTTGTTTTTAAAATATATCTTAATTCATTGCATCTGCCTTAAAGATCATTAAAGCCCAAATAACAATAATTATAAAGTGACAATATATGACCAAGTAACATAATACGTATTCTACATAATGCATTCCTCTCCTTAAACAATTTAACCGTAATACTCGCGCTTTTAGGAATGCAAAAACCCCTCAGGAGGAAATTTTTACTTTTCATGATTGATCCCAAATTTTTAGTGGCGAATACCAAAATATGAATGCTTCTTAAATTGGACCTTTTTATATATGTATGATATTAAGAGGTCCAATCACATTTTCTGCTTTTATATACAATTTATGACGTTGATGAGTTCTAATTTTTATATCACATTTTCCGACAGTAAATAATCGTTAGAATGGAGTTTGTTTGCCCCTGCTCATTTAAAAAAAGTGAATGAATATTGTTTAAAAACAACAGCAGGGCTTACAATAATATTCCAAAGTTCCTTTTTAAGCCCAAAATCTTGAACTCAGTTTATTTATAAATTTGTTTCATTGAATAATTTTTAAAGTTAAAAATAGTTCGTTCCCTCAACTTTACCAGGGGTTGACCCAGGATTTCTTGACAACCCTGAGAGTTGTCAAAAAAACTAGGGTTTTCGGTTTTCAATTGTTTTGTTGACACCTAAAAGCAAAGCAAAAAACAAATAATTCTGTGTTCTGATAAAACTTTAAATTTGTTATGAATTAGTTTTAAAAATGAACAAAAACAATTTTGCTTTGTTCATCTGATGAGGATGATTTGTACAACAAACATTTAATTGCAAAAATAAATAATAAAATGCAACAGCAAAATATATAGATAAGAAATCGCATGTGACTTTTGACTGTTTGGTCGATACCTGAACTCGCCACCACAAAATACCTAGATATACTTGAAGGCGATTCCGGGTCTCAAAAAACACAGAATTTATTCACCAGGGTGACCAGGTTTTTCAAAAAACGATTAAGGACGACCCCAGAATGACTTCGGGGCTCAACGAATAAACCCAAGGTTATTTGCTTTTATGTAGAAGTATCCTAACCTAGGAAGAGGATGGGTTAAGACTTACAATAAGGAAAAAAGTAAATAAATGGCTCCGAAATTATGTATAATGCATGATAATGGTGTTTTTTTTATGTGTTTTACGTGTATGGTCTTTATTAGAATGAAGCCAAAAAAACAACACAAAAAGGAAGTGGCTGAAAGTGGGTGTGGAGAATGGAATCAGTTATAATAAGATTTTCACAAGTTTGTGAGAACAATTTGTTACAATACATATATCCCTTTCACACATTGTTTCCAGTGATTTTCAATTATTAGGTGAGAAACGCAGGAAGTATGGGGAGTCATAAGCATCTCTACACCAAAACATACCAAAAACTTCGGCATCATACTAGATTGTCTGTATCTGGTTGTAATAAGGACCAATGACCCTTTGGAGAGAAATAGTATTCGAAACTGTTCCTTTTGGAAGAATTTTTGATTGCTCGTTATGAAAAGTCACTTTAATTGAGAAACTGCTTGATTTGAATTTTTTAGGGAGGAAAGTGTTGTTTGTTTTAAAAACAACGTGCCCTGTTGGTTGCTTTACTCTAGGAAAGAGCGCAATCTCGTAATTTCTTGCCGAACTTCTAGCGTTGATGATCCCGGAGAATTTCCGTTACCCACCTTCTTCTCTTATATATTTCTGCACCCCTGATAAGTTGCATGATCATCCCATCACTATGTCGAATATAAAATCGCTCCAAAACGTCTGAGCTAACGAATCATCGAACTTTGTGTATTGCTCAACCGCGTATGGTCAGTGCCCTGGCGGCCAGTGTACTCATTTCCACTTGGAAGTCATCCACGTTGAACGATATCTATCGCACTTACCTCGCCCATTAGTTTTCGAGCAATGACTAACTTGAAAATTTAAATATTAACAAGAAGAGACAAAACACTCCTAACACCTAATGGAAATATAATTGTTTTAATAATGCTAGTTGTTTGCGATTGAACATTTAAGAAAATGCGTATCAACAGGCAGACGGCAGTTTTTGCAATGCCCTTATTCGTAAAGATACAAATTGTTAAATTTTATGATGAAAAAAGAATAATTGAATCGGTCATTTCAAAAACCTCTTAAGTCACATTTTTTTCCAAAATGCTTTTTTTGCTGAAAATGGTTCCTTAAAGGGAGATGCGTATTCTGGGTAAGAATCACGTAAATCTGTACATTCCTTCCTCTTCAAATAATACCGTAGGAAAGACGTTCATTGCATAAACAACATATGTCAGTGACTTAAGAGGTTTTTGCATGCACTACCAAAATGGCGGGAGTAGTTTGATATTTTAAATTTGCTTTGCTCTGATTGGTTCAACAATATTCAAATCTTCAATTTGATAACAACCGTCATCAATGTCAAATTTGCGTTTTTCATACAACTATTTTCTGCGAAAAGTAATTTTAGCTTTAAAAATGTCTTCAAGTGAAACAGAGAGTGATGGTGCGCCGAAAAAGATGAGAACGTGTAATACCTTAATGAAATGTTATAACAAATTATAAAATTGAAAGACAAGACATAAACTAATTTATCTAAGAGATTTGAAAAACCGAGGAACTGTTGATATCAAGTTGCAGAAGAGTAGAATCGTATGTCGAAGTAAGATCATTGAGCTTGATATTTTTAAGGCATTTGATGGATTTTGGCATCAAGCTATTATATCGAAAATTCGTCAGTTTGGTATCAATGAAGCCCTTATTCGTTGGATTAGAAATTTTCTACTGGATTGTTCAATACTTTTTTTTTTGGAAGGTTTTAAATCGGATCTTCACAAAATAAATGCTTGGGACACCAAGGTCTCCGTTTAGTCTTAGACTCTCTTTCTCATTTTTATGAATGATCTCTGAAACTGAATGATCTGATGATTTGCACTTCATTGTCTATCTAGGCTTTTCATATTCATCCGTCGCGTCTGTTAAATTAACGTCCATCTCATTCGAAATTTAGAAAATATAGTCATAGAGCTAAAAACTGAAGATGTTTTGGAATTCATGAAATTGTGGCCAAATTTGTACAAAAAAACATGTTTGTCAACACTGAATCTTTTAGAAAAAAATCCCACAAAAACAGAAAAAAAGCACCTTCGACATATATGAGCTTTAAGTATGCTTCACATAGAAAAGGTACTATCATAGGAATATATTGATGGATTGATTAAACATTCATTATTAGTAATAAATAAAGTTGCAACTTCGGTTTCACTTCTATCATCAAAGGCTTATGTTTTAAAAGTGCCCATCAATAAGAAAATGTTGAAGATAATCTATGTACCTTAAAGATATTAAAACATGACAAAAAGTTATTCTTAAGTGTAATTTTCAATAATAAGCAATACAAAATATAATTACTACCATTTTTTTGGTTAAATTATATACCACTTACCCCAGTCCTTGCTAAAACAACTTAAGTCAAGAACAGTTTTTTAGGTTTTTTTCATTATTTTTATTAATAAACTGTGATTTTTTTTCGCTTTTTAATTTTCTTACCACTAAAATACTTAGTTAAGCATAAAAAAGTGGTTTAAAACTCATTTGTTTTAGCATGAAACAGTTTTTATTGATTCCTGAAAAATTCTAATTGAATGACTTATGAGGTTTTTGAAATGACCGATTCAATTACATATCTATTAAGAGCTACACTGACCCCAAATGTATAACGAGATTTTCATAGAACTTTTTTCTATTTTGAAAGGGTATATTTATATTTACAAACCAAGTGTTGAAACGCAAGTTTTCAAATTTGTTACAAAGATAGCACACCAAAACCGCAATTGTTTGCAAAATCTATCAAACAGTTCCAAAATACGTACATAAGAATCCTTTCTATGCCGATTGTTTGCAAATCTTGCATTTAGGATTTTGATCAATGTAGTTTTGGTGATAACCGCATATTTTGTTGTCCTATTTTACTTAATATAAAAAAGTATAAAAGAATCTATCGAATTCGCAAGGTTTTTATTTAGATTTGATGTTCATTTATAAGCAACTAAGTTCTAACTTCGTTTCCGATTTCAAAACTAAATGTACAACCATTTTTTTTTTAAATAACTGAAGTCCCATTCTCATCTACATAAAATGTATTCTACTTTCGATATCTTTAAATGGCAGCATGTATAAAAGTAGCAATTTTTATAACAAAATCACCCATTGATTGCGGTTGCTTGCTATTTAATTTTTATTGTAGAATCGAAATACCAAGCTGGGAAATTATTTGATTTCATGGAACGCACATTTGTCACACACAAGTTGAACAAAACCCAACCAGTTGTTTGGATTTGTGGATATGGCTTGTCCTTTGTTTAAATTTAAGCAGTGAATACAAAAATTAGTTTTATTTTATACAACTTTATTATGTTGGTAAAAATGTCAAAAAATACATTTTAGACAGTACAATAAAATCTCCATAATTAAACAGTTGGAGCAGCTGTTGTTGCAGCTTGTTCTTCCTTGATACGGTCCTTCTTGAGTGGTCCCATGAATGCCAATTTGTCGGCGGCAGATTGGAAACGACCATGACCCATCTTCGACGATGTATCGATGAACTTGAGCTTAATTTGTTCCAAAGCTTTGCGGCTGGTGTGGACCAAAAGTGATTTACGTAGGGTAATGACACGTTTTTTGGAACCAATACAACATCCCTTAAGCATGACAAAGTCGTTGTTCACTTCACCATAATGGGGGAAACCACCCATTGGGGTTATGCTCTTATCGGTCAAATCGTACTCAGTTGATGCATTGTTCTTAATGACCTTCAAAGAAAATAAAAAAATAGTTTAGTATTTTTTCAAGGATAAATTGTACTTTTTATGTTCTCATGAAAAACAAATCAGTCCTATCATTTAGATATCACATAGGTATCAAATAATTTCTATTTTTTGGCTCTAGAATATTTTATCATCAGAATGTCTAAAACAAAATAAAATTAATCAAGTTCGAAAACCAACCTTGCCATCCTTGGTATGGATACCAGCTCCAATGCGGTAGATCTTCTTGTTGATTTCGGTACGGTGATGGTAACCTTTTTGACCAGCGCGTGCCACTGTGAATGATACACGACTTGGATGCCATGCTCCAATACACGCCACCTTACGCAGACCCTTGTGAGTCTTGCGGGGTAACTTCTTTGTGTGCCAACGACTGGTCACACCCTTGAATCCCTTACCCTTGGTAACACCAACACAATCAATAACCTCATCTTGTCCGAAGACCTTTGAGACGGGTACAGCTTGTTCCAAGTGCTCCTTGACCCATTTAACCTTATCTTCAATTGAACCACCATTCAATTGGATTTCCATGATGTGGGCTTTCTTTTGACGTTGTTTGATCAAACGGATCTATTTAAGAAAAGAATAAAAAAAACTAAGCATTTCTGGTAATCGAAACTTTAGTGAATTTGGTGAAATTGTCCGTGATATGGTTTAACTGCAAGGTAATGGCCAGAAAGGCTACGAACAGTTCATGAAATATATCAAGAATCGCCACCCGAAGGGCAATTTAGTCTACGACGTTGCTGAAGAACTATACATTGAATAGCATAGCGGGTCAGCTTTTTAGGGCACTACTCCACAAGTGTTCACTCCATCTCCGTCAAGAGAAAGAATTACTTACAAGCTTCGCAGACCCAAGGACGTCGCACCATGTCAATAAAAATATTTACCTGTGAGTGTGCAATAACACGGATGACCTTGCAATAACGAAGCATCTTCCTGAAGTCGTTCTCAATACTCTTCTTACCGACATCATCGGTCCATTTCTTGCTGGCCTTGGTGAAAGCCTTCTTCTTGCTCTTATACCTATGCATTTAGGAACAGGAATAAAGTACATAAGTTGAAGCATTTCCAATTGAAACATTTTGGCGTAGGTAGTGAACTGGATGTCCGGCCTCAGAATCAAGCTGCTCGACAAAAATAAGAGAAAAGAAGCAAACCTCATCGCTACAACCAGTAAAGGATGCAACGAGCGGAGATTCAACTTCCATGCCGTGCTCGCTAGTAGCAAAAATAGTTACTCAATCTCAAAGAGACAGGAACTATGCGCTCACACGACTAAATGTTTTAGAAGCCCTCTCATATTGATCGAAGAGCTTTAGTTTTTCTCATTAGTTAAAAAAAATTTATAACAAAATGAAGAACTGAGGTTAAGCAAATATTAACTTTGGGTTCTGATCAGAAGGAAGGCAGCAGAGATGGTATGTATAAAATTATCGTCAAAACATTCAGATACCATCTATCATCATTCTGAACTCAAAGGTCAAATAAAGCAACCGTACTATAAACTTATAAACATTGACTCTTACCAGTTCTTGTAGAAGCGACGACGGCATTCTTCAGACAAGTGCTGGGCCCATACATTAACTAGGGCACGGAGACCAAATGGAGTCTCAATGTAGCCCACAGCTCCGACAACAATCATTGGAGGAGTTTCCAAGACTGTTACTGCTTCAACTACTTCCTTCTTGTTGATCTCTGTAAATTACAACAAAAAAAATAACATGTTACAGAACTGCACCATTTAGATAACTGTATGTCAAAGTTGATAAATTTATCAGTCCGCCCTAGTCGGATTTAATCACGGTTAATCATTTGTTTCTAACCATAAATTTTACTTTTTATCATCATGAAATTGAAAATCTTTTTCAAGTATTCAAATATATAATTCGTGAACTTACTTGATCCAGGACGGTCAGCCTCACGGACAATGTGAGTCATACCTGCCTTGTATCCAACAAAGCATGTTAGATGCACCGGTTTTGAGGCATCATCTTTGGGGAATGCCTTAACCTTGCCACGATGTCTAGCTGCACGCTTCTTGGGGTAGAAGGCCATGGAACCATGGCGAGGCGCCGAAAACTTACGATGAGACTGAAAAATATTAAACGAAATTCAGTTAGCCACGTGCATTTACAGATTGTCAAGTTTTTAGCGATAATAGTATTCCAAACAATTTTTTTTTAAATGAACGTACTGAATATATACATGTTACATACTGTTGAATTAATTTAATTATGCAATGATTTAGCAATTAGCACTCACCATAATCAAATGTTATAACCACGCGTCCTATCTACTCAGACGACGATGATAGAAAGACAGATCGGCAGAAAAATTTTAGTTAAGTCAACTTTTTTCTTTGAAGTTTTGTCCACTCCGAATAATGGCTGAGTCATATTTCCTGTTTAAATTTGTCGGAGTAACAACAAAACTAAAGGTAAGTACACATATATTGTTAACAGACGAACAGTTAGGTGGCGTTAGGTGTACAGCCCTTGTGGAAGTAACTTATCAGTATTAACTTCCAACAAATAAAATATTCAGTTCACAAAACTTTCAATCTTTATTTTAATACAAAAATATAACTACGAAAAAATGGTGAAAGATGCGTCTCGATGAGAAGATAAAGAACATCTGTCGGATACTTTAAAATCGTTGAGATTCAATTTTGAAATTAGTTGCGATGAATATGCCATCTGGGGCCTGTTTCTCAGATCATACACATCATACATTTCATACAACATACAACATTTTCATACATCATACACATCATACAATTTTCTGTTTCTCAGATTTCACTGGAAGTGTTGTATGATATTATTTGTATTGTTGTATGATGTGTATGATTCTGACATTTCATTATTATTTGAGTGTTAGGTTAATATAAATCTCAGCTTTGTTTTCTTGCGAAAGAAAAAAGTTAATTGTTAGGTAAGAAAATTAAAGTTTTACTAATTTAAAAGTAATATGGGAGATAATTTATGTATAAAACTATGGAATTACTATATTCATTAATAAATTAATAACTGTAATTGATTATGATAATAGTTGATTACAAAATTAAAATTCTTGAAAGAATCAGAAAAATGCTTCGATGGTTCATAAATGAACAAATTAATTTTAAAAAACTAACAGCACTAGCTTCATGGCTTAAGGCTGGGGGTTCTATTTATTTTGAGTCTTCTAGGTGGATTTCACTTCAAACATGAAATTCTCTTGTTAAACTATGAGATAATTTGGATTTGTGAGTTTCAAGCCAGTGAACTTTCCACAAATAAAATGTCTTGTTTTCAAAGAAATGACTGCACACTAGAATTGTTTGTTCTTTTGACGACTGTAGAAAAGAAAACAATGAAAATTAATTCAAAATTGTTATAATTTTATTAGTTCAAAAAATACTAACTTTTGTATATTTCCTTTTCATGTTGTACATGCAGTTTACAACAGAATTTTGTGTTGTATTAAATGTATGAAAATTTGTAGTTTAATTTGCTGTATGATGTGTATGATAAATTTCTGAGAAACAGAATCATACAACATTCCAATATTTCCAGTGTAATCTTCGGTCATACATTGTTGTATGACAGCGGATCATACAACAAATCTGAGAAACAGAAATCATACAGCAGAACTGTCAATATCATACAATGTATGATGTGTATGATTTGAGAAACAGGCCCCTGGTTGTGGTAGCTGTTGGTCGCCACTTGAGCCCCTCAGTAGTGGGACGAGTGTGGAACGAGATTCACGAATTTAACCCTGTTTCGTTTTTTTCTTGGGTTGTTCGAATGGTGTAAACGGCTGAGTATCATTTTTTTCCATGACGTTTGTTGATGTAAGCGAATAAGCAATACTCACAGCTGGTGTTCGTATTGATGTGACAGTAACGGCAGGATTGTCTTCAACGAAGGCTGGTTTTAATCTTTCTGTTGACACGGTGGTTGCATTTCCATCAATGTTAATTTTGAAAATAAAATCAGATAAGCGCTCGACGATTTCGTAGGGTTCACGGTATGGCTGTTCCAGTGGTTTCTTGACGCTATCTACTCGAACGAAAACGTGTGTGCATGAGTACAGAGTTCCATGGGAAAATGCTCTGTTCTTGTTGTGATGCGCTGACGGAGCTTAACGGACTTTCCTCATGAAAACTCGGAACTGCTCAATGAAGACTTGAGGATCTTGATTCGTTTCCTCGTCAATGAAGTACTCACCAGGTAGTCGCAAAGTTGTTCCATACAACACATCTCAGCTGCGCTAGCTTTAATGTCTTCTTTGAGGCTGCTTCGGAGGCCGAGAAGTACGTCGGGTAGAATTTTTGTCCAGTTGTCTGTGCTGTGGCACATTATTGCTGCTTTCAACGAGCGGTGCCATCGTTCAACCATGCCATTGGAGGCAGGGTGGTACGTAGTCGTTCTGACTCGAGTGCATCCGATGAGTTTTGTTAGGGCCTCAAATAAACGTGATTCGAACTGTGATTCTCTATCACTGGTTATTGTTAAAGGTGCACCAAATTGACTTAACCATCCAGAGAAGAATGCATTGACAACGGTGTCCGCTGTAACATCTCTTATCGGAACTGCTTCTGGCCAGCGAGTGAAGCGATCAATGAAGGTTAAGCAATAGCGATAGCTCTCGGACGGCGGCATCATGATGATGTCAATGTGGATGTGTTTGAAGCGTTCACTGGGTATCTCAATATGGTGGTATATTTTTTACATGTTGGTGTACTTTACTCCGCTGACAAGGTAGACAAGTTCGTGCCCAGTTAGCGATGTCACGATTCATGGAAGGTCAGACGTAGCGTTGGGTTATGGCTTTCCTTGTTGCACGACTGCTTGATGGGTGTGATGTGTTGTGTATGATTTCGAATACTTTTCGTCTAAGTGCTAGCAGAATAAACGGATGGACGGTTTTGTTGGCAATAGCCGTGTTTTTTTGGAAAAGTCATCCGTAGTACAGTAGGATTTTATATGAATAACAACATCCGCAGTAGGATCACTGCCGATAACATCCGCAGTAGGATCACTGCCGATAAAAAGAGAAGTGAAATCCTGCTGCGGATAGAGATTTGACGTTTATTCGAGTATCGGCAGTGATCCTACTGCGGATGTTGTATTTGTTTTTCATATAAAATCCTACTGTACTACGGATAACTTTTCCAAAAAAACACGGCTAATGTCACAATAGATAGGACTTTCTGCGTCGATTTTGAGCTGAAATATTTTGATTGCGGTATTTGACTCAGGTCGCAATAGTTGTTGAATTTCCTCATCATCTGTTTGGTGTTCGGCAATGTCCTTGGTGGATATGAGAGTAGGCATGTTGATTGTTTCAATTCTTGACATTGCGTCAGCCACTACGTTTGACTCTCCGGGTGTATGGACTATATTAGTTGTGAACTCGCTGATGTAATGCAATTGTCGCTGTTGTCTTGGTGAGGCTTTATCTGATCTGATCTGACTTGTCGGATGCATCGCAGCGTAATGTTAAAGCTTTATTTGGTATTGGAAATACCAATTGAACGGCGTCAACCAACAACTGCTTGCATTTTTCAAAGGCCTCTTCTGCGTGTTTGTTCCAAATAATTTCGGTTTTGTCGTTTTTCTTCACGGTGGGTGCCAATTCGATGAGTGGAACGTGGACTTCGGCTGCGTTTGGCATGTTCAGTCGGTAGAAATTCCACGATCCCAAAAACCTGCGCAGTTCAGCAACTGTTTTTGGTTTGGGATAGCTGCGTATTGCCTCGACCTTCTCTTCAGGTGGTTTGATGCCTGATTCGTTTATTCTATAGCCAAGATAGTCGACATTCAGTTGGCCAAATACGCACTTCGATACGTTGATGAACAATCCGTGTTGTTGAAGCTTCTCGAGGATGATTCGTAAATGCTGTCTGTGTTCTTCAAGATTCTTCGATGCTACCAGAATGTCATCTATATAGACGTTGCAAAAATCGAGCTCTCGCAGAATGGAATCCATTAGTCGTTGGAATGACTGCAGCGATGCACAATCCGAAGGTCATCACGTTGAACTGAAATAGTCCGAACGGTGTGATGACAGCTGTTTTTGGTCGGTCTTCTGGAATTACAGGTATGCCCTAGTCAGATCAAGGGTTGAGAAAACTTTGCATCCGTGGAGATTGAACATGAAATCACGTACGTTCGGAATGGGGTAGCGATCTGGAATGGTGATTTTGTTTAGGCGACGGTAGTCACCGCAAGTACGCCGTTCGCCGTTCTTCTTTTGTACCAGATATAGAGGACTTGCCCACTCACTCTTAGACGGCTCACAAATTCCTTGCTTCATCATGTTGTTGAATTCAGTTTTTGCGGCTTGTAATTTCTCACCTGCTAGACGACGGGCTCTTTCAGCAACCGGTTGACCTCTTGTTGTAATGTAGTGGTGAACATTGTGTGCAGCTGTTTTGCACGCGACAGGCTTGGTGACATTCTCGAATTCCTTGAGTATCTTGAAGTACGGATGGTTGAAATTGAAATTGTGAGAATGATTGGTTGTGAAGAATGGATGAGTGTTGATGGAGAAAAAAGTTTCGTCTCCGCATCAATCAGTCTTCGTCGACGAAGATCGACGAGCAGGCCGTGGTGTTTTATGAAATCTGCACCGAGAATGGGTTGTGTGACTTCGGCTATGGTAAAAGTCGAAAGATATGACCGTCGAAGGCCAAGGTTTAGTGATATGGTTGTTGTACCGAAGGTGTTAATGGTTGATCCGTTCGCTGCGAATAGTTTCGAGTTTGTTAGATATTTCTTTTTAATATTCTCACCTTTTTTGTGTCGTCGAAGGATGACAGAGATGTCGGCTCCGGTGTCCACCAAAAACTTTAAACCACTCGTTCGGTCGATTATTTGCAGGCGTGTCGTTAAAACGCCTTCAGAGGTGCCCGCGTGGTTGTCTGAAGGGTTTAGTGGTTTAAAGTAGTTTTGTGGATTTGGAAGTCAGTCACATGGCTCTCTGCAGTTTCGTGCTTTATCACCGAATTTGTTATGAAAATAACAATAAGTTTGTTTTTTGTTATTACGCGAGCGACTAGAGGATCTAGAACGGCTGTTCCTGTCGAGTTTTAAACGCAGATCTTTAATCTCCTGTGAAAGCGCGTTGGTCTGGTCTTCTACTCCTGACGGATCTGGCTTTGGAGAAGACAATTTTGTTGACTCTACTGCCATAATGGAGGGACGTGAAAGATCGATGATTTTGTCGGCTTGAATGGCCAGTATGGTTAAATCCGTGACCTCGCTTATTGCCAAGATGCCTCTTATTTGTTCGGGGAGCTGTTCGAGGAAGAGTGAACGAAGAACGTTTTCTGGGACTTGGTTCCCGGCCAGGTTTCTCAAACGCTGCAGAAGGTTCGATGGTTTCTCTTTTGAAATTTCAGTGCCACGAAGGAGTCTTCTGAGTTTGGACTCACTGGTTTCATCAAATGAAGAAATTAAGCGCTCTTTGATAGTATCGTAACTATTTTTAGCTGGCGGTGCAGCGAGAATGTCTGAGACGAACGGCAGAGTGGATGCGTCTAAATTCACGAGTACGTAGCGATACTTTGTGGTGTTTGCGGTGATGCGTGAAATAGCGAATGCGGCTTCCACTTGCATAAACCAGAGTGAAGGGTTTTCTCGCCAGAATGGTGGAATTTTCACCACTCTAACTGCGTTAACCTTAGGGATTTCTTCAATTTGGTCATTGTTGGCGTTCATTTTGTACGAACTTTACGATGCCGAGAGTTCTACAGCGAAAAATGCGGAAAAATTGAGAAAATTTTGTGATCACGTCGGGGTCACCAGTTTGTGGAAGTAACTTATCAGTATTAACTTCCAACAAATAAAATACTCAGTTCACAAAACTTTCAATCTTTATTTTAATACAAAAATATAACTACGAGAAAATGGCGAAAGATGCGTCTCGATGAGAAGATAAAGAACATCTGTCGGATACTTTAAAATCGTTGAGATTCAATTTTGAAATTATTTGCGATGAATATGCCATCTGGTTGTGATAGCTGTTGGTCGCTACACCCTACCTAGATAGATTACGTTTCTAGAAACGTAACTTTCGGTTTTTAAAGCCTAGTACGCAGATCGAGACAAGACAAATTTTATCTCTACATTTTTATTCTCTACAAAACTTTTCCAAATCTCGCGCAAAAGTTTTAAATTGGAGAGAATAAATATAATTTAATGTGTTTTTTAGAGTATCTCTGGAACGGGTTGTCTTACAAAAGTCATTCATACCTTTTTGGAATCTCCTCTTAACGCTTTCTACCAGTTTTGACAAAAATCACTTTCGGAAATACGGTGGCTGTCAAAATTTGTCCCGCAAAATAATGCTTGTATCATTCTTTTTCTTGGCAAAATTTAGTGGAGACATTTTGTACAGCAATCTTTGAGTATATATAATATGGAGGGCTCGTTCCTATCCCTAATGCATTGTAGTACTTGCAGTTGTGATAGGCGTCGCTGTCTCACTTTCTGTAAGTTAAGGATACAGCTGTATGCTGTCAAAAAATTTTTCCCGATCTGCGTACTAGGCGGGGAATGAACAGATATGAGGAAATGAGATGCGAAAAAATATTCCCGGTGACGGTGAGTACCGGGCTGATTTTTAGTAGTCTCATTTTGACGTTTCTTTTTCTCATATTCGTTTTATGTTGTGTTGTGCATTAAAAAAAACCAATAACTTTCAAATTTGAGACATGAGTCTATTCAACGTGTAATAGCTTATGCCTCACGGGATACAAATTTAAAAGGAAAGTCAAAAATGAGACATGTCTCATGAGGCAACGTGTAATAGGGGACTAAGCAACCAAACATTGAATGTGCGCGTCTAGCCTAAGACCCAATAAGAACCGTGATGCCAAAATAATATTATATATATATATATATTATCGATTATTTGTTCAGAGAAGTTAAAAATGACGTTTTTGGATGCTGGTTGGTTTGGAAAGAAGTTTCTAAGTCCCGATGTCGTTTTTTTCTACAATTCTATATGGACTTGCGAAAAAAACACGACTTTTATTTACTTACCGATTTCGTTTGAACGCATACTTTGTAAAAACATTTTGAAAACTGAACCAGAACAATTTTTTCCTAAAATTTCAATCGGTGCTAGTTTGAAAACGATAAGCTCATTA
This sequence comes from Philhelius festivus, assembly GCA_963931855.1. Classification (NCBI taxonomy): domain Eukaryota; kingdom Metazoa; phylum Arthropoda; class Insecta; order Diptera; family Syrphidae; genus Philhelius; species Philhelius festivus. Next base: position 125,117,303 of record OZ007555.1, on the reverse strand, counting down.
ATGTAAGAACGTCAGCATGTTTAGCACGAATTATAGCTTTGTTATCGATAGTTTGTATGGAAATGTCAAAAATTTTATTTTAATTATCGACTAAAACCATTTACTTATTACATCCAACGTCACGCTAGTTCTATTTTTAACTGTACGCCAGGTATTACTATATACTATTGGTGCAAGTTCGGAAAACAGTTTAACTTTTGGTTTTGGTTCTTGATTAAATAAATTATTGACAGATGGTAATGTCTCAGCGGGTACAATGCACGTGTCGATACAACAATTGTATGGTGTATTTCTTGCTTTATGTAGTACTCTCTCGATGGAACCAAATCTCCATAAAAGTAATATCTCGGTAAAAGCAATACACACATTATTACCACTACTGACTCAATAATTGCAAAATTTCCAAAAAGTAATTGATTTTCGTTTCTTGCATTGTATTTGTACTACGATTTTATTAAAGCCGAATTGAGACAAATAAGCCAATTTTGTAATTTAAGTTGACACGTAAATTCATTTCGAATTGGCCAATCGCTTCTTTTTAAAGTTGGCTTTCCAGATGGTAGTTCGAAAGAACTTATTTTCTGTCCAAGATGCAAATAAATAAAACAAACAATCAGACCCCATTTGATTCTGTACGCGCATGTACATATGTAGGTATGTATATCGTATTTTATTATACTTATTCGAATATTGAGCTAAGCCATTGCTGTCACTTTTGTTCAAGCGCTCATCACGTATCGATAATTTTTTGAAGTTTGGTTCACCCAGTAAACTTCGATGATCTTTCAAAATTATAAAATTCTATTAATAAAAACTAACACGTCCATCCAAGTTATTAATGTCGATTTCCTTTACACACTAGGGATTTTAGGGATCACACCAAAAAAATCGATTTTTTTTACAGAGATCAAATCCTTCGAATCTGTATTTGGAGAGGGATTTACATGTATACGAAATACGCACACTAAAAAGACAAAATTTGACAACGGATCGAAATTCCTAAAATCCCTAGTGTGTAAAGGAAATCGACATAAGATTCATTTTTTCTTTTGCTGGTTTTTTTGAAATATAAATACTGAACAAATATTATATAAAAATGTTTTTGGCAAGAGTACGATAACTTAGGCGCCAAGAAATAATAACGGTTTTTTGTAGAACAGTTCAATACAAGCATTTTTTACTACGGGAGGGGGGGGTCTATCTCCCCCCGTTTGGGCGGGAGGGGCAATTTTATAAAAAAGGTACTGAAATGGAAACAAAAATATTAAAAAATAACGGTAATACTTACAATTAAGTATTATACCTTTTTTTAAAGCCAATACTCTGATCTATTAGATAATTTTTAAATCAAGTAGAATCTATGCACGGTTTTTAAAAAAACGAGTTTTAAACTCAAATTTTGGTGAAAAAAAAACATAAAAAAAAAGTTTAAAGTTTAATTTTTTAAAACTGCAAAGTTACATATTATTATTTTTCCTAAAATTCGTTGCTCTAATTTATTCTATTTCAAAAACTGAAAACTAGATGATTTTATGTTGTCTAGTTTTTGAGAAAATTGAAAATAACTAAAACTACTTTCTTATGGGATATTTGCTTTTTTCGCTTGCTAACGCATTACGGCGTATAAACAGTGAGATATGTATGGGGGGGCATGCTGCCCCCCTGCAACCCCCCTGCCAGGGCACACTATAGGATTTGGGGTAGGTGCGAGGTTGGGTGTATGCAAGGTTTCTTTTGCATTTACAGAATCTGGATTTAAAGAAACTTTGAATTTACCCTATGGTCTATATCCAATGTCGACTAAATATATGTATGTACGTAGCCCAAAGTTGCACATTTAAAATGTTCAGACATGAAAATTTAATACATTATGAAAAATTCACATTACCTAGGTACTACTGTACGAATGCAGCAAATTTATGTATGTAATTCCTTAATTAATATGTTTGTTTATTGTTTGTGTCTAACATTTTTAATGCTAATATGGTACAGGTTATTGTTTACCAAGGTCATTCGTTATTCAACCTTTGTAAGAGTGAAGTATTTTTTTCTTTGAATGAAGAATGGCGACTAAGCATCCACTACTTCATCCTAAATTAAATAACTTTTCAATATTTCAAAAAAAATATTTCAAAAGCATCGCGTTCTTAGAAGAAATTGGTCTAATTCCAACTAAAGCGTCAACTCCCCTCAACTCCAACTCAAAAACGTGACAAAAATTGTAAGAATACAATATTATTATTATTATTTATTCATCAACCAGAGCATATTATACTCTTACAGACTAAGATACATAAGTAAATATATAGTTACAAATTTGTAGGTGGGTATATAAAATTCAAATTACATTAAAATGATTTACATAGTTAATCTTTTATTTTAATAAATAACGTTACTTAAATTTTGCTTAAAACTAATGATTTAAAAGTTTCTCTGGTGCAATCCATATAAAAGTTAATCTCAGAGCAATAAACCCATCTATCGACACATTTTTCCATGGGCCTCAATATTGGCTAGAGATTCGGGAGGTGCTTGTTATAATTTTTTTTTTGTGATCAAAATGCCTGTAAACACGGTTTTAATACATTGAACATTGAAAAATTGACTTGACTATTTTTAAGTAACACCTGACTTACTCACAAACTGACTGACTGAGACTCGAAATGCCATGCAATTCTACCTCCTCTGGTGCATTCTTGGTAACCCTAAATGATTTGCTGTACTTTGCTTACAAATGAACCACATTAACATTAATCCTCAAAATGAAATCACTGTAGTTAAATACCAAAAATCAAAAATTTCATAAAGAGTAGTTTTAGTAATTTTTGATTTTCTCAAAAACTAGAAGGGACAAAACCATTCGGTTTTTTGTGTTCGATTCAGAATTAATAGTAGCATTGACCACAAAAAGACAATTAAGCACTTCATTTTACAATTTTGTAAAAAAATTGGTCTAAACTTTTTTTTTCATTTTTTTTAACAAAATTTTGAGTTTGCATGCAAATTTTTCAAAAACTATTAACATAAATAATTTAATTTAAATTTACGATTATAGAACAGACTTCTGGCTTTCAAAACCGGTATAGTATTTTATTGTAAGTGTTGCCGTTGTTTTTTAATATATTTTTTTTCAATTTAAGTCATTTTTTCTAAAATCGCCCCTACCTCCTAAACGGGGCGAGATAGACCCCCCCTCCCATAGTAAAAAACGCTTGTATTTGACCCTTCTACAAAAATCCGTTATCAATTTTTGGCGCCTAAGTTATCGTACTCTCCCCATGTTTTTAAACCAGGTCATATATGACCTGTAATCAATTATTATATAAATGAATTTTGTAAAATAAAGTCTATTCTATTCTATTTCATTTATTTAAAATAAGCGTAATATTATCATTTTTAATAAACATATTCAACGAATTTTTGATAATTGCATCTCCTCGGGCTGTTATTTTTCCACATTCAACCAAAGAAAACCAAATATAACTACACAAAATGTAAATTTGGCAATACGATCGATAATATATAATCGCCTCAAAAGCTTTTTCGCTTTTGGGAGCGCAGCTTCAGTTTCTTTCAACATAAAAGTTCTCATTCCATAAATGTATGTTCTAATATATTGTTCCCAATTAATTTGCTCCTGAGAAATGTCAAATATCTCTTGATCAACGGGATTAAGTTTCGATTTTAACTGACAAAATCGATCGTTTTTAAATTCCCAGGTCTTGGTTGTATAGTATTGAAGGAGACTCAGACCACCGGAAATTTTCTTCTGCACATTCACTAAACTAAAAAAAAAATGTATTCAGTTGCTTTAGATTTAAATTATGATGAATTGACATAAACTTACAAGGGCTTTCGTCCAAATATCAATAGGAAAAAATCAATGAAATAAGCTGGCAAATAATGGAAGAAGATGACACAGAATAAATGTTCATAATAGTTTTTCTTGATGGAACCATTCGGGTACCATAGTGAAAAACTTAGTGGAGTTTCATAGAAAAAACGTTTTCCAGATTCTATGCTCTCGCCCCATGTCATAAGTAATTTGTTAGAAATACAGATATTGATAAAATTCACATCATTTTTTGATTTGGTTCCACAGTCGCAGGCTGCAGCAATGAGGCCGTTTATAGCAGTGTCAACCGGAATAATAGTGGCTGGATAATCAGGATTGCAGTGCATTGAACGAAGAACACCTCTGGCAGCTGCTATCATTAGCCCTGTTGGTCCGTTTACACCTTCAATCCATCCGGGGATTGGTTCTTTTCGTGATGCTGTTACTGAAATAATGATAAATTGGTAAGGAAAATTAAAGTTATTGTTTTGTTGTGAACAGAGCTTTATACTACTACAGCGCCATCTGTTGGAAAATTGCATATCTAATTTATGGAAGAAACAAAAAGCTCTTTTTCAAATGTATTTCCCCTTATTCCAACCATCTAGAATATTCCAAGACGAGAAGCTTCGCGAATTTTTGAGAACAACTAACATGAGTATATAAGGGAGTGTTCGCGGTGAGCACAAGACAGTAGTTGATTTTTGATTACGGAAGTGTGCAAAACTCTGCTTATTGGATTGTGTAAAACAAGTGTGATTTTAATTTGAATGAAGTATTTGAGTTGATTATAAATTGAGATTTATTGTTGTGATTTGGAAAGTAAAAATAAAGAAGAAATATTAGAAATAGTAATAAGTTTTAGTTAACGAACCTAGCAAAAATATTACATTGGTGTCAGAAAAGTGGAATAAAACTTATTGTGCAGTAAAGTGTGCAGAAAAAAAAAATAAAAAAAATGAGCATGTTATTGAAAGAGCTCAACTTAATGAGCTGAAAAGTGAATTAGGCAAGCGAGAACTTTCTAGAGCAGGATCGAAAAATGAGCTTGTTCTGCGTTTGGCCGAATATTTGAAACAACAAAATTAAGACCCGGACATTTTCGTCTTTGAAGCTGACGCTGAGGAAGCAGACGTAAGTAAAAATGTAGATGTTTCAAATATGATTAGTCTTCTGCTTCAACAACAAAAGAATGTTCTCGAACGTCTCGAAGAGCAACGAAATGAACAAATGAAAGAACGAAATGAACAAAAGAAAGAACAAAAGAATGTTCTCGAACGTTTCGAGGAGCAAGAGAAGAATGTTCTCGAATGCCTGGAGAAACAGCATAGCGAACAAAAAGACCTTCTCGAAGAGCAGAGAAACATGCTAGAAGGCAAGCTTGTTAACATCGAGAAGAATGTATCTGCACTTGATGAACGTGTTTCATTGTTGGAGAATCAAGCCGAACGTGTTTTATTATTGGAGAATCACGTCGACAACAAAATGGAGACGTTTTCAAAAGAGCTAGATCGCATTCGAAATATAAAGATTCGGGAAAGTTCTGGAGAAACCTTGAGGAAAAAGGAGATGCAACCTACAACCTTTGATGGACAAACTTCTTGGTCTATATACAAGAAGCAATTCGAGGCAGCCTCCACAACAAATGGCTGGGATGAGGCTGACAAGTATATAGCCTTAACTCTTGCTCTTAGAGGAGCAGCTGCTGAGTTGTTGCAAACCATACCAGCAGATAAGAGCGGCGACTTCAATTCCTTGGTTTTGGCTATAGACAAACGCTTTGGCTTTGGTAACAGCCACATGAAAGAAGTCTTCAAAGTGCAACTCAATTCCAGAGTTCAGAAGAGGGGCGAAACTCTACAACAACTGCAAGCGGACATTGAAAGGCTTGTTCATCTTGCATATCCAGATGTTGGAAAAGGCCGTGTTTCAAGATGTTTCAAAGGGCCGTGCGAACTGCTGGAAAACGAACTATTTCGGAAACATTAGCGTTTGCCTTGACAATGGAAGCAGCTGAGCAAGCTTCTCATGGAGTACATCGACTTAGAGAAGCCATCGTCGAAGAATGCTCATGCCAAAGAACTGATGTCCAAAGGAACCAACGAAACGGACTTGCAAAGTGCTGGAATTGCAACAAGACCGGACATTTACAGCGTTAATATCGATTACCACCAAGAAGAGCTTGTCAACATTGTGGACACAGAGTTTCAAACCCAGAACAAGGTAACAATAACATCAGTGTTACTTCCCGAACAGTTTCCCAACAGGGAAACGAGTAAGAACTAACTTCGAGGTGCAGAAGCTGGTTTCTGGTATCGATGGCCCCAGAAACACCATCTAGGTCTCTCAAACTAAGCGAGACAATAGAAGTCTGACTGTCGAGCCAACTTTAAATGGCAACAAACGTGTGGTCACCATCGACACCGGTGCCACAGCCTCCATTGTGCGTCAAGACCTAGTGCACCTGAATTGGCTACACAACACCAATAGTTACCGTATAAGAACTGCCACAGGAGAAGCAGCTAGGGTTTATGGCGAAGTCCGACTTAGAATTCGAATTGCAGATCTAGAATTCTCACACAAATTTTTGGTGGCAGATATATGTGGCGAATGCATCATAGGAATGGACTTAATGAAAGAACATCGAGTAATTTTGGATATTGGCAACCAGGTACTCAAATACCAGAATGCAGAGATTCCAATGATCTATGGGCACGAAGGAACAACAACTCTAAGGACTGTCATCAAAGAAGACGTGATTATTCCTATTTCTTCTGAGGTATTCGTTTGGACAAAAGTAGAAGGTGAGTGTGGACGCCATCGATACCTAATGGTGGAACCAGGCCCAGATTGTTCTTCCCAAAACGTCATCATTGGGAAGACACTTGTGGCTCCAAAGAACAATATGGTCCCCGTACGGATACTCAACACCAAACCGTACGGTGTAAAGTTAGCAAAAGGAGAAGTTATCGGTAAGTGCGAATCTGTCGCAGCCATAACACGAATTGACGCTGAAACACCGAGAACGACATTAAACCCTAAGGAGCTCAATAGCATCGAGGCAAAGATACTCAATTCATCTAACCTAGCCCAACATCAGGTTAAAACGGCAGAAGGCCTTCTGAACGAGTATGCTGACATTTTCGCTTCACCAAACGGAAAATATGGAAGGACACAAATGGTGCAGCATCGAATAAATACAGGAGATGCAAGGCCCATTCGGCAGCCCGCAAGACGTCTGCCACTGGCCAAACAAGGTGAAGCTGAGGAAATGATTACCACCATGAAGAAGGATGGTTTGATTGAGAACTCCAAAAGTCCTTGGGCGTCACCAGTGGTCCTAGTCAAAAAGAAGGACGGAAGTACACGGTTGTGTTGACTACCGAAGGTTAAATGACGTAACCAAGAAAGACAGCTACCCCCTGCCAAGAATTAGTGACACCTTAGATGCGATGGAAGGAGCACACTGGTTTTCAACACTGGACTTGAAAAGTGGATATTGGCAAGTTGAAATTCACCCTGAAGATCGAGAAAAGACAGCGTTCTCCACAGATAATGGGCTGTGGCAGTTCAACGTGATGCCATTTGGTCTTTGCAACGCTCCGGCAACATTTGAGCGTTTGATGGAGTGTGTCCTTCAAGGTCTGACGTGGAAAACTTGTCTTGTCTACTTGGATGATGTTATCGTTTATGGGAAAGACATACGACCAACACTGTAAGAACCTAAAGGGTATGTTCCAGAGACTTCGAGAGGCTAACCTTAAACTGAACCCAGAAAAAAGTGGACAGAGGTTTCTTCTACGAACCGATCATGGTGGTCTTAACTGGTTGTTGAACTTCAAGAACCCAGAAGGACAAGTCGCAAGGTGGATAGAAAGAGTGCAGACTTACGATTACAAAATTCAACACCGAAGGGGAAAGCTGCATTCAAATGCCGACGCTCTATCCCGAAGGCCTTGTAAAATAGATTGCAAGCATTGCAGGCGACAAGAAGAAAAGGAATCCATAAACATTCTGCGAATAAGGCCTGACCCCATTTGTGGATGGAGCAATGAAGAAATAAGATCTGCTCAACAAGAAGACCCCGACATTGAACCTCTTCTCGAATGGAAGGAACATGAAGAAAAACCCGCATGGAATGACATTTCCGATATGAGTCCAATTTTAAAGGCCTATTGGGCACAATGGGACTCACTTCATGTGCAAGAAGGTGTTCTTCGGCGAAAATGGGAGTCCGCTGATGGTAAATCCTATGTGATGCAGCTTGTGTTACCTCAATCGAAAATCAAAGACGTTCTTCGAGAGATGCATGATGGACCTTCAGGAGGCCATTTTGAGAGTCAACAAAACGTTATTTAACGAACCTAGCAAAAATATTACAGTTTGTTATTATTTATTTAGATTTGAATTATAGTATACCCTTGTTGATCAATCTTTAAATACATAAATAACAATAAAAATAAATTCATAAATACGAATATCTTGTTTATAAAAAAGTAAAGTGCTAATTGACGTAAAAGTACCAAATACTAATAAAATACCACTAACAGGAAAAGTTGTCACCAAAAAGTATTAATTAAGCTGCACGTACACGTACGCTTTTGTATACCCATTTTCATATTTTTAATCGCTCGAGGCTAGGCGCGCACATTCAATTTTTAGTTTCGCAACTGTTTGGTTGAATGTCCGCGCAGGTGCATTTAATTAAATGTTACACAAAATAGCGTACTCATTTAAGGCAATCGTTAGTTTGTGTCAAAACACAAACTTTTTAAAACACAAACTTTTTAGTTGCTCGAACCAATCAGTTGCGCAACTAAAAATTGAATGTGTGCGCCTAGCCTTATAGGGTTTGTGGAAATTATATTTCAAGGCTTTTACCCAATCTACATCAAATACATGGAAACGTCAAAATTTGAAGCCGAGGATAAAATTCTATCCAAGTTTAAATCCAAATCAAATAAATTGCACGACTGTATCGCACGCAGTAGCGGATTTACACATTTCCCAAGTATAGTCTGTTGAATTTTTGCCGCCCTTACCTCTACAATTGTGAATTGTCAGTTCCTAGATTATCTTTACAGACCAACAATTCGGTTCAAATTGCACAAGAAAAAGTTTTTGAATATATTTCTGAGTTAATCAAAGTTCAATGATGTACGACTAATAAGGCGGGGTATGCCACTCACGCAATAATGTACATTCAGTAAACGCAGTCAAATAATCTTTATTGCACTTATAAACAGTTAAAAAATAATAATTTCAATTAACTTATCAAAGTTTCTTACAATACCTTTTTGCGCGATTTTTTGTTAGCAAAATCATCGATAATGTCGTCGTAAGTGATCTTGTTCATTAATTATGACTCTATACACCTTAATTTTTCTTGAATTAAGGTCGATCTCAGATAATTTTTTACCCTTTTTAGATAAGAAAAGCTTCTGTCATCCGACCAATTTGTCGCTGGAGTACATAATGCCCTACGAAGAGCTATGTCCAAGTTAGGGTAAACGTTCTGCAAATTCTGTTTTCGCAGAAAAGAAGATAGAATTTTCAATGATTCAGAATTTGGTTTCATCTTTTCAAGATCTATTCTCCATCCGTTCGGAAAAAACGATTCGAGGAATCGAAGGAACCCAAACCTTCGAAAGGAAGATACTAAGGACCTGCACTGGACTTTACTTCGACCGTCAACGACAAAAACACTACAGGAACGAGCATCTCTACACAGAAGCGAATTTAATCCCACTGGACAAATATCTATCACCGAAAAAACTAAATGGGGAACATCATCGACCACCCGAATCAGCTTATGAGAAGGATGACCACAGAACAACGACAAACCGAACCGAGGTACCTCAGTGTGATGGAAACTATGGATGACAACTTAATCATGGACAACGAGGAAGTAGTGTCGTTCTACGCTGACATTGGGTCAGCCTACCACAGCGGCTGAAACGCCATCCCATCACCACTGATAACCGGGAATGAACACCCTGAGAAAATACAGTCAACCGACCTTTTAAATTTTATTTTTTTCGTCATGTAAATTTTACATGAAAATAATTAAACTTAGGTCACTGTTATAGTTAGGGCCCCTATGACCCAACAAATAATGTAATTTTTTTATACATATGTAGTAATGTAGTATCTTATTAGTTGTAAGCCAAATTGTAAATAGTATCTTTATTCAATAAAACAAAAAAAAAAGAAAAGAGGAACCAAACCTTTCTTTGAATGGGAATGGTCCCCGCAATGTGCACGTGCAACATTGATAATATTGTAGCGTTAAAAAAAGCACCGCGTTCGGGGAAAAAACATTTGTTGTACGGAAAAGAAAGAAAGACTGTCGTTGTATCACGCACCATCATAATTCAATGTAATCAATATTGAAAATTATACTATGTATTTGTAATTTCCATATCAAAACAAATTGGAAAAATAACGAGATTCCAGATGAACTCACACGTACGAATATTCAACGTCGTCGATTGCATCTTTAGTTTTCAATCTGAAAAGTATTTGAGTTTTTTTTTAGCAGTCAAATAAAATTTTCTGAAGTTAGCACCTGTTCAACAAACAGTATAGTTAACACATAAGATTAAAATTGATTAAATTCGATTATTATTTTTAAATCTTTTGATCCATTAAAACGACGAATATCTCCAACAAAAAATTTTTCTTTGCAACAATTTTTTATTCAGATCTACAACACCAATGCCGCAATCACCAATACGTACGGACTTGTATGAGTACGTAGTGGGAGTTGGAAGAGCGTGAAATACATTTTCCGCAATTTCGCTCTCATTTCAGTCATAGAAAGTGTGGGCAACGGCCGATTTCTGGTTGGGGCCGTGAACTGGGTGTCTTACCGTATAGAATATAGAAGTTTGCGGTACCGTTGAATGTACAACGAAAGAAAAGAGGGAAAAGTAATCGGAAAGGTGTCTTGTGGACTTCTAGAGAGATATTAGAAATCTTTTCGATTTCTGTAAGACGGCTAAGAAAAAAATATCGGTTTTCAAATTTGCCGCCCCTAAAATCTGCCGCCCAAGGCTCAAGCCTACTTAGCCTGCTGGTAAATCCGCTACTGATCGCACGTACTTGCTCTTATGTAAAAGTACTTTGGAATTTAAACTTTACATAGTTCCAATTAAAAATCGTCTTCGCTATCATCGTAATGTGAACTTTGATCAAAATCTCGAGTTCGATGTTTTTTCCAGATGCAGACTTGCCTTAAAGTACCTAGTACAGTGGCGAGCATAAGTGGATACATAATGCTCAAAACTGACTTAAAGTTGCTGTAAAACTGGCAAAAATAAAGCTATTACAAACATTTTTTTTCGGTTTAAACTCTTTATTTATTGAGAAACAAAAAATATAAAAACATATTTTAAAACTGAAAAGAAAAATTAACTTTTAATCCATTTAATAAAAAAACTTAATGTATCCACTTTTGCACGGTCAAAATAAAAGCGTTTCATACTACATTTTTAGCAAGTTGTCCAAAGGCCCTTGGCTTTAATGACGTCATTGAGTCGTTTGGACATGTTTTCTACTAATTTTTCGATTAGTTCGTGCGGAATGCTGGGCCACTCTGTCTGAATCCGGGCCCAAAGCTCGTCTAAGGTTTTTGGTACATTATCGTACGGTTCCAGTCTTTTTTTTTAAAGAGACTATACATTTTCTATAGGGTTTAGGTCTGGACTTTGCGCAGGCGACTGCATCGTTTAAAACGTTTGCTCACCGAGCCAATTTTTCACGATTTTAGCGGTACGCTTAGGATCTAAATCATGTTGAAATAAAACTTCATCTTCAAGGTCCCTAGAGGCTATATCAATCATTTTTAGAGAGATGTCTGTGAGTGTTTGTGTACGTACGTGCGTACGTTCGTACGTCCGTACGTTCTGGTACCATATTTCGTCGTCGATATCTCAAGAACGAGTAAAGATATCGACTTCAAATAAATTTTGCTTAATAGATAATAACTTCGAAAGAGGCTGAAAGGGCGTTTATTAAAATTCAGTGAGTAGTTTTTTCACTATAACAGTTTAAAAAAAAAGTAAAAATTTTGGTTAGTTTCAAATATCTCACGAAAAAATAATGCTATTGATTTCAAATAAAATTTAATGTACTCATTATAAGGTCATACAGATTTGGTATGAATTTGGAAAAAAAAATGAACATACCGTTATTTTTTTAAATAAAAAAAACTGAAAAAAAAATTTCATAACCCAGATATTCTAAGAACGGAAAACAATTTGAAACTCAAAATAATTTTATTTTACGAAAAATAATGTGTTTGACAACTGGTGAAAATTTCAAAAAAAAATCAGTTTACAGTTTTTTTACAAAAAATAAAAAACTATATAAAATTCTATTGAAAATTGGTAAAAATATTGTTTTTCGACTCAAATTTCTCGAGAACTAGTAGTGATATTGACTTCTAATTTAGTTTATTTTATACATAGTATAAGTTTGTACAATTGGTAAAATGTTGATAAATACTGAATTAATAGTTTTTTTTTTAAATAAAAAAACTATTAAAAATTCTAGTGAAAACTAGTTAAAATTGTATTTCAAGTCGAATTTCTTGGGAATGAACACCGATAGTGCCTTCTAAAGTATGTTGTTTTATACATCGATACCTTCCCGTAAGAATGTGTCAGACCAAAAACATAAATGTTAAAAAAAGAGCCAAGTTCTTCTATACAAAAACCTTTGTGTAATAAGTCAGCCGTGAAAAGTACTGAGATCTAAAAGTGCGCCAAGTTCTTACTTCATGAAGATTTAATACCGAATATTTAAAGTAGAATAATATTGAAACAGCTACAATGTAATAGAGAAATTTTATTATTTAATGATTACTGACTAAAATTTGATGGGTTCGCTTGTCAAGTTTTTAAAACCTTTCGAATTGGGCATAAAAAAAAACTTGCTTATAAAATCAATTAGTTTATAGCTTCCTATTTTTTTTTTTTGTATATTTTCTTTTTGTTATTGGTTGTTTTGATTTGCGCTTCAATTGTTTCTTCTTGTCCTTTCAAGATACCTAACACTAACATACCTACTTTAATGTTAAATACTAGTATCTACATCCGCTCAAAGTCATAAAAAAGCAATAATTGTTGAGGATACGATGATGTTTTTGTTGCAATTTTAACTCCTTTTTTTAAATGAAGGTAGACCACCAATTAACAGCCTAATTAGTGGTTTTATTATAGTTCACATCACAGTTAAGAGTTTTTTTTATGTAAACTCATAATATTTTCAGGTATGCAAATGTTTTCTTTTTTTCATTAATGTTAACATAACATAGAGTACCAAATCGAGCACTCTAGTTCTAAGAAAAGTTATGAAATTTCAAAATGCATGTATAGTTTCAAAATGACAATAAAAATACACTTCGAATGAAAAATCTTAGATTTTCTATTTTTCGCTTTGAATGTACATTAAGCTATACCCTTCCACAAAACTTTATCATTCTACAGCAGTCGGAAGTGCTCTATACAAATCAAACTTTTTCTCGGAAAGTGGGCGGATACCACGCCCCCTGAATGGAAAACCTCAATTTTTATTTTTGGTCCTTTATATAGAATTTGAGCCCTACCGTTCTATCAAATTTCATTGTTCTACTGCAATCGGAAGTGTACCATATAATTTACATATCAGTTCTGAGGAAGTGGGTGGATACCACGCCCCTGAATGGAAAACCTCAAATTGTATATTTTTTTCTTTGTATGCAATTTAAGCCCTACCACTTTACCAAATTTCATTGTTCTACTGCAATCGGAAGTTTGCCTTATATAATTTACATCAGTTCTGAGGAAGTGGGCGGATACCACGCCCCCTGAAAGGAAAACCTTGGTGTTTATTTTTGGTTCTTTATATGCAATATAAGCCCTACCGGTTCACCAAATTTCATCGTTTTACAGCAGTCGGAAGTGCTCCATAATACGATGTCGGGAAGTGCTCCAAAATTCAGAGAAAGTGGGCGGATACCACTCCCCCTGAATTGAAAATTTCAAATTTTCGATTTTTTCCTCTGCTTGCATGACAAGACCTACCGTTGTGCATAATTACAAGATTCTACGATGTCGGGAAGTGCTCCATAATTTTGATGATCTGTCAGTCAGTCAGTCAGTCAGTCAGTCAGTTACGGTTTTTGTGATTTTTGAGGCCTTATATATCAGGAACCGCTTATGCTAGAAAATTGAAATTTGGTGAGGCGCCTCTGCTTGACTAGCTTAGCAAATATTCGGAATTTCAAGTTTCTGACTTCATTGGTACTGAAGATAGGGAGGGGTCAAAAATCACCTGAGTTTGTTCCTGTAAAAAAGGGTGTAGTGCCAGAACTTGGCTGGGCACTACCGTGCCCTTTGATACTAAGCGACATTTCTAAAATTGTTCAGGGGGTCAATTCTGTATCTGTGAAACTGTGAAGTGATAAGTTTTTTCACAACTTCACACACTATCCGATTCGCAATTTATGAAAAAAAAATTAATAAAATGTCAAAATATTTTCAAATATTAAATTTGTTTTCACATTCAAATGATTTTGTGAAAAGCCCTGATAAAATATGAAAATTACAAAAACAAAATTATACTCAAAAATGAGAGCGTTTCTCATTTTAGTACTTTTTAGTACATGTTTTGACAAACATTTATCAGAATGAGTTCCAAAATCGCATTATGTGAGTTCATGAAATGTAAAAATGAAAAATGGCTGTGAAAACTGAAATGATAACTTTTTTATCACTTCACAGTTTCACAGATAGAGAATTGACCCCCAGGAAACGAAAAAAACAAAGAAAGTTCTAGTTGAATCATAGTGTGCTAAGAGACAATTTTGGTTAAACTAAGTGACATCTAACAAAATTTTTTGTTGCTCTAGACAATGAGATCTTTATTAATGTCGCTTAGCATAATTTTTTTGGCGGATAACACAAATATCAGGGGGCAACATTATTTTAATGAGAAAACATGGCAGTTGATAAATTTTTTTATTTGTACTCTAGTTTCCTTTTCATGCATAATAGGTTGGCCAAAACGTGGCCCTTAACATATAGTATATTTCCTCATCAAAAAGTCATTTTCGAAAAAAGTGTCGCTTAGTACATTCTTACGGGAAGGTATCGAATTGACAGTTTTAACAAACAACAACTTATACCTCAACAATCTCAATTTCAAATCTCTTTAAATAATTAAAATTCTTTTCAATCTTAAAATAATGTTTGTTTGAATTTTACAGCTAAAGTTTGTTTCGCTGAAAATTTGGTTATTTGAAAAAAAAAAAACTAAATATAAAGTTTTCAAGACCACAAATGGGAAGTTATCAGTGTGGGTCGCACCCAGCCTCTTTTTTAGGTGTGTTCAGAAGCAATTTATTAAGAAAATTGCTTTCGTACGACACTAGTTAGAAAATGTTTAAAATTACGAATGAGTTTGTTAACTTCTTTAAAGTTAGCAAATTGTAAAGTAGTATCATACTAATACCTTAATACTTGGCTGTTTAAAATTTTGCGCCATTGAGTTTTAATATAGTGCATTCATTATTTCAAAATAATTGGGATTACTTTTGGGATGCATATATGTATGTACCAGGCACGAGGCGTGATTTTTTCGATAGCGGAAGCACTGAACATAAAACCAAAAATGAAAGACCTTTGAGATCCAACCTTTTAAATTCCACTTTATGGTAATACACATAAAATAATATACATAAATAATATATTACAGTAAAGTCTTATTAAAAAAAAAAGCTTGATGCCTTGCGCAAAGATTTATCCTTTTTCTTTTAAGGCAAAATTATCTAAGTACTATTTGATAAGAACTAAGCTACGAGTAGATAACCATTCTTGTCCACATTTATTTCTAAAAAAAAGTTTAATTCTCTTAAAACATGAATATGATGCCATTATTAAGGGATATTAAAAATCTTAAGATTCCTTGAAGTTTTTTTTGATTTAAAATTCTCATAATTGAAAATAATCTTTAGTTTTATTTCTGCTGGAATGTCAAGAAACCTCAGATATGAATATAAGAAATACTATTTTTGACCACTTTGTTTATAATAACAAAAAATAAACAGAAAACAGGTGGATTGTATTTATCGCCACGAAAATAATTAAAAAACTACCACCTTTTAAATTCATATTTGTTTGTTTTCTGATAGTTATGAATGAATTGCACCTAAATTTGCACACACATTATGTTAAAATAAAACTCTTCTACCCCTTTTGTCCACGAAATTAAACTCATTATCAGTTTGAGACAATAAGCAACTCAATAGATACATTTTTGTTTTTCTATCTCTCTTGTAGGAAATTCTCGTAATGCATTCACTCAACTCATTCTTCACACATTGTGCAAAAGGCAAGAAACGAGACAAAATTAATTTGACTTTGGGTTGAGATCTAAGTTAAGTATGCGAAATAATGGAATGCCTAGCTGTTGTGCATTCTATATTGTTTGAGAATCATTTTTGTTTGAGCATTTTGTGAATATTGGTGAGTGATGTTGTAGGTATATTTTCAGTTGACTTGGAGTGGAAGGGTATTTTGAAATTGAGTTATGGAGGCGATAAAAAGGAATGCATAGCTGTTAAGCATTTTTTCTTTCATGAGATTGAGCATTATAAATAATGGAGTGATGTTGAGCATTCTCTTTCTCAGTTGGTTTGCAGTGTAAGTTGTAATAACCAGAGAGATCTTAATTTCCTTTAGTAATTTTAGTAAAAGATGATAATGTTGTCATAATGATGTTGGAATGTAATTTACAGAGTAAATGAAGATTCATTAATAGATACAAATAAAATAATAAAAATATTAATACAATTTGGAATTTGGAATTTAATTCCTTGCTAGGTACGATTTTTTCAAATGGTTTAACGGAAGCACTCATTCCACTCAATATATGGACGCTTCGTCCCTGGTATGTACATAAATGTGTTCATAAATTGTGTTTGTATGACATAAACAAAATACATAAACAAAATACAAGGAGTATTACAACCCACATATCCAAACGCACACACTACCAAACTTAGCCATAAAATAATTTGATAAGTATGTAAGCCGACTACGTTATGCACATAAAGTACCTAAATTAAAGTGTGTTCAGATTGAATTGCTAAATAAAATTGAGAAGGAACAAATACTCTTCTATAGAATGATCTTCCCATTGACTTATTATATATGGAGTGACAGTCATATGTAATTTCTATTTCCTTATAGGGCTTCAATTGCTTTGGGGTTATTGCTTTAAAGCCTCGACTTAAGGTAACCTAATTAAAAACCCAATTAAAACCGGTCCTATAACGTGTCATTGGTAAATTCATATTTCAATATTCAATGTAAAAATTGGAGAATGGAATAAGTTTCAAATTGCTTTTTGACTTTGACATCTTTAAAAAAAAATCATATTTTATATATTTTTAGTAGAGAGATAATGAGCTTTATAATTTTCCTATTCCTGTTGAACCGCATCCATTTTTTCCTAGGGATAGTTTTCTTCTTGTTTTGAACATAAATGTTCACAATTGAATTAAATTTATCAATGGCAGATTTGATCATTTAATTTTAAATAAAAAAAAATGCTGATAAATGCTTATTATGACTGGTAAATCAGGATCGAATAATACCACTTTCGCTTATCTCACCCGGTTAGCGTTATTTTGCGAGCAAAGCATTTAGCGTTTAAAATGGAACATAAAATCCGCTCAAACTCTATTTTGTATAAATAAAGTATGATTAAAGCCCTCTAAGTTTTTATTTAATAATAGAAGTACAAACTTCCGGCTGAAGACCCTTTACAAACTCAAGTGGCAATAATTGATAAATCAAGTACCAAGACCAAAAGTTACACTATGTATTTCCGCCCTTGCAACAATAGCGCTAGTTGCCGTATAATTATAAATGGAACCAGCAGCGTTAATCTGGCTCCTAGCAGTTCGTATCTAAACTCCGTATCATAAGTCAATGGATCTTCCATTTTGTATGCGAAAAACATTAATATTAATGTTTGATATTACCTATAGAGGGTCTGCAAACAACAATAGGGAATTTGTTTTTAAACGAATAAACTAAACCCTCCGTCAGTGCCTTACTGTAGGCGTATGTGTTTGGTAGTCCATTTAGCAACCTGAAATAAATTATATCAATTTTATTTTTAAAGAGTACTTTAAGCCATATTTTACTTTACTCACCTAGGAGTGACTTCTTTTAATGCCTCATCATCTAAAGCACGCACCATCTCAAGAATTTCATAAGGATCATTTGGTGGCTTATACGCTCTCTCTTCTAATACACTTAGATTGCATTGACAATATGATGTCGACACATGTACTACAACTATGAGGTTATTTAGTTTTTCAGCCATCTGTAACACCTTCTGTGTGCCACCCACATTCATTTCAACCATCGGTCTCAGGGGCTGATCAAATCGAACATTAGCAGCACAATGGAAAACTATTTCAACTTTTGATATTAGTTCCTTCAAGTCACTATCGCATATACCAAGTCCCTTCTCTAGAACATCGCCTTTGATCACTTTGACTTTATTTATAACATCTGGATCTTTTTTTAAAATTCTTTCGAAGATCTGAAATAAAATTAAGTTTTATAAGTTGTTTAAACATCCATTACGGTACAATCTTTGTGAATATTAGATAGGCTTTGCCTGACCTTGTTGGCCGGTTTTCTACGTGTGTATTTGTTACAAGAAATTGCAAAATATGTATGTGCTTGGTACTTCAAGTCGAAAGTAAAAGTATATGGTAGGTACTAAATGCGAGACCATTTTGTAGAGGTTAATCATTTTAAGACGACTTTAATTAGATGGCAATGGTGTTGATTCGGTATGCTATCGCTAGTTAAAGATGCAATATCTCATTGTGTCCATCTACGTGTAAATTATTATGGTAAAAAACTTGATAATACGATTACGGAAAGTATACACAAAAAAATGTATTCAAGCAAAATTGATCATTAATATAAAAGTGCCAATCATTGCCGATCTGGGGAAATATTTCAGAATCTACAAGTTGACTATATTTATTCATTATTATGATGGAATTTTTTATAAAAAATATTTGCAATAATAATTGCATTCGTGATTTACAAACAGTAAACAGTGTATTTTTTTGCTTTTGTAATGCACAAAGCTCCGGTTTAACACTTTGAATATTTATGAATGAGTATTAGTTGACACGAAGTCAATGAGCGATGGGCATGACCGTTTAATGTCGTATTAAAGATTGCTATTTTGCTTTAAAAAAAATTGTTTTATCTATTAAAGCTATTAAAGTAATCATTTATGTATTGCTGTTAAAAAACAATTAATCAACATCTGCGAAACCAGATAAATGTTATAATTACAATAATATCATTATCACATCATATAAATAAAAAAATAAAGATAGGTTAATTAGAAAATATTAACAGCCTAAATAGACATTATGAGAATTTGGAAATAGTTCCACGGTAACCGGTTAATGAATGCAGCGTAGTTAAAACTTTTGTATAATTGTTTAGGACAATCTGTGTAATTAGGGATTCTATTGAATCAGGGATTAAAATGAATAATATTCCTAAGCATTTTGTACAACTTCTAACACAACACCGCTAATGTTTTGTATCGATATCTAAATCCTCTTATTATTTATGAGTCGATTTATTAAAATATTCGGTTTTGTCCTCTTCGCTAAGTTTAGGGGGTATGAATACCCTTTATATGTTAGACAAAATAATGCAAGCATTAGGGAATGTGAGAGGATTAAAAAAGGTGCTACCTTTGTACCTTGATTTTGAATAAGTTGCCGTATAGTAATAAATGGAAGACGCATATTTAATAAGCCAATGGATCTTCCATTTTGTATGGGAAAGTTTAGGGGATATTTTATATATATTTATATTTTAGACAAGACAGTGTGAGTATTAGTAAATGTGAGAGGATTAAAAAAGGTACTACTTATGCACATTGATTTTGAATTTCCGTATATCACAATGAGAAAAAAAAAAAAAAACG
Source organism: Philhelius festivus (assembly GCA_963931855.1). NCBI lineage: Eukaryota > Metazoa > Arthropoda > Insecta > Diptera > Syrphidae > Philhelius > Philhelius festivus. The sequence goes on along the minus strand of OZ007555.1, from coordinate 125,097,442 downwards.
GAGAAAGAAAGAATCTATGTACTCAAAAATTCGTCCGAAAATGGGCTCGATGGTTAATTGAAGAGCTTTCTTAAAAAAGTGGAGGGATGCAAAGATACAAAAATATGGAGAGACAAGAAGTATTATGACGATGTTCAAGAGACATATGAAAATTTCTGTATATGATCATAATATTTCCAACCATTTTAAAGGCTCTTCTTTAAATACCACCTAAAAGACTAAAGTGCGTTGAAAGAGCACAATCCCAGATATGGAAGTTATAATGCAAATTTGAAACTAGCGCAAAGTTATTTAGTATGTACATATGTATAAATTTCATAAGATATTTTCGATACACACATTACTTATAGAACGTTTGCTATCATTTAGTTGTTTCTATATTTGAAAAGTGTACCAATGTATTAAAGGAGGTATTCATTATTAATTGCACACCAGCCTAAAGATAACAATTATTAAATAGGTATATCTTTAATTTCTTAAGTTTTTTTTTGGTTTGAATACAATATAGTTGTGTTTATATACCTACAAAGATACATAAATAATATTTCACAAGAGCAAACTCGTGCGATTCATTCATGCATCTGGTTTTAATACCAACCAGTTTTGTTTGTGTTTATTATGAAGTACGCACCTTATAGGTCTATGATAGTAATTTAAATTCGTTTTAATAATGGGTACAATACATTTTGTGAACCCCTTTTTATGTTTATTTAAGATTCTACATATTACAATCAATACTGTGGTCCTGATTTAACGGACATGACATTGTATTAAAGATTCACGCTAAATTTAAACAAACATTATATTAAGGGTATTCATACAACATCTTAAACTTTCCAACGTCGTTAAATTGTTAAGTTTTCGTCACGCGTTTCATGAACGTCCTAAAACCGCATACGTAAATTTGATGAATCAGCTGCTTATTAAACGTGAAACAGAGATATATTTAGGTTCAGAAGACAAGAGTTTACTTTGCTTGTTTTTTTCAAGCCACAGAAAAAAAAATGAAAAATATTATTGTGTTAAAAAAGTGGGTCTCGCAATTCTGTCAGTCTGTCTATTCGACTACAGCCTAAGCCCTAAGCGTATCGACCAATTTTTTCATTTTCATTTTTTTAAGACCAAAACTAACGGTACCATACGCTTTTTTCGAAATTTTATATTTTTTTTTCTCAAAAACTATTCTACAGATTTTTTTTTAAAGAACCATTCTGTTTCAGATTTTCTCAAAAATGGTACGACCGATTTTGATCCGTTTTTACTTGCAATGTAGGTACTATATAGGGCAAGTTCTGCATCGATCCATCTGTCTGTCTGTATGCTTGTTTGTCTGTACCTCGACCTACAGTCTAAGCCACTGGAACTGTTTTCTTCAAACTCGGTACTTAAGGGTCTTCGGTGATTCCCTAGAGGAGAAATTGAAAGTTTTTTTTAACTCCAAGACTAACGGTTCTTTCAATACAGCCGTTATGCAAAATCTTATTTATCAAGAAAACAGCTCCAACGATTTTGATAAAAATAAAATGCACGACTGGGTCGCACGAACTTGCTCCTATGTAATAGACTAGGAATTTTAAAAACGAATGTTATCAGAGAAAACTGTTCATAAGGATAAAATTATTTTTTTAAATTCTTTTAGATAGTAGTAAGAGACAAAAACAGAATGCTATGCAAATATTAATTTATGCAAGAACAAAAATTATAAGTCGTTGCATTGGTTTCTTAAAAAAAAGATTTTATATACAAAGTTTTTAAAAGGCTTTTAAGAAAAAATTTTGGTACGCCAATTTAAAGTTTTTGTTATTGTTCGAATAAAAATTAAATTTACAAAAAAAAATATTGACCCGTTTCGGAGATATCGAATTTTCAAAAAAAGAAAAAATATTTTTTTTTTTTCAAAAATTCAAAAAATATTTATTTAAAAGTTTTGAAATGCAATGTGTTTTAGACTTTTTAGAAGCTTCTCTATAAAAAATGTCATTAAGATCCGTTATGTGGATGATGAGAAATTCAAAATTCGAAAAAATGGCTCTATGGTAGGTACAAGCTGTAATATCTTAATTTCAAATTTTTTTTATTAAATTAAAGATCGTATTAATTGAAAGAAAAAAAATTTTATCAAAATTCTAGGTGCCGTTTTCGAGAAAAATATGATTTTTGAAAACCATTTTTTTTTAAGTTCTTATCATTTGTATTGTAGGTACCTTTATTTTTAGGTAAAATACATTTTTTTTCTCACATCTTGTAGATTATATTGAGGAACTTTTATTTATCAATTTAAAAAAACCTAGTTGGGGTTTTCGAAATATTGAGTTTTGAAAACAAAATTTAAGTTTTTTTAAAAAATCCAAAAATTTTTTTTTTGAAAATTTGAGTAAACAATAATTCTATTTATGTTTTTGGAGAGCTTTAGCAAAAAAAAAAGGATCAAAATCGGTTGTACCGTTTTTGAGAAAATCAAAAACAAAAAAATGGTTCCATGGGGGCTACCCTCAATAACCATTTTTCGGAAAATTTTTTTTAACCATAAAATTTCGAAAAAAATTCGTATGGCAGATACCGTTATTTTTGGACTTAAAAAAAAAGAAAAAAACGTGTGGGGGGAAGAAATTAAAAGTTATATCTACCAAGTTTAAAGAAAATCGGCCGAGCCCAGACAGACAGAATTGCAAGACCCACTTTTTTAGTCTTCGCTATCATCGTAATGTCAACTTTGATCAAAATCTCGAGTTCGATTTTTTTTACGAATGCATAACTTGCCTTATAGTACCTATAAGTCGCAAGTAAAAATGTATTCATCTAAGAATAACGGAACCCTCCACGCAAATGTTAAAAAATGGTTTTCGAAAATCGTATTTTTCTCTAAAACGGCACCTAGAATTTAGATAATTTTGTTTTATTTCGATCAATTTTTGCGATCTATAGTTCAATGAAAAAATTTTGAAATTTAGATATTAGAGAATGTACCTACACCATAGAACCATTTTTTCCAAATTTTGAATTTCTTATTATTTAATTATTCGCATAACGGATTTTCATGATATTTTTTATAGAGAAGCTTCTAAAAAGTTTGAAAAACATTGAATTTGAATTTAAAAAAAAAAAGAACCTTTAATTTTTTTTTAAAAGTCGATATCTCAAAAACCGGTCAGTATATTTGTTATAATTTTTTTTCGTACAGAAATAAACGATGTTGATTTGCTTCTTCATTAAAATCAATTTTTGGATTAAAAATGGAAGTGAAGGCATTCAGCTTCTAATAATTTTTAAAATCCTGCAATTGTTTATAACCTTTGGAACTTTGCGTTTAATATATCTAATCAATATAAAAAGCAGCGTAAAAATTTCTCAGCTTTATTCAGATGTCACATTGCTGCTCAATTCGAATCGAAATCGCAACTATTCAAATGTACGCACACGTTTGACCTACAATTTTCTGTCGAGTCCGAATATTTAGCCATTCGTAAATTGTAGGTCAAACGTGAAAAGAACTTTTATGACAAGAGATTATATGTTGGTAGGCCACGAGCATGTCTTGCTCAGTGACCAAATTATCGCTGGAATGCGCCATTTTGATACCATAAGCTTTGCCTGCTTCCCTTATTGCCAGTAATTCAGCTTGAAAGACACTGTTAAAATCAGGTAAAGACCTAGAAACATTGAAAGACTTAGAGAAAATTCCCGAACCGACATCATACTCCATGTTTGAGACATCAGTATTAATAGTTGTGTCAGCGCATTACAAGATAGGAGAGATATTTAATATATGTAAGTGGAGCCACCGTAGTACCAACGCTAGTATTCTTTGAACCTTCTTAAGTTTTTTAAAATTCTACGCTTTTTTAAGTGCAGGCCACCATCGAACCCTATTCGTTAAGATCACAACCTACCACAAAATGATCTTCGATTGCAAGGCCCACTTTTTATGGAATGTTTTACTTAGGCATAAAGCTGCCAGACCTTCGTAACCCGTTCTTCAATATTTATTTTTCAGTTTAATTTAGGGTCAAGGATAACTCCCAAACATGTTATTCTGCGACTCAAAGGCTTGTCGAGGTATATTTTGCATCTTTAGTTAAAAAAATCAACAACAAAAATTAAGGTTGCCGCCATTTGCAAAAGTTAAAAAGTTATAGCAGTTTCCGTTAGGATTATAAATGTTCGACCTTTTCGTTTAAACATGATGATTGCATTATCCACTGGTATCACTGGAAGATAAAGTCAGCAACGGATATTTCCAGACCATCCAAAGCGACCGTCAAACGTACATATCTATAATATACAGAGTGCAACACCAAAGCCACTATTTTAACACTTTGATGTCTTCATGTTCATGTTTGACAATAGCTTCTTACGTAATGTGCATTAGTAATTTTATGGGGACCAAAATGTATCCATTAGAGTTTCATAGCGACAACCCAATTCATCCGAATAGGAAGTATGTAAATTTAGGAACAAATCAACTTCAATAATCCCATCCAACATTGTGTTAACTAGGTATCACAGCAAACTGGTAACCACTAAAAAGTCCCCACATGGGAGTTGCTTGTACAAATAATAACACGTTACACAAAAATGGATGAAAATAATGACAACCTTGCTGATTGAAGTGATAGTATAGTAAACAATCGTCCACTAACTTAGACGCTGTTTAGGTTGGGAAGATTGAGTCTTGCACTGATTTTGTGGGTAAGGGAAATGATTGTGATGAATCTCGTGAGACACGAAGAAAAAAGGAGCTCATAAGTCAAATTTGTTTTGTACTCGTATTTGTAGTCTGAATATGTTTTAAGGCTTCTCAAAGTTTCTTATATAAGCATGACTTACCAATCCGAACTCAATCTTTGCACTTTTGCAGTCTAAAATTGTCTTTATCGATTACCAACGATTCATAACAGGTACTCACCACACATTTGAAGTATTGTTCTTTTCTCTCTATTACGCTTTGTCCTTTTTTTTCTCTGACGAGAAGATATAAGCACTTAAGATCCTGACAGTTACGAAGAAGTTTCTCCACTAAAACTTTACCCATAAATCCCGTGGATCCAGTGATGAAAATGTTTTTGCTGGCATACCAATTTGATATGTTTGATTCATCGTGTGATTCGTTGTTTATAGACATTGTACAGATATTAAGTATAACCCTGCAAAATTTCCAATATTTATAATGGGTTAATTTATTTTTAAATGATTAAATTTAATTAATTTTTTACTTTATTTAAATGTTATTTGTTTTTTTGACTTCTTAAAATCGAGATACTAACTTTTTTCGCAAAACGTAGGTATCCGCATTCATTTTTTTTAAAATAAGGAGATACTCGTATATAAAAAAGAGTCGCAAACACCCGATTTGGTTCGTTTAAAAATAAAATGTATATATCAAAAAAACATTAACTTAAATTTGAAATATCTTATATCAACAAAATTTCGGTTCAGACGTTTTGATATCTAAAATTATTTAAACTTTTTAAAATCTTCCTTATAAAAAAATACTTTTAACTGCTTAAGCCGATAGTTAAATAGTCAAAAATAAAGAAAAAAAAACACATTTCATAAAAATACTTGTAGCTATTTTCGAAAAAAATAAGATTTTCCCCAAAGAATTTTTACCATTTGTTAAAATTTTGAATTTTCGAAAAAGAAATTTTATTTATTTTTTTAAATTAAAAAAATATTTGTTGTTTATACTTTCCAGAAGGTTTAGCATTAAAATTGATTAAAATCGCTAAATCTTTTTCGAGCAAAATTAATATCAAATTTTCAGAACAAATGTGTGACATAAAAATAAACTTAATTTATTGAATTTTTTCATAAGAATCTGTTGAACAGTTTTTGAGAAAAAAATATTTTTAAATTTCGAAAATTTTTCATTTAATTTTTTTTTTGGTTTTAAAAAAAAATTAAAAAAAAACTTTTCGTGAAAAATAACCATAAAATGATAGGGCTACTAAGTTTAAAGAAAAGCGTATCATCCATTTAGTTTGTAGTTGAACAGATATATTGACGTGATCAGATCAGATATCATCGCAATGTAAGGTTTTAATCAATATCTCGACTTCAATTTCTTAAGGAATGTTTCAATTGCTTAAAATTTTGTACATATTAAATAACTTTCGTTCACTTTTAAACTTCCCAAGTAAACTAAATAACCAAAAATACCACCTCCCTATAGAGCTCACTTCCACTTTAAAAACGATTTATATCCGGTTGTAAGTGTTAACAGCTACACACTTATTAAATATGCAATCTGATCGCGCATTATCTTTAATGAACGACTTAATTGCGAAATCGTTAACTGACAATTATTAACTTAAGTTAATTGGTATAAATTAAGTTTATATACCCCTTTTGTCGGTAGAATTTAAAGTTTTAAACTCTCGGGAGATTTCGAATCAACGGTCTCATTATTTAAATTTTTTTTATGAAGTATAAACACAAAAATAATAAAAAGCAGACAGATTGATAAATAATAATGTATAAGTTATTTAACTGTTATATATGGTGATATACACTACCCGCCTACAAAAATTTCGCACTCTATTTAATTTATATAATAAATAGGGATCGGATTTCCATGCAAATGCATATTTTTTTAGGAACACCTTGCATAAAAAAAATAAAATGCACGACTGGGTCACACGAACTTGCTCCTATGTAATAGACTAGGGATTTTAAAAACGAATGTTATTAGAGAAAACTGTTCATAAAGATAAAATTAATTTTTTAAATTCTTTTAGAGACAAAAACAGAATGCTATGCAAATTTGAATTTATGCAAGAACACAAATTATAAGTTCTTGTAGTGGTTTCTTAAAAAAAAGCTTTTATATACAAAATTTTGGTATGCTAACTTTAAGTTTTTATTACTGTACGAATGAAAATAAAATTTCAAAAAAAAATATTGCACCGTTTTTGAAATATCGAATTTTCCAAAAAAAAAATGATTTTTTTTTTCAAAAATTCAAAAAATCTTTTTTTTTTAATTTTGAAATGCATTGCATTGATTTTAGATTTTTTTTTTTTGAAAATTTCATTAAAATCCGTCATGTCGATAATGAGTAATTCAAAATTTCAAAAAAATAGTTCTATGGTAGGTACAAGCTGTAATATCTTAATTTAAAATTTTTTTTATTAAATTAAAGATCGTTAAAATTAATTGAAACAAAAAAAATTTTATCAAAATTCTAGGCTCCGTTTTCGAGAAAAATACGGTTTTTGAAAGTCATTTTTTGACATTTGTATGGTGGGTACCTTTATTTCTAGGTAAAATAAAACTTTTTTTCATACATCTTCTAGACTATGTTGATAAACTTTTATTTATCAAGTTTGAAAAAAATCTAATTTAATGTTTTCGAAATATTGAGTTTTGAAAAAAAAAATTTTGAAATTTTTTTAAAAATCCAAAACAATTTTTTTTTGAAAATTTGAATACATAATTCTATTTAAATTTTTGGGGAGCTTTAGCACAAAAAAAAAATGATCAAAATCCGTTGTACTGTTTTTAAGAAAATCAAAAACTAAAAAAATAGTTCTTTGGGGGGGTACCCTCAATATCCATTTTTCGGAAAAAAATTTTCATTCAGTACCTAGCTTTAACTAAATAAAATTTTTTTGTATCTTTTTTTTGCAAATCTGTCGTGCAGTTTTTGAGAAAAAAAAATAATTACAAAATTTCGTAAAAAATTCGTATGGCAGGTACCGTTATTTTTTGGTCTTAAAAAAAAAAAAAGAAAAAAACGTGTGGGGGAAAAAAATTAGAAATGATATCTACCAAGTTTTAAGAAAATCGTCCGAGCCGCTTAGGCTATAGTCGAACCGACAGACAGACAGACAGACAGAATTGCGAGACCCACTTTTTTAGTCTTCGCTATCATCGTAATGTCAACTTTGATCAAAATCTCGAGTTCGGTTTTTTTTACGAATGCATAACTTGCCTTATAGTACCTATAAGTCGCAAGTAATAAATTTGGTGGTGCAACAGCTCGAAGTGAACCAGGATCTATTGAATTAAAACTCTCAACCATTCCTGTGTGCGTTTTACCAGGAACGGAGGGGACCTACAATTTTCTGCCGATTTCGAACGGCTAATGAGCAGCACTTTCCATGACAAGAAATACTCTTGGAGGATTTGTCAACTCCTCGCAAGAGGCAGTACACCCCTGAAAAAAACTTTCTTGCAGCGGCTAAGAATCGAACTCGAGACTTTCCGCATGACAGTCCAACGCACTAACCATTATGCGAAGGGGTATATTTTTGCATATTTTACTATAAATGCATATTGTGCATATTTTTGCGCATATTTTACTATAAATACATATTTTGTATAGTTTTGCATATTTTTATAATTAATTCATCACAGAGCTAGAAGGCAGGACAACCTTAAAAAATCAAATTGATTTAGTTGAAGATGCTGTTGTAAGGATAAATGCGGTTAAAGAACTTACGGGGGAAGTCATTAAAGAAAAGCTTCAGTGTGTTTGGGAAAAAAATCAAGGATTTTCTATAATACAAAATTTAAGTAAGACGTTCACATTGGACTGCAATGACGAAAAATACCCAAAGAACTTTACCGTCGCTGAGATTTGCTCTTTAAAAAATGCTGAACTAACTTCAGTTGAAGTCGAGCGATCTTTTTCTTTGTATAAGGCATTCTTAAGACAACGTTTTGATTTCGAAAACTTTAAGAAAAATTGTATGATCTTTGCAAATAAAAGAAATCAGGAAACATGATTTTATATTATTTTGAATTATTTATTTAAATAAAACAAATGAAGATGTTTATGTTTATGTTAACTGTGTTTTTGGTGTTTTTTTTTTATTAAATGTTAATTCGTTGTAATTTATTATTTTATTTAATAGTAAAAATAAAAAATTGAACTTATTGTTAAAGACTGAAGAAAATGTGTTTTTAAATTGAATCGAAATTAAGTTAAATTGGTTTTAAGTGCATATTTTAAATGCATATTTTGCATTTTAAAGCGCATATTATAAGCGCATAGTTTCAGATTTTAAGTGCAGGAAAATCCGAACCGTAATAATAAATATTTTCATTTTTTATAAAACTCTAGTGGTACAAGTATTTGTCCCAATAAAATATATAAATAAAATAATATTAATAAATAACTAAATATGAGGCCAACCGCTCATACAGAACATAAACCTAGTTAGTTATAACTTATAAGCAACTTATAAGTCCGCTGACAGTAAAGATTGATTGATAACTTGTGAACTGGATGAAGTATATACTTTTTAAAGATAAACAATTGCCTTGCTAATCTGAAAGTTAGACGAAGCTTTAACGATAAAAAAATATAAAATATTTCGGTTAAAATAAAAAAGTAATGTATCTCTCTCCAGCTAGAGTCCAGTTTGTTTTATAAAACGATTTTCAACTCTCTCTTAATTGAAAAATCCTATTGAAAATAGAATTTGATTAACCCGTCATTAAATAATTCATTAGGTTGAAAAAATTGCATGCAATCCAAATATAAAACTAGATAATAAAAGAAAACAAATGAAAATGGCATTCAAATGCATTTCTTTTTCAGCACAAAGCTTCATCGGAGCTCTCTCAATGATTTTATTTAGTTGTCATTTTTTGTGAATAAAATTTGTCAGTTGGCATATGACAGTCGAAAGAATTAATCGACAACAATTTATTATGGATCATCAACACAGCAATAGCGTGTTTAAATTATTAAAAAAAATTCAAGCAATTGCTCAATTGTAAATATACACGGAGAAAATTATGTAACTTTGTTGATGTTAATCATGTGGCAAGGCCTCCACAAGCCACAATCCCCTGATCTGACACCTGCTGATTTCTTCTTATTGGGGTGCTTTGAAGAAAAATGTGTACATCAACAAAACAACCCCAACCTCGATGCTTAAGGACAAAAAAACCGAAATTACAACAGAAGTCTACGAAATTGTTATGTAAAATGTATGTACTTAAAAAACTCGCCTTTGTGCCATGGCCAGAGGAGCCCACCATATAATCAATCAAAAAAATATTAATGATAAAATTGTATTTCATTTAAAAGTTATTAAAAAACATCAACGTCAATACTATTTGATCACAATGGAATTCTAGGTCAATGTAGGCAATTTTTGTTCATTCCACAGTGTCTTTCAAAAGTCTTACGAACTCTTTAAAATAACGATTCTTCTTTTGAAAAAGGGGGCAGGTTTCGGTATTATATTTCAAAATTGAAACCATAAGTCTCGATGACTAATGGAAATCCCTATTCAAGTCAATTAGATATATGTATGTATTTATTGTTAAATTTTTTAAGTAATGAGGAATTTCAACTTGTGAAATAATTTTTGATCAATTCTTTGAGTTAATTCATTAAATAAAGAAAAGGAAATTGTTATACAGTGAAAGCTCTAATAAGCGGACACTCATGGTCCCCCAATTTTTGTCCGGTTATGAGAACTGTCCGGTTAAGGGAAAGCAATAAAAAAAACTTTTTTTTTAACTTCATATTAATTCTGATTAATATTGGATCTACGATCTACCTTGCCATTTTCCACGAACATCTTCTTTATTTCTTGAAATCTCTTCAGCTTGTGTTTTTCCAATATTAAATCTAAAAAACTTTGCATAGATAAAATATTTCATGTCGTGGCTGAAAAAAAAACCTTTTTGCCAAAGCGCAAACCAATAAGTTTTTGTTGCCCAATGCATTGGCAATTTACAACTTTTCTTGCCTCACACTTTTTTACCGTTATTTTAACGGACTATGCTCTAGTGAAATAGCCAGCTGCATTCCTCCCCTTAAACAACTGTAAAATTCGCACTTCTAGGAATGCCCATCAGTTTACCCTTGAGCCCAACTTCGGACGGACTGTGAAGTACAGAGATTCGTTCTACGCTAATGTGGAATTCCTTACCACGCTCTGTCTTTCCCAGTCATTGCCATGTTCAAAAATTCAAAACCAATGTACACCGACACCTCCTTTCTGACCCCTCCCTTTTTTCCTATTGCTCACACTGTTTCTCTGACATATTAAGGGTATACAAAAAAACTTTTGAGTGTGATGAATGAGTAACTGAAGGAAAGGAAATGACATGTGTAAAAACGAAACGCGATGAAAAAAGGGAACCATACCCTCTTAAAATTACACCAACTACCCCCAGTAACTAACTCAGGAAATCCCCTAATAACCTTTCAACATAACATCGCACTGTCCAGTTATTAGAGCTTCGCGTCCGGTTATCGGAGATTTTCTATAGATTTACTTACGTATTAAACATAAACTGTACTTAGAACAGATCTGCTGTTCTTTTCCGTTACATTTTTGAAAAAATAATCCCTAAATAAAATAATGTGTCCGCGTATGGGAGGTTTTCTATCTATTCTATGAGAGTGTCCGTTTATAGGAAAGTTATTTGTATGAGATTTTCGAAAGAAGTTCGTTCCCGAAAATGTGTCCGTTTAAGGGAGCTGTCCGCTTATTGGAGCTGTCCGCAAGTAGAGCTTTCACTGTACCTGCTTACATTTGTATTTTCTTGTTTAGATCTTTCTTGTATTTGTGAAATACATTATTTTTAAAGAAAATATCAAGACTGTAATTCAAATGTTTCGACTGTCCATCACTTGGGAATTTGGTGTCTATAGACGTAAGAGAAAGTATGACATCGTCCATTTCCCGTCTCTTCCAACCAGGTTATTTAGTTGATGGTTATTTTTATAAATCAAATCTGAAAATAGCTGGAGATATATATATGTATGTATTTTCAAAAAAGTACCCTGAATGGGAATGTAATATAACGCTCCCAGCTTCTTCTCCCACCAACGGACATTACTCGTGCATATGCATTGGCATGTCTATATGTAGATAAAAACATAATTTTCATTCCTGTTCAACTTTTCGTAACACCTACCTACTTATAACACTAAGTCTGCTCAAACAGGTAAGTGGGCCACCTTGCCGCATTAACTTTCATTTGAACTGGTGCTTCTCCAATGTATCCAGTTGTTTGGAGTTTTAAATATTTATTGCCAGTTTCATACGCCTTTTCATTTACCGTCCCTGTGCAGTTGCAGTTCCCAATAACAATGACCTACTTTGGCACATTTTTTTTCCCTTTAGACAGGCTTCGTCATTACCGAAATTGCATAAGTGGATCGAGGCAAAACTAGCGAAATAAATACATTTTATTTCTGTCAGCTTGAACGAAAACCAGAAACTGCAGTTAATTTTTCAATTTACTGAATTTAGAGACCCTTAATAAGGATACAGAATTGTTATTGAAAATTTATGTTTTATTTTAAGTCTTTTAAAATAAGTTTTGGGAATGTAAGGGCTTATCTCCAAATATTTGGAATGGATGGACAATCTTATGAGAACTCTAATTTAAACAATCTTAACACTAATTGTTGTTATAAGAGTTTGTTTATTTTTGAGTAAATTGAGAATATTCTACAACATGGAAGAGTGATAGAAAAGTTAGCATGAAGGAAATTATTCGAAAGTACGAGTCAAAATCCATTAACGTCAAATATGTGTGCATTACTTCTTTTTTACGATAGTGATGCATAACTATGTTTTTTTTTTTTTTTTTTTTTTTATATAATCTACCCGCGCTCAAGGGATTATGATTACCCTTTAAATGTTTCAACACAGCGGGCGTGAAGTTACGGAAGAGAAAGAAGGATAGGAAAGATGTGTGGCACGATGTTCTGAGACTGAAGGTTGTTGTCTCAGATATTTTATCTCCAGGGATGGCGGCTGAACTAAAGCGGAGAATGCCGTGTCTTATTTCTATGTATGTCGCTTATAATTCACATTATTTTATTCGTGTTCATCCTTGTTGGGCATACTAGTTTAGCTCAATTACATGTTGTTAGTGTTATGCCTGAACAACATGCAAATGAGTAAACCAGCAACTCATTGATGACAATTTTAGAAGGCTTTTAATGGAATTAAAACGACATAGACGACAGCAGGGATCGAACCTGTGATCATGAGGTTCACAGGTGAGCACACATCCATCGCGCCACGGCCATCCCCGATGGTTATTTAATATATAGAATACGTGGGTAAAAAACAAGGCAAGTTTTAAAATTTAAAAATATTTAAAACGAAGTATCAATGTGTTGAAAAATATTAAAATAAAAAATTGTAGGATTTCTTATACATATTTTTACAGATTTTTTCCCGCTGTAATTATTTAATTTTGTTAGTTAGTAGATATTTAGAAAACGAACATCTCTATAATTTGCATTGCTTTACTAAGAGTTAAAGCAAACAAATAGAAGAAGAACATAAGTAAGCTTATAATATTAACTTTACCTTAGACATAGAAAAGAATAAATACAATGTCTCTCTAATAATTATTTTCATGTGCGCAACGTGTGCTTTTTTTTGCTACAAGTTTGGTTGTGGGAACGAATTTTTTTGCAATAATTAATGTTATTCTCTATTCTCTCATAAAAACATTTGATTTTAAATATGCACAGATCTAGAAGTGTATTAAATTTAGAACATTTTGATATTTAAGTTTGTAATAATATAAATGTCAAAGATCTAAATTTGAACATTCCATATACAAATCTTAGATTTTTTTCTGTTTACAATACTATTTCTTATATATGTACTGACACTTTAGAGACCTCATATGTTTTCGAAGATGGAAATATTTACATATAAGTATTATTAAAAATAATTCTTTTAATAATAACCGTATTTTTCAAAATGGATTTAGCTATCCTATATATTCATCAAAGTTTAAGTTCAACTAATGAACTGTCTGAATGTTATTTTTATACGGTTGGATCCAAAAAACCTTGGCCACTTATACTTTTAACACAACACTTTTTTTATTTGATTTTAAAACTGCATTAGAAAAATGATAATGAAATAACATTTGTGTTTGAATAGATAGATAATCCCTTAAGAATCATATTACTATTTTTTAACAATGTATAATATAGATACTTTATTATTTACATTATTTACTATATTAAATTTCTCCAACATAATGTGTACAATGAAATAAATTAAATTTAGCGTATAAATCATAAATTACCAACTGATCGAAGGTAATATGAAAAGAAACTGTAAAAATACACTCTTAAGTTAATCTGTTTTAACGAATTTACATACAACAAAGTATATTACCTAACTATGAGAAAAATTTTTATTTCACTTCACTTCTTGATATATAAATTAAATTTTCATAGGCCGCACTTAACAATTTCAATCCCAACATTGATTGTTTGAAACAATTAACACATTTGACCTTATGCACACATATTTATTGTAATAAACCACTGTAAGACAAACAATTAATTTTTTAAAACAACTTCCCTACAAAAAAGAGCGTATATCTGTAAGATAAATGTCACAGACGAAGTTACAATGGCGACTGAATCAAAATGTATACAGAACAGTGCACATATATCAGAAAGGAGTTTTATACTTCCCTTGAGCTAAGCCAGATCATTTCAAACCATATGTGATTACAAGTACTTGATCAGAGAATTGTAAAAACATGCAAACAAATTCAACTCGTAGCCCTTCCCTTAGTGGTCAAACCTTCTGGTGGGGAAAAAATTTGAACTTTTGTTTGACTAAAGTGGCTACTAAGCTTCAATCTAGCGATATAATGATCTTGTTTCCTCTTTAACGTGTATATACATTGTTTAAGTACGTAACTAGTTGCTATTTGAGAAAAAATATCCTTTACTTTGAATATGTGTATGCACATATTATATTATATTTTGTGTACATTTGAATTAATTTAAATTCTACTTGTAGTTCTCAATAAATAAATAGACTTTAGATAAAACGGCTTGATGTAAGGATAAATAAATAAGTGCTAGTGATTTTTAAAAGAAATGTGTAGGAATCAATTAATTAAATAAATAATTCTCGGTTTATATTTTTCACATTCTTCTTTTCAAGTTGTAAAATTGCCAAGAAAAATATGATTTTAATGTTGTATTTTATTCTAAGATAAGGCGTAAATTTATGTATTCCTTTGTGTACAACACAAGACTTATACCATTGTGCGAAATTACAAGGTTCTATGGTGCCGCGAAGTGATCCATAATTTTGATGATCTGTCAGTGATTCAGTCAGTTACAGTTTAAGTGATTTTTGAAGTCCTATATCTCAGCAACTACTAATGCCAAAGTGTTGAAATTCGGCGAGGCGCCTATGTTTGATTAATATATTAATCAAGCTCGTACAACGATTTATAAAATTTTTTGTTACGTATAGCGTTCAGAAGAATCAAAGCTCTCTTATTCACAAACGTGAAAACCATCACTTTGTGCAACTTTACATTCGGATATCATTCTGTTACATGGTACAAATTATTATTCGTGGGCAAAACCATCAGCAATACGATTAAGGGATTTCTTGGGTAAATTAGCTTCAATCTTATCTAGTGCATTGGTTTTGCTTTATAATACAGCCAGTTTCTATCTTCCACACATCTTACGACGATTTTATATCGCGATCAATACTTTTTAGTGCAAGCATATATGAAATAAGCCATTTTTTATTATCAGATATGATATATAAAGTGTCGGACAAAACTAAAGCACGAAAAAATATCACATTGGAAACATACGAATAAAAAGTGAATACACTCGTGATACTTTTATATTTTTTATTTTTTCTTAATCACAACATACTCTTATTATTCTATATTTTACAGCTTTCAATTTGATTTTAAATCTTAACATATTTCTAAAAAATAAAAATTGTTCAAAACTCATTAAAAAGTAGCGCGACAAAACTAAAGTACATTTTTGATTTCATATACAAAATAAATAAAAAAAAAGTTTTAATGTTACTATTTGGTGTCGTAAACATTATTTTTGATAATTGCATCACATCGACGAGGCATGGATGCAATGAGATTGTCAATTATTTATATGGGGATGTTTTCCCAGACAGTTTGTACTTGTTGTCAAGTAGCGAGTCAAAATTGTTACATTTCGTTCGATCAATCCTCTAATCTACCATTTCCCATAGATTCTCCATTGGGTTGAGATCAGGGGATTGCGCTGGCCACTTTATAACCATGATATTACCTTCATTAAGCCAATCTTTCACCAATTTAGCGGTATGTTTCGGATCGTTGTCATGTTGGAAGATCCATCGCAACGGCATATTCTCCTCCGCATACGGAAGCATGACGTTTTGAAGGCTTTCCTGGTACATGAAACGATCCATTATACCACTTATCTTATGAAGTGGCCCGATCCCTTGACTGGAAAAACATCCCCAGACAGTAATGTTCCCCCCCACAGTGCTTCACAGTTGCCTTGGTAAATCGAGGATTGAGGCGTTCACCTTTCGGGCTTCGACCGTACGAAATCTGTCCGATCCTTTTAAATTAAATTTCCATTCATCAGAGAATAGAACCGTCTTCCATTTTTCCCTAGTCCAGCTAAGGTGCGTTTAGTCTTGCACGTTTATTATTAAGGGAAATAAATGGCCCTTTTTACAGCATGACAAGCTTTCTAGCCACTATCAACCGCTCTTCGCCAGATCGTTCTACAAGAGATTTATAAGTCTAGTTATTTTTTCATTTTTTTAGGGTAATATAAGGGTCCTTTTTGATTAACCTCATTATTCTTTTATCGCAATGCGACGTGGTTTTTCGAGGTCTACCACCATTGTGCACTGTTTGAACACTACCCCGAGCACGAAATCGAGCTATTATCCGAGAAATAACCGTATAATTTGTACCATATTTATTGCCAATAAATGTAATTGATTCACCGCTTTGAAAGTCGGGCACTATTTTTTCTTTTAATTTATTGGAATATTTATTTCGCGCCATTTTAACAATTTTCATTTAAATTTTAAATTCTTCATTAGCGTTGACCGTTAGCATGGTGCAAAGATCCGCGATTATTTTTTTTTGTTTTGCCTAGAACATGCTTGACAAAATAACAAGTGAAGGTAGTAGCATTTAAGAAGTAAGCGGTAAAATTCGATAACTGTAAACAGAAATATGTTACATGTGCTTTAGTTTTGTCACGCTACTTTTTAATGAGTTTTGAACAATTTTTATTTTTTAGAAGTATGTTGAGATTTAAAATCAAATTAAAAGCTGTAAAATATAGAATAATATGTTGTGATTAAGAAAAAATAAAAAATATAAAAGTATCACGAGTGTTTTCACTTTTTATTCGTATGTTTCCAATGTGATATTTTTTCGTGCTTTAGTTTTGTCCGACACTGTATGTATTTATATACATATCCGAGTATATGTATGTACTTGTACATATACGAGTATATGTATGAACTTGTACATATATCATCAAAAAATGTGCATTCATTTCAACAACGACGCGAGATCTTGCTCTTTATCGGGATCATGCTCCATGATCCAAAAATTAAATGACTGAAACTTAATATTTATGTGAACTCTAAATTATGAACCATTTATTGTACGGAACCTAAAAAATTAAATGCAGCATATATGGTCAGTTATATAGAGTACATTAAATAATGCTTCATTTCGCTCAAATATTAAAGTCGTCTCTTAATTTGATTGTTGGTAAGGCCCAACGAGAAGAGAGGTGGATATATAACACAATTGTCACTCTAAACCTTATTGTTTTATTTTCATGTAGGGATCAATATTGATGGATCTTTTAAACATTTTACAAATATCTTTTCTAAACACATATGTATCTTTGAAGCATGGATTTTTATTTTGCCCGATTGACATTTTCCACATAATTAATGATAATTTAAAAGTTACAATTTATAATAATTATTCAATTTAGAAAAAACATATAAAATTGTTATCTTGTTCGGTTAAATGTTATTTAAAAATCTTGATTTAGGATTCCTTTTCTATAAGACATCGCTTTTATATAAAAGAATCAAAGCTGAGTTGCAATGCCTTCATAGTTAAGGAGAGCTTCTTCTTCTTCTTCCTTTTTCTTCGGCGCTGTTATGATCTCGATGTCGAGGGGATCATAACTCTCCCACGTATCTGCTTCACACTAGTGATCCGCCTGTGGGGTTCGCCGGGTTGACCTCAGAAATCGGCGGCAAGCCTCCCCGTTTTGTATTGTTCCATTTCTGAGGCCAACTGAATGCTGGTGTTTTTGCATTTGTTTGTACCAGGAGTGTTTAGGCCTACCTTTCTTTTTATTTCGAATTGGAACGTTGTATGATATTGCCTTTTTGACGGGGTTCTCAGGATCTCTCCTTTGAACATGGCAATACCAACTGAGTCGGTCGTGTTCAATTTTTTGGGAAATGGTATTCTTAACATGAAGGCTTCCTCGGATCTTCGTACTTCTAATTCGATCAAGCTTTGTAACTCCTGCTGTCATACGAAGCATCTTCATCTCAGCTGCCGTTAGCTTACTCTCATACTTTTTGTACATTGTCCAACATTGTGAACCGTATGTGAGTGCTGGACGCACAACTGAAGTGTAGAGCTTTCCTTTCAGCTTAGGGGGCATTTTTCGGTCACAGAAGATAGCAGAATTTTCCCGCCACTTCATCCACCCTACGCTTACGCGATGATTGATATCGTCATCACAAGTAGCTTCGTTATTTATCATAGACCCCAGATATTTAAACTTTTCACACTTGGGAAGCACTACTCCATTCAAATAAATGTCTGGAATAGGCCTGTGTGGATCAGAAAATGGGCAGCATAGGTATTCTGTCTTTTTCGCGCTTATGCGGTACCCACTTCCTTCTAGAACATCCACCCATACGTCAAGTGCTCGTTGTAGGGATATCGGGTCTTCACTTATGATGGCTCCATCGTCAGCAAAGAATAACTGATGCACTTTTGGATCCGTCACTTTGCCTTCAAGCAGGTAATCAAGAACTGTAATAAAGAGCAGGGGACTCAAGACACTTCCCTGGTGTACACCTACTGTGATTTCGAATTCTTCGGTGACTCCAGCTGCGCATCTTACTTTAGTAACTGCTCCATCATACATGTCCATAATTATCCGCACATAGGTTTCTGGAACTCCTCGTTGCCTGAGGGCCACCCATATTAGATCTCGTGGTTGCCGATCGAATGCTTTTTCAAAATCAACCAATACGACATGCAAATCCTCCAAAGAATCCCGATGTTTTTCCATAATTATTCTTATACTCTGGATTGCATCCGTGGTTGACTTAGTTAGTTAAGGAGAGCTAATACTTCTTTATCGCCAATCACGTGCGTCGGCTCCAAGAAAGCTTCTTCTCACTTCTTTCAGAATCAGACATTTTCCTATGAAATGTATAATGTCAACATGTTTTAAAGAGAAAATTATTGGCAGACCCTCCCGGTGCGGTACAAAGTTTAATTTTACCAACTCTCTTCTTTTCTTAAACATAGCAATTATGAAATAATTTATTACAAAAAGATTGTGTTGATCGTAAAGTACATCTTCCTCATCTCTTCCGTTTTCGTTAATATTATTATTGTCACAACAAGGGTTTAATATAAAACACTAACTCATATTTATTAATCCAATCATAAAATACTGACCTTTTGCTAAGACCAACTGTATTAAGACTAATTAATTTTATATTTAATAATTTTAAACATAATTCTATATTTTGGCAAACGGCACTCTTACCCTATGCTCAATTCAAATAGATTAATTAAGGTTGAAGTCCTCACTAGCTTATTTTCATTTGACTACTAGATGTCACATCTATTACATCTGTTATATAAATCCATGTACATACATATTTAAATAAATAATTGTATTCTATTACCAAAAATACGTCACAGAAAATGTAAACAAAATTCGCACCTTCTTTTGAAAATAAGTACTCGTACCTACAAATGCCTATATATAAAAAAAATGGTTTCTATTTCCTTACATACTTCACAGTAAAAGAAAAGGATCAAAATCTTCTATTGAACAATGTTGCCGTTTTTTTGTGCTAAAGATGTGACTTGTGTTTGAGAAAATCAGAGAGTAAATATACAACCTAGAGTGGAGACTCGAGACTTCGGAGGTTCGCTCTCTTTACCCTACAAGCTAAATTGAGAGGAAAAAACCCACAGTCCAAACATGTGTTAATTGCCCCATGCAATTTAAATGGGACCACACAGCTTTGTTCAAATTTTGTGGGTTTTTTCTTAATGCACAATAAGTTGAATAAGTGCGTTTGAATATTCAAAAATCCGTTAAACTACAAAATTTTAAAATAAAAATATATTTTATTAAAAATGCCTTTTTTTAACTCTTTCTTTATCAATAAAAACTATATTTAATATTACTTTTATTGATAGTGCCCAACATTTACCACGGAATATAGACATTTTAGCCCAAAAGTGAATATTTTTACAAATAAACAGATTGATACAAAAAATACAAATGTTTTTTAGGACGAAACTCGAGAGACTCAAGTCAGTTTAATAATATTGTAATATTTTTCCAAGGTTCGTTAAATAAAACTTATTACTCTTTTTAGTATTTCTTCTTTATTCACACTTTCCAATTCAAAACAGTAAATCTCAATTTATAAACAACTCAAATACTTTTATTCAAATTTAAATCACACTTGTTTAATTCCACAATCCAATAGTTCAGCTTTGCACACTTTCATAATCGAAAATAAACTGTTTCTCGCTCACCGTGAACACTCCCTTATATACTCAAATTAGTTGTTCTCGAAAGTTCTTGTCTTGGAATGTTCTAGATGTTTGGAATAAGGGGAAATACATTTGACATTGGAAAAGAGCTTTTTGTTTCTTCCATAAATTATATATGCAGTTTCCCAACAGATGGCGCTGTAGTAGTATAAAGCTCTGTTCACAACATTGCCCCCTTCTTAAGATTGTTCGTCCCGAACAATTCTATCTCCAGATTCGCCACTGTATCGGTACAGTCGATTGCTATGCACAACTTTTAAATAGTGGTATGTGCCTATCCCAGTTTCTTTGGTAGTCGCCTACGACTTTAGTGAGGTGTTCTTTTAAGGTCCTGTTGAATCTCTCGACCATTCCATCAGATTGCGGGTGAAGTGGTGTGGTTCTCGTTTTCTTAATGCCAAGGAACGCGCAGACCTCTTGGAATATGTTCGACTCGAAGTTCCTTCCTTGGTCGGAATGAAGTTCCATAGGCACACCGAACCTGCTTACCCAGTTAGACACAATCTGGTTGGCCACAGTCTTGGCTTCTTGGTTCGGGATAGCGTATGCCTCAGGCCATTTGCTGAAGTAATCCATTACCACCAGAATGTATTTGTTTCCAGCATTCGTTTCCGGAAATGGGCCAGCCACATCAACAGCAATCCTTTCAAACGGTGAGCCGACATTATATTGCATCATTTTTCCTTGCAGTTTTCTACCAGGGCCTTTGGTTGCAGCACAAGCGTCACAATTTCGGCACCACTTTTCAACGTCGTCTCTTGCATGCAACCAGTAGAATCGTTGCCTCACCTTTTCTAAAGTCTTATTGACTCCCAAATGGCCTCCTGAAGGTCCATCATGCATCTCTCGAAGAACCTCTTTGATTTTCGATTGAGGTAACACAAGCTGCATCACATAGGATTTACCATCAGCGGACTCCCATTTTCGCCGAAGAACACCTTCTTGCACATGAAGTGAGTCCCATTGTGCCCAATAGGCCTTTAAAACTGGACTCCTATCGGAAATGTCATTCCATGCGGGTTTTTCTTCATGTTCCTTCCATGCGAGAAGAGGTTCAATGTCGGGGTCTTCTTGTTGAGCAGATCTTATTTCTTCATTGCTCCATCCACAAATGGGGTCAGCCCTTATTCGCCGAATGTTGATGGATTCCTTTTTTTCTTGACGCCTGCAATGCTTGCAATCTATTTTACAAGGTCTTCGGGATAGTGCGTCGGCATTTGAGTGCAGCTTTCCCCTTCGGTGTTGAATTTCGTAATCGTAAGCCTGCAGATGCAAACTCTTCGCAATTCCGGCAAAGTTCTTAACAAAACGTCTGTAATAAGTAGCAAGACCAAGAAAACTTCGTAGTTAATGTTTGTCCTGTGGTGTTGGCCAATTTTTGACGGTGTCAACTTTTTCAGGATCCGTCTTGACTCCTTGGGACGAGATGATATGTCCCAAATACTTTACTTCAGTCTGGAACAGTGCACATTTTTCTGGGTTCAGTTTAAGGTTAGCCTCTCGAAGTCTCTGGAACACACCCTTTAGGTTCTTACAGTGTTGGTCGTATGTCTTTCCATAAACGATAACATCATCCAAGTAGACAAGACAAGTTTTCCACGTCAGGCCTTGAAGGACGCACTCCATCAAACGCTCAAATGTTGCCGGAGCGTTGCAAAGACCAAATGGCATCACCTTGAACTGCCACAGCCCATTACCTGTGGAGAACGCTGTCTTTTCTCGATCTTCAGGGTGAATTTCAACTTGCCAATATCCACTTTTCAAGTCCAGTGTTGAAAACCAGTGTGCTCCTTCCATCGCATCTAAGGTGTCACTAATTCTTGGCAGGGGGTAGCTGTCTTTCTTGGTTACGTCATTCAACCTTCGGTAGTCAACACAAAACCGTGTACTTCCGTCCTTCTTTTTGACTAGGACCACTGGTGATGCCCAAGGACTCTTGGAGTTCTCAATCAAACCATCCTTCTTCAGGGTGGTAATCATTTCGTCAACTTCACCTTGTTTGGCCAGTGGCAAACGTCTTGCGGGCTGACGAATGGGTCTTGCATCTCCTGTATTTATTCGATGCTGCACAAGTTGTGTCCTTCCATATTTCCCGTTTGGTGTGTTACGGTAAAAATTCACCGCAACAATCTTCATTCTTTCTATTTCCTTTTCCTTGCATCCTTCCAATTTTCCTTTTTAATTACACAGGTGTTCGTTTTGCGATATTGCGAGAGAGCAGGGCGACCATGGTCCATCAGCCAGTGGTTCTCTCTCTCAGTATCGTAAAACAAACAAATCGTCGACGAGTACTGACAGACGGGCGGTCTGTTTCATGGGTTTGAATTCGAAAACGTTGAAGACACTTGGTCTTTAAACGTAGATGTCGCTCTTAAAGGAGAACGGCCGAGTGCCCAACCTAAAACTAAAAACTAAAAATTAACTAATTTGTAAAAGATGGAACGTTAAGTGTGAGTTCCCAAACTCCCCCTTGTCTGAGTTAAAGCCAATCACGACCTTTTGAGTAAAGTTATTCAACTTGATCAATTCCTCTTTCTTTTGCTTTCCTCTCAAATTATTATTATTGTTAGAAATCCGGTGGGGACGAATGTGCGCGAGTGCTTATTAATTCTACTTTAGGTTTTAAAGATTTTTTTTCTATCAGCGCAAAAACTGTGGGGATAATTGTGAACTAACCAAGGAAACGTCGTGACCTGGAAGGAAATTCCAGCGGGCGGCGAATTCCATGGAAAGTTCGAGAGAAATTGAAGGAAAGAGAATTTGTGAGTAAGCAGGATCGCCATATTTCGACACAAAAGGCTCTTCAGCAAACTTGCGGAGATTGGCTGTCGATGACGTGATCGAAATCCGCGATACCGAATTGGCTGAAAGCATGAGGGTATGGGGCGAAATTTTGAGCGGCTATCCAGGAGAAAAATCTTGGAAGTCACTCTAATCTTGATTTTGAAAGAAGTGAGAGCTGTAGAAAAAAAATCTGAAAAACCAAAAGTGAAATTATAAGCGGAAAGAATATTAAGGAGTTTTGTTTGGAAAAGAGGTAGAAGTTAAAGAAATAGTTTAAAGAAAAAAATAGTGGAAGTGGAGAAAATACAGAGGACGAAAGGTGGAAATTATTGGAAAATAAATAAAGGAAGAGGAAAGGAAAGGAAGAAAGAGTAAAATCAATCGGAGGGATATTATCAAAAAAAAGCTAAGTACCCTTTTTTGTGCTGTCTTTATATAAATTTTATCTTTTTGTAATTTTGTCGTGATTGGGTTTTAACGGCTTTACGTTCTGTTCCGAAAATTGCGGAACTCGTGCCCCGTTTAATAATATCCGTTGTGTTTCTGGGAACCAGACCTTAACGGTCCATCTTATTGTTTCAAATTTCTTTGTATTTGCTTGAAAAGATCCTGGGTTTTAATCCTACTAGTAAGGTTTCCCAGGCAAATAAATCTTTAAAAATTCAAAAAAAAATATCTTTCATTTTCATTCAACTCATCATCGTTGTTTATTTTCGCTCCAAAGGTTTGCAATTTCCTTTTTTGTATTTCAGGAAAAAATTGCTGGCGCCTTTTTTTTTATTACGCAGTAAGTACGCCACTGGGGCGATTAAACGTAATAAATTACATTTTTCATATCAATTTGATATCAAACATAATCACCCTTAAAATCCACAATTAAATTTTCCAACCCCATTGTGAACCCACCCCAACTGCTCTAGCCGTGGTG
This sequence comes from Philhelius festivus, assembly GCA_963931855.1. Taxonomy (NCBI): domain Eukaryota; kingdom Metazoa; phylum Arthropoda; class Insecta; order Diptera; family Syrphidae; genus Philhelius; species Philhelius festivus. Next base: position 125,073,123 of record OZ007555.1, on the reverse strand, counting down.
GCAGCATCTTACCCGCTGTCAGCTACACTTGTTGTTTTTGTCAAGTGACATTTCATCTTTCTCCAAATTCGTGGTGGTTGTTGTCGCGCCGCCGCAAACTCGTTTCGTTGTTTTTCTCTTTATCATCAATAAAAATAATAATAATTTCAATTAATTACGTCCCGCGGTCGCGATCGAAAATTCGAGTGTAGCAAATTGGCACCCAAACGTGGGGCTTTGTGAAAATTGTGTTCTTCGAAAAGAAATCCCTGAAAATCTTGTTCTTTGTGCGGTGGTTGTTGTTGTTGTTTTAGGGAAGTGTTGTGTTCTCTATAGATATATATATATATGTACATATATTATATTTGCAACATCTTTTACTTTCGGTTGTGTTTTGTTTCTTTTTCAGAAAAATAAATTATAATTTTGTTACAAATTGTGCAGAGGAGCACCTACATAAGTACATACAAACCTACATAGATTATTCGGAATTGGAAGTGTTTTTTTTTAATTGCTAATTGCAGAGGAGTACCTATTCGCCATATATACATATGTACATATACATTGGAAATAAGTGAGTTTTATCTTGTTGTGCTGTTTTTATTTTTGGTTTACATACATATATTGATATTCATTTACCTATATTCCTTTATCTATATATTCCTTGATCATTTTTATTGGGGTTTATAAAAAAAAAAGTGTTGAGGTGCATACTACATATTTTATTTTCTTTAATTGCTTTTCTAATTGCATATAGTTGACATTTCGGTTTTTGCATTATTTGTTGTTTTTTTTTTCTGCCGCGATTAAGTTTTGTTGTTGTGGATTGAGAGGATTAGCTTATCAGTGCTATATTATTGCAATCGTTTAAGGGTTACCACTTTGCAAAAATACTTTTTTTGAAGTTGACATTTTTATGTTTTTTTTTCTTCTCAAATAAAATTTTAAAGTGAAGTAATTTTTGAATACTTGGTGTTTTTTATACTGCTGTGGTTTTATTTTTGCTTTGTGAGTGAGTTGACTTTTTTTTCCAGTATATCAACTATATTTTTTTTAAGAGGATAAACGATCAACTGGGTGTTGATTTTGTGTTTTGCTTTCGTGGGTGTTAGATAGTTGAATAGGTATATACATATCTACAAATATAATTGGGTGTTGATTTTTTTTTACTTTGTTCAGGTTCGGAGTTAAGTATATTTCTTTTATTATTTATAAAACAACTAGTACTGATTCCGTCTTTTGTTTTAACTGCAGTGTTAGACTTGGCTTTAGTTTTATATTTTATTATAAATCAACTGGGTGTTATTTTTTTGTGCATATTTTGAGAATTTGTTGTTATAGTTTTATTGTTATTTTAAAATGGATATAAATCGCCTTAGTAAGGAGGAGCTGGTTTATGAGTTGAGGGCCCGCGGTTTGAAGGAAGGCACCAAAGTCGATGAAATGCGAATGACTCTCAGGGCATCTCGTAATTTGGAGAGGTTAGGTTCGATTTCGTCAGATAGTCCTCATTACCCTTTTAGTTTTGATGAAGATTCAAAGGCTGTTAAGGCAAAAATTTCTGAGATTAGGGAATTGTTGCAGAATCCTCCGAAAAATCCGAAGTCTTCGGAATATCTAAAAATTTTAACTAAGATTGAATGGGCTTTAGGCAGAATTACTCGGGCTAAAGCAGAGTCGTCGGATGAAGTGAATGAGGTGGCTGACCTGAGAGGTGAACTCTTGTTAATGATGGCTAAGTTGGACAGTGGAGAAGAGGAGGACCCATGCGAAAATGGAAATGAGAACAATAGGGAGAAAACAACAATGTCGACAGCAAGTTTGGGTGCGTTACCAACTGCACAGGTCGGCCAACGTGGAAATTCTAGTGGATGCCAAGAGGAATTCGGTGATCGAAATACCGAACGTATTGAAAAGTGGAATTTAAAGTTCTCAGGTGAGCGGAGCGGCTCATCTGTGAACTCATTTTTGGAACGCGTCGAAGAGCTGAGGGAATCGCGTGGGGTTTCGGAGGAAAGACTTTTCAGGTCCGCTGTCGATCTTTTTTCTGGGAAGGCGCTTCTTTGGTTTAGGGCGATTAGGGATTCGGTTAGCACATGGAAAGAATTGGTTAAGGAAATCAAGTTGGAATTTTTGCCTTCCAACTATGATGACCTTCTTTTGGACGAGGTTAGGCGTCGAACTCAGGGTAGAGATGAGTCGATAGGGATGTATATCGCACTCATGCAGACTTTATTCAAGAGATTTTCGGAGCCTCTGAGTGAGAATCGGAAGTTGTCCATTCTCATGAAGAACATAGCTCCATTTTATCAGACGCAGCTGGGGTTGGCTGATATTAAATCGGTTAACGATCTAGTTGCTTTGGGAAGAAAGTTAGAGACCATAAGGGCCAATGTAGAATCTTTTGTTCCACCTCCAAATAATCGTTCGAGGCAGGCACTGGAGCCTGATGTAGCGTATGTTGCGTCCGTTCAGGAAGCAACAGTTGCAGTTAATAATTCACCATTTCGTAGGCCCGTTCGTTGTTTTAACTGCAATAGGGAAGGTCATTTCTCAAATAATTGTTCCGCTCCTAGGAAATGCTTCGGTTGTGGGGCAGTAGGTACAACCCGACGCGATTGCAGGCGTTGTTCGGGAAATGGTCAACGGTCTCTTGGGTCAGCAGGACAAGAGCGCCGTCGTCGTTAATTAGGTCGCCTGCTGACGACCAGCTGGTGACAGTAAAACTAGGTTTCACATTAGAGACAAGTGAGGGCGACAGTCGTCCTTATTTGGGAGTTAATATTTATGGATTTAGATTTTTAGGGCTTTTAGATTCAGGAGCTTCGCGAACTATAATAGGTAGGGATGTTTGGAAAGTTTTAAAAGATTTAGGATTAGGTTTAGAACAGAGTAATATTAGGCAGGTTCAGTTAGCAGATGGTACGGGAGTAGGAGTATTAGGAGTTTTAAATTTACCAATTGTTGTTGAGGACAAATCGGTTCTGATGAATTGTTTAATTATACCCAGTTTACCACAAGCATTGATTCTTGGTGCAGATTTTTGGGCACTATCGGGAATTGTCCCGGATCTTCGATCACGCGCGTGGAATTTTTCAAGCCAGGAGATAGTGGCTTCGTTAGAAACTCCGTCTATCACAGAGGAGTCTGATTTAGACACAGTTCAAAGGGGTAAATTAGATAGTTTGGTTGAACATTTGTTCAAAGACATGCCGGAGGGGTTAGGTCGTACAACAATGGTACAACATATTATTAGGACTTCTTCAGAACCGATCAAACAAAGGTACTATCCTGTTTCGCCTGCAATGCAGTGCCATATAGATAAGGGTTTTCAGGAAATGTTAGGTGAAGATGTGATTGAAAAATCAAACAGCCCTTGGGCATCCCCAATAGTTCTAATTAAGAAAAAAGATGGTACCTATAGGTTTTGCGTCGATTACAGGAAATTGAATCAGGTTACTGAGAGGGATGCTTATCCGCTGCCAATAATTTCGGCTATTTTGGATAAGCTAAGGAACGCTAAATTTTTATCTTCGCTTGACATTAAGTCAGCATATTGGCAGATCCCTATGGCAGAGGAATCTCGCAAGTTTACAGCTTTTACTGTTCCGGGTAGGGGACTTTTTCAATTTAAACGAATGCCATTTGGACTTCACAATGCTCCTGCAACTTGGCAGAGATTCATCGATAGCGTGTTAGGGCCTGAGTTGGAGCCTTTTGTTTTTGTTTATCTGGACGATATTATCATCGTTACAGACAGTTTCGAGAAACATCTCGCAATTTTAGAAGAAGTTTTTAGGAGATTAAGAGGAGCAGGACTTAAAGTAGGTAGGGAAAAGTGTAATTTTTGCAGACCATCCCTTAAATTTTTAGGTTACGTCGTAGATAGGAATGGCTTACATGTAGACCCAGAGAAGGTAGAGAGTATGGTTAAGATACCTGCTCCTAAGAATGTCAAAGAGGTTAGGAGTTTTGTAGGGACAGTTTCGTGGTACAGGCGCTTCGTACCAAACTTTGCTAGTGTAGTTAGGCCTTTAACGGATTTGCTTAAGAAGAGCAAAAAGTTTGTTTGGACCCAAGAATGTGAAGACGCGTTTAGGAAATCAAAAGAATTTTTGATAACGGCTCCAATTTTAACTTGTCCCGATTTTTCGCTTCCATTCGTTGTCCAGACTGACGCTTCTGATTACGGTATCGGGGCCGTACTTACCCAAACATTTGAGGATGGGGAAAAGGTAATCTGTTATCTGAGTAGGTCGTTAAATCGTAACGAAAGAAATTATTCCACTACGGAAAAAGAATGTTTAGGAGTTTTGTGGGCTATTGAAAAGTTAAGGCCGTATCTCGAAGGTGTTCGATTCACGGTCATAACGGATCATTACTCACTTATTTGGTTGAATAACCTGAAGGATCCGCAAGGGAGGCTTGCGCGCTGGGCAGTTAGGCTCCAGCAGTTTGACTTCAAGATAGTACACCGGAAGGGAAAAGAACATGTCGTTCCGGACATGTTGTCTCGGGGAGTTCCAGTAGTGGCTGGGATTTCGGGAGAGGATTTGGATACTTGGGTGGGGAAAATGATATCGGCAGTTGAGTCAAAACCTTTAGATTATCCAGCATGGAGGGTAGAAAATGGAAAACTTTTTAAATTTGTAAAATCGACGCATATAGTAGTTCATGAAGGAAATGAAGAGTGGAAACTAGTAGTAGGGAAAAAGGATAGGTTAAATATTCTAAAAGAGTGCCATGATAGTCCATTATCAGGACACATGGGTGTTAGGAAAACGTTCGCGAGAGTGGTAGCTAAATATTATTGGCCGAAGATGAGGACAGATGTAGCTAATTATGTTAGGAAATGTACAATTTGTCAGCAAGTGAAACCAGTTCATGATAAACCAGCAGGTCTTATGACAGAAAGGATAGGAGTTTCTTCACCATGGGAAATGATTAGTGTGGATCTAGTAGGGCCATTACCAAAGTCAAGTAGGGGTTTTATGTATATTTTAACGGTAGTTGACTACCTTACCAAATTTCCGTTATTATTTGCATTGAGGTCGGCAACTGCAAAGGCAGTTTGCAAAGAATTGGAGGATAATGTTTTTCTTTTGTTTGGTGTTCCTAAGTTCATCATATGTGACAATGGACCACAGTTTAGGAGTAGGGAATTAAAATCTCTTTGTGATGATTATTCGTCTAAAATTAGGTACACTCCACACTATCACCCGCAGGCTAATCCGGCTGAGAGGATTAATCAGGTCATAAAAACAACTTTGAGGGCTTATGTTTCGGAGAATCACCGTATCTGGGATTCTCAACTAGCAAAAGTCGCGTGTGCAATCCGTACTTCGCAACACGAAGTGTTACGAGTTTCGCCATATTATGCCAATTTTGGCAAGAATATGAGCACTAGTGGTAGAGAAGAAATATCACTCAGGGACACAGATAGGGAACATTTTAATTCAGGAGAAGAAGTAGGAGAACGTTTTAGGAAGTTAAGGGCCGATATAGCTGTGAAACTTCAGACAGCGGCCAAGAAAACAGCCGAAGCCTACAACCTCAGAAGGAGAGATATCCAATACTATCCGAATGACGTTGTATGGAGAAGGAATTTTGATCTTTCGAATGCTGCCAATTATTATGCAGCCAAGTTGGCACCAAAGTATGTTGGGCCATTTAAAATTAGAAAACGGTTGTCTGCTTGGACATACATACTTGAGGATGAAACTGGTAAAGATCGTGGCACTTGGCACACTAAGGATCTTAAACCTTTTAACTCTTTTTCGGAAAATGTTTAAACCTCGAAAGTCCCAGTAGAATAAAGTAATGGTTTGATGTTTTTTTTGAGGATTGCCAAATTGGGCCTGATGGATTCCAGTGTTGTATTGTTTACCTGATTCCAACTGGAAACGTGTTGCTTTCTTCGAAATCAAGCACATTTCCAGGGAGGAAAGGGTGGGGTTTGTTACGGTAAAAATTCACCGCAACAATCTTCATTCTTTCTATTTCCTTTTCCTTGCATCCTTCCAATTTTCCTTTTTAATTACACAGGTGTTCGTTTTGCGATATTGCGAGAGAGCAGGGCGACCATGGTCCATCAGCCAGTGGTTCTCTCTCTCAGTATCGTAAAACAAACAAATCGTCGACGAGTACTGACAGACGGGCGGTCTGTTTCATGGGTTTGAATTCGAAAACGTTGAAGACACTTGGTCTTTAAACGTAGATGTCGCTCTTAAAGGAGAACGGCCGAGTGCCCAACCTAAAACTAAAAACTAAAAATTAACTAATTTGTAAAAGATGGAACGTTAAGTGTGAGTTCCCAAACTCCCCCTTGTCTGAGTTAAAGCCAATCACGACCTTTTGAGTAAAGTTATTCAACTTGATCAATTCCTCTTTCTTTTGCTTTCCTCTCAAATTATTATTATTGTTAGAAATCCGGTGGGGACGAATGTGCGCGAGTGCTTATTAATTCTACTTTAGGTTTTAAAGATTTTTTTTCTATCAGCGCAAAAACTGTGGGGATAATTGTGAACTAACCAAGGAAACGTCGTGACCTGGAAGGAAATTCCAGCGGGCGGCGAATTCCATGGAAAGTTCGAGAGAAATTGAAGGAAAGAGAATTTGTGAGTAAGCAGGATCGCCATATTTCGACACAAAAGGCTCTTCAGCAAACTTGCGGAGATTGGCTGTCGATGACGTGATCGAAATCCGCGATACCGAATTGGCTGAAAGCATGAGGGTATGGGGCGAAATTTTGAGCGGCTATCCAGGAGAAAAATCTTGGAAGTCACTCTAATCTTGATTTTGAAAGAAGTGAGAGCTGTAGAAAAAAAATCTGAAAAACCAAAAGTGAAATTATAAGCGGAAAGAATATTAAGGAGTTTTGTTTGGAAAAGAGGTAGAAGTTAAAGAAATAGTTTAAAGAAAAAAATAGTGGAAGTGGAGAAAATACAGAGGACGAAAGGTGGAAATTATTGGAAAATAAATAAAGGAAGAGGAAAGGAAAGGAAGAAAGAGTAAAATCAATCGGAGGGATATTATCAAAAAAAAAGCTAAGTACCCTTTTTTGTGCTGTCTTTATATAAATTTTATCTTTTTGTAATTTTGTCGTGATTGGGTTTTAACGGCTTTACGTTCTGTTCCGAAAATTGCGGAACTCGTGCCCCGTTTAATAATATCCGTTGTGTTTCTGGGAACCAGACCTTAACGGTCCATCTTATTGTTTCAAATTTCTTTGTATTTGCTTGAAAAGATCCTGGGTTTTAATCCTACTAGTAAGGTTTCCCAGGCAAATAAATCTTTAAAAATTCAAAAAAAAATATCTTTCATTTTCATTCAACTCATCATCGTTGTTTATTTTCGCTCCAAAGGTTTGCAATTTCCTTTTTTGTATTTCAGGAAAAAATTGCTGGCGCCTTTTTTTTTATTACGCAGTAAGTACGCCACTGGGGCGATTAAACGTAATAAATTACATTTTTCATATCAATTTGATATCAAACATAATCACCCTTAAAATCCACAATTAAATTTTCCAACCCCATTGTGAACCCACCCCAACTGCTCTAGCCGTGGTGGCAGCATCTTACCCGCTGTCAGCTACACTTGTTGTTTTTGTCAAGTGACATTTCATCTTTCTCCAAATTCGTGGTGGTTGTTGTCGCGCCGCCGCAAACTCGTTTCGTTGTTTTTCTCTTTATCATCAATAAAAATAATAATAATTTCAATTAATTACGTCCCGCGGTCGCGATCGAAAATTCGAGTGTAGCAAAAGCGAAAATGTCAGCATACTCGTTCAGAAGGCTTTCTGCCATTTTAACCTGATGTTGGTCTAGGTAAGCTGAATTGAGTATCTTTGTCTTGATGCTATTGAGCTCCTCAGGGTTTAATGTCTTTCTCGGTGTTTCAGCGTCAATTCGTGTTATGGCTGCGACAGATTCGCACTTACCGATAACTTCTCCTTTCGTCAACTTAACATCGTACGGTTTGGTGTTGAGTATCCGTACGGAGACCATATTGTTCTTAGGAGCCACAAGTGTCTTCCCAATGATGACGTTTTGGGAAGAACAATCTGGGTCTAGTTCCACCATTAAGTATTGATGGCGTTCACACTCACCTTCTAATTTTGTCCAAAGAAATACCTCAGTAGAAGTAGGAATAATCACGTCTTCCTTGATGACAGTCCTTACAGTTGTTGTTCCTTCCTGCCCATAGATCATTGGAATCTCTGTATTCTGGTATTTGAGTACCTGGTTGCCGATATCCAAAACTACACGATGTTCTTTCATGAAGTCCATTCCGATGATGCACTCGTCACATATATCTGCCACCAAAAATTTGTGTGAGAATTCTAGACCTGCAATTCGAATTCCAAGTCGGACTTCACCATAAACCCTAGCTGCTTTTCCTGTGGCAGTTCTAAGACGGTAGCTATTCGTGTTATGTAGCCAATTCAGGTGTACTAGGTCTTGACGCACAATGGAGGCTGTGGCACCGGTGTCGATGGTGACCACACGTTTGTTGCCATTTAAAGTTGCCTCGACGGTCAGACTTTTATTATCTCGCTTAGTCTGAGAGACCTGGATGGTGTTTCTGGGGCCATCGATACCAGAAACCAGCTTCTGCTCCTCGAAGTTAGTTCTTACTTGTTTTGAAACTGTTCGGGAAGTAACACTGGTGTTATTGTTACCTTGTTCTGGGTTTGAAACTCCGTGTCCACAATGTTGACAAGCTCTTCTTGGTGGAAAGCGACATTGACGCTGTAAATGTCCGGTCTTGTTGCAATTCCAGCACTTTGCAAGTCCGTTTCGTTGGTTCCTTTGGACATCAGTTCTTTGGCATGAGCATTCTTCGACGATGGCTTCTCTAAGTCGATGTACTCCGTGAGAAGCTTGCTCAGCTGCTTCCATTGTCAAGGCAAACGCTAATGTTTCCGAAAGAGTTCGTTTTCCAGCAGTTCGCACGGCCCTTTGAAGATGTATGTCAGAAATGGCACGAACAAATGCCTCAACTGCGAACTGGTTACAAATTTCCTCTCCAACATCTGGATATGCAAGATGAACAAGCCTTTCAATGTCCGGTTGCAGTTGTTGTAGAGTTTCGCCCCTCTTCTGAACTCTGGAATTGAGTTGCACTTTAAAGACTTCTTTCATGTGGCTGTTACCAAAGCGTTTGTCTATAGCCAAAACCAAGGAATTGAAGTCGCCGCTCTTATCTGCTGGTATGGTTTGCAACAACTCAGCAGCTGCTCCTCTAAGAGCAAGAGTTAAGGCTATATACTTGTCAGCCTCATCCCAGCCATTTGTTGTGGAGGCTGCCTCGAATTGCTTCTTGTATATAGACCAAGAAGTTTGTCCATCAAAGGTTGTAGGTTGCATCTCCTTTTTCCTCAAGGTTTCTCCAGAACTTTCCCGAATCTTTATATTTCGAATGCGATCTAGCTCTTTTGAAAACGTCTCCATTTTGTTGTCGACGTGATTCTCCAATAATGAAACACGTTCGGCTTGATTCTCCAACAATGAAACACGTTCATCAAGTGCAGATACATTCTTCTCGATGTTAACAAGCTTGCCTTCTAGCATGTTTCTCTGCTCTTCGAGAAGGTCTTTTTGTTCGCTATGCTGTTTCTCCAGGCATTCGAGAACATTCTTCTGTTGCTCCTCGAAACGTTCGAGAACATTCTTTTGTACATTCTCCTGTTCTTTCTTTTGTTCATTTCGTTGCTCTTCGAGACGTTCGAGAACATTCTTTTGTACATTTTCTTGTTCTTTCTTTTGTTCATTTCGTTGCTCTTCGAGACGCTCAAGCAGAAGACTAAACATATTTGAAACATCTACATTTTTACTTACGTCTGCTTCCTCAGCGTCAGCTTCAAAGACGAAAATGTCCGGGTCTTCATTTTGTTGTTTCAAATATTCGGCCAAACGCAAAACAAGCTCATTTTTCGATCCTGCTCTAGAAAGTTCTCACTTGCCCAATTCACTTTTCAGCTCTTTCAGTAACTTGCTCATTTTTATTATTATTATTTTTCTTTTCCGCACACTTCACTGCACAATAAGTTTTATTCCACTTTTCTGACACCAATGTAATATTTTTCCAAGGTTCGTTAAATAAAACTTATTACTCTTTTTAGTATTTCTTCTTTATTCACATTTTCCAATTCAAAACAGTAAATCTCAATTTATAAACAACTCAAATACTTTTATTCAAATTTAAATCACACTTGTTTAATTCCACAATCCAATAGCTCAGCTTTGCACACTTTCATAATCGAAAATAAACTGTCTCTCGCTCACCGTGAACACTCCCTTATATACTCAAATTAGTTGTTCTCGAAAGTTCTTGTCTTGGAATGTTCTAGATGTTTGGAATAAGGGGAAATACATTTGACATTGGAAAAGAGCTTTTTGTTTCTTCCATAAATTATATATGCAGTTTCCCAACAGATGGCGCTGTAGTAGTATAAAGCTCTGTTCACAACATTGCCCCCTTCTTAAGATTGTTCGTCCCGAACAATTCTATCTCCAGATTCGCCACTGTATCGGTGCAGTCGATTGCTATGCACAACTTTTAAATAGTGGTATGTGCCTATCCCAGTTTCTTTGGTAGTCGCCTACGACTTTAGTGAGGTGTTCTTTTAAGGTCCTGTTGAATCTCTCGACCATTCCATCAGATTGCGGGTGAAGTGGTGTGGTTCTCGTTTTCTTAATGCCAAGGAACGCGCAGACCTCTTGGAATATGTTCGACTCGAAGTTCCTTCCTTGGTCGGAATGAAGTTCCATAGGCACACCGAACCTGCTTACCCAGTTAGACACAATCTGGTTGGCCACAGTCTTGGCTTCTTGGTTCGGGATAGCGTATGCCTCAGGCCATTTGCTGAAGTAATCCATTACCACCAGAATGTATTTGTTTCCAGCATTCGTTTCCGGAAATGGGCCAGCCACATCAACAGCAATCCTTTCAAACGGTGAGCCGACATTATATTGCATCATTTTTCCTTGCAGTTTTCTACCAGGGCCTTTGGTTGCAGCACAAGCGTCACAATTTCGGCACCACTTTTCAACGTCGTCTCTTGCATGCAACCAGTAGAATCGTTGCCTCACCTTTTCTAAAGTCTTATTGACTCCCAAATGGCCTCCTGAAGGTCCATCATGCATCTCTCGAAGAACCTCTTTGATTTTCGATTGAGGTAACACAAGCTGCATCACATAGGATTTACCATCAGCGGACTCCCATTTTCGCCGAAGAACACCTTCTTGCACATGAAGTGAGTCCCATTGTGCCCAATAGGCCTTTAAAACTGGACTCCTATCGGAAATGTCATTCCATGCGGGTTTTTCTTCATGTTCCTTCCATGCGAGAAGAGGTTCAATGTCGGGGTCTTCTTGTTGAGCAGATCTTATTTCTTCATTGCTCCATCCACAAATGGGGTCAGCCCTTATTCGCCGAATGTTGATGGATTCCTTTTTTTCTTGACGCCTGCAATGCTTGCAATCTATTTTACAAGGTCTTCGGGATAGTGCGTCGGCATTTGAGTGCAGCTTTCCCCTTCGGTGTTGAATTTCGTAATCGTAAGCCTGCAGATGCAAACTCTTCGCAATTCCGGCAAAGTTCTTAACAAAACGTCTGTAATAAGTAGCAAGACCAAGAAAACTTCGTAGTTAGTGTTTGTCCTGTGGTGTTGGCCAATTTTTGACGGTGTCAACTTTTTCAGGATCCGTCTTGACTCCTTGGGACGAGATGATATGTCCCAAATACTTTACTTCAGTCTGGAACAGTGCACATTTTTCTGGGTTCAGTTTAAGGTTAGCCTCTCGAAGTCTCTGGAACACACCCTTTAGGTTCTTACAGTGTTGGTCGTATGTCTTTCCATAAACGATAACATCATCCAAGTAGACAAGACAAGTTTTCCACGTCAGGCCTTGAAGGACGCACTCCATCAAACGCTCAAATGTTGCCGGAGCGTTGCAAAGACCAAATGGCATCACCTTGAACTGCCACAGCCCATTACCTGTGGAGAACGCTGTCTTTTCTCGATCTTCAGGGTGAATTTCAACTTGCCAATATCCACTTTTCAAGTCCAGTGTTGAAAACCAGTGTGCTCCTTCCATCGCATCTAAGGTGTCACTAATTCTTGGCAGGGGGTAGCTGTCTTTCTTGGTTACGTCATTCAACCTTCGGTAGTCAACACAAAACCGTGTACTTCCGTCCTTCTTTTTGACTAGGACCACTGGTGATGCCCAAGGACTCTTGGAGTTCTCAATCAAACCATCCTTCTTCAGGGTGGTAATCATTTCGTCAACTTCACCTTGTTTGGCCAGTGGCAAACGTCTTGCGGGCTGACGAATGGGTCTTGCATCTCCTGTATTTATTCGATGCTGCACAAGTTGTGTCCTTCCATATTTCCCGTTTGGTGAAGCGAAAATGTCAGCATACTCGTTCAGAAGGCTTTCTGCCATTTTAACCTGATGTTGGTCTAGGTAAGCTGAATTGAGTATCTTTGTCTTGATGCTATTGAGCTCCTCAGGGTTTAATGTCTTTCTCGGTGTTTCAGCGTCAATTCGTGTTATGGCTGCGACAGATTCGCACTTACCGATAACTTCTCCTTTCGTCAACTTAACATCGTACGGTTTGGTGTTGAGTATCCGTACGGAGACCATATTGTTCTTAGGAGCCACAAGTGTCTTCCCAATGATGACGTTTTGGGAAGAACAATCTGGGTCTAGTTCCACCATTAAGTATTGATGGCGTTCACACTCACCTTCTAATTTTGTCCAAAGAAATACCTCAGTAGAAGTAGGAATAATCACGTCTTCCTTGATGACAGTCCTTACAGTTGTTGTTCCTTCCTGCCCATAGATCATTGGAATCTCTGTATTCTGGTATTTGAGTACCTGGTTGCCGATATCCAAAACTACACGATGTTCTTTCATGAAGTCCATTCCGATGATGCACTCGTCACATATATCTGCCACCAAAAATTTGTGTGAGAATTCTAGACCTGCAATTCGAATTCCAAGTCGGACTTCACCATAAACCCTAGCTGCTTTTCCTGTGGCAGTTCTAAGACGGTAGCTATTCGTGTTATGTAGCCAATTCAGGTGTACTAGGTCTTGACGCACAATGGAGGCTGTGGCACCGGTGTCGATGGTGACCACACGTTTGTTGCCATTTAAAGTTGCCTCGACGGTCAGACTTTTATTATCTCGCTTAGTCTGAGAGACCTGGATGGTGTTTCTGGGGCCATCGATACCAGAAACCAGCTTCTGCTCCTCGAAGTTAGTTCTTACTTGTTTTGAAACTGTTCGGGAAGTAACACTGGTGTTATTGTTACCTTGTTCTTGGTTTGAAACTCCGTGTCCACAATGTTGACAAGCTCTTCTTGGTGGAAAGCGACATTGACGCTGTAAATGTCCGGTCTTGTTGCAATTCCAGCACTTTGCAAGTCCGTTTCGTTGGTTCCTTTGGACATCAGTTCTTTGGCATGAGCATTCTTCGACGATGGCTTCTCTAAGTCGATGTACTCCGTGAGAAGCTTGCTCAGCTGCTTCCATTGTCAAGGCAAACGCTAATGTTTCCGAAAGAGTTCGTTTTCCAGCAGTTCGCACGGCCCTTTGAAGATGTATGTCAGAAATGGCACGAACAAATGCCTCAACTGCGAACTGGTTACAAATTTCCTCTCCAACATCTGGATATGCAAGATGAACAAGCCTTTCAATGTCCGGTTGCAGTTGTTGTAGAGTTTCGCCCCTCTTCTGAACTCTGGAATTGAGTTGCACTTTAAAGACTTCTTTCATGTGGCTGTTACCAAAGCGTTTGTCTATAGCCAAAACCAAGGAATTGAAGTCGCCGCTCTTATCTGCTGGTATGGTTTGCAACAACTCAGCAGCTGCTCCTCTAAGAGCAAGAGTTAAGGCTATATACTTGTCAGCCTCATCCCAGCCATTTGTTGTGGAGGCTGCCTCGAATTGCTTCTTGTATATAGACCAAGAAGTTTGTCCATCAAAGGTTGTAGGTTGCATCTCCTTTTTCCTCAAGGTTTCTCCAGAACTTTCCCGAATCTTTATATTTCGAATGCGATCTAGCTCTTTTGAAAACGTCTCCATTTTGTTGTCGACGTGATTCTCCAATAATGAAACACGTTCGGCTTGATTCTCCAACAATGAAACACGTTCATCAAGTGCAGATACATTCTTCTCGATGTTAACAAGCTTGCCTTCTAGCATGTTTCTCTGCTCTTCGAGAAGGTCTTTTTGTTCGCTATGCTGTTTCTCCAGGCATTCGAGAACATTCTTCTGTTGCTCCTCGAAACGTTCGAGAACATTCTTTTGTACATTCTCCTGTTCTTTCTTTTGTTCATTTCGTTGCTCTTCGAGACGTTCGAGAACATTCTTTTGTACATTTTCTTGTTCTTTCTTTTGTTCATTTCGTTGCTCTTCGAGACGCTCAAGCAGAAGACTAAACATATTTGAAACATCTACATTTTTACTTACGTCTGCTTCCTCAGCGTCAGCTTCAAAGACGAAAATGTCCGGGTCTTCATTTTGTTGTTTCAAATATTCGGCCAAACGCAAAACAAGCTCATTTTTCGATCCTGCTCTAGAAAGTTCTCACTTGCCCAATTCACTTTTCAGCTCTTTCAGTAACTTGCTCATTTTTATTATTATTATTTTTCTTTTCCGCACACTTCACTGCACAATAAGTTTTATTCCACTTTTCTGACACCAATGTAATATTTTTCCAAGGTTCGTTAAATAAAACTTATTACTCTTTTTAGTATTTCTTCTTTATTCACATTTTCCAATTCAAAACAGTAAATCTCAATTTATAAACAACTCAAATACTTTTATTCAAATTTAAATCACACTTGTTTAATTCCACAATCCAATAGCTCAGCTTTGCACACTTTCATAATCGAAAATAAACTGTCTCTCGCTCACCGTGAACACTCCCTTATATACTCAAATTAGTTGTTCTCGAAAGTTCTTGTCTTGGAATGTTCTAGATGTTTGGAATAAGGGGAAATACATTTGACATTGGAAAAGAGCTTTTTGTTTCTTCCATAAATTATATATGCAGTTTCCCAACAGATGGCGCTGTAGTAGTATAAAGCTCTGTTCACAACATTGCCCCCTTCTTAAGATTGTTCGTCCCGAACAATTCTATCTCCAGATTCGCCACTGTATCGGTGCAGTCGATTGCTATGCACAACTTTTAAATAGTGGTATGTGCCTATCCCAGTTTCTTTGGTAGTCGCCTACGACTTTAGTGAGGTGTTCTTTTAAGGTCCTGTTGAATCTCTCGACCATTCCATCAGATTGCGGGTGAAGTGGTGTGGTTCTCGTTTTCTTAATGCCAAGGAACGCGCAGACCTCTTGGAATATGTTCGACTCGAAGTTCCTTCCTTGGTCGGAATGAAGTTCCATAGGCACACCGAACCTGCTTACCCAGTTAGACACAATCTGGTTGGCCACAGTCTTGGCTTCTTGGTTCGGGATAGCGTATGCCTCAGGCCATTTGCTGAAGTAATCCATTACCACCAGAATGTATTTGTTTCCAGCATTCGTTTCCTTTCAAACGGTGAGCCGACATTATATTGCATCATTTTTCCTTGCAGTTTTCTACCAGGGCCTTTGGTTGCAGCACAAGCGTCACAATTTCGGCACCACTTTTCAACGTCGTCTCTTGCATGCAACCAGTAGAATCGTTGCCTCACCTTTTCTAAAGTCTTATTGACTCCCAAATGGCCTCCTGAAGGTCCATCATGCATCTCTCGAAGAACCTCTTTGATTTTCGATTGAGGTAACACAAGCTGCATCACATAGGATTTACCATCAGCGGACTCCCATTTTCGCCGAAGAACACCTTCTTGCACATGAAGTGAGTCCCATTGTGCCCAATAGGCCTTTAAAACTGGACTCCTATCGGAAATGTCATTCCATGCGGGTTTTTCTTCATGTTCCTTCCATGCGAGAAGAGGTTCAATGTCGGGGTCTTCTTGTTGAGCAGATCTTATTTCTTCATTGCTCCATCCACAAATGGGGTCAGCCCTTATTCGCCGAATGTTGATGGATTCCTTTTTTTCTTGACGCCTGCAATGCTTGCAATCTATTTTACAAGGTCTTCGGGATAGTGCGTCGGCATTTGAGTGCAGCTTTCCCCTTCGGTGTTGAATTTCGTAATCGTAAGCCTGCAGATGCAAACTCTTCGCAATTCCGGCAAAGTTCTTAACAAAACGTCTGTAATAAGTAGCAAGACCAAGAAAACTTCGTAGTTAATGTTTGTCCTGTGGTGTTGGCCAATTTTTGACGGTGTCAACTTTTTCAGGATCCGTCTTGACTCCTTGGGACGAGATGATATGTCCCAAATACTTTACTTCAGTCTGGAACAGTGCACATTTTTCTGGGTTCAGTTTAAGGTTAGCCTCTCGAAGTCTCTGGAACACACCCTTTAGGTTCTTACAGTGTTGGTCGTATGTCTTTCCATAAACGATAACATCATCCAAGTAGACAAGACAAGTTTTCCACGTCAGGCCTTGAAGGACGCACTCCATCAAACGCTCAAATGTTGCCGGAGCGTTGCAAAGACCAAATGGCATCACCTTGAACTGCCACAGCCCATTACCTGTGGAGAACGCTGTCTTTTCTCGATCTTCAGGGTGAATTTCAACTTGCCAATATCCACTTTTCAAGTCCAGTGTTGAAAACCAGTGTGCTCCTTCCATCGCATCTAAGGTGTCACTAATTCTTGGCAGGGGGTAGCTGTCTTTCTTGGTTACGTCATTCAACCTTCGGTAGTCAACACAAAACCGTGTACTTCCGTCCTTCTTTTTGACTAGGACCACTGGTGATGCCCAAGGACTCTTGGAGTTCTCAATCAAACCATCCTTCTTCAGGGTGGTAATCATTTCGTCAACTTCACCTTGTTTGGCCAGTGGCAAACGTCTTGCGGGCTGACGAATGGGTCTTGCATCTCCTGTATTTATTCGATGCTGCACAAGTTGTGTCCTTCCATATTTCCCGTTTGGTGAAGCGAAAATGTCAGCATACTCGTTCAGAAGGCTTTCTGCCATTTTAACCTGATGTTGGTCTAGGTAAGCTGAATTGAGTATCTTTGTCTTGATGCTATTGAGCTCCTCAGGGTTTAATGTCTTTCTCGGTGTTTCAGCGTCAATTCGTGTTATGGCTGCGACAGATTCGCACTTACCGATAACTTCTCCTTTCGTCAACTTAACATCGTACGGTTTGGTGTTGAGTATCCGTACGGAGACCATATTGTTCTTAGGAGCCACAAGTGTCTTCCCAATGATGACGTTTTGGGAAGAACAATCTGGGTCTAGTTCCACCATTAAGTATTGATGGCGTTCACACTCACCTTCTAATTTTGTCCAAAGAAATACCTCAGTAGAAGTAGGAATAATCACGTCTTCCTTGATGACAGTCCTTACAGTTGTTGTTCCTTCCTGCCCATAGATCATTGGAATCTCTGTATTCTGGTATTTGAGTACCTGGTTGCCGATATCCAAAACTACACGATGTTCTTTCATGAAGTCCATTCCGATGATGCACTCGTCACATATATCTGCCACCAAAAATTTGTGTGAGAATTCTAGACCTGCAATTCGAATTCCAAGTCGGACTTCACCATAAACCCTAGCTGCTTTTCCTGTGGCAGTTCTAAGACGGTAGCTATTCGTGTTATGTAGCCAATTCAGGTGTACTAGGTCTTGACGCACAATGGAGGCTGTGGCACCGGTGTCGATGGTGACCACACGTTTGTTGCCATTTAAAGTTGCCTCGACGGTCAGACTTTTATTATCTCGCTTAGTCTGAGAGACCTGGATGGTGTTTCTGGGGCCATCGATACCAGAAACCAGCTTCTGCTCCTCGAAGTTAGTTCTTACTTGTTTTGAAACTGTTCGGGAAGTAACACTGGTGTTATTGTTACCTTGTTCTTGGTTTGAAACTCCGTGTCCACAATGTTGACAAGCTCTTCTTGGTGGAAAGCGACATTGACGCTGTAAATGTCCGGTCTTGTTGCAATTCCAGCACTTTGCAAGTCCGTTTCGTTGGTTCCTTTGGACATCAGTTCTTTGGCATGAGCATTCTTCGACGATGGCTTCTCTAAGTCGATGTACTCCGTGAGAAGCTTGCTCAGCTGCTTCCATTGTCAAGGCAAACGCTAATGTTTCCGAAAGAGTTCGTTTTCCAGCAGTTCGCACGGCCCTTTGAAGATGTATGTCAGAAATGGCACGAACAAATGCCTCAACTGCGAACTGGTTACAAATTTCCTCTCCAACATCTGGATATGCAAGATGAACAAGCCTTTCAATGTCCGGTTGCAGTTGTTGTAGAGTTTCGCCCCTCTTCTGAACTCTGGAATTGAGTTGCACTTTAAAGACTTCTTTCATGTGGCTGTTACCAAAGCGTTTGTCTATAGCCAAAACCAAGGAATTGAAGTCGCCGCTCTTATCTGCTGGTATGGTTTGCAACAACTCAGCAGCTGCTCCTCTAAGAGCAAGAGTTAAGGCTATATACTTGTCAGCCTCATCCCAGCCATTTGTTGTGGAGGCTGCCTCGAATTGCTTCTTGTATATAGACCAAGAAGTTTGTCCATCAAAGGTTGTAGGTTGCATCTCCTTTTTCCTCAAGGTTTCTCCAGAACTTTCCCGAATCTTTATATTTCGAATGCGATCTAGCTCTTTTGAAAACGTCTCCATTTTGTTGTCGACGTGATTCTCCAATAATGAAACACGTTCGGCTTGATTCTCCAACAATGAAACACGTTCATCAAGTGCAGATACATTCTTCTCGATGTTAACAAGCTTGCCTTCTAGCATGTTTCTCTGCTCTTCGAGAAGGTCTTTTTGTTCGCTATGCTGTTTCTCCAGGCATTCGAGAACATTCTTCTGTTGCTCCTCGAAACGTTCGAGAACATTCTTTTGTACATTCTCCTGTTCTTTCTTTTGTTCATTTCGTTGCTCTTCGAGACGTTCGAGAACATTCTTTTGTACATTTTCTTGTTCTTTCTTTTGTTCATTTCGTTGCTCTTCGAGACGCTCAAGCAGAAGACTAAACATATTTGAAACATCTACATTTTTACTTACGTCTGCTTCCTCAGCGTCAGCTTCAAAGACGAAAATGTCCGGGTCTTCATTTTGTTGTTTCAAATATTCGGCCAAACGCAAAACAAGCTCATTTTTCGATCCTGCTCTAGAAAGTTCTCACTTGCCCAATTCACTTTTCAGCTCTTTCAGTAACTTGCTCATTTTTATTATTATTATTTTTCTTTTCCGCACACTTCACTGCACAATAAGTTTTATTCCACTTTTCTGACACCAATGTAATATTTTTCCAAGGTTCGTTAAATAAAACTTATTACTCTTTTTAGTATTTCTTCTTTATTCACATTTTCCAATTCAAAACAGTAAATCTCAATTTATAAACAACTCAAATACTTTTATTCAAATTTAAATCACACTTGTTTAATTCCACAATCCAATAGCTCAGCTTTGCACACTTTCATAATCGAAAATAAACTGTCTCTCGCTCACCGTGAACACTCCCTTATATACTCAAATTAGTTGTTCTCGAAAGTTCTTGTCTTGGAATGTTCTAGATGTTTGGAATAAGGGGAAATACATTTGACATTGGAAAAGAGCTTTTTGTTTCTTCCATAAATTATATATGCAGTTTCCCAACAGATGGCGCTGTAGTAGTATAAAGCTCTGTTCACAACATTGCCCCCTTCTTAAGATTGTTCGTCCCGAACAATTCTATCTCCAGATTCGCCACTGTATCGGTGCAGTCGATTGCTATGCACAACTTTTAAATAGTGGTATGTGCCTATCCCAGTTTCTTTGGTAGTCGCCTACGACTTTAGTGAGGTGTTCTTTTAAGGTCCTGTTGAATCTCTCGACCATTCCATCAGATTGCGGGTGAAGTGGTGTGGTTCTCGTTTTCTTAATGCCAAGGAACGCGCAGACCTCTTGGAATATGTTCGACTCGAAGTTCCTTCCTTGGTCGGAATGAAGTTCCATAGGCACACCGAACCTGCTTACCCAGTTAGACACAATCTGGTTGGCCACAGTCTTGGCTTCTTGGTTCGGGATAGCGTATGCCTCAGGCCATTTGCTGAAGTAATCCATTACCACCAGAATGTATTTGTTTCCAGCATTCGTTTCCGGAAATGGGCCAGCCACATCAACAGCAATCCTTTCAAACGGTGAGCCGACATTATATTGCATCATTTTTCCTTGCAGTTTTCTACCAGGGCCTTTGGTTGCAGCACAAGCGTCACAATTTCGGCACCACTTTTCAACGTCGTCTCTTGCATGCAACCAGTAGAATCGTTGCCTCACCTTTTCTAAAGTCTTATTGACTCCCAAATGGCCTCCTGAAGGTCCATCATGCATCTCTCGAAGAACCTCTTTGATTTTCGATTGAGGTAACACAAGCTGCATCACATAGGATTTACCATCAGCGGACTCCCATTTTCGCCGAAGAACACCTTCTTGCACATGAAGTGAGTCCCATTGTGCCCAATAGGCCTTTAAAACTGGACTCCTATCGGAAATGTCATTCCATGCGGGTTTTTCTTCATGTTCCTTCCATGCGAGAAGAGGTTCAATGTCGGGGTCTTCTTGTTGAGCAGATCTTATTTCTTCATTGCTCCATCCACAAATGGGGTCAGCCCTTATTCGCCGAATGTTGATGGATTCCTTTTTTTCTTGACGCCTGCAATGCTTGCAATCTATTTTACAAGGTCTTCGGGATAGTGCGTCGGCATTTGAGTGCAGCTTTCCCCTTCGGTGTTGAATTTCGTAATCGTAAGCCTGCAGATGCAAACTCTTCGCAATTCCGGCAAAGTTCTTAACAAAACGTCTGTAATAAGTAGCAAGACCAAGAAAACTTCGTAGTTAATGTTTGTCCTGTGGTGTTGGCCAATTTTTGACGGTGTCAACTTTTTCAGGATCCGTCTTGACTCCTTGGGACGAGATGATATGTCCCAAATACTTTACTTCAGTCTGGAACAGTGCACATTTTTCTGGGTTCAGTTTAAGGTTAGCCTCTCGAAGTCTCTGGAACACACCCTTTAGGTTCTTACAGTGTTGGTCGTATGTCTTTCCATAAACGATAACATCATCCAAGTAGACAAGACAAGTTTTCCACGTCAGGCCTTGAAGGACGCACTCCATCAAACGCTCAAATGTTGCCGGAGCGTTGCAAAGACCAAATGGCATCACCTTGAACTGCCACAGCCCATTACCTGTGGAGAACGCTGTCTTTTCTCGATCTTCAGGGTGAATTTCAACTTGCCAATATCCACTTTTCAAGTCCAGTGTTGAAAACCAGTGTGCTCCTTCCATCGCATCTAAGGTGTCACTAATTCTTGGCAGGGGGTAGCTGTCTTTCTTGGTTACGTCATTCAACCTTCGGTAGTCAACACAAAACCGTGTACTTCCGTCCTTCTTTTTGACTAGGACCACTGGTGATGCCCAAGGACTCTTGGAGTTCTCAATCAAACCATCCTTCTTCAGGGTGGTAATCATTTCGTCAACTTCACCTTGTTTGGCCAGTGGCAAACGTCTTGCGGGCTGACGAATGGGTCTTGCATCTCCTGTATTTATTCGATGCTGCACAAGTTGTGTCCTTCCATATTTCCCGTTTGGTGAAGCGAAAATGTCAGCATACTCGTTCAGAAGGCTTTCTGCCATTTTAACCTGATATTGGTCTAGGTAAGCTGAATTGAGTATCTTTGTCTTGATGCTATTGAGCTCCTCAGGGTTGCGACAGATTCGCACTTACCGATAACTTCTCCTTTCGTCAACTTAACATCGTACGGTTTGGTGTTGAGTATCCGTACGGAGATCATATTGTTCTTAGGAGCCACAAGTGTCTTCCCAATGATGACGTTTTGGGAAGAACAATCTGGGTCTAGTTCCACCATTAAGTATTGATGGCGTTCACACTCACCTTCTAATTTTGTCCAAAGAAATACCTCAGTAGAAGTAGGAATAATCACGTCTTCCTTGATGACAGTCCTTACAGTTGTTGTTCCTTCCTGCCCATAGATCATTGGAATCTCTGTATTCTGGTATTTGAGTACCTGGTTGCCGATATCCAAAACTACACGATGTTCTTTCATGAAGTCCATTCCGATGATGCACTCGTCACATATATCTGCCACCAAAAATTTGTGTGAGAATTCTAGACCTGCAATTCGAATTCCAAGTCGGACTTCACCATAAACCCTAGCTGCTTTTCCTGTGGCAGTTCTAAGACGGTAGCTATTCGTGTTATGTAGCCAATTCAGGTGTACTAGGTCTTGACGCACAATGGAGGCTGTGGCACCGGTGTCGATGGTGACCACACGTTTGTTGCCATTTAAAGTTGCCTCGACGGTCAGACTTTTATTATCTCGCTTAGTCTGAGAGACCTGGATGGTGTTTCTGGGGCCATCGATACCAGAAACCAGCTTCTGCTCCTCGAAGTTAGTTCTTACTTGTTTTGAAACTGTTCGGGAAGTAACACTGGTGTTATTGTTACCTTGTTCTTGGTTTGAAACTCCGTGTCCACAATGTTGACAAGCTCTTCTTGGTGGAAAGCGACATTGACGCTGTAAATGTCCGGTCTTGTTGCAATTCCAGCACTTTGCAAGTCCGTTTCGTTGGTTCCTTTGGACATCAGTTCTTTGGCATGAGCATTCTTCGACGATGGCTTCTCTAAGTCGATGTACTCCGTGAGAAGCTTGCTCAGCTGCTTCCATTGTCAAGGCAAACGCTAATGTTTCCGAAAGAGTTCATTTTCCAGCAGTTCGCACGGCCCTTTGAAGATGTATGTCAGAAATGGCACGAACAAATGCCTCAACTGCGAACTGGTTACAAATTTCCTCTCCAACATCTGGATATGCAAGATGAACAAGCCTTTCAATGTCCGCTTGCAGTTGTTGTAGAGTTTCGCCCCTCTTCTGAACTCTGGAATTGAGTTGCACTTTAAAGACTTCTTTCATGTGGCTGTTACCAAAGCGTTTGTCTATAGCCAAAACCAAGGAATTGAAGTCGCCGCTCTTATCTGCTGGTATGGTTTGCAACAACTCAGCAGCTGCTCCTCTAAGAGCAAGAGTTAAGGCTATATACTTGTCAGCCTCATCCCAGCCATTTGTTGTGGAGGCTGCCTCGAATTGCTTCTTGTATATAGACCAAGAAGTTTGTCCATCAAAGGTTGTAGGTTGCATCTCCTTTTTCCTCAAGGTTTCTCCAGAACTTTCCCGAATCTTTATATTTCGAATGCGATCTAGCTCTTTTGAAAACGTCTCCATTTTGTTGTCGACGTGATTCTCCAATAATGAAACACGTTCGGCTTGATTCTCCAACAATGAAACACGTTCATCAAGTGCAGATACATTCTTCTCGATGTTAACAAGCTTGCCTTCTAGCATGTTTCTCTGCTCTTCGAGAAGGTCTTTTTGTTCGCTATGCTGTTTCTCCAGGCATTCGAGAACATTCTTCTGTTGCTCCTCGAAACGTTCGAGAACATTCTTTTGTACATTCTCCTGTTCTTTCTTTTGTTCATTTCGTTGCTCTTCGAGACGTTCGAGAACATTCTTTTGTACATTTTCTTGTTCTTTCTTTTGTTCATTTCGTTGCTCTTCGAGACGCTCAAGCAGAAGACTAAACATATTTGAAACATCTACATTTTTACTTACGTCTGCTTCCTCAGCGTCAGCTTCAAAGACGAAAATGTCCGGGTCTTCATTTTGTTGTTTCAAATATTCGGCCAAACGCAAAACAAGCTCATTTTTCGATCCTGCTCTAGAAAGTTCTCACTTGCCCAATTCACTTTTCAGCTCATTACAGTTGAGCTCTTTCAGTAACTTGCTCATTTTTATTATTATTATTTTTCTTTTCCGCACACTTCACTGCACAATAAGTTTTATTCCACTTTTCTGACACCAATGTAATATTTTTCCAAGGTTCGTTAAATAAAACTTATTACTCTTTTTAGTATTTCTTCTTTATTCACATTTTCCAATTCAAAACAGTAAATCTCAATTTATAAACAACTCAAATACTTTTATTCAAATTTAAATCACACTTGTTTAATTCCACAATCCAATAGCTCAGCTTTGCACACTTTCATAATCGAAAATAAACTGTCTCTCGCTCACCGTGAACACTCCCTTATATACTCAAATTAGTTGTTCTCGAAAGTTCTTGTCTTGGAATGTTCTAGATGTTTGGAATAGGTAAGGGGAAATACATTTGACATTGGAAAAGAGCTTTTTGTTTCTTCCATAAATTAGATATGCAGTTTTCCAACAGATGGCGCTGTAGTAGTATAAAGCTCTGTTCACAACAATATTGTAATATTTTTGCTAGGTTCGTTAAATAAAACTTATTACTCTTTCTAATATTTCTTCTTTATTTTTACTTTCCAAATCACAACAATAAATCTCAATTTATAATCAACAATTTTCCAATAGATGGCGCTGTAGTAGTGTAAAGCTCTGTTCACAACAATATAATTTTAAATTGTTTACACATTTTATTTTTTTTTGCAAATACTTTCCCAATTCTATGCGAAACTCGATCCCGTAAAATTTCTCTCACAACACTGTGTAACACATCGCATATTGAATAACTTTATTAAAAATAAATCAAACACAAAAATAAAATAAATAACATTTCAGTTCTTTATGTTTCAAAGATCACATTATATCTGGATGCAAGTCATATAGGTACATTAGACTGGGCCAAAAAAATTTACTATTTTTTTTTGAAAGATATATCGAGAATATCATTCAGAATGACAAAAAAAAAATTTCGTAAAAGTTTGAGCCCTTAATATCAATTTTAAGAGGGCTATCATCGCTAATTTTGATTTTTAGTCATAATTTCATGTTTTGCGTCAGAACTGACAAAACATTGAAGTAAAAAAAATTCATTTTGACTTACTTTTATATAGAATTAAATTCCATACAAAAAAGGTCTAATTGAAAATTTTCGTCAGACAAGCCGTTTTTGAGTAATTAAGCTTAATAAATTGTTATTTTTCGTTAGTTACAAAATTCCAAATTAAAAAAGTAAAATCGAAGAAAAATAACAATTTATTAAGCTTAATTACTCAAAAACGGCTTGTCTGACGAAAATTTTCAATTTGACCTTTTTTGTAGGGAATTTAATTTTATATAAAAATAAGTCAAAATGAATTTTTTTTACTTCAATGTTTTGTCAGTTCTGACGCAAAACATGAAATTATGACTAAAAATCAAAATTAGCGATGATAGCCCTCTTAAAATTGATATTAAGGGCTCAAACTTTTACGAAAATTTTTTTTTGTAATTCTGAATGATATTCTCGATATATCTTTCAAAAAAAAAAATAGTCAATTTTTTTGGCCCAGTCTAAGGTACATACATATATAATTTCTTTCAGACTCGTTCCAAACCAAAAACTTAAATCTATAACATTAAACCGTCAGAAAATCTAAATTTTGAAGCATATTTTACTAATGCTTTTGGAGGATTAAAATTTTGATCAAATCAAATCAAATCTGAAAAATGTTTTTAAATAATAACTTGTCCGTGATTTTCTCCTATTAGTTTTCTCCACTTATTATTAATCCATTCTAGGTTCGTTATTATTTGGTGCAAAATGTCTCGTTAGACCTAAACCTGATGACATTGTTATATCAATTATGTTTTTTGGATTTAAATATTTTAATAATTTTAATTTATCCTTTAAAAAGTTAAATCTTTCTCCAATTTGAAAACATAATTCGACATAATAGCTGCACATCACTTTTCTTAATTCCATTAGTTTTGTTTCATAAATGTGATTTTCTAATGAGTACCTTTCAAAGTGAAGGCCAAAATACATTTGAAAATATGGTAAATAGTTTTCAGGGTTCTCTTACATTTGTGTTTTTATTAATATTTTCTGACTTTACAAAATTGTTCATTATATTTAGTTTTAATGTATTCATACTTTCGATCAAAAAGTGTATTTTTGTATTCTCAGATTGAAATATTCTGCTTAACTCGATTATAATTTTCAGATTTATTGACAAGAAATTAAAAAAAAAACTGAGTTGTCTTTATTTTTTAAAAAATAAAAAAATTGTGAAGCCTAGGCCACCCCCATAAAAAATCAAACAAGGCTTCCCACTGTTCTATAATTCTATTTAAGATCATTTCCAATGAGAGCCAACGAGTTTGGCAAAATTTAAAAATTTGATGCTCAATAACCCCAAGTGGTTTTTCGAAAGTATTAAATCTTTTTGTTTTTTCGAGTTGTGGCAAAAATAGATATGTATATCCCTTAATGATTTTCCTATTTGCACAGGTATAGATACATTTAGCACCATAAGTGGAGCATAAACTTAAATATGACATGTACCACCAATCGTTAAAATATTAGGATTAATATTTTTCGAACGTGAGGCAACACCATTTAATGAACCCATGATAACAGCAGTATTGTCTGAACAAATCCAATCATGTTTTGAATTGGAATATTAAAAAGTTTAAAAGTTTCTACAATTTTATTGTAGAATGATCCAGCTGTTGAGTCCTCCGGCTCAAATAACCCAAAAAACTTATCTTTTACTGCTCCCTCAACTGAATCAAAATACCTCACAAGGACAACGGGACATATTTTTGATGAAATATTAGTGCTTTCATCAATTAGTATACATATTATATTTTTTGATTCTTAAGTCTTTTGCAATGTCTTCCAATGCATATGGTCCTGATAAAGTTTTAAGTGTGGTTGTGTTCGTATAGTATATGGTAAAGTAAAGAGATAGGTGATAAGTGAATTGCAAAAAGTGGTAGAATTAGATTTTTAGCTGGTAGGTTTTTATGAAAAGCAAAAAGTGGTAGAAATACCACTTAAGTGGTAGAAGTCCCAACACTGATTCCCATATGTCATGTCCTAATCAATGAAATTATTATCCAAATGTGAATTTGGCCAAATTCTCTTGTGCCAGTATGTCCATTGAGGAAATAAAGTCAGTCGTCGTCATTTAATTGTGTACCCAGGCACTGAACACATATGGTAACCTTTTGCCAAAACCCAAAAGATTTATGTAAAAGACAACGGAAGTCCGAAATTGATTCTCGCACATTTCAACCGACAAACGATCCGAGAAATATTGGAACATCTACATAATTCATTATGTGCCGACGAATGACTGAGATTTGAAGTCGCCTCTTTGGGAAGGAATACAGCGATGATTTTGACAATCTCATGAACTAGATCGATTGGCACATGTTGACCAAGAAGAGCCGACCGACCCGCAAACAACAACGCTCGCAAGAAAAAAAGGTCGTAGTTGAGATTCTATAACCAAGCAAGATGCCTACACAATCGAAAATGCCGAGTGTTTTGTAACAAATATAAAGTTGTCCTGTATGATTCATCTTCTTCGGAAGATATTAATTTAAATACATCGGTGCAAAATTTTAGTCGAATTAGTACGACGTTAAGACTGTTTTAGTATGAAACTAGGTTAAAACAACGATTTTGCAAATTTCAATCGAATATAACATCTTACTTTCTCTACCCTTTTATCAAAGTTAAAATCATCGACTACCTATTTTAATTTTTTAGTATCGTGCTAACTTCATATCACTCTCTTTGGGAGTTACAAACGTCAAAATAGGTCTGTTAACTTAGTCTTTTTTGCGAGAACTGTGATTGTTTTAGGTATGTTCAGAAGCAATTTATTAAGAAAATTGCTTTACTAAGGTATTAGTTTGAAAATGGTTAAAATTATGAATGAGTTAGTAAACTACTTTAAATTTAATAAATTCTTGAGTAGTATCATACTAATACCTTAATAATAGGCTGTTTAAAATCTTTTAAATCATCCGAATGGAGCAATAAGTTTGGACATTTTTGTTAAAATTTAAATCGGTTTTCAGAACCACTTAAAGGACTAAAACAATCACTTAATACCATTTCAATCAGACGAATGAAGCAAGTAGTTTGGAAATGACATATGATTAGTACGTTTTGAAGTAATGGTTATTGCGTTGGACGGATCAACTGAAGTCCAACAATGATATAATCAAAATAAAATAAAACAATTCTGTCATAGTGCTTTGTCGATTTGCCATCAATGAAGTGGATGATTTTCTGGGTTGTTGGCAGGAACTTTTTGTACTATGTTTGATGAGCCTTCCTTCTCAATTGAGTACTTTGAACCCTGATGAAAGTCTGTGATCGATACACCGCACAGCAGTGCGCTTGACTACTTGATATCGGTTTCCAGCACACTATACACTAGTACTCTCACTGATTTTAATTGCATGGTTAATTTATTTCAAAATAAGTAATAAAGTTTGTCTAATAAACTAATTTTAACTTTTCGCAACGAAAAAAAGAGATATAAAACATATTTTAACTGTCATTTTGAAATAAAAAAAAAGTCACTTTTTGAGCTACTCACGTCATTTTGTATTTAAATCCACTCTCCACACGTATTTATGGATAGGGAATTAAAAAGAGTTTTTTCTTACTTACCTTAAATAAAATTTTGCGGGTGTTTCAGTCAAGGGGGATACCGGTTGGGACTCTAGGTAGTATATATGTATACTCTATGGAGTATAAGGGTTACCACTTCTAACTATTGTTTTGTGTAGGTAGAAAATTATTTATATTAGAAGTTGAAGATTGTTAAATCTTATAGGTAGGGAAACAGAATATGAAATGGATTGCGTGCGGGTGGAGGGTGCGGTTTTCTAATCTCGTGACAAATTATATTAAAAGTCTAAATTACATTCTAACTAATGAAACCAATACAAATGTCAAATTTTAAAAGCAGTTTTGAAAGCAGAATTTTAAAAAGGTGAAAAGAAGAACATAATTTTGAGAAGTTGAATTTCAAAGAGCTAAATTTTGAAAAAAAAAACAAATGTTAATTTCCGAAGCTGAATTTCTTGCTCCGAATAAAATTTTTACCTTTTTTTAATTTTTTTTCCTTAAATTTAATGGTGCAAAATTTCAGTTCAATTAGTACGGTGTTAAAGCTGTTTTAGTATGAAATTAGGTTAACACAATGATTTTGCATATTTTAATCGAATGTAGCATCATACTTTCTCTACCCTTTTATTAAAGATAAAATCATCGAATACTACTTTAAAGTTAGCAAATTGGTAAGTAGTATTATATTAATACCTTAACAATAGGCTGTTTAAAATTTTGGTCCAATATTTGGAAGATTTCTGGTAAATCCATCTAGGTGAAAACGTAGTATTATACTAATGGTAGTATTATACTACGTTTTCATCAAGAAGAAATCTTGGACGTCTTCAAATCTTGAAGATTTACTATACAAATTTATTTCGTTAATCTAGTAGATTAGAAATTAATTGCGCAAAATTTTAGTTGAATTAGTACGATGTTAAAGCTGTTTTAGTATGAAATTAGGTTAAAACAACGATTTTGCAAATTTTAATCGAATATACATAACATTATACTTTCTCTACCTTTTTATTAAAGTTAAAATCATCGAATACCTTTATATTTTTTTATATCGTGCTATTTACAAACGCCACAAAAGGCATTTTATTAGAAAATTGGTTTATTACGATAGGTTCTAGTTTGAAAATGTTTAAAATTAAGAATGAGTTAGTAAATTACTTTAAATTTAATAAATTCTTGAGTACCTAGTATCATACTAATACCTTAATAATAGGCTGTTTAAAAATTTTGCATCAATTTTGTTAAATCTTCATTGAATCAAATGTTCTTTTGTTAGAACTGACCTAATATCACTATCGTGCTAAATTATCTCGATCATTTTTCATCTTTTGGCACAAATGAAACTTTCATTTCGATGCAATGAAGATTTAGTATAGATTTTATGCACTGGACATTCGGAAATCAACGAAAGCAAAAATAGTAAAAAATCAAAATTTCTGGCATTATTAATTTTATAATTTTACTTTGAGTGATAGAAACATAAAACAAACAGTAATATTAATTTAGTAGCTATGTCTTCCTCTATACCACATTGGATTATGTTTAAATCGATAAGAAATGTATGAAAATGATAAAGAATTTTAACACTAAATTATGAAAAATACTGTACATGAACTTCGATCCATAAAATTTCATAGAAAAATACATTCAATTTTATTAGGGATTAGTAAGAGTAAGTGTTGGCACTTAAGTATTCGGCCAGTGATATGTGTTTTAATATATTTTCTTACATTTCTCCTTTTCAGAATATTTCGTTATCGAAATAAAAAATAAATATCCATTTTTACTTAATATACCAGTGTACTTATTGGAATCTTTTATGATTTTATGGTCACAGAAGTTTGTCTTTTATTCTTTTGTGATTTTTAACAGATTTCATAACAGATTTTGGCATGTTGAATACCAAAAATGCAATTCGTAAAAGATTTTTTCTGGGTTCGAACTTTTGACAGTTCATAAAAGTTTTCTTAGCAGATCTTATAACAGATTTTAGCATGCTGAATACCAAAATTATAATTCATAAAAGATTTTTTGACAGCTCAAACACAGAAGTTTGTCTTTTATTCTTTTATGATTTTTAACAGATTTCATAACAGATTTTGGCATGTTGAATACCAAAAATGCGATTCGTAAAAGTTTTTTTCTGGGTTCGAACGTTTGACAGTTCATAAAAGTTTTCTTAGCAGATCTTATAACAGATTTTAGCATGCTGAATACCAAAATTATAATTCATAAAAGATTTTTTGACAGCTCAAACTTTTGTATGGAAATTCATAGCAGAATAATGGTAGATTTACATGTATCTGGATTTAATTTCTGCAAAAAAAAGGGATGCCAAATACAGAATTCATATTTCTTAGATAGAGAGAAAAGAGCAAAATGAAGGAGAACTTCATTTCTGATATTTCCGATATTTTCACATTTTTCTATATATTTTTTTGACGGACGCATGATATAAAAAAAACATTAAATCGAAATGGAAGAGAACGGAGGTAAGTTCAATTTTCATTGCACTGTTTCGTGTTAACAAGTCAACAAGTTATAGCAGTTTATATAAAGTAAAAAAGTGAAAACTGCCCCATACATGGGGCACTTTTGAACATAAGAACCTGTATTAAATGGACCAAATATTTTTCTAAATTGAACGTCAATACCATACTGTTCCATGTGAGTAAAATATCAGGCCAAATGCTGGAATATTTTAGGTTTTATCAGTCTGGAAAGCAAAAAGTGTTCAAATGTGTCCCACTCTTCCCTACACCATAGTTTGATCTGCTAAATATTTGAATAATATATTGCTGTCGCCTTAAACATGAACGGCTGAAACTGAAATTTAATTTACTTAGAACTGATGGCAATGATATCGAACCATTAATAGTCCCAACAATAAAACAAAATTGTATATACTTTCTGTGGTTAGTCAAAGAAGGAATACTGATCAAAGCTAGCCTTTGAGAATAAGGGGGAAGTAGATTTTCCCTTGACCATGGAAGAGACTGAAGACAGAAACGCAAAAACCTTTTTTGGATCGCTTCAATTCTTGTAACATGTGTTGAGTAATAAGGTGACCATACCACACAGCCGTATTCTAGAATTGGTCTAACAAACGAAATAAATAGAAGTTTAAGAACATAAGGCTCCTGAAAATCACGACCGAATCTTTTAATGAATACAAAAACCCTATTGGCTTTTTTAATTATATAATTTAAATGATCATTAAATGCTAATTTGGGATCTAAAATAATACCTAAGTCAGAAAACAAAGAAACCTTACACAACGGACAAGAATCAAACGTATAGTTGTACAAAAACGGAAATTGTTTACGTGTAAAACTTATGGTTTTACATTTGTCAACATTTAAAACAAGCTGGTTTTTATTGCACCATTCCCTAAATATTGTTAAGTCTTCTTGTAGTAATAAACAGTCAGAGGAGGATTTTATACTTCTGAAAATCCTTATGTCATCAGCATAAACAAAGACAGACGAGTTTTTTAAGTTTGAAACCAAGTCATTAATAAATAAAACAAATAAAATACGACCTAAGTGGCTGCCCTGAGGGACGCCAGAATTGACAACAAATTGAATTGAACTTTCATTACGAAACAAGACAGAATAACGACGATTTTTTAAGTATGAAGAAATCCAATTTATAACATTTTTGTTAAATCCTAGAAGGTATAATTTTAAAATTAGTGTATTGTGACATAACTTGTCAAAGGCTTTACTAAAGTCAGTAAATACACAATCCACCTGCCCGCGTTTTTCAAAAACATCTAGACAAAAGGACACGAAGTTAAATAAATTAGTAACAGTGGATCTCTTTTTGACAAAGCCATGCTGGCTATCACAAATAATAGAACTACAATGAAAAGAAAGAACATTATAGACCGAGAGCCCACAGCAGTTTTTGGGTGTGATTGATAACAAAAAACAATTAGCATAATTAGATAGGCCTTTTATAGTTATTTATAAATGTGAACGTCTTGCATACTCTAGTTGGCGCAATAGTGCATTAAGTATGCAGTTCTTTCCAAAGTCTAAAAAATTGGGATACAAAATTTTCCATAACTTCAAAATGAACAGCTAAGTGCCCTGATTGCAAATATCGAGGTCCAGGACGTTTTGAAGGTGGCCTTCTTAGTGCAAGAAGTAGCCTATTCTTATCGCGTCTGGCAGGCAGAAGGCTGTCTGTAAAACTTCTTAGACCTCGATATTTTCAATCAGGGGGCTTAACTCTACATTTTGGCAAAGTTGTTATCACAATTATTTGGACTTGGAAAGAACTGCATACTTAATGCACTATTATGCACGATTGCTCCCACTAGAGTATGCAATACTTTTACATTTGTAAATAACTATAAAAGGCCTATCTAATTATGTTAATTATTTTTTGTTATCAATCACACCCAAAAATTGCTGTGGGCTCTTAGTCTATTACTTACAATTGACTCAAACAGTGTAGGTATCACAGATAGTTTAGCAATGGGTCTATAGTTCATTATTTTATTCTTTGAATAACATTATTATTTTTCATTCATGGTCCTAGCACTGTAATAGGCCCCAGATAACTTTGATTAAGGCAACTCGAACGAGCCCATTATTTGGCTGCGTTCACCTACGTATACAAGGGTATCTGGATATGTTTGTGTGTTTGTAATTCCATAGGAAAAATCAGCTGATGAACGAAACAGCTGATGTCAAGCAGAAATCTAAAGCTATCCAAAAATGTTTGGTATACTAATACTACGTTTTCACCAAAGGTAAATCCGGGATTTAAGTGGATTTACCATAAATCTCCTTTAAATCACGTAGATTTACCATACAAATATAAATCACCTCAAATGAAGATTTAAAATAAATCTCCTTGAAATCTTCTCGCAATCAGAAGGTTTTCAAAACAAACAAACCTTATTTTGTAGAACGGACCTATTTAAACCCACTTTCTTCATTTACTACGTTTATATGCAGTATCGAAAGATCGAGTTGGATTAGGGTCGGATTTTCGAACCCAGGTTTTTCGTCATTTGAGTTGAGAGCTCGATTTGGAGTTGAGTTGAAATGGTGTTGAGCGATTCTGAAACATTTTGTTAAGCCAACTCCTCGACCCTGGTTTTTCGTCTCATATACTACGTTTATATGCAGTATCGAAAGATCGAGTTGGATTAGGGTAGGATTTTCGACCCAGGTTTTTCGTCATTTGAGTTGAGAGCTCGATTTGGAGTTGAGTTGAAATGGTGTTGAGCGATTCTGATACATTTTGTTAAGCCAACTCCTCGACCCAGGTTTTTCGTCTCATATTTCGACTCGACACCGCTGAGCGAGTGAGATCGAGTCCAACGAAGCTCATTTCAACTCGATACCCGTTTACAAAGGGTCGAAGCGAGCTTCAAGCTCGCTTCAATACCTCATATAAACGTAGTAATTGACAATCAACACAAAATAGAAATATCTGTTTTTTTTCCTGTTTACTATCCAATTGCAATTTTTTTTCTCTTGTCCAAATAGACAATTGAATGACAAGACAGAGTGAAAACGTCAAATAAATCTCAGTTTCTTTGGTGAAAACACTTCAAGATTTATTTTAAATCCTTAGCGGATTTACTCTTGGTGAAAACGTAGTATTAAAATAAATCTCCTTGAAATCTTCTCGCAATCAGAAGGTTTGCAAAACAAACAAACCTTATTTTGTAAAACGGACCTATTTAAACCCACTTTCTTCATTTACTACGTTTATATGCAGTATCGAAAGATCGAGTTGGATTAGGGTCGGATTTTTGACCCAGATTTTTCGTCATTTGAGTTGAGAGCTCGATTTGGAGTTGAGTTGATATGGTGTTGAGCTATTCTGAAACGTTTTGTTAAGCCAACTCCTCGACCCAGGTTTTTCGTCTCATATTTCGACTCGACACCACTGAGCGAGTGAGATCGAGTCGAACGAAGCTCATTTCAACTCAATACCCGTTTACAAAGGGTCGAAACGAGCTTCAAGCTTGCTTCAATACCTCATATATACTACGTTTATATGCAGTATCGAAAGATCGCGTTGGATTAGGGTCGGATTTTCGACCCAGGTTTTTCGTCATTTGAGTTGAGAGCTCGATTTGGAGTTGAGTTGAAATGATGTTGAGCGATTCTGAAACATTTTGTTAAGCCAACTCCTCGACCCAGGTTTTTCGTCTCATATTTCGACTCGACACCGCTGAGCGAGTGAGATCGAGTCGAACGAAGCTCATTTCAACTCAATATCCGTTTACAAAGGGTCGAAGCGAGCTTCAAGCTCGCTTCAATACCTCATATAAACGTAGTAATAAACGTAGTAATTGACAATCAACACAAAATAGAAATATCTGTTTTTTTCCTGTTTACTATCCAATTGCAATTTTTTTTTCTCTTGTCCAAATAGACAATTGAATGACAAAACAGAGTGAAAACGTCAAATAAATCTCAGTTTCTTTGGTGAAAACACTTCAAGATTTATTTTAAATCTTTAGCGGATTTACTCTTGGTGAAAACGTAGTATAAACTATCCAAGGGGAATTTTGAAGAACAGCTGACATTTCAGCTGATTTATTTTCTTTTGTGTCAAGTTCAGGGTTGGCCAACCTGTAACTTTTTAACATTTGTAACGTTTAGTACTAATTTACTAATTTAGCATATAGTAGGTGTGTTTTTTCGCAAGTCCATATAGAATTGTAAAAAAAAAAACGACATCGGGATTTAGGAGCTTTTTTTCCACATAGCTGGAAGCACTATGTACGCTATGACATTTGTCAGCTTATTGACGACTAGCATCAACCAATCCAAAAACTTCACTTTTGACGTCTCTGAGCAAATTATCGATAAAACTATTTTGGCATCACCATTTTTATCGGGTCTTAGATTAACTCTCGAAAATTATCTGGTCTTAGCTAACTCTGTATAGATTAAAGTAGTTGTTGCATTTGCATGTAAAGCGCTTAGTGCCGATGTCGTTTTTTTCTACAATTCTATATGGACTTGCCAAAAAAACACGCCTAGTGTGCCCTAGCAGGGGAGTTGTAGGTGGGTAACATACCCCCCATTCATATC
Organism: Philhelius festivus; assembly: GCA_963931855.1. Taxonomy (NCBI): domain Eukaryota; kingdom Metazoa; phylum Arthropoda; class Insecta; order Diptera; family Syrphidae; genus Philhelius; species Philhelius festivus. The sequence continues at coordinate 125,037,594 of OZ007555.1, read as the reverse complement.
TCACTATTCAAAAACTGAAAACTAGATGATTTTATGTCGTATAGTTTTTGCGAAAATTGAAAATACTCGTAACTAAAACTACTTTTTTAAAGGATATTTGTTTTTTTTTTTTGTTTGCATACAAATTACGGCGTATAAACAGTTAGATATGTATCTCTGCAACCCCTCCGCTTGGGCACACTATAGGATTTGCAGTAGGTGCGGGGTTGGGTGTATGCAAGATTTCTTTTGCATTTACAGAATCTGGATTTAAGGAAACTTTGAATTTACCCTAAGGCCTATATCCAATGTCAACTAAAAAAATTTTTTTTTCGATGAAACCCCATAAAACATGTCTCCCCCACCTTTAATTCTCTTATTCTACCTAATAAAATAGTTTCCAGGTGGTGAAACATTTTTTGGAGCGATATTTGTCTGGAGCCCCAATTTTAAATAATTACCCAAAATTGTTTGGTTTCCATTATTCTATTTTTTTTATGAATTAACTACTTATGTACCAGACGTAACAAATTGTAGTAAATTAGGCATACAGTTGATTCGGCCAACCCTGGTCGAGTCACGTCGTTTTTTTTACTTTGACAATAAATGGTCGCGTTCTCCTCGTAGTCCGATAGGGTATCTAATACTACGTTTTCACCAAAGGTAAATCCGGGATTTAAGTGGATTTACCACAAATCTCCTTTGAATCTCGTAGATTAACCATACAATTTATTATAAATCACATCAAATGAAGATTTAAAATAAATCTCCTTGAAATCTTCTCGCAATCAGAAGATTTGCGAAACAAACAAACCTTATTTTGTAGAACGCACCTATGTAAACCCACAAAATAGAAATATCTGTTTTTTCCTGTGTACTATCCAATTGCAATTTTTTTTCTCTTGTCCAAAATGACAATTGAATGACAAGACAGATTGAAAACGTCAAATAAATCTCAGTTTCTTTGGTGAAAATACTTCGAGATTTATTTAGCGGATTTACTCTAGGTGAAAACCTTTGAGTATATATAATATGGAGGGCTCGTTTCTATTCCAAATGCATGACTATCATAGGGGGCGGTACTCAAATTTGTGTAAGACAAAGTTATTTGACAGCGGCAACCAAAAAAAAGTTTTTGGCAGGATTGATTGCCTTGCGGGAAGATACTAAGTTACAACAAAAGAATAGCATACAAATTAACAAACAAAAAAACATTTTATTATTCAATATTTTTGTATCATTAAACAACCAAATAAACACTAACAGCCGTATCTATAAGATTTTCTTAAATTGCATCTTAGAGGTTATTTAGTTAAGCATACTTAAATATTTAATTTGGCTTTAAATGACGAAACTTCAATTCGTATCTATAATCGATTTTTCATTGGTACTTAACTAAACAATGGTTGTGTCACGTAACGTAAAAGAATGTGAAAATCTAGTACAGAAAAAAAAAACAAATGCTGCTTCATTTTATACAACACAGCTGTTTTTTGACACCTTCTTTCAGTAAATAATTGGAAGACACATTAATTTATTTGTGAAATCAAAAAAAAAATGGCTATCGAACACACACCCACACCCGCCGCCACAAATAAAAGAAAAAGATCTGAAAAATGGGATGCCTCCTACAAGGAAACTTTTTTATTTTAGAATTTGCAATAATACACTATAAAACAGAATTATTTTATGCACAGATTGGGCGTTTTCCTAAATGCAGTGTTGCAGCGCATCATGAATTTTAATGCTTTTTTTTATTCACTTGCTTCAATAAAATAACGTTATTAAATACGAATTCTAAATTTTGGAGTTTTTTTTATTGAATTGTAAAATTAAATTTCAGAGTGAAGAAAAACGTTGCAAGGGCATCAAAATCCACGATGCGCTGCAACACTGCATTTAGGAAAACGCCTATTCTCTTCCAACACTTCAAAGGCTAAGAGGGAAGCGTGGACGAAATTTCTTTGCGCGTACACATACTTTAATCAATACAAATTTTATGTTTCTTAAATCGTTGCACTTTATAGTTCTATATAATATCACAACAAACAATACCTACAAACTCACAATTTGAAACTTCAAAATTTCAAAGATGACAATCGATATGTCAAAATACATTTTAAAATGCCTTTAAGTGACCCTTAAACGCGGTTGATGGCGTTTAAGTTAAGAGGCCTTTAAGTAACGTTACTTAAATGTGAAAATTGATTATAGATACCGATTTCATACTTAAGAGCTGCTTAGAGGTATTTTAAAGTTAAGTAACCTTTAAGATTTGTTTATAGATTCGCCTGTAAAACTTTTTCAAGCTAAATATTTCTACACATTTATTTTTTTTAAATCCAACTGAAACTCATTACACCTTGAGTTCGTCTTCGAATTTGGACTCGTTTTTCAGTTGGAATTGTGCCAGTTTCTTCTTTACCTCATTACAAAGGTGACACAAACCACTTGCAGGGAATGGATAGCTGATGTCGGAAAAATCACATTGTGGGGAAGCTATTCGCCTGCAAGTAGGGAACTTTAATATTTTGATTACAAAACTAGCAATTAACAGTCACTTTAAAATTTGATTTTATGTTTACATATAATTTGTAAAGAATTAAAACAGTCACAAAGCTTATTGATATGCGGTTTTTTTCGGTTTTTTGCATATCACATTATATCACATGTGACGGAGAACGATGTGCGAGGAGAAGGTAAACACAAATTGACAGCATACAGCTGTATCCTTAACTTACAGAAAGTGAGACAGCGACCCCTATCACAACTGCAAGTACTACAATGCATTAGGGATAGGAACGAGCCCTCCGTATTATAATATATACTCAAAGGTGAAAACGTAGTATTAGATCGGACTACGAGGCGAACGCGGCCATTATGCACTGTATCCACATCGAACAAACCCTTCGTCAGCTGTGTGGCACATAAGAAAATCGTGCTTGGTGCATGCGTATTGCGTACGCTAGTTGGTGTGGTTCTGGCGGTACGCGAAAAAAAATCTGTTGATAATTTTTTGTTATATTATTGTCTTCTTTTCACCCAGCGAAAAAGTTATAATGGTGTCAGCTGCACCGATTCCTGTAAGCTGTAACTAATCCAAATATAGGAATAGGAAGAAAACTACTAGTGTATCGTTTGCGATTTCGAGGCGACTTGAAAGTCCTGCTATTTGACAACCGTTTGGTAAGCAATAACTTTCGATGCAGTTTACGTACCAACTATTATATAATTTGTATTATAATAATAATTTGAGATCACACCTACACCTTATTATAAATCTTCCGTTTATTATATTCATTTTCAGCTCTTGTTGGACAGACAGATTTCTTGACACGAAGTTTTATCGAATTTTACAACACTGGTCGAACCTATATTTTCAACAAAATACGATGTATTGGAGCTAACAAACCAAGTCAATAATAGTAGTAATGGGCGATACACGCGAAGGGCTGACTTCTATTGACAGCATAGATACCAGACTGATTGTATCCTTTGACTGGCACGAATTTGCTTGCGGCTGCGGAGCCGCTTTTGTCAATCTAGGGTTAACATACCCGATATACAAGCTGATTTTTCGACAGATGCTTCATGGCGTCGGAATAGGATCTGCCTTCGATCAGCTGCGACATGAAGGAATTACTTACCTATATCGTGGAATATTCCCACCATTAGCACAAAAAACTGTTTCTCTGTCTATAATGTTCGGAGTATACGATGGAACTCGACGTATGTTGGTTGATGGATTTCACATGAACAATTACGCAGCCAAAATAATATCCGGCCTTACAGCTGGGACGTTCGAAGGTGCTTTGCTGCCATTCGAGAGAGTACAAACGTTGTTAGCGGACTCGAAGTTTCATCATCATTTTAAAAATACACCTGCAGCATTTCGGTTTGTCCTTACACTTTACAGCAATGCATTGAATATTTTTTAAACTATTGCTTCTTGTATAGCTATGTGATAACAAATCACGGGTTGCTAGAGTTGTATAGAGGAATGGTGCCAGTATTGATCCGGAATGGACCATCCAACGCAGCTTTTTTTGTTTTGCGTGAAGAGGCTAATACGCGAATACCTGACGACGTAAGACCTAATTATTATACATCTTTTATTATGCATGCATATTTTTAAAGTATAACCCAGTTCTTTTTCTTACGCAATAATGGTGTTAAACTATTATAGCTTGATATGTTCCTAGTCTCATCCTGGCGCGAGTGTGATCCAATCGCTTTTGCCTGTTAGCCAAGACCGATATCAAAATCAGCAGCATTTTTGTTTGATTTTGTTTCGTTTGTGTATCCTACAATTTAGTTCGTTCGGAAATAAATTATTTAATCCAAAATATACAAATAAATAACTGTAGCAGACTTTCACCCAGTCGAACATTTACTAATTTAGGACAAAATTTCAAAGTTGAGTAGAAGTAGTTAATACCGTTCCATTGGATTTGAGAATGAGGGGATTCTTCAGTGAAACCAATTGATTTGATGAAAGTGATTTCGAATTTTGGAAACTGGCTGGGAGCAACTTTTGCATTTAAAAAAGTCGAACTCGAGGTTTTAATCAAATTTGACATTACCATTACAATGAGACAACAAGAACACGAAAAAATACTGTAAGTTCTATTAATTGGATCTTTAAGATTTAGGTGTTAGAAAAATGAAAGAGCATTATGTATTTCCTTTTTTATGAAAGGTACTAAAGTCGTTATATACCATCATATGACCATATCATGACACCTGAACATAATCAATCGAAGTCATATTTTGGTTATAAATACATATGTACTTTCAAACCAAAAATGCTGTCGGCTTTTGGACTATAACGTACCTGCCATATAGCCGTTATAAAAAATAATATTTATCATAAAAATCAGGTTTATTGATGTGTACACATGATCTACATTTTGGTAAAAACATGTTATTATCAGCTCCTCACATAAAACCGTTTGTTTTTTATTTTCTACTTTCTCAATAACGGTTTTCTTCATTACGATCAAAATGTGCAGAAGATTCATTGAAGTTTAAATAATATTATTTATAAAATTTAAAAAAAAATAGTTTTTGGATTTTTGAAAACAAATTTTTAAAATATTTTTTTCGAAAATTCAATATCTTGAAAACGGGTGAACAATTGAAACACCAATTTTTTTTACTATACAAATTTTAAGAAAAATTTCGTATAGGTATAAAAATCATACTTCAGTAAAAAAATCTTATCTATCTCGAAAACGGTTCGTCGAAAAAGTATTCTTCTATTCTATTAATAAACATTTTTTACACAAATGCACATAGAATCAAAGTGTTAGTAATATGGCAAAAATATGTACTATTTATGGAAATATGTACATAAATAGTAAAGTTAACATGTATACAATTTTAAATGTCAATAGCGTACTAATTATTTCCTTAGGACTCGATTGTAATTTGAGAATAAAATTAAATTGGATTATATTAACGTGAAATGTATAAAAAATAAAAAAAAAAATGAGTGGCCATGACGGCTCATAGAGAGCCTTAACCCATTTATCAATTTTACATGTAAAAACTAATATACAAAATTTGCACTTGTAGTGCGGGCAAATTTCAGAATTAAATTTCGAGATAAAATCGTATTTCAGAAGTGGCAACTCTACTTTTTATTTTGACAAGAATATTCGGTTCCACAATTTTATAAATATGATTTTTCAATCTGTTGCGAAAAGCGATTTCTGAAGACCTAATCCTGGGGTGGAATCGGCTAAGGTGATAGTTGATTGTGATTGTCATTTTGGCAATCGCTCTCTCTATATTTCTTTATTGATATGATGGAGACAGCTATAGTCAAAATGACAATCACAATCAACTATCACCTTAGCCGATTCCAACCCTGGTTCCAATCTCGATTCTCGTACGCACACACAAACACTCATATAATAGAAATAGACAGGGAAAGAGTGCGGTCCCGACTCCCCCTGCCATCTATTAATGGACCCACGCACACATATATAAAAGAAGGCTTTTTCGTTCCGTGGCAATTTCCACCAATTCAATCCTACTGCAAGCCGCCTTCGTTCCAAAAAACCTTCGTATATACATAATCTACATACATACATATATTAATTTCATCACTACGATCGACTGTTGTTGGTTTAATATGATACAAAATTCATTCCGACACATTTAGCGGCACCGACACAACAATTAAGATATTTTATTTTTTTTTATCAGAGAAATCGGTGCATGCACTAACCCACACATAAGCCGTGTTTTTTTTTTCTAAAAGTTATCGGTAGTACAGTAGGATTTTATATGAATAACAAATACAACATCCGCAGCATGATCACTGTGGATACTCGAAAAAACGTCAAATCTATATCTAAATCTAAAACATCTCTATACGCAGCAGGATTTCTTTTCTCCTTTTATCGGCAGTGATCCTACTGCGCATGTTGTATTTGTTATTCATATAAAATCCTACTGTACTACAGATAACTTTTACAAAAAAACACGGCTATACACAACATTTGAATGTACCGGGGCAATTGATGTACAAAATTAGGTCGTGCATGGGCCACTTGATATTCGGCTCCTAAAATGCGTAAGCGAAAGCCGAAGATTTTATGCATACGAGAACAAACAAAGGGTTTTCCACTTGGGACAACTTTGAACTTTTACTGGGAACGTATACTTAAACAATGACCAAACTGTCAATGTTGAAACATTAGTGAAGTTCACGAATGAAGAGTGAAGGAGTCGGTGACTGCAACTTTTGGTCGTAATTGGTCGCGTTATTGGTCAGGTTAATACCCTCATATGCTTCAAGAAACACCACTTCATCCACATTTCATTTTTCTTTGGTCAATTGCATGGATTAGACATTAATAAAATTTAGTGCCACAGAGCGGGTGTACAATCTGTAATAAGTTAAAAGATTTTTAAAAATTTCTATAGTATTGTTTTATATACAGGGTGATTAGCATAAGGTGTGACAAAAAGCTAGGGCCTGTAGGTTGGACTTAGACAAGAAAAAAATCGTATGGGAGGGGGGTCTATTTCCCCCCGTTTTGGCGGGAGGGGCAATTTAAGAAAAAAATCACTTAAATGATACAGAGTAATGCTATAGCATTTTGAAAAGCCAGAAATACTTTCTTTAATTTTGTTTTTAAATAAAGTTGTTCGGGTGAATAGTTTTTGAAAAATTAATTTTCAAAATGAAAATTTTGAAAAAAAAAAATGAAAATTTTGTTTTCAAACATTTTTTTTTTCAAAATTTTACGTAATTAAGTATTATTTTTTTATTCAATATTCAATGCTCTTATTAATTTTTGATCAAACACAAAAAACCGGATGTCAAAATCTTTTGTAGTTTTTGAGAAAATCAAAAATAACAAAAACTACTTTTGTTCTAAGAAAAGCCTTTTATTTTAGTTTTTACGTTTTTGGATTCTTAGGTGAATTTACGATCGAAAGGATTAACTTTCTTTTTACTATTTTTTTAATTATCGTCTTATAAGCATACAATAATGTGACAAAGTACTGGATTAACCATATTTCACACATTTTTTTTATTGAGAACACCTGCGTGAGAGCATTGGTTTAAAATTGACCTGCCACTTTTTTATTATGATGGGGTCGACTTGGCGACGCGACCTGTTTTGTTGTACAAATTATTTCTAATTTGAATGTCGAGTCGTCAACATATCACGATGTCAAATTACACTCGTACCGAATTAACGGATATGCATTACTGCTACGGTATGGCTCATGGTCAAAGTCGTGAAGCGCAAAGACTCTACGCTGAAATGTATCCCAATAGGAGGTGTCCCAGTCATACGATATTTTCAAGAATCCATCAACGTCTTCGAGAACACGGAGTACTGGAGCACCGAGGGAGAGAAAGTTCATCTTCTGCATCAGTACACATAGAGGAAAGAATTTTGGATATGGTAAGGGAGGGATTCCCTTAGCACAAGGAGAATAGTTACTATGCTTCAGTTGCCCCAAACTAGAGTATGGGCAGTGCTTCATACCGAGCATTTACACCCGTACCACACTACACCAGTTCAGGAGCTAACAGCAAACGACAAGTTACTGAGAGCTGCATTTTGTTGAACATTATTGCTAAGAGACGAAACTGAACATAATTACTTTGGAAGAATATTCTGGGCGGATGAAGCTCAGTTTACCAGAGATGGAGTAACAAATTTCCACAATTTACATCACTGGAGTAACAAAAGTAGTTTTTGTTATTTTTGATTTTCTCAAAAACTACAAAACATTTTGACATCCGGTTTTTTGTGTTTGATCAAAAATTAATAAGAGCATTGAATATTGAATAAAAAAATAATACTTAATTACGTAAAATTTTGAAAAAAAAATTGTTTAAAAACAAAATTTTCATTTTTTTTTTTCAAAATTTTGATTTTGAAAATTAATTTTTCAAAAACTATTCATTCAAACAACTTTATTTAAAAACAAAATTAAAGAATGTATTTCTGGCTTTTCAAAATGCTATAGCATTACTCTGTAGGTATCACCGTTATTTTTTAATAATTTTTTTTCTGTCTTAAGTGATTTTTTTCTAAAATTGCCCCTCCCGCCTAAACGGGGGGAAATAGACCCCCCTCCCATACGATTTTTTCTTGTCTAAGTCCAACCTACAGGCCCTAGCTTTTTGTCACACCTTATGCAAATCACCCTGTATAATACTCGTATATTAGGGATGAGAAAATTTCTCTTAGTCGTTTGCTAATAATCTTAATTTAATTTGTTTGTGAATAAATTCTATATTTAAAGGGTTTTTGTATTGAATTAATTGTTATCATTTGCTCTCAATTGTATTTAAATTCACCGAAAAATATATGGTTTGACAAAGATTGCAAAGGTCTTCGTAAACTCTTATTTGTTTACCTTAAATTGGTTAGAAGGACAAACTCACATTTTTTTAAAAATATATACTTACGTGTCAATAATGATTATAAAAAAATGTGTTTATCTAAGAAAACAGTTTATTTAAAAAGTATGGGTAAGAAATTGGAGAACTGTTCTAACTCTAAATTATTTTGGGATAAAGTGCGTGGACTAGGTGGGCGAATTCAGGGTATGAAGTACTCTTTAGAAGCTGAGACGTTAGCAGCTCATTTCAAAACTCTCCCTCAACTGATGAAGACCTTCATACCTTTGATTATGCTATGCCTATACTAGAGCGAGCGAACTAGATAATATAGCTATTTCACTACCCGAATTACCCAAAAATGGAAAATAATAAAGCTCCTGGCATGGCCGGAATACCTGTTGAGTTTTACAAAAACTCCACTCCCGAATTTAAAAATTATCTCGTCTCTTTCTTCAAAGATTGTATGACGATTCCTGTGTTCCCACGAGTTTTAATGTTTCTGTTATTTTTGCCATTTTTAAGAAAGGTGAAGGCGAATGCTGTCGAAAATTATAGAGGTATTTCAATACTAAACACAATTAGGAAAATCTTTACTGCAATTCTGAATAAAAGGCTTACTTTGTTTTGTTGACTTTGCTTTGTTTACTTTAAGGCTGCATTTGACAAAGTCAATTGCCAGCTTTAATCTATAAGCTTTCATGTATAGGTTTGTCATGAAAGTTTCTCCAAATGTATGCCAATTTTATGTCATCAACAAGTGCAAGGGTATGGGATGGTCTTACATTCTCGAACGGATTTGAAACAACTGCTGGTGTCCCCCAAGGATGTATCCTTAGTCCTTTACTGTTTACCCTATTTATTGATGATGTCTGTGATGTTCTTCCTGGAGGAGTTAATTTTGCAAACATTAAAATCAAAGTCTTGTTATACCCTGACGATTTAGTTATACTCGCTGACAATCCGTTCACACTACAAATGCAATTAAACCGACTTAATTTATTTTGATTAATACAATTTGTTAAATATTTTATGTTTCAAATCACCCTTAAAATTGAAAATTTTGTTAAAAATAGTTAATCAGCTAAGTAAATAACAAAAAATTTAAATATTTTGTGTTTCAAATCACGTTAAAATAGCTATATAATTAGTGCTGCGATTAATTGGACATTTTTGTTTGCAATTACATACCTATGATGATGATGAAAAATTCTTAAATTTAACCGTTTATTAAATTATTTTTATTTTTATATTATACTTATTATCTTCGATTTTTGCATTTATCTTTTATATTTTTTAAACCATGTAATGTTATCTCAGGCAGACCGCAATATTGCCATGTCCTATTCTTAAGAGTCAAAATTATAAAATTTGATGAAAAAAATAAAGAATATATGTATCTATCTATCTATTTAACTATTTAAATTCAATAAATATTACAATCTCGTTAGGACGTTTTTATAATGCAAAATTATATATTTTTCAGGCATCCTTAACATCCCGAACAATGCAAGAGTTTATTGCTGGTGCAGTTATTGGGGCTTCCTTAAGTACGATCTTCTATCCAATGAACGTTATAAAAGTATCAATGCAAAGTGAAATGGGACACAAACGAGAAAAAATGTGGACGGTATGCCAAAGAATATATCACGAGCGTGGCGGTCGAATGTCATATTTTTTTCGTGGTTGTGGCTTTAATGCATTCAGATCGTTTATGAGTTGGGGTGTTATGAACACTGCCTATGAAAAAATAAAGGAACTGATAACATGAAAGAAAAAGAACAATAACGTGATATAATTTTGCAAGTGTATTATAGGTATGTTTATATAGTTTAAAATGAGATAAATCTAAGGATTATTATGTAATATCAAAGTGAAAGGATTTATGTATTTATTTTAGATTTCGTTATTTATTTTAATATATACAATTGCCGCAACAAAAAAGAACAGAATAACACAATATGTTTGTAGATAGCTTATAAAAGTGTTGTAGAATCAAGTACATTGACGTTCATTTGGAATTGTTGCATTTAAAGTAATATAATCTGTCGCTATACCTGTAGTTGGAAATATTTGACCTAAAAACAAGTTCGTCATGTTAAAAATTTAATTTTTTGACTTAATAATTTTTTTATGATTATTAATAATATTAAATACCTAAAAAATTTAAACATGAACAGCCTTATTTATTAAGTCGTTTTAGCGACGGATTAAAGTTACTTAGACTTTATAACGATTCATATTTAAAATGATAAATACACGAGGAATAGAGGCGAAGTAAGCTAAAACTGGTTCATAGGAGGTGGTATCTAAATGTCATTTTGACAAAACATCGGGTGAGATTTACAAAAAGGAGTGTAAACATTTTCTTTTCCTTTTTGTTACTTAGACAAAAAGGATAGTTATTTTGAGAAAGATAAGTTGTGTGAACTTCAACTCCACTATAAATTGAAAGTTTAGTAAAAAAAACAGTAATGTGTACTTCAATGCAATGAGGCGAACAGAACGAGAAATGGCTAAAAAAGGTTCAATTTCTGAGAATCAACTTAAGGAATAAGATATTTGCAACATTTAAATTATATATTTCAGATTCTTGAAAAACATTGACCGTCAACTTTCGCCTTACGCGATTCCACCACAGTACAAAACTCGTTTTAGTGATAAAAGAGGAGGGCATATTCAAGTTAATTTGCAGGTAATGGCACCTATACTGTCAGAATAAATAAACTACATAGAGTCGCGCCTTCTGGGGTTCGGTCTCTTTTACCCTGTAAGCTAAATTGAGAGAAAAAAACCCACAGTTTAAACATGAGTTAGTTTCCCCATGCAGTTTAAATGGGACCGACACAGATTTGTTCACATTTTATGGTGCCTTTGAATAATCAAAAAAGAATCCGTTAAATTCTAAAATTTTAAAATAAAAATATATATTAAAATTAATTTTTTGATGTCTTTATAAATAAAAACTATATTAAATATTACTTTTTTTTCTTCTGGGATACAAATTCATTAATATTTATTTTATGTATATTTCTGTTAATACTAATAAAATCCAATCAAAAGTAGAGGCGCACCCTAGAAATTCAACGCCTATTTTCCCATGACATGTACTAATCAATGAAAGTATTCACTGCACCTACCGAAATTATCCAAATGAGAATTTGGCCAAATTCTCTTGTGCCAGTATGTTCATTGAGGAAATAAAGTCGTCGTCATTTAACTTTGTACCTTGGCACTGAACACATATGGTAACCTTTTGCCAAAAATCAAAAAGACATTCTAGACTTAACGAGGGGTCCGAAATTGAATCTTGTACATTTCAACCGAAAAACGATCCGAGAAATATTGGAACCTCTACATAGCCCACTATGTGCTGAAGACTGACTGAGATTTGGAGTAGCCTCCTTGGGAAGGAACACAGCGATCATTTTGACAATGTCATGAACAAGATCGATTTGCACATGTTGACCGAGAAGATCCGAGCGACCCACAAACAACAATGTCCGCCAGAAAAAGGGTCTTATGAGAGATTCTAACCAAGAAATATGTCTACGCAATCGAAAATGCAGATTATAGCGTGAGAAATATAAGGTTGTAGTGTATGACAATTCTTCTTAGGAAGATATCTCATATGTATATAGATATAGAAGATAGATCAAACCTTCGATGATATACCACCGGAAATTAAACGAACTGGTTTCATAACCGTGCTTGATAACCCACATCAACACCGGAATGTCTTCTTGCAGGTCTTGAGTTCTGAATTGCAATATGTTCAGGTTTGTAATCAGAAGCGTAAGAGTCTTTTAACATTAATCGTACATCATGAGTATTTCTTCTTTTTATAGAAACTCATTAATCAGTTAATAGAATCCAAATTCAACAAGGACCAACATAAAATTACTCGAACTGATATTCATAGTTAAACGATGTTCTTAATCAATGATAAAATCACAAATCGCTGGTATATGGCTAATCCAAATAATCAAGAAATGGAAGACGTTGAATTTTCAAAAATCCCTGCCTTATTTATGATGGTAATGTTTTTGAGTTCCAATTCAAGTCCCCTAAATAATTTAAAAAAAAGAACATTTTAAACAACAATTTTAAATAAAGTTTTCAAAAAATAAAATGTAAAAGTAATTTCGTGGTGGTTTTGAAGTTCGAAAAATGTCAAAATTACGTTTTTGATATATATCTATTTTTTTTAAACTTTTGTTTGAAATAAAAATGGTTTTTAGAATAATTTAGGGAACTTGATTTGGAATTCAATAACGTTCAAGTCATCCAAATAGAGCATATATGTATTTTTTTATGAGAGAATGGTATGTGTAGAAGTTTTATGAATTTTTTGAAAGAAAAAATAAATTTGTATTGTTCTTGTAATGGTTAGGTTAGGTTAAAGTGGCTGCTGACCAGAAAAAGGTCAACAGCGTTAGACCAATATTTGGTCCGTTGTGATACCACAAGGATTTCAAAAATCACCCTTACTCGCTAAACCATTTTGAGCTAATAATGAAGCGTTTGAGACAGTGAATGTCGGAATTATTTAGATCACTAGGATCGTTATAGTAGTAGTCTCCCAAGTGGAGTCTACGTCTTTGCGCTAGGGCACGACAAGAACATAGAAGGTGAGAGCTGACTCCTCTTCTTCTTCATCCATGCAGCTTCTGCAAAAATCATTTGCAGGAACTCCAAGACGAGAAGCATGTCTTCCTATTAGGCAGTGTCCAGTAAGGACACCTATAACGGAGCTAATATGCAATCTACCAATAGAAATTAGTTGTTTTGAGCGTTTAGCATCAAACAATGGCCAAATCAGTTTAGTAGACCGGCAAGTTGGGGGTTGCTGGTCCATCTGAGGTTAGCTTTCTTCATGGTATCATGCTTTAGCATAAGTTTACAAGTAGCTAGGGGTATACCGATGTTAGATTTGCTATCCAACAAAGGTAAGATTGTTCCGTTTTTTGCAAGTTCGTCAGCTTTACAGTTTCCTGGAATGTCTCTATGCCCCGGCACCCATGTAAGGTGAATGTTAAACTGTTTTGACATCTCCACCAGAGATGATTGACAGTTTTGGGCTGTTTGTGAGTTAGTGGAGACAGAGTCCAGTGACTTTAAGGCAGCTTGACTGTGTGAGAAGATACGTATATCAGTAGTCGATATAACGTTTTCTTTTAGCCAAGAGAGGACTTCTTTTATTGCTAGAAGCTCTGCCTGGAACACGCTACAGTGATTGGGAAGACGAAAAGATAGACAGAGATTTAATTTATCGGAGTATACGCCTCCACCAACCCCGTCATCGGTTTTAGATCCATCTGTAAAGAAATGAATTGCTTCGTCTATCAAAAACGACTCATTTTCCCAAGAAGACCTGGAAGGGATGGACACTTGAAAGTTTTTATTAAATTTTGGATGAGGGGTGGTGTAATCGACGTTACTAGGTAGGGGTGGCCGTGGCGCGATGGATGTGTGCTCGCCTGTGAACCTTATGATCACAGGTTCGATCCCTGCCGTCGTCTATGTCGTTTTAATTCCATTAAAAACCTTCTAAAATTGTCATCAATGGGTTGCTGGTTTACTCATTACATGTTGTTCAGGCATAACACTAACAACATGTAATTAAGTTAAACTAGTATGCCCAACAAGGATGAACACGAATAAAATAATGTGAATAATAAGCGACATAGAAATAAGACACGGCATTCTCCGCTTTAGTTCAGCCGCCATCCCTGGAGATAAAATATCTGAGACAACAACCTTCAGTCTCAGAACATCGTGCCACACATCTTTCCTATCCTTCTTTCTCTTCCGTAACTTCACGCCCGCGCTGTGTTCAAACATTTAAAGGGTAATCATAATCCCTTGTGCGCGGGGAGATTATAAAAAAAAAAAAAAAAAGAGTACTGAACGAGTTCAGTATGGTAGAGTGGCCAATATCATTATTGATCCATTGCGAGGAGGCTTTAAGTCGGATGGCTGTGTTAGCGGCCGATTGTTTGCTAAAAATATCTAGCGGTATGAGATGAAAAAGAACATCAAGTGCAGCGGAAGGAGTTGAGCGGAGAGCTCCACCCATGATTAAACAGGCTGTTCGTTGGACTTTGCTAAGCTTATCGCGGTTTGTTGCTGTTTCCAGCGCAGTCCACCATACTGTCACTCCACATGTAAGTATCGGTCTAATGACTGAGATGTATAGCCAGTGTGTTATATGAGTTTGTAGACCCCATTTGTTTGTTACCTACGGCTTTTTTGCAATAGAAAAGAGCTATGTTGGCTTTGTTGACTCTGTCTTGGATATTGGGCTTCCAGCTTAATTTCTTGTCCAAAATAATACCCAGATATTTTGCTTTGTCTGAGAATTTAAGCGGTATACCTTTGATGAGGGGAGGGTCTATGTGTGGGATTTTATATTTCCTGGTAAATAGGACAAGTTCGCAACATCGTCCGCATAGGCAATCACCATGTTCCCCTCCCCTTCAAGAATCACTAGTAGTTTATTTACGACTAGGTTCCAAAGGAGAGGAGAGAGGACGCCGCCTTGCCATCTGGCCCAGCAGATTTGTATGGATTGAAGCTGTTTATTGCCCATTTTAATTTTTCCTCTGTAATCAGACCTTGTGGAGGAGTAATGCTACTGAATATGTTGGTAGGATCAGTGTTATTAACGCAAGGAGAGCTATCTGGAAAATGTACATCCAGGAGCAGATTGAGCGATTCTTCGCTTGAGTTTGTCCAGGAACCGTCATTGTTTTTTAGGCAACTTGGCATTACTGGATTTTTGGAGAGGATTTTTCTTAACCTTGATGCCTCCGAGTTGCCTTCTATATTGTTACAGAAAGTTCTGCAGGACATACGCTTGGTTTTCCTCAGTTCTTTTTTATATAACTTGAGAGAGTCTTTATATGAATCCCAATCAGAAGCTTCTCTGGAGGTTTTCGCTCTATTAAAGAGTTTCCTGCAATCTTTTCTTAGTGGATCCCGCCCCGAGTACCACCAGTGTGGTTTCTTTTTACCTATTATTTGTATAAGAGGGCAGGCAGTTTCCAGAGATTTGTTGAGGGCTGGTGTGAGGTCATTGACTTTAATATCAAGATCCTCAGTGTTGTAGGGTATGCTGAATAACTCAGGTCTGATTGACCTTAATAGAGTTGCCCTATATAGAAGCCAATCTGTTTTTCGATGGTTACGGAAGGAAGATTGGCTAGGAGGTTCGTCCATAATTTCGAATTGTATGTATCTATGATCAGAGAAAGAATGATCATTTGATACTTTCCAATTCGAGATAGTATGATAAATTTTATCTGAGACAAGAGTTATGTCAAGTACTTCCTGTCTGTTTTTAGTAACAAATGTGGGTTCATTTCCAACGTTACATATTGTTAGGTTAGTGTTTAAAATATAATCGAAAAGAGACTCACCTCTGTCGTTTATATTCGTGTACCCCACACTGTATGATGGGCGTTAGCATCACTTCAAATGATGAGGTCAGTCTTCTGCCTATCTGCATCAGTGATAAGACTCCTCAGGGTGTCTCCTGGGAGAGGGCCAAGGTGGTCATGGCCAAGATATGCCGACGCCAGCCAGAGAGTTCCTTTGACTGTTTCCAGTCTTGCGACGGTTACATCTCGATCACTGAAATTAGGTAGTAAAAATACATTTAGGCTACTTTTAACTAGTATGCAAGATCTGGGTTCACCTTTATTTAATGCATACAGCAAGTAGTAGTTTGGAGTCCTTAGTCCCCGAACGATGGATTTCACTCAGAAGATCTTCGTTATTGTGGTCATAGATCTCCATGTCGCTGACTGTTTTGATTGTCTGCACTGTTGCCGAAGATGACCTGGATGCCTCTTCCTCTTCCAGTGATGGGAAGGTGATAGATGCACCAGGGTCTGCAGCAGCAGTTTCGACTACGTTGGAGGAAGTGGATGCACCAGTAACATCCGCGTCCTTTTTATACACCTTCAGTGTGATGGTCTCAAACCCAAACCTAATCACACCTTTGGTCTGCGCCAGAGGAGCAAGGGACTCCTTATTTAGTACAATAATGGCACCTCTGTAGGGTTCCTTTTTCTCCTCCAGTTTCGCAACTTTCCAGTTGTGAGTAGGAAGGGATGGATTCGATTGCCGGATCATCTGGAGTATTACATCCAGGCTGGAGAGTTCGGCTGTAACCATGGCGCGAGCTCTTGGTCTGCACGGGATTTTCTCCTTAGCAACAACCTCGAGCCTAGTACCAGGCCAGACTTCCCCTAACCGGCTAACGGCCAACGATAGAAGATCACACGATCTCTGATCGTCACAAACCATGAGCTTAACATGTCCTTGATGCCAGCCTCCATCGTTTGTGATTGGAGGTGGTCCTGGGTTCTCCATCATGATACTCATGAAGCTCAACTGGAGCTTCCCCTTGACCACCTGCCAATTTTCCACAGAGATCGTGCCATCGACGTCGTTCCCGTCAATGATAGCGACCACGATTTTGTTATTCCCTCCACAGGGATGTGATGGAGCGCTGATGTTGTGCACTTTGGGGCGTTTGGGTACTGAAATTGTGCCCTCCATAGACCTTTGACGCTTTGACGTGGAGTCTCCGCTGGCCTGGACGCTATTATTAGCTAAAAAGCTTTTAGCAAACTTGATTTTTGCATCATGCTGAGAGTTCCCCCCCGGCGCCAGGTTGTTCACCAAACACCCTGAGTATTCTCTTAGCATTGCGAATGTCCTTATAGAATGTCTTAGAAGGGTTGGGCTTACGCCCGCTCCCCCAGGGCCTTCTTTAGGATTTGTGGTGTTGTTTGAGGTGGAGGGACCATGCTTCACAGTCCTACCACCGCTGGAATGAGGCAAAGAAGTGCGGGGAGGTTTACTCTCCTTAGTGGTAGCAGGACCATGCTTCACAGTCTTACTACCACTGAACCGCGGTGTCGAAGTTTAGAGAGGTTTACTCTCTGAAGTAGTAATAGAAGAGCTATGCTTCACAGCCATCCTGTTACTGGAAGGAGGTATTTCTACCATTTTACTCCTGCTTTTGCTTTCGGCAATAGGACTGTGAGAACCCACAGTACTACTACTTCCAGCGCAAGCCGGAGAAACAGCAGACGGCTTTTCAGTCGCATTGCTGGCCTGTCTCAAAGACCAGGACTTTCCACCATCTTTAGAATTTAAATTTTCCATAAGATCTCACGAGTAACGGAGAAAGGGTGGTCCATCTGCACAGAGATCCGTATATGCAGATAAGGCTAGTTAATCCGGAGGTCGCCTGGTATCCGGATACTCCATTAGCGACTGAGCTAGTTTTTTGATTGGGTCCTCAGCCAGGCTGATCATCGGCACGGGTCGTATAACACCTTGAATCCAGCCCAATTGGGAAGTTGCAAAAATAGGAAAAGGAGAGAGTGGGCGGGGAATCAGACAGTAAGCACCGTTCTGAAAAGAAGGACGTTTAGGGTGGTAGAGGAGCTGGTAACTTTGGATAGCTTTTTCGCATTTCCAATGTGAGAGAGGGAGGGATATAAGGATGTGTAAGAGGATGATGAGCGTACTTTGGTTTCAGGACTCATCTGGAGATGACATCTCGAGAATCATTGACCCTACTTAGCTTCTACAACTCGACAAGTTGACGCTCAGGTAGAAGTGTTCTTGTAATGAAAATGTTTTAAATATTTATTAAAATCAAAAATTATTTTCAGAATTTAAATAATCAAGCAAATTGTAAAATATCAATATAGTACTAAAAAGAAATAAAAATAATACATTTTATTAATCTTTGTTTTTATCTTAATTGAATGTAAGCTTCAAAATTTTATAAAAATTAGTGGAAAAGTAAGAATACGTATTTCGAGAAATGATTCCATGATTCCACCTTATACATACATCGACATAATTTTTTATAGTTTAACTTTTAATAAGTGTATGTTAAATGTGAAAAAACTCCTTTCATAAATGATAGACATTTTTAAGAATTTCATGGAAAACTATATGATTTTCGTGATAGTGATCGATAAACCGTGTTGTCATTTCCAAACGACTTGCTTCATTCAGATGATTAAAACGGTTCCGAGAGTTGATTTAATTCCTCTAACCAATTTATTTTCTCAAATTTCTCTTATTTTAGCAATTACAACGCAAATTTTAATAGATCAACATTAAATTATATTGTTTATAGACTTTAAGGCCGCCTATGATAGCATAGCCAGGGTAGAACTTTACAAAGCCATGAGAGAATTCGGCATCCCAAATAAATTGACACGACTATGTAGGTTGACCATGACCAACGTAACAAGCCAAGTAAAAATAGCCGGATTGCTATCCAGACCAATCAAAATCTTTAATGGACTCCGACAAGGGGACGGTTTGGCCTGCCTCCTCTTCAACCTGGCGTTGGAGAAAGCAATCCGTGACTCTGGCACGGCAACAAGAGGGACCATCGTCAACAGGTCCAGCCAGTTACTAGCTTACGCAGACGACATTGACATAATCGGAAGAACCGAACAAGCTGTACACGATTCCTTCTGCACATTAGTGAAGGTAAAACAAAGTACATGGTGGCGTCGAATGCGAGAGGAACAGTTGGTCAAACAATCAAGGTTGCGGAGCACGAATTTGAAGTGGTGCAATCCTTTAAATACCTTGGGTCAATAGTAGCAGCCGATAACAATATAGAAGAAGAAATACGCGGGCGGCTTCTCAAATCCAACAGAGCCTACTACAGTCTGTCAAAGCTTTTCAAATCCAGAAATCTCACCATAACTTCAAAACTGCTGCTGTACAGGACCATAGTCCTGCCAGTACTCACATATGGATCCGAGACTTGGGTGCTTAGCAAAAGGCACTCCGACCTCTTAGCTGCGTTCGAGAGAAAAGTCTTAAGGAGAATTGTTGGCCCCATATGTGAGGAAGGACGATTCCGGAGACGGTACAATCATGAATTGTACGCAATCTACCTAGAAGCAGATATCGTGACAAAAATTAAGCTCGGTAGACTCCGGTGGGCCGGGCACCTAGCTCGCATGAGCGAAGAGGAACCTGCTCGGAAAGTTCTTTGTGGTACATTCTATGGTAGACGACAGCGTGGTAGACCATGCTTGCGCTGGAGAGATGGCGTAGACCAGGACGCCCGAAGCCTTGGGGTGCGCAACTGGATGGCGTCGGCTAGAGACCGGGATAGGTGGAGAGACTTGTTGAAAGAGGCCAGGACCGGAACCCGGTTGTCGAGCCGATGATGATGAACATTAAATTAAACTAGTTTGCTACCCTTTTGTAAAGTTTTTGTGAAGAATTTAGGCTTATATATGTCTTAAATCCCATTTGTTTTTTATTCGTTGGTCGTTGGTCGCTCTCATGTAAATAGTCCTTAAGTGGTTCTGAAACCCAATTTTAATTTTAACAAAAACTTCGAAAAAATTTCAAATGACGAACGTTTTAATATTTTCTGTTGAGAGCAAGGATAATTATACTGCTTAGGCAGCACTGCAATATCAAGTGATCATCCCTGAGCAATTGTCATCTGCTCTAATAGGGGGGTTCCATTGACATAATTGACCTAATAGGTGCGTTTTATTATCGACCAAGATCCATATGGATATCAATTTGATAATAAAACGATCCAGATCCTAGAAAATTTACTTTTCAATTGTGGTACTTCTGAGTTTTGTTTTTGACGTTTCTACTTTTTTTTTTGTAAACAATCAAAAAATAAAAATGAAAAACGCAATTGAAGTAAGTAAATTTGCTTTCATTATAAATTGCAATATTTATTTATTGTGTAATACTAAAAATCATTTTCTTAGTTTATTTTAGAAAGTGAAGGCAGTGACTGGGACTCAAACTGGATAGGTTACAGCCACGAAGTCAAGGACAATGTACTTCTCGCAGTGTGTTCATAGAACAATTTTTCAGAACGTAGTACATAAAATCATATTCCAGATGAAATTCTTGTTTTTCCTATAGGTATGTTTTTCTTACAAAATTTAAAACTTTAACATAAAACCGTATAATACGTTTAGATAATAATACTATATTCTAATATAATACTTTTATTTAAATTTTTGTTCCAGGTCCGAAACAATTGCGGCCATCTCTTTTGGACCCGAATACTCGGATTTATTTAAAAAACAAAAAGCCATCAAAAAGCTACTTAAGTCAGCCAATAAAAGCAATAAACCGAAGAAAACAAGAAATTCAACTTCCTGTTCCAGTTCAAGTTCAGCATCGGCATCAACACAATCTACCACAGAAGTACAAACAAGAGCAGCAGGTTCAACTAACCCTAATATGCAAACACTACAAACAAAATCAAATCTTCATGCCAATTGGAAAACAGAAATATTCGGAGATTCCGATAGTGACTCAAGTATGGATAGTTCTATTATATAAATTTCATAAAAGCCCATACCGCTCAAATGGACACCAATTGAAACCAAACCACCAGCCAATGGACTCGAATGGCCAAATATTATTCGTTTCACAAACTTTCGCCATCTTGTGGTCGACGTCAAAGAAATAACAAAACAACATTAGAAGCCTCTTCAAAGTTAGTAATTGTCAACACTTTGTTTTCAAAAAGCTTACAGCTATTGACCTGAAAGTCGTACAATGAATCTGCGATGAAGAATTGTAAATTCCATCAAAGAAAAATAAACAACAATGATGTGAAGTTAAGTTAAGGTCAAAAGGAACAATAACAACTTGTTACCAAAGTTCTAGTTTGTTTGAACGATACTTTGTTAAATCCCCAATCCTGACGTTCTAAAAGCTAAAGTTACATCATTTTAAATATTGTTTTAAATATAATATTATATATATGTATATAATATTGGCTTAAAAAGGAGGGGCACAACAGTTAAAAGCGGAGATAAATACTGACGAGGAATTATACAAGTTCCTTGAAAGACCTGGAGTTCTAGGTAAAATAAGTCGATTTTTTTTATTTTAAGCACAATCTGTTAATCGTAATTTGTAGTTCTAGACGTGTATTCGGAATGTTGCGGACCATGTCTAGCTATGGTCGGCAGTTTGAGAAAAATTAAGCTGGAACTCGGAGGAGATAATCTTCATTAAGCTGTAGTAAGTAAAAAAATTCTAAGATCTTAGCGTTATAAATGTTAAACAAAAAAAAAATACGAGTATGTTTTAAGTGCAAATCCGATACAATCGCATATAAAGGACCAAAAATAAAAATTGAGGTTTTCCATTAGAGGGCGTGGTATCCGCCCACTTTCTGAGAAAATTTTTAATTTATATGGAGCACTTCCGATTGCTGTAATTAAGGTAGGTACGTTAGTGTTAGGTATCTTGCCAGGATAAGAAGAAATAATTGAAGCGCAAATCAAAACAACCAATAACAAAAAGAAAATATACCAAAAGAAATAGGAAGCTATAAACTAATTTGATTTTAGTAGGTAGAGTTCACCCTTCTATCTTTCCGTATCTTTCGAGATTTTGACATGGCAAAATATTAAAATCTTTGCAAAAAGGAGTGAGATCAGCCCAAAAACATAAATGTTTAAAAAAGAGCCAAGTTCTTCTATACAAAAACCTTTGTGTAACAAGTCAGCCGTGAAGAGTACTGAGATCTAAAAGTACGCCAAGTTCTTACTTCATGAAGGTTTAATACCGAATATTTAAAGTAGAATAATATTGAAACAGCTACAATGTAATAGAGAAATTTTATTATTTAATGATTACTGACTAAAATTTGATGGGCTTACTTGGCAATTTTTTTTTATGCCCAATTCGAAAGGTTTTGAAAACTTGACAAGTGAACCCATAAAATTTTAGTTCCTTCATGAAGTAAGAACTTGGCGTACTTTTAGATCTCAGTACTCTTCGCGGCTGACTTGTTACACAAAGGTTTTTGTATAGAAGAACTTGGCTCTTTTTTTAACATTTATGTTTTTGGTCTGATTAGTTTTATCAGAAAACAGCATGCTGTTTAAATTATTAGAAATTGTCTTGACAAATCTTTGACGTTAGGCAACAAAGTCTAACTCAGAAATCACGTAGAAAGACTTAAGTGACCTTAAGACATTAATATAAAACAGAATATGCATTTTTCTAACTTTGCTCAAAGACCAAATAATTACGATGGGAAACTACTGCTTCCCATTTTAATTAAGTTGTAAATACCAATCGAAAGTAAAAAAAAAAACTGATTTAAACCTAATAGAAATCCAGCTTTAAAATGAGAGCTAATTAGCGCCCAACATTATTAACTAAGCCGAACGTTTCGGTGTCCATAAAATTAAATTACCTTTCAGCTACAGTTGAAACAGTTCTCTTCAGCACGAGCAACTGGGGTACGGATGGTTTTAAATTGAATGTCCTAATTAAATCTACACTTGGGCATAAATTAATGTCGTCTAAGTTAACGATCGAAACATTTTTGAAACAAAACGCGTTCTCAAAAACAAACTAGTAGGTTACATTCCAGGGCACCTATGTACATATTAATTATAAATCATAGCCAACCCTACATCTGAATTAGATTACTTTGAACATACAAATATATTAATAATTCATAAATCTTTTTGTTGCTGTTTTTTTTTTGTAACCTGCCATAGAACTGACAAACTTGGTCTTAGAGTTGCGAAAAAAACTAGTCACACTATGTTAGCATTCGCTGAATATGGACCTTCATATGATAGTCCTAATACAGTTATTGAAGAAGCTTTAAAATTATTCCCCCAAGGCTATGTTAACATAGAAGCTCCGGAAGAGCAAGAAGTAGAAATTGAAGAAGAAACAACAAAAAAGAAGAAAAAAGTGAGTTATTTTTTTAAGTTCGTTTTAAATAGTATTTAAAAAAAAGTTAATTTGTTTTTTAATTGGAGACAAAACACGTAGAAAATTCAGAAGTCGAAATTGAAGCTGACCCAAATGTGCCGACCCCCGAGGGTGAGGGAAACGAAAGTAATTTAAGATAAATCTTTATTTCTCATGTCAATTAAAAATAACTTTTCGTTTTCCAGACGCAGAAGGAACTCCTAGGCAACAAACAAATGAAGAAAATTGAAATCGTTTATGTGACAAGACCTTTTATTTTATTTTAGTTTTAATAATACTTCATCATTAAAATAATGTTTTTTTTATATGGCTAAATTGCAAGTTTTATTAACAATTAATATTTAATATATTACAATAAAAAATAAATTAAAAAGCTTAACTTAAATGAATTTTAAAATGCTAAAATTCAACGACAGTCTTTAGCCAATCACGCATACTGACCCTTAGAAGGCCATTGTCGTAGCCAACTGCTAAGACATCGCATGCATTTTTATTTTGATTGTATCTTATTTTAGTAACGCGTATTAGTCGATGTAAATTAAATGGCGGTGCCCGTTGTGTGTTGTAGTACTCGGGCCTGTCATATCCTTTAATCTGTAAGAAAACATTTTTTAAATTCGAAAAAAAAACTTTAAAATTTTAAATCTACCTTTCGCATAGAACCAAAGACTATTCCATATTGATCCTTGAAATCTTTATCAAACACTCGCATTCCATCGGTTGGAGTCTGTATTCCATTTTGGCTTATTTGTCCACCGTTTAATGGGAATTGAGGAAATTCAATTGACTAGTGGAATTTGTGCCTAAAATTGAATATAGTTTCAATATATGTATATATATACAGTTTGGATATAAAATCTTACAGGTATAGGATATTTAGGTTTTCCACCTGGAAAACGTTGTAGCTGATGTCCTCCTGGCACATAATCAATTTTTCAAGGTTTCAAGGTTACTGTGAAGCGTTTACAATGTGCAGATCCATTCTCACTTGTGAGGCGGTATTGATGTTGAATCTGAAAATTAGATAGGATATTTTGTAGTACATACTAGTATATTGACTATAAATACAAAAATAACTTTAACCTACTTTGTTGAAACGTGCCAATTCATTCACCAAACACATAGGGGTCTTTTCTTTTGAAGTTGAAAAACACCCATCTCATTTCATAACCACTGACATAAAATCACATATTAAGGCATTATTTTCACCATCCTTGTCTTCTTCAGTGGGTTTCTTTTCAAGGTTTTGCGGAGTAACTGAAAATAAAGAGTGATCATTTAGCCAAATATTTTTTTTTTATTTTTGTATCTATTGTACAATCTTCAGCTGTAGCAGATAGTTTTTCTGATGGTGGCCCGGTTGATTGTGTTGTACTAACAGCGGGGATTTCAACTTCTGAAACTGTGGGGAGAGGAGTTTTTAGAGGAGCATGGTTCTTGTGATGGTGACTGATTCTGTTAGGATTCTGAAGAATCATTCTTTAATGTGAAAACTTTTGGGGTTGACGCTGTTGCTGATGCTGTTGTTGGTCTGGGATGCCATGAGTAACAACTGGAATGCTTCGGTCCATGTTGTTGTCGGAATTGTTGGGCATGAGGAACTGGTGGAGGTCGAGATAAATGAGGAATTTGTTGGTTGTTATTTATGTGCGAAGGCGGCGGACATGAATTTAATTTTTGATGTTGCACGTGCTGCAATTGATGTTGTTGTTCTAATTGCGGTGGTGGCGGTTTCATTATCTGAACTTCGACTTCACTTCAAAACTTCTCGGCGTATGCTTTAGCAAAAATTTCTCTTATAAAAATATTATTTAGGCAAGTTATTTTTATATGGCGTGGAAAAAGTGTGCAAGTTATTGCATGACGTCTGATATTAAATAATTTACAGCATAATTCACAACCTTTTCCACTTTTTATTAAATTTTCTTTTAAGTTTTCAATGAAATTTTTATTATTGCAGTTATTTATTATGACATTTCACGATTTGTTGTTTTTTTTTTGCACAGTGCTGACAACATTTACATAAGAAAATTGCCTTCTGGTGTTCGGATTTAAAACTAATTCTTGGATCTTGAAATAGATCCCGATAGAAATCAGGATCCCGAATTGTTTTTGTAATACGTGTTAAAACTTAATCCAGATCCGGATCCAGATAGATTTCTGAATAATAAAACGCACCTATTATATATGGACTGCTAGTCGTATAATATTTCCATACAAAAGTTACGAAAGTGGTTCAACCACTCCTTGTCGAATGTCGATAGTATAGCTCTTGGTGCAAAAGTGGCAAAAGTAAATAACTATTCTCAAAGCCATCTCTTGTCAATTGCGTTGAACCCGGGTTTTTTGCCATAGAAACTATGGACATCTATTATTATTACTTATAACAAACAGAGCCATCTGCTTAAATTAAAATTTATATTTTGACATCTGAGGTTTGTGTTCCATTATTGTTTCTATTTTAGAAAAAAAAAAACTTTTAAATAGAATAAGAAAATCGTGAAATGTATTTAGAATGGCGAAAGAAACATAGCTGACGCATCAGCTTTGAAGTTTTTAATTTTGCAATAGCAATCAATTTTCACATTTAATCAAATTAAATGGTAAGTTTTTTATTCTTACATTAAACAAAATAAATTTAATTTTAATTTGTACCCTTTATTTATGCAGTTATACAATAGAAGCTAAGCCATGAGCGCACAATCATCGTTATTCGTAAAATTATCCAGGAGATCCTTGAAGCCCATTCAAAAAAAAAATGTGAATCTCAATCTAATGAAATCCCGCCTGTCTTTCATCATGCTGCTGTTCCACAGGACGTAAAAAAGATTCTCTTACCCAAGTTGAGAGCAATGCCGATTCGAACTGGGAGTGGTCTAGGTTTTGGATCTCATACCTGCGAAAAAATTCTAATAATATTCTCTTAGATTATTGTGGTAGCTATAATGTGTAAACCCTCGCAAACAACTCGGTTACTCGATGGACGTTGATGTGTTTGCCATAGGATTATCAGGATTATTTCACTAGAAATCTGCATGACGCTCTGTCGAGCATGCCAGCAAGTGTTGCCTATAGGATGTGAAGTACTCGGAGAAATCACACCAATAAATGTATTGGCATAACCATTGAGAGACATCCCTAATACTATTTGAAGAAGCATCTCTCCGACATGCTGTCTTATGACTGCACTCGTCTTGAAATCGGTGCAATCGGTGTATGAAGATGTGACCTTCGATACGAATCGTGGACATAATGTGAGAGCGGTTTCCAACTTGGAAAAGATTCTGGCTACAAGATTATGTTCATGAACCTTTGCGTGACTAGAAAAAAAAGAACAGATTCTTTATATACTGACGATGTAAACAAATTGTAAAACTTTCAGTATCTGTCGATATTGATGATCCAGTACCAATGCGAAGATTAAACATCGCTCGCCTGGTTATGTTGTATGTGAAAAAGCTTGAAATAACTGGCCCCGCCGAAGCCAATACTTCTTCTTCCTGCGGAATCTCAAAGATCCCGAAGGACGTAATTTATTCCTCGTGTGTGTCAGTGATTTGGCAGCAGAATGTCGAAATTATGATCTTATTTTTGGTAAAATGCAATCTAATAGTATTCTTGTTGGGTAGGTTTACAAAAAAAAATCCTCTGAAAGTTCAAGAGAAATTTGAATCTAATATTGCAGAGGTATTTTTCAACAGTTTGATTGTGTTGATTTCGATACCCGAACAGCAGATGGTATGGTTGCTGAAGCCTTAGTCAAGAAAGGAATGTTTGAAGACGCCATTAAGATGTTTGATATTGCTGGGGTAAGTGAAGTTGAAAAAAAAAAGAATTAATTTTTTAACCAACATCAGATGGAAGATCAAGCACTTCGTTATATTTTTTTACTTCTGTCGCAAGTGGTTTATCAAAAGTCAAAGAAGGGATCTCTCAGAGAGTGATTGCAGGTCTTGGCTAGTGTTTTCAGTGAGAGGCTCAGAGGTTAGATGATCTTAACAATCTCAAATACAGTAATACAAAAGTCTTTTTAATAAAACATAAATCTGTAGGCAACAAAATTGAATGCGAACCTCAAATCATTGCCACTTTCAATCTACTGAACGAACTTGTGCAATTCTTTGATTTTTATTATGAGAAAAAAATATCATTTGGCTCTAGAAGTCTTAGCCAATACAAAACTTGTTCCGATGTCAATGAATGACCTTGAGGATTCTATTAACAATTTCAAACGTATTGGCGGTGAAATCTGTAAAGTATATCCAGATATTCTCTTGGCAACTATGGACATTCTTAGTATAAGAGTATTCGCGGAAAGGAAGGAGGTGGTTTCATCGACAGTGGAAGAGACAGGGTAAATATTTGAATTCTGTTTAAATATATTTAACTCAAATGTATCTTATTTTGTGTTTTTTATTATATAGCAATTGGCACATTTGAGAGAAAAGGCAAAGGCACTAACAAACATGGCCGCAACTGTTCCATACAGAATGCCCGGCGATACAAATAACCGACTGGTCCAGACGGAAATTCATATGCATTAAGGATAACATATTAAATTATGTTTTCTTTTTTAAATAAATTCATATGTAAAATATTCTTGACTTAATTTTTTTCTAAGGTAATTAATATATATGTAGAACGACAACCATCCGGCAAGTTTATTGTTTGAAGTATCATTAAAAAGGCGTCTTTTGAAATTCGAAAAGAAAGATTACTTATGTACATATTTATGTATTGTATGTAAAAAAATGTACTTACATATGGGTTGGAAGAGATAGAGGGTCTGATTCATCTCTTAATTGTCTTCGTAACCGTATTAATTGTTTTATTTTTGAATTTTCATTTTCACTATGTACATAGCAAAACTAAATTGCGACGAAACATTTTGACTTCAGTTTGATTAAATAGTAATGGAAATTAATGACAGACGATACCTATTTAGCTATCGTGCAAACGATATCGTTTTGACGATATCACTTTGGCGATTGTCGTCTTACGTGAAGTGAGACTATCGTCAAAACGATATCGTCCGACGATAATCGTTTTACGGAATGACCCCCCTGTATAAATTAAATTTGGTCAACAAATGGAAAATACTAAATTCAAATCGTTGTAACTCAGAAATAAAATTTATTTATTGAATCAGTTGAACAACAAATTCAGAAATAAAATTTATTTATTGAATGAGTTGAACAACAAATTCATTTACAATGAGTCGTTAATTAAGCGAAGTGCAATTTGGGACCATGCATTACTCCTTGGCATCATGACTAGTGCATAGCCTATCAAGCCGGAGCAGATAACTTGGTTAGCATCCAGTATTTCTAGAACGTAACTTGATACGATCGAGAATGGGAGTTACTAATTTGGCTCAGTTGATTTTTTTTCGATTTTATAAGAAACTGGTAATTCTCGATTTTATCGAATAAAATCCTTTATATCAACTTTAATCTTTAACCCCTTAATTTAATTTTTCTAGTTCTCAACGAATAAGTACGTTCTTCCTCTCCGTCCTTCTGCTGATTACTTGGTGACATGCTCTGGAATGATGATTTATCTTTCACCTCGTCTTCCACGGTAAACTGTAACGTTGGGCTGTTGAATATGACATTCTTAGGCGGACGTACTGACCCGGGAGTCTTTAAAATAGATTTCCGTGAAAGTGGCAAGGGCGTAGCACAATTAATAACTTCCGGACAATTCTTTTCCTGTTTAATGAAAAGAGTGTTTAATAGATTCAAGCTTTTGCGGAAGTCATGTATATGTGGCAACATTTTTGAATTATCGATAATTTAGTTGGTGTTTTTTGATCAAACACAAATGTGTTACGGACACCGATCCTCCTAAACGAATTAAGGATCTAAAAGTAAATATTAAATTAATTAGAACTTGTTTTTTCTCTAAACAAATTTGACAGGAGAAAGAATTCTAAGTAAGAACGAAAAAAAAAAAAACAGGTAAAAGAACCACAAACTTCCAATCACTGGAAGTGTTGATGGAATTATTATTATGTTGGGAGTGCCTCCAAGAGTTTACTGAACGGAGAGATGGAGGTTATATTTTATTCTTCGGCTCTGTCAAAGGGACCGATGGAAATTATTTGGCACTCTGAAGTATAGGCTGGCCTAACTCTCAAAGAGGGCATTGGGGTGGCTGCTAGAAAGTAATTTAAAACATATAGTATTCGAGGAAGATCTGAGTTTATTGCACCTATTCGGAGGTACCAAGTTAAATTGAACAACTCGGTTAGCTTAGAATGATCGCTCCGTGTAAATCCCAGGAGTGGAGACTGGAAACCGAGCGAGGTAGGGCTTTTGAGTTACCCTGTGGCTTGGAAGGCCTATGTCAAAAAAAAGAGGGGAAGAGTTGTATATACCAAGTTCGACAGGG
Source organism: Philhelius festivus (assembly GCA_963931855.1). Classification (NCBI taxonomy): domain Eukaryota; kingdom Metazoa; phylum Arthropoda; class Insecta; order Diptera; family Syrphidae; genus Philhelius; species Philhelius festivus. The sequence continues at coordinate 125,007,554 of OZ007555.1, read as the reverse complement.
AATAACGTAACGAGTGCCGCCTGGTGGAAGTCGATTGAGGGGGGAAGGAAAACAGAAAAAAACAGTGGTGTGGGGTGATGAATACGGTGCCTATGTACATCGGCAGGTTGTACTGTTTTTTTGATTATTATATTTTGATGATCAGGATCAGTTGAAAATATCCTCGCGCGGTTGGCAGTTCACCCGATCAGGTAGTCCACGGTGTAATTTTGTGGAAAAAGAACTAAACATAAAAGAAACTGTAGTGCAACCCTAAAAGAAGCATAAGTTAATCGAAATAAAAGAAAAGACACGAAATAAGCAAGTCAAGGAAATAGGATATTTCAACTTAACCAAGAAAAAAAAAAAAGAAATAAGAAAAAAAGGTGAGTCGGAAACGAGAAAAAAAATAAATTTTTTTTATTGAAAGAAAGAAAACAAAATTGAAAAAGTATTAAACTTCACTAATGGTGTTCCATCGGTATTTTACTAGGAGTTTTGGGCGGTCATATTATTATTAACCATCAGGAGTTGTGGCCGCCCACCCTTAATTTTGCTGAACGGCTCATCCTGGCATTTCGCCTGTGGGCGAATAAGACGTCTGAGCGGTTCATTTGTGGCCAAGACGGTAATTCCTCATTTCATCCTGCCAGCGAAGTCGAGCCCGCCAAGAGGGACGAAGAGAACCGCGCAGGACCCAAAAGAAAAAGAAGGAAATAACGAAAAGTAGCCAGAGGTCACGTGAGTTAGTCAAGAAAGAACAAAAAACCGAAAAAAAAAACCAACACAATCAGTAAATCAAAACTAAGAAAAGTAAATTCAAAACCGACAAAAAGAAAAAAAAAAAAAACTTAAATTATATTAGAGCCAAAAGGCTTAGTCTATAACGTAAACCAAATGTTTCTTGTTTTGGCGTGGAAGTTTTTATTGTTCCACCTTCATAGGTATATAAATTTATTTTTGTGGATGTGATTTATTTTATATAATTCTTTTCGTTTTATAAATTTCTAAAATATAGTGTAAGTGGTATGAGATAGTTCCCCAGGTCATTGTATTATCACTTTTAATTTATTTATTGGTTTATCATCTACCTCCATCGAGCTCCTTGAAGGTAGGGTCCTAGCATTGTTAAGAAAATACGCGCGTTTTATCAAACCAAGTCCTATTACCCAAAAAGGGGTCTCAGTTTTTAAGCAGCGTCGGTAGAGCACTTAGGGAATATCTGTCTCACATTACTCAAGTAAAAGATTAAAAAAAAAAAAAAAATCAATTCAAGATTCAATTTATTTAATATAACTTTAAAAAGCTTAAAATCAAAAAAGGTAAATTGAGAGAAAGAATAAAGAATAAAGTAAGCAATTTATCCTTAAAGAGTTAAATGTAAAAGTAAAGATGCCATTGAACCTAATGTTAAACTTTGTCAAGAATTATTGTTAAATTTTGCCACACGTTGATTTATGTCATTCATGAAAAATTCGGATATGTATCGGAGAGTATTTCATTTTTATATTTTCTATGTGTAATAAAACTTCCATAAACGACTTTCTATCGAAATTTTGAGGTATTTATTTGTTTCGTTTACACGAAACATGACATTGTGAAGATCTTTTTCAGGGGTGCTGAAGGACGGCTAAAGCGCTGGGAGCTCTAATGGAGTGACCCGATTGGTTCTAGTTAGTGACATTTTGGGGGGAATCCAAACCGGGCCAAAGGATTCCAAGGTTGGGAGGGTTATGGTCAGCTGCAATGACATCCGCAGCACTCTTAGTATGGTGAAGTCCGTCCGACATCTTTTCAGATTTGGTTAATTCCGGCCTGATTTATGTTTTTGGCTGCAGGCGAGGTTGAGTTCCCGGGGGCAAGATCCCCCCCCCGTCCGACGAGCTGACGCCGAGCATACGCGAGCAGGCCGCGTCCCCGGGGCTTGACATTCCATCCTTTTTCCAAACCTATCCTTTTCCTAGTTTCCTACCCTTTCTCTTTTCCCATCCTACTTCCATATAGACTCCTCACCTCCTCTTGCCTCGCAACAAATGGCGCCCAACGTCTTAGCTTTTTGGTTAAGATTTGTGTTGTAATCGTTATTGTGTTTTTGTGGAAGTCCAAAACCAAACTTGCCGTGAATTTTTAAGGATCGTAAGTCTGCATCAAGAAGGTCACAGACGAACTTAGATGTATTGCGACGACTTCTTGAAAATTCATGGCGACGGCGGTTAGTATTTGTTTTTCGTTTTATTTGGGGGCTGCAAGGTTTGAAAAAAGAGGGTGTATGTCTGCATCAAGAAGGTCCCAGACGTACTTAGATGTATCTGCGACATTATTTTTGCTCAATTTTGCGGTTCCCACATATAACGTATGGTATTGTTTTTCCTGATTCCTATCCTTACTTTATTTTACTTTTCTTTCCAAATTTCATTTTCTTATCCTTTTGTCCAGCCTGTGCCACGCGTTTACATTTCAAGTGTCTGTGCTTAGCAATTGGTCGGACATAGTTGCCCGTTTTCCAGGTAAAGGGCGGGTTTTCAAAACACACTAGAGTGAGTTTTTTTTCTTCCTTTGTTGTATGTTATTTCTTTACTACCAGGTCTTCAAAGAAAGTCCCAGAGACAGACTTGAATTGCGGGTTGTAAGAAGATAATAACGAATCGTAGTGTTGTGTAATGTTAATTGTTACCATTTAATTATTCAATTTCACCATACTAAGTGGTCAATGGTCAAGTCCGTCTGATGTCTTTAATTACAACTGATATACTAGTGGGGTCACTCCGTTTCGTCAAAAAGCTCATCAGCGAACAGCCTCCTGAAGCATCCCGTATGCATATAAAACAAAAACAAAAATCTAAAACACAAAATATTATTTATTAAATTTATTTATTAAAAGATATATAATTTGCTTCAAGAACCTCGATAAAAAGGTGAGTTTTAAAAATATAAAATCACATTTACACTCAAAAATTTTTCGTTACAACCTTTTTTATTTTTCAAATACAATATTTATATTTTTTTTCTTTTTTTGAAAATTTTTCTTTTGCGTTAAATATATTTAAATTTACAATTTTTGTTCGTTTTCAAAAATTAATTTATACCTACCTAGTTTCATTTTCGAAACTACGTTGAGTAAATTTTAGGTTAAGTTTTTTTGGTGGTGTTTTGTTTTGGCGTTTATTGTTCTTAAACACGTCCCCGTACTCATATACATAATAAAAAGCTTTCAATACGGTAAACTTTTTATTCGTTTTCTACTAAAATAATAATCATATTTTAGTCCTTAGTTAAAGTTAAGGGTTGAAAAGTTTTCAAGTTGGCTAAAGACGTTTCTTTGGAGTTGAAACTTTAAAATTACGTTGGTTAACCTTTTTCTATATTAATTAATCCCAGTTATCAAATTTGAATATTGCAGTTGTCCAAAAAGTTTAATTTCTTCAAGTTTTCAAAAAAAAAAAAAAATTATCGTTCGTTTTCTATACTTAAATTTTTAATATCTTTTTCACCTATTCCAAGTCCTGATTAGGAGTGGGTGACAGAAAAAGGTGTACTAAAAATATAAGTTAAAGGCTTAACTAAAGTAGGTATTTAGCTATATTACACTTCTCGTTTAAGTATAATTTTAGTTTTCGTCCTACATTTGTATAAATAGTTAAACTAGTGTTTGATTTCTTTGTTTTTCAAGTCAATTTTCAGTTCATCCGAATCCTTTTGTTAGTCGTAATTTATAATTTTTCAATTAACGGAAAAAAAAAACTTCCAAGTTAGAGGATATTGTTTGAAATAACCTTCGTCGGTTGGAAAAAAAAATTATAGAACAAAAATTTAATTCAATCTAGTGTTGTTCGGTTTTACAGAACTAGTTCATAGTTTGATTCGAACATCTTTTTGGTTTCCGAGACTCACTGCCTTGACATTGTTAAGTTTCTGATTTTTTTTTCTTGATTTATCGAAAGTTGTTCGACATGGCTGCATCGGACAATGAGAAAGAAGAGAGTATTAGGAAACTAATTCGGGATGCTGAGATAGAGCAAAATAGGGCTATTCAAGGGTTAGGTTATGACGTTGATCGTGTACAACGGCCACGTGTGCAACACTCGCCTCCTCCGCAGAGCATAAGTTTCCAACCTCCAGTTCGTCAAGCGGGTACCGCTACTCCCTTGCCCACAAGTTTCGCTAACACTTCTATAGATTCCATCACCGCACCCTCGTTTAGTAGTTTGAGTGAGCAGGGGGCCACAATGACTCGAGCTCCACCCAAAAATAGCAGGACAGTCCGCCAGCCCAGCAATCCGAGAACCCACTCCGCCACTGTGGGCACACCGAGAAACCCTCTCGAAGGTGCAACAAATCGACCCAGCAGTAGTGGAAGGGAAAGAATATTAGTGCCAGAAGATCTTAAAGCGTATATTAATCTCGCGATTGTCAACGCATTTTCTTCATATCAGTCATCAGTAAGATCTGAAATTACGAATACTTTGAAGGACGAGATACAAAATCAATTGGGAGGGCTACTCAGGGATCTGGGTCAGAATCGAACAGCTTCTTACGTTGACTCAGTATCGAAACCGGATGGTCCCTCCTCAGCCCAGGCATTTTCAGTCCCCCAACCAGGTCGGCATCCACCTCAGATCGATTCAAGTAGCAGGAACTCTGTTCCGGTAGGTAATCCAAATCGTAGGAAAAACGAACCAGGTAGACTAAGGCAAGAACGGACGTTTCAAGCTGAATCTTTTCCAGATTTCAGTGGCCATCCACCAAGAGACTCGTTTAATCCCGCTTTTAATCAACCTCCACCTTACTTCTACACCGGGAACCCTCCAGTAGGAGGACCGATTAAAATTGATAAGTGGGGTATCAATTACAACGGAAAGCCTGATAATCTTACAGTCGAAGATTTTATATTTCGGGTAGAGACTCTCCAGGCTCAGTATAGTTGTCCTTGGCAGGTCTCAGGACCTGCTTACGAATGGTTCTGGCAATTCCAAAGGAATAATTATAGGCCGGATTGGCCAATGTTGAAGGACGCGTTAATGCGCCAGTTCAAGAACCTTAAGTCAGACTATGAAATCATGCGTGAGATCATGGAACGTAAGCAGGGATCCTGGGAGAGCAGTGACGATTATTTTGCTGCCATAAATAAGTTGAGGTCTCAGTTACGGATACAAATACCGGAATTAGAGATAGTTAAAATTTTAAAGAAAAACCTTTCCCAAAGAGTAGGAAAATTAGTCTTCCCTATGCCTATATTTACCTTAGATCAGCTGAGGTATGCATGCAAAGATGCTGAGGCTGCTTTTCCGAGGAGGGAACCAAATTTTTCGAAACCCTTCAAAACAGCAATAAAGTTTGCAGCCAACGAACTAGAATACGATGAAGAAGAAACGATAAGGCCAACAGATGAACAAGTGGCAGCTTTTCAAGGGGACGGAGCCCAGTCTCCACGGAAGTATGCAGATGCAACTAAGTTAATCTGTTGGAACTGTAAGGCCCCAGGTCACACTTATTTTGAATGTGGTTCTGAGGTGCTTAGCGTATTCTGTTACAAGTGTGGTAAGGAAGGGGTAAAAACTCCTCGATGCTCAAGGTGCAACCCGGAAAACCGGTCGAAGAACGCGAACTCTTCGGGGGAGTCGCGTTCGACTCAACCTCAAAACCCCCACTAGCACCGTTTTTCGGAACCAGCTGTATGACTGAGAAAATGCTTGATAAAATAGAAAAAGATAACCCTAGAATACAAATATTAAAAAGACCACACAATGAAGATAGAAATAAATTAGTCAATTCGAACCCTCCTTATTTAAAACCGTTACATCAGAGAATTTTAGAGTACAACCAGGCCCGTGACAGAATTTTTAATAGTCATAAATATACAGTAGCCAATAATGTTTTAAAAGCCAGAGAAAGGTATCGAGCTAGGAAAGAGCAACGAGCAAATATATCTTCTACTATAGTAGATGTTAGCTCAGATCCTAGGCCGTACGCCAAGATTTTGATAGGAAACAGAGAATTACTAGGTCTTTTAGACAGCGCGGCCAGTATAAGTATTATGGGTAAAAATTGCTTACAGCTGGTCCACACTCTCAATGTTCCAGTGATATCGTTGAAGTCCGACGTTAAAACGCAGAATATTGTAGGGAAAATCAAAGTGCCTGTTAAATATAAAGAAGAAGAGAAACAAATAACGTTTTTCTTGGTCCCTAGCTTAGACCAAGAACTCTACCTAGGAGTTGATTTTTGGCGTACGTTTCAACTGGCTCCGAACATAATCCGTTTAATTTCCGGGCCCGAAGAGGTTGACCTTTCAAATGCTCACCAGTTGACTCTGGAACAGCAAACCAGATTGGATGCAGTCAGGCAGAAATTTCTCTGTTTTGACCGCGACGGACTAGGTAAGACGACGCTCATGGAGCATGTCATAGATACGGGAGATGCGGCCCCTGTGAAGCAGCGTCACTACCCTGTTTCGCCAGCGGTACAAGCCATTTTGTATGAAGAGTTAGACCGGATGTTGAGTCTCGGAGTTATAGAGGAGAGTGAGAGTCCGTGGTGTTCGCCGGTAGTTCTCTTGCGAAAACCTGGAAAAAATCGACTTTGTCTAGATTCTCGCAAGGTGAACTCACTGACGAAGAAAAACGCGAATCCTCTCCCCCATATCGAAGGGCTCCTCAGCCTGCTACCAGATACTTATTACATTAGTAGTATAGATCTCAAGGAAGCATTCTGGCAAATACCTCTGGAGAGACAGAGTAGGGAAAAGACTGCCTTTGCGGTACCGGGAAGACCCTTGTACCAATTTACTGTCATGCCTTTTGGGTTGTGCAATGCAGCCCAAAGGTTATGCCAGTTAATGGACAAGGTGATTCCTGCACGACTCAGGGATCGGGTGTTCGTGTATTTGGATGATCTGCTCATCATGGCGCCGGATTTCCAAACCCATATCACCCTGATAGAAGAAGTAGCTGAATGCTTACGTAAGGCGAATCTCACCATCAACATGAAAAAGTCGAAGTTCTGCTTCAAAGAACTGAAGTATTTGGGGTTCATTGTTGGTGGTGGGAAGCTCAAAACGGATCCGGCAAAGGTGGAAGCAATAAGGAACTTCCCTCTTCCCAAAACTCCACGTCAGGTTCGGCGGCTACTGGGTCTAGCGGGGTGGTATCGCAAGTTTATCAGAGATTTTTCGAGTCTGACTGCACCCTTGACAGAGCTACTTAAGAAAAATAACGGCAAATTCCAAATGACGGAAGAGGCACTGGAAGCGTTTGAAAGGTTGAAAAAAGCTCTCACCACCGCACCCGTGTTGTCTCATCCGGACTTCACGAAAAAATTTTATATTCAGTGTGATGCGTCGGATATGGGCATCGGCGCGGTATTGTTTCAGAAAAATTCCAATGAGGAAGAGGTCCCCATTGCATATTTCTCCCAGAAGTTTAACAAGAGCCAGAGGAACTACAGCGTCACCGAGAAGGAGTGCATGGCTGCCGTGATGGCCATAAAAAAGTTCAGGCCGTATGTCGAAGGCATGGATTTCACAGTGATCACCGATCACTCCAGTCTTCAATGGCTTATGACCATGAAGGACCTAAGTGGCAAACTAGCTAGGTGGAGCTTGTTACTACAGTCCTATGTCTTCGACATACAGCACCGAAAGGGCTCGCTGAACGTGGTTCCGGACACTCTTTCTCGGGTACATGTGGATTCTCTGGTACTTGAAGAAGTAGCGCCTCTTATAGACTTAGAGTCGGACGAGTTTCACTCTGAAGAGTATACAAATCTTATAGAAACAATTAAGGCGAATCCCGACGAATTGCCTGATTTGAAAGTCGAAGATGGCTTTGTGTATAAGCGGGCTTTCAGATGCCAAGGGGACGAAATCATGTTTGAGCATTCATGGTTACTGTGGATACCGTCGGAGCTCACGGAAGAAATCATATCCAAAGCTCATAATCCTCCAAAAGTAGCTCACGGGGGAATTTCAAAAACTCTCTACAGGATTCGTCAACATTTCTATTGGCCTAATATGACAGTCCAAATCCGTCGTTACGTTTCTAAATGTTCTGTGTGTAAACAGTCTAAGGCTACAAATCAACTCTCCCGTCCACCTATAAAAACGTCATACTGTTCTAATCGTCCGTTCGAAAAGCTATATGTTGACTTCTTAGGCCCTTACCCCAGGTCAAAGACGGGTAACGCCTATGTGTTTATTGTTTTGGATCATTTGTCAAAATTCATATTTTTAAAGGCTCTGAGAAACGCCAACTCCTCGAGCATCATGAAGTTCCTACGTGAGGATGTTTTTAGTATGTTTGGGGTTCCGAACGTAATTCACTCCGATAACGGCAAGCAATTTTTAGCCAACGATTTTCAGAAGTTTTTATCCAACTATGGAATTAGACACTTTAAAACCGCCAACTATGCCCCGCAATCGAATGCGTCGGAGAGGGTTAACCGCACTCTGTTAGCGGCTATCCGGTCTTATCTGAAAACCGACCAACGCGAATGGGATCTTCACCTATGCGATATTGCCTGCGCTTTAAGAAGTTCTGTTCATAGCTCTATCGGCGTGTCACCATATTATGCTCTGTTTGGAACTAATATGATGACCCACGGTAGTTGCTATGAACTAGCACGGAAACTGAACGCGGTAGACGACAGCGAGCTGCTAACCCTTCCCCGGAAAGATCGGTTGCAGTGTTTACGAAATCAAATACGAGAAAATATCGCAAGAGCCAATGATCGGTCAGCTAAGACCTATAACACACGCACTAAGAACGTTAGGTTCCTGCCGGGACAGGAAGTATATCGAAAAAACTTTGTTTTGAGTGATTCGGCTAAGTATATGTCCGCCAAGCTCTCACCGAAGTTCGTAAAATGCCGAATAGTTCAGCAAATCGGTAATCAAATGTTTGAATTAGAGAATTTATCAGGAAAAAAGATTGGGGTATTTCATGCCAAAGACCTCAAGCAATAATCATACGTATGTTGGTAATTGGATGTTGTGTTTCCATCCGCTGGACTAAAAAATAGTATTACCCAGTGTTTCATAGAATGGGTAGTAATTGCTAAGCAACTTCCTGAATTATTTGTTATCGTCATAGACCGCACTGAACTATTAAGGGTTCAGCATTATTTTTTTGCGAAACTAAAAGTAGTTTCATTCATAGGCGGTTACTACAGAATAACCATTACTCTTCGTAAACCATTTCGATAATCGTGCCGAATGTTCGTTAAGAAAGTTATATTACGTTAACTGAAGTGTCGGTTACTTATTGGTACCCCCAGTCATAGTAACTCTATGAAAGCTAAGACAGAGTCTAGTCGACCCACCGTATTGATAGCCATGATGGTAAATAGTTTTGAACTATATGAATAATACCCTACACTTGGTATCCTAAAAGGTTAAGTGTTGTAGTTTCTGTAAATTTCTGTTTAATTCACTGGGTATATCTTCCGGATAATACATCTAGTCACACAAAGCAATTTTAATGTAGAAACCGAGTTCACTTGATACCAAAAACACTACTTACGATACCTTCCATAAAATGAAAACTCATTGATTTCCTTTATTTATTATGGTATCTGGGAACTTAAGATAATATAGGTATACATATATCCGTATACACACCTATATATTATATTATGGCTTACTCGTATTAAATATAACTTACACAAAGTACTCGGGTCTAAAGACATAAATCCCTGAATCGGGCAATACCCAGATTTCCTGCCAGCTATAATCGAGATCACCTCGTCCTAAGCAGCATACGAAACTGTGATTCTACTGTGATAAAGACCCTACACTGTGATAATTCTGTCTGTGATATTTTTTTTCTTATTTACACTTTTGATCGTTATCTATACCCTTAGCATTAGTTATATATGTAATTAATGCGATGTCTGCATTTCTATTTATTAATTTCTATATTCATAAACACATTAGAGACATGAAAAGTGTCTGGCGTCCTCCCCATTACATAAACGACATCGTTAAAAGGTACTCTGCGTACCAAGAACTTCCTGTTAATAGGAGTTCGATCAAGCAAAGTTAATTCGAAAGTTAAAAGGAAGTAACTGAATCTATCGTTCACACTATGCCGGTGAGCCGTCCCATTGGCGGGCTGCGTAAGCATACAATTCACTCGCTTTGCCTGACCTCGGATTTTCTAAGAGTATGAAACTAACTTTGCCCAGCTGAATCCATGTTCATAGTTGCAAATTCCGTTCTTGTAATGATTGACCCGATATCCGTAGTAAATGTTTTATAAGTCACATAGTACCCGTATGAGAGAAAAGATTGATTAGTATATTATTATTTAGTAGTTAATTTATGAAGACTGTACAGTACCTAATAGTTAAGAAACCTCCGAAGATAGAATTCATTCTTAACTAGGACTAGGAAACACTACAAACTCCGTTTTAACAAAACCCTTTATGCATATTCTCCATTAGTTCTTCTTACGATTGGTATGCTCTACATCGTACCTGATAATTTAGAAAATTGATCTAACAACTTACCTATGCGTACTCTCACTTTGTACAGGAAATCAACACGGGTCAATCCTCATCAAGTTAAAATACTTTTATTTACTTTAGATATTTGTTTCCTTTATTAGTACATGCCTTAGTTTAAGCCTCCGAGACTTAGAAGGTCTATCTTTAAAAAAATCCGATAGACCTTAAAACTGTGATAAGCCTAGCTGTGATTTTTTTTTGTTTGTTATACTTATAGATTAATTTATATATTTTTATTTTAGCGGTGTATTGTTTTTGTTTTCTCAACATATGGTTAATCACCGCTTATAATCTGCCAGGGGGCAAAGCTACCTCTTAGCCGAAGACTCAAGTGATTCAAGTTCTGTCCCTGGAACAGAACAATAGTCAGCCGAGGCTAATTAGATCCGACCACAAACTATGGTATTCCACTTAGTGCAACCTAAAAGAAATCATATAAAAAAAAAAAAAAATTATAAAATATTATTAATCCCTTAGGGGTGAATACGAACTTACGGATGTAGTGTAAAGGTACCACAGGCAAACTAAACCTAACAAAGCTGCAATCCCGAAGTATAATAATGTTCCAATCATGCCCGGCATTCTATCGTGGGTTGATTCCCCACTAGGAAATCCTCTTTTTCCAGGTACAGGTATCGACTGTTAGTCCTTATTGTTCGTCCTTTTGTCGGAATGTATCCAACAAAGTCCGAACATTTGTTACGGACACCGATCCTCCTAAACGAATTAAGGATCTAAAAGTAAATATTAAATTAATTAGAACTTGTTTTTTCTCTAAACAAATTTGACAGGAGAAAGAATTCTAAGTAAGAACGAAAAAAAAAAAAACAGGTAAAAGAACCACAAACTTCCAATCACTGGAAGTGTTGATGGAATTATTATTATGTTGGGAGTGCCTCCAAGAGTTTACTGAACGGAGAGATGGAGGTTATATTTTATTCTTCGGCTCTGTCAAAGGGACCGATGGAAATTATTTGGCACTCTGAAGTATAGGCTGGCCTAACTCTCAAAGAGGGCATTGGGGTGGCTGCTAGAAAGTAATTTAAAACATATAGTATTCGAGGAAGATCTGAGTTTATTGCACCTATTCGGAGGTACCAAGTTAAATTGAACAACTCGGTTAGCTTAGAATGATCGCTCCGTGTAAATCCCAGGAGTGGAGACTGGAAACCGAGCGAGGTAGGGCTTTTGAGTTACCCTGTGGCTTGGAAGGCCTATGTCAAAAAAAAGAGGGGAAGAGTTGTATATACCAAGTTCGACAGGGAATAACGTAACGAGTGCCGCCTGGTGGAAGTCGATTGAGGGGGGAAGGAAAACAGAAAAAAACAGTGGTGTGGGGTGATGAATACGGTGCCTATGTACATCGGCAGGTTGTACTGTTTTTTTGATTATTATATTTTGATGATCAGGATCAGTTGAAAATATCCTCGCGCGGTTGGCAGTTCACCCGATCAGGTAGTCCACGGTGTAATTTTGTGGAAAAAGAACTAAACATAAAAGAAACTGTAGTGCAACCCTAAAAGAAGCATAAGTTAATCGAAATAAAAGAAAAGACACGAAATAAGCAAGTCAAGGAAATAGGATATTTCAACTTAACCAAGAAAAAAAAAAGAAATAAGAAAAAAAGGTGAGTCGGAAACGAGAAAAAAAATAAATTTTTTTTATTGAAAGAAAGAAAACAAAATTGAAAAAGTATTAAACTTCACTAATGGTGTTCCATCGGTATTTTACTAGGAGTTTTGGGCGGTCATATTATTATTAACCATCAGGAGTTGTGGCCGCCCACCCTTAATTTTGCTGAACGGCTCATCCTGGCATTTCGCCTGTGGGCGAATAAGACGTCTGAGCGGTTCATTTGTGGCCAAGACGGTAATTCCTCATTTCATCCTGCCAGCGAAGTCGAGCCCGCCAAGAGGGACGAAGAGAACCGCGCAGGACCCAAAAGAAAAAGAAGGAAATAACGAAAAGTAGCCAGAGGTCACGTGAGTTAGTCAAGAAAGAACAAAAAACCGAAAAAAAAAACCAACACAATCAGTAAATCAAAACTAAGAAAAGTAAATTCAAAACCGACAAAAAGAAAAAAAAAAAAAAAATTAAATTATATTAGAGCCAAAAGGCTTAGTCTATAACGTAAACCAAATGTTTCTTGTTTTGGCGTGGAAGTTTTTATTGTTCCACCTTCATAGGTATATAAATTTATTTTTGTGGATGTGATTTATTTTATATAATTCTTTTCGTTTTATAAATTTCTAAAATATAGTGTAAGTGGTATGAGATAGTTCCCCAGGTCATTGTATTATCACTTTTAATTTATTTATTGGTTTATCATCTACCTCCATCGAGCTCCTTGAAGGTAGGGTCCTAGCATTGTTAAGAAAATACGCGCGTTTTATCAAACCAAGTCCTATTACCCAAAAAGGGGTCTCAGTTTTTAAGCGGCGTCGGTAGAGCACTTAGGGAATATCTGTCTCACATTACTCAAGTAAAAGATTAAAAAAAAAAAAAAAATTCAATTCAAGATTCAATTTATTTAATATAACTTTAAAAAGCTTAAAATCAAAAAAGGTAAATTGAGAGAAAGAATAAAGAATAAAGTAAGCAATTTATCCTTAAAGAGTTAAATGTAAAAGTAAAGATGCCATTGAACCTAATGTTAAACTTTGTCAAGAATTATTGTTAAATTTTGCCACACGTTGATTTATGTCATTCATGAAAAATTCGGATATGTATCGGAGAGTATTTCATTTTTATATTTTCTATGTGTAATAAAACTTCCATAAACGACTTTCTATCGAAATTTTGAGGTATTTATTTGTTTCGTTTACACGAAACATGACATTGTGAAGATCTTTTTCAGGGGTGCTGAAGGACGGCTAAAGCGCTGGGAGCTCTAATGGAGTGACCCGATTGGTTCTAGTTAGTGACGTTTTGGGGGGAATCCAAACCGGGCCAAAGGATTCCAAGGTTGGGAGGGTTATGGTCAGCTGCAATGACATCCGCAGCACTCTTAGTATGGTGAAGTCCGTCCGACATCTTTTCAGATTTGGTTAATTCCGGCCTGATTTATGTTTTTGGCTGCAGGCGAGGTTGAGTTCCCGGGGGCAAGATCCCCCCCCGTCCAACGAGCTGACGCCGAGCATACGCGAGCAGGCCGCGTCCCCGGGGCTTGACATTCCATCCTTTTTCCAAACCTATCCTTTTCCTAGTTTCCTACCCTTTCTCTTTTCCCATCCTACTTCCATATAGACTCCTCACCTCCTCTTGCCTCGCAACAAATGATTTACGTTTTACTCTCGGGGTATTTACCGTTATAACTGTGGTCGCTGCTGACCTAGATCGACGATCGCTTATCAACACTTGATGGAGTAAGAATTACATCTTCGTCGAATCCACCGTTTGCAGTTTTCTTACGCAAGAAAGCGGTTTGGGCATTTTTAAGTATTTTCTGTAGATCCCTGTTTGGCCCAGCAGTGCTAGCAGTCTTGAGTTTCTTCATTTTCTTTAAATTGCTTTTTGCTTTCCTACCTTGCCTCTTGACACGGATTCGAACGGGCTGAGGTATGTCGTTGGTTGTCCAGCAGCTTTGTCAGGAGTAACATGAATTTCATCAGTGGCTTTGATTTTATTCTCACCTTCAAGTGTACTTGCATTCGGTTGGACAATCGAGTAACGAAGGAAATTTAATTTCTCTCCATCAACTGGATATGCCATCGCGTCATCTACTGGGCTCACCAATTGATCCATTTCAACAAAAAGCGAGTTGGAACTTGATTCCTTCTACGATAACGACTTTCTCTTGGTTGATGTGACAAAGTTGAGGAAGGATAGGCCTGATTGCCATCGGTTGGAGTTTCTGGTTTCTGTTCCGAGGGTTTTCCGACTTCAGCTCGAGTCTTTTGGACTGATTTGCCATTCAATTTGACTGTCGGTGCCCCCCGTCGAAAAGTGTTTCCAGTGACTGCCACAAAAGCATTCGAAATCGATGAACTGGATTTCTTTGGAGCCTTGAATGTTGGCCGTTTGATTGGCGGAAAACCTGATTTTGCCTTTAATAGATTAGCATTGACTTTGGATTTTGGAGGAACTTGCTGGGTATTTACTTTAGTGTTAATGTTTGATTTCGGATTAAAAGGCGTCTTTGCTATAATAGTTTTACCAGAAATAGTCGGTACAATTACTCCTTTTGGAACTGGCATTTGCTTCGTATGGCCATCAGCTTGCTGTGCCTTCGATTCGTGTATTCCATGTACCAAATTGTTCATCTTAACCGGTGTGAGTACGTTGGTGCTGGGATTCATCTCATTGGCATAGGATGGAGTTTCTGAAATATGTTTCGGTCGTTTTTCTGGTCCTGCTAAATCATTTAAAACTGACTGCATTATATTTACTTGTGGATGTACCCCCTCGAAAATGAGTGCTTATAGTAACTAGAATAAAAGCATTGGAAATCGATGAATTACATTTTTTCGGGGGCTTGAATATTGTCCGCTTGATTGCAGGCAGAACAGTCTTGGGTTTCAATAGAACGGAATTGTCTATTCGTTTTCGAAGAAGCTCTTCCATATTGGCTGCGGTTTCCAGCATCGGTTTGCTGTTTAATGGTATTTTGGTCGCTTTAGTAGTTTCTACACAGGTCTTTTCAGAAGTAGGCTTGTCTTATTAAAGGAATCCAATAGAAATTGGATTGGATTTCGTCCTGGGAGATTACTTCTTAAAATTGGTTCCAGACTTCAGTCTTTTCTGGCGAATGTAGAGCTATTAGTGCTTGAATGGCTTCTTGAGCTACATCAGACCATTTATAAGTTCTGGTACTGAACTCTGTAATTCGTGTGCGTCTCTTCACTGCGTCTGAAAAATAACAAAACTATTTCCAAGATTATTATACTTTTAAAAGTAGAATTAGCATGAATCAAACGTACAATTAAAATTCAATGCCGAAAATCTATTTTACGTAAACAAAAAACAAGACAGCAACAAACCAAATTGTCAAAAGTTACACCATGTTTTCCGCGTTTGCACCAAGAGAGCTAGTAACGCTTGGTTGTACAGGATGAACCATCGTGAAGTTGGGCTCTGGCAGTCCATGTATAATATGTCAATGGGGGGTTCACATGGAAGAACATATGGTTGTACAACATGGTTATATGAGCAAATAACTATGCACACTACTTTGCGTTCACATGGGATACTGATGTTGTCGAACATCATTATTTTTATATCTTAGAAGTGAACGGAAGCAGTAGGTGTGTTTTTTTTGCAAGTCCATATAGAATTGTAAAAAAAAACGACATCGGGATTTAGGAGCTTTTTTTCCACATAGCTGGAAGCACTGTGTACGCTATGACATTTGTCAGCTTATTGACGACTAGCATCAACCAATCCAAAAACTTCACTTTTGACGTCTCTGAGCAAATTATCGATAACATATAGATAATACTATTTTGGCATCACCATTTTTATCGGGTCTTAGATTAACGCTCGATAATTATCTGGTCTTAGCTAACTCTGTATAGATTTAAGTAGTTGTTGCATTTGCATGTAAAGCGCTTAGTCCCGATGTCGTTTTTTTTTTACAATTCTATATGGAGTTGCAAAAAAAACACACCTAGTATGGCGATACAAATTTTGGCAGCCATATTTATGAACGATATCCTTAAAGAGGAAGAAAGCATGAAACTTGCATTTTCTTCCACTTCTTCATATTTTGTTAGGAGTTTTTGATATGATTTTAATTTTAAATTCTTATCTCTATAAATTTCACTTTTTATTTTCCACAATTCTGGTAAATTTCTAATCTAATTTTTGTAAAGTTCAAAAAAATCTTTCTAAAACTCATTCACTCCTATTACAGAATTCGGCGAATGAGCTAAAGTGACAGTTTCAATTAATTTCCAAACTTTTGCTATTACTGAATCCGACGAATGAAAGTTGAACGAATGTCGGTAACAATCACTGCACCACCGACATTTTGCAATTTCGAGATGAATCTGAAGTGAATTTTTGATTAAACGAAAAAAAAAACCAAAATAAACAATGCTGGAAAGCACAAAAATGTATGTAAGTCAAAAGCTTATCATACTGAATATTAAAGTGTTTGTTTAACAAATTTTAATAGGAAACGGACAACTAACAACGCAACTGGAAAGCCAGAAATCTAAAAAAAAAAGAGAGAACACACGATTGGTATTGAACCGTCCTCCATCCAAGTACTAACCACTCATAACGATGCTTGATTTCGTTGATCGATAGCGATACTATTATCAAAGCATAAGCCGGTTGACTAAATGTCTGTAGCTGACAGTGTCGATACGAAAGTTCATAAATGATAAGGTAACTTTAGGAATCGGCAATGTAGTTCATCCGGCGAATTTTATAATTCAGTTTTACAGCAGATGCGAAAGGTCAACGGATCGAGACAACTCACCGGGAGTAAGATTCTACGAATTCTGTAATCGACATGATTATTTGGTATAGATGCCATTTTTCCATTGAATGTTTTATGGCCGAGACAATTAACCTAATGAACAAAAATATCAAAGTTGTCAACATCTGTTCACACAGGTTGGTTGGTTGGACGAGCTACCCAGGTTTCAAAAAATTTTGAAAACCATGCAACATTGGTTGGTTTTGCGTTCGAATGATAGAACATTGATGGTTATCGAACCATGTTGTATAAGATGTTCTTCCATGTGAACACCCCTATAGATAGAGGCTGCGTTCGCCTCGTAGACCGATAGGGTATCTAATGTCGATTTCCTTTACACACTAGGGATTTTAGGTATTTCGATCCCTTGTCAAATTTTGTCTTTTAGTGTGCGTATTTCGTATATGTACATGTAAATCCCTCTCCAAATACGGATTCGAAGGATTTGATCTCTGTCAAAAAAATCGATTTTTTTGGTGTGAAGGAATGTAAAATCTGTCGTAAAAGTCAAAATTTGACAAGGGATCGAAATCCCTAAAATCCCTAGTGTGTAAAGGAAATCGACATAAGATACTTTAGAATCCGATACGTTGTCGAACGACCGAAACTGGATAGGTAACATTGTCAAAGTAAAAAAAACGACGTGACTCGACCAGGGTTGGCCAAATTAACTACATGCCTAATATACTACAATTTGTTAAGTCTGCAACATAAGTAGTTAATTCATAAAAAAAATAGAATAAGGGAAACCAAAAAATTTTGCACATTTATGATGTTATGAAGGTGAAAATGTTTCATTTACCATAAGGATGAACATTCTAGAAATTTTACATGATAGATAGAGTGGTAAGACAAACAATTTTCTTAATGAAAGGATATGGATTATGAACACATGATTTAAAGATATTTTTTAATGCTAAATTTACTGTACAAGGTACATACATACAAATATGTAATTAAAACCAAGAACTGGTAGTTATATTGAAACTTGAAACTGTTTATATTTAAGAAGCGCAGCACACGTTTCGAAGAGAGCTCCAGTACGATCATTTTCCATTTTAATTGGAGTAAGTCCACATTCAGCCCAATAATTATGTAGCTTTCGACCAGCCATTTTCAATTCGCTTATTAAAAATGAATAAGCCCAACCGACATACTCTCCAGAGTTAAAGCTCTTCAAATCTGAAAAAACTCCCATACAACTCTCTTATATCTCAATGCTATACCAAAGTATCAATGTCTGGGTTTCATAACATTTTTATTTTAAAAAGTTAACACTTTTGCAATTTAAAACTACTTATATCTTATAGCTAAACTATTTTCTTTTCTTGCAATTAGATTATATAAGCTAATAGTCTTACAAGAATCCTTTTCTGAAAAGTCAACTCTAAATATGTCTGCTATCGAGCCATGATCTCGTCATCAAAGAAATAACTACATTATCACTTAATTATATCTTAATTCTGGCAACATCGTGAGGTTACTAAAAAGATCAAACGTCAAATTATTCTAGTAATTATTCATTCCTAATTTGCCACCGAAAAGAAGACTTGGAGTATCCTACGAAAATAATAAAATTCTTCACTTTTGTAAGTTTATTTCTCATAATTTTGATATTGTTGTTTAATGTACTTTCTTTATTAAGAAAATAAAATCATTTATTATCTGACGGGATATTTCGTTTTTTATTAGGGAGAAGTTGGATCAAGTTGGCTAGTAGGCCAACAATGTCCATATAATCCCATAAAAAGTCATGTTTGAGAGTTAAGGTCATTTCATACTTCTATGAAAATACCTGAGTTTAATACCTCCTATATCAAGAAACAATCTGAAGTTCAAAGAATAAAAATGCAACAAGCACAACTACTCACAAACTTCACTTTTCTAAATTAGTAAATTAGTACTAGACGTGATAAATGTTAAGAAGTTACAGTTCGGCCAACCCTGATGTACTCGACAAAAAAGAAAATACATATATCAGCTGAAATGTCAGCTGTTCTTCAAAATTCTCCTTGGATAGTTTAGTATACCAAATATTTTTGGATAGCTTTAGATTTCTGCTTGACATCAGCTGTTTCGTCCATCAACCGATTTTTCCTATGGGATTACAACAACACAAACATGTCCAGATACCCTTGGATACGTAGGCGAACGCGACCGATACTTGATTGCGTTGCTCATTCTTTCTCTTGCATTTGGCGGCTTAACCGAAGAAGTAGCTGTTGTAGTTCAAAACCAGAAACACTTTAACATTAAAACACGATGTTTTCGATAAGACAGTTTATTGAGAAGTGACCATGTCAAATTGCAAAACAGTTAACGAAAGCTTTATGTATAACTAACATGAAGCAGAATAACTGCTATTCGAGACGATCATACGATAGTATGAGATGGCACGATAGATGTAGAACCAAATGTGTTGGTTCTTATAGTTCTTATATATTTTAATTTTAGGAAAAGTACAGTGTAACAAAGACATCTTTTTGTTGGTAAATTATTATTGACTACACTGTGTTATTAAAATTAATAAATAAGTATTTTATAAATTCGAAAAGTATTTTATTTTCTTGTATGACCCAAGGTCATAAAATTTTCGATACAAATATAAAAATATTGAAACGTCTCTTGTATGCAATTTTTTCGATATTCTTGTTAGATTTAAAAATGGTTTTCAGAACTACCTAGAAATAAGTAGTAACACCAAAGAATAACCGTTACAAGCGAAATTTTAAACATTCGATACTTATAAAAAACTTAACAGATGTCATAGAGTACTGAGAGCTCGAAAGCTTGGCCAAACTAAATCATTCCTTTTACTTTCGCTAAAAGCAATATAAAAACATTTCCAGCCCTATTTATTAGAATTCACTGATACTCGTTCCAACCTAAGAATAGTTAAACCAATTTGGATTATCAAAAATATTGTCAAAAAATCGCCAATCTAAAACTCTGGTTATTATAAACGTAAACAAACCACAGCTGATTTCCATTATTATTCAATACCGTTACTTATAGCTGCCATCACTTGTTAATCATTTGGGATATGCTCTTTTCTTTTACCATCGCTATATAGCTCTTTAGAGAAGGCAAATGTACTTGCAGCTCATTTTGCTGCTAACTCCACGTTGCCTGTTAGCAACATTGCCCCTCCTGTACTTGAGAACGTAAATCACTCAATGGGACAGGTATATTTCCGCATTCGTACAGTTGCAAGAGCACTTCGAGATCTTGATATAAACAAATCCGCTGGTCCTGATGGTATACCCCCCATTCTTCTGAAGAGGTTTTCTTCATCGCTGGCATAACCATTGCGTAAGCTTTTCCATCGATCCTACTGTTCTGGAATCTTCCCTAGAAGATGGAAAACAGCATTTGTCCAGCCTGTTCCTTAAAAAGGTGACCCTTCCTCCCCCTCGTCCTATCGACCAATCGCACTTACGTCCCTTCTTTCCAAGGTCATGGAATCTCTGATAAATCATCAGCTCAAGAAATATCTCGAAGATCGAAAGCTTCTTAATGACCGGCAATACGGCTTTCGCAGCAATCGGTCCACTGGTGATCTGATAGCATATCTCACCGAAGAGTGGAACAGATCTTTACATTGTTTTGGAGAAAGTAAGATTATTATTGCGCTTGATATTTATAAGGCATTTGATAGAGTTTGGCACCAGGCTCTCTTACGGAAAAAGCGTGCGTTTGGCATCAACAAAACCCTTATTCGTTGGATTAGAAATTACCTTCTAGATCGTTCAATACATGTTGTATTGGACGGTTTTAAGTCTGATCTTCAAAAAATAAATGCTGGTGTTCCCCAGGGTTCCGTTTTGTCTCCGACTCTCTTCCTCATTTTTATAAATGATCTCTTGTCTGAAACTTCTAATCCACTTCATTGTTTTGCCGACGCGACGACTCTACTCTCAGCTTTTCGTACTCGTTTTCAAATTCACGTCCATCTCCTTCGGAAGTGGAATTGCAACGGTATCGTATGATACTTGGGGGTGGCCGTGGCACGATGGTTATGTGCTTGCCTGTCAACCTCATGATCACAGGTTCGATCCCTGCCGTCGTCTATGTCGTTTTAATTCCATTAAAACCTTCTAAAAATTGTCATCAATGGGTTGCTGGTTTACTCATTACATGTTGTTCAGGCATAACACTAACAACATGTAATTGCGTTAAACTAGTATTGCCAACAACGATGAACATGAATAAAATAATGCGAATTATAAAAGCCACATAGAAAAAAAGACACGGCATTTCTCCGCTTTAGCTCAGCCGCCATCCCTGGAGATAAAAATATCTGAGACAACCAACAACAGTCTCAGAACATCGTGCCACACATCTTTCCTATCCTTCTTTCTCTTCATTAACTTCACGCACGCGCTGTGTTGAAACAATTAAAGGGTAATCAAAATCCCTTGAGCGCGGGTAGATTATAAAAAAAAAAAAAAAAAGCTCATTAAACTCCGATCTTTACAGCATTGTTAAATGGGGTAAAAAAACCGTGTGGAGTTTAATGCTTCGAAAACTCAATGCTGTCTATTGTCGTTGAAGCAAAATATAAACCCTATTAGACCGAGAGCCCACAGCAATTTTTGGGTGTGATTGATAACAAAAAATAATTAGCATAATTAGATAGGCCTTTTTTTTTTATAGGCTGTGGGCTCTTAGTCTATATGCCATTTGTCCTTAAATGACACTTGCATCAAAGAAACCGAAAAGCTCTCAGTACTCGGTATGTGTGTTAACGACAATCTTCGTTGGAATGATCACATACTCAAGACCGCCAAGAATGCTGCTAAATGCTTAGGATTTCTATATCAATATAAGAAATTTTTCACCCCTTCTGATCTGGCTACCATTTATAAGGCGTTTATACGCCCAAAACTCGAGTATAACTCAAACCTTTGGGCAGGCGCTGCTAAATCTTCTCTCCATTTATTGGATAGAATTCAGAATAGAGCGTTAAAACTGATTGGAAACAGAGCTATTATGGATCCATCTCTTGAACACCGTCGGAATGTTTCATGTATTTCCCTGTTTTATCGCTTCTTTCACAAGCAATGCTCACTCGAAGTAGCCAGTTGCATTCCTCCCCTTTATCAATTCACCCGTGATACCCGCTTCGCTAGGAATGCTCATCAGTTCACCCTTTTGAGCCTAACTTCGGTCATACCGTCAAATATAGAGATTCGTTTTTTAGTCGCACAACACGATTATGGAATAACTTACAAGGCACAGTTTTCCCCTGCCATTTCAATTTGCAAACATTCAAAACCAATGTTAATCGACACCCCCCTTTCTCTCCCCTCCTAATTTCCCCCTCGCCGGTGCTGTGTTTATAACTTTATAAGGGTCTCGTAACATACCCTTGAGCGCGAGTGAATTATAAAAAAAAAAAAAAATATCCGAAACAAAATTTGTCCCAGGAAAAAAATGTATGGGAGACAAAATTTTTCCCGATCTGCGTACTAGGCTTATCTCTGCAACGGGTTGCCTTACAAAAGTCGTTCATACCTTTTTGGAATCTCGTCTTGATGCTTTCAAGAGAAGAATCAGCACCTTTTACATAAAACTAGTTTTGACAAAAATCACTTTCGGAAATACGGTGGCTATCAAAATTTGTCCTGCAAAATAATGCTTGTATCATTCTTTTTCCTGCTGCAATGCTGCGTACTGCTCGGAAAAATATTCAAGACAAAATTTGTCCCAGGAAAATAAATTTACGGGAGAAAAAAATTTTCCCGATCTGCGTACTAGGCTTTAGAGTAAACGAAAGAATATAAATCATTTTAAATGCAAAATGACTATCCATTTTGTCGTACCAACAAAAAGTTAAGAAATTGTTTACACACCTTTTTTGTAAATTTCACACGTTGTCTTGCCAAAATGACATTTAAATAATACAGGCCTTAAATCTCCTGTGAACCAGTCTTACCCCCCTATTATGGAAGACAACTCAACTATAGTTTAGTTGTAATTCTTAGAATTGGTATTATCGATCACAACCAGTTGACTGTCAAAGCACAACCAGTTGTCGATTAGCAGACAACTAACAAAATGGCCGACTTTTCAGTTGTCTCTTTGTATTATGTAAGTAAGTTGAGTTGTGCTTCGGTTGTAATAAGCGTGAAAATCCAGCAACTGGTTCAAAGCAGTTGTGTAGAACATTTTAATGAAAGAATCTGCATTCGGATAAAAAATATGGACACAAAACAGTAAGTTAAACAACAATTTTTATAAAAATAGAATGTAATGAGTGTATTTTAGTTTGAAAACTACATGGCCATCACAATTTGAACGACTTGGTGCTCTATGTTAGCTGAGCATTTATCCATTTTCCACAAATGAGTTCCTCAATTGCATCTACCACTTTTTTAATACAACAGACACTATCGATTGAGTCAGTCCTAAATTAAAATCATCACTTTGCACTCCTCTTAGACTGCTTTTACACGAAAACGATTTTTAATCTTTAATTCTCTTTTGACTTCCTTTCGATTGCATGAATGCTTTTAAACACAGCGATTTTTAATGAGAGTTAACTTTTCTTCTATTGAAAAGGAATCATCTCTCCGCACTCTTTACTCTAGTGAGTAGATCGAAGTTCACTGAGCGAACGCCAAAAATAAATGAAACATACCTGACAAGTAAAGAAAACCACAAAGAAAGAACGATAACTCTGCAATTTTTCCAACCCCAGAAATTTTGTGTACCCCCGCCACCACATACGTCTCTCTCCTACGGGCTTAAAAATCGCAAGGTAATATTGCTTCGTTTAAAAGCAGTCTTACTCTACTTACTTAAGTGAAATTCACAGAGCAAACGCCAAATAGAAATGAAACATACCCGAAAAATAAAGAAGGAAGTAAGATAACTCTGCAATTTTTCCAACCGCAGGAGTTTTGTATAACGACGCCACCGCAAGGTAATTGCATCGTTTAAAAGCAGTCTATGGAAATAAAGCTGCGGTGGCGATCTCTACTTGCGATAATTAAAGCATGCTCTGGGATTCATTGCTAGTGGAAACCGCATAGGGTTTAAAAATCGCAAATTGATAATGCAGCGTTTAAAAGCCCTCATTGTGAATGTGTTTATTCTAGACACCTACCGGAAGCATACTATTGGAAAATGTAATCGAACCTTCAAAGAAATGTCAAAACAAATACACTAATCGCAGCCAACTTCAAATTTCTTTCTTTTTTGACGTGCACTTTGTAAAAGCGGTGTGTAATTTTCTCTAAAAAATCACCAAATTTCTTAAACATCAATAAATGAAATAAAAATATACAATCACATTCTAATACAATTAATATTTACTAATGTGAAATCTTAGACATTTCTTAATTAATGTTTGAAAAATTTGGACAATTTTGTGGTGAAATGTGTTGACATCAAATTAATTGGATACAATTTATGTTACAGCTTCAAGATGACTATTCGACCAGCATACAGGCCAAAAATTGTAAAGAAGCGCACAAAGCATTT
Source organism: Philhelius festivus (assembly GCA_963931855.1). Taxonomy (NCBI): domain Eukaryota; kingdom Metazoa; phylum Arthropoda; class Insecta; order Diptera; family Syrphidae; genus Philhelius; species Philhelius festivus. Next base: position 124,983,163 of record OZ007555.1, on the reverse strand, counting down.
CATTCGTCATCAGTCTGACCGATATGCCAAGCTTTCTGTAAGTTTTTATTTTATTCACTTTGGTTTTCGTAATGTACAAATGTACCCTATTCATCATTGCAGGCAAAATGGCGTAAACCAAAAGGTATCGACAACAGAGTCCGTCGTCGTTTCAAGGGTCAATACTTGATGCCAAACATTGGTTATGGTTCCAACCAACGTACCCGCCACATGCTGCCTACTGGATTTAAAAAATTCCTGGTCCATAACGTTAAGGAACTCGAAGTCCTGATGATGCAAAACCGTGTGTACTGTGGTGAGATCGCCCATGGTGTATCTTCAAAGAAACGCAAGGAAATCGTTGAGCGCGCCAAGCAATTGGCTATTCGTTTAACGAATCCCAATGGTCGTCTGCGTTCACAAGAAAACGAATAAGCTATTATTAAGATTCTGTTTTTATTTTTTCGAAAATAGTACATGTACACTAGAAATATTGCTACCATCCCTTATAAAACAAGATGAAGAAACAAATTTTTAAAACAAAGTTTTTTGATTTATAAAGTGATTAGAAACAGTGAATTGTGTTATAAAGTCGGGGTAAACCCAACATTTTCCAATTTTTCGAAATAGACTGCCTTTAAGCCGAATTTGCTATTGATATCTTATGGATTTGCGTATTGAGTTATCCTGAATTTTCAGCCCTCGGCGTGACTTTAAAAACTAGGAGGTAGACTATTTCTTTTTCGCTAAATTCGTAATTTATACTAAATATTTTCTGGCCTTTATTGAAACATTCAGCCCTACTTCGCTATTCGAAGCTTTCAATTAACGTGGAAGTATAATTCACACAAGCGTTTTTCAGAAATTTATGTTTTACATCAAGCAAAAATCTGTCGCTGGTCAAATAAACAAAATAAAGTTGTGAAGGAAACATGTATTGAAAATAATTTGAAATTAAAAATTGCATTTTACAGATGTTAGATATATTTTTAAAAACCTGCAATATTTTTTATAATTTTCACGAACTAAAGAGATTATGACTACCCTTTTTTTTCGCTTTAACGACAGAAGGCAGCATTGCTGTTTCGAAGCATTGAATTCTACCCGGCTGTGGTTCCCCATTTGACAATGCTATCGAGATCCGAATTTAATGAGCTTATGATACGCTGCCGTTCTAGATCCACACCCGAAGAACAAGGACATGTATCTGGAATATGAGAAGCTTATATATAAGCAATATCAAATAATGTCGTTTCACTACAACGAAGAAGCTGGGGGTTTAGGAAAATCCAATATTGTTAAAATGGTGAGAGGATTGAAAATGAAAATAACGCTTATTGTCGCTCCTAGGGACATATACCTACCATATTAATAAATTGACAACCATATCAATTTATACGGTTTAATTCCTTCAAAAAATACCTAAGTTTCAATCTCATTTCTAAAATGTAATGGCGTTAGTTTTATAAAAAAAATAATAAATATGGTAGATTCAACTAAAATTAAATTAAATTTGGTGGTGCAACAGCTCGGAGTGAACCAGGACCTACTGACTTACAACTCTCAACCATTCCTGTGTGCGTGTTACCAGGAACGGAGGGGACCTACAATTTTCTGCCGATTCCGAACGGCTAATGAGGAGCACTTTCCATGACAAAAGATACTCTTGGAGAATTTGTCAATTCCTCGCAAGAGGCAGTACACCCCTGAAAAAAAACTTTCTAGCAGCGGCTGAGAATCGAACTTGAGACCTTCCGCATGACAGTCCAACGCACTAACCATTATGCCAAGGGGTACAACCACTGATCTCTATAATACTATTATAGAGATCAGTGGGTACAACTATGTTTATTTAAAAAAAATCTGATAAGCAGTTGTTTTAATTTAACACTGACCCAAAAATAAAAAAAGTCATTCTGGTGCTTTTTCGGTCTTATTTATCAAAAGTTGCAATATTTTTTCAGCATTTAAAATCATGTTGGTGTAGGACAATAATCCAAACCATAGTAATGTTGCACCATCATGTATGCAGCTTATCTCTTTTTTATTTGAGAAAGCTGATTGATTCTTAAATGAAAATAATTGAGCTTATTGCCGAGGAACGTCCTAACACCAAAAAACGTTTGTAATTTTTGTTCTCCAAAATTGTAGTAAGGAATAGTCCTTTATGCTAATAACGAGAATTCCATCATATTTTCTATAAATCCATAAATTAATCAAGCCCCCTTTTACGTGATACCAACTTGACGTGCGAAAAAAAGATAGCTAGCTAGAGATCCAACTGGCTTCAAGAAGCTTCTTGGTTGAGGTTCTAGGTGGTTAGTTACTATGCAATGGCAGGAAATTGAAATTTGATTCAATCAAATCGAGAAAACTTACTCATTCAAATTAGAGAACATTTATACCAGATTTTATCCACACAATCTCGTATCAAGTTATGCGCTAGAAAGTTTGTTCCATGTTTTATAATAGTGGAGATGTTTATAGCGGCTTATTATGCTCTCAAATGTAAGATAAGATTAAGAAATTTTATTTTTCAAATTGTTTTATATACAATTTTACTTAAAACTAACTTATTACAACGTTCTTCTTTTGTCTTTATACTCGTATAATGCTATTTGCTTAGAATATCATATTGATGTTTTCTTAGAAGTGTAATAATTTTTGACGAATGGAATTTGTATCCCCTGTAGAACTAATTGTTGTTCTTCTCGAAAAGGGTGCGTCGTCGTTATGGATGATTTCTTTCAATTGATCGTCAGTGATGGCTCGGGCCTATAGATACCTGTCAGTAGACTACTTTATGCTGAAGGAGTTGTTACACTTCTGAGTTGGGATGATCTTCCAGGTTCCTTAAAATTTTTCTGGAGAGCTGCATTTATTGACATTTATTTATTTATTTAAGCTTAATTCAAGCCTGTTACTTAAAACTAAACAAAAAAATTCTTAAAATTAGATTAATAATAATAGTAATAATAGGTTAGGGTGGAAAGTTGGGTCGGGAAATGAAGGTATAATTATTGGAGAGCATTTTTAAGGGCAGTTTTTGAACTACTTAAATCAAAAATAGTTGAGTTGTTAGCACTTCTAAGCATTCTTGTAAGTGGTTCATTTAGGCCGTAGTCGGTTCGGTGAAGGGGTATCCAGAAGAGTGGTATCGATCTGAGGCGAGATTGATTAGTGTTTTGCTTTATTTTGCGTAGCAAGCCTACGCAGTCGATACCTCCAGATAATAACTGGTGTAAAAATAGGAGGTCAGCATTATCTCGACGTACTCTTAAAGTCTGTAAATTTATAAGTTTAAGACGGTTTTCGTAGGATGGGAGTCTGAATGGGTCGTCCCATCCGAGGCCGCGCAAACAAAATCTTATAAATCTGCGCTGAACGGCTTCAATGCGCTGAATGTGGTCATGATAATAAGGTGACCAGGCGGGTGAGGCATATTCAAGAAGAGGACGTACAAAAGAAATGTATAAGGATTTTGTGACATAGGGATTTGAAAATTCCTTGGACCAACGCTTTACGAATCCTAGAGTTGAATTAGCCCTGTTAATAATAGAATCATAATGAGCTCGAAAATTTAGCTGATTGTCACAAATAACTCCTAAGTCACGAATAGATGTGACAACCGAGACTTGTTCATTATTCAAGAAATAATAACGCTGGGGGAGAGGGGGGCGTTTTCGAGAATAAGTAATGACTTGACACTTACTGACGTTAAGTTCGAGAAAATTATGACGGCACCAGGTAAGGAAATTATTTAGGTCGGTTTGTAGTTGCTGGGTATCTGCTGAGCATGTAATATGTTTAGAAATACGCATGTCATCAGCGTAAATCTCCAGGTCAGATCCTACTAAAGTAAGCTCAACGTCGTTTATACTTAACAAGAAGAGAAGGGGGCCAAGGTGACTACCTTGGGGAACGCCTGATGTTGAGCGGACAGGGTTGGAAGTACTTCCTCTGAACAAAACAGTGCCTATGCGATCACATAAATAGGACTGGACCCAAGATAAAAACGGAGATGGGAATCCATATGATTTCAATTTGAAAATAATTATATTGTGAGCGATCCTATCAAATGCTTTGCTGAAATCAGCTGCAACTGCATCAATTTCGTAACCTAATTCCATGGCACAAATAGTATTAGATACAAATTGAGTAAGATTAGATGTAGTTGATCTACCTTTAAGAAAGCCATGTTGCTTATCAGAAAAGAGTGATTCACAATGAAGAAGTAAATAATCGTGAACTAAACTCTCGAATAATTTAGGAATACATGAGAGCTTTGCTATCGGCCTATAATTTGAGACATCACTCTTAGATCCTTTTTTATGTATAGGGATAATGAAACAATCTTTCCATCGATTGGGAAACACACAGCAAGAAATAGATAGTTGAAATAGAGCAGTGAGTGGTTGAGCAAGTTTAGAGATGCATTTTTTAAGAACAATAGGATGAATACCGTCAGGACCCGATGAAAAATCGTCCTTAAGCTGGCGAACCTTGTTAATCACTGATAATTGACATATATTAATCGATGTCAAAGAGGTCTTGGCACAACCATTCATATAACTAAAAAAACCCAAGTCTACTTCAGAGTTATTAGAAGAAAATGCTTGGCCAAAAAAATCGGCGTAATAGTTAGAAATAGTTTTAGGATCAGCAGATGAGGCATTGCAGTAGTTCAAGGTGGAGGGATAACCATCTGACTTTCTTTTAGAATTAATAAATTGAAAAAAGTGTTTTGGGTTCGAGATAAGATCAGATCAGATTGAGTTTGGATGAGATGATTTGAGTAGAGTGACTCAAACAAGCCCGAAAAGTTGTAGAAGGCTACCATGTAATTGGAAAGATCATTGTCTGATTTTGACCTGAGAAATTTTTTCCATAGGATATTTCTTCTGTTACGAAGAAGGCGAAGTTCTTTGGTGTACCAACAAGGAGAAGCTGTAAAATTCTTCTGAGGCATAAGTGGTGTGGATTGTGCAAAGCAGGTTTTGTATAAGAGCGTAAAAGGTGGTTATAATAATTTCAATATTCGAGTCTATTGTGATAAAGTCGAAGTTAATGTCGTGTTTTTATTTGGCAATCCAGAATCTCTCTCCGATCCGGAATCCCAATTGAACACTTTTGTTTGCTTCTGATGATTCTGAAGTTTTGTTTGATTGTATATGTGAAACATCAAATGCGTACAATAATCAAAATCAAGAATTGGTGACAATCGTCACAAGCTAAATATATATATGCTCATGAGCAAGAGCAGTTCAACACTATAATTCATATTATATACCAATTGACCGCCATGAGGCTGTTCATAACACGTAATCGAAAAAGAAGGCAATACATTATAGCCACTTTAGTCTATCTTAAGCTATCGTTAGAATTGGAATAAGAATATCATTGTAATCGAAAAATTAAAAGTCTCAATAAAATTCAATTCAAAATCAAGAAAAATATTTGTTGAAAGCAGGGTTGGCCGAATTGTCACTTTTTAGAAATAACTACATTTGTTACGTCTGCTACGTATTTTATGTAGTTAATGTAGTTAAATGTAGTTAATTGTAGTTAATGTAACAAATTGTAGCATTGGTGTCAATTAACTGTCAGTCGTGCATTTGAAATTTTGATTTTTAAATTAAACGTTCAGTTATTCCTACAATTCTTCATCCTTATGGTAAATGAAACTTTTTTTTACAAACCTTCATTAGATCATAAAAGTGCAAAATTGTTTTTATTTTTCCTTTATTATATTGATTTTTTATGAATTAACTACATACATTTGTAGCAGAGGTAACAAATTGTAGTAAATTAGGCATGTATGTAGTTTCTTCAATAAACTACGCGTAGTTAAATACTACGTTTATATGCAGTATCGAAAGATCGAGTTGGATTAGGGTCGGATTTTCGAACCACATTTCTACTCGACACCGCTGAGCGATTGGGATCGAGTCGAACGAAGCTCATTTCAACTCAATACAGGTATATAAAGGTTCGAAGCGGGCTTCAAGCTCGCTTTAACACCTCATATAAACGTAGTAAATCATGTAGAAAATGTAGTGTAGTTAATTTGGCCAACCCTGGTTCGCACAATTTGGATACCAAAAATCACAGCTGTTAAGGTTGACGTTTAAGTATATAGGTTTGTTCGTTGAGCCCTGAAGTCACCCTGGGGTCGCCCTAAATCGTTTTTTGAAAAACCTGAAGTCACCCTGGTTTGCAAATTCTGTGTTTTTTGAGACCTGGGGTCGCCCTGAACTCGCCATGAAGTAGACCTAGGTATTTTGCTGGGGCGAGTTCAGGTAAAGAATAAACTGTCAAAAGTCATATGAGATTTCATATGTATTTCTTTTGTTGTCCTTTCCCGACTCGCATGTTGCATGTTATTGCTTGTGTTTGCAATTGAATGTTTGTTGTACTCATCAAATGAAACATTCAGCAACAACGCAAAATTGTTTTCGTTCATTTTTAAAACTAATTTATAACAAATTTAAAGTTTTATCAGATCACAAAATTATTTTGTCCTGCTTTTAGTTGTCAAGAAAACAGTTGACAGCCCTTGGGTGTTTTTTGAAAACCGAAAACCCCAGTTTTTGTTGACAACTCTGAGGGTTGTCAAGAAAACCTGGGTCAACCCTGGGTAAAGTTCAACGAACAAACCTTATGAATGTGTGAGTGCTTCTGGTTTTGCTTCTGATTTCAAATCCAGAAGCAAATTTCTCTTCTTTTCAGAATCAGAACTGTCATTTTTTCCCAATTGAACACTTTCAGAAGAGTCCGGAAGGCTTCCGGATTGCCAAATAAAAACGACATAAGTTTACCAATCAGCTCGTTAAGTTTATCAAAGTTAGTTTTACGGAAATTGTATTTTTGCGATGTGAGAGAGTAAAAACGAATGTTTTCGCACTCAAAGGCAAAAGTAACTGAAATGGGTGGGTGGTGGTTGTCCAGTTTTGATAGGATGTGTTTATTTACAATTACTTCAGTATTAAGAGCATTTGTTGAAAAAACCAAGTCTAATTGTCTTTCCAAATAATTTTTTACTCCACTTGTCGGGGCAAGATTAGAAGACAGGAGTCTCTCAACAAATAAAATTTCTTTTTCAGATATTGCATTGGTAGAAACATAATAGGTCTCATCTTCAGAAATTTCCCATACTAGACGGGGAAGGTTAAAGTCACCTACTAAAATTATATCATCTTCGGAGTCAATATGATCAACCACATAATCAATTGCATCTACTAAGATTTCATATGCAGTAGTAGGCTGGGAGGCGGGTATATAGCAGCACAATAAATAAAGGAAATATTTGGATACACGGACTTTTACACAAATTATTTCAAGGTTTAGGATATAAGGTATGATAAACAACGATGAGTCCCAATTAGAATTTATTGCCAGGAGAACACCACGGCCTGATGAAGAGTTTCCATCTGAGACAAGGATATCCTTACGATAGACGCTAAAATCAGAGGTAAAAAGTTCACTGCTATTAAAATCCGGTGTCAGATTTGTTTCAGTAAGGGCAAATATGTCAACAGGGAGTTTTTGACAATTTAGGTAGATGTCAGAAGTTTTCGTGCGCAGACCCCTTACATTTTGATAGTAGACTGTTAGGAACTTAGGCTTAGGAGGTTTTAAGAAATGACTATCAGGAACGAAAGGGATTTCTTGGGCGATTTCTTTGTAGTTGGGAATTATTATTATTACCATATGAAGGATGTGGAGGGTGGAAAGTCTGGGAATGAGCAAAGCGATAAGGATTTTTTGTTTTTGGGTGATTTGTGTGTTGTTGGGAAGTATTATTGCTAGAAGAAGGTTGTGGTGGGCTAAGAGTCTGGGAATGAGTGAAGTTAGGATGTTTAGGCATTGGAGTTGGAGTTTGGTTATGATTAGTTGAAAAAGAATTATAATCATATTGTTTGAAAAACTTAGGTCTAGACATAATTTTAAGATTTTTTGATGCTCGATTGATCCAGGGCGTTATAGTCATACCATCGATTTTAAGAATCTTAGCGTCATTGAGAAAAAGCCATTCATATTTGATTGGAATTTCTATTTTGAATGATCGAGGTCTTTTCAGAATGAGCTGAACTTGTATGTCGGATATACCATATTTGTTACTGAAAAAGTTCTGTATCGAAGAAATATCTGTTTTATTTGGAGCGCCTTTCAAGTAAAAAGAGGATGAAGATATCCGATTAGGTGTGTTCAGTCGTTTGAGACGGTTTTCCCATTCAAGTTGCGTCCAGGTTGTTCCAAACTTATTGATAATGGAAGAGTTGACTAAAGTTGAGTTGTTGGATTTGGATATTATTGAATTAGTATCTTCAACAGTGTTGTTTATATTGCTGGAGTTGGCAGTATTAGATGAATTAGATTTTTCTTCGCTTGGGAATTTAGGCATTAAATCCGTATTAGCATTAATTTTAGGGGAAGTAGCGGTGGTTGTTTGAATTGGGTGAACGGCAACTTGCAATTCATCCAATAGAGTGTTGCTTATTGGTAAATTAGATGGTGCAAAAGATGGAGCGGGTCTACTAGATATGATTTTAAGTTCTTCCAGCTAATAATGGTCCAGTGGTATTTATTTGGCTTCTCCATTCTCCTGGCAGCAATCTCTGTTGAAAAAGTGGTGGTGTATGTGATGGAGTCTGCATAAAACTTCGCTTGGGGGTGAAAATGAGCTTTGTAAGTTGATTCACGTATTAGTTACATCAAAAGCTTACACATGCCACGTCCAATGCCTGATTGTTAAAAATGGATTCATCGAAGCTCACCGTAAGACATGAGCGGGCTAAAAAGCGTATTGTGAACCAAAATCATTTCAAAACAGCTATGATGATCAGCTTTGAACTCGAAACGCATCATGACTAAAGTGGGATGATCAAAAACGCATTATGACACTAAAGTAGAATGATCAGCTCTGAACTCGAAACGCATCATTTTATGACACTAAAGAAGAATCTGAAACAGTTCGCAGTTTGATTTAAGTCGTACTCACCCGGTAAAAAGGCATTAGTGAACAAAATTAACAGGCAGAAGGGGCTTGCTTTCGCCAAACCAAGCCTCCCGAATTTTAGCACAAAAGAAACTTGCCGAGATGCTGGGTATTTCTAACGAATATTACTTCCAGCAAAATTATGACCCCAAACATACCACACATAACCCGAGTTACACAAATGCAAGTCAGCAAACTTGACGACGGAACATTTGTATTGCTTCGCCACCCATAAGTTGTCGATGCATCATTTTCCTATTGGAAGTTTTTAATATCCGAAGGCCATTGAAAATTGAATGCACTGACCTTATTTTCTATGCAATTTTTTGTAGTTATCCATAAAACGAACTTTTTGAATGAAAGGCAAATGAAGTCTCATTTTTTAGGTAATCTGCAGTTCCATAATTCCATAAGTCATAATATTTAAAGAAAAATAAGTTGTTTTCTTCTTATTTTTTTTTTGTGGTGCAACAGCTCGAAGTGAACCAGTTCCTAGTGACTTACAATTCTCAGCCATTCCTGTGCGCATGTTACCAGGTACGGTAACGGTATACGTTTATAAATATGTTTTCTCATAAATAAATATAACTCGCACGTATTTGGATTTTGTATAATACTCCACACCTACTACGAACTCCACCATCAACTCTATAAAACGTGTGGAATGCACTTGAGAGAAAAATTCGACGATATGCGAAACAAGTGCCAATTAAAGGACGCTATACTATTCGAATGAAATAATATAAGTAGTTCTTACCCAAAAAAGTAAGTAAGGGAAGTAATAAGAATGAAAGGATATCGAACAAAATATTAATACCGAAAGTAATAAAGCGCAATTCATTTTTCATTTCTCTTATAGTTATACGCACACTTTTGTAAAACAAATTTACCAACTTTTTTGTTTCTTTGTCATTTGATGAAATAAAAATAAAAGTATTGAACTTATTTTTGACTGGACTCTGATGACTATTCATCAGTAAAAACATTGTAAACAAAATTACGAAATACTACTTCGTCTTCGGTTCCAACGCTCGATTTCTAGGACATTCCGTATGTCAGCTCACAGTAATATGGGACAAATCTTTTGCACTCGTACAGTAGCAGGAGTACTGAAAGATCTACACAAATCTGCTGGCACGGATAGTATACCTCCAATTGTTCTAAAGAAGTGTTCCTCAACGCTAGCAAAACCATTGCGTAAGCTTTTCCATCTGTCCTACACTACTGGTCTCTTTCCGAGTGGGTAGAAAACAGTATTATCTAGGATGTCCTTAAATCTAAATCTTCTTCTCCTTCTAGATATCATCCAATTGCACTTACGTCCCTTCCTTCCACGGTCATGGAAATGCTGATAAATTATCAGCCGAAGTTATATCTTGAAGAACAAAAGCTTCTCAAGGACCGGCAGTATGGCTTTCGTTTGGATGAAAGTAAGACCATTGCACTTTATATTTCAAGCTCTTTTATCGTAAATATGTGTATTTGGTATTGATGAATCTCCTCTTTGATGGATAAGAAACTACATTTCAAATCGCTCAATACACGTTGTGTTGGATGGTTTTAAGTCTGAAATTCATAAAATAAATGCTGGTTCACCACAGGGCTCCGTTTACTCCGACTCTCTTTGTGATATTTTTAATAATCTTTTTTCTGAATTAAATTATTTTGCTGACGACTGTACTCTCAGCTTCTCTTATTCGTTTCGAGATGAATTTGTTCTTCAGATGTGGATCAAGAACGGCAGCGTATGATAAGCACATTAAATTGTGGGGTGGAATCGGGTAAGGTGATAGTTGATTGTAAATTTTTTGATAATCATTTTATCTATAGCTGTCTCTATCAAATCCATAAAAAATATAAAGAGAGATTATCAAAACGGTAATCAATTCATGAGCGATCGATTTAGTCTTATGCGATACGGACCCTGACCTCGATATCATTGACAATTGGGGAACGAAAAACCGCTTAGAATTAAATGCTTCAAAAACTTAATCCGGTTCCCTGTCGTTAAAGTGGAACCCAATCCCCGGTGCCGCTATCCATGAGCGGCACTGGCATTAAGGAAACAGCTTTCAGTTCTCGGTATGTGCATCGCAGACCACCTTGTGTGGAATGACCACATATTCGATTTCGCCAAAGTGCTTAGGTTTCCTTCGACGATCAGAGATTCTTTCTTTAGCCCCACCGCACGAATGTGGAATGCCTTACTCGACTCTATATTTCCCTCCCATTATGAGATTCAGACATAATTCGTTAAGAACTTCACGTCAATCAATTTAAACGCTGCAATCTCAATCCAATAAAAATTAACCTTCTTAAATCACTTTGAAAATAGTATTTTAATAGTTGGTATCTCCCACAGGAGTTTTGCTTGAAATAAAGAACGATTTTAATGGTGATTTGGTTTAAAGGGGATACCTTTTAATAATAAGCTCAATGAGTTGTCATATGAAAGTTCAGGTTAAACGAAATATTATTAATTGAATTGAATTCTTTATTGAGACTTTTAATATCAATTACAGAGTGTGTTCTTAACGATATCTTATGATAAACTGCGGCTATCGCTATAATGTATTGCCTGCTTTGACGATTGTTTTAATGAAATGCCTCGTGGCTGTCTATTATATGTTGTTTGACTACTCTTGCTCATGACAGAGTATGATATACATTTGCGTTGACGGAAGGTCACTAACACTAATATGAATGTACAATATATACAGGAAACTAATACTAACTTAAAAACTAGATAACGAGAAAACTAACGTATAAAAGGTTATAAACGAAAATGCCTTGAGCATTTTTTTTTTTTTTTTTGTAATCTTTCATTTTTTTGTTAAAATAGAGCGATAGCTCACTATATAAGTTAATTATACAGTTGTTATTATGAAATGAGAAATTATCATAATTATATTGATTACAATGATGACGTCAGAAATGAGCGATAGCTCAGTACTGTTACATGTATATGCTGTTACACTGTTATCACGTGACAGAAAAGATAAGTCAATGATACATTTTTTTTTGTTAAAATAAGTTGATATTACGTTTTTTTTTTTTGTTTAAAATAATAAAAGAATTATCACATATCAGTTACAATGATGTCACTTAGTTTTGAATGTTAAAACTTATATGTTGTTAGAGTCTTGATTTTGCGCGCCATATGTTGGTGAGCAGCGGTCCGTTTCCGTTTATCGGGAATTCATCCAGTTATTTTTAGAGGCTTGATTTTCAGTTTTTGATGACATGTGTAGGTCACTCGGTTAGATGGTATCTTCAATCCCAGGTCCAGGATTGAGATTTGGTTGCTGTTCGGCGGACTGATGCCCGCAGAACTGTAGTTGCGGATTTATTTTATTTGAGCAGGTTCGCTTCCTGCTGTAAATGAGTCATGTGTCGGCGTCATCGGTTTCTGTGTTTGTATATAACACTGTAGCTTGAAGCTTGGCGTTGGTTGGTTGAATCAAGCTTCCCATTTTCGGGTTTTCCTCCCCTAGTCAGTTTTACACCATATAGAACTAGTGTGCACTTTATGTTAAAGTGATCCAATTTTTTCAGCGTAATCACTGCACCATCCGGCGATGAAATTAATTTTGGGGTGTTAAGGAAATTCGCTTTTGATGTAAGCGAGTACTATTTCGTCAAAAGACATGTTAAAAACGGAATAATTTTAATTTAAACCGCGCCACGTTTTTACTTTAGTTTATGAATACTATTTTTTTTTGTTATGGAGAGTGCAGACGCAGAACACGTCTGCACTCAACGACGTACAATGACCAACCACCCGAAATATTATTAATAGATAATTCATCACATTTCAAAGATGTCATATTTCGAGGCTATTGAGATATATAGACCTTAAAAAAGGTATAGACTTCAATTTAACGGAAACAGGTCTTTTCGTCAATTTTGCTGAAATTCCATAAAAATTATTTTATTTTGTAGGTATAAACAAAAAGGGGATGGATCGGGTTCTAAAACATCAGAACTGTCTGATTTTCTGGTTTTACATTGTTGAAAGGTTACAGAACAAGGCAAGAAAGCAACCTTGGAAAAAAAATTAAAAAAACTTTATAACCGTTGCACTTTAAGGCCATGCACACAGAAAAACGCATCTCTTCACAGCCAGACCGCCTCCTGCAAATCGAGGGGGCGATATATGTAGGTATTATGTCAGCCTTCGTACTACAGTGAAAACTCTACTTGCGGACAGCTCCAATAAGCGGACAGTTCCCTTAAACGGACACATTTTCGGGAACAAACTTCTTTTTCGAAAATCTCATACAAATAACTTTCCTATAAACGCACACTCTCATAAACGGACGCGGACACGTTTTCTTGCCCATTTTAGATAGAAAACCTCCCATACGCGGACAGATTAGTTGATTTAGGGATTATTTCTTCTCAAAAATGTAACGGAAAAGAACAGAAGGTCTGTTCTAAGTACAGTTTCTGTTTTACAGTGGGGAGCAAAAATGAGTACATGTTTTAAGAAAATGAAACAAAAGGATAGAATTTTATGTTTTTTTATAAACAATTGAAACAAATTATTTTTATTATGAAAGTTAACTATATAATTGACAACTTAGGAAAAAAAAAACAAACATTGCTTAAAAAATAACAGTTAATAAAATGTTTATTAATGGAAACCCCCATGTACGCAAATTTGCACGTTTCAGAATTTTTTGTTTCAATCGCTTTTTTTAGTATTTAGTCCACAGCCCTTTATTTTGTATGACACTTCTAACTCTCCTGCGCATACCCTCGACTAAATTTTCGATATGAGCATGTGAAATATGTTGCCACTGCTCCTTAACTTGCTCCCATAAAGTCATTTAAGTTTCTTGAAGGATTATCGTAAGATGCCAAGCGTCTTTTGAGAATTGCCCACAAGTCTCGATCTGGTTTAAGTCTGGATTAGGTGCTTGTCACTTAATGGTTGGAATTAACTCCATTCCAAGCCAGCTCTGGACAATTCGTGCAGTGTGCTTGGGATCACAGTCTCGTTAGAAAATGATCTCCTCAGTGGAATAAGCGCATTCGTCTCCAAATTCTGGAAAGTTATTATGCAGAATAGACAAATATTGTTCCTTCTTCATTGTTGCCAAACCTGGCAGCACTTTAGATTAAATTGTCAAAAAATCAAAATGTACGACATTAACCAAAAAGACTTGGCGCCCATTTGATACCATTCAAACAGAAGTTGCCGCCAAGAAGAATAACGCCAAAAAACGAAATTTTTAGTTTCTTCTCTTCTTTAATAAATTACATATTTAAAATAAAATTGAATTAAATCAAAGAACTTAAAAATTCAAAACAAGTTTTCTTTTATTCATTCGGCAACATTCTAAAAATTTCGTGTTTTAAACAAAAAATAAAGGTTCCATGTACGATCTCGAAATTCCTTAAAGGAATTTATACAGCTGAACTGGACTTGGTTGAATCATCAATATAAGACTGCACCGATCGCAGCAAGAAGATCACCAACTTAAGCTTCAAAGCATAGTTCCTAACCTGCTATACAGTTCCCGAAGGAATCACTGCCTTAAAATACACCGCATTGGCACGCGGTTCTTCGCAAATAGGTTATATTTAATACCTTACTTAAAGGCTTGGTACTTCTTCGTATTCCTTTCACTCTTTTAACAGGGTCACTGCTGAAGTGGAAATAAATCATACATTTGTTGCCCAGCTAATTTATTGCTTCATCAATCAACTCCAATCTTGCTCGTCACTTTCATCACTAAAAACAAGAAAGACAACGCAAACGCCTTAAAAAACCACTACACGCTATCACTGTCAGGTAAGCAATGTATAACAAAAATGTCTTTAATAAGTCAAATAAAGTCGCACACTCGCCACCACCCTCGCCTCCGCAACCTCCGCCACCGCCGCCGCCGTCACAATTGAATCCCTTGGGTTCATCTCAAGAACAAGGCTCCCTTTTGCCCATCGAAAGCAGTTTTCTAAAAGATAAAGAATTCAACTGTAAGTCATGTTCCAGACCAGACAACAACGAAATGGTTCAATGCGACCTTTGTGATAATTGGCACCATTTTGATTGTGTCAATGTCACATCAGATATTGAAAATCAGGATTGGTGCTGCCCAAGGTGTTCAAAACAGGCTGATCAGAATAAACAGAAGTCAAATGAATTGCCACAATGCTCACAAGACGCATTACAGTCAAATCTTCCATCGGCAGAAACATCGAAGTTTATTCAGGGGAATTCTACTGAACCTCAATCATTCAAAGCAAGGAGTGCACTAAAATCAACAAGTTCTGCTAAGTCTATAAAACTCAGTTTAAGAAAACTTGACGAAGAAAGAAAAAAAAGAGAGGAAAGATGTAAAGAATACTTTCTACAAAAAGAGAAAAGAGATCAAGATTATCTTGATGCCAAATATACTCTCTTAGAACAGCAAACATCAGACGATGATAGCGATCTTGAGTTCACGTGTAGAAGTGACAGGTTGAATACATGGGTTCATGATCAATTCAACAAAAACCCACCGATTAATGCCCAAGCAATTGCCAAAGATCATTCAACAAAAATTACCAAAAAATCAATTAAAACTCCAAATTTGAGCTTACAACAACCCCCTAAGATCAATGACACATGGGTTTGTACCAAAGAGACTAATGTACCTGCTAAAGAGATCAATGAACACTTGTATAACAGCACACGTCAATTTCACGACCATGCTCTTTCTTTTAATCAACCTAAGAGCAACGCAGATGCATACCAAATGCTACCTGGTTGTTCAAATGATCTACCACGACTGAGTAGTATGCAAATAGAGACAAGACGTATAATTTCAAAAGAATTGCCGAACTTCAATGGATACGCTGAAGAATGGCCTCTCTTCATAGCATCTTATGAGAACTCAAGTAGAGCTTGTGGTTTCTCGTTTGACGAGAATCTTCTCCGCTTACAGAAATGCCTCAAGGGCAAAGCTTTGGATGCTGTTAGATCTAAACTTATGTATCCAGACCAGGTGCCAAATATAATTTCAACTTTGCGTATGATGTTCGGTCGTCCAGAAAACGTTATTGACACTTTAATAAATAAGTTAAGAGAAGAAAAACCACCCAGGCCCGACAGATTAGATTCACTGATTACGTTTGCCTTCTCAGTGGATAATATAGTAAACATCATGCAAGCTTCTGGTTTACAGTCTCATCTGAACAATCCCTCGTTATTGAGAGAGCTTACCGAACGACTTCCATATCAAATTCGATTAAATTGGGGAATTTTCAAACTTGAAAAAAGAGATGTAAATCTCTCATCATTTAGTGCTTGGCTAAAACAGATAGCTGTACTCGACCTTCGGAAACGAAAAACGAGAAAAGAAAATCAGGTACTACATATTTTAACGCAACACATGAAAACGTTGTTGAAATTCGCCAAGACCAACGACCTTGTGTCATATGCGATAAAAATTGTAAATCTGTTGAAAACTGTAATGATTTTATAAACATGAGCTTAAAGCAGAAGTGGGAGGAAGTTAAAAGAAACTTTCTTTGTCGGACATGTTTGGTTCGACACTACAATCGTAGATGCACATCAAACAAGCGATGTGGAGTTAACAACTGCTCATATAAACACCACAAGTATCTACATAAATATGAAGAGCCAACAAACGACGCTGTTGAAAAAAAGTTACCCGAAAAATAACTGCAATATCCATGAACTTAAAAATCGTATTCTTTTCAAGATATTAGGTGTGTTTTTTTTGCAAGTCTATATAGAACTGTAAAAAAAAACGACATCGGGATTTAGGAGCTTTTTTTCGACATAGATGGAAGCACTGTGTACGCTATGACATTTGTCAGCTTATTGACGACTAGCATCAACCAATCCAAAAACTTCACTTTTGACGTCTCTGAGCAAATTATCGATAACATATAGATAATACTATTTTGGCATCACCATTTTTATCGGGTCTTAGATTAACGCTCGATAATTATCTGGTCTTAGCTAACTCTGTATAGATTTAAGTAGTTGTTGCATTTGCATGTAAAGCGCTTAGTCCCGATGTCGTTTTTTTTTACAATTCTATATGGACTTGCAAAAAAAACACACCTATTGCCTGTTACGCTTTATAATAACGGCATTGAACTAAAAACTTATGCATTTTGTGACGATGGCTCCTCAGTTACGCTGATGGATGAAGAATTAGCTGAAATTCTTCAGTTAAAAGGGAAAATAGAACCGTTGTGCCTAAAATGGACCTCAAACACTATGAGAACTGAGAATAATTCCAGAAGGGTAAGCGTACAGGTATCAGCCCCCGGTAGTTCAGAAAAATTTTATCTTTCAAACATCCGCACTGTCGAATCGTTGGACTTACCGTCTCAGTCAATGGACTATGAAGAGCTTAAATCTAAATTTCCGTACTTAAGAGGCATTCCGGTGGAATCCTATCAGCAGGTGAAACCTCGAATCCTAATTGGCATTGATCAAATTCAATTAACCAATTCGAAGAAATATCGTGAGGGAAATATTGATCAGCCATCCGCAATTAAGACTCGTTTAGGATGGATGGTGTTTGGTCCATGTGTTAGCAGTAGTGGAGATGAAATAAATTTCTTTAACTTTCATGCTTGTGAATGCCAAGAAGAATCTGATGGAAGGCTTCATGAACTCGTACGCGGCTTCTTTGCTATTGAAAATATCGGTTCAAAAAATGTTAAGCGCCTCTTAAGTGGAAATGATATAAGGGCAAATACTCTCTTAGAAAACCATACTAAACGCATTGGTGAAAGGTTTAGTGTGCCTTTGTTATGGAAAGGTGAATGCTTTGAACTTCCTGACAGCAGGCCTGCAGCAGAACGCAGAATGTTGTGCTTAGAAAAAAGACTTAGCAAAGACCCGGTGCTTGCAACGAATCTTCAAACCCAAATTGAGAAATATATTTTCAAAGGATATGCACGCAAGCTTAATGACAACGAGATTCACGATGACGGTAGAAAAAGGATCTGGTATCTTCCTATTTTTCCAGTTATTAACCCAAACAAACCGTCTAAAGTACGCATTGTCTGGGATGCAGCAGCTAAAGTAAATGGAGTTTCGCTAAACTCTATGCTTTTATCTGGACCAGACAATCTGCCGTCGCTGCCAGAGATTTTATTTCGCTTTCGCCAAAGAAAGATCGCAATCTGTGGAGACATAAGAGAAATGTTTCACCAAATCAAAGTTGATGATTCTGATCAAAGTGCTCAAAGGTTTCTGTGGAGAAATGCAAATACTGGAAAACTTGAGGACTACGTTATGCAAGTTTTGACATTTGGTTCAACTTGCTCGCCTTGCTGTGCAGAATATATTAAAAATAAAAATGCACTTGAATACTCTTCAAAATACCCTAAAGCAGTAAATGCCATTATTCAAAACCACTATGTTGATGATTTTCTGGATAGCTTGGACAACGAAGAAGAGGCTGTAAAATTAGCCAAGGAAGTCATTTACATTCATAAACAGGGAGGATTCGAAATAAGAAATTTTCTAAGTAACTCTTTAAAAGTTGTAGAAGCACTTGGAGAAAACGCTGCTCACTTTGAGAAGGACTTTAAACAAAACTCTATTTTTGAATCTGAAAAAGTTTTGGGGTTGTGGTGGTCTCCTGAAAGAGATGAATTTTCGTTTTTTAATAACTCCAAGAAGTTTAACAATGAAATTTTTAACAAAGTGTTTATTCCAACCAAAAGGGAAATTTTAAAAATCCTCATGAGTGTTTTTGACCCACTCGGACTTATTTCTCACTTTCTTGTTTTACTAAAAATACTACTTCAAGATGTTTGGAGGCAGCGTACACAATGGGACGAAGAAATACATCCTGATCAGTTGAAGTTATGGCGTGAATGGGTTACACTTTTGCCTTTAGTAAGAGAAATTCGAATAAGGAGACCATACTTAAGTGATTTAAAATTTGAAATTGGATGTTCAGTTGAACTTCACATTTTTGTAGATGCTAGTATGTCAGCCTATGCAGCAGTAGCCTACCTTAGAGTTAAAAAAGGGTTTCGTACTGAGTGTTGTCTCGTATGTTCTAGAACAAAAGTGGGTCCCATCAAACAGATATCCGTACCTCGAATGGAGCTAGAGGCGGCTGTTTTAGGAACTAGACTCGCCAAAACTATTATAAATGGACATTCGATCAAAATTAACCGACGCTTCTTTTGGTCGGATTCACAGTCCGTTCTCTGTTGGATAAAAAATGAAAAACGAAAGGTTAAGCAGTTTGTGATGTTTAGAGTGGGTGAAATCTTAGAAAACTCGAACGAAGATGAGTGGAGATGGATACCCAGTGAAGAAAATCCAGCAGATGATGCGACAAAATGGAATTTAAAAATTGATTTTTCTTCAAACAGCCGTTGGTATTGTGGACCAAAATTTTTATATCAGTCCAAAGACACATGGCCAACAAAAGTTCCAAACGTAAATGAATTGGTTTTCACTCATTCTGCATTTTATCTTCAGTCCTTGGTGGACTGTACTCGGTTCTCGTCCTGGAAAAAACTATTTCGCACAGTGGCTCAAATTTATCGTTTCATCGATATAAAGTTCAAGAAAAGGGATCAAAAGATGAAT
This sequence comes from Philhelius festivus, assembly GCA_963931855.1. Taxonomy (NCBI): domain Eukaryota; kingdom Metazoa; phylum Arthropoda; class Insecta; order Diptera; family Syrphidae; genus Philhelius; species Philhelius festivus. Next base: position 124,963,598 of record OZ007555.1, on the reverse strand, counting down.
TTTTTAAACACACAGGATATCTCCAGGGCTAAGTCATACCTTTACAGACTTTGTCAATTCGAAGCTTACTCAAGCGAAATTAAAAAACTAAAACAAAGCCTAGTTGGATCAACACAAAATTTGTTTGAAAAATCTAACTCATTGTATACTTTGAATCCCTACTTAGATGAAAATAGTGTTATGCGAATAAAAGGTCGGATCGACGCATCCAAAGATGCTCCATATGACTGTAAGAGGCCGATTATTTTACCGAAAATACATTATATAACAACACTGATAATCAAAGATGTGCATGACCGCTTCCATCATTCGAGTTCCGAGACCGTGGTGAATGAACTTCGACAGTTTTACTACATCCCAAATCTTCGAACAGTTTTGAAAGAGATTCAAACAAAATGTCAAGAATGTAAGAACAGAAGAGCAGTTCCGGTACCACCACAGATGGGTGATTTACCACCAGCACGTTTAAAGGCTTTTACTCGACCTTTCTCTTATGTTGGCGTTGATTATTTTGGTCCAATGTTAATAACAGTGGGAAGACATAATGAAAAACGATGGGGCGTAATATTTACGTGTTTAACCGTCAGAGCAATTCACATAGAGATTGCACACAATCTCTCCAGCGATTCCTGCATTTTGGCTATCCAGCGTTTCCTTGCCAGAAGAGGTAAACCATTAGAGATCTGGTCAGATAATGGAACAAATTTTAGGGGGGCAAATAATGAGCTCAAAGATGCAATAAATTCGCTTCGATCAGATGTTGTTATTAACAAGTGTGTTCATGAGGGTATCAAGTGGAACTTTATACCTCCAGCATCACCACACATGGGGGGTAGCTGGGAAAGATTAATTCGTTCAATAAAACAAACATTGGCACATATGCCTCAAAATCGAAATCCAAAAGACGAATTATTACTTACAACGATGGCGGAGGTGGAGTATATAATAAATTCGAGGCCTCTTACTTATGTGCCTATAGACGCCGACAGTGATCAGGCGTTAACACCCAATCATTTTTTGATTGGTTCTGCGAGTGGTATTAAGCTCACAGGTGAGCTTAGTGATGATGGGTTTGTTCTGCGAAAAAACTGGATGACTTGCGAACAATATGCTGATAGTTTTTGGAAACGTTGGATTTTAGAATATCTCCCAACTCTTACAAGAAGGACAAAATGGTATCAGTCAGCAAATCCTATATCAGAGAACGATATCGTAATAATTGTCGATGAGAATTCTCCAAGAAGTACTTGGCCAAAAGGAAGGGTCATTCAAGTCAACCAGAGCAAAGATGGACAAACAAGGTCAGCTGTAGTTTAAACAGTAACTGGCATTTATACTCGACCAGCAGCAAAGTTGGCAGTCTTAGATGTGAACCGGTTTGACGACAGTGGTAATCCGACACCAAGCCCAGATTACCAGGCGGGAGTGTTGCCAAACCTGGCAGCACTTTAGATTAAATTGTCAAAAAATCAAAATGTACGACATTAACCAAAAAGACTTGGCGCCCATTTGATACCATTCAAACAGAAGTTGCCGCCAAGAAGAATAACGCCAAAAAACGAAATTTTTAGTTTCTTCTCTTCTTTAATAAATTACATATTTAAAATAAAATTGAATTAAATCAAAGAACTTAAAAATTCAAAACAAGTTTTCTTTTATTCATTCGGCAACATTCATTATTCTTTTGATTTTAATCAGCGGACCGACATTCCACGACGTAAAGCATCTCCACACCATCATGTTGCCACCTTCATGCTTCATGGTTTCTTTCACCTGTTCCTTTTGAAGAGTTCCATTCTGCCGATGCCAAAAATACTCTTTACCGTCTAATGGAAATCGATATATTTTATTATAGTCCGACCAAACCATCCGTTTCCGATCTTCAACACTCCAGTTTTTGTATTTTTTGCTGAATTTAAGACGTGTTTTAACATTTTTGGTAGGCAGTTATGTTTTTTTTTTTTTAAACAGCTGCTCCTTAACCAATCTTTTGTAGGGTTCTCTTAGCTGTCCATTCACTCACGTTCTTATTAATTAATTTCGCCGCTGATTCCGGCATCTTGCAGTCTCTTATATGCATTGATCGCTCCATTAATCATGAGTCACCACCAGTAAGCATTTTCTGTATGCCTGGGCGATTGCTGGTGCATAGCACATTTAACTTTTTTTTATCAAAAGGACACTGCGTTGGCAGATTTTCATTCTTTCAGCACTTTTTCTTGAAGATAGTCTTACTTCAAGTTGAGAAACTATGCCTTTTTCCGCTTCAAGTAAAATTTTTTTCATTTTTATTTATCTTTTCTGTAAAACAGTGAATATTTATTTTTTAAGCACTAATTAAATGGCGTAGAACTTTGAAAACAGTACATTTCCCTGCCACAATACGTTATTTTTAATTAAACGCAAAATAAACAAAGTAATTTAACTAAATAAGAGATAACGGCGAAACGTGCAAATTTGAGTACATGTTAACTGTTATTTTTTAAGCAATGTTTGTTTTTTTTTTCTAAGTTGTAGATTATATACTTAACTTTCATAATAAAAATAATTTGTTTCATTTGTTCATAACAAAAAATTAAAATTCTATCCTCTTGTTTCATTTTCTTAAAACATGTACTCATTTTTGCTCCCCACTGTATGTTTAAAACGTAAGTAAATCTATAGAAAATCTCCGATAACCGGACGCGAAGCTCTGATAACTGGACAGTGCGATGTTATGTTGAAATGTTATTAGGGGATTTCCCGAGTTAGTTACTGTGGGTAGTTGGTCGTTGGTGTAATTTTGACAGTAAAGGGGTATGGTTTTCTCATCGCGTTTCGTTTTTGCACATGTTATTTCTTTTCCTTCTGCTACTCATTTTTGCAGTCATTTCATCTCGTGATGCCAAGAGAAGCGGGTTGCATAATGGCAACAAAAAAAGATTGCTTTCTTTAAAAGAAAAGATGTAAATTGCCAATGCATTGGACAACAAAAACTTATCCGTTCGCACTTTGGCAAAATGGTTTGATTTTTTTTCAGTCACGACATGAAATGTTTAATTTATGCAGTTTTTTAAATTTAATATTGGAAAAACACAAGCTGCACAGATTTCAAGAAATAAAAAAGATGTTCGTGGAAAATGGCAAGGTGGATCCAATATTAATCAGAATTAATATCAAGTTAAAAAAAAAAAGTTTTTCCTATTGCTTTCCCTTAACCGGACAGTTCCCATAACCGGACAAAAATTGGGGGACCATGAGTGTCCGCTTATTAGAGCTTTCACTGTATTTGTTTTTCACTAGAAACTGCTTGCCAGTTTTTGTTTGCAATTACAATAACGTCTGCATCTGTGAACGTATTCTGTAGTTTACAGTTTGTATGGATTAGATATTAAAAAAATTCTAACCGAGTTGAATGTGCCGGAAAACATATTTTCTAACTTAAGATTATCTTATTAACACCTTCACTTTTGAAAATGTTTACGTCTTAGACAATTGGAAATAAAATTTTTAAACAAAAATATTGAAAATAGATAGGTACATAATGTGTACTTATCGTGTAATAAGAATAAATCAGAACAGATACCTTCTTCGAGAAGAAGCATGGCAGGTGCTCATAAAAACCTAATTATTCACCAACTAACGGGCATTTCCCTTCACATGAAGTTATTAAACACACGAAAAAAATCTGGGAAAATTAAACGTTACTGCGCACTTCTGGTATCAATATATCAGCATGCCATGCGCTTCAAACGTTTATAGTGGTCTTAATTTCATAGGGATTTGTTTTCAAAATATTGGAACAAAGTACGGAAATTGAATTAGTTCTTAACCATTTTTTGTTAATTATTTATCTCAAGCGGTCTCATTTTTATGCATATTTTTATTTGCAGGTAATATTTAGCGATGAGTCCCGGCTTAAGGCAGTTGCCGCAGGAGCAAGCATGCATTGCTTGTACTCATTTAAACTTAACGTGCTGCCTTGGCCAAAAAATTCTCCAGACCTTGACCGAGTATTAAAATAAAGATCTAATGATCTCCAAAACAATGCAGTTAATGATCTGAAGAAAAACATTAAAGATGTTTGGTATAACGACATAAAAATTAAAGAAACTATTAAAAAATATATTATTAGTATGCCTCGAAGAACAGAGGCAGTGTTAAAAATTAGAGAGGACACGCGAAATATTATAATGGTTTGCATAGAAATTTCCATCCGTCATAATTGTGTGACCACTTACTATATAAGCCTTGAGCAATAAATTGAGGTATTTCACGAATAAAAAGCATGTATTTTTTTAGATGGGTCAATCCATTCACTGCAAAATATTTTTCAGGGGTGTACCGCCTCTTGCAAGTAATTGACAATTTCTCCTAGAGTATTTCTTCACATAAAAGGTGCTGCTCATTAGAGGCTCTGTTTTTTTTTGATAATATGTAGTTGCAAATATTTCTCAGACTTTATATACAACTGTAAATGTAACACGAGAACTAAAAATTCCAAATAATGAACTTTGTACAAATATTTCGAAAAAATAATACCTACTTCACATTTCTTTATCTTGTAACCAAGCTCTAAAATAAACGTGTATTTAAATACTTCCGAATACTCGCAGAGGTTTTGAAAAAAAGATTTTAATCCGCTTCATTTTGAAGGTTTTCAACTTCTAGTCCCGATCTATGAAGTGTCCTCCAACCACGGGACTGGTATTCAGAGCGGAAACTATAGGAGGCATTTTACTCGATGCGATTATATAAAAAAAAAAAAACAATTTTAAGAAATAATGAGATTAATGTATATGACTTCACACTGAATATTTATTTACTAAAACCAATTTTTCGACATATCATAAAAACTATAAGGTAATGCTGAGAGAAGTGAAAGTTCTGGTGGAGACATACTAATTTAACATATTAATTTAATATAAAGAAGAGCGATTTTTCATTGAATCAACAAAAAAATCTATTTTCTTAGTTATATGTACATATTTTCCTCCAGTTTAGTTATAACATCATGTTCCTGGTTCATATGCACCTCCAAAGTTTCCTGTGTTGTCATAACTTTATCACATATGATGCAAGCAAACTCTTTTGTTTCTTTCTTAGAAACTTTATTCTTTCTAGTTGAATTTGTGTAGGCTTCGTAATTGTCAGCGTGCGTTCTTAGATGAGCCTTTATGGTGTACTTTTGAGTAAATACTTTGCCGCAGATCTCACATGGATACATTGGACGATCTTCTTGATGTGTGATCATATGATGCTTGAAAGTTCTCTTTGACTTAAACGATTGATGACAAATGCTGCAAATTAAAGGTTCTTCCTCAGCTTCATGGTTCATTTTATGATTATAAAGAATATATGCTTGTGAAAAACGTAATCCACACTTTTCACATTGAAATTTTTTCTTATCCCAATGAAGGTGCATATGTCTTATTACATGAGAACGGCGACTATATTTTTTGGGACAATATCGACATTCGTTTTCGGTCTTGCCTTCGTGCGTATTCATATGGAGTTCTAAGTATTCCTCATCTTTCTTAACGGCTCCACAAATTGAACATGAAACTAATTTAACATGGGTTTTATGGTGAATTTGTAGAGCTCTTTTTGATTTGAACATATTTTCACAAATGGTACACTGAAACGGAAGCTTTGTAGAATCCTGACCAAAATCATTGCCACTGCCTTCATTCTCTTCACTATTTAAGCTAGATATACTATCAGCTTCTTCCTTGAAATTTCCGGGTTCATTGTCAAGCTCTTCGGTTACCAACTCAATTGTATAGTCAAAATTATCGTCAACAGATTCAATTCCTTCACTTTTAAGTATTGTCATTGATTCTTCCAACATACGTGTAAGTTCTTTTTGGTGAGTTAAAAGTCGAACCATTATTTCATCATATTTGGCTAGTTTCTCAAAGCAAGAACTGCACACCCAAGTGTTTAAATCTAAAGTGTAATCCTTTTTAATACACTTATTTAAATGCGTCAGAACCGATCTGACGGTCTTGTTAGAATTAGGCATTTGGTTTTTATCGATGTCGAGAAATCCAATATTTGGTTCATCTATGCGACAGCATAGTATACACCTTATATAAGTACTAGGACATTCTTTCGATTCCATTTAAAAAACGAAATATTCAATTTGTAAAGCGTACTTTTCGTGAAGGTTTTGTTTATCTTTTTTTTGACACTTGAGAAGTTTATTTGTATAATAAATGACCAAAGAGTATCAATAACTAGAGATAAAGCCCTTGACGTCATTTTAGTACCATACGTTTACTACTAGGAGAAAAACAATAGGTGCGTTTTATTAGGTGCGTTTTATTAGGTGCGTTTTATTATCCACAAATCTATCTGGATCCGGATCTGGATCTTCCCTTGAAAATAAAACGATACGGATCTTAGTGACAGCAGTGTTATAAGCCCGTCTCTTTTTATCCTTGGATTTGTAAATTTTAAATTATTTCTTGTCTCTTTTTTTTACACTGTAATTTACACTACCTTACCATAAAAAGCCATCTACTCGCCACTGTAATAACTAATTTTTGGATCTTTGAAATAGATCCCGATAGAAAACAGGATCCCAAATTGTTTTTGTAATACATGTTAAAACTTAATCCAGATCCGGATCCAGATAGATTTGTGGATAATAAAACGCACCTATTATTTACAAATCTATCTGGATCCGGATCTGGATCTTCCCTTGAAAATAAAACGATACGGATCTTAGTGACAGCCTTTGAGTATATACTCGTATAATATGGAGGGCTCGTTCCTATCCCTAATGCATTGTAGTACTTGCAGTTGTGATAGGGGTCGCTGTCTCACTTTCTGTAAGTTAAGGATACAGCTGTATGCTGTCAATTTGTGTTTACCTTCTCCTCGCACATCGTTCTCTGTCACATGTGATATGAAGCACTCGGTAAATTTTCAGTCTTTCTTATTGTTCTCTTGTTTGCAAAAAACCGAAAAAACCGCATATCAATAAGCTTTGTGACTGTTTTAATTCTTTACAAATTATACGTAAAAATAAGATCAAACTTTAAAGTGACTGTTAATTGCTAGTTTTGTAATCAAAATATTAAAGTTCCCTACTTGCAGGCGAATAGCTTCCCCATAATGTGACCAATACAATGGATTTACCAAGGATGGCGACTACAATCGGGAGATCTTTCAACAGCTGGACTGCAGTAATTTAGCCTCGACTAAGAGAGATGAACAGCAGAATGATTTTTCCGACATCAGCGATCCATTCCCTGCAAGTGGTTTGTGTCACCTTTGTAATGAGGTAAAGATTAAGAAACTGGCACAATTCCAACCGAAAAACGAGTCCAAATTCGAAGACGAACTGAAGGTGTAATGAGTTTTAGTTGGATTTAAAAAAATAAATTTGTAGAAATATTTAGCTTGAAAAAGTTTTAGTGTTTATTTGGTTGTCTAATGATACAAAAATATTGAATAATAAAATGTTTTTTTGTTTGTTAATTTGTATGCTATTCTCTTGTTCTAACTTAGTATCTTCCGACAAAGCAATCAATCCTGCCAAAAACCTTTTTTTGGTTGCCGCTGTCAAATAACGTTGTCTTACACAAATTTGAGTAGCGCCCCCTATGATAGTCATGCATTTGGAATAGAAACGAGCCCTCTATATTATATATACTCAAAGGTGAAGCTAAGTGTACACGATTGGTAGATCTTACAATATTGTAAGATCTTACAATGTCTGACAATTATCTACCAATGAGCTAACAAATAAGTTGTGTGTGTACACGGTTGGTAGAAAATCTACCAATCTCTTACAATTAATTGTCAGAAGTTGGCTGACAATTCATTTTCAGATATCCGGCTTAATACCTACCAATTAATTGTAAGAGATTGGTAGATTTTCTACCAACCGTGTACACACACAATTAATTGTCAGTTTTTGTTGGTTATGCAAACTGACAATTAAACCTTGGCTGCAAATTTTCTGACAATGAAAAAATTGTATGATGCTAAAAAACGAACATCTTACAATTTCTTCATTGTCAGAAACGTCAGACAACGATAAAAATTGGCAGGCCTGACAATAAATTGTGTGTGTACACGATTATCAAATACCTTACAATTTACCGTCTTACAATTAATTGTCAGATACATTTTCTGACAATTAATTGGAAGATTACACGATTGTCAGCTAGCGTACACATGATTGTCAGGTTTCTTACAATTAATTGTCAGACAATGATCTAACAATTAATTGTCAGACAAATTTTCTGACAATTAATTGTAAGACTACACGATTGTAAGACATTGTAAGCATGTTTTTCACTGACAGATCTGACAATATTGTAAGATCTACCAATCGTGTACACTTAGCTTGACAGCAGTGTTATAAGCCCGTCTCTTTTTATCCTTGGGTTTGGAAATTTTAAATTATTTCTTGTCTTTTTTCTTAGCTTACACTACCTTACCATAAAAAGCCATCTACTCGCCAGTGTAATAACTAATTTTTGGATCTTTGAAATAGATCCCGATAGAAAACAGGATCCCAAGTTGTTTTTGTAATACATGTTAAAACTTTATCCAGATCCGGATCCAGATAGATTTGTGAATAATAAAACGCAACTAATGACTTTGGTAAGGCCGCTCCTCCATTAGCAATATTTATTTCTGCTATTATGTCAGACACTATATCTGAAAATTATATTTCTTTAACTCTGTGGGCAAATTATGTCGTGATTATTTATTCCTTGGCATGATCTTACCAGGTAAATCACGTCGTTTGATTTTAGCGATAAACGCAGTGGAACTGGAAGAGACAAAACGGGAAGAATGCAAAAGGAAGCACAGGTTTTGGGTCAATCCATTTTTGAGCAAAAGAGATTTGCACGACCTTGAAGAACATTTACTCCAAGACATAATTGAGTAGTCCCAAAAGCATGGAAAGTCTCTGAATGCCCTAATTAATTTAAAAATATTAATCAAAATACTTACTATCTTCAATGTTTAATTCTTTTAATGTTAATTTTGGCCTGCAAACAACCAAACAACATTGCATGTACTTCAACAGACAGACATGGTAGAAAAATAAGTGTCAATTTACATCTTGGCTTAATTTCTATTGGAAGTGAAAACATAACATGAGAGTTTGTCAATGAAATGAAGGAATGTTACGTGAAAATGTGGGAATTTTTGCGTCAAGACTCGACGTATTGTGAGAAATTTGTGTCTAGTGAAGTTGGGGTGTCACGAAATGTCAAAATTTATAACTGCATTTATTTCTTCTACGAAGACAAGAAATAAATAGAAAAAATTATCTCTAAAAATAACAAAAATCGAGACATAAGAGGACTCCACAACAATATTGGCTACATGACACATTTCTTGCAATCATTTATTTCAAGTGGAGGCTCAGGCTGGTATTCACCGAGCGCTCTTAAACGGTTCTTAACTTTACGAGGCTCTTAACTTGAAATTTCTTTGGGGTATTCACCAACCACTCACAAGTAATTTTCGAAGTTCGAAAATGAGAGCCACTCTCTCTTGTTCAGGCATATACCCAAACTGTGAAATTTAACTGTTTTCGAACTTGAATGACAGCTGGCAGTGAGAATCCTTCGGTCAATTTCGTATTTTGCTTGGGGAGCGTTGCTGGTGACGATAACTGGTTTTGGTTTTGCACTCGCCGTCGTTTGTTTAGTTTGTTTAGTTTTCGAATTTTCGAACAAACTTTCGGGTGGTCGGGACCACTCCTAACTTTTAATAGCGCTCATAGATCTTCACTAATATTGCTTGGTGAATAGGTTTATGAGCTTCTTAAGTTATGAGCGATCGGTGAATACCAGCCTCAGTGTTATAAAAGATATATTAAACCGGAACAACGTGGAAACATATAATTCAAAGGAAAAGTGAAATTTATCAATGTGTACACACTTTATTGTTTAACACGAATCAAAATTTCAACTTTTCATTTCAATTTATTGTGAACGTTGTGTTCAAAACACGAAGAAAACTATTCCTAGTAAAACATGAAAAGGGAAATTATAAAGTTCATATTACTCTACTTAAAATTATGTAGATATAAGATGAATATTTTTTTTGTAAATAATAGCAAATTCACTTAATTAGATAAATATATTGACAAAAATGCGATTTTAAATGTATTTCATTTTAAAATATAAATATAAATCTACCAAGGACCGGTCAGAGGATCTTACACCATTCTACCTTTTAATTAGGTTACCTGGTCGAAACCTTACAGCAACAATCGCCACGTAATTCAGGCCCTAGAAGACAATATCATTGTATATATATCTTATAGTATTATCAATTGACGTGATTTTATGTTAGAGTCCCTAGCCTGTGGTGTCGCTGAAATCAGCAAAATTTGTCAGTGGAGAGTAGGATGGATAAGAAAGAAAGAAACAAGTAGTAAGAAAGAGAAATTTTATTATTTTCATTTTTCAACGAAAGACAGAGTAAGGGAGATTTCCGAGTGGTGGAAACGAAAAAAAAATTTCTTTTTTGACCTTCGTCTGTTGGAATATATTTTCTTGTTTGTATGTTTTTGTGAGTATGTTTTGAGGTAGATATACATATTTTTGCTTGAACTTGTTTGTCTGAACACATTTTCTTGTTTGTATGGTTTTTGTAGGTATTGAAAAAAAGAGCTATGCCTATCATTTGATTTGAAATTTTCAATTCTAGTGAAAAATCAAATAATTACTATCTAAAGCGAGAACTCTCAACTAATGCTACAAAGATACAGTGTGTTCTAAAAAGCATAATAATTGCAATGAAAAACTTTATAAAAAGTACATATATTGGCGATAAATTTTATGGAAATTAGTAATTAAACTGTTTTAATTTTAAATAAGTATCTGCCATACATTTTTTTTTCCAAATTTAAGAAAATATTTTTTTTTCTCTAGAATGTTTTTGTTTTACTTTCGTATTTACGGCGGATTGATGAAAAAAAATACGAGGATGAAAAAAATGTTAATTTATACTAGTTTCAGGGCTTCGAATGTACATGTAAACGCACTTATTCACGTATAATTGTTGAAAACTTTATGTTTTTTCATAATCTACACAAAAAAGAAAAAACAAACAAATTAAAAAGAATCATACGAAAATGTTGATTTTCCATGTTTTTACAATTCAAAATAATAACAATTTCTCTCAAAACTTACCTTTTTCACATATCATTTGTACCTTTTTTATCAAGTAATTATCAAAGTAATCGTTTTTTTTTTTGTAGATTAACAAAAATAAAATGCACGACAGTGTCGCACGAATTTGCTCCTATGTAATAGATAGACTAGGAATTTTAAAAACGAATGTTATTAGAGAAAACTGTTCATAAGCATAAAATTTATTTTTTAATTGACTAAAACAACTCTTTTAGCAGTTGGAGCTAAAAACAGGATGCCATGTGTTTTAAGCAAAAATTAGTTTATGTAAGAACAAAATAATTATAATTCCAAGTAGTGGTTTATTTAAAAAATAAGCTTTTACTATATAAAAAACATTTTTAAGAAACATTTTTGGAAGCCCAATTTAATGTGTTTATTAATGTACGAATAAAAATTTGATTTCCAAAAAAAAAATATTGATTCGTTTTTGAAATATTGAATTTAAATTATTTTTTTTTTTATTAAATTATAGATCGTAAGAATTAATTATGGAGGATACCGTTATTCTTAGGTAGAATACATTTTTTTCTTATATCTTGATTATATTAAGAAAAGAAGAAATTTTTATTTCAACTGGCACTGCAACTGACTCAAAAAAGCGGGAAATTATTTGCAAGAAAATATTTTGATATGGCATAGTAAACAAAATGTACATGTATTCACAAATCCACAAAAAAACGTTAAAATTTGCAGAGGAAAAATCAGACAGAAAGTCATGGTTGCCAAATTGATTATTTTCAATGCATTATGTTTCGAATCCTTTATTTCATATAATTTTGATTATTTTTTTCATTTTCTCAAAATGTGTTCCTATACTTGTGCAAAACTACTAATTTTAATGGCGCAAAATTTTAAACATTTAAAACCTACTCTAAATCAACTATAGAATGGGAGTCTACTCTAAATATTGAGTATAAAACGAGAACCGACTTTTTGTTAATTTTAAAGGACATAAACTATACTTTAACGTTAAATAGCTCGTCTTACTTTAACAGCAGCAAATAGCTATTTTATCTTTTAAAAGTATACTTTATCCATATTGACAATGGTCATTTCATACCTAAGCAAATCGAAGAAAAAATATTTACTGATGTTTTATTCGATTTTTTAAAGATGTTTTTTGTAAATAGACTGAATCACTGAATATTATAAATTGGAAACAATCGCACGACAGTTCTCTGCGATTAACAAATCTGTACATACAAATGTAGGTACATATCTTATTTATGCACGCCGCCGGCCGAGACGAGTATAGCTAAATGAATCTGCACCTTGCAACAACAAATTGAGTTTTTATGCTGTGAATTTGCGATTTATACTTTATTTTCATCTAAAATAATGTAAATAACTTATAAACAATCAAAATCTGTACCGGGTAGTATATAAAATGAACTTTTTCGGCGAAAAATTCTTTGGTTTGAAGTTGTCTGTTCTTTTTACTTTTTTTTTTGTGTTTTTGTAGTTGTGTGAGTTATGTATCTGTCAAATTAAGGGTTGTTCAACGCAAATTCGCTTAGGTTCTGTTGTAAAACCCACATTAGTTAGAAGAGTTGTCTAACGTGTTTAAAATTATGCAAAAGTTAGGCAAAGTCTCCAAGCTAAACGATTGCGTTAAGTAGAGCCGGTTTTATACCTTAAACGAGAACTGTTTAAAATTTTGCGCCAATGTATTTAACCAAAAAATAACGCTACCCACCATACAAATGTTAAAAATGGCATCTAGAATTTTGCTAAAATTGTTTTCTTTCGATTAATCCTCGATCTATAATTTAATAAAAAAAATTGAAATTAAGATATTACTGACGGTACCTACCATAGAACCATTTTTACAAATTTTGAACTACTCATTATCTACATAATGGATTTTAATGAAATTTTGTATAGAGAAGCTTTTAAAAAGTTTGAAAAATATTGCATTTCAAAACTAAAAAAAATATTTTTTGAATTTTTGAAATATATATTTTTTTTTTGGAAAATTCGACATCTCAAAAACGGGTCAATATTTTATTTTTGTTTATTTGTACAATAAGAGAAGCTTTAAGTTGGCGTACTATTTTTTTTTTATTTCATATTTAATTAATTAAAAGAAAAATAATTGTATGCTTATGAACAGTTTTCTCTAATAAAATTCATTTTTAAAATTCCTATTCTATTACATAGGAGCAAGTTCGTGCCACCCAGTCGTGCATTTTATTTATTTAAAAAAATATATAACCCAGTAAGTGCAAAAGACTCGGTTATTGCAACTGCCTTAATTTCTATTAGTTGCGTAAAACGAGTTAGTACTGTTTATCCTAATAATTTACTGTACACATATTCATATATATTTAATTTTATTTACACGTATTTAAGGTACTTAGTAAAATAAGGTTAACCAAAACATAAAAAACTTTCTTTTATTCTATATGTCATCATTACATTCTATATTTATATTTATTTGTTTGTGGCAACCATGGTCACAGATTTATATTTTTTCATACAAATATATTTTCCCTATCCTCACAAAACGTCACATACACATCCATGAATATAATTTTCTCGTTCTGTTACTATTCCTATTTTTTTTTTCTGCGCATATTCTCAATACAATTTTTTCTCATTCTTCCATTATCTCTACACCCATATTTTGAAGTCTCCAAAATTTAGCAGAGACACATTTTAGCAAATGCGGTCCGTAGCCTGAAGATGCCGCCACAATCGTTTGACTTGTCGATATTACTATAAGATATATATACAAAGACAATATGCGCCGTAAAGCAGTTTTCATTGAACTGAATGCTTGTTCTCGCGTGTTCACAAATTTCGCAAAGCACCCTTTATATTTTTGTTATTATTTTGTCTTGGATAACGTTAAAATGTTAAGCCTAGTACGCACATCCAGACAAGACAAATTTTATCTCTACAAAACTTTTTTAAATCTCGCGTAAAAGTTTGAAGTTGGAGAGATGAAATCTATTTTAATGTGTTTTTTAGTGTATCTCTGAAACGGGTTGTCTTACAAAAGTCGTTCTTACCTTCTTGGAATCTCCTATTGATGCTCTCAAGACAAGTATCAGCACCTTTTACATAAAACCAGTATTGACAAAAATCACTTTCGGAAATACAGTGGCTGTCAAAATTTGTCCCGCAAAATAATGCCTGTATCATTCTTTTTCCTGGCAAAATTTAGTGGAGACATTTTGTAAAGCAATGCACAAAAGTATGAATTTTGCGCGAGGTACGTACTGCTCGGAAAAATATCCAAGACAAAATTTGTCCCATGACAAAAAATGTATGGGAGACAAAATTTTCCCGATCTGCGTACTAGGCTTTAAGTTCAATTGAAATAGGTGGCTCTGTTTTTTAATAAGGATAATAATAGATGCCTATAGTTTCTATGGCAAAAATCGTAGTTCAGGCCTGGAGCCAAAAAATGGCCTCTGGAGTTAAAATTTATTTTTACCACTTTTGCACCAATAGCTCTAATGTCGGTAGTGAGAGGTGGAACCATATTCATTTAAGCGTTTTTAGCCTAGTACGCAGATCGGGAAAAATTTTGTCTCCCATACATTTTTTTTCCTGGGACAAATTTTGTCTCCACTAAATTTTGCCAGGAAAAAGAATGATACAAGCATTATTTTGCGGGACAAATTTTGACAGCCACAGTATTTCCGAAAGTGATTTTTGTCAATTCTGATTTTATGTAAAAGGTGCTGATGCTTGTCTTGAGATCATCAAGAGGAGATTCCAAAAAGGATTCCAAAAGGTATGAAAAGTTTTGTAGAGATTAAAATTGTCTTGTCTCGATCTGCGTACTAGGCTTTTGTATAGAAATTTCATACGACTAGCAGTAGCAGTCATATATAATACGTCAATGCGTCGGACCCCTTAAGTTCAATCAGTAAACTCGTATGACGTTTTTATGTAAGCCCAGCCAAGTGAAGTGAAATTATGACATTAAACATATATGTAGGCCTGGGATAGTGTTGGTTAAACATTGATAGTTTCACTTTCCGATAGTATCGATTGTTTTGGGAAAACACTATCGATACTATCGATAGTTTTACCAAATTTCTTAAAATGCATTAAAAAGGCTTTTCTATTAGGTACAGATTTTTTTAATACTAAAAAAACGTTTAAAAATCTGAATATGTGAATTTAAAACTTATTTTAGGCAACTAGAAATGCATCGTTTCAATTGTTAACGTTTTAAAAATTAAAAAAAAAAAAACAAGATGTAAGATGTAAGATGTAAATCTTAATTTAGTGCTGGTTTACCTGGATGTTTCCTCTTAAGGTGATCACTCAAGTTTGCTGTGTTTCCGGAATGTTTGTATTCCCTTTTACACAACGCACATTTCACAATCTTGGTCTTGTTGTCACCTTCACCACCGACCGGCTTGAAAAATCGCCAAACAAAAGATTTTTTTTTTGTTGACATACCGAACCGAAGTATATATATCTTGAAAGTATTTATTAAATAATACAGCTAAAACACATTAAAATAAAGCTTTTAAGCAAACTTCAAATAACTTTTTATTAAACAAATCGCGCAACGGCCAAAACAAAAAAGTAAACAAAATGCAACAGTTGAGCAGTGATATATGTATGATGACAATTGACAATGACAACTAACAATTAGGCCTATTCTGCCACATCTGTTATTCTGCTATAGATTTTCTGTTATGAATCATAAAAGATTTCCACCTTAAAAGATGTTTTATGATTGGTATTCAGAGGTTCGAACTTTTATAAAAGTCTGTTATGCTACTTCGAAAACGAGATCTGTTATGAAACTGAACTAAATCTGTTATCATAATCATCTGTGATTATGTAAAATATTTCATCTGACATAATTAAAATGGACGACGAACAAAAAAGTAAACTCTTAGGCTAGGCGCGCACATTCAGTTTTTAGTTTCGGAACTGCTTGGTTCGCGCAACTAAAAGTTTGTGTTTTAATACAAACTAAGCGATTGCCTAAAATGAGTTCGCTATTTTGAGTAACATATAATTATATGCACCTGCGCGGACATCTAACCAAATAGTTCATCTATTTTCCTTTCCATAAGCAACCACAGTTGTGCAAATAAAAATTAAATGTGCGCGCCTAGCCTTACACACTATTGGTATCCATACAATGGAACACGATTTTACCTCATATGTTTCTGGGAATACCATGGCCATACTCTACTTATATGTACGTTTATATGATATGTGTTTTAATATATGTATTTTCTTTCATTTGTCTCCTTTAAAAAACATTTCATTGACGATATAAAAGATAAATATTCATTTTTACTTGATGCACCTGTGTACTTATTGAAATCTTTTATGATAAAAGTCACAGAAGTTTGTCTTTTATTCTTTTATGATTTTTAACAGATTTCATAACAGATTTTATCATGCTGAATACCAAAAATGCTATTCGTAAAAGATTTTTTCTATGTTCGAACGTTTCACAGTTCATAAAAGTTTTCTTAGCAGATTTTATAACAGATTTTAGCGTGCTGAATACCAAAATTAAAATTCATAAAAGATTTGTTGACAGCTCAAACATTTGTATAGAAATTCATAGCAGAATAACAGAATAGAAGAATAAAAGATCTCACCGAAAAATCATGAATTGAAATGATGAGACATGAAGACTTCCAGTAGATTTCCAGTGTTGTAGGAGTTGAAAATTCAGAAAGATAGCCTTGTGGTAAAATAATTTGGTAGTGTTGAAACTATCGATAGTTTTTTCGATAGTTTTTTAAAACTATCGATGTACGCGATAGTTTTTTACTATCGATAGACTATCGATGTTTAACCAACACTAGCCTGGGATACGTCATAATCTTGAAACAAATTTTAGAAATGTTCATTCTTTTCATTGATAACGTTTGATTTGGGACATAAACAATAAACTAGTAATATTATAATACGAACCAATTTATTACTATGAAAACTAAGTGTATTTTATGCCGCCATGGAATCGACCCAAACTTGGGTTATTACAATATAGGCAACACCACCGTAGAATTTTCAAAGAAAACTATTAAAAGCATCCTCACCCATCTTTCTAAGTGCAACAAAACAGATTACTATTTTGAAGATAGTTCCTGTGTTTGCAATCCTTGTTATGAAAAGCTAGTAAAGTACGATCAAATAATGATTAAGCTACTAAACTGCCAGAAAGAACTATCAAAAATGCTGGAAGATTCTATCAAACTTCTCGGTAGCGACAACGACACTGATGAAGATAATAAAATGAAAGATGAAGAGCTTGCGAGTGATTTTTCAATAAACGATTCGAATCGAGATTTTCCAGAGCATGACACCGCAGATAGTCCACCACGTTCTTTTGAATGCAGCATTTGCGATAAAAGTTTGAGATCTAAAATCTCTCTTAAGAATCATCTTGATACTCATTGTACAGAACAAACGTGTAAAATTTGTGGGGCAACTTGCCGAGATGAGGAATACCTTGAACTACACATGAACATTCACGAAGGAAAAACAGAGAATGAGTGTCGATATTGCCCTAAGCAATATTCGCGCCGTTCCAACGTCATTCGTCACATGCAACTCCATTGGGATAAAAAGAAATTTCAATGTGAGAAATGTGGCCTCCGGTTTTCACAAGCCCACATTCTGTATAACCACAAAATGATCCATGAAGCTGAAGAGGAACCTTTAATATGCAAAATCTGCGAACAATCCTTTAAATCGAGAAAAACCTTCAGACATCATATGGTAACACATCAAAAAGATCGGCCAATGCATACCTGCGAAATTTGTGGCAAGAAGTTCACAGAAAGATATACCTTAAAGATGCATTTAAAAACACACAGCAATTGCAAGGAAGAAGAATCAGAATTACCAAAGAAAGATAATGCTCCACCGAAAAAATTCCCCTGTATCATATGCGAAAAAGTTTTGAACACGTTGGAGAGCCTTAAAAACCACAGAGCTAATGAACATGATGTAATTTGTTCTGAAAGTATTTTCGTAAAAATATAAAAAGATTTACTTAAAATAATGTATTTCTTTAAATATAAAAATCTTGTAGTTTTAATTTCTTACAAGCATTGTTAGTATCTAGTTTATATTTTTGGTCAGATATTCAGTGGTTTGGAATCAAAAGTGTTTCCGAAAATACGAATATCTCATATAAATATAAAATAGCTACGTATATTTAGAATAAGCTTAAATACTTAATTTCATATATATAGTTGCCTTCTTTCATTTTCATTATTCATATGAAATAAACATTATTGAATTATAAATAATTAGCTTCTTTTAATAATTTCTAAGGATTCCAAATAAAAGAAAATGCAGAAACAGATTAAAGAGTATGGTAACATCGTACAAAACAGTAATGTCGATTTCCTTTACACACTAGGGATTTTAGGGATTGCGATCCTTCGATTTTTTTTGGACAAATCTTTCGAATCCGTATTTGGAGAGGGATTTACATGTATACGAAATACGCACACTAAAAAGACAAAATTTGACAAGGGATCGAAATCCCTAAAATCCCTAGTGTGTAAAGGAAATCGACATAAGA
Organism: Philhelius festivus; assembly: GCA_963931855.1. Taxonomy (NCBI): domain Eukaryota; kingdom Metazoa; phylum Arthropoda; class Insecta; order Diptera; family Syrphidae; genus Philhelius; species Philhelius festivus. The sequence goes on along the minus strand of OZ007555.1, from coordinate 124,944,908 downwards.
TTATTTTGTTAGGGTCTATAGATTTCCAATTTCTAATGTCATTTTTATTTGGCAATCTGGAATCTCTCCGATCCGTGATCCCAACTGAACACTTTTTTTTTTATTATGACGATTCAGAAGTTTGGTGTTATTGTATATGTGGAACGCCACATTTTATTTTCGTTTTGAAATTAACTGAATTTTCGTAACTCTGTACATATTAAACAATTAGAAGTAGTTCTTACATGAAATTGGGCGCGAAACTATTTAGAATATAAAACAAATAAAATATTTTGTAATTTAAATTTTGAAGATATAAATAATTACCTGTTCCTCTGAATATTTGTCTACTACATCCTCCACGATGTTCTGCACTTTTGTTTTTTAGCATACTCTTATAGTTAAAAGTGAACTGCAATCATGTCATCATCACTTTACAAGTTAATAGGATTACTCATGAGTATATTTTTGATAGGTGTGTTTTATTCACTGCTGCATAGCTAGCGCAGCAAAATTTCCCTCGACAAACAACAACAATTTGATTGCTGGGGAAAAAGAAGCCAGTAAAAAAATGACAGTTGTGCTGGTGATAGAAATTTAAATTATTGAAATGAAAATGGCGCTATGCATTAAATTTTAGAATTAAACATATGTGCATACGTACATGTTTTGACATAAGATTTTGATAATTTTTAATATATATTTTTTTAATAAAAGTTCAGAGTAGAGCAGAACAGAACAGAGCAGAATAGAGCAGAACAGAACAGTTTCCATGAGAAATGTCAGACAAGTTTGAACAGTCAGTTATCTGTTCTACCTTTCTCTAACTAAAAAGCTAGGGCAAGAAATCTTGTTCTAAACTGTTCCAAACTGTTCCAGACAGACTCATTGAACAGCAAATTAGAACAGCTTAGAACAGAAAATTTCTCATTGAACAGCAAAAAGGTGTACTTTTCTGTTCCAAACTGCTCTAAACTGTTCGGAACAGCGTCACTGAACAGAACTATAAATTGAAATTGACATATGGAGTGAGTTTGATCGTTTTATTCGCACTTGAATGCTGCGCTGGATATGCAGCAATGAATAAAACACACCTAATGTTGTCTATTTCAAAATAAAAAATAATGTTCGTTGAAACAAAATCACTTCGGACAATTAGGATACAAAAATTTACAACTGTCGAGTTTGATGTTTAAATATATGAATGTGTGAGTGCTTCTGGTCTCGATTCTGATTTCAAATCCAGAAACAAATTTCTCTTCTTTTCAGTATCAGAACTGTGATTTTTTCCAAAGTGAACACTCAAATAAAAACGACATACATATAAGCCTGTTATCTTACCCACACTAATTTTTTGTTTTAGGTCAATTTTCCGTAGAAAATGCGTAATATAGAACGGTTTACTATTAAAATTAACAACAAGATTGTGGAAAAACTCAGATTTTATGATACGAAATGCGAGATAAGAGTTGTTTTCAAGGAATTAATCAGACCAAAAACATAAATGTTAAAAAAAAGAGCCAAGTTCTTCTATACAAAAACCTTTGTGTAACAAGTCAGCCGTGAAAAGTACTGAGATCTAAAAGTACGCCAAGTTCTTACTTCATGAAGGTTTAATACCGAATATTTAAAGTAGAATAATATTGAAACAGCTACAATGTAATAGAGAAATTTTTTTATTTAATGATTACTGACTAAAATTTGATGGGTTCACTGGTCAAGTTTTTAAAACCTTTCGAATTGGGCATAAAAAAAAAACTTGCCAAGTATGCCCATCAAAGACAGTAATCATTAAATAATATCTAAATAGTATCTAATTAAATTGCAGACGACATAGTGTATTTGTAAAAAAAAACTCTTTCAGCATTAAACCTATACTGCAAATAGCCCCAGGATTTACGGAAGTTAAATTATTATCTGTTAGTCAAGAGTGAAACTTGGTATGAGAAGAACGAATTAGATAGCAAAGAGAAGTTAAAGGAAGAAACAGAAGGGAAAAAAACAAAAGATCACTACTACATTGTACTCCTACTATCATGATTTGTGTCAATGGTGAGCTTTTGTAATATTCTTACTTACTTACTCAAGATACATACATATGTATGTACAGTCAATGGCAACATTATTTGCACAACGTAAAATTTACACAACTTCTCTTAATTGAAGCCTTATAACTTTCAAAATAAAAAAGATATTGTTAATATTTGTTTTTATTAATAATGAATACATGTTCTCAAAAAGGTACACAAAGTAACAAAATCGAATTTCTAACGGTTCGTTTTAAAAACATAAAAACAAAAGTGGCAAAATTATTTGTACATCATATTAAAACGGCAAAATTATTTGCACAAGTGCAAAGAACTGCTTAGACTGACTACAGGTAGTTTATTTACCCGAATATTCATAGTGAACGGTGCAATTAGTTATTTTTTTCTCGTTTATTGTGATATTGTCTTCCGGAAAGTTTTTCAAATGGCTAAAATGAATGAACTTTCAACAGAAAAACGCGCTGCTATTGTTTCCGAGTTCCGATCTGGTGTTCCGGCAGCAAAAATTTCAACTGAATATCGCTGCGCCCGGAGGACAGTTTATTACCTTTTAGAAAAAAAAACTCATGGAAGTGTAAAAAATCTTGCTGGTAGAGGAAGAAAAAGGGCCACAAACAAAAGAGAAGACACAAAAACTATCCGTTCCTTTAAAAGTAACCGCTGTGGAAAAGTTCGAAATGTCGTTAATAATTTGTACAAAGATCGTGAAACCCCTGTTAGTGAAAGGACGATACGACGGAGGTTGAAAGAAAATAAAATAAACGCCTACGTCATTCAAAAAAAGCCCCATATATCAAGAAAAAATAAAATCCTCAGACTAGAATTCGCTAGAGAGCATATCAATAAGCCCGCGGCTTTTTGGAGAAGTGTACTTTGGACTGATGTGGCTACTTGTTCGTTGGATGGTAACTATGGTCGAAAATTTTATTACTCCGATCGCAAATCAAAAAACAAATGACCCGTTAAACAACTCAGAAGTCATTCCAAAGGAGGTAAAATAATGATATGGGGATGCATATCATATTGTGGCGTAGGACCAATTGTTGGGTGCTCCACCCCTAGGACAAAGTCGCATTATTTAGAAATAATAAATGATGTTGCACTAGTGGCAGGGTCAATATTCATCGGGAGTAATTTTATCTTGCAACAAGATAATGCTCCTATATATACGGCCCGGCCAATAAAAACTTTTTTATCTGGGGTAGACCAAGAAGTTTTAAAATGGCCCCCACAGAGCCCTGATCTAAATGTCATTGAGAATGTTTGGCATCTTGTTAAATCAAAAATTCCTCAAGACATTGGTAGATCTTCAAATGAAACCTGGGAAGAGTTTATAACAGCTTGGAGTACAGTTCCGTCAAAACAGATTCAAAATTTGATAGACTCGCTGCTGTTATTGCGGCAAAAGGAGGGAACACAACTTACTAGGTAATGCTATTTTCATAACAACGTTTCGTTTTATTTAAAAAAAAATTTAGTTTTTGGCTTCCAGTGGTGTTAAATGCAGTAATTCACACATGTGCAAATAATTTTGCCGGTTTAATATGATGCGCAAATAATTTTTCCACTTTTGTTTTTATGTTTTTAAAATGAACCGTTAGAAATTCGATTTTGTTATTTTGCGTACCGTTTAGAGAATATGTATACATTATTAATAAAAATAAATATTAACAATGTCTTTTTTATTTTGAAAGTTATAAGGCTTCAATGAAGAGAAGTTGTGTAGATTTTACGTTGTGCAAATAATTTTGCCATTGACTGTATATAGTGTTGAATACACGAACGGACCTAAGGATAGCTGAGCGATGAACACGGCCAATTGATTTGAATTACAATTGTCAACGTACGTCTACTTCACTCTCTAAAACCAAGCCGCCGATCATCCTACACTTTTGCTTGCATCAGAACTTTATGTATATACTTACACTTAATTTGTTAAACCACTTTTATTATATTAAAAAATATAACTTTCACTTATTGCTAACACTTTGCTAACATATAGAAGCACAAATACCTTGTCGATTTTTGTCAAAACAGAAAGGTCTAGAAGCTCTTGACGTGTGCCTTGAAGGCGTCGGCACTAGGTCGTAGATAAACTCGAATGCATTGTAAAGGAATGAGACAAAATAAGAAAAATGAAAGTTAAAGAAAGTTTATTTTTCGTTTTAAGTTATTTTGTTTTAGAAAATTACCACCCCAAATAAGCGGGTGAAACAGACCCACACTTATATATAAACACTTTTTTCTTCATCCAAACTTCAAGCTCTACATATTTTTGGAATCATATTTGAATTGCGAATAAATTTGTATATATGCATATACAGTCGACTCTCTCTAAGTCTAACTCCCTCTAAGTCGAAGTTCCCTCTAACTCGAACTTTTAGCCGTATTTTTGCATTCCCCTTAATTTTCCATACAAAAACTATCCTCTAAGTCGAACTTCCTCTAAGTCGAAGTTCTCTCTAACCTGAACTCTCTTGATTATTGACCTATTTTCTTTCCCTCTATTTCCTCTAAGGCAATAAAAAAAGCATTTGTTGGTTGGATTTCAATTGCAATACATACATACATATTTGCTGACGCGAGGATTATGCTTATGAGTTTCATAGTTAGTTTTTTTACTTGCGACTTATAGGTACTATAAGGCAAGTTATGCATTCGTAAAAAAAATCGAGCTCGAGATGATAGCGAAGACGAAAAAAGTGGGTCTGTCAATTCTGTCTGTCTGTCTGTTCGATTATAGTTAAAGCTCGGTCGATTTTCTTCAAACTTGGTAGATATGAATTTTTAATTTTTTACCCCCGGATGTTTGTTGATTTGATTTTTTAAGACCAAAAATAACGGTACCTACCATACGATTTTTTTTCGAAATTTTATAAATATTTTTTTTCTCAAAAACTGTCCCAACGATTTTGATCATTTTTTTATGCTAAAGCTTCCCAGAAGTTTGAATATTATTGTGTATTCAAATTTTCCAAAAAATTTTTTTTGGATTTTTAAAAAAACTTTCAATTTTTTTTTTTTAAACTCAATATTTCAAAAACAACATGCTCGATTTTTTCAAAACTTGATAAATAAAAGTTTGGAAAAATAATCAACAATATATGAGAAAAATAAATTCATTTTACCTAAAAATAACGGTACCCTCCATACAAATGTTAAAAATGGTTTTCGAAAATCGTATTTTTCTCGAAAACGGTTCCGAGAATTTTGCTCAAATTTTTTTTTTCTTTCTATTATTTTTGAATATCTGTAATTTAATAAAAAAAATTGAAAACAAGATATTACTGACTGTACCTACCATAGAACGATTTTTTAAAATTTTGAATTTCTCACTATTAGCAGAACGGATTTTAATGAAATTTCGTAGTGAGAAGCTTCTAAAAAGTTTAAAAAAACATTGCATTTCAAAACTTTAAGAAAAATATTTTTTTGAATTTTGAAAAAAAAAAATCAATTTTTTGTTTTTTGAAAATTCAATATCTCGAAAACGGCTCAATCCTTTTTTTGTAAATTTAATTTTTATTCATACAATTATAAAAACTTCAAATTGGCGTACCAAGATTTTTTCTTAAAAATGTTTTAAAATTTTCTTATATACATAAAACCCTATTTTTTAAGAAACCACTACAAAGACTTATAATTTTTGTTCTCGCATAAATCTATATTTGCTTGAATCACATGGCATCCTCTATTTATCACCCGTACTTTTAATACAATCCTGATGATCCAATGGAAGCTCGCGAAAAACATTCTAATTCCCAAAAGTTCAAATGGTAACGAATTTAGGCCTATATCTCTATCCTACCATTTGGGGGATAATGCAGAAGAAGTTCAACGTTCATAATGAAACACAAAGCATTCTTTCGTCGAAGCAAATCTGGTTTCCGCCCAAAACATAGCTGTATAACTGCTCATCGAAGATATCGGACAGTCTTTAGATGAGGATATGGTTATATTTCTGGTGCTTCTTGATTTCTCTAACAGCCCGATTCTCCCCAAAGTCACTGATGCCTCACAAGTCACAAGAAGAGGTGAAATTGATTTTGTGACTTTTTCGAATTCTGCCGCTCAGTCACAACTTGTGAGAGTCACAAAAACAATCGAAACTGTGATCTTCTTCAGAGCAGGTCACAACTCATAAATTTTCAATGTTTCTTCATTATTATTCATTATATTTTATAAGAAAATTTTCTAGATTTGTGAATAATTGTGAGTACACGAAAATGGAAGTGGACTTTGTTCTAGTGAATATTATTGCTGATCTTTCCCACGAAAATGAAAAGTACCATTTTTACATAAACACAAATTTTTTTAAGAAACTAATCGTATCAAGAACTTTGCAGCGCCCAGGGCTTTTAAAAACTTTGAGAGATACAGATGATCCATTCGCTCTCCAAAACAATACATTTATAAAGTAATTTCTTCGTTTTGAATAATCAGCTATTCAAATAATGACGCTTAAAAATCTCACCATGTTGTGGTGAGTTTCGTTGTGAGTTTTCTTGTGACGATTAGGGGGAGAATACCAAAATGTTATCGAATCACAACAATCCTCACAAGGAATAGTCACAAGAGCTTGTGACTTGTGACTCCTCACAAGGGGAGAATCGGGCTGTAAGCCTTTCGACACTGTAGATCAATCTAAAGTGTACAATAAATGCTTTATGTTACACAAATTTTCTGCTTCTTCTATGAACTTGTTGCAATCTTATATATTCATGCTTATTTTGACATTCTCATGAATGGTCTATTCGTTAGAATGATTCTATTCCTTCGAATGAACTTTCTTAATTTTGAGATTCGAACGAATAACATTCATTTGCGAAAGATAGCATAAAATGAACTTCAAAGAAGATCCATTTTCATTATCATCTGTTTGACATTTACTATAGGTATTTCTATTTGAATTAGTATGACCGTTTTACATTTTTTTTGTTTCTAAACATTTTATAGATGTTGGATAAAGAATCAAGAAACAAAATAAATAATAGACTTTTTCATTATAAAGTAAAGTTTAACCATAAAGAACTACATATTCATTACATTTTTTGTGTCAACTCAGCTGTTTGGAAACTATTCTTAAAAAAAATAAGTTGTTCATGACGCGTTTTAAATTTTTGTTTTTTTCGTATATCTACTGTTGGAAAACGTAAAAGCTACACTCCAAATTAAGTGTAAGCAGCTTCTACTTTATAAAGTATTTTTAAGATAGCTCAGACTTTTGTTTTATAACAATTTTTGTGTAAACTGGAATATTATTTTTCACTTTATATTTATCTTTTCATTGAACAACATGTTCTAAGAATATAAATAAACTATTATTTAATTACTATTTGGACTGCATTAAATTAATTAATCATTGGTCTTTCAACATATACACTTGGTCACACTAAAATATCAAAAAGTGAAATCTTTGTTTATTTGTAATTGTTTTGTTTATTGTTTAATAACTTAAATTTCTTTGATAAAAACATAAAATAATAAATAAAAAATAAAAATATGGCATTTGTGTTGTTTATAAATGAAGATGGTGTTGAAGAAGTGCAGAGGAGAAGGATAGTGGATGCTTTCCGTATCAACGCGGGTTGTAAAAAAAACCCTTTGCTACCTCCGGGTTTTCTTCCATTATTTTGATTAACTTTTCCTTTTGTTCGCGGTTTGTCTAGTTGGAATGCGACCTTTAAACATAAAACAACAACAAAATTAATAAAAGTAATTTATTTTCCATGAAATAATTAAAAACTTACATGTTTTGTTGCTTACTCGACAGAAAAATTCAAACGACACAAAAATGACATTTAATTCTATTCTTTCGAATGTCAAAATTGAATTAGCTTTCGCAAATGAATGAACTTTCTATGGATTGGGTGAACTTTCGATTTTTTCGATTAACATTCGCCGAGTCTCAAAATTAAGTTTCAACGAATTCGACTCACTTTCGAACGAAAGAGAATGTCAAAATAAGCACCATTATCTTAGTGATTGAAAGCAAGCTGTTGCTGTCGCGAATAACTTTTCTAGGTTTTTTCCTACTATCAGAGGGGTCCTTCAAGGCTTAATATTGGGCCCCTCCTCGTCTCCCTATACATGCGCTCCCTCAAAAAATCTCGACTTCCTCGGGTCGTATGTATGCTTATGACGCCCAATATTTCATTGAAAACTGTGCAAACTCCATAAAATTTGATTTGCAAAGGATTTCGACCTGGTCATTAATGAATGGATTGTTTTTAAATCCTAGTAAGCTAAAATGTATAGCCATCAGTAGGAAGGCCTTAGATGTTTCGTATTTTCCAAGTGTAATATTGAACAACTCTTCTATAGAATATGTTCAAACTGTACGTAATCTTGGAATGGTGTTTAATAGGACTCTAAGTTGGGATACGCATATTAATCAGGCGGTGAGGAAAGTGTATATGTTTGCTAAGGTCTACACAATACTTTACGCCTTTAAAACCGCGTTTAATGCTGACAAAAACCCTTGCTTTACCTGTTATATAAAAATTCTATCGCATCTCAAGAAACATGTATAATCTCTCTTTTGACAACCTGTTGCGATATAGAACTTTGACTCTGCCATTCAAAGTGATTCAAACACACCAAACAACCTTGATTACGGTTGTCCAGGCGCGGATCCAGGATTTCGTTCAGGGGGAGGCAATTTTCGTGATATTTTCCTTAACTTAAAAAAAATGGTCCATTTCTCTGCATTTCTGTCTTAAAATATTAAAAAGGTATAAACATAATCGAATATAAAAATAACAAATTAATAAATTGAATTAAGGAAAGCATTGGCAGGTACATAATATATGTAGGTCGTATGTAAATAACTATTAAATAGTAAATCAAACATCTTCGTTTACATTACTTTAGCCTCTTTCAATAATGCTCTGTATGCATGTCTTAAAGTATTAAATATGAACTCGTACGTATTAAAAAAAATGAATTAATTAATTTAAATGAAGGAATTATAGTGTTGTACATGATATACATAGTTCTTAAATACTTAATTCTAATATTTTTGTGTGGCCGGTTTTTGAAAACGGTTTTTAACAGTTTTGAAAAAAAAAATGCAAATTTTTTTAAAAATCCAAAATTTTTTTTTTTTGAAAATTTGAATACACAATTCTATTTAAGTTTTTTGGGAGCTTACGCAAACAAAAAATGATCAAAATCAAAATCAACAAAAAAATGGTTCTTTGGGGGGTACCCTCTATAACCATTTTTCGGAAAAATTTTTTCAACTAGTACCTAGCTTTAGCTCGGCATAAATCCTCGTATCAAACCCTCCTAGTGGGTGCCGGGCGGTAATGATCACCACAGAAATCTTGTGCGTTGTCAAGATGGGGATCAGCTAAGGTCAGGTCGCAATGTTGTAAGGTTCCTTTACTCCTCAATAGTTCAACCCTCAACAATGCGATTTTACCATAGATACAGGTCCCTAATTTTCAGTGGTGGTGTGAGCGATTATTCATAATCCGTGCCGAAGAAATGGAAGGCTGGGGGGAAAACCAGTCACTAACGAGCTCATTCGGATACCCTGGCCGGGTCCGTCTTAATACTTGCCTTACCCCGGTATATCGGCTCTGCCGGGGCTGACCTTTCTTTTCCGACCTACTCGTGGGACCAAAATTTTTAAAAAAAACTATAAAATGAACAAACAAACGACAAATAATAGCGACACAACTGACAACGAAGACGAACTCTTGGCCTCTAGCCAAGAGACATTGACAGGAAGCTCTCACGGCACAGAAGCAGTTGAGATAACTTCCAAACCTTCAGGGAGCATAGTGAGTACCAGCCATAGTACTCCTTTGCTCCCTAAACCGATCAATACTGCCAAGCCATCGGGTAGCAATGCCAGCCATAGCAATGCTAATCGTGGTAAGAAGAAATCTCTTGGCGTTCTTCGAAAGAACCAGTTCCTGCATGCCTCGTTTATCCTTAGCAAGATTGCCAAGAATGAGGCGGAGGGAACTTGTCACGAGAGGGATGCCGAGGATAAAATCAGGTACCAGAAGGTTATTGACGAATACAATAACCTTCTGACAAAAAAAGAAAAAGCCGTCAAGCGAGACAGGTCTCAGGAAGAGACTTTACCTTCCCAAAAGAAGACGAAACTTGATGGCAATATAAAGAAGAAAAAAGCCACATCTCTCAGAGCGGCGCAACCGCCTACTCTAAGCGAGGTCGTCAGGGATGACCTCCAGGTTGCGGTTGTAGATGAACTCTCCACCAACAGCAAAGGTCTGCTGTCGGTGTGGAGCTCAATCGAAGCCAAGCTCTCTGAGATGGTTTTCACGTACACCCTATCTACAAGTGAGGGACCCTACCCCAGCTTCGACTCTGGGGAAATGCTCAGGGGATACAGGGTGATCAAATGCGAGGACGCGTTTTCAAGGGACTTCCTTAGAGACAGCATTGCTAAGGTCAGCAATGACTGGGAGGGCTTGAAGCTCAAGCTTATCCCAGCTAAGGAGATCCCTAGACAACCAAAGGCCCGCATCTGGTTGCCCCTCATGGGCCTCAAACCGAGCGGACTGGAGCTGATCCGGGGTCTTCAGAGGTTGAACCCGCTGGTCCCCATGCACGACTGGGTCGTCATCAAGGCGGAAGAACCGCAAAAGACCAGCACTTCATACCTTCTGAGGATCACGGAAGAAAGCAGAGGGGCACTCGAGAAGGCTGATTATAAACTCCGTTTTGGCATCAGGCATGCTAAAATCAAAATCCTGCAAGATCAGGGACCAGACACTGATAAAGTGGATGAGAGCGCTAAGATCAGCGCTGTTGTCGACGGTTCGGTTGTCCTTGGCGCCGCAGGACCCTCAACCAATTAAAACGCGCTGAAGGTCATTCAGATTAATCTGAAGCACTCTAAATGTGCCTCAGATAATCTAAGAGTTTTCCTCAGTGAGGAAAACATTGACATTGGCGTTATTCAAGAACCATGGGTAAATGGCCTCAATGTAAAAGGCCTCCAAGACAACCAATACAACCTGTTATACAAAACAGTAACCCAAGAACCAGGTAATCCCAGAACTTGTATCTTAGCTAAAAAACACTTAAAAGCTTTTTTGTGTCCTAATTTTAGCACTCCGGATTTGACAGTCGTCAGGCTGGAAGATAAAGATGCAAAGGGACTACTGGTGGCATCTGGCTACTACGACCACAACCGGCAATCACCGCCTGAGGAGGTGAGGAAATTGGTTGAAGCAGCTAATCAGCAAAATACGAACCTCCTGATTGGATGCGATGCGAATGCACGGCACTCTCTCTGGGGCAGCTCTGAAATCAACGAACGAGGTGAGTCTCTTTTTGATTTTATTATTGAAAATAACCTAATTGTTTGTAACAGAGGTGACTCACCCACCTTCGTTTTTCCAAGCTCGGAAAACTACGACGGGTGGGAAGAGGTACTTGACATCACTGTTGCAAACAACTGTAATGTGGTGGTGGAAAACTGGAGAGTTTCCTCTTTAAATTCCTTCTCGGATCATAGATGGATCCTCTTCAACATAGGTTTCAAGGTAGAAACCCCCCCTCCATATAGAAATCCCAAAAGAACTGACTGGAAGAAATTCAGTCAGATCGCAAAATCCAAACTAGGCAATTTACCATTAATTAGTGTAGAATCTGTGGAAGTTCTTGAATCTAAGGTAAAGACTTTCGAGGCAGCGATTAACACTGCCTTTAAGGTCTCCTGTCCAGTTAAATACAGCCGCAAAAAGTTCCCTCCTTGGTGGAATGAAGATCTTTCTGCACTTAGAAAAATGACCAGAAAGATCTTCAACATATGTCAGAAGGAGAAATTCTATCAACCATATAAAGACTGCCTAAAAGTGTACAAGCGAGCCATAGCAGCATCTAAGAAGCTTGGCTGGAAAGAATACTGTCACTCAATAGAAGATATTAAGGATTCTGCTAGACTAAGTAAAGTTCTGTCAAAGGAACATTGCAGCCCTTCATTTCTGAGAAAAAGTGACGGTATCTGGACAGCCTCTCAAGCTGAGTCCTTGGAACTGCTTATGACAACACATTTTCCGGGTTGTGAGAATAGCTACCCCGAAACGCTTAGCACTACAAATACCATTATAGCTCATAGGGAGCAAATCAATTCTGTTATATCAGGAGATAGTATTTCATGTGCGATTAATACTTTCTCCCCCTACAAATCACCTGGCCCTGATGGCATAATCCCAGTAATGCTGCAGAAACTGCAAGACTTGGCAGTACCATGGCTAGAAATGATCTTCAAAGGTTGTCTCTATCTCAATCATGTACCCGAGTCATGGAGACATGTAAGAGTGGTCTTTATTCCGAAGGTCGGCAAACGAGGTCATGAATCCGCGAAGGACTTTAGGCCTATTAGTCTGACATCTTTTGTTCTAAAGACACTAGAGCGCATCCTTGATACTCACATCAGAGTTTTACTAGAGGGTCGTCCTCTTGATGAATCGCAACATGCATACCTAAAAGGCAAGTCTACGGAGACTGCCCTGCATGAAGTAGTGCGTACAATAGAGAAGACGATTCACTACAAAGAATATACCCTAGCAACCTTCCTAGACGTGGAGGGTGCTTTTAATAACGTCCTAACTGAATCCATTCGCGAGTCACTTGTTCACTTTGGTGTAGAAAGTTTCATATCCAAATGGATTGTATCTATGCTCAGTGACAGAAGGATCCAAGAAACGTTAGGAAACACAATTTCTACTAAGCATGTTAGTAGGGGAACTCCCCAGGGTGGTGTTCTCTCCCCTCTTCTATGGCTCTTAGTCATGGACAAAATTCTCGTCAAGCTCAGAGGTAGTGGTGTAAAAACTGTAGCGTATGCTGACGATCTGGTTTTATTGGCATCAGGTAAGTTTACCACTGTGATTAGTGAAATCACTGAATTGGCTCTGAAAAGAGTTAGCAACTGGGCCACTAGTAGTGGACTAGGAGTTAATCAGAGTAAGACGGAACTGATGCTCTTTACTACCAGGACTAAAATACCTACATTCACCCTACCTCGACTTAACGGTCAAACTCTTTCTTTATCTTCCAAAGCTAAATACCTTGGAGTTATTCTCGACCCCAAATTGAATTGAGAGGTAAATATTGAAGAACGGGTTAAGAAAGCCTGTATAGCTTTCTATGCCTGCAGAAAGACCTTTGGTAAGAAGTGGGGCCTTCAGTCGAAGATGATTTTTTGGACGTACACTGCAGTGGTACGGCCAATTTTGTCTTACGGATCGATTGTTTGGTGGCCTGCACTTAGCAAGCAATATAACGTCGGAAAACTTAAAAGGGTTCAAAGAACGGCTAGCGTCGGCACTACGGGGGCTCTCAGATCATGCCCAACAGATGCCCTGAGCGTTATCCTGAACCTTTTACCACTCGACCTTCATATAAAATACCTAGCGGCATGCAGTGCTGTAAGACTTAAAGAATCTAACTGTTGGTTCTCCAAACCCTATGGTCATGGAAACATAACAAAATTGATTCCTCCGGATATTTTCTTATCGAACACCGACTACTGCGTACCTCCTCTTGGCCCAAGCGGGGATTTCAAAGCCATTTTTCCCACCAGAGAGGATTGGAAGAATGACGTTGTCACAAAGGATTTCGATTCGATAATCTACACTGATGGATCTAAGATGGAGTGCGGTGTTGGTTCAGGAATTTTTTCCGAGTCCTTTAACATCTCCAAGTCACTCAGACTACTAGACTTTGCGAGTGTATTTCAAGCCGAAATACTAGCAATCAAGGAGGCATGCAAGTTGCTCCAATCTAACCAAAACCAATTCAGAAATATAGCTATCTGCTCAGATAGCCAGGCGGCCATTAAGGCCATTAAATCATCTACATCAACCTCAGTACTTGTCCAGCAATGTCGGGACGAACTGGCGAGTCTGAACATTGACCTCCAGGTCACTCTCATCTGGGTTCCAGGTCACAGTGACATAGAGGGTAATGAACGGGCTGACGCTTTAGCTCGGCAAGGCTCGACCTTACATAGCTCACTAGCGGAAAAAGTTAATATTCCTCTTGGTGCTATGAAGAGAAAAATCTTCTCGATTTTTCTCAATGAACCCAACCGTAGGTGGAGCAGACTCACAAACTGTGTCATATCAAGAAAGATATGGCCTACTTACAACAACTCACGTTCCAACGATCTAATATGCAGACCCAGGCGCGACATAGACAGGATCACAGCAATATGCACCGGGCACTGGCCCATAGGTGAACATGCAAGAAAGCTAGGCATCCCCTTCAACCCACACTGCCGTAGTTGTGGAGATCCACAAGAAAAAGAAACTGTGGTTCATTTTCTTTGCGATTGCCCCGCCTTAGCAAATTACAGGATGGCTTCCTTTGGGAAAGCCTTCCTCGATGACCCCAGCGAACTTTCGGAGAAGAAAATCAAAGATCTGATTATCTTTCTGAATGCGACAAAATGGCTTTAGTAATGCTCCGCTAAAGTATATAAAAGCCATTTTCTTCCGTACTTAATCCTTATTAGGTTGACACGAGTTTAATGGTATCAAAACGGCGCACCCCAGCGCTAATTGAGTCGCGGGCCCAGCTGGCTGGCGACTACCATCTCTACCTACCTACCTACCTAGCTTTAACTAAATGAATTTTTTTTGTATCTTTTTTTTAAATCCGTAGAACAGTTTTTGAGAAAAAAAAATTTACAAAATTTCGAAAAAAATTCGTATGGTAGGTACTGTTATTTTTGGTCTTAAAAAAAGAAGAAAAAAACGTGTGGGGGGGGGGGGGAAATTAAAAATGATAAATGTTTAGGCTGTAGTCGAACCGACAGACAGACATTATTGCGAGACCCACTTTTTTAGTCTTCGCTATCATCGTAATGATAACTTTGATCAAAATCTCGAGTTCGATTTTTTTTACGAATGCATAACTTGCCGCACGAACTTGCTCCTATGTAATAGACTAGGAATTTTAAAAACGAATGTTATTAGAAAAAACTGTTCATAAGGATAAAATTATCATCATTTTTTAAATTCTCTTAGTAGTAAGAGACAAAAACAGAATGCTATGCAAATATGAATTTATGCAAGAACAAAAATTATACATAAGTCGTTGTAGTGGTTTCTTAATAAAAAGGTTTTATATATAAAATTTTTAAAATATTAAAAAAAAAAAAATTAGTACGTCAACATTAAGTTTTTATTACTGTACGAATGAAAATTAAATTTCCAAAAAAAATATTTACCCATTTTTGAGATATCGAATTTTCCAAACAAAAAAGATTTTTTTTTTCAAAATTCAAAAAATATTTTTTTTTTAAGTTTTGAAATGCAATGTTTCTTAAAGCTTTTAGAAGCATCTCTATAAAAAATTTCATTAAAATCCATTATGTCGCTAATGAGAAATTCAAAATTTTCAAAAATCGTTCTATGGTAGGTACAGTGACTGTAATGTCTTGTTTTCAAAATCTTTTGTATTAAATTATAGACCTTAAAAATTAATCAAAAGACTAAAAATTTAAGCAAATTTCTCGGAACCGTTTTCGAGAAAAATACGATTTTCGAAAACCATTTTTTAACATTTGTATGGAGGGTACTGTTATTTTTAAGTAAAATACATTTTTTTTTCATATCTTGTAGATTATTTTAAGAAACTTTTATTTATTAAGTTTTAAGAAAATCGAGAATGGGGTTTTCGAAATATTGAGTTTTCAAAAAATTATTTTGAAATTTTTTTTTGAAAATTTGAATACACAATAATATTGAAACTGTTGGGGAGCCTTAACATTAAAAAATTATCAAAATCGGTTGTACCGTTTTTGAGAAAATCAAACACAAAAAAATGGTTCCAAGGGGGGTACCAAAAATAATAATTTTTTGGATTTTTTTTTTTATTCATTACCTAGGTTTAACTAAATGAAATCTTATGATTTTTTTTTTTAAATCTGAAGGACAGTTTTTGATAAAAAAAAAATATTTATAAGATTTCGAAAAAAAAAAATCGTATGGCAGGTACCGTTATTTTTGGTCTTAAAAATCAAATCAAAAAACATCCGGGGGAAAAAAATAAAACCCATATCTACCAAGTTTAAAGAAAATCGGCCTAGCCGTTTGGGCTGTAGTCGAACCGACAGACAGACAGAATTGCGATACCCACTACTTCGCTATTATCGTAATGTCAACTTTGATCAAAATCTCTAGTTCAATTTTTTTTACGAATGCATAACCTGCCTTATAGTACCTATAAGTCGCAAGTAAAAAGAAAAAAGTGTTATGGTTTTTATAATTGCGAAACGAAGAACTGCCCAGGGGGGGGGGCAATTGCACCCATTGCCCTCCCCCTGTATCCGCGCTTGCGGTTGTCCTCATCTAGTAGATCGGGACAACTTATTTATTCTCTTTTTTCCTATTCGACTTCCGAACATCAGTTTTTATCAACACAATACGCTTGTGAAACTCCCTACCAAGGCATGTAAGGTAATTGGGGAGCATAGTACATTTCCGTAGAAGGCTACACATCTACTTACAAACATATAAATTGATTATAATTATCTAATTTATAAATTGCACATGAAAGTAGGTACACTTTTTCTTAAATTTCATTTTACATATATTTTTTTTAAATGTCCTTAAAATTAATAGCCTGTCACTAGTTTATAAGATATCATATCTTAAAACCCGGGTAGTGCTGTAATTATTTTGTTCGATTTTTTCAATGAAACTTTCAGGGATTGTACATTGGGGTTTTTAAAGTCTAAATATATTAATTTTTTTAGTGAACCTGTTCAGTTGACAAATTTTTTACCATATGGACCATATATTCGAAGTGTAACCATATGGTCACGCTAGCACCACTAGGGTCCTTATATTTTTTTTCTCTAAAATTTTGACAAATAAATATTATTTTATTATATTAGGAATGAAAGGAAACACTTATGATCGAGTATGGTACTCTGCGAAACACTTAACACAAAGGCCAATATTGCATTTCATACAGCATGTGCTTATTACACTTTTGCAGTTGTCTCCTGCACAGCGCCTTCTTTTCTCAAGTGGACTAATAAAATGATCGCTTCTATCAAACCGAATATTCCTCATTAGACCATCTCGCCGTAGTGCGCACAGTAGTAAACTGCAATAGACCTTTTGAACTCCAATTGTGATAAGTGTTTAGTTCCTCTTTGCAATTGCCAGGCATTGTTTACTGCCACATCGATTAGCCATGTGAAGATGGAGCTCCACCATTTTTTCCCACGGTAAGAGATGCGATGGTTATTTACATTTTGATCTAGGCGATCAACTCCACACATGTATTTATTATACTCCGTTATTGCACATGGGCGAACTATACTGATTTTTTTTCCAGCTTCTCTCGAATAACGAGATGCTGATGAAGTTGGAAGAGCCCCATAACACGTCGAGGCAATGCAGACAATAAAGTTGTCAACCCATTTTATTAACCTTATGCCCGTTTCTTGCATTTTTTTTATTTATATGATCCACAGGTCATTTTTTTCATTTTGTTTTCATGTTCTACGGGGCAACTCGATGGTATTCGATTTTCCCTTATGGTTTCTGTCGCATTGTATCCTCTTGATTTCAAATAAGTGAGGAATGGAAAACCGGTAAATAAGTTATCAAAGTAAAATGAAAACGGAAGACTTCTTATGTCTTTAGGAAAGTCGTCTATCATTGATAAAAGGGGTGCAGAGCATTTATCAAAGCGTTCTTCGTACTTCGTGTTATAACGAGGATTATTACCTTCGTAGATCTGAAAATTTACCATATATCCGGATGGAGTACACAGTGATCAAACTTGATAGCCGAATCTTATTGGCTTACCTTTTATAAAATGTTTGCATCCATGTCGTCCATAATAAGCGATCATGCTCTCATCGAACGATAAGTGTTGAGTTGCTTCGACTTTAGGTGCTCTGTTATGGGTTGCAACTTCCAAAGTTTGTCTTTATTTTCTTCTGGTGCAGCTTGAAATGAAGACAACTCACGATTTCCTCAAATCTTGCTCGACGCATCAATTTTAAAATCAAGTCATTCCGAAGATCGTCAGAACCACTCCAGTATCCTTTATAGCTAGGAATAGAGTTGTAATCAGTCACCATTAGAATGCCAAGGAAAGTGCGCAATTCACGAACTGAAAATTTTTGAATCGACTTACCATCTTTTTTTACCGCATATCTTGCGGAACAATCGCTTATGTGTTCCAATAAATCGTCATTAAAAAATCGTTCAAAAAGTTCGTGAGGCTGACAATCCGGGCAGTCATCATAATTCGGATCCCAACACTTGACTAATCGTTCGTCCATGTAAACTTTGTTGCTTTATTGGATGAAGGTAAAGTAACATCTGAGGGAATGGGAGTAGTTTTTCTTAGTCGATTAGCAATAGGTTCAATAAAACGGCTTCCAATTTCTTCGTCCGTTGAACTTGAAGTCTCTATTCTCTGCACCTCGAAAATTTCAGTTGGTTGATCAATAGAAGCACTTTGTTCAGACTCTTCTAGAACATTTGCATTTTGCAAGGACACCCTCAATTTCTTGATCCAAAATAGATAGGTCTTGAAGTGGAAAAGCGTCAATGTGCTGGCCATTTTTCATAACCAATTCACACCCAGCTCTCAATTGGTTTCTGTTGAGGTCATCGATTGTTCCGCCTTCATTTTCAGCAGCATCATCCTCACCGCTTATATTACCTTCTTCATCGGGTGGTTCAATAAAAATACCCTTTATCGTATATTCTAAAGCATTCTCATCATCATTCAACTGCTCCACGTAGTCCATTACATCTTTCAACGATAATTTACTAAGCAAAAGTTATAAAAATACAAAAAAACCTTTTGAAAAACGAAGTAGTATTATAGTACCAACGTAACCGTACAGTCACATTTTTTTATAGAGTAAACACGTACCCTGGCAGTACCAGCGTGACTGTATGTTTACACCTTCAATAAAACCTTGAAAAGTATAATATACTAAATTAGAAAAGAATAGGTTTTTGACTTTCGATTCATGCATTTATGATAGGTATAGCCATAAAAATAGTGTCCACAATTCAAAACTTACTTTTGCTTATCTGCGATATTGCACTTTTTTGTAGGCTAAAAAAAATCTAAAATTTAAACAATTCACTCTTTTGAAGTACATGAAGCAACTGACACAGAAGAAAAATAAAATCATGGTCACATATATCGAGAAATCGAGATTAAAAAACCGCCTACTTTGATCATTTTTGTCAGTTAAAAATTTAAAAAAACGTTTTTTTTCTTAACTATATTGTGTGTTACCGTATGGTCACGCTAGCATAACCCGTGTTTTAATGTGTAAGACTGTAAGCAGTCAAATAAATAAATAAATACAAATTATTCGTCATATTACACGATATGTGTCAAAAAGCCATCGAAAGTTTCCTTGTCAGAATTAAGTCCTGCTTGCTCCAATCAAAACATAATGGCATGATCAAAACAATATATTGAAATTGATCGAAGTCTAAACCATAACTGTTGATGTAGTTTTCCTTTTCTTATTCATAGTTATTTTAAGTCATCTTGTTTAAAATTTAAAATCATTCATTCTATGCAAACCAATTATAACGCTGAAGCTTGTATAGTAGAACTTACTTAAAATATATTGTATCTTACTGTTGAAGACTAATAATAATATTATAAATAAAAAATAAATAAAAACCCATAACTCGTTCTCTATCACTTTTTAATAAATTTAATTAATCACGAATTTGACCTTCAAATAATTAGAAATTTGAGTAAGAGCATTGTTTATTAACTCTCTGATGAATAAATTACTAAACATATTTTTAATAGTTTTACAAGATACTGAATTAAAAATTTAATCACTCCATATAATTTTTCATGTAAATTGTCTTATATGGGTATGAGTGAATGAACCACAAATCTAATAAATTATTCAATGATTTCTTAAAAACTCAATGCGTTTCTGTAACCTGTAAGAGCTGTGTTCTGTCAGTATCAGAACCTATCACCTGTGCGTGCTTTCAGAGAAATCTCAAACAAAAACCAGAAAACATGCGCAACAAAATCTTCCCTTATCCAAAGTAGTATATCTTTCCGTACATTTTGTTTATAACGTTTATAGGCAACATCCTATTGCCGCAGCTATCTCGAAAAACAACATAAAACGTTCTATGTATGTACCTACCTACCTACATTGATTTCGTTTTAGGTTTCAGATATCAGTCGATTATTTACACCCGAAGATTTTGGTCCTTCATCAGTGCGTATTCGTAGAGCTTAAGCTGCAAGAGGCTGGAGTTTGGGCTGCTAGTGAAAAAATTAAGAATAAAACAAAAAAAGAACACATGAATAGATAAATACCATAATGTTCAACAAAACTTAGTATTTTTATATTCATGTCACAAGTATCTTAGTGTACATATATATATATGTATGTATATTGATGTGTATTTATGATAAATTATTATTCTATTGAGAGCATCAGTTGCTGGTGGATGATTTTATAATCTTTTTTTCTAGTATATATTTGGTGCACTTAAGGACCTTTTGGTTACACCAATTGGTAGTTCTATAACTTTTAAGCAAGGCGCTACAATGAAAAACTGTTTAACTTGTTGATAGTGCAAAATTGGATTACTTTTTGAACTGCTACTCAGTGTAGTTGTCGTTAGAGAGTTTTTGTTCGACATTAGTATTCAAGTTATAAATAATAAAAAATAATTTAATGGTTAAGTGACATCAAAAGCCACTCAACGTTCATTTGTGCAAATTAGATTAACTTGTGGACAGTCAGACCGAAGGTGACCAAATAATTTTCTTTTTGGTTTGGTAGCCTCGAAAGGATACGGTTGGGTTCAATTTATGGAAGTGAGGTGGTACGCACATCAAAGGGAGCTTGGCGTTGCTAATAGAGGTAAGTTCAATAACAAGGTTATGCCTCAACTTAGTTTTAACATCTTCATAGAAAGTGAGATAAAATGTAAAATACTGTGTTGACTACCTAACTTTGATGAATTATTTCTATGTATATACTTATCACTGTAACTAGTAGACTGTATTGAATTTGTTAATTAAATGTTTTAAATAGAAATTTTAAGAACAAGGTGAGAGATGGTTAAGGATGGTAGTTAACGAGTTGGAAATTTTGTTTTCGTAATTGAGTGAACTGAGAGATATATGTAGCTAAAATGATAACATCGATATTTTTAGCTAAACAAAAATTAAATTAAATGTTGTAATTTGAATAATTCAATTTATTCGAAGCCATACAATTGTTCAATAAGTAAACAGACAAATATTTATGTATAACTTTGATAAGAATATATATTATAATCTTATAACCATTAATACATCATTTCATAAAAAATGACTTTCTCGGATTTTTTTCGGCCCACGTTTAACTGCTGAAAGTTACTTTTTCGTATTTCAGAAGGGTTTAACAGGTCCGTGTGAGTGGTCGTGCTATGGCTCATTTTTGATTGAGGGTCTCTATGAGTTTGAGTAAGCATTTTGGGAATCCCTCGCTATTCGATATTCGAGTCTTGGCTTTTTGGTTGAAAACGAAATGATACAATTGGAAGTTACTTCTTGACCCATTGTTTCACTTTCAGTCTTGATTTTAATGTGCAAAACAAACGTGCTTTGAATATAAAAGATAATAATGTTATGTCTGAACAATATATTATAAATTTTCATATGAAGTACATTTTTCATTTATCTATACTTTAAAATTTTAGTTTTTGTTTATAAATAAATTTTTTGACAATTTAGAGAGAGAAACATGACTCAAAAATAATAGTGACAATCTAACCCCATGAACAATTCTATAGTTTGACCCTAGGTTTTACAACAAAAACCCCTTAATTCTCATCTTAAATGAAACATATACCTACACTTTATTAGTTTATGTACATATGTATACAGTGATGGAAAAAATAATAGAAACAAGATTCTTCTGTGCCGTTTTTTAAAAACAAAAGGTTTATTAGAAAGAAATTGAAAATTAAAAATATTTAAAATATACACAATATTAAATTTTTTAATAAAAAGAAAAAGTAGTAATGAGAAAAATTAAAATTAATATTAACAGCCATTTTACCCTGGAAAAAATAATAGAAACAATATTATAATTGTGTTTTTCTTTTTGGTAAAGAGTAACTTAACAATTAAATTGGTTCATATTCGTTTAGTACTTGGTCGTTGCACCTTTATTTTTAATGACGGCTTCACATCTCCGCCCCATGGAATGAATCAACTTGGCGCATGTCTCGCAAGGTATGGGATAACATACATTTTGTATTATAGACCACAGTTCTTCCTTATTCTTGGCTCTGAAGTCTCCAATTTTCCTCTTAAGTATGCCCCACAGGTGTTCTATGGGATTAAGATGCGGGGACTGCGATGGCCACTCAATCATAACATTTATTTTATTTTTGTTAAAGTATTCCTTAGACAATTTTGAGTGCTTGTTATATATCGTTATCCTGCATGAATTCTCATTTAATTGGCATGTTCTCTTCGGCAAATGGCAGCATAACTTCATTTATGATTCGGAAGTAGTCAAAAGCACACATTTTGTCATTTATCCAAAAAATTGGACCAACCCCAAATGTTGAGAAGCACCCCCAAATCATGATATCGATACCTTCCTGTAAGAATGTATTAAGCGACACTTTTTTCGGAAATGACTTTTTGATGTGGAACTATACTAGAATTAAGCGCCACATTTTGGCTTGGGTTTCACTGCCCTATCATGTATGCAAAAGAAACTAGAGAAAATAAAATTGTAGCAACCGCCAAGTTTTGTCACTGGAATAATGTTGCTTCCTGAAATTTGTATTATCCGCCAGTAAAATTATGCTAAGCGACATTTTTTTTTAAATATTATTGTCTAAGCAACCAAACGTCCACAAAAAAAAATTTGTTAGATGTCGCATAGTTTAACCGAAATTGTCGCTTAGCACACTCATCCAAATAGAACTTGACCCATTCTTGTCGCTTATAATATTCCAGATATGGTTGTCTTTGCTTTTAAATATTTTTCTGTAAAGTAGGCTACTACTTTTTCCCCATTTATTTTGTGTTTTTTTTTTGTTGTTGTCATCGTAATTCTGAAGTGTCCTTTTTGAATTTTCGTTTTGAAATCAATGTTACTTTTTATATACATATGTAGATTTTTATTTATTTTATTGTTAATGAGAAAAAAAAATAAAAAATAAAAAATGAATTTAACGACACAATTTATTTCATATTTATTTCAGTGTTTTTAGCGCCATTTAAGATTGTATCAAGCGCCAATGTTTTGACTACGAAAATGTACGAGTACTAAGCGACAAAAAATTCTTACCTTATTAAAATTTCGGTTTTGCAATGATGTCAAGTTTTGTATTGTAAAAATCCCCTCTCCAAATCTGTTTCTTCCAATAAAATACACACAAACATAACTAAATGAGACGTTTTTTTCGTTTCCTGAACAATTTTAAAAATGTCGCTTAATACATTCTTACGGGAAGGTATCGATATTTGCTCCACCATATTTAACAGACTTTTTTGTGTACCTTGGATCGAATTCTGCGTTCTGACATACATTTTTCCATCGGAACCAGGTAAATTTATCTTTGTTTCATCCGACCATAAAACGTTGTTCCAATTTGATCGTTGGTAATGTTTTTTTGCAAAATTCATCGTCTGCAGAATATTTTTCTTGCTCAAGAATGGCACTTTTCTGGGACTCCTTCCAGGAAACCTTGCTTCTATTAGTCGGTTTCTCATTGTACGACTTGAAACAGGTGCATTTAGTTCAATTTTCAAGTCGTTTGAAGAAGAAAAAGGCTTTTTTTTTACAGAGTCGTACCAATATCTAATCAAACCGCGTTGAGGTCTTTTGTTTTCTGCCTCTTGTTTCTGGCTTTGAACTTGAATGGAGAGCTGTTAATATCTTCTTTTTTTAATAATTTAATGCTTGTGCTATTTCTTCCATAGTTTTCCCATTTTTTTTGAAGTTTTTTATTAAATTGCGCTCAGTAATAGTACAATGCACTCCAGGACCCATTTTTATAAAATATTAAAATAACTGTTATATTTTTTTTTGTTAAGAGGACTGAAACACGTGCAAAACTAATAAACAAACTATAAAACGTCTATTTCAATAAAAATGAAAAACGAAATTTAAGTCAAATTGAGTCAAAGTACCTTGTTTCTATTATTTTTTCCAGGCGAAATTATCACTTAGCTCAATTTTTTTTACCGTTAAGTGAAGTCCAAACAAAGAGCTAACGACAACAAACGGCTGCATCATTTCAAAGTCATGTTAGGTACAATTAAAATATAAAAATTAGAACCGAGGAAGACATAATTGTATGTACCTAGTCCTGCCATAAGTTCTGTCCCTAACAAAAACATGTTTTATTTAAAAAATAGAAAAGCAATCAAAATTCTTTTTACGTCATTTATTAAGTATTAAATTTACAATATAAGTATATAAGAAATAATTCAAAATGCCCCCCCTTAGCCTTCAAACACTTTCTTAAACGACCGGCCTCGCGTCTATCGCCGCACGCACGACTTCCAGTGAAAACGAAGCTACTGTCTCCAACAAATCACCTTTGAAAGCTCAATATTTCGGTGAGGCTTACAGCAAGCCTTCTTTTCTAAAGTGTTCCACAACCGGTAGTTCAGCGGATTAAGATCGGGGCTGACCGAGGGCCAATCTTCTGCGGCAAGAAACTCTGGTAAATTGTCCTTAAGCCATTGTTGTGTTGTTTTTGCTTTGTGGGTCGGCGCAGAATCTTGCTGAAATATTCAGTGCTTGCCAGCCGGGCAGCTTTCTTATATACTTATATTGTAAATTTAATACTTAATAAATGACGTAAAAAGAATTTTGATTGCTTTTTTATTTTTTAAATAGAACGTGTTTTTGTTAGGGACAGAACTTATGGAAGGACTAGGTAGTTATTAATGGTTGATCATTATGTAAAGCTTTGTTTCTATTATTTTTTCCATCACTGTATTTACGTAAGAAATATTTTATCGATTGCCACGCCTTTTTCGAAAATCTTTAACAACTGAAACTTTACAAAATGTTGTCGTTTGTTGCCTATCGATAAGGCGTTGATTTGTGCATTTAAAGATTTCTGTTAGTATTAACAACGACGCAAGCATAGCATAGGTAGCCCCTGCAAAATCTTTCCCATGTTATCAAAAGAAAATTACAAGTATGAAAAAACGCCATAAGAATTGAATTAAAGGTGCATCATGAAGGTTGATTTGTTTTAATTGGCACAGCTCTTGACAAATCTACATACACCTCAACATCACAGCAGGACTAAATCGGAATTTATCTGTATTTTGTTAAACCATATATAAGACAAACTTTTTACTTAAAATATCAAAATGTACGAGTATGTACGATTATATGAAAAAAACCATATCATTTAAGTTTTCTATACTTTCTGAATTTCAGGATTAAAATACATATTGTGAAAATAAACTTAAATAACTATAAAGTTCGCGTTTACATATGTATATGAATTATTTGTTCAAACATCTAAGAAAAATAATTTGCATCGTTTAATCTAAATACTTATTTATTATTAATATAATTGTCTCAATAAGTAAATGTAACTCTGGTCCCACAGTTCGGCTTTCCGAAGTTTGCAGAACGTCAATGGCGACCGCGTAAGAACGATAATACGAGTATCCAGTTTCTTATCGCCCAAATTGAACCATATGAACCTAGACGACATATTGTGGTTCCAGCAGGACTGTGCTATACCACACCGAGGACGCAAAGATAGACATTCTGCATGAACGATTTGAAGCGACTTGGTCATGCTATGTATGTTAGTCGCAGGTCTATGCGCTAAATTTAAGTTCCCATACAAAATTATCTCCAAAGTAAGGCCAAAATAGAAATAAACCAAGTACCTACTTTAGCCAAAAGTTTCGCTACACAAATTTTGCATCTTATAATTTTCTACATTCTCGTGTGTAGGTATTTTCTACCTACATATGTATGTATGTACCTACATTAAGACAAATTGACGTTACTTATAGAAATTTTATTTTTTTCCGATTTTGTTGCGACTTATGTTCCACGATGAAAAGAACGGGACCCCTTGATTGAGACAAAACTCCCGAAATAGATTTGGAATTAAATAAATTGGAGAATTATGGCCTGACCTTTGCGCCCTCAAATGTTTGTATCCGTGTATATTTACTTAGTGTAAGGGAACGCTATATGTATAATAACTGGTGCTACCTAAAATTATTATTACAATATAATACATATTTTTGGTGATCATCTTTTTGACTAGGTACTTGAAAATAAAAGTAAACTAAAAATCATCAATGCTTTTCTTTTAAAAAATTTCCGTTTGAATTTTGAAAATGTTCTTGTTTTCCACACCATGTTGCAAAGAAACAATTATAACTTTTAGCATGCACACCAAAAAAATATATTTTCAATTAACACACAGCCACTTTTGCGTGTTCATCAACGCATGTACCTAGTCTAGCCATAAATTCTGTTACGAGATTAAAAGTACCTCTAGCTCATAGTTTTCAATAGAAATAATATCTTTAATTATTTTTTTCTTAACACGTGTGCTCATAAATAAGGAATAGAAGTTAGTTTGGTTTAAGCTTTCCAGCAGTTAACATGGAGTGAGGCACAAAAGAAAATCGCTTCCCGGTAATCGCTTCACATAAATGTGTAAAAAATTCGAACCAAATTTTTGAAATTATGAAATCACTCGCTATATCGAAAACGATTTAATGAACTCTCTGAAGTAGAGGGCAGGCCAAGAAGTGGTCGGCGTCGCTCTGACCAGTGCGCGTGAACGAATTCGTAGGAATCCTCTTCGGAAACAAAAAATAATGTTCAGAGAACTCGATATATCGGCTCGATCCATGTCAACGCTTATTCGAGATGACCTTTACATGAAAGCCTATCGGCGAGCAACGGGACATCCTAAAAAAAATTAGGCTAGAAAGAAGCAAAAAATTATTGAAGTGACACGCGGCAAATGGACGTAACAATATTTTATTTGTGGATAAAAAAATCTTTACCATAGAAAAAGTTTAAAACAAACAAAATGACAGTCTATACCACGCCATCGAAAGAAGCCAAAAAAGTTGTTCAAAAGGTTCAGAGCGGACACCATCCCCACTTCAGTAATGGTTTGGTGGGGGTTATTGCATCAAGCTGTCACATCACTGCATTTTTGCAGGGACATAAGTCCCCGGGACATAAGTCCGGATTTTTGTTTCGGGGCTTATGTCCCACTTTCTGGGTCATAAGTCCCAAATTGAATTCTGGACTTATGTCCCACCCTATTGAGTCAAAAATTTTGGGACTAATGTCCCACGTATATTTTTTCATAGAGACAATTTAAAGAGACCACAGATAAATGTGCTCCTTTTAATTTATAAAAGTAATATGCTAGTAGAAAAACTTTTGAAATCACTCTCAAACAATAAAATATATATACATAAATATGTATGTATATTGTTTTGAGAATAATAATAAGATAATTGTATTTTATAACTTCTTTAAACCTATTTAGAAAAATACAATAGGCATATAAATAATTTTTTTTTTTAAATCGTATAAATCGGTGTTTTAAAGAATTTGAGAAAAATATTATAAGGCTAAAAATTTTTGCGACTTTTATCAAATAGAAATGAAAACAAATCGCGCGATTTTTTCATTTTTATTTGATAAATTTCGCACTAAGGGGTTCCACGTATAATATTTTCCTTACATTCTTTAAAACACCGTTTTATACAATTCCTTTTCAAATCTAAAAAAATTAAGTTATGTATATACCTATTGTATTTTTTAAATATGATTAAAGAATATATTGCGATTTTTTGTATTGCTGAATTAATTATATTCATAATTATATTTTAACTTTTTGTTTTTCTTCATTACAAATTAATGAAACGCATTTCTTCTATTTTTTAACTATATATATTTCGAGGACCTATTTGCCTCATCATCAGTATCAAAATTATTTATAATAAATTATTTGATAACAATCTGTTTTTTAATATTTGACATTTGTTTTTTTTTTCGAATATTAAAAAAACAGATTGTTATCAATGATTTACTATAAATAATTTTGATACTGAAATTTTGAATCCATCTGACGTACGGTCTATTCAACATATAAAAGAAGCCACATCAGCACACCAAAAATTTGAAGATATATATGTACATTTTTTTTTTGCTTTCAACTTTTACTTTCGTATTAATTCCTTATTAAACTCTTTGCTTTTAAATTCAATTTATAATGTAAAACATGTAGGTACACATTTTTTTATAAATTTCAATAATTAAATTTTCGATTAGAAGACGTAAATTATATGAATAAATAAATAAATAAAATAAAGTGCTGTCCAATTTAGATTTTGTCATTCGGTAAGCAGAGATGATAATATTTACATATAGCATCAACTTCTATGGTTGAACTGGTCATTCTGTGTTTTTTTATTTTATACATATACATATAGCATCAACTTCTATGGTTGAACTGGTCATTCTGTGTTTTATATATGTACCATTAATATTCGTACAATATACGTTTGTTTTTCTACGAATACTAATATAATATCCGTAATTTGTACTAAATGTTCTTAGTAACATTTACACCTTACATTTTTTGAGTGTATTGAACGATCTAGTAGATCATTTACAATCCAAAGAAAAAGGGTTTCGTTGATACCAAACGATAAGAGAGAGCCTGGTGCCAAACTCTATCAAATGTCATAGAAATATCAAGCGCAATTACCTTCTCCAAGGCAATGTAAAGGTTCGTTCCACTCTTCGGTGTAAAATGCCATCATATCACCAGTAGAACGATTGCTGTTTAAACCGTATTGCCGGTCATTCAGAAGCTTTCAATATTCGAGATATTTCTTGAGCAAAAGTATAGGAACCTGAACCGTATCTCATCACTATGAAAAATTTAGTGAAAAAATTACGCAAAGTATTATATCATAAGTAAGATAAAATTGAATTTATTCGACATGAGAAATTTTAAAACTCTTGATGAACTTGGAAGAGTTCTTACGGAGTATTTTAAGTATGTAATCTAATCGAAATGGATTTTCACAACTATTGCACTGCGTGTTTCTATTTCTTTGTGTTATCCTAACCACCACACATAATACCGAGCTTAATTGCTTTCATTCAACTTCTATGTTCACTCTCTCATTTTTGAAGGAATAAGTGTTTGGCTTCTATAAATTTCTTTTCGAAATTTAATGATTAATCAGCATGTTACATTTTTGATGGAGTACACTTTTTGAAACTACAAATATCTTGCAATGGTAGATTATCACATTGGCTTGTAAACCTTTTCCATTGCTTACGGAAGGGCTTGAAAGTAAATTTGTTTTATAGGACTTAGCATGATTGTAAACAACCTTTCCTTCTTCGGCACTATAATAAGGGGTTACACCAACACTGATTATAGTTTTTCTAAATATCGCCATCGCAATGAACTAGCATTGGACCTTTTAAAAGTAAGCTTTTGCTGTTTCGAGAAGAATCCATTTCTTGCTATTCTTCGAAATTCACAACGAGGTCTTATGCCAAAAATTGCTAAGAAAGCTAATTCGAAATATTCTTAATACTACTTTGTTTTTTGTCTTTTAAGTTTGGGTTGTATTCCTTAACTAGGTATGCAATGTTCTTAATGATACTTAATTTCATCATACAAAAATTACATTTTGACAAAATAGCCTTAACATTTATCTTCTTAATCGATCCAACACCTCACACTCACCCAATCTTTCATATTTTTACTTTTTACTTTAAACTTTGACACATGACGATTTAAAAAATAAGCTAAACGTTTATATCAAAACAATCCTCGGTGAGTGTTTATGATGAAGTACTGTTGGGAATTTTCAGTAACTTTTAATCGCCCATATTCTTCCTGCTCCCCACAAACTCATAATAATATAATCAAACCTTGAAATTGGAAAATGAGTAGTACTCCCGCATTTTCTCACAGACCCATTTGCCTTTTGTACACAATTAGAGAAATCCAGAAACTGTACCTACTTAAGTAGAAATATGACATCTTTTGCAAACAACCTATACAATTCCAAATTATTTATTTACTAGCTCTCGCAATCCAAACAGCTGTATTGTGCTGTATTGGCACATTTCAAATTCAGCATTTGAACTTTAAATTAGATTATTATTTGTTTTAGAAAAACCCATGGAAAATTTTTAATAATGTGACCACAAATTTTCGGTCCACTTCTTCTCCTTGATTTCATTGATTTTGGAGTGCCAATCTCCAATGTTTAAATAAACAAATCAACTTCTTAATATTGCAATCCAAATAAAGTTTAAGTTTCATTACCTTTGGCAGAAACTCCTACTTCAGCAAAGTCAACTACATACATATATGTGTATGTATCTTAAGTTGATTCCCTATCATATGAACGTTTGTGTCACAAGACACAATTTTAGCTTTAGAAAAAGCTTTCTCAAATTCGTTACAATGGATTAGGATTAGGTTAATGCATAATCAAGAATTTTATTTATGTTACTTTAACATACATAGTAGTACCTAATCAAGTTTTAACAGAATTTATATTAGCCAGTAGTAAAGTAAGTGTCCGTGAATTTTTTTTTACTAAAATCCACATAATTAAAATCAATTCACCTGATAATAAAGCAATAAATATAATACAAAAAAGAAAAAAGCATTGCTCTCAAGTTTCATTATAAAGGGTGGGCCAAATACTAGTTTCTTTTTAAAAATGCAATAAGATGAACAAAATTAATTTTTTTCCAAGTATTATGGCTTTATTAGTAAGAGAAAACATTCCGATAGAACACAACGTCGTTCAAGTGTCTGCCTCGACTGGCTTTGCAGCAGCGCATTCTGTCACCCCAAGCGAATAATCCGAGATCTTTGTGCAGAATTCTCCTCAGGCTAGTGCTTGAAATGTTGAGATCGATGGTATTGTTGCGAACAGAGCTTTATACTACTACAGCGCCATCTGTTGGAAAACTGCATATCTAATTTATGGAAGAACCAAAAAGCTCTTTTCCAATGTCAAATGTATTTCCCCTTATTCCAAACATCTAGAACATTCCAAGACAAGAACTTTCGAGAACAACTAATTTGAGTATATAAGGGAGTGTTGACGGTGAGCGAAAAACAGTTGATTTTTGATTACGGAAGTGTGCAAAACTCTGCTTATTGGATTGTGTAAAGTTTAAAACAAGTGTGATTTTAAATTGAATAAAGTATTTGAGTTGATTATAAATTGAGATTTATTGTTGTGATTTGGAAAGTAAAAATAAAGAAGAGATATTAGAAAGAGTAATAAGTTTTATTTAACGAACCTAGCAAAAATATTACATTGGTGTCAGAAAAGTGGAATAAAACTTATTGTGCAGTGAAGTGTGCGGAAAAAAAAAAAATAAATAAATAAAAAATGAGCAAGTTACTGAAAGAGCTCAACTGTAATGAGCTGAAAAGTGAATTAGGCAAGCGAGAACTTTCTAGAGCAGGATCGAAAAATGAGCTTGTTTTGCGTTTGGCCGAATATTTGAAACAACAAAATGAAGACCCGGACATTTTCGTCTTTGAAGCTGACGCTGAGGAAGTGGACGTAAGTAAAAATGTAGATGTTTCAAATATGTTTAGTCTTCTGCTTGAGCGTTTCGAAGAGCAACGAAATGAACAAAAGAAAGAACAAAAGAATGTTCTCGAACGTCTTGAAGAGCAACGAAATGAACAAAAGAAAGAACAGGAGAATGTACAAAAGAATGTTCTCGAACGTCTCGAAGAGCAACGAAATGAACAGAAAAATGAACAAAAGAATATTCTCGAACGCCTTGACAAACAGCATAGCGAACAAAAAGACCTTCTCGAAGAGCAGAGGAACATGCTAGAAGGCAAGCTTGTTAATATCGAGAATAATGTATCTGTACTTGGTGAACGTGTTTCGTTGATGGAGAATCAAGTCGACAACAAAATGGAGACGTTTTCAAAAGAGTTAGATGAACGTGTTTCATTGCTAGGGAATCAAGTCGAAAACAAAATGGAGACGTTTTCAAAAGTGTTAGATGAACGTGTTTCATTGCTAGTCGACAACAAAATGGAGACGTTTTCAAAAGAGTTAGACCGTGTTCGAAACATAAAGATTCGGGAAAGTTCTGGGGAAACTTTGAGAAAAAAAGAGATGCAACCTCCAACCTTTGATGGACAAACTTCTTGGTATATATACAAGAAGCAATTCGAGGCAGCTTCCACAACAAATGGCTGGGATGAGGCTGACAAGTATATAGCCTTAACTCTTGCTCTTAGAGGAACAGCTGCTGAGTTGTTGCAAACCATACCAGCAGATAAGAGCGGCGATTTCAATTCCTTGGTTTTGGCTATAGACAAACGCTTTGGTAACAGCCACATGAAAGAAGTCTTCAAAGTGCAACTCAATTCCAGAGTTCAGAAGAGGGGCGAAACTCTACAACAACTGCAAGCGGACATTGAAAGGCTTGTTCATCTTGCATATCCAGATGTTGGAGAGGAAATTTGTAACCAGTTTGCAGTTGAGGCATTTGTTCGCGCCATTTCCGACATACATCTTCAAAGGGCCGTGCGAACTGCTGGAAAACGAACGCTTTCGGAAACATTAGCGTTTGCCTTGACAATGGAAGCAGCTGAGCAAGCTTCTCACGGAGTACATCGACTTAGAGAAGCCGTCGTCGAAGAATGCTCATGTCAAAGAACTGATGTCCAAAGGAACCAACGAAACGGACTTGCAAAGTGCTGGAATTGCAATAAGACTGGACATTTACAGCGTCAATGTCGGTTACCACCAAGAAGAGCTTGTCAACATTGTGGACACGGAGTTTCAAACCCAGAACAAGGTAACAATAAAATCAGTGTTACTTCCCGAACAGTTTCCAACTTCGAGGGGCAGAAGCTGGTTTCTGGTATCGATGGCCCCAGAAACACCATCCAGGTCTCTCAAACTAAGCGAGACAATAGAAGTCTGACTGTCGAGGCAACTTTAAATGGCAACAAACGTGTGGTCACCATCGACACCGGTGCCACAGCCTCCATTGTGCGTCAAGACCTAGTTCACCTGAATTGGCTACACAACACCAATAGTTACCGTCTAAGAACTGCCACAGGAGAAGCAGCTAGGGTTTATGGTGAAATCCGACTTAGAATTCGAATTGCAGATCTAGAATTCTCACACAAATTTTTGGTGGCAGATATATGTGACGAATGCATCATAGGCATGGACTTCATGAAAGAACATCGAGTAATTTTGGATATTGGCAACCAGGTACTCAAATACCAGAATACAGAGATTCCAATGATCTATGGGCACGAAGAAACAACAACCCTAAGGACTGTCATCAAAGAAGATGTGATTATTCCTACTTCTTCTGAGGTATTCGTTTGGACAAAAGTAGAAGGTGAGTGTGGACGCCATCGATACCTAATGGTGGAACCAGGCCCAGATTGTTCTTCCCAAAACGTCATCATTGGGAAGACACTTGTGGCTCCAAAGAACAATATGGTCCCCGTACGGATACTCAACACCAAACCGTACGATGTAAAGTTAGCAAAAGGAGAAGTTATCGGTAAGTGCGAATCTGTCGCAGCCATAACACGAATTGACGCTGAAACACCGAGAACGACATTAAACCCTGAGGAGCTCAATAGCATCAAGGCAAAGATACTCAATTCAGCTAACCTAGACCAACATCAGGTTAAAACGGCAGAAAGCCTTCTGAACGAGTATGCTGACATTTTCGCTTCACCAAACGGGAAATATGGAAGGACACAAATGGTGCAGCATCGAATAAATACAGGAGATGCAAGACCCATTCGTCAGCCCGCAAGACGTCTGCCACTGGCCAAACAAGGTGAAGCTGAGGAAATGATCAGCACCATGAAGAAGGATGGTTTGATTGAAAACTCCAAGAGTCCTTGGGCGTCACCAGTGGTCCTAGTCAAAAAGAAGGACGGAAGTACACGATTTTGTGTTGACTACCGAAGGTTGAATGATGTGACCAAGAAAGACAGCTATCCCCTGCCAAGAATCAGTGACACCTTAGATGCGATGGAAGGAGCACATTGGTTTTCCACACTGGACTTGAAAAGTGGATACTGGCAAGTTGAAATACACCCCGAAGATCGAGAAAAGACAGCGTTCTCCACAGGTAATGGGCTCTGGCAGTTCAAGGTGATGCCATTTGGTCTTTGCAACGCTCCCGCAACATTTGAGCGTTTGATGGAGTGTGTCCTTCAAGGCCTGACGTGGAAAACTTGTCTTGTCTACTTGGATGATGTTATCGTTTATGGAAAAACATACGACCAACACTGCAAGAACCTAAGGGGTGTGTTCCAGAGACTTCGAGAGGCTAACCTTAAACTGAACCCAGAAAAATGTGCACTGTTCCAGACTGAAGTAAGGTATTTGGGACATATCATCTCGTCCCAAGGAGTCAAGACCGATCCTGAAAAAGTTGACACCGTCAAAAATTGGCCAACACCACAGGACAAACATCAACTACGAAGTTTTCTTGGTCTTGCTACATATTACAGACGTTTTGTTAAGAACTTTGCCGGAATTGCGAAGAGTTTGCATCAGCTTACGGAAAAGAACAAGCAGTTTAGATGGTCAGGTGAGTGTGAAAAAGCCTTCCAAGAACTGAAATACCGTCTATGCAATGCTCCGGTGCTGATCTATCCGACTCCAGGCAAGTCTTTTATCATCGATGCTGATGCAAGCAATGTGGGAGTCGGCGCTGTTCTGTCACAAGTGCACAATGGCGAAGAAAAGGTTGTCGCGTATTTCAGCAAAGTACTGTCGAAGACCGAAAGGAACTACTGTGTGACCAGAAGAGAACTCTTGGCACTCATCTTGGCAACGAAACACTTCCACAAATACATCTATGGACAGAGGTTTCTTCTACGAACCGATCATGGTGCTCTTAACTGGTTGTTGAACTTCAAGAACCCAGAAGGACAAGTCGCAAGGTGGATAGAAAGACTGCAGACTTACGATTACGAAATTCAACACCGAAGGGGAAAGCTGCACTCAAATGCCGACGCACTATCCCGAAGACCTTGTAAAATAGATTGCAAGCATTGCAGGCGACAAGAAGAAAAGGAATCCATCAACATTCTGCGAATAAGGGCTGACCCCATTTGTGGATGGAGCAATGAAGAAATAAGATCTGCTCAACAAGAAGACCCCGACATTGAACCTCTTCTCGCATGGAAGGAACATGAAGAAAAACCCGCATGGAATGACATTTCCGATAGGAGTCCAGTTTTAAAGGCCTATTGGGCACAATGGGACTCACTTCATGTGCAAGAAGGTGTTCTTCGGCGAAAATGGGAGTCCGCTGATGGTAAATCCTATGTGATGCAGCTTGTGTTACCTCAATCGAAAATCAAAGAGGTTCTTCGAGAGATGCATGATGGACCTTCAGGAGGCCATTTGGGAGTCAATAAGACTTTAGAAAAGGTGAGGCAACGATTCTACTGGTTGCATGCAAGAGACGACGTTGAAAAGTGGTGCCGAAATTGTGACGCTTGTGCTGCAACCAAAGGACCTGGTAGAAAACTGCAAGGAAAAATGATGCAATATAATGTCGGCTCACCGTTTGAAAGGATTGCTGTTGATGTGGCTGGCCCATTTCCGGAAACGAATGCTGGAAACAAATACATTCTGGTGGTAATGGATTACTTCAGCAAATGGCCTGAGGCATATGCTATCCCGAACCAAGAAGCCAAGACCGTGGCCGACCAGATTGTGTCTAACTGGGTAAGCAGGTTCGGTGTGCCTATGGAACTTCATTCCGACCAAGGAACGAACTTCGAGTCGAACATATTCCAAGAGGTCTGCGTGTTCCTTGGCATTAAGAAAACGAGAACCACACCACTTCACCCGCAATCTGATGGAATGGTCGAGAGATTCAACAGGACCTTAAAAGAACACCTCACTAAAGTCGTAGGCGACTACCAAAGAAACTGGGATAGGCACATACCACTATTTTTGATGGCCTACCGAAGTGCAATACATAGCTCAACAGGACAAACGCCATCTGAAATCCTGTTTGGAAGAAGCATACGGCTGCCTAGTGAGATAAGGTTTGGACATCCATCACAAGAGTCTAAGGAAACAAGGGATTACGTGAGTGACCTACAAGAGAGGCTAATCGACATCCACGAAAGGACCAGGACTAGAATGAGCGCTTACAGCGATCGAATGAAGACAAGGTACGACACAAGAGCAAACACGATAGGATTCCAAGTAGGAGATCGTGTATGGCTGTATAATCCACATCGTCAAAAGGGATTGTCGCCAAAGCTTCAACAAAACTGGGAAGGCCCTTATATTGTCGTCACGAAAATCAATGATGTCGTTTACCGAATTCAAAGAGGGTCAAGAGGAAAGTTAAAAGTTGTGCATAGCGATCGACTGCACCGATACAGTGGCGAATCTGGAGATAGAATTGTTCGGGACGAACAATCTTAAGAAGGGGGCAATGTTGCGAACAGAGCTTTATACTACTACAGCGCCATCTGTTGGAAAACTGCATATCTAATTTATGGAAGAACCAAAAAGCTCTTTTCCAATGTCAAATGTATTTCCCCTTATTCCAAACATCTAGAACATTCCAAGACAAGAACTTTCGAGAACAACTAATTTGAGTATATAAGGGAGTGTTGACGTTGAGCGAAAAACAGTTGATTTTTGATTACGGAAGTGTGCAAAACTCTGCTTATTGGATTGTGTAAAACAAGTGTGATTTTAAATTGAATAAAGTATTTGAGTTGATTATAAATTGAGATTTATTGTTGTGATTTGGAAAGTAAAAATAAAGAAGAGATATTAGAAAGAGTAATAAGTTTTATTTAACGAACCTAGCAAAAATATTACAGTATATTAGTGAAGATCTACGAGCGCTCTCAAAAGTTAGGAGTGGTCCCAACCAGCGCTCTCTTCGAAAGTTTGTTCGCTCAGACGTGTGCCACGCACGCATTTGACTCGAAACCATGTGAGCAATGCCAAGTAGAAGAGTATCCATTTGCTGTCAAGACCAACATTCCACAACATTTCACAGTTTGGGTATGCCTGAAGAAGAGAGAGTGGCTCTCATTTTCGAACTTCGAAAAACACTTGTGAGTGGTTGGTGAATACCCCAAAGAAATTTCAAGTTAAGAGCCTCGTAAAGTTAAGAGCCGTTTAAGAGCGCTCGGTGAATACCGGCCTTAAATTTCTGGTGTGTGCGTGTTATAGTAAACGAGAATCAAAAGAACTGGCAAAGTTTCAGATGGACCCTTGATGACACATGCCAATGGAACTTGGTATTGTTGAACACGCTTCATCAAAAAATCCGAAACATTTTTTCCGTAGAAAAATTAGCATATAGGTGGTAAAAAAAGTCCGCTGGCACCATTGCACACACGACTGTAATTAATGAGTCGCGCTCTGCAGTAGTTAAGCACCCATTTGCATCTTTCCTCGAAGGGAATTTTGTTGAAGCTTTCGACTGCATCTCTAGTAAAACCTTGAGCTCGGGGGTTAGATGTTTCAGTTGGTCTTCGGAGGGACACTCATTTGAATGTTAAATGGATGCGGTGTTCCATTACTGGGAGCTGATTTGAAGTGGCACCTCTACGAATGGATCCAAAATATTTCTTTTCCATTAGGTGCGTTTTATTATTCACAAATCTATCTGGATCCGGATCTGGATTAAGTTTTAACATGTATTACAAAAACAATTTGGGATCCTGTTTTCTATAGGGATCTATTTCAAAGATCCAAAAATTAGTTATTACACTGGCGAGTAGATGGCTTTTTATGGTATGGTAGTGTAAGCTATAGTGTAAAGAAAAAAGACAAGAAATAATTTAAAATTTACAAACCCAAGGATAAAAAGAGACGGGCTCATAACACTGCTGTCACTAAGATCCGTATCGTTTTATTTTCAAGGGAT